>CM057823.1:80470423-81770923 GCA_030068075.1 Paguma larvata
TGCCAACCGTGTGATTTCCAGGAGGCACCATTTTGTCTTGTTTTTCCACGCAGCAGTTCCATATCTACTCTCTTTTCTCATCATATTCCTAGCTGGTGGATGTCTGCTCATTAATGTGTATCATTCATAGTGATTGTTTATTTTCTCACTTACAATACTGTGTAGCCTACCTTCTGAGACTTTTTAAAGGCTTCGAGTTAATAAACAGTAACCAATCATAGAGTTTCATATTTAATATCTCTTTTAGATATCTAATTAGTCTTTCATCCTTCCTACCACACCAAAGTTTTTTATTTTGTCTTGTTTTGTTTTTTGTTTTTAGCAAAGTCGCCAATTCCCTACAATGTGCTAAATCCAGTGGTCAGTTTGTCATCCTTGTGAACTTGACCAACAAGCCACATTTACCACATCTCGTCACTTCCTCCTGTTCCGCACGCTTTCTTCCTTTTCTGGATATGTCATTCGTTTTCCTCCTGCCTCACTGGCTTACATTCTCTCCTCATCTCTGATCTCTTAATGCTTGGATTCTTTAGGGAACTGGCTCTCTTGTCCTCAGTGTCCAGGTAACTTCAATTAATCTCATTTAGTATCATAGTTTTAAACGCCATCCATGGGCCAAAAATTCGGTTTCTCTCCCTAAACGTCTTCCATCCACTATACACATCTGAAATTTAAAAGGTCCAAAACTGAGCTTGAGACCTTTCTTCTAAAAGTATTTCCCTTATAGTCTTCGCATTCAAGTTATAGGCAATGCCACCCTTCCAGTTACTCCATTTCCCTTCCTCTCATACCTTGTAACTAATCCATCAGCAGTCCTACTCCAGAATATACTCTGATCATATTTGACCACATTTGTGTCTGGCTCTTATTCTGGCCCAATCCAAGATCTTCACTGTAACTATGGAAATAGCCCCAGGCTATGCTGTCTGCTTCTGCCTTTGCCTGCCTTGCCATATCCTCAACCCACAGCATGCAGGGCAGTCCTTTAAAAATAACTTAGATCATGTTAGAGTGCCTGGGTGGCTCAACTCAGGTCACTTCAACTTAAGTCATGATCTCATGGTTCATGGGCTTGAGCCTCTCATCGGGCTCTCTGCTGGAGCCCACTTCAGATTCTCTCTCTCCCTCTGTCTCTCTGCAGCTTCCCTGCTCATTCTTGCACTCTCTCTCTCTCTCTCTCTCTCTCTCTCTCTCTCAAAATAAATAAAACATTTAAAAAAAAAAGATCATGCCACCCTCATTCTCTCATTTCCAAAATCTTCATCGCAGGCCACTTGCAGTTATTGTTCCTTTTGCCTGGAATGTTCTTCCCCCATATATCCATGATTTCCTACCTTGTTTTCTGGGTTTTTACCACATTCTTAGGAACGTCTTTCTTCACCACTTTGCTTAAAATCGTAATAACTCTTCCCTACGACAAACACCTTCTTATTCCCCTTCCAAGCCTTCTTTTAATTCACATTTATCACCCTCTAACATACCATGTGTTGTACTATTTTTCTTTTTAATTATTAGCCTCATCTCTTCAGTAAAATGTAACCTCCTTAAAGGCAAGGCTATTTGAATAGTTTCTTCACTGCTGTATTTCCAGTATCTGAAGAAGTACCTGGCATTTAGAAGGGATCTATAAAGGTTTATTGGATTACCTAATTAATTAGTTTAAAGACATCACGTAGGAGGAAGCCACACTAAGCCTTAAAATAAATATGTCTGTATTTTCTATACAGATATGGTGACAGTTGGAAATAATGAGAAGCCATAAACAATTATGATATATTTGCATGTAGCATTGTGTTTAACATAGACTATGTTTATTTTTGTCTGCTTCAATTTGCAAAAGGCTTTTAGCAGCTGTTTCAGCTTGGATGTTGACAGGTATGTGAGTGAGTCTTAAGTGGGTGGGACAATTGCCCAGCCTCTGACCTCTCATCCGACCACCCAGCAAGACACTCACTCAAATTTCAGATTATCTTTATGGAAAAATTATCTCTACATTGGCACTCACTTCAATGTCATTAGTCTTCCAGAAGATTGTTTTTCATATACTAAACTGAAATCTGCAATGGTTTGTTAATAATTATTTCCTCTTGTCTTCGATTCATTAAGGAACAACTGGATCATTATTCTCATCTTAAGATAGTTAACGATTATTCATACATTTATGATTGCTGTTGCTCCACTTAAATCTAATATATGTGTATAGATACATATACAAATATATAAAATATATATTTATATTTTGTTTTAAACTTTCGAAATTACCAGTTGCCTTCCAAAGCTCTTTCTCTTCCAAGCAGCAAATATTGCTCTTACATTTAGAAAAGTCATTAACATAAAAAAATCCTAAATGATACTTGAGAATATTAGACCCCATCATTAACGGATATAAACATTTGTTTTTTTTAAAAAAGAATTGTTTTCTTAATCATGACACTGTTTATCATTTTCTGAAAAATGACCTCAGTTACTATCAGAAGAATATAAAATTTAATAGATTCTCACAATCGTAGAATCTCAGAATTGGAAGACAACTTAACGTTATCTAATTCAATGTTTGAACATTCGAATTGGATGGTTTAAGTGATTCTGTCAGCTTGTGCCAACCTGACACAAAGGAAAGTGACAACTAGAAAAGGATGTCACACAAATAGCTCATCTTTGGAGAAGAGCTATCATGCGCTGGATAAAAGATGTCCTTTTAAGTTTTGTCCCTGTCTGAGAGCAGAGAGAGAAAATTCAAGCAAGACTTCATATCACCTTGTATTACCATCAGAAGGATACTTTCGTCCCTTGACGAAACCTGGAGCTTATTTGTATTGTATTTGGTTTTCTCCTTCCTATTAGAAATAACAGGTCTCAAAGTAACAGCAGAAGAAAAATATGGTAGTGACCACACAGAGGAACATATAGGAGACCACAACACCCACATATTTGCTTAAGCCTCATGAGTTTATATGCTTTTTGCGTGGAGGTGTCTAACAGAAGCCCAAGGCAGTAAGGGAACCACCTCATTTCTAAAGACACCAAGGAGGATGTAATATTCATATGTTCAAGTTTGCATTTCATAACTTATATGATGATGATGATGATGATGATGACTAGTTATGAAATTTGTAGGCATAAATTTGTCATAGTATTTTTACCTGATAAAATTTATAGACTCTCACCTGAATGATCCAACATTATCTCAGAATCAACACATCAAAAACCTTATCTAATATGTCAACCTCCTTCCCATTCCAGACTTTCTCTTGTCCTGCTTCTGTAAAAAAAAAAAAAAAAAAAAAAAAAAAAAAGATCTTAAACTGATCTTTGACTCCTTTCCTCTCCTCGGTATCTATATCCAATAATTTAACAACTATTAGCTTTCTCTATTGCTATGTGGAAGAATTTCCTCCTTGAGGCACCCGGGTGGAACAGTCCAGTAAGCATCTGACTCTTGATCTCAGCTCAGGTCGTGATCTCACAGTTTGTGAATTTAAGCCCCACTCTAGTGCACTGAGTTTAAGCCCCATCTAGTGCACTGATGTTGCAGAGCCTGCTTAGGATTGTGTCTCTACTTCTCTCTGACCCTCCCTGGCTTGTGCTCTTTTTCAAAATAAATAAACAAAAAAAATTTAAAAAAATTTCCTCCTTCTCAATTTGACTTTCAAGTATCAAGTTCAGGCTTTTGTTAGGTTTTGCTTTGACTTTTTTTTTTTAACATTTATTTATTTTTGAGAGATAGAGATGGAACATGAGCAGGGGAAGGGCAGAGAGGGAGGGAGACACAGAACCCAAAGCAGGCTCCAGGCTCTGAGCCGTCAGCACAGAGCCAGATGCGGGGTTCGAACTCACAGACGGCAAGATCATGACCTGAGCAGAAGTCAGCTGCTCAACCGACTGAGCCACAGGCACCCCTGCTTTGACTTTTATAACTTGCTTTTCACTGTCCAGTAATCCCAATTTTAAATCAATCTTTCTAAATGAAGCTCTGGTCATGTTATGACATGTTACTAGCTGCCTCAAAAAATATCAATAAATCCTTTTTGGATGAAAGTAAATGCAGCTTCCTCCATTTTGAACTCGGTGTTCTCTACAACATAATTAAGCCCATATTTCCTCTCTTTTCTTTCTTCAGTTCTCTAATTCCCATGGTTCTCCAAAGTGAAATGCTACAGGTTCTATCTCAGAGTTCCCAGCCTCCATGGTCATTCTGTTTCATTTTTGAAGGTCTTCTTTGGCTTTTCAAAAATCTTTCTTCTCCCTCATCATCCACCTCACATTTTCTCATGGACCATTTCCTTACTTCCTATTCCTTCTCCTTCATCCCCAGGTTGGTAAGAATTTCTGTTTCCTTGAATCCCTATAAACACAGTTGTAACTCTAAAGTTGTCATTTCTTTCTTGCTTTAGGGATACATGTCACTGTTATCTTCCCCTTCCTCAGCCACTAGTTGCATGTTCCTGAAAGCAGAAACAGGGAGACAGTCATCTTCATATTGCTTTATTCTCAGTGTGCTTCTGACATTCAATAGTTATTTACTATGAGTATATTTGAACTGAGTAAATATACATTTAATCTCTCTTTTCTAGTTCAGTTAATATAGAATATATATATGGAGCAGTAAATGAAGAAAGGAATAGACTCTAAACATAAGATATTTGCTCTAGTTTTAATTTAGCACGCCAGAATTTGACAGCTTCACAAAGAGTGAAATCCCAAATCTGATTCTGAGGATTATAAGGTCTATGTAATGAAGGCAGATAATAGCTGGGCATCAAAATATCCAGAGTCTCAGCAGGTAGCAAATCTCTATGTTTGGGTATGTCCAATGATGGGCCTTAATACCATCACTTCAAAATTGATAATTGCATACAATGAGGCTGCTGAAAGTGTGTCATTTGCTTCAAGACTAACAATGCCAGCTCTGGTTCAAATTCATTAAGAAATATTTTCTTTTGGGTGTTTCCTAATGAGAAAGTATCTTGGTGCCAATAAACTTCTCATGTGATTGATGCTGGAAGGCAGAGCTCTGATCACCTTAGGAAACATTATTGCCAAGCCCATTCTTTAATATCTTAGAAAATCACTGATGCCTGAAATGTAATTTTAGAGTAGAAAAATAAAGAGGTAAAAAATGTAGACAACACTAAGCTAATATTCTAGGGGCTAATTGTGGCCTTGAGGAAAGCAAAGTACCTTCTAACCTCTTGCCAAACTTTAGTGTATATGTCCACCTGGCTTTTGGACTTTTCAACTGAAATGTCTGACATCTATCTTCAGTTTGAAAGTTTTACTGTTAAAAGAAAAATGTGAGTGTCAAGATTGGAGTTTTACTTTTCTTTGGTCTGTGTTCCCCAGCCCCTAGGCTGCCATTTTTTTTATAAACACTTTAGTGATCAAAAATTCCATATTTTGTTTTGTTTTGTTTTTTGAATCTTTTTGTAATCAGTCATCTTTGAACACTGGTTTGAAAGGAGAAACTTTTGTCCCTATAGCTTAAGTAAACCTCGGGGAGAAAAACACTACTTTTCTGCTATTTTATTAAATGTATGAGATCCTTTGCATTCTTCTTTCATTCCCGTTTCTTTACCTTCGTGTTGCATTCATTCATGGGAATAGCTATTAATCAAAAATACATTTTTGTGTCAGGCACATACAAAGATGAATTAGGTTCCTAGCCCATAAGAAGATTACAATCTATGAGAAGAAAAGAGCCACACAAAGAAATAAATGCATTAGTATGTTACGGATGCTCTGATCTAAGTAATTACTGAGTACAGAGAAGATCCAAAGGAATTACTGATCAGTTTTACCTGGATGAGGGTCAGAAAATCTTCATTTTCTGTGAAGAGTGGCCCATGAGTTGAATCTTCGACATTGAACACATTTAGTAAGTAGACCGATAGGTAATAAAGATCATTCTGAGTTTAGGAAGCAATGTGGTCAGTAGCTTGGCAATGTCAATATGGTGCATTGAGGGCATCATACACCATCAGATGTGTCGAGGATACAGGAGGACCATGACAGAGGATAAATCTGGATTTCGTCCAAAGAACGAACTTCTTTGCATCGCTCTCAAAAGCAAACTTGCCTTTTGTCATCTCAAAAGTGTACTCTCTTTCTCTTTAATAAACTCTTCACTGGCACTGCTCAACCACTGTCTGTCCTTGAATTCTTTTCTTGGGACAAGAAGAAGAGCTTCTGGTACCTTCCCAGAGACAGGACTGGGTGGAGGCCTCAGGGCTCAGTGGTCTCTCCAGGCCACCCAGAAACACTTACATACCAGTTTTTTGTATGACCGTTCCCACAGCCCCTTGCATTAGGTGGTGGCATTCCCATTTTATAGATTGCAATAACAAGACTTGAGAAATAAACAATTTACCTAAGTTACACCATGTGTTTATAAGTAGATTTGCTATCCAGTTCCTAATCCCAACATGGATTCCAGTTAATGAGCTAGATAGAGTTCTGTTTAGAAACAGCTGAAGCATACTATTGTTTACGTACAGTAGAAACAATGCATTTTGCCTCTGGAGAGGTCAGGTGTGTGGAAACAGGACTTTGATTCTGGCGCTATGAGTTAGCAAACAGCTGGGTTTGCATTTATCCACACGAGATTCTCTGCGTCTCAGAGAACCATTGATATTCCTGTGCCCCTGAATACAAGGTGCCCACAAGTCGATAAAAACTGGATAGTGGACTGCTTTCGGGAGAATTCTCAATTTTCCCACTTTTGTACCTCGTTTGCTGTGTAATCAACTTAATGTAATAGTCCCTCACCCACTCTACTGAACTTAAATTTTACTAAAACTTTAAGTAGTATTTGTGGCCATCTAGTGAACTTCTAAAGGATTTTGACATAATCTAATGTACTGCTTAATACTACCACCTGAAGTTATCATTCTGCATGTCAGACAACAGAAGAAAATATCCTGGGAGGGTTATAGCTTTTGGTCTCTAATATATTTTCTCAAATGTAATATTTTATTTCTATTTCTTAGAAAAGTCAACTCGAAGTTCTTCTCCAGAGAAAATAATTGAGTCAAACCCCAGGTCTTTTTAGTGTACATTCCAGAAACTAGCGGTGTTACTGAGGAAGCAAATGTTTCATAAGATAACTTCTGCAAAAATAAATGCTGCCGCAATATCCAATTTGAGGAGACTACAGGACCCTATATGGAAATAACTAATTTAAATATATAATCAACTTTGATACAAGATTATAGCTCACATTGAAGCTTTCTCTGAAATCATAATGCTGAGTTGAGTTCTTTTAGAACTTATCTAAAGTGATACCAAATAATAGAGATACATCTTAAAGTTTTTATTTTAAAAGTCTAGGTGAGAAATGGAGTGACCATTTTTTAATGTAATTTGTGTGTTGTAGGGTCCTCAAGACCACCCTAAGGTTTGATGATTTATTAGGAGGTCCCACAAGACACAGCCTATAGTTGTGTTCATGGCTGTGATTTATTATAGTGAAAAGACACAAAGTGGAATCAGCAAAGGATAAGGCACAAAAAGTGACCTCTGGAAGAAACCAGACAGATGCTTCCAAAAGTCGTCTCCCAGGAGATCCATGAAGGATGAACTTAATTCCTCCAGGAACGTGTGTGAAATACCAGTGACGCTCATTAGAGACTCAGTGCACAAGGCTTTTTATACTGGGGGCTGGACACAGAAGCACCCTCTGCCTAATACATGCCAAAATTCCAGACTCGGAATTTCCCGGAAGGAAAGCAAGTATTCGGCATAAACCACATCATTTGTACAAACACTTTAGTCAGGTGAGTCCCTCTTACCAGTTCTGAGAATGGTGAGAACCCTCCCCAAATCCAAGGTCCCAGACATCAGCCAACGGCCAACCTTGCAAGTAGGTCTAATCTGCCACTCCGTGTAAGGTGAGCAGCCCTGCTGTGTTAATTTTTTCTACACGCCATGCTTGCTAACACTGCTTGCTAACACCTCTTTCAGCCCCTGGGACTCACTCACTGGCCCAAACAGAACTGAGAGAGAAACACTGAAATTTGTAGGGAAAGAGAGGAGAAGAAAAGCAGGTTCCTCAAAGCAATATCCAGAGGCAAGGATTACTGAGCTATTTCCCCTGAGAAATGCTTGAGCCTCCCCTAAGCCCCTGCCATTTCACAAGGTCTTTGCACCCAGAGCTCCTCTTCTGTTGAGAACTTCAACATGAGGGGCGCTGACCTTTTTTCAAGTGCATTTGCTCTTGGAAATAATAATTAATTTTAAAAGGTTCAGATCACAGTGCTAATGTCATCTGGCATGAAACTATTCTCCTTATCAGACCTGAGTGATAGTCATTTTTTTTCAGTCCTCAGGAGGGACTCCAGGCACCTCTTGATTCACTGCCTGGCTTCAGTGTCCCCGGCAACTCTAAATTCAGAAGGATAAATTCCAATTGGCCGACCTCAGACTCTTGGCTCAGGGATAATAGGAGTTAATTTAGTTCTTCATGATGATATGATAATGCTCTTTCTCAGGGGTATGAAATGGAAATCAGCTCCGGTGTGAAATACCAAGAGGGAGGAAACTGTGGAACCGGAAAATAAGTTTGGCGCTTGGCGGCTACATTTTGCTCTTTTTCTATAAACCCTAAAACTGTATTTGCATGAGGTTTGGATTAGGAGTCAGCAGGAAAAGGTAAAGGAAAAAGAATGCCTGCAATTACCACTGTGACAGTCCTCCATTTTCCCTGGGGGCCGGCGCATAAGAAGAAAATGGATGACAATTTGCTAATTGTTCTGAAGTGTTTCAGACAGGTCTGATTTTATACAAAGGAACACAATTAAATTCTCTGAAATACACTCTCCGACAGAAGAACGTCTCCCTGGGGAGCATAGGAAGCCAGGAGAAAGGATTTAAGAATGAGTTTTTGCAAATTGTTCTTATAATCTCCATTCCTACCTCACAGGAAAAAGCTGAAAATAATTTGAGGAAAAATTAAAACATACATCTGTAGATACTTTTACAAGTACTCTATAGAGCCTTAATTTTACTGTTTTAGATAAGGTTCTGAGTTATATTCAAAGTATATCACTTTCTTTGTCATCTCAAGCACTAACAAAACACATCTTCTGTAGCACTCTCGCAATTTCAAAATTTCTCATGCTCAAGCATTTATTCAAAGTCTAAAACATTCAAGGAATATTAGTTCATCAAACAATGTTAGAGGAATTTTATATTTACAGTATTCGGTGATTTTAAAGGTGGAATTCCTGCAAAATATCATTATCCATATGACTAATCATGTGGGTAATTCTCATTTCATACCTACTGCAATTTTTCTCCAGAGCCTGACACCACTGTCGATGCCGTGCCTAAGACTTACTGCCACATTCTCAACTCATCTTTCCTTCAAAGGGAATAGTTCATTTTCTGGTTATTGCACTCAGTATTCTTTCTGTGTAAAATCCAGTCCACTGAAAACTGTAAGAAAAATATTCACCTGGCTTAATTTCTGCAAAGACATAATACAACAATAGTTTCAATTTGATAAAAAATTTGTATTTATTCTTTTTATAAGTGTTCCTTGAATGATAAAAGGAAAGCCTGACGTGAGAAAGAAGGTGGATTCGGGTCACTTCATCTAATCTGCGGTGTTGGAACATGTGTACAAAACTAAGCAATTTTGACAGCCCCTGCCTTGGTAAAAAGCTAAACAAAGAGTATTGAAAAACCAGGAGAGACAGCTGGGTGACAGGGCAAACTAAAGCATTATGTACAGACATTGACCAGGCAGGAACTAAGCCTGGATCAGACTAGATCTATGGAAGCTAACACTTCAGGCTCAAAATGTCTGTGAGGCGCTGGATATCTAGACATTTACTTAACATTCTTTTACCAGCCCTGCCTTCTGCTGGGGATCTGAACAATTTGATTGCATTTCGTACTTGGTCCAAATTTAGGCCCAATCCAGAATCCTCCAACCTGCTTACTTACTCTGTATTGGTAGATTATTACTTTATTTTTTCCTCTTAGAAATGAAAGTCAAGAAGACATACTGATGAGTTTGGGCTCAGTGTGAGAAGGGAGAAGTCCTTGTGTTGGAGAGGGTGTTTCAGAGAACTTAATTTAAAATGAAAAGTGGCTCCTTCTGTAGTAGTCAATGCACTCTGGCCTGAAAATGGTTATTTGTTTTACTTATGTCATTTTTCTTATAAGAGATCAAGAAGGTAATCCAATAGTAATTCAATCACTGCTTTCTCAATCCCTGAACAATTATTTTTTTGGACTGGGTTCTAGGAAGAGTTAAACCAGTGAGAGTCCATCTCCAGCCCTCCTCTCACCATACATTATTGCCACAGCGAGAGCAACCGGCTAAGGGAAGGTCTATTTCAAATAGATGGGAACTGAGGAGGGACACCAGGAAAGGTTGTAGTCAGAACTGGCCACATAATTTGTGGGGCTCATTTGCAAAAATAAATGCAAAGCCTCTCATTCAGCTGTTAAGAATTTCAAGGCAGATGGGCATCGGGGTGTCTCAGTTGGTTAAGTGTCTGACTCTTGATCTCAGTTCAGGTCTTGTCCTCAGGGTCGTGAGCTCAAGCCCCACATTGTGCTGCATGCTGTATGTGAAGTCTACTTAAAAAAATAATAATAAGGTAAAGACAGGGACACCAGACCACTAACCAAAGTGTGGGGCCCTCCTGAGCAGGGGACTCTGTGACTGCACAGATTTACATACCCAAAAAGCCAGCCCTGGTTACATCATCAGCGGCACTTCTCTGGAACCAGCCTTCCTATGCCAGATTAGGGACTGTGATAAGCTCTAGATCTGCATGTAAAATTTCCTTCTCCTCTTATGGAGGTCTCTTTCTTGGGGTCTTCTAAGGCCACTTCTGTAATCTGGTTATTATAAGACAAAGATGCCATGTAACCAAACATTTACGGTATGTCTGTATGTTTAAAGCCTAGTCTAAATCAACATCCAGATTTTTTTTTTTTAGTTTATTTATTTATTTTGAGAGAGAAACCGAAATGCCATGAGCAGGGGAGGGGCAGAGAGAGAGAAAGAGAGAGGGAAAAAATCCCAAGTAGGCTCCGTGCTGCCAGCACAGAGCCCAACGTGGGACTCGATCTCATGACCTGGAGGTCATGAGTGGAGTGGAGATCAAGAGTGGGACCTTAACGAACTGAGCCACCCAGGCGCCCCTGGGTTTTTGTCTAATCAGAGGATCCTCTCTATCTTCTAAGTAATCCATGACTTCAGGTGAGTATGAAGGGAAATGGGGCGTACTCAACTACAGAACAAGACTACTAAACACCTAATGTGTTACCCAACTCCTCTCAGTATAACTACCCCCACCCCAACTCCTCTTGCCCTCTTCTATATACCTAGACACATATTTGGCACCTCTGCAGCACACTTGCTTGTGAGACACAGCAATCTAATAAATCTGGATACAATGGATCCAGCAAATATCACATTAACTTTGTTTTTTTCCTCAGTGTCTTTATGCCAAGGAGATGCGCTTCAGCACAGCATGTCCACTCCCTCTCACCAATTCTTAGCATTTTCTACTCCATCTTTTCTGCCTCATTACTTGGTCAGGGCTTAATCTGTAAAGAATTAAGCACACATATTCACATGCAAATTTTAAGTGCCTCTGATCATCATAGTGACTGGGGCCAAATTCACTTCTTAGACAACCCAGTTGAAAAGGGTGCTTAGCCCACATCCCTGGATCTGCCTGAACGGCAGAGGGTCATTTCAGAATACCCCTATCCTGAGTCATAAATGAGTAACTCAGTATTTTCAACCTCTCTTCCTTTCAAAAATCCAATCAAATCAGGACAAATAAATTCTTCTTGACGCGGTGCTAAAGATTGAGGGTGCAGGGGGGAATATTGAGAAGGGCAGTGAAGCTATACTCAGCTCAGGTTAAGCCAGCTTCATCTCATAAGAAGAGTGGCAATTAAATTTGTTCTCACCTCTCTCAAAAACGTAATTAGAATGCAGGGAGAAGTATATGAAAAGGGATGGGATTATTTATAAAAGTTTTAGAATAAATCTTTCTGGGTCAAGAGATTTGCCTAGTGGCAGGAATTTAATACATAAGCATAACTCTTTAGAGAGCTCTTGCTCCAGGGATTTTTTTTTTTTTCCCCAACCAGGGGAACTTGAGGAAATGAAAAATTTCAGAGAGATGTTAGGAGTGGATGGGCAAAACCCAATTTGATCTCCACTGTAATGGTATTATTTGATTTTTGCATTAAAGAATAATATCCATAATGTGAAGATTATGCCAAGTACTCTATAAAAGGATACAAACCTTGAGGCAGTCATCTCTGACTTGCTTCCAATTGTACTTAAAATGACACACACACAAAGATGGGCCAAGAAGTGCAGTGTCAGCAAAGCATTGGGGGCTGGCAGACTGAAGAACTAGGCAGCGGAGTCCCACCCCCAAAATACAGAAACTTGTTATGTACAGGAAAAAAGTATCATTTAAAGGCTGAAGAGTTTGTCTACCAAATGAGTATGGGTATACTAAAAGTATAAAATGATTATAAATGTGGCTTCCTTGACTGAAGAATGATATTTTCTCATACATATAGATATATAGATAGATAGAGGAATAGATACACATACATACACATATATATGTACATGTATTTTTTCGGCACAGTGTATATATTCTTTGAGAGAAATCATACACAGAGTCACTGAAAATGCGTTGCTGTCCAGCAGAGCATCTATATATGAAACTCCAAATTTCACTTTTGTACCATTTCATACTGACTTATATCCCTGCTCCCATTCAAAGAGAAAGGTTAAAGACCTAATCAGAAGTAGGTTTTATTCCACATGTCACATCTACAGTGGCTTCCTCAAGAGCTGTGTTGAAAACAATCGCGTGTCTATGTCTGAGATCAGCAGGAAAGATTACACTGATTGATTCATGATGTCTACCATGATGCACAAAGGAAAACTTTAAATTTTTAGTCTCTGTTCTGGGCTTAAACAAAGTTTGGAAAATAGGGGGCGGAGGATAGATTTATAGTTCATGGTTGATGGAAGTGGTGTGCCTGTCATGGAGGCATATGATCTCCCTTCAAGACTGACCAAGCTGCCACGTGTTTGGGATCCACTGAAGTCTTCACACTGATCTATGAGCTACCTGGCTGCTCCCAGCTAATGAACGAGCATGGTTGGGGTACTAGAGCAAGGTAGTTTTTACTTGATGTGAGTCTCTTCTGAGGAAATATCTTTGCCCTGGGGCTCCATGCCTGGTTTAGAATTTCTCAAAGATGCATTGAAGTTTGAGACTCTTCTTACACAGTCTTCCTTCCTTTAGCTTTGGCAAGCATCATACCTGAATGTCATCTGACAGTTCTCTGCCAACTTCTGTTCTCTCTCATTCTCTCTCTCTCTCTCATTTCCTCTCTCTCATTCTCTCTCTCTCTCTCTCTCTTTCTCTCTCTCTGCTATAACCTTTACAGGGGTTTTGTCAATCAAAAATCAAACTTCTAATTCTGTTAGAAGCATCTTATTCCTGGAAAAAAATAATTGACACATAGGATAGAAATTAACCCTATACTTGGTGGAGTATCTCAATAAAATACAGTTTCTTTTCTTCATTCCATCTTCATTTCAATAAAATTTAGGTAATTTCAATATGAACTGACACTTAGCTTAACACAGAAGCTCCTCTAAATACAATTTTCATTGAAATGTGCAAAGCTATGTATGCAGCCAATAATGTATCATCGGCATCCAGAACTAGTAGTCCAGTGTGTCGGATGACTTTGGGCTTGGACCAGGGGTTTGTGTACACTTCACCCAACCTGATTGTTCATAGATTGTGAAGATTCTCCGATGATTAGACTGACTGCAGAGAAAGAAAAGAATCTATCCTTCATGCAAATTTGGTTCCTGACATTAAGCTTTGAAATTTACCTACATTTCCTATGACAGAAATGATTTCTATATCTCTTATTGTTGGCTCAGAGGACTTCGTTTTTTAATTTGATAAAGTATCTTGAATTTTTTAACATAGTTTACACCTGAGTATATATTATATGAACCCAGTTCTTGTAATCACTAAAAATCAAGGGATCACATCAGCAAGTCAAATCAAACCCAAATAAACAAGTTAACAGTAACTCAATGGATGACACAGAAGCTGTCATTTCTCCTTTGTTTCCGTTACCCATTCTTCTCCATTCTGGCCTTGTATGTATCAGGTTGGCTAACAATGGGAGAGAACTTCACATTTGGATTACTTTTCCCACTGTGATATGTCTTCTTGGGCTCGACCGATGCTCAGCTTGATTCCCACTCTTCTTTAGGAATCCCCAGGCCTTGCCACTCACTCATTCCAACAATATAAACCTATGTGATCTGTTCCGCTGTCACTAACAGCTATATTTCTGTGCTTACAAGTATGGTTTCTAAATGACAATGTCAAAACCATAGTGTTCAGTCAGTCCCAATAAATATAAGTTCAAAGTATTGTAAAAGGTTTTTGTAGAACACATTTATTTTATAAAGGGACATTTGCTATGTACCCACTTTAAGTAAGAAAGATTTTTTATGTATTTGATA
Source organism: Paguma larvata (assembly GCA_030068075.1). Classification (NCBI taxonomy): domain Eukaryota; kingdom Metazoa; phylum Chordata; class Mammalia; order Carnivora; family Viverridae; genus Paguma; species Paguma larvata. The sequence goes on from CM057823.1 coordinate 80,484,978, forward strand.
CAGGATTTATATTTTTATTTAAATATTCATGAGTATTATGGATTCCTTGTCTTTAAACTTTGTTTCTCAATTTTTACATGTGTAATCTTATAATAATCTCAAGCAAGGAAATATAAGAAGAGGCACCCCAAGAAAGAAGCTAGCAAATAGTACTGGGAGAGAAAGTTTAGTTTCTTCTAGACTTGAACAGATTTATATCAGATCTGCTAAAGAGAAAAATATGTCTAACTTAGGCACATGTGTTATAGAAAGGAGAAGGAATAACTTCACCACATAGTGGGGCATGGCTTAATGATCCATTTCTTATGTAGCTGTAAAATATTTTCCTGTTAAGGTTTCAAAAGACTATTTTTTTCTTTTTCTGGTGAATGATTTCTTTTTTCATTATTCCCAAATGATTTTTTTTCATTCTTCCCATATTATTTCAGTTTACTGCAATATTTCTACATTTTTTTCCATAAGATTGAGTTTCGTTCTGCTTCTGGTGAGTCCCTCTGAGAAATCAGAAAAAAAAAGTCTATATGGGATTAGTTTCTGATCGTATTTTTGGACTCATCACTAATTTAAGGAATACTGGTTAGAGGTTAAAAAGAATGAAACAGATTGTTGAGCAAGAGTTGATTCTGCTTTGTAACTAAAGGACACATAATAGTTTCCATAGGAAAAAATCCTGGGTACTTTTGTTCACCATCCATAATGCATGCCTAGAATTTCAACTTATCTGCTTATAGTCATTTGATGAGGCCCCTATTTAAGCATAAATACATAATTTATTAGACCATATCATTGAACACTTTTCCTTACTTTTAACCATGGCAGTTTAACTTTTAAGCTGGTTGGGCTCCATTGTTCAAATCTATGCTTATTGTTTAATTCAGCCCATTGACAGAAGTTTAATTCTAGAGAGAACTGCATCTCTCTGATATTTATGATTAAAAAGGATATCAGTGAGTTAAGTGAGTCTGAGATACAGTCCCCATAGCTTTTATTTTGACATCTATGGCCATCTACTAAACTAGTAATTAAAGCTACTTTAATGCCTAATGTGTCTATTTCAGCTGCCGACATTATGCACAATCTTTTCTCAGTTCAAAGGAATGAATGATAAAGTGAATGTCCTGATATTACTCTTTAGTTGCTAGGGGCGTGTAGAGTCTATTAGTTTCCCTTTACAGAACAGGAGTGCACTAAGGTCAAAGACTGATTCTTTTCTTTACAGAGAATTGAAACTGCAGATAGATCTCAACAGCAAACTCCATGTCCACCTTCTTTGGTTGGGTTGCAACTTACACAGGATTTTAACTTCTCACTTGCGGTTCTCTACTTTGGTTTCATATCCAGTTTCATCCATCTTCCAGCTGTCTGATCTCGAGTAAACTAGTCTACCTCTCTAAGCTTAAGATCTCCATCTATAAATGGGGTTAAATGTCCACCTCAAATATACAGATAGTGAGTATTATTTTTAAATGTCCCTACAGTGTTTAGCAAAGTCACTAACGAGAGTAAAAAATAACATGTTTACACTTTTAAAATTTAAATTTATTTATTTATTTTTATTTTTAGAGAGAGACCGAAAGCATGAGTCAGGGAGAAGGGCAGAGAGAGAGAGAGAGAGAGAGAGTGAGTGAGAGAACCTTAAGCAGGCTCCATGTGGGGCTCGATTCCATGACCCTAAGATCATGACCTGAGCCAAAATCAAGAGTCAGATGCTCAACCAACTGAGCCACTGAGGAGCCTCAACATATTTATACTGCTTAAACACAGTAGTTCACATTTGAGATAATGCCCTAAAGAAATAATCTAGCAAAAAGAATAAGTCATATATACAACAATGATCAATAGTGATATTAACCAAAGTGATGTCAGACGAGCCAAGACCTCTAGAGGGAGGGCTGCAGGTCACCACCAAGATTTCCTGGGTTTGCCATTTAAGGAAAAGGACAAAGGTTTATTAAAAATAAAAGAAAAGAGCTACTTAACAGACAAAGTAGTGGTCTCTCCTCTCGGATGAGGAAGAGGATTGTTCTTTCCTCCTAGTGAAGAGTTTTATAAGTTTTTTTAAAAAAATTAGCTAACCATATAGTAAGGGGCTTGTTCCTTAATGTGGGGTTTATCATCTACATTGGGTTGTTAGCTTTTCTATTATCTTGGGGTTGTAGAATTACCCACAGGTGCCGGAGTCCAGCTCCGGCTAGTCCAGGGATCCCCAGTGGATGAACGGTGTCGGGACAATGAATGACTCAAGAGAGCTGTTTTGTCTCTGGGACCAGCAGACAACTCTGCTTTGCTGGTCTCAGTATTTTTTTTTTTAGTAGTGAGTTACATTACATCAGTGAACATTACTTTTTTCTTAGAAGATAGTTAAAGAAAGAAGACAGTGTGTATTATGTCAATCCCCCAGACCTTGAGGGAGAGTCTTATCCTGGCTATTTTAAGATTCTATTCCTAAGCTAATGAATATACACTGTTTTTGCCAGGAAGAAAGCAGGGTTGTTAATGTAACCTTGAACAAGCAGGTGGCGCATGCATTGTTGCCTTAAGACCCATGCTAATTGTCTACAGATAGGTCAGGAGTCCCTTTGTCTAGCTTCCTAAACTACAATGGGGGAAGTATAACTCATTTGGTGAGGACATAATTCTCTAATGCCTGCCTAAGTTCCTTTGCTTATGAGTGAGTGAATTTACACAATAGAGGCTTAAAGTCTACATAAGTTACACCAGCTTTAGCCAACTGCTATTCTGTATGATCAATTTGTGTAACTTATCCCCAAGAGGCAAGTTTGAGGTTACTTCTAACTAGGCTACTCTCATTCAGATGTTATCCATCAAGGCATCATCCTCCAGGTCCCTTTTTCCATATGCCATAAAACAAAAGAGCATTACATCCCTTGAGGCCAACCAGAGCAGTTCAAGAAGTCCAGGCCTGAAAGGTTATTAGAAGGAGATAGTATCAGGCACCATTTGGTCAGCAGGAGACTTTGCAACATCTGCCTTATCCACACAGGGAGGCTTCTCAACCTGTGAGCCCATCACGGCTCCCGACACACAGGGAGCAATTTTAAGATTGTACAGCCTGTGTGGATTTTACTGTCGAAAGGAGTGGAGTCTTGTGGTTTTCCATGAATTGCATGTTGTGACTCTTTTTATGACTTGCTGATTTTTAGGTTAAGAGTCAGCCTAAAACCAAAACAACTTATCTCCTGAGTCTGCCTTCCCTCCTGCCTCAAAGTAAAAAAAAAAAAAAAAAAATCAGTAACAATGCACAATGCTAGAGAACTGTTAAAGATTGGTAAATAAAGGTAACTTTATATAATCACAGAAAATTATGACTATATATTAATATATAAAAAGGAAAAGTATAAAAGTAAATTTATTGTATCATCACACTTTAAAAGAACATGAATGTCCATAAAAATCCAAATTATATTGCCAATTCTTTCAAAATGGTAGATTATGGATGAATCAGAAGTGTTGTTTCACCTATTTTTCATCATTTCTATAATGTGGTCATATTCCTTTTATAAATAAAAATTTTACCAAGCATCTTATTGTCACTATTTGAGGCATGGAAGCTCAGCATCATTTGAGACCGATGAAAAGAGGAATTTTTCTGAGCTGGTTTTATAGCATCAGAGATCTCTGGAGGGAAGGTAGCTTCAAAACAAGGTGACTGGGAGACAGCCTTACTTAATTGGAAAGGGTGAGGGTGAATTTCAACTTCAATCCTGAAACAGGAAGTCCAGGCCAGAAGAGTTGTTTCATACTCTTTCAACTTTTGTGAAAAAAAAAAATTTTTTTCCCCTTTAATTTCTGTCAGCTTGCCCCATCACCCTTACCATTAGCAAAACCTAGATAGAAATCTTAGGTACTAGAAACTCAGCACCAGGACAACAAATCTTTGAGCAGCAATATTTCAAACGGGTACCTTGAGATTCATTAATTTCACACATATATCTTAAATTATCTTCAATTACTCAGCAGTCCTACCCCTTCTGCCTCCTCCCAACCTCTGACTTCTATCAACTCACCATCCATAGTTACTAACCCCAGGGAGCCAGCTTCCCTGTGATGCTTTTGCTTTTTGTGATCTCATTCCTAACTATAAGCCCCTTCTTCTTTCTATGTCAGTTATCCTTTGCTCTCTAATATATACTCCATGAGCTCTCTGAAACCCCAGTGCTCCTGGAACATGGTCACTTCAAAAAGATTTGAGAAAATCACTTCTCCTTAACCTCTAAAAACTTTTTGAAATGGACACCCTCCCCACCCCCAATTCTTCTGCATCAAAACCTTGTTAGAAGGAAGGCAGCCCTTGCTCCCACCTGTTGCTTCCAGTTGTTTGTTCTGCTTTTTTTTACTCACAATTTCTCTCTTCAATTTCAAAACATCCTTCTCTCTGCTAAGGATTCTCCTTGTGCAAAAGCCAGGACTAGGACAGTCAGTTTTTTCTGTTAGTCCTTGTATTATTTGATTCTTCTGAGAATTTTTGGCAGCAAAATTAAAAAGGAATCATAACATCCAACATTTAAAAGACTATGTGAGCAATCGCCACTACAGTGCCAAAGCATTTCCAATCTTTCTAAAGGCAACCACTGATAATGTCTATTTCTTTAGTCAGTCTTAAGGCTGGATCATTGTTGGAATAGAATGGTTTGTTCCCTGCCTGAGCTCTTTTCCTCTACGTAAGATAATAAAGTTGTAAAATTTCCCAGAAAACAAGTTCTTTCATTGATGACCATCTGATACCACACTGGGATTTTTCCTATTTCCTATTTTTCTCATGGACTGAGGAATTCAAAGTTCTGTGTCACCTACATTAGGATATTTATTCATTTCAGTGTAGTAACTTTTACCCAATAATCAAAACACAGTGTTATTTGGGAGTGACATCAGGAAGATAGCAGAATGGGAAGCCCCAGACCCTCCCGCAGAGATACCAACTTAGTAATCATACACTGACCAACTCCCTTTGTGAGAAATCCAGAAAATAGTTAAGAAACTCCTATACCCAGTTGAGCATGAAACAAGCCACATCAAATCCAGTAGGAAAGCTCATGGCACCCACCACCCATTTTATACGCCAAAGTCCTTCCCCCAAGCTTAGTGCAGTATGATTGGGAAAAAATTCTCAGTTCCTTACTTTTCTGTGGGAAAACAGAAGACTAAAATATAAGTCCAACATGCAGACTTTTCGGGGGACTGCCCAAGGGACTGGTTTCTGTATTGCCTGAATCTAAGAGCTGACAGGAAAGGACATCAGGTTGGGAGCTGTTGAGAAAAAGACAAATTTTGGTCTAAGAACTATAGCCCCTCTTCCTGGTTCATTGTGGAACGTCAGGATTAAAAAAGCCCAACTCCCAGCTTATCCCTGGGGTAGGAAAGAGTTGGAACATGTATCCAATGTTCCAGCTTTTGGGAGGACGACCTGAGGGGTGATTTCTGTCTTTCCCAACTCAAAGAACTGATGGGACCCAGCGTACTCTAGAAGCCTGGTGGCCACTGAGAACAAAAGAAAGCTGGACAGCTTGTAGCAGCTCCAGAAAACCTGCATTTTAGGTAAACATATAGACAAATACAGAATCCTGTAATACTGTAAGTGTGGTGCCGTAGACAGACATCAGAGAGAAGAGATTATGAGCTCCTGAAAAAAAAATCTGCAAACTCCTCTATCTGAAAATTTACATGCCCAAGTCCTGATAAAACACATGCATTTTCATTGAGGCATTATTCACAATACCCAAGATATGGAAACAATCTAAATGTCCGTAAACAGATGAATGGATGAATAAAACATGATATAAATATAAATGGTTGAATATTATTCAGTCTTAAAAAAGGATTTTATATGCTGCAACATGGGTGAACCTTGAGTACACTATGCTAAGTGAAGGAAACCAATCACAGAAGAACGAGTACTGCAATAGTCCACTTGTACGAAATATCTACAGTAGACAAACTCATACAAGAAAAGGTTGAATGGTGGTTGGTAGCTGGTAGTTGCCAGCCCCTGACTGAGGGGAAGGTGAAATGGAGATTTGTTATTCAATGGAACTATGGACTAAACTGTGTCCCTCTCAAATTCATATATTAAAGCCCTAACCCACTATGTGACTTGTATCAGAAACAGAGCTTTTAAGGATGTGATTAAAATTAAATGAAGTCATAGAGTAGAGCCATGGTCTGATGGGATTATCATCCTTGTAAGAAGAAACACCAGAGTTCTCTCTCTCTCTCATTGTGCCGTCCCCCAAGAAGAAGTCATGTGAGCACACAGCTATATATATAGCCACCTAAAAGCCAGGGAGAGAGCCATCACCAGAAACCCACAATTCTTGTCCCCTGATCTCCAATTTCCAGTCTCCACTACTATGAGAAATTAAATGTCTGTTGTTTAAGCCAGCCATCTCATGTATTTTGTTATAGGAGCCTGAGCTGACTAATAGAAGCAGGTGTAGAGTTTCAGTCACACAAGATGAACAAGTTCTAGAAATCTATTATATGAAAATATGCACTTAATTAACAACACTATAGTATACTATTGTATACTTAAACATTCGTTAGGAGGGTAGAGCTCATCTTATATGTTTTTTACCCAATTAAGAAAAATGTAATGGCATTTCTATAAATCCTCATGCTCCCCCAGTGTGTTCCATTTAAGCCCATGTCCTATTTCTATACATAGTCATCCAAGCCTTCTTACCTCCTTCCAGCCCAGGTTTTCTCACCTATCTCCTACCCTTTGTCATTACTACCTTCATTTTCCTTTCTTTCTTTTGTATCATCTACATTTTATTTTTACTTAAAAAATTAATTTGAAGAAAAAAATAGAAACACATGATATAAAATCCAAAAAATTTTAACTGACTGGGTGGCTCAGTCACTTAAGCAACAAACTCTTGATTTTGGCTCAGGTCCTGAGATGGAACCCAGCCTCGGGGGCTCCACACTGCCAGAGTGGAACCTGCTTGGGATTCTCTCTCTCCCACTCTCTCTCTGCACCGCCCCCCAAACAAATAAGTATATTTTTTTAAAAAGATACAGAAGAGTACACAGTAAAACATAAGTCTTCTCCTACCTCTGTCACTTCTATTTCTACTGAAATTACAAACTCTAGCTCAAAAATGCTCAGAAGTTGATCCCAGCTACCAATTGTCTTCTCAGAGAGAACCCCTATTGCTTGCATAGATTTCCAGATGGAAACTATGCATAGACAGACATGAATACATTTTTCACACAAACGATAGTATATTAAACACAGTGTTTTGCACCATCTTCTTCCCTTAGAACTATGTCTCGGCGATCATTCCATGTAAGTACATATAGGTCTACCTCATTCTTTTTAAGAGCCACAATAAAAGACCTCATTCTTTTATAGCACAAGATATGCTTATACCAATGGTTATGAGAATAATCTCTGAGTTCAAATTCCATGTCATTCCAAATAGCCATATCACCCCAAGCAAACGATGACATACACTCTAATCAAGTCCCTTAACCCTGGGCAAGCTACCTATCTCTCTGTGCCTCAGTTTCCTTGTCTATAAATATATGAATCATGGATTGAGTCATATATTAATTGACTACTTAATAAAATAGGCAATACACACAAAACGCTTAAAATAGTGTCTAACTCATAGTAAGCACTCAACATTTTTTCTGTTAGCGTTTATCCAGTTTCCTACTGAAAAACATTAGGTTATTTCCAATAGTTTGGTGTTACAAATAATTCTATATAAACATCCTCACATAAAGTCATTTTGTACTTATGCTAGTATATCTGCAAGATAATTTGTGAAAGTGGAAGTTTCTAGGTCAAGTCAAATGTGCATTTTATATATTCATTCATTCTGCCAAGTCACCTTCCATTCAGATTATACTAATTTATTCACTACCAACCATGATATGAAAGTGCCTCTTTATCTCACCATTTCTAATGTGATGGTTTCAAAATTATATTGCAGCATCATTCTAATTTTAATTACCTATTTATGTTCAGCATTTTCCATATTTTAAGAGTCTTCTGTATTTCCTTTTCTCCCTTTTTAAAATCAAATTATTCATTTACTTGCCCCATTTTTTATTCCTTTCCTTTGCTTAAGGAATACATTGTTCTAAAGTGTAGGTGGGCAGTGCAGAACCTCTAAGCCACTTCCCTTTCTATTGAAATTACAGTCTATGGCTATAAATTGCTCAGATGTTGCTCCCTGGAAATGACCAATGACCTCCAAATTATTCTATTTAATTGTGTCTTCTCAGTCGGAATTCTTGCTTTTTCTACAGTATTGACTATGCTTTTCCATTACCCTTTCTGGGGTCATGCAAGAGATTTCTAAATCACACAGTTCTGCTTCTCTTTGGAGTTCTCCACCTTTTTTTCAGTTCTCTGAGGATGGCCACGTTGGCCATCTGCCAGTTAAGCTGAGGGTCCACCATAGAATTCATTATCCAAACCAGGATACTTTTTACGATAAAAGGGGTGTTTTTAATAATCATTCCAGGGCAAGAGTTGTAAACAGATTATGCCCCAAGCAAACCATGACATATATTCTAATCCAGTCCCTTACCCATCTCTTTGTCAAGTATTTTCTTCCTTCTCCAAAATCTAGAGCTTTTTTGTATAGCTGTAGTGCTTTATTTAGCTTTGCTATTTATTTCTTGAAGTCTCATGCTGCTAAGATGAGATATGGAGTAGAGTCTATTCATCTCTGTACCCTACTTCCTTGCTGTACCTCAAATCAAGCATCAATCATTTGGAATTTTAAGGATTTCTATCAATTAATTTATCAGGGAGGGTATGTTATCAGAGAGAGGAAAGCAGGGCCATGTCTAAATTAGCGATCCAGCAGCCAAGGGGATAACTTAAAGATGAAACATGTGGTCGGAGGTGGGGACGGAATATGAGTTGATCTCTTGAAGGTAGATACTCAAGGGATCTCTACGAACTCAAGTGGCTACACTTTTGCAACAGATTATGGCATGCTTCGTTTTAAGCCATCTGAAGCTCCCGATATTGTAATTGTTCATCTACCTCTACAGTTTCAAATTCTCTTGAGCCAAAACACTAGAAAGAGTCACTGTTTGCTCTGACAAGGAGACACTGCTGGAATGCGTGGTGGAAAGAAGGTGGACCTTTGACAGGCAGGCTGCACTGAGGACATTGAACTCTGCTTCAGGGAGGCAGCCAGTCCACCTTGCAGACCTGTGGGCAGAGCAGCTGCTCTCGACGTTTCGTTCAGGCTAGATTTGGGTTGCACCAATCAGTCTTTGCTTCATCTTTTTCTATGTCCATAGGTAAGCGTGGGGATAACCTCGTGTTCTTTGTGTAGCTGATAAAAGGGACTTTTGTGGCTGGAGGTTGAAATGTGTGATATAAAGGCTGTGCTGTGGAACGGAAATCCAGAAAGTGGGAAGCAATTCACCTCTATAAATAAGTTTTACGTGGGGGCAATGCAGGCCCACCCAAAATCTATTCCCACCTTTTTCCTTGATGGCACAATCTCACTGAGAATCACACTGATCTAACAGTTTGGCTTATTCACTTTGTCCCACTTTCAATACACTTTAATCATTACTCCATTCAAATATCAACAATAATTACACCAGAAATCCATAGAGATTTCTCCAGTTTCTAAAAATTTTTAAGGCATTCACCTTTTGTTCCCTATCAAAAAGGACACTAAATCCAATATATTTTTAGCAAATGCTTATTTTATTTTTATTTATTTATTCATTTATTTATTTATTTATTTATTTATTTATTTATTTATTTTAGAGAGTGGGGAAAGAGAGAGAGAGAGACAGACAGAGAGAGAGAGAGAGAGAGAGAGAGAGAGAATCTTAAGCAGGCTCCATGCTCAACCCCACGCCTGATGCATGCATGGCTTGATCCCACAAGCCTGGGATCATGACCTGAGCTGAAATCAAGAGTCAGTCACTCAGCTAACTGAGCCACTCAGATGCCCTGAAAATGTTTATTTTTTTACTTTGCAATAATTTTCAACATTCTGCCTAAAATGTCTTCGCATGCCTGGGGACTTGGTCCATGCCAGGGAGTTTGTACCAGTAATGCCATATGTCACAGAGGCCCTGGCCCAAACTGCACAAATTTCACCCCTGGCAAAGCTGTTGGGTAGCTAATGTCAGCCCTGTAGGTGCTCTATGCCTACATGACTCTTCCCCAATTAAAATGCTGAACACCAAGACTCAGGCGGAATTCCCTAATTGACAATACTCTGTATGACTTACTCGGTATCGTTACTGGGAGTATTCAGTGTTATCTGTACAACTCCATTGGAAGACAACTGAAAGTTTGTATCTGGTTTCTCCTAGACTCTGCCTTATGCACCTTCTAATTTTGCTGATTTTAATTTGGATCTTTTCACTGTGATATACCATAACCATGAGTATAATAGCTTACCTGAGTTCTGTCAGTTCTAGAAAATCATTAAGCCTGATGGGGCGCCTGGGTGGCTCAGTCAGTTGAGCGTCTGACTTTGGCTCAGGTCACGATCTCGTGGTTCATGACTTCGAGTCCCATGTCAGGCTTTGTGCTGACAGCTCAGAGCCTGGAACCTGCTTCTAAATCTCTGTGTCCCTGTCTCTCTTTCTGCCCTTCCCCTGATCATGCTGTGTCTCTCTCTTTCTCTCTCTCTCTCAAAAATAAATAAACGTTAAAATTTTTTTAAAACACCTGAGCATGATCTTGGGGACCCCTGAAACAATACCTCTTGATGGCTTACTTAGGATTAATGGAAACTCTAAGAGCACTCAGGTTACCTGAAGTGTGGTAAGGGGAATAATGCGGAATAATCATAGTCATTAGCATTTGTATTGATATTTTACAGTTTACAACATGCTCTCTTTTGACACTCCAAAACTCTGTGAAGTAGTAGTATCTTCATTTTTTTTTTAGATAAGAGACTACATTGGTTATTTATTTTTGTATTAAGAAAACAAGACTCAAGCTTACTGGATTAAAACAACAAACAAGTATTACCTCATAATTTCTGAGAGTCGGGAATCCTAGAATGGCTTAGCTAGATGATTTTGGCTCAGGGTTTCTCACAGAGTTTTAGTCACCTGGGATTACATGATATTGTAAAGCCTTGACTAGATTCCAGGCTCAACTTCTGAGAAGATTCAGTCCAATGGCTGTTAGCTGGAGCCCTCAGTTCCCTGAGGGCATTGTCTAAAAGTCTTAGTTTCTTGCCATGTAGGTCTCTCCACAAGGTTGCCTGGGTATCCTCAAGACACGGCCCCTGGCTTCCCAAAGCACTGCTCCCTAAGACAGAAACCACAGTCTCTATAACCTGATCTCAAAAGTGACCTAATATTGTTTTTGCCATACAGCATTGGTCATACAGACAAAAACTAGTCCAGTGAGGGAGGTGTAACACAAGGGCTTCCTGAGGCCATCTTGCAGGTTCACTGTCATACAAACCAAGAAGTTAGCTAACAAGTATAAGGTCACACTGTGAGAGGCAGAGCCAGATGTTAAACTCCTATCTCTGGACTCCAAATTCCTTACAAGTTATCCCACAACTGACCCGACTTACAAATATTCCCTTTGACTCTAAGGAAAGAGAAGCAAATGAAAAACTAAGTTAATCCTTGAATCACAGCTGTTAGTAAATACTATTATCTCTTCTAATAGATCAGAACAGAGGTTCAGAAAAGTTATCTTGCTCTGGGTATGTAATAAGGCTAAGGAAGAGAATCTAATCTATAAAGATTTCAAGTGTATCCATATTCTATTCTAAATTGCCTCTGTGTCATACTATAGGAGCAACACATAAACTAAATCACTCATCTTGTTCCTCCATTTCTTTTCACGTTATTTTTTATCTGATATGAGATATTAATGATTGTACTATAAAGAAATAATTGTACAAACAAATTATGAATCGATGCCTTAGTGAATGTCCTGCACAATTTATGAATTAGTCACACTAGCCTCTCATATATTTGTCCCTCTTCTAAGAGACTTGTCAATTTCTCCGGCCTTCAAATACATTGCTTGGAATCTAATAGACAATCTTTTTGCATATATCGCATTAAGAAAACATATAGGGGCACCTGGGTGGCTCAGTCAGCTAAGCCTCTTGACTTCGACTCAGGTCATGATCTCACAGTATATGAGTTCGAGCCCCACGTCAGGCTCTGTGCTGACAGCTCAGAGCCTGGGGCCTGCTTCCAGTTCTGTGTCTCCCTCTCTCTCTGCCCCCTCCCTGCTCACACCCTGTCTCTCTCTCTCTAAAATATAAATAAACATTAAATTTTAAAAAAGAAAACAATACAGTTTTATTATTTGTCAGTATTTTGTTTCTTAAACTCCTGATGGCTGCTTTGCCAAAGAAAAAGAGAAATGTATAATTTTAGTTATTCTGCCAGCAATGACTATTTGATAAAGGCAAATTTATGCCCTGCTGCACTGTTTTGTGTCTTTTTGCTTACACACCAACTTTTCCTTCAGCGCCAATTAGATTTCACCTACAGTAGGGACAATGCACATGTCAGTAAGTTCATGGAAATGACGACTAATCAGAACGATTATGAACAAGTCGTGTACACCCTCCGGGATGGAAGGATGGTGAAATCCCATTGGTTCTATGCTAAATGTTGACTTCTAATATGTTAAAATATGAAAGCTTGTCTTTGAATCAGTGAACTTCTATTATTGTCCAAGTTTTACTCTAACAGTGGCTGTGTGGGACGCAACCTGGTTAATTTCAAGGTGCAATTCAGTCTCGTTAAAACCAAAGAGGGCCTCTTTCACCTCACTTATTATACCCTCAAGCAACTTTTATGTTATGTTTAGGATCTCTCAAGAATAAGTGTGAAATCAATTCAAAACACCAGGTTTGATGTCCAAAAGAGAGTTAGAAAGTCATCCATCGAAGCAGTTTATATCAACATGCAGTGGACTTCAACTGACAGAGCCTGACGGGCCTCACTTGGGTAAAATGAAAAATAGAAACAATTGCCTTTGCAAAGCAAGAATTTGTGAATCTTCTCTAACCAGCAATCTCAATAAATGTGAGCAAATTCTCAAGAAAGGGTCAGGAATGGTTTCTGAGTACTAATGGAGAGAGACAGGTTGAGAGGCAAATGTCGCGTGTAGTTATATCATCCTGATAGAGTCGCAACATTCAGGAGACATCTTTCACTTATTCTACAAGCATTTGTTTCCAGTTCAGTTGTACATTTTAAACACAATTTATATTAGTTTCTGCTTTGCTGCCATAACTAATTGCCACAAGCTAAGTAGCTTAAGACAACACAAATATATATCTTCCATTTCTGGAGGTCAGAAGTCACACAGACCTCATTCAGCTAGCATCAGGATGTCAGCAGAGCTGCGTTCCTCTCTGATGGCTCTGGGGGAGAACTGACATCCTCGCCTTTCCGTCTCCTAGAGGTTGCCCACATCCTTTGGCTCATAACTTCCTTTCTCCACCTTCAAAACCAATAATGTTGCAGCCATCTGTGCCTTTTTCTTATGGGCAATCTCCCTCTGATTCTCTTCTTCATCTCCCTCTTCCACTTTTAGGGACTCCTGTGATGACATTGAAGTCACCTGTATAATCCAGGACTTTATTTAAGGTCTTATTTTAAGATGAACTGATTAGCAACCTTAATTCCCCTTTTTGACGTAACCTGATGTATTCGCAGTTCAGGAATTGCACATGGGCATCTCCCAGGCAGTGGGGTGTGCCTTATTTTGCCTAGCACTCTACTTTTGCTCTTAAGATGTTTTATTAGTTAATTTCAAAATCATCTCAAATTTTTCAAATTTCTTTTAGAGTGCTAGAGATGTTAGGTTCACTTATTTTGCAAAGCATATTTTTAACACTCGGTGCTGCTTTCATGAAGACTATCAGGCTGAATTTTAAAATGAAATAGTTTCTTTTCTGCTTTTGACTTTCTAGGACAAACCCATCTCTGAATCACAGGTTCCAGCTCATAGCATGTGGATAATTGTACATTTCCTACTTATCTCATGGAGTGATGACGAGATGAGCAAATATATGTTAAAATATTACATTGTCATTGCTATACAAATATAAGACAATATGTCTAGGAGTAACAATGTTGGTTATGATAATTCGAATGTTCCAATTCCACTACGAGTTCCTTATCTCAGAGCTTCAAGATACTAAATGTTACAAGAATTGGTTAAAGACCCATAGGAAAATGTCTCCTACATTATCAAAGAATGAACTATTGTATAAGCACAGCATTTCCTTCATGAGTGAAATGTTTTTAGAAATCCCTAAAACTCATGAAAGCCCCAGGGTGCCTCATCTTCAGAGGATCTGATTTAAAATAGACTGTCTTTATTACGGATGTAAATCGTGTGACAATTACGACTGGCCACATCTTCCGCTTCCTGCAGGTGGTACTTTTTTTTTTTTTTTTTCCCTTTCCATACCTACAATTGTATAAAGAAAGGAGTCTTAAGTGTAAGGATGCACACAGGTGGGCCATGGCCCATGGTCGTTAATTTAAGGGCACACTTTCATTTTCAATGCAATTAGCTGTCTAATTGAGCATCCAAATTTAGCAGTGCATTTGCATGTGCAATTAATTATGATTTAAAAGCAGTCTGCGTTAATGGTTTCTTTTCCATTATCTACAAATGTAATTACTGAAGGATGGATTGGGTTTGGAAATCGTTTGGGAAAATGTTTTTGCACCACTGGAGCCAATGCTGTAAGTGGTAACAGTGAAATCAGAATACCACACCCACAGGCATAAGGCCGAAAAGGGAATTATTTGGTGGGGATGGGTGATAAGACAGGACCAAATTGCTGATTTGGGCATATGGTAATCTTTTTCTTGCTTACTGGAATTAACTCAAATTATAGTCACCATATGACTTCACTCAGTCAAATCAAAGATAAACCTTGAATTTACAAAAGTAGATTTTAGAGGGGGGGAGAAAAAAACCCTCACATAAAAAAAAATCTAAAAGAAGGCAGTATCTTAGTCCTTTTTCATAACTCACAAAAATCAGTATCTGGTTCAGTTTAGGAACAATTTGTATGGTTTTCTTGATTAAAGAAAGAAAATGTGACCTTAAAAAAACTGAGATAAAATTCAAAATAGGAGTCAGTAATAATTAATAGGGAATAGACTGAAAACATAGTCATTGGAGAGAATATAAAGATTCTGAATAAGCAGACTGTGTCCTTTCCATTGGCTGAACAACTGAAAATCTCCACTATTGTTTCCTAAGGGAAAACAAGCATTTTGCTAACCTGGGATTTCTATAAATGTAATGCCCATAAGTTTGCTGTGGAAGAAGGAAATTATATCCCTGCCCTAAGGAGCACAAAGACTTTGAAGGATGGAGAGACACTGGATTGGGTTAATCTTCATAGGCCTACTTAGGTTGGAGCCTGACATCCTTACTGGGGAACTACTGGGAGAGAAACTGGTCATTGAAAAACTGAGGGGCACTTCAGAAGTGGGAAGAGGCGGAGCCAAGAAGTTCAGGAAGATATTGTGAAAGAAAAATCCTCAGCCACTATTTCATTAAAGTTTATTTTAAATAAATTGTTTTAAATACAATTATTTTAAATTTTGTTTAAAAATATATGCTAAATTATTGAATTATTAATTTAAGAAATAAATTTAAAAAACAATTGTTGAGAATAAATTGTTTTAATAACCAAACAGAACAGTATACAACAATAAGTAAAAGTCTTTCTTCCCACTCAGAATCCTGGTTCTTCTCTTCAAGGGTGATGTCACTAAACATTTTTCAAGTATTCATCCATAAAACAATATACACTCTAGCTTAAAATTTTTACGCAAATTTTTGTATGATACTATAATCTATCTCTGTTCTGCTCCTCACTTTTTTTCACATTTAAAGAGCTTTAATTTACTGGTGTGTCAAGACATTCAGATCTACCTCATTTTTATGGTTGCTTAAAATATAATTGATCAGATTTTTGATGATATATTTGACTGTTCTCTTATTGATGGACATCTAGTTTTGTCTTTTATATAAAATAATGCAAAGTATGTTTATGTAATTACCTTGGCATTCTTTAGTGTAAATATACAGAGAATACATTTTTAGAAATCAAATTGTTGTCAGATGATATATGCTTACATGTACTTTAAATAATGATAGGTAAATACATTTTAATATATTTATCACCACAAATAGTGTTGGAAAACACTATTTTTCCCAATGCTTTTAGCAATATATCTTCAATATTTTGACTTTCCTCAAGTTCATGAAGAAAAAATATCGTGTTTTAATTTGCATTTTCATAATTATAATTGATATTGAATACTTTTTCACATGTTCGTATTAGAGTTTGGTAACTTTTTTTTGTGAATTGTTTATTTATACTCCTTATCTTTCTTCCTCTGTTTTTAAAACTCTTTTCCTTATTGGTTTGTAAGTTTATATTTTAAGACTTCACTTCTTGCCTGTTCTATATGTTACAAATATTTTCTATTTGTCTTGTTCATGCCATTTTGTGCTCTGTAGTGCTGAGATATTTCTGACTTTGTGCTGCTCAGTGTACTTTAAAAATTATATGGAGAAATTGTTTGAAGACTAGGAAAAGGAGGCCTTAGGCAAAGAAGATTTATGTATGGGTTATCAGGTACCCTGAAGGTGCTACTAGTCCAAGGCAATCTTAAACCAAGTTCAAGGTTTAGGTTTTCCATTCCCCACAGAATAGGATTATTGGCTTACTTTTGAGGTCTATTTCTTTTTTTCTGTGTAAAAATTTGTTGTGGCAAATGTCTCCACTAGACTACACTTCTCATCTTATATAGTCCCTGGGCTTTGATGTCTATTTAACCCCCCACCCCCACATCCTTCACAGAACTAAAAATAGCTAATATTTTCTGAAATGGCAAATGTTCTTAAAGCAAAAGGACTTTTGGGCTGGGCATATCTTTCTGGAATCCCTGCTTTATTTTCCCTTCCACTTCATTCTGCTATTTTTTACTGGATTGTCAATTCTTTGATACTTTTCGAGAAGATTCTTGAAGCAGTTTATCCACTACTTTTACTTGTAAGCAAGCATGAAGTTTGTCTGAATAACTTAGTTTTCTATTTGCTTAGCTGGAAATCCTCTGCTCTTATCTTTATTAACCCTACCATTCTGCTTGGGAGAAAGTACTAATTTCTCTGCTCTTTTTCTAGGTTTTCGAGATTAAAATGTATTTATCCTCAGGTTTTTCTACCTAATGAATACATTTAGGTGCATGATTCTTTCTCTGAGTACTTGTTTGGCTGCATCCACTGGTTTCGATATGCAGTTAATTTTAAACAGTAATTTAAAAGCAATTGTTTTTTAACCTAGCAGTTATTTAAAAAGGGTTTTATTTTTTAAGCTATCATTGTTTAAATATTTGGGTTCACCTCAAACTTAATTCCTTATTTATAGTATTTATGTTATTAATTATGAACTATATGACGTATGGTGTTTAGAAATGATAAATATCACTCTTTACCTAATATCTAACCAATTTCTGCCAGTATTTAAACTGGCTCTGTATACTGAAAAGGTTTCCCTTTTCTGGGGTTAAGGATAAGCTTATGTCTCTTTATGATACTTTGCCCTGCAGATATTCATTGATTACTGTTATATGCTAATCTCTGTCATAGGTTACAAGGACAGAAGAATCAACAAAACTGAAAAATAGCTGTCCTCAATATAATTGACACTCTGGTGGAGAAAACAACCAATAAATAAAAGGGTTTTTAGCACTAATATCTATGAAAAAAATAATAAAGCAATAAATGGAATGAAAAGGGGCAGAGGCGCTAGTTTAAATAGGATACCCAGGAAAAGTTTTCTTCAAATCAGACATTGAAAAGAGAGCTGTATGCAGTTATAGAATGACCTTGTGGAGATCATGAGGAAGAACATTCCAGGAAGAAGAAAAGTATTATTATATATAGCTCCTCAGTTATTTTATTCAAATCCTCCATTCCTTCACTCAACATTGTTGGCTATTCTCAATGTCTCAGAATTATATGAAAAGATTTTTTTAAGATGTCTACTATCATCAGACTATTAGTATTAAAAAAAGAAAGAAAGAAACTACCAAGGTAGACAAAACAGATAGCTGATCCCAACCTCTACAGTCTTTTTGCCATAGGCATTTACTTTTGACAGCTTCATGAGTCTAGAGCCAGTAGCAGCCAACCTTCTATGTAAAGTGCCAGGTAGTAAATAGTTCAGGCTTTGAGAGCAACATGTAGTCTGTTGCATATTCTTTTTGTTTTTTTTTTTACAGTTCTTCAAAAATGTAAAAACTTTTTGGAAACAGCGGTGATGATTCTACAACATTGTGAATATAATTAATGCCAGCAAACTGCACAATTAAAAATGTTAATGGGGCACCTGGGTGGCTCAGTCAGTTGAGCATCCGACTTTGGCTCAGGTCATGATCTCACGGTCCATGAGTTCGAGCCCCGCATCAGGCTCTGTGCTGACAGCTCAGAGCCTGGAGCCTGCTTCAGATTCTGTGCTTCCCTCTCTCTCTGTTCCTCCTCCACTCACTCTCTCTCTCTCTCTCTCTCAAAAAATAAATAAACATTAAAAATTTATTTTTAAAAAATGTTAATAAAAAGTGTTTCAACTTTAACAAAAAAGGAAACACCTCTCATTCTATTTCTCCCTCTGCCATCTTGAAACAACTAACATAAGCCAAGTGCTGAAGACGATAGAGTAAGAAAGTATAAAATGTCTGATTGAATCATCTCTAGGAGAACCATCCAAATATCAGGACTGCCTGTTAGAGATTTCACATAAGAAATAACTATCATTTGGGGAGAAATTATAATTATAATTTTAATACATATAATATAATTATATGGTATAATTATAACTTAACATGTTATAATTTTGCATAAACACACACACGAATAAATGGCAGCTAAATCAAAAATCTCAGGAAATCTCAAATCCACATGCCAAGATATTTGATCTTTCCATTGTCAAGTAAGTGGCCAACTGAAAAAGGCTTGACTTCTAATGTTGAGTTTTTATCTTTAAGGTTTTTTTTTCTGGTATGAGTTTATTTAGCCTTTCTGAGCATACGTTTTTAAGATTATAATGCCTAGGGGTGCCTGGGTGGCTCAGTCAGTTAAGCGGCCGACTTCGGCTCAGGTCATGATGTTGTGGTCTGTGAGTTTGAGCCCCGCGTTGGGTTCCGTGCTGACAGCTCGGAGCCTGGAGCCTGCTTCGGATTCTGTGTCTCCCTCTCTCTCTGCCCTTCTCCTGCTCACACTCTGTCTCTATGTCTCAAAAATAAATAAACGTTAAAAAAAAAAAGATTATAATGCCTACTCCTTAATGCTATTTAAGGATTATACAAAAAAGTCTGTAAAAGTCTAGGCACTTCTAGCAGTGTCTAGCACAAAATAGGCCCTCAGTGAATGTTTCTTCCCTCTTACAGCTTTGGATGTTACTATAAAATCAACCAAGACCAAAAATATCACAGTAAAGGGACACCTGGGTGGCTCAATCAGTTGAGCATAGTTGGTTTCAGCTCAGGTCATGATCTCACGTTGGTGAATTTGAGTCCCTGATTGGGCTCTGCACTGATGGTGCAGAGCCTGCTGGGGATTCTCTCTCTCTCCCTCTCTCTGCCCCTCCTGTGTGTGTGTCTCTCTCTCAAATAAATAAATTAACTTAAAAAAACAATCACAGTAACAAAAGACCAAAAACACTACATCCTTCATGATGCCCTGTGTGGTCTGATGTGGAGTCACTGCCTCGAGTATTTTTCCAGACTTTGCAGTGAATCACAAATCTATCTCTATTAGTTCTTTGTAGTTCACTATCTTAACTAAATTAGGTTAAAACTTTAATTTTCTAAAATAAATGAAGCGTAAACCTACAAATGGAAAAAAATCCATATCTTAATAAAGTATATTTCATTTGGATGTTCTTTCATTTCCTATTTACTCTCCAGGGCCTCTTAGAGCACAAGCAAATTGGAATCCTTAATTATAAGTAGCCATTTGGAATTGCTTAATCAATGGTGACTTACAACTGAGTGCACAAACTTTATTATCATAGCTACTTTCCAAATGAATTCCTAAGTATATATGTCTCAGTGTATCATATAATTTTCCTTTGATTCCTCTGGATAATGTCAATTAAACTTATTACAAGTAGATCTAAGTACCTAAAGTATATGTGCACATTTTCTTATGAGGTGTATTTATTTCTAACAAAATATTTACCCTGGAAGTGTCCAAGCTCTTCACAAACCCTTGAGAGCTTCATAGAGCCTTGAAATGAAGACCAGAAGAGTATAAATGTACTACTGTTATGGTTCTATGATTCTAAGTAATCACATATATATTCTTAAAAGACCGTAAATAGTTTTATAATAAAAAAATCTCGAGGATGTTCTAACCAAGCAATAACGTAGAAAAATATTAGGGTAGTTTGATAACAGTATCTCTTGCTGGGTTTGTTGCCATTAAATAGAGTTATCTGGCATGTGTTGAAAGGTGCTGCCTTAGTTGAGTTAATGCCTCTAGATATGTTTACCAGAGTATACTGTGTCTTTCTGCTCACTAATGTTTTCTTTAAAAAAAATAAATAGAAATTTTTGCTTAATACTGTTTACATTAGGTCAAATATGATTGTTAGGGTATGTTTACTTATGATTAGGGAGCTTATTTACTCCACTTATGTCTCCAGGCTGGAGAATCATCATATTCCTTAGAGTTTATATTCAAAATGTCTTTAAGACATTTATGTATTACACTGTTTTGATTGTTCATACCAGTTCTACTATCAAATTCCTTTCAGAGAGTAGTTTTATAATTTTTCATTGACTTCCATTTATTAGAGATACAAATAAACTCTTGCAGAAAAAAAAGTGATTCAAGCCAAGGTTGAAGGCTTTATTCAGCTGAGAAGCATCAAGGAGCACTGAAGGACAGGTAACTCCTGACCAGATGCAGGTTGGAGTTTCAGAAGGTGAGGAGAAGAGGAGAACCGTGCCCTGGTGGTTTGGCTGGGGTCACAGTTCACAGTTTCCTCATTAAATGCTGTGAAACTTGCAGTTGGAGATTTTTCAGGGTTTGTGGCTCTTGCGCAAGATTATTAGTGCAATCTCATTCCAATATCTATCCTAAGATACTTTCTGAGACCTGTTTTTGCAAAGCCTTTCAGTTTGGTGGTTAAGCAACATGAGGGAAAGTGTATCGAAGTAGCATAAAGCAAGGAAGCAAGTAAGCAAGAGAGAAAGAGAGAAAGGGAGAGAGGGAGGGAGGAAGAGAAGGAAGAAGGGAAGGAGGGAGAAAGGAAGGGAAGAAGGAAGGAAGGGAGGGTGGGAGGGAAGGAGGAAGAAGGAAGGAAGGAAAAAGACAAAGGAAAAATTGGAGACTTTCTATTATGCCTGTTTTAGTCCTTTTAGATAGTACAGAAAAGAAAACATTTATTTATTTATTTTAACATTTATTTATTTTTGAGAGAGAGAGACAGAGCGCGAGCCGGGAAGGGGCAGAGAGAGGGAGACATGGAATCCAAAGCAGGCTCCAGGCTCTGAGCTGTCAGCACAGAGCCCGACGCGGGGCTCAAACTCACAAACCACCGCGAGATCTGACCCGAGCCGAAGTCAGCCACCCAACCGACTGAGCCACCCAGGCGCCCCAAAAAACGTTTTTATACTAGATGCTTCCTCATTCATACTTTCCCTTTTTTGTTGTTTTTGTTGTTGTTGCTGCTGTTGTTGTTTTTGACCCATAGCAAGAAGCAGAAGAAGGTACTTACAATGTAACATGTCTACACTTCTACGGTATGAAAACCATGATTACGTTTCTAGTTAGATAGGCGCAATTTCCTATTTTATCCATCCTACAGACTAGCCACCATTCTGCTTGTTTCTAAAGTCTCTTTTTATCTTGTACTTAAAGTTATCGCCATAGTTTACACGCCATGTTCACGTTTACACATTCAGCTCTTTCTCTGAGAATATTGCCCGTACCTTGAAACATTCATAATCTTGTTTTTGACCTAGCATAATTTCTTCTTTTTTTTCTTAAATTTTTTAATGTCTATATTTTAAAGAGAGAAAGACAGTGTGAGCAAGGGATGGAGCAGGGGGCAGAGAGAGAGGGAGACACAGAATCCGAAGCAGGCTCCAGGCTGTCAGCAGCGCAGAGCCCGGTGTGGGGCTCAAACTCACGAGACATGAGATCATGACCTGAGCTGAAGACGGACACTCAACAAACTGAGCCACCCAGATGCCCCTCCTAGGATACTTTCTTAAAGACTTTGGAATTATAAAATCTCAGAAATATTAGAGCATGACTGTAAAATAAGCACTTAATTAAAAGATACATTTTTAAACAGAAAATATTGCTCTCAATACTCAGAGTAATAATTGTGAAAGTATTAGAGTATCATGAAAGTCCTTTGAAACTTTCAGCAATGATTGGGCTATCTACAGTTGGAAGTTAAAAATATTTTCTTAACATAGCTTATTTTTCATACAAATAAAACTTCCATTGCTTTGGAAGGGTTCAAACACACAAATACTATCTTAGAAATACTCATTAGCATATTGTACCTCTTTATTTCAATTTCCTTCCCAGAAAATATGATTTACACACATGGGACCAAATAATTAGGGATATTAGTTCTCTTCTTAGGATTCATAATTTATTGGAATTTTCTAGACCTTTAAAAAAACCAAAAATCTCTGAGAAAATATGCTTTGGCAATTTTTAAAGCATCTTATCAAAACATTAATTTAGGTATAAGTCATTTTACTCCTTACTTCAGAGCAGACTTGTGTAACTATCAAGCAGATGGACTTGGTAGTTTGCTGAAGTCCGAGAACTATTTAATTAATTTGCTCCCCTGATGGTTAACATGCCCAAGAAGGCTGTAAAATATTTATTTCACTCCCTTAAAGTCATTCACAAAAGACTAATGGTTTGTATATCCCATTTCAACAAGGCACCTTAGCATTTACCTACTTGAAGTGAAGAGGAAAACAGATTTTGGTAATGGGATAGTAAACCTCAGATGCATAAAAGAAAACTATTTTTAGGTCAGCAATATGCATGAGACCCATGCCATAAAAGCCCATTATCTATAGGACTTTGTTCTTTCCTTCCATTATAGTTTGAATTTCTGGTGATGCCATCCATTGGATTTCCATTAATGGAACTAACTGTCCATTCCATTAATACCCTGTTGGTATTGCCATCAAGGACTGGCACGGATGACCTGGAAAATGCACATGGTTGACGAGTGTGTAGAATGGGAGAGATATGCCTTTGGGAAAGTAAAACTGTTTGCTATAAGTCAGATCCTAAGTGATAATTAGAAGGCATTTTGTGACTATTTCAAGTTTAGCCAATATTTCCATTCTCCAACTTAGAATTGCACATTTTTTCTATGTAATTATGTTCTTGAGACCCAATTGTTTGGAATCCTATCATTTTGAGTTATGATTCTGAATAACAAAGGAAGGAATAAGAATTTTCTACTTCACTAGAGGGCACTGGTTATACAACTACTGACGTGAAAATAAGCTACTCCTGGATACTTTAGAACTAGAACATAATAAAGGATACCCTCAATGAAATTTATCTCATGTTCTTCAAAGGTAGAAGATTTCTACTAGAAGCCTTAAAGTTTTATCTTTATTTTAGTAAGAAATGCATTTTTTTAGACTACTAGGTTGGAACCATATTAAAGGCCTCAGTAATTTGCCAACAGCATCATGCAGCAGTACAACATCTTAGTGGTCTCTCACCGCTCTGGAAGGAAAGACAGAAGGAAGGACAGATGAAGAAGGGAAGGAAGGAAGGAAGGAGGACGGGAGGAAGGAAGGAGGGAAGGAAGGAAGGAAGGAAGAAGGAAGGGAGGGAGGGAGGGAGAGAGGGAGGGAGGGAGGAAGGAAGAGAAAAAAAAGAAGAAAGAAAGAAAGAAAGAAAGAAAGAAAGAAAGAAAGAAAGAAAGAAAGAAAGGAAGAAGAAAGGAAGGAAGGGAAGAAGGAAGGAAGGAAGGAAGGAAGGGAAAGAAAGAAAAAAGAGAAGGAAAGAAAAAAGAAAGAAGAGAGAGAAGAGAAAGAAAGAAAGGTCAGCATGTACAAAACAGTTTCATTCTCTAACCTGTATGATTATTATTGAGCTTGCATACATTCACAGAAGATAAGCTTCCATAAGTTTACATCTGGAAGCGCAAAAGCATTCTTTCTCTTCTCTGTACTTTTCCGAGTGGGAGCAGCATAGCTCACCAGGCAGCTGTTCCAATCCAATTCCATGAATATGATGCTACCAGTTCAACCATCTCTAAGATAGAGACAGAACCTCAAAAATTTAAGAATCATCCCAGTTTCAAAGCACTTGCTCTCTGTTCTTGATCTCCCGTCCCCATTCCAAGTACAGTTTAGTTAACTGATTGAGTCAAATGGCCTTAACACACATCAAGTTGACTCAAAAGTTTCAAATGGGAAGATAAGGTCAAGCACATTCATTCTGGATTTTCCTTGGTGGAAGGATGGCTAAAACTTAAGTGCAAACTGTGATTAGTATTCAGAGAAATAAAGTGTGCTGAACGTGAATAATAAGGTATTGTCTAAAGAAGCTTAATATTAAGCTGAGGAGCTCATCTGGGCTCCTTAGGCCAAAGAGAAATTGAATTTATTGGAAATTTTTGGGAAATAAGTACTGCCCCGCCAAAATTCCATTATACTTGAAAGTTAACAGCCTAAAACTGTTGCACATTTCAAGCTGTTTGCTGAGTCTGGAAGCTTTGTGATTCAGATTAATCCCGTGGTGACTGCTTCCACCCCCATTGTTTTCTTTATTAGGAAGCAAAGATTCCCATATGTTTCCGTGTAAGACAGAATGACTCAGGCGTTTTATATTTAATGCACCCTTGGATAGCTGCTTTAGATTTTATATGCTGGTACAAGAGCACAGCAATCAACTGTGACACCGTCTGTTGATGAAATGTAGAGAATGGCCCTGGAGACAGAGTTTTATGTTCTGGTTGAAAATATGCAGAAATCTGAATCTATTCAATGCTATTATTTGCCAATATCTCTCAAATGGACTTTTGGTTCCAGCATTAAATCTGATCAAATGATGGAAGTGATGGGATTGCTTTCATCAATGTATTGATGAGATATAAGCTGTCATCCCTTAAAACTTCTCATCAGCCAGCGACATGTTACAGGAACTTAGAGACAGCTCTGAAAGAAAGAAGACAGAACTTCCATTTTTCTCAGGATGAGGTCAGCCAACATTACCTACAACAACATTCTTTTCTCTATAGACTGTAATTTCAGCACATGCAGGGAAACTTGGAGTTGTGTAATTTGTACAGGCCTCCAAATATCAACCCAGAAAAGAAACTTAGGAGGAGAAAAATGTAGTTACCCATCTCCATTTTCATCTGCAAAATTTTTATTCTCTCCATCAGTGATTTTTAGTACCATTCACTCAGTCACATTTTCTGAGACTTCATTCTCCAAACACATCTTTAAAAATCCATGGCCCCAAGTCCTATAAACTCTACCCTCTAAATATTTCTTATTTCTGTCTCTTCCTGCTAATTTCTTAATGAAATCTCAATAGCTCTGCCTGGATTATCATAATAGATTCATAATTAATCACTTGCACACAATACCCCCTCCTCCTTATTTATAGAACCATTGTCCAAATTGGTGTCAAAGTAAAAAACTGCACTAGACAAAGTTAACAGGAAAGGAAGACTTTATTCAAGACTATTTCAATAAGGAAGAGAGACTGAACTCAACTCCACTAAAACAAAAGCCTGGAGATTTTTGAAGAACTGGGATGGGAGGAATTATATGTCACCCTGCCACCTGCCACCTCTGCTAATTGGCCTTACCCCCAAAGAAGTAAACTTTCTCTGACCTTCTGATGGGAAGCTTGAAGCAAGTAGCCCATGAATGTTAGCGCCCTACCTCCCACAGAGACTGGGAGATAGGGGAGCAATCTTCCTTGAGGATTACATTTCAAAGGGATGGCTCCCAAGTCCTTGAGAAAGACATTCTCTGGATTGTAAAACTGGCAAGAGGCTTTAAAGGAGATTTACATACATTTCAAGGGGACAAAGAAAGAAATCGCAATTATAAGAAAAGGGAAGTCAGGGGCTTATAGACAGAAAGAAAACCATCTAGAATTTAGTCAGGTTAAGGAACTTTAAGTCCATCTTGGACAGTGGCAGTGGAGTGATGTTTCCAAATATGAATATGGAGATGGTAGCTCTCCGCTTAAGAATAATTGCTTCTTGTTCTCATATAGAGTAAAACTGAAACTCCTAACTTGTCTATAAGACCATCTTCTTCATCTGACACTCTAGCTACTTTTCTGTACCTCTGTGCTTCAGACATTAGAGTCTTTGCACTTCTCTAAATATAGCATATCTTTCTTGGCTCCTTGCCTTCATGCCATCACACATGCTATTCTTTCTGTTAGGGATCATTTACCCGTCTTGTTTGCCTACCAAACTCATATTCCTTCCTTGATATTGCCTCTGTGAAACTATCCAGATTAAATTATTTACTCCTTCACTGACCATATAGCAACTTTTACGTAATTCTAGCATGGACTTCTAAAATTGTATTATGATCAGGTGTTTCTGAATCTCTTGAGGGCTGGAGCAGTTGTAGGTGGAAGTTGTGTATTTTTTATATTATTTTCCTAGTACCCATCATAGTGCCAATTACCTTGAAACAACTTATTTAATATTTTCAACTAAATTAAAGATATAGTTCTTAGAAATAACACCAAGACCTACAAATGGAGCTCTTAAATGTTCTCAATAGTAGCAAATCACCACCTTTGAAGGAGATTATTTTTAAAAATAGTAAGCAAGTATAATTTGGAACTATATTTGGATAAAGAATATAGTTAAGCCAATTTTTAAATATCTGTAAGAAGTATTTTTTGTGTATTTTTTTTCAAGATTTTTTTTAAATACAAGAGAGTGTTCATCAGATTTCCTTCTTGTTACTGTTATTTTTTAAATTAGTGCTCAAAATTTTAAGCAAAAAGCATATAATCTTAAATGGGGACTTAGAGCCAAGGACTTGCAAGGACAGCACTGACTTAGATAAGTGAGATTGATATATTTATTATCAAATTAGTCTCAGCATTCTATTGGTGTTTGCAAAGCAGCCCTGGGTAGGGTTGTGTCCTTAGTGAGTTCTTAGCAAACCTATGTTGACTGAATATTTTGGATTATTCCATTGTTTACGGCATCACAGCAAAATAGGGATTAAGTCCTCTGGCTTAAAGCTTAACACATTTGCAGCACTGTGAAATCATGCTCCAGGAGATAATGAATGCATTAGCCAGGCTTCTTGTAATGCTCAGACACTTCCCCACTGGACAGCTGCCTTACACTTGCTAGCGAATGAACTTCACTCACTAAGTGGGCTTAGTTCAATTTAAAGTTGGTTCATATCTGTTAACATGAATTATTTAAATCCCTAAAGACTTTGGGTGGAAAAGACACTCATTAAAATTCTTTAAAAGATAACTCAAATTTGGCTACATTAGGTTAACTCCGTAGAGGAGAAAATGTATCAGGTCATGTCTATTTGATAAAAGGTAAGAATGAAAAACTTAAAAAAAATGTTGTTGTTGTTGAATATAATTTACATACAGCGAAATATGGAAATCTTAAATGTACATACCAAAGATTTTGACAAATGCATACATTAGTGTAGTCCACACATCTACCAAGACACAGGATATTTTCATCATCACAGACATTTCCCTCATGCCTTTTCTCAGTTAAAGTCCCACCTAAAAAAATGCCATAGATTTTTTTTTGCCTGTCCTAGAAGCTTATATAACTGGAATCTTACAATAAATAAGGTCTCTTCTTATTTTAGCATAATGGTTTTGGTGAATTTTATAATGATGAATCTCAAGATTTATCCATATCCTTGCGTGTTTCAGCAATTTGTTCTCTTTTATGACTAACTCGTATTTAATTGTATGACTATACCATGTTTTGTTGAACTGTTCTCATATCGGTAGACATCTGGTCTGTTTTCAGTTTGGGGCTATTGTATATAGAACTGCTATAAAAATTATTGTACCAAAAGGGGCAATTGCAGAGTTGTTTGAAAAGTATATACTTAGCTTCATAAGAAATTGCCAAATTGTTTTCCGAAGTTGTTACACTATTTAACACACTCAGAGCAGTAAACAAGAGTTCTAGTTGCTCCACATCCTTTCTAACATTGAGTGTTGTTACTCTTTTTCAATGCAACCATTCTAATTGGTATAGAGTAGATTCTCACTGTGGTTTTGAATTGAATTTCCCTCATGAGTAAAGGTATTGAGTACATTTTCATGTGCTTATTCACCAGTTATATATCTTCTCTGGTGAAATATCTGCCAAATCTTGTACATGTTGGATTCTTTGTTGTAAAAGTTCTTTACATATTCTGGGTAAAAACTCCTTTGTCAAATATTTGCCTTAAGAATGCTTTCTCTAATCTGAGATTTGCCTATTTATTTTCTAAATGGTGAGTTTTCATGGCATAAGTTTTAGTTTTGATGGCATGCAGCTAATCAATTCTTTTATAGTTAATTCTTACTGTATCTGCTCTCAGAAAGCTTTGCCTAGGGGCACCTGGGTGGCTCAGTCAGTTAAGCGTCCAACTTCAGCTCAGGTCATGATCTTATGGTTTGTGGGTTCGAGCCCCGCGTCAGTCTGTGTGCTGACAGATCAGAGCCTGGAGCCTGCTTCAGGTTTTGTGTCTCCCTCTCTATCTGTCTCTCAAAAATAAATAAAATGTTTTAAAAAATCTATAGAGAAACAACACCAGGAAAACTGCCTAAAATATAGTAATGAAGGTCCTCCTATGATATTTTCTAGAAGTTTTATAGTTTTAACTTTAAGTCTAACAGTTTAATCCATCACAAATTATGTTTCCTTCATGATGTGAGATGTTCTTTTTTTTCTATGTGGATATCCAGTTCCTCAAGCACTGCTAGTTGAAAAGATTTCAGTTTCTGCATTGAATTGTTTGGTCTCCTTGTCTGAGCACATTTGATCTATACACAAGTCTGTTTCCAACCTCATCCATAGAAACCACTGCTTGATCTCCAGAGTCAGACCTAAAATTCTGGGATTCTCCTCAGTTTCCTCCTTCACTATAGTGCCTCTGCACTGAGGGCTTCCCTCAGTCCTTGGTCTTCCTTCTGCGTGGTTGACATTCCTTAGCTTGGTGGAAGGCTCAGAGCTCCTGTGATGTTCCTCTCAGATCTTTTTCCTGCCATCATAATTAGGAAGCCTCCATACGTGCATACCTCAGAAGGGTCTTTTTCAGCTATCCTGCTCTACCCGCAGAAATAGACTTCTACCATCTCATATTCAGTATGAGGCCTGGAGTGTGGGAGATTTTGCCTCAGTTCTTTTGCTTTGTCCTCAGACTACAGCAGGCTGGGGCAGTTGTACCATAGAAGGTTCTCTTCATTCTCCTGCCTTGCCACCAATCCCTCTGCTGAGCACTCAGCGAAGTCCTGAGTTAAGGAACTGGCAGCATAGTATGGATTCACCCCTGTAGGGGACCCTCAAGATCTCCAAACTCTTAGACCAACCTATACTCAACCTTTAAAAATCCTTATAAGTACACCTATTTTCTTCCCACTGTTTTATGGCACTTTTCTATTCTACTCTGCGGGACATGAAAATATCCATGGGTTCCACGTCTCCTAAGAGAACTTGGCATTTCTCATATTTTAATTGATTCAGTTATTTTGAGAAGCGAAGTAAGTCAATCGGAAGAAGACAAACACCATGTGATTTCACTCATATGTGGAATTTAAGAAACAGAAGAACAATCAGTTGGTTGTCTCTGTGGCTCTCATCTTTGTTCCATTCATGCCCAAAACTCCTTATCAGAGACACACTCCTTTTTCAGTTATATTAACTTTATCCATAAAGTCATATTCCACTCATTTCCTCTTTTAAATAAGACTTTATGAAACTTTTAATTTACCAGTCTGTGCAGAGTAAAACTTGTCCTTACATTTTCTTACAAGTCTAATCTTCAATGTTATGTTTCCACGTGTATATTTAATATCACTAAGACCAACAGAATGTTACATGGCCAGCTCAAATACCAAGAATAACAGACAGAAGAGAAAATAGGATAGAGAGAGTCTAGAAAGAGATCTAACGTATATATGTAAAAAAAGATCATTTAATAAAATGCGATTGGCTAACCTTCGGGGAAATAATGAACTGAGACGACTCCACCCCCTACTTCATACCTTAAATCAAAATAAAGGGTCAAATTATTTCAAAACCAAAATGAAACCGAAAACCTACCTGGAGGAAAGATTCGTGAACTTTCATTTGGGCTAAGGTAAGACTTTCCAAATAGGATACCAAGGGCTGAAACGATAAGGAAAGTATTTGATTGATTAGACCATGAGTACATGAACATGAAAAACTTTTTGCCAAAAGCGTGGCAAGCGTACTTGATAATACGCTCTGAGTCTTTCTCATGCCCACAGCACTTTCTTAAGGAAATAGGCATAGATTTTTTATTTCACTACTCACCTATTCTCTGTTCTAGGCTTTACTAATGAGAGAGGATGCACAAAAGAAATGATGGAGAAGTAAAGTGCTATTCTTTTTAATGTTGGCCAGTGCTTAATACTACCCCTGCCTCAGTCCCCTTCACATATACACTGACACACTGGAACAAGCCAGAAACATGGCTTCTGCCAGAAGTCTTAAGTAAGACCTCTTATTTCTCAATCCTTAACCTTGAACCTAACTTTACTTATCCTCCCAACCAAAAGAATCTGGAATCAAAAGAAAGAATTATAGTTTCAATTTACCCACCCACTCAGTCACAGAACAAAGAAAGTATTGTTGGGCCAGAGAGAGATGTATGGTCAGGCCCAGACCACAGTGCAAGATGCTACAAGTAGGAACAAGGCAAGAGGCATGATGTACTCAAATCTGACTTTTAATTTAAAAATCCTAACTGCTAGTAGAAAGAGCCCTTTGATCAATTAGATGAGCCACCCTTCCTCCTGGGAGAGGGTGGAAAATGGGATACAGAAATGTCAGATGTATCTTCTACCACACTTTCCTAAATGAAGAAGCTGGAGCATGTTAAGTCTTTTTTCTGAGCAGGAGCAGAAATGTGAGAAGGAGAGAAGGGCCCCATTCAACCACATTGCGTCCTTAAATTTATCCAGATCCTTTGACAAAGAGGTTTATATCTTAAAAGAATAATTAAAAGTATGCAAAAAGATTTGTCTCAAAGATATTCATTGGAGAGATAATTTATAACAATAAGTGTAAAGTGACTAATGTCCAACAATAGAAAAAAGGCTTTAAGTAAGAAAATATATTATATTAATATAATGACTGCTATATAGCCATTAAAATCAGGTTAACAAAAATTTGGTGAAAATTACTCATAAGAAATTGTATATAATATAAACTTATTTTTATATTTAAGAAGTGTACACACACAAGAATGGCAAGTTGGAAAAATAATTGTTCATAGTGACTGTCTCTAAGTGGTAGCAGCATGTGTGATTTTAATTATTTCTTTATTAAAACCTGAATTGCCTTATCTTCCCATAGCAAAGATGTAATATGAAAATAAATAAACAAAGAAGAGTTGATTGGGTCAATCACTATGAAAGACATAGCTGTGTCAGGAATCAGCGGTTCCTCCATAAATACCTGGTTTATGCAGGAACCACTTCCCAACAATTCAGTAATTGATTCGAACACCCCATTTTGAGTGTCTTATTAGAAATTTCTATGTGTCTTTTACATGGGTTTCTTCTAAAGTAAATGTTACCTGGTTTTGTCTTGCCTGTTTGACCTACATTATTCACTCTCACCTGCAGATGAACTAATTTAGACCGGCAGGTGCATTCATCTATCTCTCTAGTCACACACATTTGCAAGTGGAATGAATGCATGATTTACTAGTGCCCTGGGGATGCATAAGAGATAACAATTCCTCCTGAGAGAAACTTTCTGCAAACTTGATGCCTATTTTGGAAAACAAATCGTACCTGCTTGAAATAACTTGATTACACTCACAAGATAATATGATAATGTGGCACAATGCAGAAATTTTCACCAAGGTCTGTGAAGAGTTGGACAGATCCAGATGTCCTAGCATACCATGGTAAAAGATTCTTGGGGAAGAATCAACTTACCTTGAACCTTCCATAGTAAATGGAATTTGAATTTGCAGGAAGGAGGATTTCATTATTTTAGGGCATCAGAAATGAGGTTAGAGGAAGAAGAAGTTTTAGGGAACTAGAGAGATGCAGTTGGAAAACTAAAGTGGACTCAGTTGATGGAAAATTCCAGAATGCAGACTAAGGAATTTTTTTTTGCACTCAAAAATTAAGAAATTAAAAAAAAAAAAAAAAAAACAAAACCTGACCTCCATAATTCAAGTCACTATAATTCTTCCCAAATTTGTCTATGGCGCCCATTGTTTGGCCACTTCCAGGCAATATCATCCCCTACCAACAAGATCCTGTTCGGGATCACTGGAGAATGCTAAGCACCTTTCTCCAGCCACACAGGAACACTCTGTAAACACCAGGGCATAGCAAGATTAGGTTCAAAGATGTTATGTTAGACCATTGTGCTAAATAGGGCTAGTTATGCGGGAGGGCATGGGTTAAATAGGACTAGTTATGTGTTGGTGTGGGTGTGGAGGCAGTCTTTTTGGCTTTCCCTTTTCACTAGAGCCTCCCCACTTCTCATGGAACCAATAAAGTTAGCAAGAATTCTATGACTCAGAGTAGCCAGGCTGACTCTCCTCTATTTAAGGAATAAGGAAATGTTTCATTCTTTGTTTTTCCTGATAGTTTATTTTTACTGTCTCGGCATCGGTGCTGAGCTTTGGGATTCAGGGAATGAGCTTACAGTGTCAAAGGCAAGAGCAACCACCAGCACCATCATGTAGCATAGCTCAAAAAGATTCCATACTGGGATTTGGAGTTGCCAAAATAAGATACGAGTTGTGTCTACCTTCTTCTTTTGTATCTACATCTGTCTCAGAAATCTCTCCGGAAAAGGGGGCACTAGCAGCCAGGATTTGTGTTCTGACACCATGATTTCTAAGATGACCCCATGATATAAAATATAAGTGTCAGGATCCTCCAGTGGTTGTGTAATCAAACAGCAGCAGAGACCAGGGAGTTACACAGATGTAAAAGCCAGGGAGGCATGTGGAGACTGTGACGAAAAAGAGCCTATCACGTTGATGTAAGAAATGTTGGACTAAGCTGAGTCTTTTATAAACCTATGAAGTGACTTCAAATAGTCACCCAGCTCTCTCAGAAATGTCTGAAGTGTCAAGGAAAGACACAAAAGAATCTAAGCCAATCTCAAAGATGACCAGAAAAGCCAGGAGTCATGCATTCTTGGTAATTCTTTCCAAAATATTACAGCCCCTTTGTTGGGTGAGCCACCAGAATTCCCTGCCAATTGTTTAGGAACAGTCTCTCGTAGACCCTGCCTTTCTTTTTAAACACCAATCGTCATTTCAGTTGGATTAATTTCCCTTATGCGATTGCTAGGACATTAAAGCAAGATCATCCCAAGTAACAATTTTGTTCTTAAGTTTTTGGGGAAACAGCTGTACAGAAAAGGTTAAATTATTAGTGTTTAGGGAAAATGATGTGGGGAGAAAATGAAAAGTCATTTTGTCTTTGTTCTAACAGAGAACGATCTGTGCAGCACTCAAGAACGAGAGGTCACAAAAACTTTGCTCTAATATGAGCCTGAAATGAGAGATGCATTGAACAAAGTGCGTGCCTTCTTCCACTCTTCTGTAAGAGGGAGGAAGATTGAGATGGTCACAGTGGCGGGGAGAAAATATCCAAGAGGTGGAAGTGATGAGGGCACAGTGGTGACAGCAAAAATTTTGTGGTCAGGGTAATGGTATTGGGATGCCCTTGTCCATCCACCTCTTTTGGTCAACTTCTACTCATCTTTTAAATTTTTGATATTACCTCTTTCAGGAAATATGCTTTAACCCCTCTCAGGTTCTTTTCAAGGCTCTTGAGTTTCTATAACACTCCCACGAATATATCTAATGATGCACTTCCATTTAGTACTCTATTGAGGTAGAGATAGAAGTGTGACTCTGCCTCCTTTTGCCTCACCTCATCCTCCTTGAGGTCTGGGCAATTTAGCTGTGAAAAGTAGAAAACTCAGAGTTACGACACCCAAAATTGTGTAGTACAAATGATAGAGACAAAGGTAAAATGCTGTGCGATTTTGCATTTGCAAAGTAGGTCCAATGGTAACTTACCTATTTGTTGGCCATGCAGCAAATTCTATTAGTTATCCTAATGATGGTTTCCATAAACTTTATTTACTTCTAGAATAAAAGAATATTCCACTGTCCCAATTCATGGCTAAAAGCAATCATCAGGTTCCTTCTTGTCCTCAATTTGCATTGTCGACAATTTGTATCCTCACCTTATCAATGTGATAATTGAGTTACTGAAAAATTATATGGTATTTCTATAAGGGGTTTTATTCTTAGCGATTTGTTCTTAAAATTGTGTTGTTGTTGTTGTTGTTTTTGAGGTTCTATCAAAAAAATTCTACTCTGTTGTATTTTTTTTTGTCTCTAGCTACCAATGGCCAGCCAACATACCTGACCTCCATATACACATTAGTACCAAAGCAGAGTTAAAGATATTGGTGCAGAGGGGTACCTGGGTGGCTCAGTTGGTTAAGTATCCCACTCTTGGTTTTGGATCAGGTCATAATCTCACAATTCATGGGTTCAAGCCCTGAGTTGGACATTACACTGACAATGTGGAGCCTGCACAGGATTCCTTCTCTCTACTTCTTTCTCTGCCCCTCCCCTGCTCTCTCTCTCACTCTCTTTCTGTCTCAGAATAAATAAACTTTATTTTTTAAAAAATTTTTTTAACGTTTTTATTTTATTTTTGAGAGACATAGAGACAGAGCGTGAGTGAGGGAAGGGCAGAGAGAGACGGAGATACAGAATCCGAAGCAGGCTCCAGGCTCTGAGCCGTCAGCACAGAGCCGGACGTGGGGCTCGAACTCACAGATGGTGAGATCATGACCTGAGCTAAGTTGGCCGCTTAACTGACTGAACCACCCAGGTGCCCCAAAAAACTTTAAAAAGAAAGATATTGATGCAGATCTCTTCAAAATATCTGATAGCCAAAGTCATTTGAGAATATCAAAACAACCTGGAAAGGAGAACTAACACCCAGGAATTGGGTAGATAAATCAAATCCTTTCATTTTAGACAGAAATGCTAAAATTTTTTAAAAAGTACTAGAAACAACAAATCCCCCTGCCCTGGGTAAGCACCCAGAACCTACTTCAGGAAAAGGGAGGAGAACACTGAGACCTATGTCCTAGAAAAAAGGAAATTGCCTTTTTTTTGGATGGTATCAATCAACTTAATGGCTACAGCTTCCAGAAAGATCTCAGAGCAACACGCATCATCACTGATGTGCTTGCTAGCTGAAGAGTCCCTATGGAAAGGGTGTTCATTTTGTAGCTAATGTAAATTGCAGTGCCTGTCTTTGTATTTCAGTGATTTGAAGTGACATTCTATTAAAGGCATTCCTGATATAAACAGGATTAGGTTGTAATGGGAGAATTAAACAAGAATTACGCTTGGCTGGTAACCTTGAGACTAATGTCTTCAAGAATAACACAAAAGTCTTCCTGTCTCTCTATTTTTTACACTGGGATTTCTCTTTACAAGCAACTTCAAGAATTGAAAAATTTTAGGTTAAGACCTATTTTCCACCACATTTGTTTACTACCATCTGCTTAGAGACTTTATCAATAATGAGAATTTGATAGTAGGTCAACCTAATGTAAGTTCCATGTTAACCAGAACGTTGATACTTTGGTTAAAACACACACACACACACACACACACACACACATACACACACACACACACACAGAAGTACTGACCAAATTGCCCTGCCTTTGTAGCTTAATGAGAGCAAGAAATCATTCATTAGCAAGGCAGAGAACTAAACTACAAGAAAGAGTAACCATGACCTATTCGAAAGTATTTCAGCCTCAGCTTCACCTGGCACCTGGAAGTTGTGATGCAATGCAACCTAGACATATTTGCTTATTGACAACCTGAGAACAAAAATCTAAGAAGATGAGTCATTTAGGTAATATATCGGATCAAAAATTAATATAAATAATGTAAGCAATTATATTCAGTAGCAGTAATAGGGTCAACATTGCAGGTCTTAGGGCAGTAAGACAGGCGAAGCTAGCAGATAAAACAGCTCCCAAATGAGCTCCCAAATGAGTTGGGAGAGAGGATAAGAATTTTGGAATATCACGATATTCCCTGTAATAGGTGACAATTAACCAATACAATCTACATGAGTAAGTGTTAAAGTTGAAATAGAGGTGGGAGAGGGCAATGGTCGAATTAGCTTAGAGGCAGCATTCCCTAAGGCAACCAGTTGCTAAGCCAAAAGGCCTAGCAAATAGACAATTTGTTTTGAGACTTTACTGATGAAATCTGGTAAGTAGAAAAGACTGGAACTCTAAAATTTTGCTGGAGTCCAAGAAGTATTAAAATAGAACTCTTTCAAGGAAATTCTGGACATATGTAGTACTGCACTTTTTTTATCCCGAGGCTATTCTCAGTTTTACTGATTATAACTCCTGAGTAATTGCCTTACTAGAGTTACAGGAAACCACGAAGTGCTCAGGCGAGGAGATAGGGAACAAAATTATCTAGTATCTACTCTGTACTAAGAACCGTAGTCAGCATCTAACTTAATTCACAACAATCCTGTCAGATAATATTGTTATTGCCTTTTTAGAGACAAGAAAATAGTCTCAGAGTGGCTAGGCAACTTGCCCAGCATCTGGTGACGACAAAGACCACATCTCCGTTCCTTGACTCTGTAGGTGGTGTCCGCTCAGTAACGGCTCCTGGAATGGGGGACTCCTGGAAGAGCTCAGAGGCAAAAGCTCTCCTATGTCACACTTAATGAGGATTATACCTTTGTTATTCAAAATGTGATCCTTGCACCACAACATGGCACTTCCTGGGAGCTAACGGTCGTAATCTGCATTTTAACAAGATCCTGAGATGGCATTAAAGTACAAGGCACATTTTACAAGACTAGCACTGTCTGACCCTGCAACTTAGTAAGGAGAAAAAAGAATTCCTAGAGAGGCAGTCTTAGCATCTTCTGATTCATGGAACACTCTAAGAACCTGTCGAAAACTATAGACCTTCTCCTAAAAAACAATATATGCACACTGATAAACACACTTATACTTACTTCCTGAGTGTTAATGACTCCCCGAAACCTGTGTATGTACCACCTAGGTATCTGCAGATGCTAGGTTAAAAATGCCTTTGAGAGGTGATTAAGGTAACAGGGAAATCTACGCAGTATGAAAAGTTTGGAAAGTGAAAATCCATGGCCAAAAGAAAAAAAGTTTACTCTTTCAATCATCAGCAGTATGAGTAGATAGGTTGAGCCATATACATATTCCTAGAAACTGGCAGAACATCATCTTTAACTCACTTACATGGACACAATTGATTTTCCTAGAAATTTTGCCTCCATTTCTTTATTTATTCATTTCTTCTCAATGGACTTGATCAATAGTTATTTGGAGTTTCACTCCCAATTCTAAGATCTTCCATATTGATAAAATGTGTTTTTCAAAGATAATGTTTGAATGTTATCTTATTCTTGGGATATAGCTTCAACTATGAGTTCAAAATCTAATTTTAATAATTTTATAATGATGTAGTTAGTTATAAATCTGGATACTCTAGCTTTTGTATTATTAACTATAAGTCTGCAGCAAAAAAAAAAAAAACAAACACAAAAAACAAAAAACAAAAAAACAAAACAAAAAACCAAAAATGAGCAAAACAACCACAACCAAATATGTATTTTTTATTTTGAGTAGACTCTCCAAGTTCTTAACTCTTTTTCACCATTTTATAAATATTCCTAAATCTATAAAGTCATCCAATGTTGACTTCCTTCTTTACCCTTTTCTCTCTTTCCTCTGGATTTTAGAGAACGGTTATTTTCATCTTGAAGAGATCAGTTCCTTCCTAGCCAGATTAATTTTCAAATCATTTGGAACTGGTTCTGGACAAATAGCAATATAAACATAGATTATCATCCGTCCTCTCCTCTTTAATAAACTTTTGATCTTGTCCAACCCTTTACTAGTGTCATGGTCTAGTCTTTCTTGGCTTTTCTCAGTGCCTTTCTCTTTTCCATTAAAAAAAAAATAAAAGAAAGAAGGAAAACTCTTGATTTTGAATTTTGCTAACATTTCTTCTCTCCTCCTCACTGTCAGTGCTCTT
The DNA here is from genome assembly GCA_030068075.1 of Paguma larvata. Taxonomy (NCBI): domain Eukaryota; kingdom Metazoa; phylum Chordata; class Mammalia; order Carnivora; family Viverridae; genus Paguma; species Paguma larvata. The sequence goes on from CM057823.1 coordinate 80,523,372, forward strand.
AGAAGATAATTCGCTGTCAATGTAATTTCATGTTGGAATAGTTTCCTCACACACATTTCTTTACAAAATCAGAATAATTATGAATTGGTTGCTACTTTCACCAAAATGTTACAAAAATGTTAAGTTTCTTTAAGTTTATGAAGAATAAAACCACAACTATTTAATTGATTTCAATCTACATAATAGTTCAGATTTTGATTCTCCAGTGACAGTCTGATAAAGTAACATTTTGTATAAAGAACTGACCAGAGCATCTTCTCACATGGGGGAAAGGAGGGTAAAAAAATAGTTACAAACAAAGAGGGTGAGAAGCAAACCACAAGACATTCCTAAATACAGAGAACAAGCTAAAGGTGGATGGAGGGGTGAAGGAGAGGGAAAATGGGTGATGGGCACTGAGGAGGTCACTTGGTGGGATGAGCACTGGATATTATATGTAAGCCAGTTTGACAATAAATTATATTCATGAAAAAAAGGAAAAAAATTAATAAATAACTGACAAGAAACTAATCAGTAAGTTCCAATGAAATTGAAACATCTGCAAAAGACACAATTTTGACATTGTCTAAATAAATCACACCACCAATGACACTTTTTATTTTCTTCCTTTTTAGTTTGGTTTTAAATCAATCAATTAACGCTTCAACAAGATCAAATTTCAAGGTTAAATATAATCAGCCCCATTCAGAAAACTATTTCATGCATGAATTAAAATCTGAATTTACTAAACTATCACACCTCATGGTTTGCTCTCTTTCTCAGTTTTAAACGCTAAACACAAATCAAATTTGAGGTAATATTTGATTTCTTCATCTTTGCCATCCTTATGTTATCCTCGTTTATTTCAATCTGCTTAAAGAATGTGCAAGACCAGAGCAGTGAGAATACCAACTGTGCTTGAAGCCGGTGTGAACAACCCTGAACACTTTAGGTGTCAATTGAATCCAATAGAGTTGATGGCCAATCATGTAACTGAGGTCTCCAAGTTAGCTTCCGTGTAGAAGATAGCATTTATTAAAGGATAAGTAATAAATATGTACCAATTTGCAAATCACACATATATTATTAAAAACAAGGTAACATGAACAATTATTTAACACTTGGGCTTCCAATAATATTTCTCAGGGAAGGGCATTTTACCATTGACATTGTTTAGACTCACTGGGACATGGTGATCATTAAACCAGACAGACTTTCAGTTTTATTATTGTTTTTCAATTCTCTACAGACAATACACCCACGTGAAGCCTACACCTGGGGCTTCCATGGTCAGCCCTAGGTACACCACTGCTTGCAAATACTTATTCCTCTGAGCATATTTTATGCTTGTTGTCTGAAATAAAATAAAGATGACTAAGAAATGAAATAAATCTTTAGGGACAAGTCAGCTTGCCTGAGAAACAGTATGGCCTCATGGGAAACCAAGTTCCTTCAAACAGGAAAAGTCTGAAGCCCAGATGCCTTGCAGAATTACTATCTCATCGTGTTGACAGGAGGTTATACTTCCTCTTATCTCTTCTGGTTCAGAGTTCAGAAGACGTCCCTGTGAGAAGAAAGAGTTCCTCCGGTTTGCAAACCTACCCTGTCTTACCAAAGGAAAAAAAGCCCTTCTTTATTAGCCATGTCACCCATCAAAAAAGCCATTCAACTGAAAAGCAGGGAGTAGCCTCATCGTGGCCATTGAGACGAAGTCTGCAGCTGTCTGTTAACTTTCGGTTTCCAGGGAGAGTGGCTTTGCTGATTTCCAGATGCTTAACCTGTGAAACACTGAAGAATCAGGGCCAAATGACCAACACAAACAATAACCGTTTAAAAAAGCCCTGCCTTGCATCTGTAATTTGAATTAAATCCTTCTTCTCCGGAAAGTGTGACATTTTTCTTATGCTGCAGTACAGATAACAGGTCTATGGTTTTCAAAAACCCTGGGACACCCAGAGCTTATATTATATTGAAAATAGTGGATTTCTTTTCATATGAGATGTTTAAAGCAATGCTATTAATAATGCTGTGTATAACGGCTGCCTTTATTTATTCATAAATACAGCACAAACATCTTACTTGTCACAAGGAGAGGATTTTCTTTTACTATAAAAAGATAATTAATTCAGGCTGAATAAACTTAATGGTGCATTTGCCATCTGGGCAAAGCAAACAAAACACCAGAATAGATTTATGTGAAGAAAAAAATAATCAAAATATGGAATAAAAATACATGCTTAAGCTCTGTTTTGATTTCTTTAACAACAAATAATTTTCCACCCCAAGTATTATGCTCCTGGTTATTTGAAAGGAAAGATAAAAGGCAATGGGGCATTTAAAAACACAGAGCTGAACACGGACAAAAATTTCAGGTGACTTCTTTCTTCCTTTGATTTTTACACATCAGCAACATAAGCAAAATGTTTCAGAGGCTCTGCATCACTTCTCATCTCTAGCCATGAGGGACAGAAACTCTTATCGAATAAAATCATATAGATAAATGTGTTTTGTGGACTTTAAAGAGCCATGAAAGTATAAGGGGATTAATATTATTTCTATCAGTCTGGTGTGCCCTTAGAGAGCAGAGCTCATAGACACACCAGGGGCTTTAACTTTATTAAATCAACTGTGGAAAGTGAACTTCGCTGACGACCATGATCTTTAAAAACTCTGGAGAAGATAGTACTTGTCATGTGTAGCCATCAGGCCCTGACATTCTAGTCTCACCTATAGGCTCTTAGCTGCTTTTTCAGAAATTTGGCATCTTTCTTATCCTCTCCTGAAACACCTCACATTCGTCTCTTGTCCCTCCTTGTGCAGCCTAATCCCATGAATCTCTGATTCTATGTGTGTAGCTGTGCTTTCAAAGCTTGCCCCTGCCCAGTCACACCTATCCTGCACCTTTCCATTCCATTTTAACTGTGCCTTTCCACCAGACAGCAAAGCACCATTATTATGTCCTGGTGCCTTCCTCTATCCCAGTTTCCTTGCTGAAGATGATCTGTTTCCCTTATATCAAATAGTTCTCATTAAAGAGTGATTTTAAAAAATCCTTTTTTTCCAAAAAGCCTTCCGGGTGTGAAGATTCTGACCACAGATCAATTCTGACTGGCCTCAGAACCCAGCGCTGGATTCACGTGTTAATCCTGAGACCTTGGCCTCTCAAGTCATATACACTGCAAACAGGTTTGTTGTACTTGACAGTGAATGAATAATTACTTGCTGAAGTTGGTCTCCATTAAGTGTTGCAAGGAGTCCATTAATGACTACGATAATAAGCCCCGTAGAAGATGATGCTATTAGAAATAAGTTTATTATCTGGGATTTAGCAGCAAGGAGATCTTTGACTTCAACTCTTTTCTCAACAGCAGAAACAAAGCCTGCTATATTTTTATACATCTCAGAATAAGAGTCCCTTTCTTTTGGAGTAGAAAGCAAAATTTTTACCACCAATATCCTTACCTGGCCTGTGAGACCAGTTGATATTTATCTTACCAGCTTCTTTCATTGCTTTCTTTGGCCCTAGCCGCTCTGGCCTTTCTTCTGCTCTTTGAACGTACTATAATCCTTCCTTACTCAGGATTTCGGCAGGCTGTTTCTCGGATTGATCCCCCCGCAACAAGACTTTATAATTCATAGCAGAGCTCAGATACGACTGTTTCAAAGAAGCTCTGATGGCTGGAATGAATCTGCCCCTTCCTTTGTATGCTCACCTCGTGCCCTTCATAGAACCGATAATAACTGAATCAGGACACAATTAATTTGATAACATGATAACTGAATCAGGACACAATTAATTTGATAACATGACCCTCCTCCTAGAATGTAAACCCTGTGAGGGGTGAACCTATGGTTACTTTACTTAGACTCGTAACCGCAGCACCCAGCAGAATGTTTGCACACAGCGGGTTTTTAATAAATGGGGTTACAATATGGCCAGAGAAGTGAATTCTTTAATGATAGTGAGAATGATGAAGACAAATCCCCTTTAGGGTGACACTGGAGTCCCTGATGATGTTCTCAAAGTGTTGGTACAGTTCTGAAAAACTAAATGTACGACTTTCAATCTGGTTCTGTGTAACAATTTCCTCTTCAGTTACTGTAGGAGATAACTTGTTTTGTAATCGAGAATTACAGAGCTAAAATATAGGACTGTCAAAAGTTCAGAAATAACAGAAATAAAACCAGTCAATCACTGAAGTGGTAATTAGTAAAAGTTTATTGTGCACAGACCAAAAAGTCTGCAAACCAGAAACACTCAAAACAAAACATGGAAGGCAGCTCAGGGGTATATTGTGATAAAGTAGCTCCTTTAGCGAGAAGGCAGACTATTTATTCTTCACAGTGATTGGTTACAATATTAGAATTTTCTTAAATGATAGGGATTTGGTCAGTGGTTACCTCATATCCATCTTGGGAAATAGTTTAGGTTTTGCTTACAGTTTTCAGAGACATAAGCAAGAAATGACCCAGTCAGGAGAGCCTTGCAAAATAAGCTAAATTAGGGTTTATTTGTATGACTAAATTGATTTGGTCTGCTCAGGGAATTTTCAAGGCTAGTCTCCATTTGTTTTTTAAAAAGGACAAAATCACTAATTTTTATTAATGATTCATTAGTTTTTCTACTATGTTGCATCTGATGGATGATACAATTAGGGGACTTTTCAATGAAGCTAAAGTTTGCCTTGCATAATAAATTCTTTAGTGAAGATAAAATTCAATCATCAGACACATTCAGAGGCATTGAACTAAATCTCTGTGGAAGTGGGATTTCCTCTGGGAAAATATTTATTCATGACATGCATATGTTAACTGTGACTCATATACGAACGCAGAGAACTTACACTAAGCCTGGTCTAACACGGACGAAGGAAAAAAGTGCATTTTCTAGTATTTCTGCATGTGGGGAAAGGGATCAATCACATACTTGGTTTTCAGATCGTGTATGTTGGTTTGACCTTATGAGCCTTTGAATTTGATGGACAGAAGCAGTAACACATCAAAACACATAATAAGGCTCTCTCACGACAATAGTAATAGCACCAAAAGAAAATAATTCCATGGATTCTCTGTTCTAAGGTAAAAAATGAGAGTATGTAAAAGTAGGCTTGTGACTGAGTTTTAAAAACGCTCTAGGCTCACAAATTATGTATTGGTTCAGTTTGCATTTCCATGTCCTCGGCCTTCTAACTTCTGGCTTATTGCAAGAGAGAGTGTAGAAATAATATTCTCTCATACTTTTTTCTTTATCTGAAATTTTTAAAAGTTAAGGATATAATCCACCAAAATGATACTGGACTGTAAACCTAATTTTTATCAGGCTCGCCTTTCCTATTTGGGGTTATAAGTCTATGGATTTGTGCTTGATTCCACGGAGGGTAAGGCCTACGCTTTAGCATGTAGGGCGGTAGGTGAGACACAAACACTGTATTCTAGTCTACACAAATCACATTAAGCTGGTTTATTACAGAGGACAGTTTAAGAAGGCAAAATTTTGAAACATAAATGAAAAACTGATTTTGTTAAGAATTCAGGTATGAACAAGAAACAGGTTGTTTCACGTGATTCGTTCTGAAGTTAGCTAAGAATGTTTTAAGAAGCTGCACGTCTCTGCCTTGAGTCCCTTAAGATGAACTAGAGTGACCCGTACTAAGTAACTAATGTGGGAGGAATTCTAATTTTGAGCACTGGAAAATGACAAATATTTTTTTAAATTAATGTTTATTCATTTTTGAGAGACAGAGAGAGACAGAGCGCAAGCAGGGGGTGAGGACAGAGGGAGAGGAGCCCGAAGTAGGCTCTAGGCTCTGAACTGTGAGCTGAGCTGAAGTCAGACGCCTAGCCCACTGGGCCACCCAGGTGCCCCTGGAAAACGCCAAATTTTAAACCCGCTCGTGCGCTTATATAACCAGAATGGATCACTGGTCACTATAAAATGCTGGCGATGCGACTGCCGTTATGATTTTCCTTCCCCATCCCAGCAAGCACTGGAAAGAGGCTAACCTTTGTCTATGGGTTGGATTGGCAACTTACGGTTGGAAATGGTGCATTTTTCCTATTCTCCATCAATAGAAAAGCTAGGGAAAAAAAATAAAACCTAGACTTTTAAAAACTCACTTCAGATGAAATTAAAACAAATAAACAAAAAACCCTGCCACAATCTCAATCTCCAAACTTTAAAGTGTGGCTGTCAAATACTATTTGTTTGGACTGATATCAGGGAGGAAACTGATAGCCAACACATGATTCTTTGACAGTGAAATAGGATATAGATTTCTCCAAAACTATCTTGAAAGAAATGCTTATGCCTACATTGACTAGAGCAATGGAGGTGCGTGAGCATGGGTGGGGTACTGGGGATAAAAGAATGTTTTGACAGAGAACTGGTTTGTATTGTGAAATGGAGAGAAACTGAATTCGTAGGAGATCAGCTCCTACCCTGGAGTCTCTCAGGGAAGAATGGACCCACACGTATATGGCCAATTAATCTTTGACAAAGCAGGAAGGAGTATCCAATAGAAAAAAGACAGTCTCTTTAGCAAATGGCGTTGGGAGAACTGGACAGCAACATGCAGAAGAATGAAACTGGACCACCTTCTTACACCATACACAAAAATAAATTCCAAATGGATGAAAGACCTAAATGTGAGACAGGAAAGCATCAAAATCCTACAGGAGAAAACAGGCAGTAATCTCTTTGACCTTGGTCACAGCAACTTCTTACTAGACATGTCTCCGGAGGCAAGGGAAATAAAAGCAAAAATGAACTATTGAGACCTCGTCAAGATAAAAAGCTTCCTCACAGCAAAGGAAACAATAAACAAAACTAAAAGGCATCCGATGGAACAGAAGATAGTTGCAAATTACATACCTGGTAAAGGGTTAGTATCCAAAATCTATAAAGAACATATCAAACTCAACATCCAAAAAACAAATAATCCAGTGAAGAAACGGGCAAAGACATGAATAGACATTTTTCCAAAGAAGACATCCAGATGGCTGACAGACACATGATATGATGCTTACCATTGCTCATTATCAGCGAAATACAAATCAAAACCACACTGAGATACCACCTCACACTGGTTAGAATGGCTAAATTAACAACCTGGGAAAAAACAAATGTCGATGAGGATGTGGAGAAACAAATGTTGGTGGCAGGATATGAAAAACAGTGTGAGGGTTTCTCAAAAAACTGAAAATAGAACTACCTTATGACCCAGCAAATACTGGGAATTCCTAGTATTGCACTACTAGGAATTTATCCAAAGGATCAAAAATGCTGATTTGAAGGGGCACATGCACCCCAATGTTTATAGCAGCACTATCAACAACAGCCAAAGTATGGAAAGAGCCCAAATGTCTATCAACTGATGGATGAATGGATTAAGAAGCTGTGGTATATATATATATATATATATACACAATGGAATACTGCTCAGTGACCAAAAAGAATGAAATCTTGCCATTTGCCACAATGTGGATGGAACTGGAGGGTATTATGTAAGCGAAATAAGTCAGTCAGAGAAAGACCGATAGCATACGATTTCACTCATATGTGGAATTTGAGAAACTTAACAGATGACCATAGGGGAAGGGAAGGAAAAATAAGACAAAAACAGAGAGGGAGGCAAACTATAAGGGACTCTTCAATACAGAGAACGAAATGAGGGTTAATGGGGTGGGGGAGTGAGTTAAATGGGCATTAAGGAGGACACTTTTTGGGATGAGCACTGGGTGTCACGTGTAAGAGATGAATCACCGGGTTCTGCTCCTGAAGCCAAGACTAACTGTATGTTAACTAACTTGAGAGAAAAAACAAACAAACAAACAAACAAACAAACAAAAAAAACCCGCCAAAAGTGAACCAGGTGAAATGGTGATAAGACGAAACTATTTCATCATAGCCATCATTTTATTAAAAAAGGCCTTGCAAATTTCAGACAGCACATTGCAAAAATAAACAATTACTTTATGTCAGATAATGTTGGCTCTGACAAACCAGCAGATTTTTTATTATACGCACATGGCAAAAAAAGTGAAAATAAAATACCCGCACTTGAGAAAGCATGGAGTATAGACATTGTTACAGTCACTAGTTTCCTACACACGAGTCTGCCTCTCCGTGGAGCTTTATTATGGCCACTCCCACCTAAGATTTACTGATGCACATTACCTGCCGGGTACATGCGCTTTCTGTCTTTTATAACAGGTGCTTTACGTATCAGTAACTAAATTACAGAGTAAAACACCACTTCCACACCTATTCTGCTTTCCCATTGGTAGTCAATTCTTCCTCCTTGGGCTACACCTGATGGAGAAGTAAGCGAAGGCTGGTGGTCAGTGGTCCCACACTGACTGGAACATACGGTTTCCCTGCCCCAGCCGCGCTCGGGCCCACCACTTGCGCAATTCGACTCTTGCCCTTGAACGAATGTCCCCTATTTTCTTATAGGAGCTAAACATCAGTGCAATTTTGAAGGATAAAGTATAAACACAATTTTATTCAATACTTTATGTTATGCTACAAATATGTACAGTTTCCATAATAAATTAAGAATAAATGAATGAAATAAGTACGAAGACAGTTCATAGACACCGTGTTATTCAAAGACGTTTTTCTGCCTTCATTTCTAAGAGTTCGTGTGATCCAAGATTCTGGATCGTCCTCTTGTTAAAAACATGTGTTTGGGCAGCACACGTGAAGCGAGGAGTTTCACTGCCTCCGAGCCGCGGGAAGGTGTGTGTTCACATCTGAACATGGTGAAGAAATGCTGAAGAAGATCAGTGACAATCAAGAAGAGTTGAAGAACATTTGTACAATGTGTACAAAACTCTGCAGAAATTCTTTAATGTTTTTTTCCTCCAGTTCCTCGCATTCTTTGCATCCCGTTTCAGTTATATTCTGGCGAATAAAAGGAAAGGATTAGATGGCAGAGACTACTATATCCCTTTCCCGGGAATATCACCTCATTTGACCCATACGGTGCAGTCTTGAGACATAAAAACTTTGGCATATTAATACATTAATTAGGAAGAACCACTGGAAAAGAGAACTGGGGGACCTGATTTAGGCTGACTTTTCCTGTAACGGGTTAAGGGCATTGGAAGAATAAGCCATGTCCATCAGACCATGGACTTCCTGCTTAAAGCCCTTCAGGGGTTTCTGGTCATCTACCCCAGCATAAGACCGTGCCTCCCTGCGTGGAATGCAGGTCCTCCTTGAGGGGTTCCTCACCTCTTTCTTTTATCTGTCCCCACCACCTCAAAGGACATACCCTGAGTACAATGAGCTCATGCCTGTACCCCCACATATACATCATGCTATTAGATGCCCACTGCCTTTGCTTTTCTCTCTGCATATTCCACACTTGCTATTTTAGCTGCCGCTACTCAGGCTAAGATTACTCAGGTGCTACCTCCATTAGGAAGGCATTCCTGAACCTAGGAGTCCCCCAGGCCGGGCTAAACGTTCCATCTCTCTGTTCTCGGAACTCTCCCTTATGCCACATCAAATACTATATTGCTGTTAGGGAGTTTTATGCTTTTTATACCACTAGTCTCCGGGCGTTACTGAGAGCCAAGGCCATGTGTTTGTGTCTCCCTAGCCTTTAGCACAGGGCTTAGCACCCGGTATTCACCCAGGCATTCCCGTTCGAATTAAACTATTTAGGTGAATGCCACAAGTTGTAACTCAAACACAGTCTCATGGAGAACTAGAACATTCCAAATGCAGTAAGCATAAATAAACTCTTTAGAGATCATCCGAAACATGAAAGCTGTACCGGCAAAAATCAAAATTAGATTTTACATCCATTAAGCGTCTGAAATGCAGATCCACCAACATTTATCAAGCACATACTCTATGCCAGGGACTGTCAGATTCTATGTAGCGCTGCCCTATTTGAAAATAATCATGTCAGACAGCAAGGCAGAGATATTACACGATGCATCGCAGTTGACATGATCAATGAAATGCTCCACGTCCGGATCTTCTGGCTGCACGGTCCTTGCCAGCTCCTTCTACCACACGGGCCACACACACCAGGCCCCGATGAGGGTGACTGTGAACATGCACACTGCAGGGTTCACCACTGATGCTGTTACAAATTCTCTGTTGCACAGCTCCGTCTTTCTACTAATAACATAGAGATAACCTATCACAAGAGTATTTTAAACATCAGTATATTCATTTCGTATATATGTTAAGTGTCCAGAATATGCCAGGCATTGTTCTGGGAGTTGGGATACGGCTTGAAAACACACACACATATACACAGACGCACAGAAATGCCTGCCCCTTAGAAAGTGACGTTCTAGGAGGGAAAAGCAGACAATATTCATTAAGTAAAATGTCAGATAGTGGGGCAGGCAGAGAAGGGGACAGGGCCTGGGGATGGACTGCAACTGTGATGAGGTGACATCACTGAGAAGGTGACATTTAAGCAAAGACCTAAAGCAACCTGGCATGTTTAGGGAAGTTCGGGGTGTCCAGCCGTACTCGCGTAGAGGGTCCTCGCTGTTCAGTTGCCTCTGCCTAAACATACTTCCCCAGACACGAAGATCATTCCCTCATATGTCTCTGCCAAATGTCAGCCTGGCAGGCTCTGAAGCAGAACCCCAGCCCTCTTACCTGCCTTCTTTCTGGCCATCGATTTAATAAATAACTGAGTTATTATTCATTTCCTTTTGATAGTTTTATTTATGCTTTATGTCTTTACTTATGTCCCTTAAGAGCAGAGACCATGTGGGTTTTTCACATCTCTTAGCCTAAAGGCCAAGGACTAGGCCCCAAAAGCATTTGTTACATTCACGAATTGTTACCATGCCTTCTTTGTTTGTAAAACTTCTTTCTCTCCACTCTGCTGTTGCCACTAGGGTTTCACCACAAAAGCCACCATTCTTTTATTCAGGGCCTTTGCACAGCTCACCCCCAGGCCTGCCGCGGGAGTCGCATTTGCTCCCCCAGAACCATACTGCTCATGCTGCGTGGCACGGCCCAAATTCTACTCAAATTTTTAATATTTTTATTGGTATCTTCTTGTGGCATTTGTCCTTCCAGTGGATAAGAAGACCTCCCCTGGAGTGAAGCCGTTTGGGTAGGAATCTGGCTCCCCATTTTACCAGCTGTGTGAACTGGAAGGCGTGATTCAAGCCCTTGGTGCTCCTAGATCTTCAGCCTTAAAACAGAAACAAGGAGGGGCGCCTGGGCGGCTCGGTCAATTAAGAATCACGGACTCCTGGTCCCGCCTCAGGTCATGATCTCACAGTTCGTGAGTTCGAGTCCCACATGGGGCTCTGCACCGACAGCAAGGTGGAGCCTGCTTGAGATTCTGTCTCTCCCTCTTTCTGCCCCTTCCCCTCTTGCCCTCTCTCTCTCTCTCAAAACAAATAAATAAACTTAAAAAAAAAAAGAAACAAGGGTAACTATCTCACAGATTTATTGTGAGGATGCGGCGAATCACCATTTAAGCTTCAAACAACAGTGTCTGGCATAGAGTAATAACTGAGTAAATGTGAGCCGCTATTACTGATGCTAAACCCTTAACTACGTAATTAGATTGCTGTCTATCCGCTGCACCTGGTGATAAACACCTTGAGGCCGATGACCTCACTGGTTCACCACTGTCACTCTAGCTCTAACGTGCACGCCTGGCATCATGCAGTAATGTTTGTTGATGAATAAATTGATAGACCAATTTAGTATTGTGCGCACTCTAGTGATGGTGCCAGTTTGGAATGCCACCCGGCTGGGATTCACTCGCTCTCCTGAGCGCCCCTTTGGAGGATCTGCTTGTTCATTATTTCCAGCCATGCCCTCTCCCAACCAGGACAAAAACACCCCGCAGTCATAGCTCTGTATGACAGTTGGGTAACTCACCCCATTAGAAGATAAACCGCTGTTTGCTAGGATAATAATGTTTTCTACTGCTTCCTTAATGGTGGAATTTTTGGATTCAAGCGAAATAACACGTAACTCCAGGAGAAAGCACTTCATCGCTGTTACTTTGCAATTGGGCTAAAAGAAGAGTTACAAAGAATTACTTTGGAAAAAAAATTATCTTTCCATTATTCATTCTTACATAGAGGCAATTCTGATGTTTTAAAAAGTCAATCCAAATATTTTATGAACACCAATATCCCTAAGAAGTTTTACCCAGGAGACAATTTTTTTTTTTTGGCTTTGAAATCAAAACAAAAGCTAACGGACAATAAAACAATCTAAAAGGAAGAAAGAACGTAAAGCTAGAAAACATGGAAATAACAGGCCACTTTTTCTCACTGAGAACACTTCCTCTTTGTAAAAGGGTGATAATGCCAGCCTGAGACTCTCAAAACATTAGTATGGATAGCCCGCTGAAAGAACTTTTAGAATCAGACTGTACTGTTAACAGTGAAACCGTGAGAGCTGCTGATCATGCTGGTTCCCCGAGTCCCAAAGTTCCAGGGGCAGAAGTAATTCCAAGAAATTTATTAGAAAAATCAGGATAGGAGGATTGCGCATTCATGGGCTGGCCACATCAGAAAGGTCCCTTTTAGATACCACAAAAATATGTTTCCCACAACAGTTACTTTAAGAAAATCCTCAACTTAAAAGAAGCATGAATGAACATCTTGGGATCTGATCATGAATTGTCTGACTTCATGTTCTCACTGCGTTGTACAGTGCCTGGGATCCTGCGGACACTTCTCGAATGCTTACTGAATGGATGAAGGAAGAAGGGAACATACCCATGTGCCTGGCCTTGGCCGTATTCCTTATCTCCCGCAGGAGCTGCTCAGGATTGAAAGCCTAAATACTGTCCCCACAGAGATAGGTAGGTAGGTATGTAGGTAGTAAGTAGGCAGCTAGGTAGGTAAGTAGGTAGGCAGATAAAATAATAAATAAAACTGAGGTTCGGAAATGTTTAGTAACTTCTAAGGTAATGCAGGTAGGAAGTGGCTGAATCAGAGTTTACATCTAAATTGCAACCTCGGCTTCTTTCTACAAGGCATGAGTTATAAGGTTGGCTTCTTGCAGAAAAGCAATCTCAGGATGCTGAGTGTAGGTGGTTAATTGACTGCTCTCTCCTTTGAAAGAAAAACAGAAAACATGCTAAAGCCTAAGGAGGAAGACAATTTCTACGTGTAGCACCACTATCCAAGTGAATGATGAATATCTGGTTTTTCTAGATTGTGAGGAAGGCCTCTTCCCAAAGCTAAAAAAAGTCTTCACAGGAGCAAAACCTTCTATTTCAGAGACGTTCTAATTGAGCAATCACACAGAGTGGCCTCACTGTTCTCCATGCACACAACATAGAGTTTGTCTTCCATGAGGTGCAGTCGGGGATTTGTTTCTTGTTTTATACTAGCCAACCCAGAGGGAAAGACCAGCAACATGGCTAAAACTATACATGCCTTACGCAATGCCAGTGTATTAATGAAAAAAGTTCAAGATCATTTTTTAATTCTGATAGCTTATGAGATGTGTTTATTTCTTTTCTCACATTGAGGGTTACCAGCCAGAATTCTTTTCTGACAATTGTAGAGATTCATGCAAAATATAGAACATAAGTGCATTTAAGTGATTTGTAGAAAATACAATTAAGGGTGGTAATACACTCCAGGACTAGACACAGGGCTTTGGTGGATAGCTTTAAATTGAATCTGTTAACCTGATTTTTGCATTTAATCGCATCATTATCTAATTGCATCGCAAAATACATAATATATTTTGTTTGACATTGATGGAAAAGGCTGTTTTATATTTTGATTTGGTACCATTATGAAAATAGCATCTATGTAAGCTCTGTGTCTCCAAGTGCCACAACCTCAACAATTACTTACAAAATGCATTGATCACATGTTTTCAGGACACAACAAAAGTTAGACTTAAAAACTATACATCCTTCAGTAAATTCATGAAAATATATTCCTTCAACTTTTGAAAAGTGGAAAATGTAGCAATTTTCAAAAAAAAAAGAACTCTACTCACATGAACATCACTTTCAGTATACAAAGTGGCATCAATATGTATGAACTGAAAGGAAACAAAATTAGATAATATGAAAAATTATGACCTGCTTAAGATATAGTGAAAACAACTTACTAAGCATTAAACTTTTTAAATGACATTTTTTATTTTGAGATAATTTCAGCTTCACATGCACTCGTAAGAGAAAATGTAGAGAGATCACATGTACCCTTCACCATTCCCCCAGTGGAAATATCCCGACTACCATAGTACAATATCATAACCAAGGAAACTGACACTCATACAATCCACCCACCTTGTTCAGATTTCACCAGTTCTATGTGCACTAATGTGGTTATGTAGTTCCACTCAATTTGACCAGCTGTGTAAATTCATGGAACCACCTCCGGTTATGGTATAGAACAGTTCTATCGGCATTAAAATCCTCCTCCTAGTCTTCCATAGCCCAAACCACCTTTCTCCCTACACATTCCACCCCCTACCTTTCTAATCCCTGGCACCCGCTTCTCTCTTCTCCATTCCTATGTCATTTCAAGAAGGTTATATACGTGGAATCATATAGTATATAATCTTTTGAGATTGGCTTTTTGAAAAACTTAATATTCTTTGAGCAGTTATAGGTTTATAGGACATGAGCATAAAGTACAGAAAATTCTCAAACTTCCTTGCCTCCCTGCCACAGTTTCTCCTATTATTAATATCTTGCATTAGCATGCTACGTCTATTAAAATTGATGAGCCAATACCAATATATTTGTAACAAAAGTTCATAGGTTACATTGGATTCACTCTTGGTGTTGTATATTCTATGAGTTTTAACCAATACATAATGACATATATCACCATTACAGTATCACACGAAAGAGTTTCATCATCATAAAAATCACCTGTGGTCCATTTACTCATCTCTCCCTTTCCTCTGACACCTGGAAACCCACTGATGCTTTTACTGTATCCATAGTTTTATCTCTTCCAGAATGTCACAGAGATGGAACCACAGTATGTAGCCTTTTTAGATTGGGTTTTTTCACTCAGTGACATGCTTTTAAGGTTTCTCCATGTCTTTTCATGTCTAGAAGCTCATTTCTTTTTATTGCTGAATAATATTCTATTTTTTTTATTTTTTTAACGTTTATTTATTTTTGAGACATAGAGACAGAGCATGAGCAGGAGGAGGGCAGAGAGAGAGAGAGAGATACAGAATCCGAAGCAGGCTCCAGGCTCTGAGTTGTCAGCACAGACCTGATGTGGGGCTTGAACTCACAGACGGTGAGATCATGACCCGAGCTGAAGTCAGCCGCTTAACCGACTGAGCCACACAGGCGCCCCATAATATTCTATTTTATGGATGTACCCCAGTTAGCTTATCCAGATTGAGTTTTTTTTTTTTTCACACAGCATAATAATACTTTGGAGAGTCATCCAACTTGTTGTATCGTGATTTTTTTTTCCCTTTTATTTGCTCAGTATTATTCCATGATTAAGGTACCACAGTGTATTCATTTGTTGAAGGGCATTTGGGCTGTTTTCAGTTTTTAGCTATTATAAATAAAGGTCTATGAACATTCATGTGCCTGTTTTGTGTGGACATAAGTTTTCATTTCTCTGATATAAATGTTCAAGAGTGCAACTGTTGGATCACATGGCTAATGTATTATTTGTTTTATTAAAACAACAGCCAAACTATTTTAGAGTAGCTGTAAATTTTTATATTCTCATCAGACATATGTGTGATCCAGTTTCTCCACATCCTTGCATTATTACTTTTAATTTAAATATTCTTATAAGTGCATGGTGATAACGTCATTGTGGTTTTAATTTATATCCTCTAAGTAATATGCAACAATTTATTGGTACTTTCTTCCAGAAGAAGCCTTGGGGTGATTTGTAATTTCTTCCTTTCTAACCTGCGCACTTTTAGTTCTTGTTCTTGCCTTGCCAGCTCAGCTAAAGTTCCAGTACTGTGTTGAATAAGAGTGGTGAGAGATGACATATTTGCCTTGTTTCTAATCTTAGCGGAAA
This sequence comes from Paguma larvata, assembly GCA_030068075.1. Classification (NCBI taxonomy): domain Eukaryota; kingdom Metazoa; phylum Chordata; class Mammalia; order Carnivora; family Viverridae; genus Paguma; species Paguma larvata. Next base: position 80,539,347 of record CM057823.1, read on the forward strand.
AACATTCAATCTTTACCCATTATGTATGAGGTTAGCTCTAGGTTTTTTGCACATGCTCTGTATCAAGTTGAGAAAGTTACTCTTCTATTCCTGGATTGCTGAGAAATTTTATTTGGAACAGGTATATTTCAAAATGCTATTTTTCCATCAATGGATCTGATCATATCATAGTCTACCTTAGCCTGTTGATAAGGTGGATTACGTAGACTGAATTTCCAATATTAGGCAGGTCTTGCATATCTGGAATCAGTCCCATCGGTCATGTGCGTAATTCTTTTTTAATACACTGGTGGATTTTATTTGCTAATCTTGTATTGAGAATTTTTGCATCTAAGTCATTAGAAGTATTTGTAGCTTTCTCTTTTGGTACTGTCTGTCTGGGTTTGGCATCAGGGTAATACTTGCCTCCCAAAATGAGTTAGAAAGTGTTCCCTCTTCTTCAATTTTTGGAAGAGACTCTAAAATTGGTGTTAATTTTTCTTTAGGTGTTTGGTAAAATGCTCAGTGAAACCAGCTAGGCGTGGGGATTCTTCTTGGTGAATTCAGTGTCTTTACAGTATCTTACAGTAGTGGGGCACCTCGGTGGCTCGGTCGGTTGAGCGTCCGACTTCAGCTCAGGTCATGATCTCACGGTTCGTGAGCCCGTGTCGGGCTCGTGCGGACAGCTCATAGCCTGGAGCCTGCTTCGGATTCTGTCTCACTCTCTCTCTGCTCCTCCCCGACTCATGCTCTGCCTCTCAAAAAAATTAAATAAACATTAAAAAAATAGTTACAGTAGTCTGAGGATTATTTATTTCACTTTCATTACATTTTGGTAGTTTGTGGTTTTTGAGAAGTTGGTCCAATTCTTCCAAGTTGTCAAGTTTAGAGAATAAAGTTGTTTATAGTTTTTCTTTATTATCCTTTTAATGTCTGCAGATTCTGTAGTGATAGTCTCGAAATTCAGTTGATATTAATGGCTTATATCATCTCTATTTTAATCTTTGTCAGTCCTGCTGGAAGTTTATCAGTTTTATTGATTTTTCCCCTAATAATGAGCATCGTGTTTCATTATGTTTCTCTATTGTTTTCCTGATTTCAATTTCATCAATTTCTGCTCTTATATTCACTTTTTCTTTCCTTCTGCTTATGTTAGGTTTATTTTGCTCTTCTCTCTCCAGTTTTTTTGAGTTGGGAATTTACACAGTTGATTTGAGATCTTTCCTCTTTCCTAATATAATCACTTAGTTTTATAAGTTCCCCTCTCAGTAATGCTTTACCTGAATCCCATAGATCTTGATACGTTGTATTTTCATTTTCATTCAGTTCTATGTAGGTTTTTATATCCTTTGAGACTTAATCTTTGACCCATGGAATACTTAGAAACGTATTATTTAATTTCCAAGCGTTTGGAGATTTCCCTGCTATATTTATATAACTGACTTCTACTTGATTCCACTGTGGTCAGAGAACATACTCTGCATGACTTCAATTCTGATAAATTTGTTAAAGTTTGTTTTATGGCCCCTGATATGTTTAATCTTGGCGAATGGTGCCTGAAAAAAATACTAATTCACAGTTGGTGGGTGAAAGGTTTCATCTATGTAAATTAGGTATTGTTGGCAGACTGTGTCGCCCAGTTCTTCTATTTCCTTTTTGATTTTCTGTCTAGTGGTTCAGTTGTTACTCAGGAGGTGGTAAAGTCCTCAACTGTAATTGTGAATGTGCTTTATCTCCTTTCAGTTTGCTTCTTGCCTTTTGAGACTCTGTCATTGGCTGTGTACATATTTAAGATCACACTTTCCTGGCGGATTGCTCTCTTACCATTTTGCAATGTACCTCTTGATTCCAGTAGTTTTACTCGCTGTGAAGTCTACTTTATCTGATATTAATGCAGCCACTTCTGGTTTTTAAAATTACTGTGTGCACGTGCACCAGTTTCCTAGAGCTGTTGTAATAAAGTATCAAAATGAGGGCTTAAAGCAACAGTAATTTATTCTCTTACAGCTCTGGAAGCTAGAGGTCAAAATCAAGATGTCAGTAGGGCCATGCTTCCTCCAAAGGTTCTAGAACAATCCTTGTTTACCTCTCCCAAGTCTCTAGTGGCTCCTGGCAATCCTGGGCCTTCTGTGGCTTATAGCTGCATCATTCTAGCCTCTTTGGCTTGTAGCTGCTTCCAATTTCACTGTGTTCTGATCTCTTTTTATAAGGACAGCTAGACATCGGAGTTAAGGCCCAAACCATTATTTTCAATTTCAATCTACTTATGTCATTGTGTTTGAAGTGAATTCCTTGTAAACAGCAAAACAGCAAAATGTGGTTGGTGTTTTGTTATGTTTGGCCACTCTTCCTCCTTTACTTCATTCTCTTTCTCCTCCCTTCTGCTAATGCTAAGAATGTTGGATCTTTTACTATCCCAAAGATTCTTGAGGCTTTTTTTTTCCAGTCTGTTTTCTCTCTATTCCTCTATCTTCAAGTTCGCAGCCTTTCCTCTGTCATAGTCATTCCACTCATGAGTCTCTCCAGTTTGTTTTGTATTCCAGTTATTGTATTTTTCAGTTCTGTCATTTCCATTTGGTTTCTTTTATATATTGTATTTCTTTGCTAAGACTTCATTTTATCCAGTTGTTTTCAAGGGTATTTATAATTGCTTGTCGGTACATTTTTATGATGGCTGCTTTAAAATCCTTGTCAAATAATTCTAACATCTAAACCATCTCCATTTCAAAGATTATTTCAGAGTCTTTTCTCATTCCAGTTGTGTTTTTCCTGCTTCTTGGTACAATGAGTGATTTTCAGCTGTACTCTGATATTTTAGCTTTATGTTAGGAGACCTTGGTTCCATTTAAACCTTCTATTTTAGCATCCAGCCACGCTGTTTGGGTTGAGGTTCCGACATACATACATTTGCTGTGGTTCCAATGACAATTTAGTTTGCAGAATCTCTATGGTGCTAATTTGAAATGCTTGGTTCACCGGATGTCCCTGGAATTCCCACTGGCCCCTGCTGTATCACCAAGAGGTGGAGGACAATTCCCTGGCCAATTGTCAGTGGGACTCCTGTTTTCCTCCACCTGCTAGTTCTGCCAGGTCAGTTGGTGTCTCTAGGTGAGAGACGGGGTCCTCTAGCCACAGGACGGAGAGCTCTTCCCTGGGTCCGGCCATTCGCCCTGCAAGTGGTGCCAAGCTGCCTGATTTCTTTGGTAGGAGGAGGGAGCCTCCGGCCTGTGGTGACAGAGAGCTCTTCATACAGGGCCACTTATAAATTAAGTTTTAAAGATACTTACGATCTGAAAATTGTTAAGTAAAAGCACTGAAGGTTTTACCAGGCTCATGAATTTCTACAAAAATATTGTTTCAAATGAGATTTCATTAAGACTGACAGCAAAACACAGGGAGAGGCATACTCCATAGAAATCATACCAGATAGTTTATGGAAAAGGGAGTACTCACTTGAATAAGCTTGTCAATTCGTTCCAAATCCATTATTACATACTGCCAGCTTGTCTCTGTTTTAGGAAGACCTGCACTGACACAGCTGAAAGCAAAACCAAAGAGCAAAACATTCTGAATAAGCATAATACTGGCTTGATGAATACTATTAGGCACAAGAGCAATCGAGATTTTCTTATTCTGATCGGTGAAAAGATAAGTGCTATCCTTGCCTTCATGCATTCAACAGCTTTGTAGATGAATATAAACACTGAACATATAGTACAACCCCTTGACGCTTTAGGCTGACTTAAGGACTGAGCAACTGGGATTAGAGAAAAACCTAATTTGGAAGGATAACTATCAACAACCTGGTGCCAGCTATCACGATGGAAGCACAGCCCCTGACGTGTGGTGGTGCTCGGTACATGTTTTTGAATAAACTGCTGATTTGCTTTAGGTATGAGATCCATTAGATTTTTAAGTCTATTAAACAGGTGCAATTCTTTTTTTTTCAATGTTTATTTATTATTGAGAGAGAGAGACAGGGCATGAGTGGGGGAGGAGCAGAGAGAGAGGGAGACAGAATCTGAAGCAGGCTCCAGCCTCTGAGCTGTCAGTACAGGGTCCTGACACGGGGCTCGAACTCATGAACTGTGAGATCATGACCTGAGCCGAAGTCGAACACTTAACAGACTGAGCCACCCAGGCACCCAAGTGCAATGCTTAAAATAAGCAATCATCGTTTTCATGGCATGACATCAATAGTAAATATTCTTTACCATAGTTTCGACATGCACCTGGCACACTGCTTACACTATGACTATGCTTGCGCTAGCTTTCTTCATAAATACTACAAACTCAAGCCAAATCTAGTCTCGAATGATCATACACTTACTCATTTTGGTAAAACTGAAATTTAACATCAGGACAAAAGACTCATCATACACTGACCAAGTGACTGTGCAATGATTCTTCAAGCTTCAGGAACCAATTGCTGCTCCCTGATGTATCTTGTAAGGAAGCAAGAGAGCCAACACTAATCTTTCCTGTGAGCAAGATGCACTACACACATCCAGGGCTCCCCACACCAGGAGGGCGTTAGTAGGGGAAAAGTGAGCTGAGAGTCATATTACATAACTACAGGTCGGGTGCTTTGGGCCAACTGTGTACAGTGTGTTAGCTGCATCTTAGAGAGAAGAAAAAAGTTAACAAGGACAGAAATGTCTGAATGTTTATGAGGATGAAAAACCGAAGGCCTAAATAAAGAAATGTTTCAAATTGAAGGAGGATAAGGCTCAAAGGACAGGAGACATCAGTGCCAGGGATAGATAACAAAGTAACACGGACGTGTCCTGTGTATCTATTTTTTACTGTTGTGAAAATCACCTAAGATGTTAATAAGGAATGTACTTCCAAGTTTAGGTAAATATTAAGAAGTCCAATTTATTGGAAGGATCTAACACTCATCTAGGATATTACCAGAATGTAGAAATGTTCAATTGGGTGTTTACCAAACCTCCTCTGAGTGTTCATAACCTGGCCTCTATCGTTCCCCAAATACTGAGAGCCTAAGGATTTAAGCAAACCGAACACAAACCAATTTAACAGGTTAGATACTGAAAAACAATATCATGGCCATTAACATGATGGTATTTATGCTGACAGACAAAATTACCCCAAAATGAAGACATGAATGCAAGTTTCAGTTAAAAAATGGCTGTTCAGAAGTAGACACAAGTAGCTCTGGATGGAAGTACTTCTCAAATATGGTTTCTGAAAAACAGAATCATCCGCAAAGCGATTGAAACCTTTCTTACTTAAAAGTGAAACACATTTAAAATAATATCTTATCATATTTTAGGTTCCAGAAGGTAAATTGATCAAAATTTCAGAAGTAATTCTCTTTATTAGAGTGAATGAAGCTAGAATTTATCTTTCTCCCTTTCTCCCTACCTCAGCTCTGACTCCAATGTGCAAAAATCTTTAAAATGTATTTTTCCAGATGCACTTCAATGACGACCATTTTAAGAAAATTCCTATATTTACTAATTTCCATATATACTAGTATCACTACTTACTTTGTTTCTACTAACTTTATTCTCCCTCTCATCTTTTTTTTTTTTTTACTTTTTATTAGCTCAACATATATATTTTTTTGCTTGCCCTTAATTCTCTATGGCATGTTCATTTTTATTTTTTTTTTTTAATTTGGGCGTCATTGACAATAGTCATAGACACAACAAAAGATACTCTATGCCATCCTAACAAGCAACATATAGATTTAGAGTGATTTAGAGAAATATTCATCTTAGAACTTCTCAGAGTTTTGATACTTTTGCCTGCCTCTTTCACATTGTCAAAGCCTTTACAGTTTCAGAGAGCCCTTGAGCCACTAAGAATCCGTGCTTCATTTAGTCTACACTGAAAGGGTGAAGAATACCTAGACCTTGCCATCAAAGACTACACAATTCATTGAGTAGATGAAAATTCAAAGAACAAAACAGGGTGAGAAAAGTTAAGTGATACATTTACAATGGCACGAAGAGCCCATCAGGTGTTAGTAGAGTTCAAACACCTATTCCATTTACTCTCAAAATAAGAATAGTGCACACATGAACAGACACCAGGACACCCCAAGATCTTTGGGGAATAGTCATACGACTTAATATGCAGTGTCTGAGACTCAAGTGATCTTTTTGCAAAGTCCATATACTATCTCTGTCTAATTGTTCTTACCGAAATTCTCATTACTCAATGCCAGGGTAAATCCTTAAGTGTTGAAGAAGAGCTGGTTATGACAGTGGGTTTCCAGCAGGCATCCATCCAGAATACTTCCTACAATACAATCCAGGGTAAGGAATGATCTGTTAAAAACACAAGTGGACTAGCAGGGAAAAGAAAGGAAGGAAATTAATATTCGTTGAGCACATACTTTTTCACGGGCACTCATCAGTCACTTAATATATACATCACCTTTAATCCTCACAACGATCCTATGGGGTAGGATGAGCAGCATTTGGGTAAACTGCCCAGTCCCCACAGTAAGTCCCAAACAGCCAGGATTTGAGACCAGGTCTGTCTGATGACAAAGCCCAAACACTTTCCACTATAGCATGTTCCTGAATTGGCAGAGTCAAAATCTGCATATTTACTTGGTAACCAGTAGAGGCTACCAAATACCTGGCTTCATATAAACTACTGACTTAATTTACAACAGATGTATCTACTTCTACAGACATTGAACAGCTGTTTTCAGTCTTTGAAATAAACCACTCTTGATTGAAACGTTATTTGAGAATTTCATAAGTAACAAATTCTATTTTTTCTAATTCAAGGCAATGAAGAATGTGAGGTTTACATAGTCCCATAGTCGTTTACATATGACTCCATTGTATTAAAGTAAAAATTAAAAACAAGACATATAAAATATGTCTTATGTTATATATAAGTTATGTATATGTTATATAAAATATAAACAATTATTTTTGCCATCCTTTAAAATTAGTATTTGTTGACTTCTCCACAAAAATAAAAATCTGCCATGCCCCTGACATAAATATTCACTGCAATTAAGTTTTGTAAACTCAATTAACTAAATTATTTTATTTTTCAGATGATTGTTTTATGATATATGATATGTAAATCTTTATTTTATTTAACGTTTTATTTATTTTTGAGAAAGAGAGAAAGAGCACGCACGAGCAGGGGAGAGGCAGAGAGAGAGAGAGAGACAGAAGATCCAAAGCAGGCTCCAGGCTCTGCGCTGACTGCATCGAGCCTGATAAGTGGCTTGAAGTCATGAACCGTGAGATCATGACCTGAGCCGAAGTCGGATGCTCAACCGACTGAGCCACCCAGGCACCCCTGATGTATAAATCTTTAAAAGAAAAACTAGCATTTATCTAGGTGTTAAACAAGACACTGTGAAAGCACATTCAACAGGAATGCCTTTTTTTCAATAATAACATATTAAATTGAATCCTCCTGTTACATATGACCTGAATATATGTACGATTTTAATTAAAGCAAACTCTCCTTATTCCTCTCATCTAATAACCATTCTCTTCGTGTATATTATCTCAATGCCTCAGTTTTTTACAAAACTTCCTCATTATCTTGTATTTATCCAAAGCCTCTTAAATTCCCTCCATCTTTTTGAGTTATAGTATTCCAAACTTCACATTGTTCAAGTAACTATTTACCGACTTGGGACTGAGCGGTACTGAGGGGCACAAGGGTGTTAATAAGGCCTTATATGGAGCTACTTCAGTAAGCAACGAGGATTTCACTTCTGGGCTTCTGCAGCAGTGAGTCTCCACAAACGCAGGCTGTCTGACTCTCCCTGGTGTCACAGGGCACTTGTACTGCCCCGCCCAACCACCTCCAGCTGGTGTAGGTCAAGGATGACTCGGCGCCATGCCAGAATGCTCCTGCCAAGTATGGTGGAATGCAGCAGAAAACCACCTCAAAAGCTTCAAGCAAAATCATGATAATAGAGGGCAACAGAGCCGAAAAGGAAACGTTTACAGCTTTGCCACAGGCAAAAGAATTGATGTGGCTTTGTAGGCTAACAGCAAAGAATCTGGCTTTCGTAGCAGCTTTGGAAGCACTCGACCAGCCACTTACTAGTTCCGCGGACCAGTAATTTTACTAAAACATGCATGAGCGCAAGTGTGCACGTGTGTGGGTCAAAAACCAGTGTGGATCTTCAAAACTGAAACGGTAAAAGACTCTATTCCTTTCTCTTTAGCCAGGACTCTGTGTTAACTATTAATATCATTAATATTAATGATGGTAATATTATAGTACATATTGCTTACCTACTGCTCTCAGGTTTACAAAATTATTTCCTATATAGTACAACATTCAACCCTGGCAATATCTTATAGTGACAGAGATTCCTCTTATTTTATAGTGACGAAATTGAGGTTCTCAGAGGTTAAATGACTTGCTCCGGGTAAATGTCATGCATGCGGCCATGAAAATTTACCTCACAATCCAAGTTGGGCAGAAGGAGGAGGGATGCAAGAAATTGAGAAGTGTAAGCCCCTTAAGATGGGAAGTAGCTGGGGCACCTGGGTGGCTCATGACGCCAAGTCATGATCTTGCCGGTTTGTGGGTTCAAGCCCCACATCCAGCTCTGCGCTGGCAGCACAGAGCCTGCTTGGAATTCTCTCTCTCCCTCTCTCTCCGCCCCTTCCCTGCTCTCTCTGTCTCTGTCTCTCTCTCAGCCTGCTTAGAGTTCTCTCTCTCCTCAGTCTGCCCCTTCTTTGCTCTCTCACTCTCTCAAAATAAATAAACATTAAAAAAAATGTGAACAAAAATACACATGTGAATATACATACATGTGAATAATAAAAAGCCACTGCTCTCTGACAGTTTAAAAACAGGTCTTTCAAATTTCTTGTGAGAAACACAACTCAGGTTCCTCCACAGCCATTATCCCATGTGATTCTCATAAGACACTTGTTACAAGTGGCTGAAACCAGGTTAATTACTTTCTGAGAAGGCAAATCTTGGTATGAAATAAATTATCAACTTCCCTTTGTGTCCTATTTTTGGAGAACTAGGAAAGCAGTGTTTAATCCTGGCATACTAATTGCATACGGTCACGAAATGCCCTCACAATCAGCATCTTTGGTTTGTCCTTCATTCAACTGGGTGCATGAATCCAGGAACGACCAAAAAAAAAAAAAAAAAAAAGACTAAATCCCAGCCCTACACTCAAGTTGCTCGCAAAGTTTGAGCCGAATTTTTTGCAATCTTGTGATTGGGTGTCACCGCAGGGTGGCTGTTGACCTTATGGCAACACTGCTATGCTAGCAGGGTGTCACTGCCCAGGGGTAAGACATTAGGCAGAGTTGACAAATCAACACAGCTGGGCAGCTCTAAGAGCTTTAATTCTGGAGCGACTTGTGAAGAATAATTGTACACATCTTGCGGTCCATACCAATATTGTAGTCCTTCCCAGCGAGGAAATACAGCCTGACGCGGGGCTGTTTTGTCTTGTTTTATTCTGTTTAATTATTTACTCACCTCATCACACATTTAAAGTAAATTTAAAAAGGCTTAGTACAAAAGAAGAGATGTGAGTATTGGTTAATTTGGTAAACACATTAATCTATTCACTCAAAAAAAAAAAAAAACTAAAAATGAGGGCAAACCAATGTTGTGTGCTCACGTGGAATATAAAGAATGGAAGACAGCATCGTTGCCCCTTACTCATTTAGTAAATACTTATTGAGGACTTACTATGTGCTAGGCATCTCTCTATGACCTTGAGATACATCAATCAATGCAGATGACAGAGAACTTTGATTTTAGGGGGAAAGAGACCATTTATAACATACATCGACTAGTTAATTATATATTTTATTAGAGAGAGATAAATGATATAGGGAAAAGAATACACAAAATAAGGCGAGAAGGATGCGGTCGCGATTTTGAGTAGGTGGTCAGAGGAAAGTACAGCGAGAATAAAATCAGATCAAAGATGTAAAGGCAGGAAGGGGATGTGCCCTAATGTACCTGAGTAAAGGGCATTCGGAGCACAGGAAGAGCTGGAGCAAAGGCACATTGGCAGGTGCACATCTGTGAGTCTGAGTAGAGAAAAGGCTGAGGGAGCGAGCAAGGCAGAGCGTAGTAGGAGATGGGGTCGGAGAGGTAGACAGGGGGTGGTGACTCAGATTGGGCCCTTTCAGCCACTATAAGGATCTGAAGTGAGAAATCCCTGCAGCATTTCATGTAGATAATCGATACCACCTGAACGACATCTTAAAGAATCTGTCTTGGCCCCTGTGTTAAGGACGCAAGGATGGAAGCAGAGGTCCTGAGACTCCAGGACTACAGGTGAGACACAGTGGTGGCTGCGATGCGGGGGCTGGCCGTGGAGACAGGGACATGTAGTTGGAGTCTGGAAACATTGCTATGACAGAACCAACAGGATTTCCTGACAAACTGGATGCGGGCCATAAGGGAACGAAATATTCCCAAGTCTTTAGCCCTGAGCACCCGAGATCCAAAGCTGCCATCGACTGAAATAAGATGGACTGTGGGCAGAACAGATGCTCTGAAAGGAGGCGGTAGATCAGGAGTTTTCATTGTGGACATGTGGAGTTTGCGAGAGGCCTAGTGCACAGTCACACAGGAATGTCAAACAGGCCACTGGATGTAAGAACTTTGAGTTCAGGAAAGTGGTTTGAGCCTGAAATCGATATGAGATTCATGAAGCTGGTAGAGTTCACTAAGGGAAACGTAGAGAAGAGGACCAAACCTGAGCCAAGGTATTTCAATATTAATTAGTCGGGGGTAGGGGAGGACCAGCAAAGAAAATCTCCAAAGGAAGACCAGTGAAAGGGGAGAAAAAGGAGAGAGTGTGATGTTCTAGAAATCAATGAGAATTATATCCGGGAAAAGAAATGATGATCACATCAAAGGTGCTGAGAGGTCAAGGAAGACACAGATGGAGCCCTGACCGGTGAGCTCGTAACCTGGGGGTCATGGGTGACTCCAACAAGGGCACTCTCAGGGGAGCGATGGAGACAGAAGCCTTCCTGAAATGGGCTGAGGAGAAAGTGGTAGGAAAGAATTTATGAAATGCCAAGTGCAGGCAATGTTTTGCAGAATACTGCTCCAAAAGAGAGAAACAAAAGATGGTGGCAATAGATATTAGAAGGTAGAGGTGTGCTGAGGGAAAAATTGAGGATGTTAGCGGGAGAAAGGACCATTGCCGTGACCATTGCCAGATGATGTTCTTGAATAGGCAGGTGAGGATGAGAAAGGAATTTCATGCACAAGTGGGGTGGTGGTGGATCACCCATCGTCATGGAAGGAAGGCTGAGAGTCAAGGTGGATGCAATGGCTCGGTGGTAGATAACTGCGGTGATGTACGTCCTCCACTACTGCTTCAATATTCTCAGTGAATCAGGACAAAAAGTCATCAGCAGAGGGTGAGGACAGGGAAAGGGGTGTTGGGGTTGAGGATGGAGGAAAATATATAACAGAGGAGAATGACAAATGTAAGTACGGTATGAGAACCATGCCTATTGGAAGTCCAGGGCCATGAATGGTCAGAAAGTAAGATTCGTCAGCATGTGCGTGTTTTCTCCAGCCGCATTAAACTGCAAGGATCAGGCAGGCCTTCAACAGGTGGAGAACCATATTTAATCGTGGTCATGTATGCCAGCAAGCACAAATAAGAGAGAGGCAAGGGACTTTAGAGTATATGTGAGAGAGTGTAATAGAGATATGTCCAGGAAATCAAATTTTCTGTTTTTGTCGTAAGACTTCATAGAGGAAGTGTTCCTGGAATCATACCTTAAAGAATGATTAGATTTTAGATGTGTGTAAAGAGAGAGACAACATTCTAGTTTAGGTAGAGGAAAGAGCGTGAGCAAGGACATATGCAAACAAGTGCGGTGTGTATTCAGAGGCAAGTGTGTCGTTTGATAACAGTCTGAAAGCAGTGATAAGGAAGAGTGGACAAAACCATTGTGAGTATATAAAGTGGGGAATGACAAACATGTTCTCTGAAGGGACATATGTCAGCCTTTGTCTTACATTCTCAGTCACAACTACTTAAGTCTGCTATGATAGTGGGAAAACAGCCATAGATGACGTACGAATGAATGCATTCAGAACAGACAGTCGGTGAATTTGACCCTCAGGCTATTGTTTAAAGACCTCTGACTCCTGGGGATCTCTTAATCAGTCCCAATTGGAATATAGTTGAGAAAACGATATGTTTAAACATCTCAAATTGTCCTATCATTAACGGTACCAGCATTTTCTTCAGTAATTGTTTTTTAGCTGTTTGCAATGGACGCTAATGAAATTTTCAGATACGAAATTGCATTAAACAAAATCTGTGTTCAATATTGAAGCTTTAAAAAACACCCAATATGGACTATGTTACCATGGGTTACTACTTTTTTTTTCTTTTTTCTTTCTTTCTTTCTTCTTTTTTTTTTTTTTTGAGAGAGAGAGAGAGAGAGAGAGAGAGAGAGAGAAAGGGAGAGGGGCAGAGGGACAGAAAGAATCTTAAGCAGGCTTCACGCTCAGAATAGGACCTGATGCAGAGCCCAATGCTACCACCCTGGGATCATGATCTGAGCCAAAATCAAGAGTCGGACACTCAACTGATGGGGCGCCTGGGTGGCTCAGGTGATTAAGCACCCTACTCTTGATTTTGGCGCAGGTCAAGATCTCACAGCTGTGAGTTCAAGCCCCGTGCATCCGACTTTGCCCTCACAGCATGGAGCCTGCTTTGGATCCTCTGTCTCCCTCTTTCTGCTCCTACCCCCCTTACACTCTCTCTCCCCACCTCTCCTCTTAAAAATAAATAAAAGTTAAAAAAAAAAAAAGTCAGACACTCAACTGAAAGAACCACCTGGGTGCCCCATGTAAGGTTACTACTTTGACTTTTAAAAATTAATTCATATAAGATCTAAAGTTGATATTTAATTCTCTCGTAATGCCACACAACATGTTAACAGAGCCTATAAATCTTACAATTTATCTAAATAACAAAAAACAAATGATTAAGTAGGTTGTTTCTTCTTTTAAAAATACTAGTTCATATAAGGTTTACAAAATACATATTTTTAATATATATTTTTAAATAAAACAATGTTTAAGTTTTGGGGAATACTTAAGACAATTTGCTTAATTATATTGAAATGCTTCTAAAGCAAATCAAAACCATTTAAATGTCTATACTGCCAAGGACAAAAGCAATAATAAAATTTGGACACCTTAGCTACCATGACTACTCAAAAAGCATTAGTTAAATAGGTGTTATAAAAAATGAATATAGAAAGACTTCAGGTAGTTTATCATCTAAGAGAGACAACGATGCGCATATAAGTTGCTGGAGGGCATAGACGGTTCTTACCGCTCTCTAATCATAGTTTCACATAGCAATATGTTCATGTGCTTTTCTTTTAATCGTTTGGTGCAAATGTTCTTGAAAAATGGGTTGTGTAAGTGCTTTTGAAAAATGCTTGCTAGTATAATTCTCTAGGGCAGGTACAATGGACAGCTTCCCCAGAATAGCACAGCTATAATACTTAACCTACTGCCTAGGAATAGTTAATGAGATGTTTCTCTAGCCCAGTTTCCAAAAGTACTATATGAAGAATGCTTGGGAAAAGTGAAGAAATTCTCCCAAACCAGAGCATAAAAGGTCAAAAGGATGGAAATTATGAGACAGATCTAGAAATTCCAACATAGTATTGAAGTAGAACTCTGAAAGAGCAAAGACAAGGGAGAGGAGGAAATAATTACAACATGATTTTTACAAATTCTACAGAGTTGGAAAAGGACACTAGCTTTTACATTGAAGGGGCATGAAAAGCATAGATGAAAAATATGGTATTTTTAAGTTAAATTCTCTAATTTTAGGATAACGAAAACCATGCTAATAGTATTCATGGAGTAAAACCAAGAATCAGAATGAATCTGATCATGGTACTTAAAAGATAATAGACCTAACCTTCAAACTTTAATGGAAAATGGATTTGAACCTAGGAAGATAATAATATTTAAGAAAGAGGGCAAAAAATATTCTTTCATACCAATACCTTAGAAAAGGTAAGATCCACAGAAAGTGAAAAAATAGTGCGAAAATGCATTTCGGGAAAATAAAAATGTCCAAAACAATATAGAAAAAGATGTGGGATGTAAAAATATGAAGCAAAAATTGAATAACATTTACTTTTGGGTCTAAATAATGGCCTAATAATATTTCTTCTGAAGTACATGGTCTTTACCTACTTTATTCATTCATTTATTTTGCAAAAATGTGTGATCCTTGGGGTGCCTGGGTGGCTCAGTCGGTTAAGCATATGACTTTGGCTCAGGTCATGATCTCACAGTTTATGGGTTCAGGCTCGTGTTACACTCTGTGCTGACAGCTCAGAGCCTGGAACCTGCTTTGGATTTTGCACCCCCCCCCCCCCGCCGCCACCGCCCTGCTTGTGCTCCATCTCTCTCTCTCTCTCTCAAAAATAAATAAACATTAAAAAAATAAATATAAGAAAATTTGAGATCTTTGTGGTTAGAAACCATATTTATTGTGTCCATTACTGTACCTTCAACACATAAAAGCATACTATGTACATAATAAGCACGTATTCTATGTTTGTTGGATTTGAGTTTTCATTTGTTTGCAATTACATTGTTCTTGTCCTCATGGCCATCAACCTCTTCACAGCACTTGCTTCCCCATCCAGATGTCCTAGTTAGTAACTGTAATAGTGCCCTAAATGGCATCCTAGGTTCCCTCCACCATTTCATCTTTCTGCTATTTTTATTTTGCTAATTTCAAAGCTACAAAGTACTGCTGGGAAAAAAAATGCACCATTATAACTTCTTGAGAATCTCTGATGGGCCTTCTCTGCATCCTGCCAATAATCTCTTGCTCTCCCTGACATTCTCCACCACACTTTTAAAAGTTTTTTTTTTTTTAATGTTTATTTATTTTTGAGACAGAGAGAGACAGAGTATGAGTAGGGGAGGGGCAGAGAGAGAGGGAGACACAGAATCCGAAGCAGGCTCCAGGCTCTGAGCTGTCAGCACAGAGCCTGACGCGGGGCTCGAACTCACAGACCACGAGATCATGACCTGAGCCGAAGTCGGACGCTCAGCCAACTGAGCCACCCAGGCGCCCCATCCACCACACTTTTAAAATCCACCAAAAATTTCTTTCATGCCCCTTTACACCCTCTATTCCCAACCTCAATACCAGGCAACTACTGATCTAATATGTACTTTCCCAAACAATGATGCAGAAGGAAAAATACAGATAATATCTATGTGGAAAAAGCAGAGGAAGTAAACACATGCTAGGATTATTACTTTACTTAGAGAATGGAAAACACATTCATAGTGATTAATTGCAAAAAAAAAATTCAAGATAAAAGCTGACTACAGAAAAAAGACTAAATATACATTATCATTATAATTTCCAAATGAACAAAAAAAAAGAAAATAAGGCAAAGAAAAGTTGAGGAATCTAACAGAAGACAGTGGAGGCAGAAAAGAAAAGAAATAGAGGAAGTATAGTAAGAAATACAGAGTAAAGTGGCAGTAGTAAGTGAAAACATGCAAGCACATCCCTCCACACATGCAAAGATGTGATAAAAACTATACCTGCTTCCTAAAAGAGCAGACACTCAGACTGAGTTTAAAAAGTAGAGAGACAGACAGATGAATTTTAAAATATGCTATTTATAATAAATGGAACAAAAGTAAAATGGCACAAAGAAAGCTTGAAAATGAAAGAACAAAAAATGATATGCTAAGCTAATATGATTATAGTAATAATAATCACAGAAAAATTAGAATCCAAGTTCAAGTACTAAGAAATACAAAGCCTAATACACATGGATAAAAGTTATAATCTACAAAATGTATAACAATCATGAACCTTCATGCACCTAACATAGTTATAAATTGTATAAAAGAAAAACTATTAGAAAAACACGGGATTATTAAAGATTTTAGAACATTTTCAGAAATTTAAATATGAAAATGAGTAGGCCCATGGTCTGTGGTATGCAAGTAAGCTGATTCTTTAAAAAAAATGAAAAAAACAGTGATATGTAGTATTTGCCAATTTCTGTTGTGTAAATTCCCAATCATTCTGATTTCAAGCCACCAGTGGTTTAACAACTAGTTCACTAAATTCCTGACTAGCTAACCACTGGCTTTCACAAGCCAGTTAGAGTTGTCTCCAGCACACCACTGCCTATGGTAAAATTTAAAAACACAATGAATAATATTTCATGTAATATATATTTATATTAGATTAAATAGATAAAGATAGATGAAAACATTCTACCCTACAGAATAGCACATAAAATATTCATAAAAGTTGTCCATGACCTAGATCTAAAACGTCTATGTGCCAGACCTAAAATAAAGCCTCAAAAATTATAAAAATCTGAAATCATACATGCCACATTATATGATCATGAATCAATAAATATTGGATTACTGAACTGAATCATATTGAATTACAATAATATTAGTAACTGAATTAAAATCAATAATAAAAAAATAAAAATTCTATAATCTGTCCACTAAAAAATGAAAAATGATATTTTAGGTAATGCGAGTATAAAAGATAAAGCCAATATTAAACGTACACTTCATTAAAAACAATTGGGGGCACCAAACTCTGATATCAATACTAAGTAACAGTATCTCACAAAATAAAATCATATGGCAATCTCTTGTGAACACAGACCTAGATCTCCAAAACAAAAAATTAACCAGTTCTGGGATGCCTGGGTGGCTCAGTTGAGTAAGTGTCTAACTGTCGATCTCTGCTCAGGTCTTGATCTCACGGTCAATTCAAGCCTCACATTGGGCTCCATGATGGGCATGAAGCCTACTTAAGAAAAAAAAAAAAAAAAAGCAAAAGAAAAAGAAAAAACTTAACTCACCAAGTAGTGTTTTAACAGAGTACAATTAAATGACTAAGTAGATTTCATTCTTGAAAGGATGATTAACATCAGGAAGTTTATTAGCGTACTTGTTATATTAATAGATTAAAGAAGAAAAGTCATATGGTTGCCTTCATAGATAGGAAAAATTCAGTGTAAATTCCTAAAATAAAAAATGTCAAAATATTCTCCAACTGATAAAGATTGTTTGTTTAACACAAACCCGCAGGATTCCTGTCTGGGGTCGTTTTCACTATACGCACAGAACAAAGAGACACACAATCAGGGCCGCCAGTCAACACTGATATGTGATCACAGCTCTGTGGGTTCAAATCCTGACTCTCCTGGGTGACCTTAAGTGGTCTCCTGGGTGACCTTAAGACATGTATATACCTTGGTTACTTTTTTATCTAAGTCAGCAAAATGGGAGATGAGCTTAGAACATACCTCCTATGATTATTGTGAAGATTAATGCTTTACATGTAAAGCGCTTTAGATATTGCATGAAACAGGAAACATTCATAATGATATCTATTAATATTACCTAGGCAACTCATTAAGAATCTTTGCGAAAATATGGCAAGCATTTATAAATTATTATAAATTACAAATTAAAAAAGTAAATTACAAATAAAGTAAAACTCAGAAGTTTAGTAATTTGCCCAACATCGCACATGCTAAGAAGGAAGTTTCAGAGTTCAGTCTTGGTTCCTTTGTTCACTTGTACATTTATCAAATATTTACTGAGCCCCTACTACATGTCAGTAATTCTTTTGCTAAAGACACAGCACTGAAACAAACAAACAAACAAACAGAAAATGGATAATTCTAAAGTTTGACTGACAATGTCTTCCATTACTATGGAGAACAAGAAATACAGCATGTGTGAAATTAATCTCTATTTTGCATAGGATGGCAAGAAAGAAAGAAAATAAGGTGGTATTGCATTTAAAGAAAGACAGTCGGGGCGCCTGGGTGGCTCAGTCGGTTGGGCGGCCGACTTCAGCTCAGGTCATGATCTCGCAGTCTGTGAGTTCGAGCCCCGCGTCGGGCTCTGTGCTGACGGCTCAGAGCCTGGAGCCTCCTTCCAATTCTGTGTCTCCCTCTCTCTCTGCCCTTCCCCTGTTCATGCTCTGCCTCTATGTCTCTCAAAAATAAATAAACATTCAAAAAAAAAAAAAAAGAAAGAAAGACAGTCGGCAAACCAGTATCTGAGAAAATAGCTTTCCAGGAAGAGGCACACAATCAGGGCTGCCAGTCAACACTGATATGTGATCACAGCTCTGTGGGTTCAAGTCCTGACTCTCCCACAAATCCTGTGGGTTCAAATCCTGACTTTCCCACTGGTGGGAAAAGTGTGCTAGGAACAGCCAGGAGGCTAACTGAGCCAGAAATTCAAGAGGTAAGGTCAGGGTTAGGTAAGGGAGAGTGGCAGGAAGTATGCCATCAGGTACAGACTTTGGTTTAACTGCTGTGTGAAGCATCGCGAGCACTGGAAGGATGTGAATTGGCCACACTCTGGCTGCCATATTGAGAAACACTGTGTGGGCAAGGGAGACGATGTGAGGGGTTGCTACAATAATCCACGGTAACAGTAATAGACATGCAGAGAGGTGTATATCCCGATGTTAGGTATGAATGACAGAAGTGTCGTGGATGACTCTGAAGGCTTTGACCTGAAATGGCAAGAAGAGGGTTACCATTTATTAAAACAAAGGAGGCTGTGAGGGGAACAGGTCTGAGAAAAGTGTGGGGAGTTTGGTTTTGAAAAGATTAACTTTCATGGTTATTCGATATTCAGTTTTATCAAGACTCAGGGAGGAGAGCTGGATTTCAGCCAGAGATCCCAGAAAGAATCATGAGAATATTGATAATACACCAAATGAGAATGAATCGGTGAACGCAAAGGACACCAGAGGCCTCCTGGTCTTTACTATTGAGTTCTGTAGAGCAGACATTTGCTGGGTATCCCCTGTGTGCCTGGCACTAGGGTTCCAAAGGAGAATAAGCATAGTCCCTTTTCTTTAGGAAGTTACAGAAACACACACATACTTTCATTACAATATCATAGATACTTCGACAGTTGGGGTGTCCAGATTAGGTTGAGAGAAAACATCCTAGAGGAGATGACAAAATAGATTCCCTGAGAAGATGAATAAAGTTAGCCGAACCAAGGAGAAGAAAAGGACTATCCAGGCAGAGGGGAAATAACGGGCCGAGGCAGAGGGGTATGAAACGATAGGATCACGCAGGTAAACTCCAACACTGATCTTCCTGGCACATCGAGTTAGAGAGAGGGAGCGGTGTAGTAAATGACACACAGGTTAGGTCACGGGAGCCCTGCCTGGCAGGACAATTTGCTGTTCACTGTGTTCATGAGTGCTGTGGTGTGATCAAATCTGCATTGGATAGAGATCGTCTTGACCACTGGGCAGAGGGTGTATGTAAAGGAAGCAAGACTGAAGGAAGGAAAATGAGTCCATTATTATTACAGTAGTCAACATAAAGATTTAAACTGAGGAAGAGATAATAGGAATTGAAAAGTAATAATAATATTAGTTCTCTTGGTAATACTTCCCTGCAAAACTGGCAGGTCCTGTTGGCTGTCTGAGAATTTAAGGTGAGGTGGGGAGGAAGAGGCTAGGATGACTAATGGGTTGTATGCTTTGATGTCAGGGTAGTGGGATCACTGACTGAGCCTGGACCCAGCTGGGCTCGCTTGAGGGGAAGATGGCTCACTCGGTGTTGGAAATGTCAAGTTGGGAAGGCTGGTGGGATACCAAAGAGAATGTTCAGGCAGACAGATGAATATGCAAATCAAAGCTGAAGAGATGGCAGGACTGGAGACAGAATGCACCGGCTTAAAACCGTGAGTTCGGAGGAGAGCAAGTTAGGAGAGTTTGTAAGGAGAAAACTGCAGTGAGAAAGGAGAGAACAAACATCTTTAACCTTTCTCTAGATAATGGCTTCAGTGAAAGGCTCCTAATTGCTACAGGTTATTGGTCACAGCTAATGTGATCACACAGCAAGCAATCAGAGCACTCTCAAGGGCTCTGATGGCGCGCCTCCTTGAATGTAAGAAGCATGTTTTTTACAATGAGAACGCTTCTGAAACAGGGTCACGTCTTATAAATGATCACTATCTTCATCCTCAGAAAAGCTGTTATTAAAAAGATCGTGCTTAAAAAAGTTGACGGTGTTTCACAGCCGGTATTCTGGAAAGGAGGCTCTGAGGGATTTATGTGCAGGACATATATTGAGAAGTGTCTTTAGGATCAGTATCTGTGAGGAAAGAGAAAAGAGCTCAACTGCGCAGAGGGAGAAGTAAGGCTCTCACCACCTGGGCTCTGCGGAGCTCTAAAGCTGGGATAGCTCTCTGGAGGTGCACCAAGTTGGGGAAAGGAGGCCCTTTATAATACTCCCTTCCTCCCAAGAAACACTAGATGCAGGCTGCCCTTGAGGAGTGGATGTGACCTTGGACAAGGAGAGTCTCTCCCAGAGAGGACTCTCCCCTGAGACACGAGCAAGCGGTACTCTCAGCAGCTAGAGCAACAAACTCTTCATTCCTTAAAATGAATACGCCCCCGGCATGGCATCCATTGCAAATTATATTTAGGAAAGAAGGAAATACGGCATTTTTATCTCAGTATGATTTGATCTTACTATGATCATGAAGTATTAAACATAAATTGTCTCTGGCACAAACCATTTCAAAATCAATTTTAGTAAAAATATAGGTCATCTGAAATCCTACCCTGTTTGGGATAAAGTAGAAAAAGAGCATTATTTCTGAAAATTAAAACAAAACTTACGAAGGTCAAAAAAGACACTCACTGCAAAATTCCTAGGGAGTTCCTGAAAAAAAATATTTGGCAATGAAAGAATGAATAATAATGGGAAGAGTTAACTTACTGAGCACTGAGAGCGAGAGGCAGATTTATGGCGAAATCAGCGGTGCTCCAACGCCTCTGTCTTGCATTGCCAATGGTAAGAAAGCAACAGCCCTAGCCCGTAGTGGGGGCACAGAGGGTGGCCCTCACTTTTGGTCACCTCCTACCTCCTAGAAGTCATACTGGGTTTACAAGCAGGTGCTACCTGCAGGTGGGCCGCCGGCACTCCTTCAGTCTATTTGGACTCTAACGATAATCCGGCCCCATTAGAACTCATGAAGAATGTGGACCTTATCTGTGACTCTAAGGATGTGAATGCAATGCATCGGGGCCTCTATGGGTTCCGGGTTCTCAGCTGCTTTATACGCCCTGCCCCCATCTCTCACAGCAAGACCTGTCCACAGGGTAGGGATGGGGAGCCACGAGGGAACAGTAAGAACTGGCCGAGCTGTGGAGGCACTGCCTGTCTGAGATCATGTCAAGGGAAACCCAAAAGCTGGATTTCTCCGCAGTTTCCCTCCAAACAAGGACTACCTGGGCATGACGCTGTGGAAACAGAAATGCGGTACTTCTCGTAATGTGCTATCGAGGTAAATGAATACTTCCTAAACCATCAATAATAAGAAACAAATTTCTACCCACTCTGCTATGGAAATTTTTTTTCTATTTGCTTTATAAAAAATATTAAAAATCATTATCATACAAAAGAGGAAATCTGAGTGTTTGGAGAAAAGATTTGTAGGAAATAAAGTATATAAAGATGAGTTAGGGGGGTGCCCGGCTGGCTCAGTTGGTTAACCGTCCGACTTCAGCTCAGGTCATGATCTCACTGTTTGCAGGTGCAAGCCCCAAATAGAGCTCTGTGCTGACAGCTCCAAGCCTGGAGCCTGTTTCAGATATTTTGTCTCCCTCTCTCTATGCTCCTCTCCCGCTTATGCTGTCTCTCTCTCTCTCAAAAATAAATAATAAACATTTTAAAAAAGATTAGTTAGGAAGTTTATTACCAATAATATAATATTTTGTGATGTTTGTGGTACTTTTCAGGTTTTTTTTTTTTTAATATCTGTAATTTGTGATTTTTTTCCCACTCTAAATAAATACCAAGAGGGCTTGGGCACTGTAAAAATTTGAGGCCCTATAAACCTGGATTCTCTCTTATTTATGATGTGCTGGACACTCTTCCAAGCACTTGATTGATTTAATCAGGTAAACAGATGAGGTAGATGCTTTCATTAGATGAGAAATTTGAGGAAAAAGACTATAAGGAACATGCCAAAAGTGACTCAGAAGACAAGGCAGTGTCAAGATTTGAACCCATGTCACCCCTGAGTTCATGTTCTTTAAACCCTATGCTATACTGAAATAAGTCATTTATAGATTCTTTTGATGCACTTTGATATGTTGCCTTTCATTTATCATTCAACACTCACTAAGCCCCTTTTTCGGTTAATGGAATGTGCTGGGTGCTGGCTACTACAGGGAGACAGAATATAGTTCCTGCCCCCACAAACCGTAAAGACTAAGACGGAGACCCAAAATGCGGCAACAGAAAGCACAATAAAATACACAGGTATTAAAAAGTGCTACAAATAAATAAAGGAGAGGTAACGAATTAAACATTCTCATCTGCCAAGTGAAAGAGTGTGACCAATGGTGTATGAACATAGGATAAGTTCTCCTTTCATTCATGGAACATTGGGAAGCTAATGTTACAATATTTTAAAATTTCAACTCAAGATAGTGGATATATTTGGGTAACAAATTTTTAAAGTTTCATTTCAGGACTAATTAACATATTTTCTGAGTACCTACGATTTGACTGGCATTTTGATAGGTATTTGGTGATCACAATGAGAAAAAAATTTTGTATCTGGAAACACTAACAGAAGGTCCTATAATCTACCCTCTTTTGTAATGAGGAAGCTGGGGCCAAAAAGATACATGGCATATATTCCAAGCGTTGTCTTTTCCAGGAAGCCTTTCCCTAAATGACCACAATCAGCTACAATTTTACCTTTTTCTAAACTCAGCACAGACTATTGTCCTTCTATGGATCTAGTCCTGTAGTTAGGTACTTGTTTTGGATATATGGAAATCATGAGCTTTTTAACCCTTTTTTAAATGATCCATGATACCTTTAGACACGTAGCATCTAAAAGCTATGTACTTTTTCCTCAGAAAATTGCATATAAGCACACATCCAAAAACTTAAATAGAATCATCTTAAGATTACAAATTCAATCCTCCAGGGGTCTCAGGATCCCAGGTTAAGGATCTTTCTTCTATATTGTTGGCTTCACGAAATGATTTTTTCTTATCTATGCCCAAAACATATGTATAAAATATATTTATCTGTGTATCTCCTATAGTGTTTAACGTTGCAATCAATATGATAGAAGCTTAATAAATGTCCACTGATTTGAATTACCCAAGCACTAAACTGTAGCCAACAGTAGAAACAGGACCAGCCTTAATTTCCTGCCTGGTCATGTCTTACACTATTTCATTTCTCTTAAAAACAAAAAACACCTAATCATTGCCATTGTGGGCTCAGTTTTAAAGTCGAGATAAAATAAACATCCAAGTATAAACTCAGTATAACCGCTTAGATATGACCGTACATGGAATAACAATTCATGTTTATGAAAGGACGCACCTGTAACATAGAAAGTACTCAGTAAATATTTGTAGAGTGATTGTGAATCCATGAATAAATATATAAGAAATAAGAATGAATAAATGTTGCTGCAAATGGAGAAAGCTTTTGGATGGGGTGGCGACTGTGGTTACTATTGAAGAGTGAGCTGTGGTGAACACCAGGTGTTGTATGGAAGTGTTGACTCACTATATTGTACACCTGAAACTAATATTACACAGTATATTAACTAACTGGAATTTAAGTAAAACCAAAAAAAAAGAGTAAATAGAATTTGAATAGGAAGGAGGATAGCACAGTTAATATTGACCCAACATAAATAATAACACCTGAATATGAGAAAACCTAAGAGGGCCCATTAAATAGAAAGTATCAAAGGGAGTCAAAGGAAATTGTAGAGAAGCAAAATTTGTCATCCCAAGATGTGTCTCTTTGGCATGTAGATTACATAAAGCTGATTATTTTTAAGAAACAGAAGGTTCGGAAAAATCTTTGGCCTTCCCCCAACTGCCTAAAATAATTTAAAAGACCCACCCTGGGAAGGGAGCTACCACCATAAATAACAACAGTATAATATGATCTAGAAGTGGTAGACACGGAGGAATTTAGCAAAATCTGTGTGGTAAAATTCCCCTCTATGTCCCATTGCTTCTGCATGGCCTAGCAAATATTTGTTTACCAAACATTTGCTCTTTTTTTGTCTCCTGTGAATTGTCTTTCCTCCCTTTGAAGTCCCAGACCTCATCCCCTTCTCTTTAGCTCTGGATGGCACATACGCCTCAAGTGCCTGACTTGCTCTTGGGTCTCATTATCTTATGGAACCTCCCTACATACATAATTCAATTTTATTTTCCCCTGTTAAATTGTCTCATGTCAATTTAATTCTTAGACCAGCCACCAGAATCTTGAAGGGTAGAGGAAAATTTTTCACCGATAAAATACATTTGAATAGTCAGGCTGGTGTAGGATTATATATGTCCTACAAACTGAAGCTGAGGGGTCTGATTTGATTTTCTAAGCAATGGGATATTATTTTAGCTTCGTAGACAGTAATGTTACCTAACAGTTGTCCTTGACAGGAATTAGTAATTAAATGCAAAACTGAAGAGAAAGAATGTCCCATGTCATTTTTTGAACATCAGCTAGTATGAACACTCAGACCAGCTGTTCATCTATTCAACAAGCTATTACTTTAATTTGAAAAATAGTCCTTTTGCTTTAATAAATACGTTTGTGATTCCTGGTGATCGACAGCCATCCTTTTAACAGGAAAAGGAAAGACTTGATTTTTCAAGAGTGAGAATTTGTAGTTGATTTAATGTTGAGCCCATGTGTTAATTATTAGCTGCATGAGCACAGGGTTGAGTCATAATTAGTTGGTATCCATATCTATATGAAATTTTCCAGCCTCCTCAGCACATATGCCTAATAGGAGCTCTCTTCTAGATTGTGGCCTTCTTTGACTACTAATGCTCTTCATTATTCAGTCTCTCTACAAATCCATTCACGGAATGATTGGGATATAGCCCCCTCTAGAACTCTAACTAGGAAGCTAGAATCCATCTTGCCAATTCAGATGGAAAGATAAACACTAGAGGTCCTATCACCCCCAGGGCATGGCCGGACCAGCCACGGAACACACAGGCCTGGGCTCAAGGAGCAGGAATGCTTACTTACCATTCAAAGTAACTGTAGGACACGTAGTTCATCAGCACTAATGAAATCTCTCACATACAGAACAAAGTCTCAGATTCCAAGTCTACTGAGATGGAACAGACCTCCAAAGGACCAGACGGAGTAGCACCAGGAGTTATTAAGTAGCAGTTGCTAACATGACCCTCAGGGCCTCCAATCAACAGTGTCCACCTTCTCAGGAGACCCCGGCTCCAAATTTTGCCCTTAAAAACCCTCATCTCCAAGGCATCAGAGAGTTTGGGACTTTTGAGCATTAGCTCCCTATTTTTCTGGGTGGTGCCACACCAATAAAATATCTTCGTTCACTGCAAACACTCAGTGTCAGTTTTTACTGGCTTGCTGTGCATCGAGTGGACAAAGTCTCATTTGGTTCGGATGTAAAACTTCGGTGGGAAAAAATCTGTCACTTTATTAAAATTAATTTTATTGGTGGAATTCAATTATCAATATTTTCCAAGGTTAGACTCAATAAAGAAAATTTAGAGTTAATCACTGTTAAGTAAAGCTGTCCTAGTGTTCACATTTTCTTTCAACAAATATGGATTTAATTTAACAAGAGGGAGGTATATATAAGAAGAACAAAGCTGGATATTAACATATTAATAATGTATATATGGAAAGCTATTAGTTAAACTTGTCCTTGTTAACTCTGAACAAACGTTCAGAAAAAAACCCCACAGTTAGCAAAAACTATTTTAAAGGAGGAAAGACACACGGAAAGAACAAAGTCTTGCATTAATAATCTCTACGGTATGCTAGAGTACATGCATTCAAATGTTGTATCTAACATCTCTTCATCAAAAATTTTCAACAATTGTCTAGAAAAATCACTTCTCAGCAGAAATTACTTCAATATGAGCTGGAAGTCTGTGAATTAAATTGAAATCCACAGTCTGTATGGTGCCAAAGGAAAATAATGAGTCTTGGCCTCAGGACCAGCAAAATGGGTCACTCAATGTCTGGGAGTTACATACAACAAATGGAGAGAATAAGCCTTCTGTACTAACAACCCTTATCAAGCCAATTAATGACTTAACTTGAGCACCCGAAGAGATTCTGTGGGTTATTGTCTGCAGAGGAAGAAGGCTCTATTATAGGGTAAAATGGCCATGCAGCGTAATTGCCTTAGGAAAAAAAAATGTTTTCTCAGTTTCCAGTAGAAATATATGAAACATAAATTATATGGGAATGAGAAATATGCTAAGAATCCTGTTATTTCACTTTGATTCCCTCGGGCACCCATTATCATGCTAGAGCTGAATATTTACATAAAATAAACACCATTAGCAGAAGAGAAGATGACAGAAAATTCTTTTCCCACTTAGAGCATTGCAACATCTGGGCCACCATGGGCCATTAAAGCACAATGACACAGCCTGCCTGGACTGCCACATACCCTTTTATTTACTTATCGTTAAAGGAAAATGTGAGGAAGTACCTGTATGCTGAGCGACCTGTTTCCAGGCAGAGCAAAAGATCACTATGACTTCTATTCCTCTTTAAAAAATGTCTTCTGCTTTTTACTTAAGTTAATTAAACATGCCAACTCGTATGAAAAAGAGAAGGAAAGAAACCATGTTTCACGGTGTATCTCGTGTTCGAGTTCAGAGCAAGAATCAAAAGGTGTTTCGGGGAAAGAAGAAACATATACAGTAATTGAAGACAGGCAGTCTCTAAGGCTCTGCCTAAGTAAGGCAAAATAAGGACCACTAAGAAGTTACAGAGTTATGGGGAAAATTTAGGTGTGTCCTGGCTGGGCTGAATATCATAGATGTCGGCTAATAAGAATACTTAATAGCTTCTGGCCACAAAATGTAAATGGAGAACAAGGAGTTTCAATACAGAAGAACTGGCATTAAAGAATGCTCCTTTCAGGTAAAAAAAAAAATCTCCCCGAAATGTTCAATTAATACTCACTGAGTACTCCCGCACGTGAAGCACTTCTTGGGAGCTATTTCTAGAGTAATGAAAGAGGGAATTACTGAACATAAAGGATATTTGGCCTTTGACAATGCAAATATCCAAGGAAGACACCCAGAAAGCTTGGTTCGAATGTACACCACAGATGAGTTGAACAAGACTACGGAGTCCCTCCAAGGAGACTGGAGGGGGCTGTTTTGGAGAAAGAAAGCGGAAGGATGAGGGTGTGTCCACATATACCGGGAAAACACAGCTCTGAGTTAAAACTAACACTCAGGTTCTAAGCTTTTAATAGCACACGGAGCAGCAACTATAAAGATAATTTCCGATCACATTTTATAGGACTTTCCTTTATAGCCAAGACATAAAGCCATCTCCATAAAGGAATTACAACAAAACTTTCCATCAAGTGTTTGACAGAAACAGAACCAACTGACAAGTCTCTGATATTCAAAGAACAACAACACACAAAAAAAATAAAAACAGCAATACAATATTCATTCAGTAGAATGAAGCACATAAAACACAGGAGATAGCTCACTTCTGGACATAGTATTGGTGGCATTAGGCTTCCTGCCTTGAACACTTTGAGTCACACTCTCCCTCCAGCTATCATAAAATATTGTTATCCAGCTAGAAAATCAACACATTGGCTTCCGAAGCACATGGACTCAGTAGTTTTCCTATCAGAATCCTACAGCTTTATGAAGCCACGTACTGACAGAATGGCAGCGTAAAAAGAAAATAAAACCGAAAGAAAAACAGACAAACAGCTGTTTCCCCTTGCACGAAGGCATCGCTGCAAACATATAGTAGTATAGGCTCTTACACAGTGAAAACTCTTTTTGTTGTCTACATACTGAATGACAGCATGAATAGTTTCATTCTGTTTGGGTTGCTATTTTCCAAACTTTATTACCAGAAAAATCATTCCCTATGTGCATGTTGCCCATAATATCCTCCCTTCCAGGGAAAGAAGTTATAGCTCAGCCCCATTTCTAATTTAACTGTTCATTTAATTTTCTTTAACACTTTAAAATATCAACTGGATGCTTTGACTTGTCACTAGTGGGCCATCGACTTGGAAGAGAATCCATAAGAAAGACAATACCCATGTTTCATACAACACAGTTCACAAACAGAGGCAAAAGCAACTTTACCAAGACAGCGCATAACAACTCCGGCCATAGTCTGCTCTCATGATGTCTGTGCTTTAATATTTTGGTATTTTATCCTAGATAGAAGAAATATGAACATCTCATTCAAGAATAATCATGCATAAATTGTGACCAATAGCATTCCAAGTAAAAGAGACTTCTGGTGAGTAAGAGAGACAGGAAAAAAATGGAACACTTATTTAAGAAGAACAAAATGTGCATAAAAACTGGAACCCAAGAAAATTTTCCTGTGTAAAGAAGGAAAAACAACCCTATAATTTAAGTATGACAAACCCCATGCACGTGCCAATGAACTGTACTATAATACTCATGCAAGTTCAACCGTAAAATTTTTTCATAAGTCTTTATGAGATCCAGCAAACAAATTTCTAAGCAGTCAAACCAAAATAAATTAAGTATTTCCGACAACTCCGACACTGACCAAAATACGTCACAGATGTGTTTAAAATGTAATAGAATTTTAGAACTGCTTATTTCAGAGATGTCTAGTGATCCCAAATTACTTATTGAGAAAACCAGGACTGGACTTTGTTTCACACACGAACTGCACTGTCCTGTTACAACTGAGGAGGTTCTAATCTGTATGGCTCTGCCTGAACTAGCAAATCATGCAGAACAAAGCAGATGTCTATTAGCATCTTAATGGGAGCAGGATGGAAATGAGGATTCGAAGCTGCCAATAAGGAAATCAATGGTTCTCTCAAAAAAATGTTAGCTTCAACAGCCTAAGAAATGTTTGACACAGAATTGTTTATGTTATTTAAAATCAACAAAATAACACTTCTCTGTTTTCCTTTATTGTGGTATGCACCATTTCAAATACTCCGCTTCATAAAAACATGCTTCATGTGGTCTCCAGTCAACAGTAGCGTTGTTTGATCAAGAATGGAATTTTTCTTAATTGACTTTATATCTTCTGCAACTAGTTCCTTTAGTATACTGCTATAGGAATTATAGTCACTCAAATTAATTCTTAAACATATATAAATAAAAAGAAAAACCATTATTGTGCTCAAATTTCCAAAAGAAACAGAAATGAGCCTGACTCTCAGTTAACCAAAACTTTAAAGAGTGTTTATAAGATAAATAGTGGGAAGACAGGGTACAAAGTAGAAACTGAAGCTTGAAATCAAACAGGGCGGACTGAACGGACATTAGTGCAAATCACAGAAATACGTAGAGCATAACAAAACCCGATTTATGTGATTCTTGACCATCTGCATCTCCTGTTTTACAGGACCGGGGTGCATGGAAAGCTTGTGTTGGAACCCTCCAAGGCAGTATTTTTTATAGCAGTATGTGGCACCAACACAGTCTGGCTATATAGCAGTAAGGCGGGTCTCCATAATGTCTGCGGAAAAAATATAGGGACAAAGGTCTGTCATTCAGCCAAAATCCAGGCTTGACCTCCAAATCCGTCAATTACTGTTTTGAGGAATAGGATGTGGCGCGTAGAATTATACATCCCACCCCATCCCTCAAATCCCACCCTAGATGTGCATATGATGAAATAATCACTGCTAAGTTGGTGTCACATTATATGGGCATAGTCGACCTTAATAGGGAGATTATTGAAGGGGCCGGTGGGGGGCTGGGGGAGGAAACGGTCTCTAATCTAATCACACGAGTCTTTAAAAACAGAAAACTCTTTCTGCCTGGCAGAAGGAAGGGAAGTCAGGGAGTCTCAGATCATAAAGACCACACATGCCTTTGCTGGTCTGAAGATTGAGGGAGCCATATAAGAAGGAATACTCCAGGTGCCTGGATGGCTCAGTTGGTTAAGTGTCAGACTTTGACTCAAGTCATGATCTCCTGGTTTGTAAGTTCAAGTCCCACGTTGGCCTCTATGCTGACAGTTCAGAGCCTGGAGCCTGCTTCAGATTCTGCGTCTCCCTCTCTCTGTGCCCCTCCCCCACTCATCCTCTATCTCTCAGAAATAAGTAAACATTAAAGATAATTTTAAAAAAATAGAGGGAATACTGATGGCCTCTAGGAATGGTGCATGACCCCTGCTTACAGCCAGCAAGGAAATAAGGACCTTACTCCTATAATCACAAAGATCTAAATTCTGCCAACAAGTTGAAAGAACTTGGCATGGATTCTTTCCAAAGCACCAGATAACAGTCCAGTCTGGAAGAAACCTTCGTTTCTACCTGAAGACCTTGAGTAGAACACCCAGTAGAACTTGTCTGACTTTTAATCCCCAGAACCGCAATATAGTTACAGGATGTTACTTTAAGTCACTAAGATTGTACATATTTATTACACAGCATAGAAAACTAATATATCCCTACATCTTTATTTATTTAACTTCCAGAGCTTCTGAGAAACATAATAATACAAATAATAAAGGGTTGTAATGAGAAGGAATGAGGTCCTGTATGAATGTGCTTACCGCAGTATTTAAGAAGCGGTAAGAATTTAAGATGCAATTACTGAACCTTGAAATACTTTATATTATGAAACTTCCGAGATTTCTGACACATTTTGTAAGGCATCTTTTCTGAAATCCTCAGCAAACTCATTTGGATAATACTTCTGCCTTCATTCCTTTATACACTGAGGAGATACACAGGTTCACGAAAGCAAAGTCAAGTTCTATAGGAGATATCACAATCAAACAATCAGAGGATCCCCCAAAGCACAGGTGTAAATCTGTCTCGTTAATTCGTATGTGAATCCTATGCGTGCTACATGTCAGCTGACCATAAAAAACAACAAAAAGGATTCACATCCCAAGAAGTAAACAGAGGTCAGGAGTGCTCTAGGTTGTGGCTTTACACTACAACAAAGAACACCCGGAAAACTACCTGAAACCTAAACAAATCTAATAGGAACTTTAGTGGAACATTTAAGTGCTGGCACCCAAACAGGAAGGACCAAGCACTATGCGAATGTTCAATTTACTCACTTGTCCCAACTGCTCCACATTATTTGGAGCAACAAACAAACAAAAAAAATCAACCCCCATCGCCACTCTATGCTCTCGAAGCCTTGGTTATGCACTAAGAGGAAAAAAATAAGCTGAATTAAAATATATTTATCTTTCTGTCATTGAGGAATAAACGTGACAGCTATTAAGAGATGGCATTTATTTCCTGTTGTTAAACCACTGAAGATAGCGTAATGATCAACTAAGACTTTGAAACTTTCCAACTAGTAAGTAGATTTCCTCATCTACTTGATCACTTGAAGAAGTGGCTTCAAGTTTTCTTTATTTATAAACAATAACTATGAGCTATATGAGGCCACCGTATCTTATCTCATATTATTATTTGCTAGTAATGATTCCTGAAGTACAGAAAAAAAATATGCAACTGTTAGTCATTGTATATAGAAAAATATTTACATTTTAGCAAATGCGGAATGAAAACGCACCACATCACAAACATGGTCCTAAGAATCCCTCCCGTCCCTGTGCCCTTACTTCACCACTCCTCCCATCAATAGCTGGAATCTATTTCCCCTCCCGCTAATGTAGGCTGGTCCTGTCCCTATAACTTTCTATGACTGAGAGGCTGTGGCAGAAACAATGAGTAATCACCAAGGGCAGGTCCTAGGGCGCCTTGCCACCCTATCGTCACCATCTTGGAATTCTCCTAATCGTATGAAAGAAAATTCAGGGAAATTACTAAAAAGAAGCTACATGGAGAGAAAAACTCAGACCACAGGCAGTCCCAAGTTTCCAGACATGTGAGTAAGAAGGTCACGAATAAGACAGGATGAGACCAGCAGAAAAGCTGCCCAGCTGATAGACAGAATCACGAGAAATAATAAGGCATCGTGCCTTTAAGCTACTAAATTTTGGATGTTTTGTTTTACACTGATTCGCTATGTATGAATTTTTCAATCATGAGACTCAGAAAATATGAGTAATTTCTTGTCAACCTACCCCTCAGACTACCACGTGAAATCATCTAACCTTCCATAGCACTCTAAAGTACTTTCCACACACTCGTGTTTCCCTCACGCAACCCAGGAGCAAGTTATTATCCAAATTTAAGGAGGAGGAAACAATGGCTGATTAGTTTACCTAGCTAGTAAGCGTGCCCACAAAACTGAGTCTTCCCACTGGTCTGTGAGCTTCTTTAGGTAGGGGTTATCCTGCCCATCTTTGTATCTCAAGCATATGCACGGTGACCAAAATAAAGAAGGTTATTTTCAAAAAGCTGTATGGATAAATGGGTGGATAGATAGATGGATGAATGGATGAATGCATTAATCAGCTGCTTCCTCTGCTATTTTAAATATCAGAGAAAAATGATATACATGTAGCCCATCCCACACCCAGCCCCTGCAAGGTCATTCTTTTCCATGCTAGTTGTTTTGTTTTTTTTCATCTGACTTAGTACTTAGATATGTTATATTCTTGGTCGTCTTCTCTTAAGTAAAATTCTATTTTTCAATGTTTCCCTCAAAACTTAGAACCCAAAACAGAACATAATGTAGAGTTTATCTAAAACTATTTTTTTGTATTATCTGAACTCTGCATCTGCAAAAGAGTAATATCCTTTGTAGATTTCAAAAGTTTATCTGAAATAAAGTATCACCTTAAAGAAAACAGAATAATTTCTGGGTTTTAACAGGAAAAGATTCAATCTCTCTAGAAATCCATTGTAGAATGCAAAATGCCTTGGCTAAATTTACAATCAGTAAAATTCAGTTAGGGAAATGTACTTACTCTGTGGTAATCTATTTGAATCGAGGGAGTGAATGGACTCATTAATTTTGGCTAGCTTAAGAATCTTCTTTGGATTGTGCCATCGATTTGGGTTCATTCAGATATAATTAAAGAATTCAAATTGTTTTATTAAATTCTTTCTATCTTGCCTTTGTTTTGGTCAGTTTTAAAAGAATACAACCCCTTCCAATCCCACAGCTAAAACATAAATAATCCCAACGCCTTGAAGCCAAATGTGGCTAGCCACCATTCTCATGTCCTGCTTCATTCTATCATTTATCATGACGAGAACGTCATAAACCAAAAGCTTCACTTTCGTCTCTGCGACACCCAGGAAGTCACACATTATTCTGCATCAGCTTCCATGGAACTATGAAATTAAGAATTCTCTGAAACAGTTACATTAAGTTCTAATTGGTATTTTAAAAACATTATCTATATTAATTTTACTGTGTTTACTTTCATATCTGTTGATAGAGAAGTTTTTACACAGTAAGTTTACAGGGCTCACGAGATGTAAAACATAATTTTATAGAATCTATAGGCAAAATTTTTTTCACTTTAAATATTTATATAATTTTATTTTACAATAGTCAATTTTAGTTAGAATACTGTATACAGTGCACATGCTCACTGATGATTTCTCAAATCATATCCATGCTAAAGATGAAGAAATCTAAATCTAACCCCAACAACTCTGACAAAGTTTTGTTCTTTTGCAGTAAATTCTAGCAGATGTCGGCAAACTATGTCTTTATGAGGAAATCAGGTTGCACCTTGTTTTAATTCCACATTTTTACCTTTGTAAAAAAATTCAAGGAAGAGTTTAAAAAATTTAAAAAGGTTATGTAACAGATTCCATATCTACATATCTGGCCCACAAAGACTAAAATATTTATCATCTCGCCCTTAACACAAAACATTTGTCACTTCCTGACCGACGAATATTTCCACCTGAATAGCCTATCAATATCTCAAAATTCATCTAAAAGCAAAAATTTGAGGGCGCCTGGGTGGCTCAGTTGGTTAAGCATCTGACTCTTGATTTCAGCTCAGATCAGGATCTCACAGTGAGATCTAACCCCACATTGGGCTCTGCACTGACAGCGTGGAGCCTGCCTGGGATTCTCTCTCCCCCTCTCTCTCTGCCCTGCCCCTTCCCTCACTCTCTCTCTCTCAAAATAAATATATAAACTTGGAAAAAATAATAAAATAAAATCAAAATTTTTCTGCCCAGGCCTACAAAAACTCTTAGAGATTATAGCAGAGAAAGGAATACTTTGCAACATCCCTCCCACACACAAAATTTGCCAGACAATACCCTCTTCTGACAACTCTCCATTTATATGAAATTCAACATTGGTGAGAACCCCTCTCTGACCCCAGACGGCCATCTCTATGTTATCCCGTATCCCTGCTGCTATTTGTAACAACTTAATCTAGGCTCGTGTGTCCTTCAGGCTGAATTGCCTTAACTACAATCTCTCTCTCACTCTTTGATTCTACTCTTTGTATTCTTTATGGGTTCACTTAGAGCAACATTACTGTCACCCAAATTTTATCAAATCTTCCTACTGCTTACTATTACATGTCTAAATTCTGTGGCCCTTTCCAAGTCCTACTTAATCAGGCATCTGCATTTCCAAATTTTCCATTTAGTTGCCAATAAGAAGTTACTTATCTCCCTCCAGTTAGGTCGATCACTTTACTACATTATACTTCTGTCCCAATGCCTTCAAATATGTTAAAGAAGGATAATTTTTGAACTGTGATTAATAATATTAAAATAATAATTGCTAACAAATATCAAGTACTATGTATCAGTTACCGTTCCAAGTCGTGAATATATTTTTTACTTTTTACCTTTTTTTTTGTTACGACAACTTTACACAGCCAGTAAGTGGCATCACTAGAGCAGGAAACCAAACAGCCCAGCTTACATCCCTGTTTTTACCACTATGCTACACTCTTCTCAATTAAACCAATGTTTATTCCTGGTCGGAAGATCCCTACCACTTAGCCTTCGGGAAGCTTCTACCTTGAAAATGAAACTTGGTCTAGTTAGAGTTTCTACCACAGTAAAGACTGAAAACACCATCTATAAATGGTAGACAACAGGCTGCCCTCAGGATCAGAAAGATGTGATGCAAGTAGATGTTTCAGCCAGGAGGGTAAGAAGGCTAAGGGAAACAGAGGCTGAAGAACATGTGCATGCAATAAATTCTTCAGCCAAGGGTTGATATCCTTGGGAAAGTGGGTTGAGAGTGTCCCTGGGGGCAAGGCTTGGTCCTGCCTCCCTGTTTCGAAATTCCTCATGGATCCAATGTGAAAGGTAGCACATTCAGGAGGAGGCCAAAAGTGATTAAAAAAAAAAAAAAAAAAAAAAAAGGTGAGGATTCAGTAGGCAGAGAAAAGGACTGAGGTAACACAGCCAAGCCTCCTCTCGGGAAGGAATTCAGAAGTGTCTGTCTAAACCCACAAGGGAACCCAGAAGAGGCTGAGAAAGAGCCCGCAGCTTGCATGGGAGAGGCAGCGGTGAGGTGGCGTCAAGGAAGCTGACCCTAGTACAACAGAGATGGCTTAAAAGCATGGTGTGGTAACACGGATGGAGGCTCAGAGGATCCATGGCATCTGTCTTTCCAAAGGCCTTCCATTTTAAAGAAAATATCTCTCCACAAAGATCTGAGTATATTTTCTGAGAAACGTAGCGCTAAGTATTAATCTCTATCTCAAAAGCAATCATTTAGCAAATTTTAATAAAATTTCAAAGTGGTTTAACAACAATTATAAAATATATATTAATAAAAGAGAATCATACATCCTGTATACTCCTCTAATGCACAAATTCCATCTCTATAAAGTGAGCTTTATGAACCACAAAGATGGCAGGCAAAGCTTAATACCCCATAAAATTTTAACATTAGGTTAGCTTTTTCCATAGAATATTGAAATAACCTATTGCATCAGAAAATTAAAATTGAAATAGAGAATTAAATAAGCTTACTAAGGAGGTGATGAAAGTGAGGTTCATCCTAATGTATGTATATGACCAGCCCCTCTCAGCATATCTGTGTATATGGCTAACCCTCAGAGTGTCTTGACAACTTTCTAAATTATGTGCACTACAATATCAAGACAAAAATAACACGTTTCGCAATATAACCTACTAAAAGAGAACTAAAAGAAAATAAAAGTGTTTGAAAGATTAGTATTTGATTTAACTCCACCCTTCCTTCCTATAACTGAATAAACACAGTCCTGAAAAGTAGAAGACAAACTTGTTTCCTAATCCTGCTGACTGGACAAGGCAAGCACATTTTTTTTTAAGGTGAGTGGCATACTGGGAGTGAAAAAAGAGGGTGTGAGTTAAACCACAGGTGCTCAAACACAGAGTGGGCAGATGTGCGCTCTTACTAAGACAGGTACTGCTATCTAAGATTCCGGTCAGACTTGCTTTGCTCAAGTTCCTTCACTGTAAATTATCCCATAGAAAGATCATACCATCATCTCAACAGATGGCGAGAATAGTCATTGGTTACTGAGTGCCAACTATATTCCAAGGGCAATGAAAAACACATTAAAGGCTTTAGCTCATATGCCAATTTTAGAATGCCTATGAGGCAGGTATGATCGCTATCTGCACTGTATAAATGCTGGCACGATTGCATAAGCAGCTAGCCCTGGGTTGCAATGCTCTACTAAGCGCTAGAGTGGGGCTTCAAATTCCAGTCAGTCCAATCTCTTAACACGGCACCAGTTGTGCCCTAAAAATACTTTTGACAAAATTCACTACCCATTCTTTTTTAAAAAAAATAGTAAATCCTTAGTAGTAGGGATAAAATAATTTCTTAATAAAATCAAATCTTCCTTGAACTAATACCAACTTCAAACCTACTAGCATCATCACTATAAGTATCCCCATTATATTCAAGAATAAGAATAGGTACTCAGGTGGCTATTTGGCACTTTCCTGGAATTTCTAAGTAATACAAATAAGGCATAAAAATAAGAAACTACAATTATAACTATTCAAAAACATAAAACCATGACTTGTAGATTATACGATTATATTTTTAAGTTGATTTTTTTTGAAAAAGAGAGAGAGAAAGGGAGAGAAAGTGGGGGAGAGGCAGAAAGAAATGAAGAGAGAAAGAGAATCCCAAGCAGGCTCCACGCTGCCAGTGTAGAGCCAGACACAGGGCTCAAACCCACAAACCATGAGATCATGACCTGAGCCCAAACCAAGAGTCAGATACTTAACCGACTGAGTCACCCAGGCACTCCTCTACAATTGTTTTTTTGATTCTACAATTATTTAATTAACAAAGCTAAGCAAACTGCCTGAGACATCATATTGAACTAAACCAGCAAGTTCTTTTTTTTTTTTTTTTTTAATGTTTATTTTGAGAGAGAGAGAGAGAGAGAGAGAGAGCAGGGGAGGGGCAGAGAGGAGGGAGAGAGGGCATTCTAAGCAAGCGCCTCACTATCACCACAGAGCCCGACATGGGGCTCAAACCCAGGAACCATGAGTTCATGACCTGAACAGAAACCAAGAGTCTGACGACTGACTGCCTGAGCCACCCAGTTCTATGAGATGGTTTGTAACAAAATGAATCAAAAATAAAAATTAAATAACTTTATTTTCATATTCATCAGTCTATATCTTAGGAAGATAGAGAGAAAATTACCTAATTCACATTACTGACAAAATTATACAATACGCAGGAATGAACAGGATAAGGAATGTACCAGAACTATATTAAAAAAATCAATAAAACTAGACTGAAAAGCAAAAAGACAATTAAATAAGTTGAGATGCATATTTTATTCCTGGATGGTAACAATGTATATTACAGAGATATCATTTTTTCAAATTATTTCATAAGAAATGAAATTGGAAGTTAAACTGACATAAAAATTGACAAAGGAAGTGAAAACGACACTATGATTTTTAAGTTCATGTGGAAAAATCCACTGGTAAAAATAATTTTGAAATAGAAAAGTAATAAAAAAAACAACTCGTCCTAGTAGATGTTAAAATTTCCTACAAAATGAAAATAAGTGTGTCACCTCAGTGAAAGAAATCTTAAAGCAACAGGTAAGGAAATGGTTACTACTTCACAAAGATTCTATAAAGTCGCTAGTCAGCTATTTAGGAGAAACATTTTATTCTCATCTCACTTCATATGACAATTTCCTGTTTGTAAAAAAGACATCTAGAAAAAAATATATAAGTAAGCATCTTATTTCTGGATACGCTTAAAGCAATTGCTTAAAAACTCAACAAAATAAGATTGATAGATTTGACAAAATAAAAGCGATTAAGTTCTATAAATTAATGTGCAATACATAAAATAATAGGATAAACAGACTAAACATGTGGAAACAAATATGGTAAAATGTACTGGTTTCTTACATATATTAAAGGATTATAAAATTTGGTAAGAAAAACATCTCTAAATATAAAACATTTGAACAGATAATTTCAAAGAATAAAAATACAAATGACAAGTGAACACTTTAAAGAATTCAGTCTACAGTAATCAAGAATGCAAGATAAAATGTGATTAAATTTCTCACTTTACAAATTCTCAGAAAATCACACTTTATTTTTTTCTGGAAAGAGAAAATATTCATATGGGTGAATAACAAAACAAAGTTAGAAATCGTGCCGTCATTCTTTTCCCTGTACTCTATATTCCCTCCCTTCTCTATATTTAAACAACCATTTTTTTTTAATGTTTATTTATTTTGGAGAGAGAGGGAGACACAGAATCCGAAGCAGGCTCCAGGTTCTGAGCTGTCAGCAAAGAGCCCGATGCAGGGCTTGAATTTGAACTCACAAATATGAGATCATGATCTGAGCTGAAGCCGGACACTTAACGGATCGAGCCACCCAGACGCCCCTTAAACAACCATTTTTGTTAGCTCTTGCAAATCCTTGCAAGTTTCCTAATGAAATGCAAGCAAACTGAGAAACATACACTTATATTCCCATATTCCTTAAATAAAATTAAAAAACAACTAAAAGTTTGCATGAGGTTGAATATTTTTTATGAACTGAAAGACTACTTGTATTTCTTTTTATGCAAACTCTCTACTCATGATCTTTTCCCGTTGTTTTATTGTTTTTATTTCTCCCCAACCCCACAATATATTTCTAACATATATTAGAGAGACAACACTTGGTGATTTCAGAGGTAAATATTTTTTCCCAATTTATCGTTCTTCTTTAGAATTTCTCCAGAGTAGCTGCTTTTTGGTGTTGTTGTCAACCAAAGGATTTTAGTGAGTCAGATTTGTCTCTTTTTTTCTCCCTTTTAGATGTTAGAATCGAATCATACTTAGAAATCTTTTCAGTTACATTTTTGGGGTTTTCTAAGTATTGTCATCTACAAATAAGTTTCTCTTGTCTAGTTTTGTTGATTAATAACTCTGGCACACTATTACAAGTAGGCGTGAGAGCTGTGCACGCTTATCTTACTAGTCTTTCAGCAGAAATAGCAGAAGTGCCGCTAGCATTTTGCCATTAATTATTTTGCTGCCTTTGGGCTGAGTTTGTGTGTGTATGTATGTGTGAGTGCATAAATAGTTTGTCATGGTTACAAAATGTTTAACTCTTGCTGTATTAACTTGTCTCTTTAAAAACAAAAAATATCCAGAATAGCTGTTGAATTTTGTCAAATGAACACTCAGCATCTATAGAGATTAACATATAATTTTTCTCTTAGATGAATTAATATGATGAATTATTTTTAGTAGAGTTCGTCGTTTTTTGTTCCTAGAATGATCTCTCCTTCATCATGATATATTACTCCTTGCATGAGTTGCTGGAGTCTTTCTCCTGATAATTTTCTGAAGAGTTTGCTTTCCTATTGATAAATGAAATCATGGATAGTTTTCTTCTTGTGAAATTTTGACCAGGCTCAGGTGTCAATGATATTATGACCTCATGAAAATAATTTAAAGTTTGTATTACTCTGAAAGAGATGAAATCACACTTCTTAAAAAAATAATCAGAATATAATATACAAAGGATGAATATCATAATATCTAGTTAATAACTAATATCTAGAGTAATAACTTTAAGAGGATGTATGTTGCTGGGGCACCTGGGTGACTCAGTCAGTTAAATGTCCGACTCTTGATTTCAGCTCAGGTCGCGATCTCAAGGATCATGAGTTTGAGCCCTGGATTGGGCTCTGCACTGACAGCATGCAGTCTGCTTAAAATTCTCTCTTTCTCCCTCTCTGCCCCTCCCCTGCTTGCTCTCTCTCTCTCTCTCTCGAAATACATAAACTTTAAAAAATTAAAAATTAAAAAGACACACATTGTAATAGTTAAGGTAACATATAAGAGTAAAATAATATTAACAAATTAATAGAGAAAAACAGGATAATAAAAAAGTTTATTAATCCACCCAAAGGCAAGAAAGGAGAAAAAAGCTACATAAAGAGATGGGTCAAACAAGAAACCATAGTTGGATGTTAGATATAAACATAACCATATCAGTAATTATTTTAAATAAAAATGGACTAAATACTCTGAAAAAGACTAAGATTGTCAGGTGGAATTAAAAACAAAAGTGTAAAACACAGCTACATGTTGTTTGCAAGAGACGCACCTGTAACATTAGGACAAAGACATGCTGAAAGTAAATGGAAGGGAAAATATAGATCACGCAAATATATTGGAAAAAGCAGACGTTAAGCCAAATAACTTTATTAGAAAGACAGGAAGGCATTTCATATCCCTGAAAAGGTCCATCCACCAGGGGGATATCACAATCTTAAAGATAACCTTCTAAAACCATAGCTTTAAGTTTTATAAAGAAAATGAATAGGACTAGAGAAAAAATAGGCAGATGCACCATTACTGTGGGTGATTTTAAAATCTCTCTCACAAGCTAACAGATTAACAATAAAATAAAAATTCAGGAAGGATAGCATAGGTCTGAAAAACAAACAAACAAACAAACAAATAATAAACTTGACCTACCTGACACGTATGGTGCATTTCACCCAACAGTGGCAAAATTCACACTTTTTTCAAGTTACTACCGGAATATTTGCCAAAATTTACCGTATGCTGGGCCATTAATCAAGTCATTACAGAATTAAAAGGACCAGAATTATTCAATGTTTATTCTCTGATAGAATTCTGGCTGCAAAAATCAATAACAACAAAAGATAACCAGGGAATTCTCAACTGCTTGAAAATCAAGCAGTATGTTTTGTGAGTAACACGTGAATCAGAGGAGAAATCCCAATGGAAATCAAACAATAAAGAAGTGATATCATCATTAGGCACAGAAAAAGTATTCCATTAAGGAGTGCGATTCCAGGCAAGCAGGAGGAAGTGAAAATGGGAAAGCAGGAGAGGGGAGAAAGCCCACAGAAGGAAGGGCTACTGTGAAGCCAGCCATTTCTAAGTGCGCATAGCGACCCACACTGCACCTTCCCAGGCAGAGAAAAGGGCAAGAATTTGTTACTAACTCCTGAACCACACTGATCAAAGATGGGCCGCAGAGCCTGTTAATTTGCTTACATTTTCATGTCAGGAGGAAAGCCCAGACAAGAAGCCCATGACTTGGCCCCACCTGGCAGGATGCACCTTGGGAAGTCCCTCGGAGTTTGTGAGAGGTGGCTCATGCGTCTGCTCTGAGCTCCTCCGGCTTCCTCACTGGAACCTGCCACCGACTTACACAGTCCCTTCCTTCCAATTCATTCCACTCCTTTTTGAAAGATGTGCTGAGATCTGCTATCAGGGGAACAAAGAATCTTTCTCCATTTCTTACAGCAATGACTTCCTGCTGGAGCTTAGTTCCCACTGGGAACGGGGTTCTTTCCTTGTTGGACTACTAATCTGCCCGTGACTATTGACATCTGCCACCACAGGGCCCCTCCCACACTGCCATTCCTCTGTGTCACTCAGCAGGACTTCCCGCACAAATTCTGCTGGCCTCGGTGGCTTTTGCCTACACTGACACATGCTTTGGATTTTACGGCTTTTCACTGTCTCTGGGGTTTGCGATAGTTAGTTAGTTTGTGAGCCTCCCTGCAATCCCATTCTATATGATTTCCAGGAGTAAAATTACCTTTGGCCCAAACTCCTGCCCTATTCGTCATGGAACCAGGAAGAATTGTTTTAAAACTGTTAAATGTCAGCGCTGGTGAGGATGCAGTGTCACTAAGACTCACAAAATGGTGACGAAGGTATAAATTTGTATGTATTTCCTGGAATATGTGTTGAGGCCCATAAAAATATTGGGTCAGACATCTTAATTCTCCTCCTAGGAAATTTTTCTTAACACGATTGTCAGAAATCTGGATGAGAATTTACTCAAAAATATATTCACATAAGTATTATTTTTATAACCATGAATTAGATTATTCACATTATATTATTTTTATAACCATGAATTAGTAAAATCATAGTGGATTGTGATATATTTTATGCCATTTTATTTATTTTTTTTAGTTTTACTTATTTATTTTGAGAGAGAGAGAGAAAGAGAGAGCAAGTGAGCACGAGCAAGGGAAGGGCAGAGAGACAGGAAGAGAGAGAATCCAGGTAGGATTCATGCTGTCAGCACAGAGCCTGACATGGGGCTTGATTCCATGAACTGTGATATCATGACCTGGCTGAACTGAAGAGTCCAATGCCTAACCAACTGAGCCACCCAGGTGCCCTTTTTTTAAAATCTGAGTATTACACTCACATTAAAAATAATATTTACACTATTTATGTAATGTCACAGGGAAATGTCACTCTCTGCTGTTAAAAAACAAAACGACAGGCAACTTGTACTTTTTATATCAACTATGTACAAAAACAACGATGCAACAAGTTACCTCTTAGTAATTGCCTTGCTGGTGATATTTTCCCCACTTTACAGTTTTACACTTTAGTAAGTGTAGTGTTCACACTTACTAAAATGAGCACATATTACTTTGATAACCAGAAAAATAGTAAGAACAATTTTTTTTAACTTGACATAAATTGAGTTAAATGATGGTGACTCAACGCCACCCAAGCCTGGAGGTTGCAGCCCTGGCCAAAATAAAAGAGGAGGGGGCTTTGAGTGAACGCATGCACAGATGAGATCCTACATAACCTGGTCTGTGCCCAAATTCATCTTCCTAGATGCATTTGTTCTCAGAATATAGGAAAGGAAAGAAAGATAATGATAAATACTACAAGTGAGATTCAGTTAGCATAAATGTCAATGCAGCCAAAATCTCTTGAGCATAGAGTCTAGTATGCTTCCCAACTGATTGCCCAAAATAAAAGCTACCCTCAAAGGAACATCCCATAGAAACAAAACCTTTCTGGATCCTTGTTACAGTAACCCAGGTGCTCGTTAAGGAGCATCTTAAAATCAGCGGTCTGCTTTTACGATGCAAATTGTAAGAGACATACCTCTATTTCTACCTAGCCTGTATTCCTCTCAACCCTCCCTCACATCAGACAAGAACTGTCACAGGCCTCCACAAAATACCCACATCGAAATGCCTCTGTTTCGAAGTACCCCAAAGGAAGCCATAACTAAAAAATCTAGGAAACAAGGAGAATCAGAAAAACAGAAAGCACACGACACTTTGCCCGTGACTTCAAAACAACTGAGGGGAGATTCCTGTTTAGTTTCTTGCATATTGAAGTGTGATTTCATTTAAAGAAAATTCCCCTGTTTCTTGCCCTGGCATTAACCATCATGGAATTTAAAAAAACAATGTGTTTTTTCATTTTCATAAATATCTTGTAGTGACAAGACAATTCAGAGCTATATTGCTATGGGAAGAATGTCGCAAGTTCTACCTCTCAACATCTAAAGTATTCTCCTGCTGCTTCTCTGAGCTCCCAATGGTGGCAACACGTACTATGTGTCTACCCTAAGACTGTCAGTAAGTTGTTTCTTGAAATTAGGGAATTCTTTTTTTTTTTATGTTTATTTATTTTTGAGAGAGAGAGACAGAGCACGATCAGGGGAGGGGCAGAGAGAGATGGAGACACAGAATCCAAACCAGGCTCCAGACTCTGAGCTGTGAGTACAGAACCCGATGTGGGGCTCGAACTTATGAACTGCAAGATCATGACCTGAGCTGAGGTCGGACGCTTAACTGACGGAGCCACCCACGTGCCCCTTGAATTTGGGGAATTCTCAATAATTCTAAGAAGCAGAGCAGTTTCAAGGAAGCATA
Organism: Paguma larvata; assembly: GCA_030068075.1. NCBI lineage: Eukaryota > Metazoa > Chordata > Mammalia > Carnivora > Viverridae > Paguma > Paguma larvata. The sequence goes on from CM057823.1 coordinate 80,583,430, forward strand.
TGAAGCATGCTCTTCATACTTTTTCTTTCGGTTTATATTTTCTTTATTTTCTGACGGCAGAAATGATTGCGCAAGAGAGGAATTACCTTTTTCTTCCTAGGATTCTTGTAGAGTTTCAATTTTTATAATCATTTTTACTTTATTGTTTATCCTGATCTGTACACATGCCTCAGGATTCTTCTGAAGGAAGAAATGTAAGTTATAACTGAAAGTAAAAATGAAAGGTATGCTTTCACTGTATTCAAAAAGAAGTCAGTCCTTGAATTTCCATTTCTGTGACTTTCTTTTGTTTCATTCCTGAGACTGAATTTGACTGCACTTTATTCTCAATATTTTTCAAAATTTCAATGGGTCATTCAAAAAATCTGATCTACATTATTATCTAATTTCCTTACATTAGTGAAATCATTCAGAAATTGGGTGCTTGGATTATATATATTGTTTAGTTTTAAGCATCTCGGTTCCTTTAAAATTAACCTAATACTATAGCTCAAGGTGTGATACAGAATGTCTTCGTTTTATGTGCTGAGGGTAGGCAAGCTGTGACCACAGTCCAAACCTCACCCACCACCTGTTTTGTAAATAAAGTTCTATTGAGACAGAGCCACACCCAATCACAACAATGGCTGCTTTCCAGGAATAAAGGCAGAGTTGAGTAGTTTCCATAGATCATTTGCCCATAAGGCTAAAATATTTACTATCTGGCTCTTTTTCAGAAAAAAAAAAAAATCTGCCTACCTTTGTTAGGTTCAGTACTTTCGGTCCTCAGAAAATGCTTTAAACATTTTATGACAAAGAGCATTTTCTTATGTAATCAAGATATTCATGTTTAAAATTCTGAGAATGTGTGTGTGTGTGTATAAAACTTCAACCAGTTTTTCACATCTTCCTTATTATTAATTACATTATTACACAAAAGAATCTATACTACATAATTCTTTAAAACTTACTTATACAGCCTCCTGTGGGCTGGCTGTGTGCTAACATTGATTTCTTCCCTTCCTTGACAATACCACATGACACGTGACGGGATATTGCTTTAAAAAGCCAGATGGCAATACATAGGAATGCATTCTGTAGGTGGCGAAGGTGGGGATTAAAAGATTTAAAATTACATATCGAATAATACTCCTTTCTTTGGATTTATGATTACCTCCATACCTGATCATATTAGAAAAGACACGAAGACTCATATGGAGAAAGCATCAGAAGTCCAGAGGAATTCTTATTAATCTTTCTTAAAATCTTCAACCCCCCCCCATAATTTAACTCCTATCCACACTGACTATAGCTACTTCATTTTGGAAGACAAATAATCATATACCATTTAAAATAAACTATCATGTTTCATGCAGTTTCTAGTAAAAGTTTTTCATTTCCCACAAATCACAGCACAAAGCAAATATGATGTCAAATGTATTTGTGGACTTGATACCAAGTCACTGACCAATGCCCAAGGAAGATGCTGAAAATAAGTTACAATTATCTATTCTAAGAATGGAGTAGCAAAGTCTCCACTGGGACACTCAGTAGAAAAACACAACCTTATAACACCATATTTTCAAGGGATATATGATTTTGAAGGGTCTGACTATGCCAACAGATTTCGTCATAGAAAACCCTAAAGTAGGATATTTCCTATTAAAAAAAAGATAATCAAACTTATGTCCTTTTTAAAAGTTAAGCACTACAATTCCTATTTTATAAAATGACAAACATCTTAACCAAAATTCAGTATGGCCCATGATATAAAGGATATTTATGTTAATAACAATAATAAAATTATCTCTATAATCTTATTTATGACGATTACTGATTTAATAAAAATTCCACATAATTGTAAGTCCAAAAGCATAACCGTTCAATATACATGCCTGTATGTTGGAACCTTCCTGTTTTATTTAAAATATTTATTCAGGGGCACCTGGGTGGCTCAGTCGGTTAAGCATCAGATTCTTGGTTTTGGGTCAGGTCATGATCTCACAGTTCGTGAGTTTGAGTCCCAAGTCAGGCTCTGCACTGGCAGAGCAGAGACTGCTTGGAATTCTCTCTCTCTCTCCCCCTCTCACGCTGTTTCTGTCTCTCTCAAAATAAATAAATAAACTTAAAGAAAAAGTAAATAATAACATATTTACTCAAAACTTATTATATAAGGACCTAATAACTCATGTTGATCCTTAAGAACTCACCAACCAGTGGGGGGAATCTGCAAACAACTAATTCTCTTAGTGTTTGAATAGAAGAATGAAGAAAGGCCCAGGTGAAAAACACAGCATGAGGTAATTAATTCTGAAGAGATGATGAAGATGAGGGAATTGGAAAGATTTCAATGAGAAGGTGACGTTTGAGCTAGCCTTTCAGTTGAGTCCTCTTAGCTGTAGCAAAGGGAATGCTGCCGCCTGCCGAGGCTCAGAATTCAAGAAGGTGAATGAGGAATGATATTTTAAGAGGATTTTGAATGTGTCTTTACTCTTGCCCTGGAATTGGTAATAGAACCCAATGTTGCGGATAAAGAAGCATTAAGTTGCCTCTTGTTCTAAAGAGTTTTACAACAAGGTTCAGACACCCATTCCAGTGCTAACTCAGAGGTAGGCAAGCCCTTACTACTTTTACTTTCTTCAAACCACGAACTCCACCTCAAAATCCCTTCCCAAGTCCATATACAGAAGACTAAAATTCCAGGAAGGTATTTCAAGGAGGTAGCCTAATAAGAAATGCTATGGGAGTATATATTGAAGAGACTGTGCTATAAGACTGAATTGTTTCCCCCAAAACTCTTATGTTGAAGTCCTGATTCCAATGTGATGGTGTTTGGAGAGGCTTTGGAGACGTAATTAGGGTTAAATGAGGTCATAAGGGTGGAGCTCTCATGATGGGATTAGTGCCTCTCTAAGAGGAGACACCAGAGACCTTATCCCAGTGCTCCCCACCCCCATGTAAGGACATAGCAAGAAGGCAGCCATCTGCAAGCCAAGAAGACTCCGCACCAGAGACGTGAATCAGCTGCCACTTGATCTTGGACTCTCCAGCCTCCGGAAGCCCAGGCACGGTATTTTGTTATGGCAGCTGGAGCTGAGTAATACAGACTGGCATCTCATTCCCCAGGTATACATCATATCTCTCAAGCGATTGCTGATTTGCTGTTAAACCTACCTGACCAAAGGGAAGACACAATAATGGAGAAAGGCATCAGATTTTATTCCCAGTATTTCATTCAGCAAAACTGCAGATCCAAGCTGGCCTTCTTGCAAGGAGACCTAGATAATCAGACCTGGTGGGCTCTACCATTAGGGGAGGGAGGTGAGAGGGTAGGAAGAGCTTAAGCCTAATTATGGACCAAGGGCCCGTGTAGAAACCACTGTACATGTGAAGAAGAACTCACACATGACCCATAGAAATGACCAACTTTGGAGCCCTCCCGCACAGAAAGTATTCATGGTTAGTTACTATCAGCAGGAAGAGAAGCAACAACCAACAGAGGATGACCTCCAATCTGAAAATATCTGGCCTTTTTGCCCTAGGCCCCCTCTTAGTCCCAACTTTCATCAGTGAAAACCAGAAGGAAATTAGAAGTCAAGAAAACATGAACCACACCCTCTACCCCAACTGGCCCCCAGGTCCAACTTCAATTGGCAGAACATAAGAAGATGACACTGACATTTTATTTTTATTTTTCTATAGTTTATCTATTTCTTTTGAGAGAAAGAGAGCATGACCAAGTGGGGGAGGGGCAGAGAGAGGGAGAGAGGGACAGAGAATCCCAAGAAGGCTTCACGCTGTCAGCGCAGAGCCCAGCCCGGGGCTCAAACATAGGAATCGTGAGATCATGACCTGAGCCGAAACCAAGAGTCAGAGCCACCCATGTACCCCGATGACACTGGCATTTAAAATGGACTCCACGGGGTCGCCTGGGCGGCTCAGTCAGTTAAGCAGCCGACTTCGGCTCAGGTCATGATCTCACAGTCTGTGAGTTCAAGCCCCGTGTCAGGCTCTGTGCTGATGGCTCTGAGCCTGGAGCCTGCTTCGGATTCTGTGTCTCCCTCTCTCTCTGCCCTTCCCTTGCTCATGCTCTGTCTCTATGTCTCTCAAAAAATAAATAACGTAAAAAAATAAAATAAAATAAAAAAATAAAATGGACTCCACGGCTGAACAGTTGGAAGTGACCAGCATGCTATAGGATCTGACATTGTGCAAACAAACCACTGCAAATGGATGATGAGTGCAGTGGTTCCAGAAACATTTCAGAGTTAGCACAAAGAGGTCTTACATACCATCTGTTAAGAGAGGAAAAGGAAAGAGTCGACGATTGGTCAGAAAAGATTAATTTGTTTTGGATCTAATTAAGGCAAATTTTTATTCCATCATTTGCCTCCCACCCTCTAACAATACCTTTTCTAGTTTGTTCCCTTTTAGATTCCTTTTTTAACAATCTCTCACCTGAGCCATTACCATAGTAATAATAATAAGCATAACATAATAAGCATAATAAGAATTCTTGTAAGCTTTGTGTTGAAGGAAAAGATTAAGCTCTTTTGAGAAAAGTGTTCAATTTAAAAGTTAATCTGAGACACAGCCTGTGCATCATATTCATATAACAGCCAACTCCTTAATCCTGGTTTTACTTTTCATACCACTGTCTCCTCCATTGTCTCATAACAACTTCTTTGAGAATTTTTCTTAGGTATTTTTCCATCTTCTCTATGAAGTTCTATCGACTCTATCAGGCACACCTAAGAGAGGTCCATTCCTTGGACCCTTTTCCCTCTCCAATCAAAGAAGAAGCTTCTGTGAGAGCCACCACAACTGATGAATCCTGCATAAGACGTGCAAATGAAATTAGCAAATATGCTAATGAGCACAGGATGGGCACTCAGACCCAACTGATTTTCAAACAAAATTCCTGAGGGAAACTGCTACAGCTATTTGACTACATCTGCGTACCCTCGTGAGCTTCAAAAGGGAGGATGAATACGAGCACCTAAGACTGTGGTTTACAGCTGGTTGGACTCCTGACGGTCTAATCCTTCAACTATTAGCAACATGGGCTTCATGTTTCCTGGGAGATAGTGGACTAGCTTCTTCAGGAAACACCTATGAGGAGGCAACAAAAATATCTAAAGAAACTAACTCAGCTCTCATGACATTTTGCCCCATGAATCTGCCTGAAGTTAAGTGACACACTCTTAAAAACGCTGTAACAATGCGTCTTCTCTATAAATGCACAGCCGTGATACCAAACGATCAGGGCTGACCTAGCCAGGTGGATGGCCTCTACGCGGCCAAATACATGCTTAGGAAAACTTGTCCCATCCCTAGGAGCTTAACTAGTACATATTTAAATGGAATTAGAAACAAAGAATGTTAGATATTCCAAAGAACTTCCCGCTGGGCATCCATAGTTCATAGAGAAAGAGATCGGGTCACAAAGAAATCAAATGACTTGTTCTGAACAGCAAAACTATGAAGGAATTGATACTCATTTCCATAAAGAATGTGAAGGTGTTATTCAGAGTTGAAGTGGATACTGAGGCACTCATCACCCCAGCTGACAGCTCAGAGCTGAGTCTCTCCCCAGAACTGTGCCCCTACCCCCCACCAGTGGAAGGGAACTGGCTGAGACAAGGTCACAACACCTCCCTGTAGGGGTCTGGCCTCCTTCCCAGGGAACTCAACCTACAAAAACAGTCTATTCTACTACTTGAGAAAATCGAAGCCTGGGAAACACTTGGATTACACTGACATAGATTACTGTGGGATATTTTTAATTCAACAAGGTACACTGTGGATCCCCAATGAATATTCAGACTGGAAGTTATTTAGCCAGAGAACCCTCTATTTATATTGAACATCTTCTCAGACTGTTTGTGGAATCTGCTCTGAGAAACATGAATGCAATTCACCCTAGTTCACATCAGAACATAATTGCTAAAGTTACTCTTGTCAATATGTCCTGTAATAGCAAAAGATTGGAAATGACTTAAATGTCCACAGAGGACTGCTTAAATAAATTATGATATATCCATTTAATGGAATATTATGCATCCATAGGAAAAATTTAGAAAGTCTTTACGTGCTAGTATGAAAAAGTATCCAAGGTGTATTATTTTAAGTGCAAGAAACAAGGTTACTCAACAGTGCGTACCTGTTTTTTAAAAACGTATGAACTAAGAAACACTAACAGTGGTTGTTTCTATAAAAGGGAATTAAAAGCAACGTGGTACCCTCTGAATTTTAAACCATAGGAATGGATTACCTTTTGAAAAAAAGAAAATATTAAAAATTAAAAGCAGGGGCGCCTGGGTGGCTCAGTCGGTTAAGCGTCCAACTTTAGCTCAGGTCACGATCTCATGGTTCGTGGGTTGGAGCCTCCCGTTAGGCTCTGTGCAGACAGCTCAGAGCTTGGAGTCTACTTTGGATTCTGTGTCTCCTTCTCTCCCTGCCCCTCCCCACCTCGCACACTGTCTATGTCTTTCAAAAATAAATAAATGTAATAAAAAAAATTTTTAATTAAAAGCAAAACACTGCAAAGTATTATATAGTAGTATTTTTTTAAATTTTTTTTAACATTTATTTATTTTTGAGAGACATAGAGACAGAGTGTGAGCAGGGGAAGGGCAGAGAGAGAGGGAGACACAGAATGTGAAGCAGGCTCCAGGCTCTGAGCTGTCAGCACAGAGCCCGAAGCGCGGGGCTCAAACTCACAGACCACGAGATCATGACCTGAGCTGAAGTTGGCCTGCTTAACCAACTGAGCCACCCAGGCGCCCCTATATAGTAGTATTTTAAACCTCTGTCTAAACATATGAAGAGGCTCTGGAAAAAAATGTATAACATCTCTACAAAGTTCCTTTGAGCTCTTTGAAGACAGGAACTATATCTTCTTATTCATTTATCGTAATGCCCAAAGCCTAGCAGAAGGCCTGAAGCAGAGAAGGCAGTCAATAATTTGTTTTTCAATCATGTTGTTTCCATATAGCAACAGATGTAAAACAACTTTTTCTTTCTTTCTTTTTTAATATTAAACATTGTTTTTTAATGTAGGATGTAGGGGCACCCGAGTGACTCAGTGGGTTAGGCATCCAGCTCTTGGTTTTGGTTCAGGTCACGATCTCACGGTTTGTGAGTTGGAACCCGAGTTGGAACTCAAGTTGGGCTCCGCAGCTGACAGTGTAGAATCAGTTTGCGATTCTCTCTCTTTCCCTTTCTCTCTGCCCCTCCCCCGCTCACACTGTTTATTTATCTTGAGAGAGACGGAGACAAACTTGAAAAAAAATGTAGGAGCCAGGGAAACTCTACAAATGGAGAAAGAATACCACATCCTTTTACTTCTGCTTTGGTTTTTCTGCTATTAGCCCATAGTCAGCCACGTCTTAAAAGTATCTGGAGTTCTGCTGTCCAATACAGCAGCCACTAACCATATGTGGTTATTTATAAACATAAATGTAAATTTAAAAACATAAAGCAAAAAATTCACTTCCTCAGTGGACGTAGCCACATTGCAAGTGCTCAAAAGCCACATATGGTTTTGTGGTTCCCATATTGGACACAGCAGCTAGAGAACCCGTCCACCACTGCAGAAACTTCTTTCGGACGACACTGATGCAGGTAGAGCAGACACTTTGGTTTCAGTCCAACTTAGCCAGTTACTAACAATAAGATTTAGAGGAGATGAATTAATCCCCCAGGGCCTCAGTTTCTTCATCTGTAGAATGGGGAAAATGATAGCGCCTACCCTCACTGGGTCATCGTAAGGGTCAAGTGAGCTCATTCACCAAAACCTACACAGAAGCGGATCCAACACACAGTGAGGCCTCGAAAACGTGACCTCTTAGTGATCATCACCGTGAATGTGACCTCCCACCACGAACCAGTCGTCACATCCCTCGCAATCAGGCCGCTCCACCCCTCCCGTAGGTCCCACAAAAAAAGGAGCCATTAGCACTCTTACCGTCTAGTTCAGTGTTATGAAAGCATCGGTTTACAGTGAATAAAGCTAATTCCTCCTCCAGGAACGACGATGTGAAAAACATGTCAGGTTCACATGTCAGGTGAACTAAACGTGTGCTACCGATGGGGTGAATTTATATTCCAAGCTCTTTCTTGGGTCACATTCTGGAAACAAACATTTTCATTCTGTGGATTTCCATGGTCTTGTTGGATAGGTTTTTAAAATTCTCACAAAGATAGCTGTCACACTTTGCCAAGAAAAAGGAGACATCTAGTACTGCCAACTTGAAGGGGAAGAGGCAACTGGGTCAATCAAGGTGAAGTTTCTATAGCTGGCTAATGGGAACTAAGTTTTGAAGAGCATAAATCATGATGAGAGAAGAGAGACAAGGGAGAAGAATGGCCAAGGAACAATACCAAGAGAAGAGAAAGAAAGGAGAGAAGACTTGTAGCTTTAGGCCTTCAGAAATAAAGAAATATTTCCTTTTTATCCCAAAGGCCAGGCCATTCTCTTGTTTACTTACTTGTGGCTTCCAACAACAGAAAACCAGATAGACTTGAATCTACTGGTGGCCAGTTTGGACCTCTTTAGCGCTACTATGCAATATCTTCATATAATAGAAATATTAAATATATATAATTTCAAACTCTAAAAATATATATGGGAAGCTATTGTGGTGACTTTCAGATTCTTCAAACAGTTTGCAGTTAAAGATAAATGAGCCAAGGGGCGCCTGGGTGGCTCAGTCAGTTAAGTATCTGACTTCAGCTCAGGTCGTGATCTCGAGGTTTGTAGGTTCAAGCCCCATGTCACGCTCTGTGCTGACAGCTCAGAGCCTGGAGCCTGCTTCAGATTCTGTGTCTCCTTCTCTCTCTGCCCCTCCCCCACTCACGCTCTGTCTCTCTCTCTCTCTCTCTGTCTCTAAAAATAAATAAACGTTAAAAAAAAAAAGATAAATGAACCAAAAAAAAACCAAAAAAACAAAAAAACAACCACCCAAAAAGCGCCCGTGTGTGTTCTAAATGAATGTTCTGGTTTCAGATTCTTCAGGTATTTATGTAAAAAGACCTATATAAAAATTAATCTTCATCATAAAAATCAGTCAATTATTACTAACCAATTTTCTAGTCCTGCCACTATAGATAATTGTTTAACTATTAAAGTGTATGTTTTGATTTATAGCAGCCATAATGGCACCAGTTTCTACGTGATGGCTCAGCGTTGTCACAGAAGACATACCTTATCTGCTGTAGCATGAAATGCCGTTATGACAATTTATAATGATGCACACTTCTTATTACCTGCTGATAATAACCTATCGGGGAAAACGACAGCTTAATTATACAGCATATCTCCTGCTGGCGAATAACCGGATTCAAACATTTCTGTGGCTTCTGGTGAATCCCTTGCAGAAGCCAAGAGGAACGTTTACCACAATCCTCAGAAATAACACTAATAATTAAGTAAAAACATCTAAGGCAAAGTAGATCTTTTATTAAATACAGATGCACTTTAGCCCAGAAATCCCTCGGTTCCCTGTCCCCAGACAGCTTCACCAGAGCTGGTGTCATTCTTCTAATGTTTTATTTTTCTTGCCGATTAGGCCTTTGGTATCTCCCATTCCAAATAGTTGGCTTATTATGAGATGCATCAAGTGATTTACTCTGAGCCCTGGATCTCTGCATCCACACAGTGGCCACGAATTGGCTGTCTCATTGCTAAAGCATTGCTTGCCAAGCTCCTTCCTGACAAGTAAACTAAACTTCTCAAGTGTCCACAGCAAAGCAGAGGGTGCTTATAAAACCGGTGAGAGGCAGACTGGCTCTATTAATAAAAGTCATTTGTGATGGCAGCGTGCCTGGACTCTTGAGTTCCAGGGTGGCCCGTGTCATGCTGGCTGCAGAGTTCGGCCATCTTTTACAGCGGTACTGGTTCCCTCCTCTCCACCAGGGCTCAGGGCAATCACCCAGGACACAGCAAACAGAATGCCTGCCCCCAGATTAGGACATTTCCTCAGTTTTAGTTCTTTATCTCCTGTTTCCCTGGTCTCAATAAATATTCTTATCCAAAGAGTAGTTACTGAACTATTACTGCGACCAGATTGCCCTTCCTTAATTCTTTCTAATCTTCGCTTTTCATTCTTCTCTGCTTTTTATCACTTCTTCCACACTCCCCAGGTTTCGTGCAGAAAGAAATGGGCTGTACGGACATCATCAAACACTGAGTATGCCCCATGCTTTCTAATGGGATCACACATTTGTTACGGTGTTTAAAATTCTCACCCTTTTTGTTGGATGAATGTGTACAGAATACTGCAAATGGCTGTAGTTTTATAGTCTAAAATGTCACATTTCTCTTGAAGTTTTTTTTTTCTCCCCTCAGAGGGGGTTTTGGAAAGGTAATATAGGTGGCTTGCTTCTTTGACCAGAGCCATCCCCACGTGACAGAGACTGTCCTATTAACTTAGCTGACCAAATTATTACTGAGAAGATCTCTGAGCCAATGAAACCGCAAAGTCTTATAGGACATATCGTCTAGGATAGGAAACAGCATAGAAAATGATCTCTGTTCAGCGACAGAACAGAGCCTTCCAGGCAACTCCCATTAAATGTGTCACTCCGTGTGCTGGGACCACAGACACTCATTTCTACAGAGAGAGAGTTTCTCTCTTTGGACTTGTTGCATAAACCATAGCAGTGGCACTCACCATCTTTTCTTTTACTAAACTCCATGCAGACAACCACCTTCACCAACTACTCATCACTAGAAAATTAAAATTTTCAAAACTATGGTTCATGTAACATTGCGGTTGAAGGTTCCTTGATAAAATTTGGAGCCTCCCTAATCTTACTGAAACCATGGAATGGACTGAAAGCTTAGAGAATTGAACTCTGGTCCTGGTTGTCTCTCGACAGCTATGTGACCTTAGTAAGGTACCTCATGCCTTTTAACCTCAGTTTCTTTATCTTTAAAATAAAGAAACTAGACTGGAAGGTGTCCAAAGTCCTCCCCAGTGTCGAAACACACCTATTAAGGTCATAGGTAGCTCACGAGCCTACGGTCAAATTCATCTATGTTATGTTAATTGTCTGTACTGTCAGAGTTGACACCTGAGGGAATTCCTCTGCTCCAATCACCTTGGTTTTCCAGAAGAGAAAAAAAGTGCAGAGAAACTAAACAGTAGTGACCAGGTTTACACAAAGAGGTAAAGTTGGGGTTTACCGTGTGTCCTAGATTTCCAGGTTAATTCTTCACTAGTAGTCCATTCAGTTCACAGGAAGCACAAGTGCTAGCATTGTGCTGCCTCTCCATATTAGCTTCAATTTCAAAACAGGTCTTCTAATCCCTAAAATCAAGAGTTATACAATGTTTGGGGCTCACAATCCCGTATGTCTTGATTATAACTAAAGGGCAGTGTAGCAGAATTTGCATTGTTTTAATTTTCATACCTTAAATCTAACTCTCCAGTATCAGCACCACCAGCAAAATGCTGCTATAATCCAATTTATTTCGCTCTACTTATTCCAAATAGCTACTTTCTATGTCTGAGCAACTAAAGTAAACATGTCATCCATAACAACTCTGTGTCATCCTAACCCACTACAGCCCAACTGACAAATACCTTGAAAGAATGGGAAGATGGAAGTTTCATAATCTCCTTTACCCTGTGGCTAAACCACCATACTCTTGCTTTCACTCTGGGATTCTTGGGATCTTTTCCCAACGTGGTTTGATGACAACAATTATAAATATCATTTATTTATATATCTATTATTTATTGGGTGAATCACTTGGGAGAGGGGAGAGCAATTAATCCCAGGCAGTTCCTAGTTAAATGAAGAACCAGCAAGAGCAGCTAACTTTGTCTTTGGAAATACCTCTGTAGGTTCCAGAGAAATAAGATAGTTTGTGGAATGCCAATATATGCTCGGGAGTTAATTCCAAATCTATAAAAATCCCTTGGGAGAGAGAAGGAAATTGTATCTCAGTTTGGCAGACCAGACTTGGACAGTTGGGGGCCAGAAGGAGAGGATGAATGAAGAAGAAGGTTCTAGTTGTTGTATCCTCTTCCCTCTCATCTTCCCGGAAAAGTAGAATTAGGGGATTTTGTTTTATTGCATGTGTTAAACTTGACTGGCACTTTCTAGTTGGGCCTGGATTGTGAGGCACTCAGAGCCTAGAAAATTGGCAGCATAATTGGATAAACTCATACCCTGGATCTAAGTAACTGTTCTTCCCAACATTGCTGTAAGACACAGGGGTACCTAGAGTAAGACAGTGAGAAAGATCCCTGACGAATGAGGCACTGGAATTGTGGAGAGTCACGGAGTTGCTAAATCCAGAGTACAACAGTACACCCTTCAACTTGAAGGATACCCCACACCAACACATTTGGAGGACATAAGCTAGAGCCAAGGGTTTTTTGTCTCCTGGCTGATGATAATGCTAGCCATGATGATCTCAATTTAAGGAAGAGAAGTTTACAGGGAAGAATTTATAGTGTGGTCGCTATAAAAGAGAGACAACACTGAAAAAAAAAATGTATGCCAGATAGGAAAAGCCTTAATGAAACAGATAAAACAAGAAGTAAAAAAAAATCCTTTGTAGAATGTAAGAAAGATTTTGGAAATATGAATCAGGAGGAAGAAATATGAAGAAATAACTGGGTATAATAAACATAAAAAAAAAACCCACAAGTGACAAAGTAAAGAATTAAGTAGATAGCCTGAATGTTGGAAACGATATTGTGGAAAATGGAAGAATGAGCTACACAGATAGATCAAGCAATATCCTGGAAGCCATTAGTAACTACAAATTAGCTAGGGAAGAATAAAGGAAGGATGAAGTGTACACGGAGGATGAAAGCAGAAATTTCAATTCTGCCTACTTGCGGTCTGAAAAATAAGAACAAATAAAAAGATAATAATCAAGAGGTTTCCAAAATTCTAAACATAAGACCTCAAAATAAAGAAGATAGCTGAATAGCAAAGAAAATAAGTTAAAAACACATCCCACTGATAGTCAGGTATGTTTTAGTAGCATTCACAAAGATTTAAGACCTCCAAAGAAGACATACAAATGGCCCACAGACACTTTGAAAGATGCTCAACATCACTGATTATCACGGAATGCAAATCAAAATCACAATGGGGTATCATCTGACACCTGTCTGAATGTCTAAAATAAAAAATACAAGAAACAGCAAGTGTTGGTGAGGATGTAGAGAAGGAACACCCCTGCACTGTTGGTGAGAATACAAACAGGCAGAGCCACTGTGGAAAACAGTATGGAGGTTCTTTAAAAGATTAAAAATAGAATTACCATATGATGCAATAATTCTGCTATTGGGTATTTACCCAAGTAACAAAAAAAAAAACAACAACACACTAATTTGGAAAGATATATGCACCCCTATGTTTACTGCAACAGTATTTACAATAGCCAAATTATGGAAGCAACCCATGTTTCCATTTATAGATGAATGGATAAAGAAGATGTGGTATATATACAATGGAATATTACTCAACCATAAAAAGGAATGAAATCTTAAATTTGTAACAACATGGATGGATCCAGAGAGTATAATGCTAAGTGAAATAATGTCAGTCAAATAAATATAAATACTATATGATTTCACTCATGTGTGGAATTTAAGAAACAAAACAAAGAAAAAAAAGACAAACAAACAAAAAAACCAAACTCTTCACTATAGAGAGCCAACAGCTGGCTACCAGAGGGGAGGTGGTTTGGGACATGGGTGAAATAGGTGAAGAGGATTAAGTGTATGCTTACCATGGTAGGCACTGAGTCATATATAGAACTGTTGAATCACTATACTGTACACCGGAAACTATATAGCACCGTAAGTTAACTACACTGGAACTGAAAAAAAAAATTCAAGCCAAAGAGAAACTTCAACAATATTCATTAGAGTGAAAGCAAACAAAGGTCATAATGACATCAGGTTTCTTGAAAGAAACAACAGATACAAGAAGATAATGGAGCAGAGTCCCCACAATGGGAAGAAAAATAGGGGCATCTGACTGGCTCAGTGGGTTAAGCGTCCAACTTCGGCTCAAGTCATGATCTCACGGTTTGTAAGGTGGAGCCCCATGTCAGGCTCTGTACTGACAGCTCAGAACCTTGAGCCTGCTTCAGATTCTGTGTCTCCCTCTCTCCCTGTCCCTCCCCCACTCACACTCTGTCCCTCTGTCTCTCAAAAATGAATAAATGTTAAAAAAATTCTTTTAATGCTGAATAAAAATAACCTCATACCTAGAATTAACTATCTGGACAAACCATTATTTACATCCAGGAAAAATTAATATATTCGCAAGCACATAAGATCTCAGAAAAATACACCCTTTGAAGCCTGGTTGAAGTAATTTTCAGAGGAAGCATACAGGTATAGGAAGCAAATATAAGTAAAAATTTAATGATTACTATTGCTTAAATAAACAAAACTTACAAAGCACTTAGAATACTGCTTGGTACACATTAAGTACTCGGTAAAAATAAGCAGCTATTATCTTTGTTTTTGGTGCTCTGTTAAATAGTTGCACTGCTACTGACATCCTCATCATTTTCCAAAACTAAAGGAAATGCTTTCTAAAGTTCTGGATTAAGTATGATGCTACTAGAGATTAGTCAGCAAATATCATTCATTCATTCATTTACCCATTTGGAAGATCCCATTTAATCTTACGAAGCGCTTATCCAAAAGTTTGCTAATTACTTTTTCTGCATGCCTCCATTAGGATTATATTACTAGATTTTCTAATATTGGACCCTCCCTATGATCTGCAAGTAAATCCCATTTGATTATGATAAGAGTCTCTTCCTGGCGGGGACAGTCGCGCTGTGTTTTACTCTTATGGTAGCTCATATTTTATTTAGTAATAAAAAAATGTTACTGAGGTTTTGTTATTCTGTATGGCAGTCTCGATGAACTTGCTGATGAGTTTTCATACTTTGTTAATTTTCATGGCTTTCATTTATAAATAACGATAATTTTATCTCCTCCCTTTTAATCTTTATGCCTCTTCTTAGTTCTTCCAGTGAGGTAGCACATACTAGGTGAGCGTACAAGCTTTGGAGAGCGACTTAACTGTGGAGGCTGGGCACAGGGTCCTGGTGCTCCTGGGCTACCTGAAAAGTAGTTAGAAAAGCACCTTGGGGAGTCGATGAGGGTTTCACAAGTTAAAGCGCTTGGCACACGGCTAACAGTACACGTTAGCTATTGAAATATTTACTGAGTTAAGAACAAGAGATACCTAATCTAATCTTGGAAATTTAGGAAAATATCCTCAGAAAAACAATATCAAACTGAGACCTCTGGACCAGGTGGATGAGTCAGGAGAAAGGAGTGAGGAAAAAAATGAATGGAACAACGCACTCCGAAGGAGAGACACGCACGTCCACGTGCTTAGCGATGACAGAAAGCTAGCATGTTTAGAGAATGGACAGCTGTTCGGTACAAGCCTACTTGGATGACTCAGCTATTCATATACTAATATCCATAGCTCCAGAAGATAACAAGTTACTGAAAGGAATCGTATTCAGTTCAGCTTTTTATCCCTCAGAGCACTTGGCAGAGAGCCATGCACTCAGAAAATGCTCAATAAATATTTGTATTTTTAGGAAGGTTTATGGTCCCTTGTTCATCTGCCTGATTCACAACCACAGCATGGAAGCCAATACTTTATAAACTGCAGAGGCCGAGAGTAATGCATCTTGAATTAAGAAAGGTCAAAGTTTAGAGGAGAAATATCTCAATATCAATCTAAATTACCCAATCATAAAACCACACGTCTGAACTTTTAGAGGTCCTTCACACAACAATGAAGAGGATCTTGCTTCCCAGGGGTAGAGTCTAAAGATATAAAATATAGATCCTTACAATTTTGATATTTGGGGTTACTGCACATTTTCAAGTGACATCATAAACCTGTTATAATTATATATTTGTTTCCTAGAATTCTCAGGAAAAGGAGCACTACATAAGTTAAATATTAACAATCCTACTATTTTTACAAAAATTTTCCCATCTTTTCAATACTTTGAAATCATTTTTTTTTCAAAATACTTGGCAAATAGAATTAGGAGAATTAAAAAATTTGTATTTGAAGAAATTTAGAGAATAGAGTGTACCTTGTTTCATTTCATTCATTGAAGCATTTGCTTTCCATTTATAAAATTATCCCCTCAATTAAAACAGGCACAAAATATTAGACAGCCCCTCCCTTTCTTTGTTTTAGTTCTAAAAGTCTCATGCTAATCTAAAAAGCTCCTAAGCATCATAAATGAATGTAAGGATGCTATCAGCAGCCTGGCCCGAATTAGATTGTCAGGAAATTCTTTTTCCCTTCCTGACCTTGACAATAAGGAGTCGCTGGGAATGGTTTACCAACAGCTCTGTGATGATCACTGGTGATGGATTTCCAGACAAATCTGGTCAAACTCCTTTTCCCCAACCTTTTATCACTTCACCCCTCAGAAATATGTGATAGATTTTTTTTAATTTTTTAATGTTTATTTAGTTTTTGAGAGACAGAGAGACAGAGCATGAGTGGGGGAGGGGCTGAAAGAGAGGGAGACGCAGAATCCAAAGCAGGCTCCAGGCTCCGTCCGAGCTGTCAGCACAGAACCAGACACGGGCCTCAAACTCATAAACTCAAAGATCACGACCTGAGCTGACGTCAGACGCTTAACCAGCTGAGCCACCCAGGCACCCCTGTGATCAATTTTTGACAACAAAAATAACATTATTAAAGGTGTACTATGTGCCAGGCAAGGAGGTAGGCACACGAGGATGCAGTGTTTCCCAAACTCCAGCCCTACCAACTCCACGATCATAATTCTTATCATCCTTTGTTTCACCTTTATCATTTCTCAAGAACAGAGTCAATATGAATACAAGCCAATATGATAAAATGTTGCAGATACTATTTGACAGCTATCCATTGGGTGAGGACAGAACAAAGGAGAAAATGTAGTCAATATTTCCAGGGGGGCTAGAGGGGAAGTAAAGTTGGGGCTTTGCCTGGAGAACTTTGCAGAGAAAGTGACTCTTTAAAGACAGGTATATTTAAAAAAATTAACTCATAGATACAGAAAATAGATTGGTGGTTGCCAGAGGCAGGGGGTTGGGGGGGGGTGGGTGAAATGGGTACAAGGTGTCAAAAGGTACAAACTTCCAGTTATAAAATAAACAAGCCACGGGAATGCAATGCACAGTCTGGTGACTACAATTAATGATACTATACTGCACATCTGAAAGTTTCTAACAGAGTAAGCCTCTCTTGCACTGGGGTTTGGGGGTAGTGTGGAGAGGGACATACAATTCAGTCCATAACAGTTACCTTTCCGAAAACTGAACCAAAAAAATCTGAACTCCAGACACAGCCAGCCGACCCTAAGAGTTTGGGATAGATAGGGTACTATAAACCTGGTAGTGTGTCAGATAGTAACAAGAGTATGGAAAAGAGTTTAAGCACCAAGCTGGTGGGAGTGAAACAGGAAGTACATGGGTTAGGGAAAACCTCACTGCAAATGGGATATTGAAGCAAACCAATGAAGTAAGGGAGTGGGCTATATCTGAGAGACCGGTAGTCTAAGCAGGGAAACGGCAAGTTCAAAGACCCTTAGATACGAGCATTGCAGTATGGGTGCTGAGTAGAAAGGCTGTCAGTGTGACTGAAACAGTGAGCTAAAGGAAGAACAGCAGACGAGATAACAGAGATACAAATCACTCAGGGCCTTAGTGAACATTGTAATGGAATTTGACCTTTACAGAAGTGAGTGAGAAGGCAATAGTGGTTTTGAATAGTGTAGCATCACCTAATTAATGTTTTAACAGGATCACAATGGGGGCACCTGCGTGGCTCAGTAGGTTAAGCGTCAGACTTAGGCTCCGGTCATTATGTCACGGGTCTTGAGTTCTGGCCCCACATCAGGCTATCTGCTGTCAGCGTGGAGCCTACTTCAGATCTTCTGTCTCCCTCTCTCTTTGCACCTCCCCTGCTCATGCTCTGCCTCTCTCGAAAATAAAGAAACATTAATCATTTTATTTTTAACGTTAAAATTAAACATTAAAAATACAATCACAACGTGTAGCCGATAATCTCCAAAGATGACTGCCATCACCACTGCCTTCCTTTCGTGAGCAAGCATGACAAGTTACCCGGCAGGAGGCAGAGTCTATGTCCTCCCACTGAATCTGGGATGGCCTTCAGACTTGCCATGAATGAAACAAATGTAAAGCCTGGGAATTCTGTACCCAGGCCTTAAGAGGATTTGCTGCTCCCACTTCCACTTTTATGGAAGCTGCATACGATACAAGGAGTCTGACAACCCTGAGGCCATCACGCTAGAAGCAAGCCCAATCTTGCCATGTGAAAAGGCCAAGTGGAAGAGAATGAAGGAACCCAGCCAACAGCCAGGCTCAATGTCTGGAACCATCTCAGATAGTCCTCGGACAATTGGAGTCAAATCAACTGAGACCACAGAACTTGCGGAGTGGGGATAAGTCATTGTCACCGTGTCCTGTCCAAATTACTAAGCTAGAAACCTTGAACAAATAAAATGGTTCTAAATTTTGGAGGAGTTTGCTGCATAGCACTTAAAAACTGACATTAAAATTCGGATGAGACCAAGCAGTGGGTAGACACCTGAAGAGTATCAAGGACACAGTGAAGGCCAGAAAGGCAGTGAAGAACTTCTTACTGGAGACTGAGAGTGGGCAACTCACATTATGTAGTGGCAAAATGTCTGGCAACACGGCAACGATATGGAAGAAAGAAAACATACCTAATGAGCTTGTGGACCTATTTAAGCAGATTTCCAAATGTGATAACTGGCTTCATTTAGCTGCCTAGGATTAATTACGGGAAGAGAAAGATGAACTGAGTGTTCAAGTAGAAGTCAGAGGAAATCATTCAACACAGGACTTGCTAGACTAGAAAATAAAACTTTTTTGTCATTCTTGCCTCTCCAGACGGCAGAAGATTCTCAAAGAAAGAAGCAGTCTTAGGACAAAGTTCAGAGCCAAGCTCTATTAGTACAATGTACACTCAGGGTAAAGATCAAATCAAATGTGTGGCTGGAAGACACCTCATCAAGACCTCACATTAAGGTAAGACCTCAGGGATGTGGTCAGTGGGACAAAGAGCTTCTTTTTTTCTTTTTCTTTTTTAAATTTTTATTTCTTATTTTTGAGAGAGACAGAGACAGAATGCAAGTTGGGGAGAGGCAGGGAGAGATGGAGAGACACAGAATCCGAAGCAGGTTCCATGCTCTGAGATGTCAGCACAGAGCCTGATGCGGGGCTCGAACCCATGAACCGCAAGATCATGATCTGAGCCAAAGTCTATCGCTCAGCTGAATGAGACACCCAGATGCCCCGAGGGCTCCTAAAAACAGTCAGGGTTTCTCCTATAGCATTCGGATTTGCAGCCAAAGCAAAGAGGAACCTCTCATAAAATTCTTGGGTATAGAAGGTTTCCATAATGGAATGAACCTCAGTAAAATTTATAGGAAGCCCTTAAAGTTTATAAGAAAATTGTACTAAAAGAATCCACCACCAGGTAAACGGGGACACAGAAGATCGCTAGATCCTGAACTCAGAACAGGAAGTAGTCTACCCAACTGCTGACAAGAGTTATTTTTCATGGAAACGGAAGAAAGACTCAAAGGAGGGGCCTTTAACTTTCCAGCCAGCCCAGCCAAGGTGCCAAACACAGGAATGAAGAAATCTTCTGGGATGTTTCATCTCCAGCAACCGAAGAAGAGCCAACAAGCTGAATGTAGCCCAGATTGCAGAATCATGAAAATAACAAATTACTGTTTGTTAAACCAGTGGGTTCTGGGCGTTTCTGCTTGTTTATTTTGTGGGTTTGTTTGTTTGTTTAATGCAGTCAGGGCAAATAACAGAAGCATTCTGGCGGCTGTGTCTGTTAAGAACAGGCTGGGCGGGGCGGCGGGGGTGAGGGGGGAGAAGTATAGCAGCAGGGAGCCGACTCTTGCAATAATACCATAAGGCGAGACAATAGTGGCTTGGACCCAGGCGGCAGCTTCGAAGGTGATGAGAAGTCAGATGTGGGATATATTCTGAAAGCACAGCTTAAAAGACTTACTGGCAGATTAAAATGTGGGGTATGAAAAAAAAAAGGAAAAATCCAAGACTGACTAAGTGATTATCTATGCAACTCAAAGAATAGAACTGCCATCAAGTGAGATAAGGGGGACAGTGGAAGAAGCAGTTTTGGGAGTTAAGTCAGGAATCCAATGAGGATACATCTACTCAGGAATGCAGACTAGCCTGTTCACTCTGGAGTTCAGAGGAAGGTCATGACCAGAGATACAAGTCACCACTCTCGGAAGGCACTAACAACCACCAGGCAGGATACAATTACCAAGGGGGTGAGTGTACATAGAGAAAGGATCCAGGCACTGAGGAGCGGACTTCTCTGGGGAGAGATAGGGAATCGGAACCAGCAAGCTACTGAAATGGGTGATGGGGAGGCAGAAGGACAATGAGGAGAGGGGACTGCTTGGAAGCCAAATGAAGAACTCAGGTCCTGCTGAAAGGGAACCCAGCCCTAACCACTGGATTTAACATGGGGGCGGGAGATCTTGGTATCTCTGATGAGTATAGTTTTAATGGAGCAGTAGGAATGATAGGCTGCCTGGTTCAAGAGAGAATGAGAAGAGAGAAATTGGAGACAGAAAGTAGAATTGACTTTGAGAGCTTTCCTATAAAATGGGGACCAAAAAACCAGGTGGTAGCTGGAGAGAAAAAGCCAAAGAGAGTTGTTTGTTGTTGCTGTTTATTGGAGAGACCCGTTAGAGAGAGACAAAAATTGATGATAGAGAGAAGGGATGAATTGCTACGGCTATGTCTTTTAGCAGATAATAGGAATAAGACTGCACATCTGAAGGACTGCAATGGTTCGGGCTGGTTTCTTATCTCTATTTTTCCTTCAATAAATCCTACCCAAGACTAATTTTCCCCAAATACTGTTTTATTATAATACTCCAACATTGTTTTTTGCTATATAGTATTTCCTACCTGCTTTACATTCCTCTGATTACTTGTGAAATTATTGAACGATCTCTCATTGAAGTCGAAACGAATCAATCACATGACCAACCTTGGATGGGCTCACATTGTTATGTCTTTATTGAAAATAAAACTGTAGAGACACATAGCAAGATGAATTTACGGACACAAAAGCTATTACAGCATATAAGGAGAAATATAAGGAGAAAATAATTCTATCTGGGCAGTAGAAGAGGGCCGCAAAAGTTATGGAGGTTGGAGGCTATAAGCAGGATGCAGGAGGAATGACAAAGAGTAAGCAGGAATAGCAAGTGTGTCTAGAGTACAGAGAAGGGTGTCTAGAACTGCAGGGAAGAGGAGCCTAGACTGGGAAGGCTATCCAAGCCCCCAAGTCGGGCTAGAACCTATTCCCCCACCAACACTGCTCTCAGGGGGAAGCCTCTGCGGCTGCCAGTTCTTTACCATCCCCCCCCACCCCTCGACAAAAACACACACATTTGTGCTTATGCACAACGAGCCACAGCAATCCAGAAACCAAGCATAGGGGTGGGGTGGGCAATGAGTCGAACCAGAACAAACTGAGATCTTCAAAGTGAAGAACAGGCGCCCCTGGGGAACCCCACAGCTTTCCAAAGTCTGCATAGGCAGAGAGAGTTCTAAAGGAACCAATTTCCAGCTCCACGATTTCCATAGGAAACCCCTTTTATAAGCAATATGCCTGAAATGTGCTGACGGCAAGCGTTTTTCTGGAGAGTTCTCCTTTCCCACTTCCCCTTTCATAATTACCCTCCACCCATCTTACCAAAGAAAGGCACATCTCTCTCCCATTCAGAATCTTACCATGAGCCTTGTCTCTCCAGAGTGCCAAATGACGGGGCAATTTGAAAAACTGGTGTTAGAGAAACCTGCCTTCATGGAAGCATTGATATCAACAGATCTACCTTTAATATACACATTTTAGGATACAATATAGTTTTATGCCTCATAATTGCTTATCAAAAAACAAACGAATTGCTTTGCTTACTTGCGTACTAATAATCTGTACAATAGCATAAAGAATAATTTTAACACAATTATTTTAAGACTTTTAAACATATACAACTTTTTGTTGCTGACGTGTATGAAGAGCAAAGAAATTGGAAAAATATACTGTAAAATTTCTAGCTATAAGATGTTCAATTAAAGAATTACTGGGGTTAGTGCTAACTGTGCACAAGGAGTATTCCACTTCTTGAGTTTCTATTAGAAGGTATATGAGCGAAGTGTCCAGGCAGAGTGCAATGATACGAGGGACCATGGGATGTGTCACAGGGCTGCTTTTGTATGTCACTCTGATAAGTAGAGCTTCCCCTCACCAGCCTTACCACCATCATATTTTCTTCTTATAGGATCATTTATAGTTTCAATTCCTCCATTTAACAAAATACTGTCTCTCACTCTCCTGATCCCCTCTGCACCCTGTTAGCACTTGGAGAAACCTCAGTATTTGGAAAACAATCAACTATGTATTGTTAGAACATGACCAGCTAATAGGCATTCAGACATTTTTTATCCATATTTATATGGTTTTTATCTACAAAATATACATGGAGATAGATGATAGATAGATAGATAAATCTATGTATATTTTGGTCCTTCCAAAAATGTCCTGCAAGACACTACTAGACTCTGTGGGATAAAGTACTGAAAATTTTATGTATACATACCCCCTGCTTCCAGATATAAAACATATACGAATAATACTGCTGAACCGAAATGAGATCGAAGAGCCCCTTACTTCCTATTTTTCATTCCAACACTGAGTAACTTGAAAAAAAAGTGAAATACTAAATAGTAATCAATATATATATATAATTCATAATAGTTAGTAAAACTCACCATTAGATAGCTCATAGTAAATACACCGCAGTGCTAGCTAAAACCACACATGTTCTCTCAATGCCCCATGGAATTTTTCCATTCGATCCACTCAAATAGGATAGCAGCAAGCACTTAGGCATTGTTCAACCTCCAAAGCCTCAGTGGTAATCTGCAGTCACTGGGTAAATAAATCTAAGAGTTAATAATACCGAGCACAGGAAAGAAGCTGGCTTCTTGCCAACCCACATACCATGGAAGCCTGTGAAAAGGCTTCTCAAATAGTTGACTACACTGCCTCGGTTGTGATATAATTGGGAAAGGCTTCTGTTCTGATCTCTCCAGAATCCCCTTTCTACTTGGATGGATGAATGGATAGTTAGAGCAATAGATTCAGACAGATTGATCAATCCACCTGTACCTATATCAAGCTCTATCAGCAAAAACTGATACAAATTAAACAAATGTTTTCATTCAGGAACCATAAGAGAAACTTCTCCAAGGAACCAAACACAAATAAATACTCATGTGAATATTATTTGATCATAAGGCTAATCTTTAAATGTATTAATTAATGAAGTCAATCGTACAAGTACTGTAGAAGCAGTATTACTTGAAAACCAACACTCTATCAGAAAACTGCATCAAGGGGCGCCTGGGTGGCTCAGTCGGTTAAGCGGCCGACTTCGGCTCAGGTCATGATCTCACGGTCTGTGAGTTCAAGCCCCGCGTCAGGCTCTGTGCTGTTGGCTTGGAGCCTGGAGCCTGCTTTGGATTCTGTGTCCCCCTCTCTCTATGCCCTTCCCCTGCTCATACTCTGTCTCTATGTCTCTCAAAATTAAATAAATGTTAAAAAATAAATAAATAAATAAAATAAAGAAACCTCCTTTAAAAAAAAAAAGAAAAAAAAAAGAAACTGCATCAAAATGAAGTAGCAGTTAGTTGTCGCTGCCAAATTGTGGGAAATACTTCTATGGAAACGTCATCCTTCATAAATACCAGTGATCTTAAATCTGTCCAGGTTCAAATCCCAGCTCTACTGCCTAACTAGCTCTGTAACTTTGGGAAAGGTATTTAATTACCCTATGCTTCAATTTTCTCAGCTATATAATACAGTCCGTACCACCACATAAGTTTATCATGATGACTTTTAAAAATACATACATACTTGGAACAATGTCCAGTACATACTAAGAACTCAACAAGTATTAGCTATGATTCATATTATTTCCCGTAATTCACGTTGCTGGCCAAAAGACAGCACTCTCTGTATTATCATTAACTAACCTTCAAAAGAATAGTTATCTAATGAACAAACTTACAGTAAACTCTAAGAGAGAAATGAAGAAAAGGACAGTTTTCTAAGTTTTAAAATGTTTCAAAAATTATTTTGGGTCCAAGAGACATTTAAAAACCTTTAGAGTTGTGGATGTTTTCTTCAGAGAAATCCACTTACACACAACATTTCAGAGTCTCATTCACATCCTTCCTGAAATCTACTCCGAGGCAGCAAACCTGAGATAGAGAACCTCCTAGGGTTTAAAATTCTTCAATTATCAAGTTCTATTTCAATAAACTTTAAACCACGGATTTTCTCCATCCTCCGAAAAAGACTATAAATATGTATTTCATTGACAAATATTATGTCTTGCAATATAGCTGCTGACAAAACAAAATCATCAAATTGTTTTTCTTAAGCCAACCAGTAATCTGCAATAAAGTTCCAAACTCAGGACTACAGCTTCAAACCAGATTCTAGAGTTGCCACTCCAAATCGACAGAGAATAGCAAATCCAAAGTATGGTAAGAGGCACCTGCCTGGCTCAGTCCATAGAGCATGCTACTCTTGGCCTCAAGGATGTGCCTTGAAGCCCCACATCAGGGGTAGAGCTTACTTAACATAGAGAGAGACAGACAGACAGACAACAATTAAAAATCAAAGTACAGGAACTTTGACTACTAGAGGCTCAGGACCAGTGACCAGCCTAACTCTTCTGTGTCACTCTGTCACAGAGCAGATGATACTCCGGGAAAAGACCATTGTGAGTATGACTAAAACTTTGCGAGGAAAAAACAGAGGGAGAAATGTAAAAATGCGACCTTAAAACACAATCGCAGCAACGCTTCAGAACTCTCTGAGATTTCTTAACTTGATGATGTAAAATTTTAAATTCTTCATCCCTTCTTAAATCTAAGAAAACTACTGCTTTTCCTTCAGTTCCGTCTTTTATATATCTTTATGTTTTTTTTCCTTTGTGCCTCCTCCCTCTGCCTACCATGCCCATCACACTGTTTTTCAAAAAAAGAAGAGTAGTTTAAACTTCAATCCATATTGTACCTTGATGCTTTCAGTGGAATAGTCCACCTGACAGTCACTGCACTGCTGGAGGCCACAATAGTCCAGACCTAACCTGTTCATTCAACCAGGTCAATAAAACCTTTTCAGGCACGCTGACAAGATGAGGAAGCCTATCAGTTACAGTAGATGGCACCCCCCCCCCATGTCATAACATTAGAAAGTCGTTTTAAAAACCGTATGGAAAAATAGCTAGCGACAACCACTTTACTTCCAGTTTTGAAACTGACTCATCCCGTTTAAGAATCTGTTATAAGCATCGTTTAAGAATAATCTTGCTTTATGGATAGGCTGACGTCACCAAAGTCTTAAATGCACGGAATTACATAGTTCAATTAAAATGAATTGTAAACATTCGCAAAATGCAGTCTCAGTAACATTGTAAAGAATTAAGCGGGTTTTCATTTAAATCCTTCCCGAATAAGGATTTATTGCAGTTTAAGTCTTCTGTATCTCTTCCAAGTTTCTAATATTGCTTTTCTAAGAGATGAGTGGCTTGATTAGGGTTGGAACTAGGAACACAGACCCAGGCCTGAGTGCCCGTCAGTAACCATTTCTGCAAGTTCCTCTCCCTAGGAGGACAAGTGTCCTAATCAAAGAAGGGGAGGGTTACTTGATTTTGCAAGCCAAGGGAGAGCCCCACGCGCAGGGTCCTAGACACATTTGCGCGGACCCGCAAGGAGTTTGGGAGGGGGCAGGGAAGAAGCGGCGAGCTGCGGTACCTTTCGTGAACTCTCTGAGCTCGGTGAGGTGCAGAACTCAGCGCTCGCTGCTGCCAGACCGCGTCTTCTGGAAACGGGCAGCCTGGCGGGGAGGCAGGCGCATGTCCCCGGCTCCCCGCGGGTCAGCCGCGGGGTCAGCGGGGAGGAGTGCCCGGCGCCGGGCGCTGCCTCCGGCTGACCTGCCGCCTACAGCGCCGAAAGAGCCAAGCGCACGGAGGAGCCGCGCGGGACCCGCAAGCGGAACGGCAATCGCGCTCCTCTGGAAGCGGAGGAGGGCGAGGAGAGCCCACGAGAGGAATAAAGGGTCAGAAGGGGAAAAACCTTTGCACGTAGTGCAACGTAAAACTGAAGTCGCGGCCAAGTGTTCCCCGTGAGAGGGCGGGGCGGCCCGGTCCGCAGCCGGTGGGGGGAAATGGGTAGGTCCGCCCGGAGCTGGGAGAGGCCCGAGGCGAAGACTTTCGGGGAAAATTCCATCGCCCTTTCAACCGCCACCACCTTCCCCCCACAGGCGGAAAAGCGGAACTCTGTACCTCCATGGAGTCCGGGCTGCAGGTCTGGAGTGCAGCTCGCGGCGCAGCCGGACGGGCGCTGCCACCCGGCTCCCTTCCCAAGCGTTGGGCTTCCACCGCGAAGAGCGAGTCAGCTGGGGTTTCCCTGGGCGCCCCGCACCCAGGGAGTCCCAACTCTCAGCGAAAAGAAAAGTGAAAGAGAAAAGAGCGAGGAGCAGAGGGCAAGATAAACATCCCCGCGGAGGCCGGGGGAGGGGCGGGACGGCAGCAGCCCCTGAACGACTGCCCAGGTGTTGCGGGTCCACGCCCCGAGGGCTGGGACGCCCCGCAGGTGTCCGCCGCTGCCCAGTCCCAGGGCGCAGAACCCGGAGGGAGAGCTCGGACAAAGTCGGGGAGCACCGGCCCCGCCTCGCAGAAACGCCGGCCCAGGAATTCGGCCTTTACTTTCTGGGGCACCTGCAGGGAAAGCGAGAAGTCTCGGAGACCACCCGCCGCACCCACCCAGCCTAGCTGGGCGCAGACTTCCCCAGAGAAGCCTGGAGACCTGGGCGCGTGGCGCACACCCCAGTGGCCCAGAGGCGAGGGAAAAATGTGTAGGAGCGAGTTGGGCGACTATTCCAGACCATCCCCTCAAGCCGTACAGCGCAGGCTGGAAGAAGGAAGGCTGTGAAGTCTTACTAGAGAGAACACACGGAGTAAGACACCTGGATGCCTACTTCGTCCGAGGCAGTTAGGGTAGATGGAAGGAATGAGCCAGCCAGTGGATTACTCTTCCGGTCTAGTCCTACACTGCACACGGTCCCGTTAAATGTGAAATATTATAGTATTTTACCGTTGAAGGAAGGGACTAGGTTCTCTGAAGCAGAGTGACTTTATGCTATGCGGAGTCAGCAGAAAAGCCCTCATGCCCAGTTTTGTAAGCACTTTGGAGAGAACCTTGAACACATGTGAATTACCGAAAATCCCTAATAAAAAGTGCTTCCCCAAATTTTCCAGTCATGTCACAGAAGAAAATGATACGGCTCCTGGAGTTTAATAAACACTTAACTATCTTTTCTTTACAATTGAGTATATGTTTAAAAAAAAAAAAAGAAATGTATTAGAAATGATTTAAATATTAAACGTGCATAAAATTCCATGTAATTTCATAGTTTTATGAAAAAGTTGATGTCTAGATAGTCACTATCAACAAAATAAAGGATATATAAACATGTAAAAAAAAGTTTTTACAATTCAAAAATTTACCATAGTTGGAAATTATATTTAAAGAAGTTGAGTATTCTTTTCTGTCCAAGACAATGTAGTGTTGAATTTTCTTCTAATAATGCTAACGATCTCAAATCTAAGCAGACTTTTTGTTTTTATTTTTTATTTTTATTTTTATTTTATTTAAGTAATTTATTGTCAAATTGGTTTTCATATAACACCCAGTGCTCATTCCAACAAGTGCCCTCCTCTGTGCCCATCACCCACTCTCCCCCCTTCCACACCCCCCTGTCCCCTCAGTTTGTTCTTAGTCTTTGAGAGTCTCTTATGTTTTGTCTCCCTGCCTGTGTCTTTTTTCTTATCCCCTCTTCCCCTCCCCCATGGTTTTTGCTAAGTCTCTCAAAATCCACCTATAGGTAGAAACATATGGTATCTGTCTTTCTCTGACTGACTTATTTCACTTAACATAATACCCTCCAGTTCCATCCATGTTGCTACACATGGCCAGATTTCATTCTTCCTCAGTGCTGCGTAGTGTTCCATTGTATATATACCACTTCTTCTTTATCCATTCGCTAGCTGATGGACACTTAGTTTCTTTCCATGATTTGGCTATTGTCAAAAGTGCTGCTATGAACATCGGGGTGCACGTGCCCCTATGCATCAGCACTCCTGTGTCTCTTGGGTAGATTCCTAGCAGTGCTATTGCTGGGTCATAGGGTAGTTCTATTTCCATTTTTTTTTTGAGGAACGTCCGCATCGTTTTCCAGAGCGGCTGCACTAGTTTGCATTCCCCACCAAGAGTGTAGAAAGGTCCCTTAAGCAGACTTTTTCATAGAGATTGCTGAAGCTCTGATTTGCAGAACGGGCATTGACGGAGAAAGCAGGACTGCAGTGGGATTGGATTCTGTTACAAAGATGGCGGCCACAAAAGGAGGACACCGTGTGAATACGTGAATGTACAGATTAGGAATGGAGACGTGAATCTGTGTCCTACCGTCAGCTTTATTGAGGCAGAGCTTCTTGGACTCCTGCAAAGTGAGCTCCTGCCGTACCTCCTTCAGCACACTTACGGATGCTGTGTACGCTGCAGCTGGTAACCCCAAGACGTCTCATTGATACACCCCACACCAACCAGCAGAGCCATGTATCATGACTGCCAGAGTACACATCATCACGCCTCAGATCCTGCTGTGTTCGGGCTGTGCAGGAGCACTAGAGAAAGCTTTTAGCTGGGGCTTCCTAGCCTCTGGGCTCCAGCTGCCCCCCGGGCTAAGGGGCATCAATGTCTGACAGGCACACTTTTAACATGTGACCACCATGAGCTACCAGAGAGGTTTTCACAGTGCTCTGGAAAACTGATGGGGATTTTCTTCATAAACCTGAGTTTTAAAGTATAATCTGAGTACATAAGAATAATAAAATGGGTCTACAAATACTGATCAAACTTCTAATATAAAACAAGATGGGCTGAATAGGATATAAAGCATTTAGTTAGTTAAGTTGAGGAGATAAAAAACATAAATAACAATAAAGTGAAATTGAAAATGATTATAGCCATAAGATATGCTTTGCCCTACTATTTGTCTCCTAAATACATAGGTCAAATTTGTTTTCTTAATTACAGAAAATAAAGGTATTTTGAACTAGTTATATAAGTGCCTGCAATTCAGTGATGTTGGGTTTTCAGCAAAATTTGTTTTTGTTGCACTGCACGCAAACAGAAAAGTCTAATATATGCAACTTGTATTTTCAGTTGCCACAGGCTGTTTGGCAAGATATTGAAAATTCCTCACACCAATCAACAAGTAAATTCCACTGTATAAATTAAAAACGAAGACCAAGATTGATGAAATAATTTGAAGCTACCATAAAATAACTCATAAAATTATAATGTAGAAAAGTAAAAATTAACTAAACCTCATAGAAGTGACCATAATAACCTTTCTTTGAATTTAAATAATTAACAATAAAATCATAGTTCAATACATTTTCAATACCTGATTTTTCATTCCAAAGCAATGTTTACCAATTGGGTAGTTGTCTTTTTATTTTTTAACTTTTATTTTAGTTTAATTTAATTTAGTTAGTTAACATACAGTGCAATATTGGTTTCAGGAGTAAAATTCAGTGATTCATTGCTTACATACAATACCCAGTGCTCATCACAAAAAGTACCCTCTAATACCCATCATTCATTTAACCCACCCCTCCACCGACCTCCCTCCATCAACCCTCGGTTTGTTCTCTATCCTTTTTTTTTAAATTTTTGTACTGTCTCCATAGTTTGGCTATTGTTGATAATGCTGCTATAAACATCAGTATGCATGTACCCCTTTGAATACCTTTGGGTATTTGTATCCTTTCGGTAAATACCGAGTAGGGCGATTGCTGGGTCGTAGGGTAGTTCTATTTTTAATTTTTTGAGGAACTTACCTACTGTTCTCCAGAGTGCCTGCACCAGTTTGCACTCCCACCAACGGTGCAAAAGGTTTCCTCTTTCTCTGCATCCTCACCAACACCTATTGTTTCTTGTGTTGTTAAATTTAGTCTAAGGTGGTATATCACTGCGGTTTAGATTTGTATATCCCTGATAATGAGTGATATTGAGCATCTTTTCATGTGTCTGTTATGTCTGGATGTCTTCTTTGGCAAAGTGTCTATTCATGTTTTCTGCCCATTTCTTAACCGGGTTGTCTTTAAAATAAATTACTGATAAGTGTTTCCTACAGCTTTTGAGAATCCGCAGAAGAAGTTGTTAGTTAGCTCATCTGATTCAGTGTTCAAAGTCCATGACTGTGACCTTATTTATGATCCTAAGAACGAACCACAGGCCAAGAACTAGTTGACCTTCGGGTCTTTAAAAACGTGGTCCAGGACCCTTCAAGTTTCCATTTTGATTAAAACATGTCTGAAGTGCAGCTTTACCTCAAGGTTGCTCCACTCTGTTTTTTTGTTTGTTTGTTTGTTTGTTTGTTTGTTTTGGTGATCCTGTTAATAGAAGAATACTCTCTCTTAAAGAGTACTTAAGTTTTCAAGAGGTTCTTAATTGCCATTTTTCGGAGGTGTGGCAATACTAGATAACACTTCCTGTAGTACCTACTGAGTCCCTGAGTCTCAAATATCAAATTCTCACAGGAATGCTATGAGATATGACCTATTATTATATCCATTTTACAGATAGAGAAACCAAAACCCAGAGAAATTACACATCCTGCCTAAGGTCACATACAACTGACTAGCTCAACAGGGATTTGAACTCAGGAGGTCTGGCTTCAGTATACATCCTTACCCTCTGCTGCCTCTAAATTGACAACTGCCCCTTCGGCTTGTAAAGCAAAGGGTTCCCGAGGGAAGAGTTCTTGAGGTAAAAGGCCATTGACTTCCAGGCAGTGTCTCTCAGTCTGATCTTGTCTGCTCTGGAGTAATCGTGGAGTGTAGCTACCACGAGGAAGGAAACTCACCAGTTCCATGAATGTGTGCTTCCTGATCTCACTGTATTTCTGTAATGAAATCACTATGGATGCGGCAGCCCCACTGAAAACAAATATTTCAATAAAGTGACTCGCAAAAGGCTAGCAGAGCAGATTAGACACCGCAGATCTAGTAGCTGGTTCCTACTAGAGACGGGTGATTTTGTTTGAAGTGTCAGATGTACCCATGGTAAAGAAGGGACACCTATTTTCAAGTTGCAGGTGAGTTATAAACAGCTAAATAATAACATACTTAATTCTTCATATATTTAAATGTATACAGAATCTTAAATGTTTGGGTACTTAGTAAATGGGAGAGAAGAGGGTTAAGTAGAACTGAGAGATTGCATATATTGAAACTACAATGAGCTGACAATACTGTGCTGAATGGTCTTTTAAGGCTGGACTCACTAATTAAGATTTAGTTCAAAAAAATTACTTACTTAGATTTACAGTGAAAGTATATCATAAATGTACACAATATGAATTGCATTGGTATTTATTTCAATGATTAACTGTGAAAGGGATTTTACTTTTCATCACAGATATTTGGAAAATGCCTATGGAAAATATACGTTTTCTTGAATTAACTCTGTAATTTAAATTTATGCACTTTTTTGCAACATGTAAAAGATGGAGATGTGATCCAAAGTCAAAAGCGCTGATATGCGCATGTCAACATACCTGACCAAAAAAAAAAGTCAAACTGACATTGCTATTGATTTGGTTTCTGTGGCTGGCAAATAGGGCCTGAGCAAATGTTTGTTGAATTTATTTTGGTGAGAAATAATTCTTGCTAGAATCGGAGCAGCTGGGTGGCTCAGTAGGTTGAATGTCCATCTTCAGCTCAGGTCATGATCTCGTGCTTCGTGGGTTCAAGCCCCGCATCAGGCTCTACACTGACAGCTCAGAGCCTGGAGCCTGCTTCAGATTCTGTGTCTCCCTCTCTCTCTCTGCCCCTTCCCTGCTTGTGCTCGGTCTCTCAAAAATGAATAAACGTTAAAAAAATTTAAAAAAATGAATAAAATAAATTCTGGCTAGAATAAAAATCTGAGAACTTACAGATCTACATGTAGATATGTGTGTCTGTATGCACATATGTACATATACATACCAATCCACATATAAACACATGTTATATATGTATACATGTATAAATGCACATTATGAAATAATTTGGTAATTTACATAATTTAATTCTGTGGTCTACGTGTATATTTAACACTACAATCACTTTTTATTGAGTTTTTAATTAAACTTTCTTCAAAACATTTATCAAAATCAATTTTCAGAAACACTCTAGACAAATATCAAACATGCCAATAGAAGGCTTATAATCGTCTGTTAAAATATCGTTAGTTTTATTACAGTTATTGTTGTACGGGCAATTACCTTGATGAAATGGTAGCCTCCAATTACCATCCTGGAAGAATCGGAATGAACAGGGTTTCTGACCAAATTAGAATAAACAACATGATTTACTAAATCAATCTAAAATTCACAATGAGAAGCAAGAGACCCCAGGCACCAGGTTAAACATACTTATGATAGAGTGCATGGGTGAAAGACCTCCCTAACCCAAATTCTGGATAATACAGTGTTCATATAACTTCTCTGTCTCTCTCTCTCTTTTTCTCTCTCTCTGCCACACCATCCTTCTCTGATGATGGTGTAGTGATGAAGACCTAAACTGAGGTTTGAATAAGGATGGAGTACACCGATGAAAGTTACCTAGGGCCAAACAACACTTGTTCTATTAGAGACAATGGAGTGAAGCTGTATATTTCCAATTAGTCTCCTAAACAGTTATGGATTTTCTCTACATTTTTTGGACACAGACCATGTGAGGCTAAAATGGGACTATACTGGATATCACCAATGAATGGCCAGTTTAAAGGTGATTATAAAAACGTCTGCTGAGAAAGTCATGACCATAATTATGACTTTCTATCCTTTCTGTCTATAAGTATTATCTTTTTCTTGTTTGTATTTCATTATACTACCCATTTTTAATATGCCTTTTAGGTTTCTAACTTACTATCTATATTTAACACATCTTACAAATTTGCCTATGCTTCACAAGCTACTCAATTATGTGCTGTGTGTATTTAATACACATCCTATGATTTTTGCCCATATCTTGAAAGCTGCTAGCCCACTTCCTATCAGTGATTAACGCTTCTTAGGAGCTTTATCCATCTCATTGTTTTCTTGTCCTGTATAGAAGAATCGAGTATTCTTTAATAATATATATTATAGTAATTCTTTGTGTTAATGTGCTTTATTTATTTGAGACTGGTTAGCTTGGAAGCTTTTTTCACATTTATAAGTATTTGTCCTGCATCAGGAATGATGTCCTTAACCGAAGGCCCTCTTGACCTGTAGGATCATGGCCGCTCTGATTCTGAAGCTACATCCTACACTTACACCAGGCTATCTTGAGTCTCAGCGACTCCATGGAATGAAGCCAAACCTGCTATATTCTTTTGGAATCTATCCATATATCTACCTATCTATCTATCTATCTATCATCTATTCTTATAAGAACAGACACATTCTTAAATGTTTTGGTGCTTAGTAGAGGGGAGTAATAATTTACATAGAACCAAGAGATGATTTAATGTACTAACAATACTATTCTGAACAGTCTTTTAAGTTTGACCTTATCAAAATCTAGTATAAAAACACATTAATTACCTTATTTAGATTTATATTTTATATATCTACTAAATATATATAAATATAAAATGAGTGTATATGTATATATGACCCACCTCTGAAGCTATGTTCTAATGCTTTACATTCCAAGTATATATGTCTTAGATGTAAAAAAGTAGTGTTTACCAGTTTCCCAGAATGTGTTTTGACAATTTACCAAATTAAACATCAAGCTTCTAAGTAAACCATGGATTAAAGAAGAAATCAGAGAGGAAATTGTAAGATTCCTTGAACTGAATGATAATGAAGACAAAATATACCCAAACTCGAGGAATGCAGATAACATAGTTCTTAGATAAAAATTTATAATTATCGATACTTATATTGCACATAAAAAAGGTAAAATCAATAGAATAAACTTCCACTTTAAGAATCTAGAAAAAAATATCAAAGTTAAGAGAAGGAAGCAAATAATAAAGACAAGAGATGAAAGGGAAAAGAAAATCGATGAAAACAAATTACA
Organism: Paguma larvata; assembly: GCA_030068075.1. NCBI lineage: Eukaryota > Metazoa > Chordata > Mammalia > Carnivora > Viverridae > Paguma > Paguma larvata. Next base: position 80,617,742 of record CM057823.1, read on the forward strand.
ATGAAAAGATCAATAAAACTGCTAACTCTCAACCTAAATTGATCAAGAAAAAAAAATTAAAAAATTTACCAATATCAATATTGAAAGAGGAGCCATCGCAATGAATACTACAGACATAAAAGAAAAATAAAGAATATTAAAACAATTTGATGAGGTTTTGGGGTGACAATGGGGGTTCAGAGCTGACGGCCAAGAAAGAATTCTTGAAGACGTTTTTGGTGCAAAAAAAGTGATTTTATTAAAGCACAGGGACAAGACCTGTAGGCAGAAAGAGCTGCACTGGGTTTGGGAAGAGTGACTGATTGTATACCTTCAGGTTGGGAGGGGGTTAGGGACAGCATAAGTCTCTAAGGGATTTTTGGAAGCAAGGTTTCCAGGACCTTGAGGGGCTAGCTGTTGTTAGGAAAACACCAATTATTACTGTTTAGTAAAGCCTCAGTCATGAGACCTTCAGATGTATCTCAGGGGCCATATGTTTGAAGTATAATTGCCAACATACACTTGGGGGTTAAAGATAAAGGAAGTTTGCAAAAGAATTTTTATGTGTTTAAGGAGACTCACAGGATCCTGGGGTTGGGGAGAGGAGGGTCAGGATAACGTTAAGCCATGATTCCCTTTTGCCTCCAGCAAAGTGTCATCATCAAGGCAGCTGAGCTCCTAGAGGAGGATCACTGCCTATTTCAAGGACTTGTCAATGGGCTGCAGGCAGAAAGGAATTTAATTTTTCATTTGCCTTTGTTTCCCAACTCGCCTTGGCAAGCACTTAAACCCCTTACATCTTAATGAGGGTGATATTAGGGGTCCAGGAAATGGAGTCTATAGGTTTCTGGAGATTAGGCTATGGACAAGATTGCTTTTTTCTTGCAGTTTACTAAGCTATCTGTAAACTGAAGGAGACTCCTGTCCTGCAACTCCTGGTTGACTGTGATCTCCATCAGTCAACCATTTGCTTGCTTTCCTTTCCTTTGTTCTTGGGTAGCCAGAAGTCCAAGGAATATCACACATATCCCACCTGGGGCAGGGAGGGGTGCCGTTTCGTCTTTACTTTGCCCTCGGCTTAACTTATGCTCTCTCATCAAACTTATGGCAATAAATTTAGCAACTTTAAAGAAAGAGGCAGATTCCTCAAAAGCCATAAGTTACAAAGGCTGACATACAAAAAAATAAAATGTTTTATTTATATCTATTATAGAAATGTAATTCATTAAAAAAATTCTTCCTACAAGGAAAATTCTAGGTCCAAATGTCTTCACTGGAAAATTCTAATAAAAAATCAAGAAAAAATAATGCCAACCTTATACAAGTTTATAAGCAATCCTTTAAGAAAATATAAGAGAAAGAACCACCTCTCAACTTATCTTGTGAAGGCAGAATTATCCTGTCGAAAACAAAGATTTTATATGAAAAGAAATCTACACAGAAATACCTTGAAAGCCAGTCAATATAATTCTCCATATTAATTGAATAAAGGGAAAAAAAGGCATTTATCAAAATTGAACATGTAGCTATAAGAAAACCTACCAGCAAACCAGAAATAGAAGGAAACTTCTTGAACCTACAAGGCTACAGCTAATATCTTACTTTATAATGAAAGATGAATGCTTTACTCCTAAAATCAGCAAATACGTCTGCTCTGTTTAAGTAATACTGGAGATCCTAAGCAGGGCTATAAAATTAGAAAAAAAAAAAAAAGAAAGAAAGTCACAAATATCGGAAAAAAATAGATAAGTGGTGTTGACTGCAGACAATGGATTCCTGAGGAACCCATAAAAAATATTTGTAGAACTATAGTTGAATTTAGCAGGTCACAGGATACAAGATAAATATACAAACATAAGTTATATTTGTGTATACACAAATATACAGCAATGAATAATTGGAAATCTAAATTTTTTAAATATAATTTGCAAAAGTATCCAACATAAAATACTTAGGCATATATTACTAATATGTACTCTGAAAAGTACAAAATAGTGTTGGGAGAAACTGAAAATAATCTAAATCCGGGGTTGGCAGACTGTGGCCTACAACTTGTGACCTGTTTTTATTTTTAGAATATAGCCACACTCCTTTGTTTACATGTGGCTAAGATGGCTTTTACCGTCGAGAGGTTGCAACAGAGATCATAAAATTTAGCAAAATTAAAATATTTATGACCTTGCCCTTTACAGAAAACTTTATCAACCCTTCATCTAAATATTTGGAGAGATACCATGCTCATGAATTGGATGATTTGTTGTTAAAATTACAGTTTTCCCCAAATGTTATCTACAGACTCAGTGCAATTTCAGCAGGCTTTCTTTTACAACGTGGTGAGCTGATTCTAAAATTGATATGCAAATCCGGAGGAGTTAGAAGGAAGAGGCAAAATACTGTTGAAAAAAAGAACAATATTGGAGGATCTATACTCCCAGATATCAAGATTTACCATGAAGCCATAAAGGCCAAAGCAATGTGGTAATGGCATAAAGATTGACAGACAAATCTTAATGGAACAGAATGAAGAGTTCAGAAGACAGTCCAGATATCTAGTCAATTGGACTTGACAGCTGTGCTAAAGTGAAAAAAATGGAAGGATAATCTTTTAACAAAAGAAATAGGAACAACTGGGTTTTTAAGGTTTCAACGGGGTTGAAAAAAAATTATTTACATACATCATTCTTAAAAATTAACATAAAAATGTTCATACACCTAAATATAAAAGCTAAAAATACAAACCTTTAAAAGAAAAAATAGAATAATCTTTGCAATTTTGAGATGGGTTAAGATTTCCTGAACAGAACACAAGAAGTACTAACTATGAAGAGAAAAAAATGTGATATAATTAGATTTCATTAAAATGTACACTTTTTCTCTCTTTAAGCTCCAAAATGACTACTAACATACTAAAGTTTCCAGAGAATCCTGCGGTAAAAGTCCTGTTTAATATTGTTTGACTTATTTCAAAAATTTATTGGTTTAAGAACCATTTTAAAGTAGAACACCAATTAATCTTTTACAGAATTTGTTTTTGTTTTATCTTTTACAAAATTTATATTCCAAAAAACACACCGGCAAAGTACTATTGAAAACACATTGCTTTCTTCTGGAATAAACTTTATTTACAACTTAGTTTCTTTTTTTATAATTTTTTTTAATGTTTATTTTTGAGACAGAGATTGACAGAGCATGAGTGGGGGAGGGGCAGAGAGAGAGGGAGACACAGAATCCGCAGCAGGCTCCAGGCTCTGAGCTGTCAGCACAGAGCCCAACGCGGGGTTCGAATTCACAGACCGTGAGATAATGACCTGAGCCGAAGTCGGACGCTCAAACGACTGAGCCACCCAGGCGCCCCTATTTTCTATTAAAATTAAGAAGTCCTCGTAGAAAATTTGGCTGGAGAATTTCAAATTTAAACCCAGGTCTCACTTGCTCTGGTTAAAGGAGTCTAAAAAACATCGCCACAAAGAGGCTTTAGTCCTACAAAATCCTAAAAGGAAATTCACTGTATTTCTACTTTACTTTGAGAGAAACTGAGTCATAGAGAAACTAGGTGACTCACATCCAATCGTACGTCCAGCTAATGGCAGGCCTCAGAACAAATACCCGAAGAAGTGCTAAGAAATTACTAAATTTCCTCAGCTGTAGATCTTAAAAGAGACAATAATGATTATATTCCAAAACATTCCAAGTAAGGACCCATCAAACATCACCATTTGTCCAACATAGGAAAGTGCTGTCAACAAACACTGCATTAATTAAATAAACCACAGAAGCAACCACTCTCATACAGCTAAAACAGCAAAGCAAATCTTAGATAGGAGTAATATGGTACCTATTCCGATTTCTATCCAATATAGCACACAGAAAATGTGCTAAATTCCAAGAAAGCATTTCAAAACTTAGTATAGATTACGTCAAGTCAGATATTCGTGCATTGAATGCCCATTTTCCTGAAAAATGGCTTTCAAAGGCGAGAGTTGGCATATTCTGCATAAAACATGAATAAGAAATGAGGTTATAGATCAAAGGAAAGCTCTCACATTCGCAAAGTTAACTCTTATGTTCAAAGTTTCTGTGAAAACAGAAGAAGTGTTGGAAATAGTTACACATGATGTCTGCAGTTGCTTTCAGGAATAAGTAATCCTGGGGTGTACATTGTGTTGGAAGCCTTGGTGCCACGTTTGCATATCTCATCCCCAAAATACACATCCTCCCTTGCATTTGTATCTAAGTTTAGTTTGTGAAATCGAAGACTTGTTGATCTGAAATAGGCTCTAACTGACCTAAAACTAACATCATCAAACTATCCCTTGACGAGCATGTGTGGATTAACTGCACTCAGAATCTACCACGTGCCACAGAATATAGAGACAAAGCATAGTCTAGCCCCACCTTTCCAAAGGGAAAATACATGACATAATTGCTACCATTGAGAAGTCTGCAGTGTTCTGTGGTTGATTTTATAGATTAATATAACTGCGGATAATGGTTTACAGAAAACCCTATACGAAAAACTTTGCCAGAATTTTCTATTCCGATTACTTTGAGATAATATTACGGTATCATTTTTGATTGGCTTTTTTTCTGTGATTGTTTAGTGGGTATTTTCATGCTAGATGTGTGCTAATTCTTATGCACTCAAAAATGGAGAGAAAAGGAATTCTGGGATTAAAGTCTCAGAAACAGATTTAAGTGAGTACCATTAGTCATGCAAACGTATCTCACAGATGTGGACTTACGGAGATAAGATATTGTTTTGTGTTATCAGCTTTATGGAACCTGAAAAATATAAAACTGTGAAACAATCTGATATGGGCCTAGATGGGTGCTTTATTCAGTTGAAAACTGAAAATCAGAGATAAACTTTTCCAGGTCACGCAAAATCAAATGGTGAAACCAATGTTTGAATCCACCTCTATTAGCAAAGCCTTATCTTCCCTTATGTGTTGCAAGCTCATTGAGGACTGGCCATATAATTAACAATTACTCTACTATTCACTGTCCCCCCTATGGCTAGCATAGTCTTGTGGCTTAATAGTCAACTAAATTCAACAAGGTAGGAATTACTATCTTCAGCTTATGCATGGCAAAACTTGGGTTCAAAGAAATTAAGTTATTGCTAAAGGATATATAGCTAGAGAAATAGCATTAAATGCCATTTCCTTAGTTCTAATTGTGTTTCAATAAAACACACACAGACTTACAGATACTCTTGGAGACTGAATCAATAAACAACCATGGTTGCAGGGAGACCCAGCCAATGAAAATGGTCTTATGATATTACTTTAAAGTAATTATGAAATGAATATTTTTTCTGTCAACCTAGAAACATTTAGCTTTATCACTGAGCCATCTGATTTTTTGTAGAGGCTGAATTCAATATTCTTTAATATATAGAGAAAAAAAATCATATCTGCACCTAAAGTTTCAACGAAAAGTTTCAAAATAAACGGTAAAACACAGACTTTATTGGGTAGCTTTTTGAATTAACACAGAGAGAAATGGATGATAAAGTGACAAAGGAAAAGATCAAATGCCAGCTTTACATACTGGATGTCAACCACAGCTGAACCTTAAGATAATTGCCTATAAAATTGTATACTAACTCCTCAGGCCGTTATTTAAAAAGCCTCTCATTAGCTGTTCTACTGAGTCTCATTTCTCTTTTCAATCTGGTGTAATTATATTTACCCTAAAAAAAAGCATCAGTTCGCTGCCGCCTCCTCCTGTCACTTCAAATACACCTTGCTAGCTCCTCTTCTGGTGAATATTTGACACTTTAAGTCAAATGCTCTTTCAAAGGCCATCTCAAGAGGTTTCCCCTTAGGGAGGCTTTCTATATTCAATTCATGTTCCAGTTCCTTTAGAATAATTCCTTTGTACTTGAGCACGCTCATTTGTGTATCGGTGCGTGTTTGTTTTCAAGCTGTCAGGTGTGCTTCCGTTTCCTCACGAGATGGTGGTACCAGCTTGGCCATGGTTGGCCTTCCAGAAATCAGATAAATAAATGTCTCAGAGCTGGGACAGATTGAAGAGAACACAGAGTTTTTGTTTGTTTAATAATCCGTATCTCATGGTTTTAGGATTAGAGATAAGCACCCGGCAAGGAGGAGGCTAGAAGTATACACTGGGGACATGGGGCTTTGGAGAGAGATGGAGGGTTGTGGGGAGACAGAGGGGAGGGAGAGAGATCTGCATTCAAGTACTGGGTTCACCATTCATTTCTGTATTATCCTGGACCCATCCATTTTTATCAGCAGTTTCCACGTTTCTAAAATGAAGACAACCATACCACAGTTTTTAAGTGTTGTGAGAATTAATTTAAGATAATTTACATGATAAGGTTTTCATCAGTGTGAACAAGTTGAGGTTGGGCTGTCCCAAACAGACGCCAGGTGTTCGGTTGTCTCAAGGCCTCACCATATTAAGTTCAACAAATTTAATATGGTCCAGCCTTCTGTTATATGATTCGAATGTTTAATAACATTAGGGTTATATAATATCATGTGTCAAGATTCTCAATAGCCCAAACAAATAACTGCTACTTTTATTAAAATAGTCTTTTTCCCGGAAGGTGTATAAATGGGCAACACCACCAAGTCCCTTCCTCTCTGTTCCCATCACCCAGCAACCTTCTCTGTGTTTCTTTCTGAAGGTATGATTGTGATCAAAAGTAGCTCTGGCCTTGGAAACCCCTCTCTCCTTCTCTCTCCTTCTCTCTCTCCCTCCCTCCTTTCTCTCACACCCATCTTTTCTATTTGAATTGAATACAGAAATACATAAAGATATAAAGATCACTTGTAATCTAGCTCTAAAGGACAATAAACATTAAGTGTAGCACCAGACTTTTCCTTTGTAGTGAGTATACTGCACATAGAAGATATTTTTAAAATGTATTTTTAAATTACATTTTTCAGAGTATAAAAATAATATACACTCTTTGCACTTACATTGACATCCGATGTCGTGTCATTTGACACCTTTAAAATTCAAATTTATTTTTTTAATTTTTTTAACGTTTTTATTTCTTTTTGAGAGACATAGAGACAGAGTGTAAGCAGGGGAAGGGCAGAGAGAGGGGGACACAGAATCCTAAGCAGGCTCCAGGCTCTGAGCCATCAGCACAGAGCCCAACTCGGGGTTCGAACTCACAGACCGTGAGATCATGACCTGAGCTAAAGTCGGCCACTTCAGCAATTGAGCCACCCAGGCACCCCTAAAATCCAAATTTAATGAATGTGCAGCATAAACACTCAGTTAAACTTTCTTCTTTAGTTAGACATTTAGAAATATTAAAATTTTTCAATATTACACAATCAACGACAGAGTAATCATCTTTAAACATATAATTTTGTACATATTTTGGTATCTCTATCACAAGGCTCTTAATTAAACTGCTAACTTTCTTTTGAGAAGCTTACCACCCCCGAGCATTCATGGTATAAGAGAGCCCCTTTTCCCCGCACCATGCCAATAGCATTCCAGTTAGTTGAATTAGAAGTTGTTATTGTTGTTTTTATAATTTGTAATCATATCAATTATCTGCATGTAATCATAACTCTGTACACTTTCTAAAACTACATTTTTTAACATTTTTCAATACTTAACTGAGTTGGAATGCAATTCCAGAACAATTTTAAATAGATATTGGTGCCTTGCCTCTTGATTTTACTGTGAATCATTCTGGTATTTTTACCTTCAGTATAATGTTAGTTGTTGGCTAGAAAAACACTCTTTATCATATGTAACAAGAAAGTATATTCTCATTTAATATGTTATTTTATTATAGAAGAGTTTTAAGGTTATTAAATGCCTTTATGGTTCAACTGAGATTACCGTGTAATTGAATTTTTTTGGTTCATTTAAATGATAAATTACAACACATTTCTCCTTTGTCATACTTCAATCATATATTATATATGCTCAACTATCATGTGGTGTTTATTCTTTAGCAAATCTGATGAATTCAATAGTTGTTGATTTGATTTTAGAGATCTACGTTTGCGCCCCTAAAGTATGTTGGTGTCTTTATTCATTCCCTCCTTTGATTTATGTGACACATATGTATGTATATATATATTTCTATGGGAGTATAAAGTTTTAATATTGTTTAATATTATATTTAATATTATTTTATCTCCACTGATGGTTGGTCTATTATGAATACAACAATGACTTTTATCCAAAGGAAGTTAACTTGAATTCTTTCTTCATATTATTGAAAAGATAAAGAGCTCAGTTAATAAGAAAAATCAGGGTTCTAATTTCACCTATGTGATGTTTAGCAAGCAACTTCTTTTTGTTGTTGTTTTGTTAATGTTCATTTATTTTTGAGAGAGAGAGAGAGACGGAGAGAGAGGGAGAGAGAGAATCTCAAGCACACTCCATGCTGTCAGTGCGGAGCCCCACATGGGGCTCAATCCCATGATCTGTGAGATCATGACCTGAGCTGAAATCAAGAGTTGGACGCTTAACCAACTGAGCCACCCAGGTGCCCCAAGCAACTTCTTTCAGGCGTAATCTCCTCTCCTATAATTGGGGGAAGAAAATTAACCTCACATATCAGTAGACTAGTAAGTGACATGACGTGTGCCTATCAGCCCAAGGGCAGCCATCAGGCAGTGCTCAGTATGTTATGCTGTGAATTGTCTCTACTCTCCATCTTCCTCCTCAGCACTATCCTTACTTTTTAAATTGTTTTTCTGGCCTATGTTTTTCATGTTTATCGTTCTTTCATCACGTCTTTCACCTTACTATTTTATTTCTTATTACAAGAGAACCTGAAATTTTTCTTCAACACACAGAGGCAAATTTTCGCATCAGGTTTTTCAGCAGGGTCCATTCCACCATTGCTATGTTACCGGCCAGTTGCCCTTCTACCCACCTCCCTTTTCTTCTGAACTTCTTTTTCCATAGCATCTAGTTGTCTCTTTCTCAGCCCGTACTCTACATTTGACTGATATTCATATTTCTTAGGAACGACAACGAGCTGAATCTTTTTGGATAAGCCAAGGAGTTGTGTAAGAGTTTCCTTTGCTTTGTCTTATAAATAATTTTTCCAGAGATTGGATTTTCAGAATAATATGCTCTGCTTTCTCTTATGCTATAGTCTTTTCTTTCCTAAAGGGACCACATGATGATTTTCATCTACTTTTAAAATTATATAGCACTTGGTACATAAAAGAACATATGTAACATACAAAATATATAATAAATAACTTGCAACATAAATATATACAGTAAATAACATGCAGTGAACTAGAACATTACACAGACTGTTGAAGTTTCCTGTAAATCCTCTCCTGTTACCTGTCTTTGTGCCCTCCCCTTTTTAAATACATCTCAGACATTCCTTCTAGCATCTCTCTCCTTCTCGTGAGAGTATATCCCTCATATGTTCCTTCATGGGGAATCTGTTGTGGTAGATTAGTTTTTAGATGAAAACACTTTTAATTTGGCTTTCTTTGAAAGATGCCTTTGCTGGGGATGATTCTAGGTTGAAATAAACTTTCAGCATGCTGAGGATGTTGTTCTAGTGCCTTCTTGGCTTCTGTGAAGAGATTGTTGAGAAGTGAAATATTAGTCCAGTTACCATTGCTCTGTTCATACCCATCTTTTCTCTCTGCTTTTTCTTTCTTTTTTTAAAATGTTTTTATTTATTTTTTGAGAGAGAGCGAGCATGCGAACACAAGTGGAGGAGGGGCAGAGAGAGAGGGAGACACAGAATCTGAAGCAGGCTCCGGGTTCCGAGCTGTCAGCACAGAACCCATGTGGGGCTCGAACTCACTAATCATGAGATCGTGACCTGAGCGGAAGTCGGACACTCAACCTACTGAGCCACCCAGGCGCCCCTCTGCTTTTTCTAACACTTGCTATTTTATTTGATTCTCTGCACTCTAATTTTACACCTATGCATGATAATTTACCTTATTTGGGATTTGTTGGTATTCCTCAGAATGAGTTCACTAGGCCTCTGTGAAATTCTCAGCCATTGTCTACTTAAATGTTGCCTCTTCAGGCATGCCTAGGTGGCTCAGTCTGTTAGCATCCAACTTCGGCCCAGGTCATGATATTGTGGTTCACCAGCCCGGGCCCCACATCAGGTTCTGTGCTGACAGCTTAGAGCCTGGAGCTCGCTTCGAATTCTGTCTCTCTCTCTCTCTGCCCCTCCCCTGCTCATGCGTGCACGCTCTTTCTCTCCCAAAAATAAATAAACGTTAAAAAAAATTAAATGTTACCTCTTCAGTCCATTTTTTCCCTAGAACTTTGATTAGTTATGTGTTGGACTAGCTTGTGCTGTCTTCCCTGTTCCTCAACCTCTCTTTTATACTTTTCATCAGTTTGTTTCTGTGAGCACCAATGATATGATTTCTTAATGTATATCTTCTGGCTTGTTAATTGTCTTTTAAACAGTTATTTTGTAAATATAGCTTTAATTTCACAGACTATATTTTTCATTTCTAAAACTTTAATTTTGCTTTTTATCAACTATGCCTGCTCATCGTTGATAGATGTTTGAGCCTTACTCATGTTTTTATTCTATATTTTGTTTCCATACCTTTATTAGTCATACTTACATATTTTATATCTCTAAAAATTCCAATATCTGTTCTCTGTCAGTCCTGTTGTCTCTCACTCACAATTCCTTGTTTTTATGTGTTGTGTGATCTCTGATTCTGAGCGTATGTTTGTTAAAATTCTGTGGGGCTTTGTTGAGGCTCGATGCAAGGATATGTTCAGCAAGAAAGACTTTGCCCACTTTCTCCATGTCCCAGAAAGCTACAAGCCCAGATCTTCTTTAAACCAAAATTCTTTAATTGAAAATAATGTGAATTCAAGCTCAAAGCCCATTAAGGAGCAGAACTATGGACAAAAAATATTTTGGAAAACTATTGCTTCTTCTCTCTTTACCCAAAGCCAGCCCTAGTCAGAGAAGTCTCCTATTTCATGGCTTCCTTGGTGTAGGTCGTTATGAGTCTGGGCTTTACATGAGACTCTCCAATCTAATTCCTCACAATACACTGGCCCTAATCTTTGTCTTGTGCCTCTCGCAAGCACAATCATTAAAACCAAAGCTCTAAGCTACTGGAGATCATCTCCCCTGGGTCAGCGGGTAACTCCAACTTTCAGGGTCCTCTTGGACTTGTGCTCTTTGCTTCATTCCTGACTCCAGAGAATTTCCATAAATTTGTTTAGATCCCATTTATTTATGTGATTGCTATTTTTTAAGATTTTACTCAGCATTTTAAAAGTTTTTTGACATACCTTACAAAATTTTTCAGAATATCCGGAAACTTGTAATGTTGTTTGAAACCAATGACCTCAAGTGAAGATTTTGCCATTGGCGGCAGTGTGTTTACCTTGGTCAGGCTAAAAGAGAAATGTCCAGCTGGTTCTGTTTAGTTCCGCCTCGGTCAGGAGTAGAGTTTTCTTCCCATGGCTTCATCCCTATCTAAGATTACACTTCAACATCAGAGGCCAGTACAAAGGTCTAGGATTGTTGCAAAGGAAGCTGGACACAGACAGTAGATTACAGGGACTACACAGAGACTCAATGCTGAGTCTCTAGCTGATGACACCATTTCATTTATCCCTCACCTCTTGACTGGGTCCTTCCTTTCAGTTGTCTGCCTTCTCCCTCCCCAGCCCCAATCATATTTGGTTTCTATAATAAGCAAGAAGAAACATATTCTGCAAGGGTACACGGTAATCTTTCTGTGCCAATAGCTCCTCTGGGTCATTATTTTTGCTTCTGCGTTATCCCATCCGAGAGGTGGGGAAACAGGAAAGGGAAATCTCCCTTTAGCGTATCACTGAGAGAGCAGAGATAGAAAAAAATGCGTGAAAACATGTCGGTAAATTCTTCAAGATTTCAGACAGGTTCTTAGATATTGTTGTTTCCCTGGGGTGAGTAGGTAGTTTTCTTTTGCTTGGATCTCATAAAATGATTTCATGCCCCTAATATTATTTTATTCTGGTCTATAACTATTGTTTTCCAATTTCCTGTGCTCAAGTGTGCAGATTCAGTACAATCAACCCTACAGCGTGTCTTTTGCCTACGGTATTTGAGGTGGTCACTTCACTACAATTACAGTCTCTGCCTTCCCAGAACAGCAGGAGCCCTGTTGGCTCAGCATTGCGACTGCCCTAGTGACTGGATCTGTTCCAGCACTCTGTTGTTACCTTTACCATTCCATGATGTCAGAGTTTATAAGAACGATACTGTTCAATAAATGCGTGCTTGAAGTCTCTGGTAAATTCATGTGTTGGCCGCAAAGGTACTCTAATGTGATATGAACTCGCCCTCCTTCAGGCAGATCTGAGGCTTACCAAGTAATTAGGATTCGAGGATTATTTTTAAATTACTAATTAAATTAACTCTTCAACCAGAGCACAACTATCACAAATGATTTGCAAGCTGATAAGAATGAGGAAAACCAGTACGACAAGTTTTCTCTCTCACTCCTGACTATGTATCTGTCATATTGGCATATGCTGATTCCTTCTCTCTTTCTCTCTGCCTCTCTTCCTTTCTCCCTCTCCAAGTTGAGAGGGAGAGCTCTCAACTTGAGCTCTACTTTCGGAAGGGAAATGAAAAATGCCACAGTTTTCAAGATCTATTTTGCTCATATCGGGAAACATTTGTTTGACAGGCACAGAGTGAAAAGCTTCAGAAACTTGCAATAAGCTTAAATGGGAAAAAAAGAGTCAAGAGATTCTATCTTTTACCCTTTGTATTAAGGAATGCTGTATTAAATGTAAATTTTGATTAAATAAAAATTCATGTATAAATCATGTAATTAATTTTATTATATGTGTTTTAAAAGTATTATAACCAAGTTACCAATGTTAATAATTTCCTAAGATTGCCATCTTTTCATTCTCTGGACAATCTGAAAAACAGAATAAATATAGTTTTTAGGTTATACTTTTATAAGTAGAAATTACTTTGATAATATGGATTCTGGGTTTTGAGGATATAAAATAACTTATTAAATTTTTGGGCCCTAACAACTTCCTTACAAAGTAACTATAAGATACTTCTTTTGGCCTAAGAGTGTCATGGAAAAATTACTGAGATACTAACAATGCCATGAACTGAAAAATTTGGAAATCTCTGTTCTAGTCTAATATTCTGTACAATGCATAAGGTAGTTCCTGAACAGAGCTAAAGACTTATAGATGAGATAGATCTATAACAAAGACCGAAGTGAACCAGAAAATAAATAATGATATAGTGATTTTAGTGCCTCCAATTCATGAGTATTTTTAAATTATGAAGCACAGCATATATCAAAGCCTTTATGGCTTCTTAAATTTACCCTGCCTATATTCGCTCAACTCAACATTAGAACATTTTACTATTCTCTTCATGTTAAGAAAAATCTCCTATTTGTTGTGATCTCTTATTTGGTTCCAAAGCCCATACACAGATAAGCTTTGGGGGAATTCATGAAGACAGGGAATACATAAGTGTAAAAAAACAAAACAACAAAAAAAACCAGACAAACAAAAAACAAAACAACAACAAAAAAACAACAAAAGACTGTAGATTTTCCTTCATTAGGGAGTCAATTAAAGTTTATATTTTGTGTTGTTGTCATTGTCATCCATGTAATCTCTAATTACTAAGAATTTATTGTTCATTTAACACATTTTTCTTGAGTCCACAGTGGACAAGCATCGTATTCTACTAGTGTGAAGTGTTCCATAATGACAGACTTTTATTATGGCACATATGATCATCAAATTCAAACTTGTCCTTTAAAAATATACATTTTACATAAATTGCAACCTAAATTCTTATTTTTCTTTACTTGATGAACTTAGGTTGAGATGTCTTTAAAAATTAGATAACTGGTAACTTGCAGATTAAATTAGAATTATATTTTGTTAAATATTCAACAAATGAGTGGCAATAAAAATATTCAAATTATAGATGAATACATAAAAAAGTGTACAAGTCCCATTTAGTATACTTCTTCATCTCCTACTACCCAAATCCCATTTTCTTCAGAAGTCACCTTTACCTACACTGTGGGATGATTTCAGTAGATTTTCATTATTTTAGGCATTTAAATATACACAAACACAAATAAATTTTTAAAAATTTAAAAATAAATAAATACACACAGAGTGGGATCATATTATATGTATAATTTTTCTGTCTCTTGCTTATTTTTCCTCATTCATAAGTTTTGAAGCATTATATTTTATATATCTTGGGCAGATATACATTATTTATTTCCCCACTTTTATTGAGATATAATTGATATATATTATATTAGTTTAAGATGCACAAAATAGGGGCGCCTGGGTGGCTCAGTCGGTTGGGCAGCCGACTTCAGCTCAGGTCATGATCTCGCAGTCTGTGAGTTCGAGCCCCGTGTCGGGCTCTGTGCTGACGGCTCAGAGCCTGGAGCCTGCTTCGGATTCTGTGTCTCCCTCTCTCTCTGCCCTTCCCCTGTTCATGCTGTGCCTCTATGTCTCTCAAAAATAAATAAACATTAAAAAAAATAAGATGCACAAAATAATTATTTGGTATAGGTATATATTGTGAAATGATTACCACATAAATTTACTTAGCATGTATCACCTCACACGGTAACATATGAATTCATATACATAGGGAAGTTTATATACATGAACAGAGACAGAAGAGATAAAGTAAGGCAAGAGGAGTGCGTGCTGAACACAGTACACACTGAACGCGGTAGGCTCTCAGCTAAGGAAAAAGCAAGACATGCCGAAAACAGCATACGCTGAAAACAACAGAAGTGTTTTCTCTTCTGAGATGAAATGCTTATATCACCAAAGAATGTCAAGCCCACCCTGACCCCTTGCTTCGCCCGGTACATTCTTCCCAAGTTTGCTAACGTACATGCACAGGCAGTCATGTAGAGTCATGGTATGTTTCACATGATTTATTAACTTCTTTTTCTGCTTTCGTTTTCACATACTATTGTTCACTCCCCAATAAATACAAGAGAACTACCCAGGCTGGGGCCGCACCCAGCCCTCTCTTGCTTAAGCAAGCTTTTCTCGGTGCAGTCCCTCTGGGCCTCTCTTTGTTCCAAACGTTTGGACTCTGAGTAATCCTTTCAATCTCACGTGGCACCGAGCAGTGGAACACATCTGTAGAAATTTTTCATGAATTCATACTCTTCCATAGTATGGGTCTACCATGATATAGCCAGTCTGCTGATTGTGATTTAGTTAGATTGTTTACAGTTTTTTGTCTTTTCCTTTTTTTAGAGAGAGAGAGAGAGAGAGAGAGAACACTAGAGAAAGAGCGCAAGTGGGGGAAGAACGGCACAGGTAGAGAAAGAATCTTAAGCAGGCTCCACACACACACAGTGCAGAGCCCAATGCAGGGCTCGATCCCATGGCCCTAGGATCATTACCTGAGCCAGAATCAAGAGTCAGACACTCAACTGATAAAGCCACTCAGTCTCCCTGCAGTTTTTGCTATTACAATATATATACCCTTCTGTACATGTTGAGTAGTTTTGTCATATATATTTCTAAAGGCAAAGCCCTTTGGGATAAAATATTTGTGCACTTGAAATCTCGTTAGATATGTCCAAATTGCCTCACAAGATGGTTAGAACCATTTTTATCACCAACTGTAGAGCAGAGTGCTACTTGCCCTGCAAACTTTTATGGAGAAATGTTTGCAAATTCATTTTTGGCCTATTATGTGATCAAATGTGTGACTATTCAATCAACACTAGAAAAGGTTTTTAGGTTTAATGTCCAATATTATTAACAGAATTAGCCAGGTCCTACATACTGATACATTTTGTCTCTATTATCTGCCAATTTTTAAGAGAACTGTGTTAAATGACCCAACTATGATTGTACTTTTGTCAGGTACTTTTTAAATTTCTAACAGTTTTTCCTTTACTTTAAAGGTATTATGGTAGATGCATAAAAGATTCATGAGATAGAACATGTTGGTAGATTGTCCCTTATAACAATATATAAAACTGTCACATTGAATTTCTTTGTCTAACTGGGAATGGATGTTTTCTGATAGTATCATAAAGCCTTTCTTTTAGTTAGTTTCCTGCTTGTTACATTATTTTTGGTCCTTTAGCCTTAAACCATTTGGCTTCATATTGTTTTATGGGTGCCTCTTTCAAAGCACTAATGACTAGAATTTTAACATGTGTTTTTAAAATTTATATAGCTTAATCCGAAGACTTCTGCCTTTTGAAAAGAATTAGAATTTGAAAAGATTAGATGGTTATTTAAATATTTTGACTGTCTATTTTGTTTTCTTTTCTTTGTTCTTCAATTTTTTAAAAAAATATTTAAGTATAGGGGGTGCCTAGGTAGCTCAGTCCATTGAGCTTCTGACTTCAGCTCAGGTCATGATCTCGTGGTTTGGGAGTTTGAACCCCACATCTGGCTCTCTGCTGTCAGTGCAGAGCCTGCTTCAGATCCTTCATCTGTCACTCTCTCTCTCTCTTCTCCACTTGTGCTCTCTCTCTCTCAAAAATAAATAAACATTAAAAAATATTGAAGTATAGTTGACATGCAATGTTATATTAGTTTCAGGTGTATACCATAGTGATTCGAATTCTATATATTACTCAATACTCACCATGGTAACTGTAGTCACTTCTGTCACTAGACAATGTTACCACAATATTATTGACTATATTCCCTGTGCTGTATTGTTTATCTCTGCAACTTAGTTTTCCATTTTAACATATTCTTGTTTTCTTCTTTATTTGTTCCTTTTTATTATATTGCTGGCTTAGATTTCATTGGTTTGGAAATTTTATACCATGTTTTGATTCATCTACGGTTGATTTTTTGTTGTTGTTGTTGTTATTTCTTAAGGTATAATTCACAGGGGTACAAAGACCTTGCATGTACAGTTTGATCTGTTTTTAAAATGCAATTATATAAACTACATCCTTGCCAAGATCTCTCTCCTCTAAGAAATTTCCTTCCCAATCTCTGCCACCCAGCAACAAGCACTGTTCTCATTTCTATAACCACAAATCTGTTATGTGATTTCTAGAATTTCATCTAAATGGAGCCATACCACGTACACACTTTCCTGTCTGCCTTACTTTGGTCAGCACATGTCACAGATTTCCATCCACGTGACTGTGCCTATCAGCAAGTCATTCCTTTATTTTGCTAAGTAGTATTCCAATATATGAAATACCGGAATTTGTTTATCCATTCACCTCTTGTGGGATACTTAGTTTGTTTCCAAATGTGTGCTGTTATGGCTAAAGCTACAACAGACATTCTTGTGTAAGTCTTTCTTGGTGGATATGCATGCTAAAAACTATAAAGAGTCTGCAATTTTACCCTTTTACAAGTTTGCTTGGCACAGTTTCATGGATTCTGGCAGAAGGCTTGAGGCTACTGAGTCAGAGACAAAAGACTTTATCCCTCAGGGCACAACAAGCAGTATAAGTAACAGTATACTTCCATGGGTTGCCCAGGCCTCCAAGTCCTATGAGGTAATACAGGGAGACCCAGGTGGATGTTACTCATGACACCGAATGTTAACAACACCAAGTGCTGACAAGGATGTGGAGCAATGGGAGTTCTCATTCATTTCTGGTGGGAGTGCAAAATGGTGTAGCCACTTTGGAAGACAGTTTGGCAGTTTCTTAACATAAACACTAAACATATTTTTGCCATATGACCCAGCAATCACACTCTTAGGTATTTATCGAAATGGATTGGAAACTTATGTGCACACAAACACCGACGCATGAATGTTTATAGCAATGGGGTTCATAGTTACCAGAACATGGAAGCAACCAAGATGTCCTTCAATAGGTGAATAACCACAAACCACAGTATGTCCATTCAATGGAATATTATCAGTGATACAAAGAAATGTGCTAACAGGACTGCATGAGACACCCTGGAACGTTAAATAGGTATTGCTAAAGAAACCAGTCTGAAAAGGTCGCATACTGCGATTCCAAATATATGACATTCTGGAAAAGGCAAAACTATAGAGAAAGCAAAAAGAACAGTGGTGGTCGAGCATTCATTGGGAAGAGGGGAGGGATGGATAGATGGCACACGGGGCATTTATTAATTAGTGCAATTATTCTGTATGATACTGAAATGGTGGCTATATGATATTAAGCATTTGCCAAAACCCAGAGAATTGTATAACATAAAGAGTAAGCCTGAATGTAAACTAAGGTCTTTATTTAGTTAATAATAATATATCAATATTGGTTCATCAACTGTAGCAAATATAGCGCACTAGGTCAAGATGTTAACGAAAGGGGAAACCATGGGGTGGGATGGCAGTAAAGGCTCGTAGGCAGTAAATGGAACTCTCTATATTCGCTGTGCAAATTCTCCATGCCCCTCCAACTGCTCTAAAAAATAAAGTCTATTAAAAAAATCCTTAAAAAAGCAGTTCAGAATCAAGGATGTCAGTGCTTCTGGACACCTTACACACAGAAACACAAAACCTGAAGGGACATTTGGGCTGTTTCCATTATTTTGCTATTGTAGACAATGCTGCTATAAACATTGGGGTGCATGGATCCCTCTGAATTAGTATTTTTGTATTCTTTGGGAAATACCTAGTCATACAATTCTGGATTGTGGAGTAGTTCTATTTTGATGTTTTTAAGGAGCCTCATACTGTTTTCCAGAGCGGCTTACGTGAATTTGCATTCTCCTCAACAGTGTAGGAGGGTTCCCCTTTCTCCACATCCTTGCCAACAGCTGTTGTTTCTTGTGTTGTTGATTTTAGCCATTCTGACAGGTGTGAGGTGATATCTCAATTGTCCCTGCAATATGGACCCCTGCTTTTTACACCACGTGACTTCTGGCAAATTTTCTTGTGAGTATACCATCCTGTCAGTCAATATGACCAACAGAAGTTAAAACAAAATATGTTTAGTTGTCTTACATAACATTTAGTAAAGCTATGATCAACAGGATTCTAAACATCAGGGTAAGATCAGCCTACCATACTGACCCCAGCCATGCTCCCTTTCTCATGGTTTGAGTCAAACCAACTGAACAAATGCCATAAACCATCAGGGTGTACCCTGAAAATCCAGGTGCTATTTATATTTATCTATTGATTTTTTCCATGTTGGCCAGGTATGACTTGATATATAACTGATTACACAGACTCTGTCTTGGCCCACAAGAAGGAAGTCTAGGGCAATTTTATCATACAAAAAAATGTCAACCAGTGAACTGAGACAGACTTGAATCCCTTCCAGATCTGAAGTGGTGCCACTGATTACTTTAGCTAAAATCAGGGACAAATACCACACAACTTGAAATAGGATGACTTCCATTGTGGGGCAAAAACTAGATAATTTTCCCCTTTGGGCAACTCTCCCAGGTAACCAAATTTAGTCTCATTTTGGAGAGATGTCTGCAGTCATCTGAGAGATATATGATCTACCTGTAATGTTTCCTTAAATACATGAAGATCCCTTATAACCATCCTAAGGTACAAGTCACAGAGTTTTCAGGAGGAGATCAAGGTTATGTCTGGCTTCTAACATGACGTACCATTTCGGGGGCACGTATGCTACCTGGAAAAAAACTGTTGCTGACAATTTTGGGTGGCCCTCCAAGTGGGGCTACATGAGTCAACAAAGGTTGATAGTGTCTCCAATGCAGTCTCCTGTTTGATAGTCTTAGTGTTCCCAGTTCGGTTCAAATAATTGTGTCTATTTCTTGTTTTTGGAGGGACTCTCCCTGAAAACAGACAGTCCAATCGGTGTTGTTTGTCCACACCACTAGTTGGGCAACATTCATCTGCTCCACAGCATGACTAAGAAAGAGAATGGGAAAGACATCCAAATGCAATGACTAGTGTTTTGCATGGGAAATTGAGGACCTGGGCTCATTCCCTGCTATTTCGGATAGACTTTATAATAAGGTTAAGGGGAATGGCAAGCAACTCAGGGTCAGAACCACCTAGACAGAGTTGACAGACTGCAGTTAGCTAAATGGAAGGCATTTGCAGTAGTTTGGTAGAGCTAAAGCAAGGCATTTATCTTCATAAAGAAAGTTCCAAGAGTGGTTCTGAAAGACAAACATTGTTAATACGTGTCCTCCTTCATGCCACTCTGGATCTAAGTGCTGGGATCATTACTCTCCCTCGCTCCTTTCAAAATTGGTGCATCCCATTCTGCTAGCTATAATTCCATTTTTCTCTCCCGGCCATCCCTTACTCTCACCCATATTTTCTATTTTTCTCAACAGGGCACAAGGCCCACTGGGGCACTAGGGTCACAAGGGCACTTTGACAAACCTTCTAGAAACCCATCATGTTCTCCATTTGATCTTCATGGGTCCCTGTAAGAGGACTTAGTGAATAGTGTTCTCAGACAAGTGGTCATCATCCTTGTTATATAGGACACTGTAAATCCAACAAGTGAATCCAGGTGGGAGAAGCAGAATTAAGTTTGAGTCCCTTAGGATCCCTTCTGATTGGTTTGTCACCAAGATATTATATCTACAAAGCTGGTCTGGGTTTACTACAAGTAAAAAAGGAAAAGAAAAAAAAAAGCATCATGTCCAGGAATAATGACGACAGAGTTCCAAATATATATCAGATAATTTTTATCCTGATTATTTGTCAGCAAGTGGTTGAAAGGGAACTATCTCTTTCTGGGAACTACTGTATTTAGTGACCAAGCTACCAACTAAGTTTCCTGAAGAAGAAGGAGATGACAGACATAGAGTCAGAAGTCTTTTGAATCTATTTTGAGGACCTATTTCAACACTCAAAAATACAAAGGGCTCCTGGGTGGCTCAGCTGGTTAAGTATCAGACTCTTGATTTCGTTTCAAGTCATGGTCCCACAGTTGGTGAATCCGAGCCCTACATTAGGCTCTATGCTGACAATACAGAGTCTGCTTTAGATTCTCTTTCTCCCTTTCTCTCTGCCCCTCCCCTTATTTGTACTATTTCTTTCAAAATAAATAAACTTAAGAAAAAATACTAGATGTCTGAGATGGTGGGAAGTGTGGAAAGTCCATTGAATATCTTGACCATTACTCATTGTTGAGTGGCTTTTGTGATCAAAGGTACATTATTTCCCAACTACAAATGGCCCAGAAAGTAAAAACCATGACATAGATTATTCTCAAGAGACACAATAACATGGCTAGAGTTGGCTGACCAGACTAGAAGAATAACACTGTAACCTGAAAATGTGTCAGTGTCAGTGAGGCATGACTGATAGCCCTGAAAGGGTTCGAAGGCCTCATGGAGTCAATCTTCTAGTAACAACAAGGGCAATGCTCTGTGTGATGTAGTCTCCCCACTGCAAAACAAATTGGTCATTTTTGGATAGGAGTCCCAGGTCTGAGAGTGGTACCCTCTAAATCAAAGGCAAGAGTTCTTTACTTTGTGCCTACCTAGTCTCTGATGGTTAACGTGTTGCTATGTATGGTATTACAGTGAATCAGACAGCAATGGTGGCCTCTGAGTGTAGAAGCCTCCATTAGTAGCTTGATTCCATGTGGTCTCATCAGAAAACAAGCCCTTATCATGGGCATCTATTTGTGTGACTCAGACAGTATCATCATTAATCATGATTTTATTTCTATAGTTCATGGCCCCCAAAAGAACTATATTCAATTTTCCATCTGTAGTTTTCCAACTGACAAACCAAACAGCCAGTTCACTGACAAATGTCAAAGAGTGAATAAAGTATAACGAAGTTAGGGACAGTTGTTTTGGAAAGACCTATGAGAAATGCCTTGAGTCCTGAGCAAAGTAACCTTGTCTATTTTTGATCCTGCGTAGCTGGGACTGAGGCTGAATTGTGGCTGGAATCCAGGAGACACCATCAGGTTTCAGCTTGGCCAAGCTATACTGAAGGAGGCCCAGACATTTAGAGGAATCTTCTTGAAACAGGAATATGCAGTGGCTAAGCTTCAGGCAGCAGAGTGGGGGATAAAGTTTCTCCCAATGAGATAGCTTCCGCTTTTTCCTGCAAAATCAAGAAGCCGCTGGAACCAGAGTCATTTCATTCTTGAATACACCATTTCCATTTGACAAGTACAGACTTACGTAGTCTTCCCACCTTGTCCATTATGGAGTCTGAGCTGAACCACCCCAAAATGGAAACAGCAGGCCACAGAGGGCTCCTTGAGTTGGGGATTTATTTTTGAAAAGAACCCCAAAACAAGCTAATAGCTCAGTGTGATTGGGAGGTGGTGAATCTAAACCTCAAGGTCTACCTGCCCAGAGGAGCTGCCCCACTTAGCCAGAGTCTTCGACTGGCAAGATTATCAGTCATAGAGACTCACAGCTCAAACAAGTCTTCACTATAGGAGGGTTTACTATAAATGTTATGGATTTCCGTGTTCTTCATTCATATATTTTCTTTTCCTTTGGCCTAGATTCAACTCTATTAAGCCATACTTTTGAAAAAAAAAAAAACCTTTAGGCAGTAAATTTCTGTTATTTCCCTTTTTAAATATCATATTGACTATTAATACTATGATTTAAGATTTATAATTATTTTTCCTAGAAGATTTAAAAATATAATTAAGGACAAAAAGCATATAATATTAAATCACAAATTCCACTTATGCTAGAGTACTTTTCTAGAAAAGTATAAATAAATATGGAACTCTCATGTCGTTTTTACCTTCTCCACACCATTTAACAAAATAACATTTTGTCAATAAACATTTATTGAATTTTTTCTATGTGTCAGAGATAATCACATGGCACTAGAGATGCCAAGATGAACAGGTAATACCTGTCATCAATTCTTCTGGAAGTAAATGGATGATTACAATATACAGTTAAAGTGTTTTGTTAGAGACAAATTCAGGATGCAGTGCTTACAAATAGGAGATATGGCAAAACCAGGCTGACTCAACTTCCTAGGGAAGTAGCTGCTTAGCGGAGTCTTGATATAAATAATACTTGGTTTAAAAAAAGAAAGAATGGTAATGTTTGTCCCGGGAAGTGGGAGCTGTAAATTCAAAGACCCAGAACTTAAATGGAACCTGACAGGTTCTGGGAACCACAAGTACTGCATTTCATGTAGTATAACTGCACGTGCTGTAGAGCAGAGATTCAGAGCAATTTCAGACTCAAGACTTCCTTGGAGGCTCACAATTGTTAAGGTAGTCAAATCATCATATATACACTCATATATATAGCAACTCAAGAAAGTAGGCATGCCAGAGATAACGAACTCATTTTCAAATACTGAAGTAGCTAAAAATAATAACATTAAAGACATAGTTGGGAGCCAAACTTAGCAAGAGATAGTGAAAATAGAGTCCTGATTTAGAAAATAAACACTGTGAAACATTGCGTCAGAATCTTGTGGCTTAACCATGTGACCATGAACAGGTAATTAAATTTCTCTGACACTAATTGTCCTCATCTGGAGTCATTTCCAGTGCTAGATTCTATTCTCACAATGAAGTCATAAAAACACTAAAAACTTAAACGTAAAGTTACATGATGTCATCAAGGATACAGACAGCAACCACATCCATCTTATTTTCCATTTCATTTTGGTGGTATTCATCTATTTTACCTGATATTATATTATTTTTGTGCCTCTGCCTCTCCTACTAGAATACAATCCTCAAAAGGTCAGAAACCCATGCTTTTTTCCCCATCTTGATATGTCCCTCAACATTTCATCTATGTCTCACAAATCGGCAATCACGAATACCAATCAAAGAGAATTTTAAACTCTAAAAAAGAGAAACATTTAATTTCTGAAGATGAAGCTTCATGCATCTTCAGCTAAATAATCTTAAGAAAATGGAATTTTAGAAAGCAGTCTTTTAATGAACAAAACCAAACCATAACAAAAAAAAAAAGGTACCAAACAAGAACCAGAAGACCAAAACCTGTTTTATTTTCATGTGACACCAGGTCAACATCTTGAAAGTAATGGCGCTTAATCATGATTTTAAAAAGAAATGGACATGGCCAGAATTAATTAGCTAATATTTTATTTAGGAACTTTTGAGCCATGTTTGTTAGTGAAATAAGAGTATACTTCTCTGTTCATTTGTTCTCATCTTGAAGTATTTTCCTGGATTTTTCTTATTTGAAAACTCTAGTTGTTTTCCATAAAGTATGTATGTGGCAAGACTTGTGCAGTCGTTTTTATGGCTGTGCAACAATTTACTGTATGGTTAGCAGCTTAAAACAACACAGACTTACTATCTCAGTCTCAGTGGGTTAGGAGCCTGCATGGCTCCTCTGCATGGCTGGGTCCTCTGCTCACGGTCTCCCATGGCTGAAAACCAAGCTGGATGTGGGCCAAGGTGGAGTGCACCGGGGAAAAATCCACTTTCAAGTTCACTCTGGTTGTTGGCAGAATCTAGTTCTTGCTGGCTGTTCACCAAAAGCCATTTTCAGCTCCTAGAGCCTGCTTGCCATTCTCTGCCATGTCACCCTCTCCAAAATTTGACAGTTGCTTCTTCAAGACAAGCAGAAGACTACCTGTTGTTTCAGACCTCTGACTCTCCCTCTCTGACCTCTAGATGTAGACTTAAAGGGCTCATGTGTGTACAGAAGACCCACCTAGGCAATAATCTCTTTCTCCAAGTCAACTGTGCCATCTAACATAATTTCACCACAGGAGTAAAATTCTTCACATTTATAGTCCAGGGGGATTATGTGGGTGTGTGCACACCATCAGTGATCTTGGAGGGCATTTAGAATTCTGACCACCACAACTTCTAAGACTGTTATGCTCTTACATGTGACTGGAAGTTTGGCCGGGTATAAAATTCTATTAACAAAAATATCTTTATTCAAGATCTTAAAAGTATTATTCCATTATCTCCTAACTTCCAATGATGCTGTCGAGAAATCTGATGTAACTCTAATTGCTTTTTTATTTATTTTTTTTTTGTAGTTTATCTGTTCTCTTGAAGCCTTCAGAATGTATCTTTAATTTTCTTCAGTGTCATTCTAATGTGCATAGATTTTGAATTTTCTTTTTCTCTGTGAACCCTTTCAATCAGAATCTCTTTTTTTTTTTTTCTTAAATGTTTATTTATTTATTTGAAGGGGCTGAGGTACAGGGACAGAGGGGGAGAGAGAGAGAGAGAGAGAGAGAGAAAGAGAGAGCCCCAAGCAGGCTCCACACCAGCCCATCATGTGGCTCGATCTCACAAACCATGAAGATCACAAACTGAGCTGAAATAAGGAGTCGGGCACTCAACGGGCCGAGCCTCCCAGATGCCCCTGAATGTCTCATTTTTAATTTTCATGATTATTTCCATTAATGATTTCTTCAGTTACAACCTTTTTTCAATTTCTTTTTCTTCTTCTGAGATCTGTATTAGCCCAATTTTTAGGCTTTTCTTCCTGCTATCCATATTTTTTACTTTTTTATTTATTATTACCAAGTGCTTTCGGGGAGAATACCTCAATGTGCTATCAACATACTATTTTCCTTTTCAGCTGTTATCCATCGACTTGCCCAATTTATTAGTTCAATATTATTTTTCATAGTTTCTGTTTTCTGGGTTTTTTTGTTTTTGTTTTTTTAATTTTATAATAGTTTATTTTCAAATTGGTTTACATATAACACCCAGTGCTCATCCCAACATGTGCCCTTTTTAAATGCCTGTCACCCCCTCTCCCCCCTCCCTCATCCCCCTCACCCTCAGTTTGTTCTTAGTCTTTGAGAGTCTCTTATGTTTTATCTCCCTCCCTCTCTGTGTCTTTTTAAAATACATTTTGATTCTTATTTTATATTGTGAAATTCTTTCTTTATATCTATTTGGAACATTGTCAATGCTCTTATAAAGAATCAGTCGATCTATTCCAATATTTCTTTTTCACACCACATATCTTATCTACTTTGTTTTCCTTTGTTTTTGAAGTTGTTCTACTTGTCAAGTGCCTAGTTGTTTCAGCCTGTGAGCTCACATTGTGTGTGCATGGCAGGGGGTGGTATGAGAGAGAGAGGAGAGATAGGGAAGAGAGAGAGATTCACTACTTTGGCAATATAATTAGGTAGTGGCCACAGTTGAGTCCTGGTCTATGTCAGTTCCCGAAACAGTTGTAAGAAGGGAAGGCAGACCCTCAAGTCAGAGAGGAGTCACACGCACTAAAGAATTCACACTCCTCTTGACCTCTCCTATTTTCTGCCTCCCTCAGAGAAAAACTCTACTAGTCAAAGTTTTACTTTGGAAGCTTTAGAAAGAAGAAGTGTATGTGGAAGTATCCCCTTTGTTTGTTTTTTTTAGCTTGTCAAATGTGATTTTTATTAGGGAGGAAAATTTCCCATAATTTCCCTACAGGGTTTTTGTTGTCTAGGACTGAGTAATAACTCCATGCTCCAACTTCAAGGGAAGCTAGGAAAGCAATTACCTAGAAATAGCCAGAATATTCACCCTCTATTATGGGAAGCAGGCTCTTCAAGCTAAGAAATTGAGTTCAAGGGACCAGCGTAGGTTCCAAGAGTGTGTGCCAGGCAAAGTACTGGCAAGATGATATGGCCAAATAAGGACTATTATCCTCGCTTTATAAGAGGGAAACTAAGACTCAGCATTTATTATACTGAAACGCCATGACTATTAAAAAATAAAGTTCCTTGCAGCCACCGCTGGATAGCTCCCAGCAGGCCTCTCAGGGTCATCTGACTTTGGTGAGACAGTAGAGATTTGGATCTAGTGCCAGCATCCTAGTAATAGAACACTCAAATGAATAAAAGAGCTATTTATTTATTTAGGAAGTGAAATGTAATTTTCACATGAACTGAAGTAACTGTACTTGATAGGACCAGTGCATTCTTTTTCTACAGGTAGACCCTAAAATGAGGATACCCATACATGAATACACGCATATAGATACATGAATCAGGAGATTGTTTCACGTGCATAGAATCAACAGAGGATTAATTCACAAATCGAATGACTGGGACTGACTTAGCTAACTGACCAGGTAACTTAAAGCCTAAACTAGTTACTTTTAGTTACCAGGCAACTAAAGTTTCTCCCTCTCTGGATAGTGCTTGGAAGGGCACAAACAATGCTGTGCTCCCAACCTCCATCCTTAAGCCTCAAGAGATATGGGCACCTCTTTAAGGAGTTTATACATCCTATCAGGAAACACGTCTTGAAAGTTCTGTGCTTTTAGATAATGTCAAGATCTTACGGTTTAATTATCAAGAAAGAATCATATTTCTATCATCTCATGCTCTTGGTGGGGAGTTGGCACCTCAGCGTGGCCTCTAAATTCTAAACACTTATATAGGTATTTTTCAAT
Source organism: Paguma larvata (assembly GCA_030068075.1). NCBI lineage: Eukaryota > Metazoa > Chordata > Mammalia > Carnivora > Viverridae > Paguma > Paguma larvata. The sequence goes on from CM057823.1 coordinate 80,644,973, forward strand.
CACTCATTTTTCTTTGCTGAATTTCCTGTAAGTGATGTGTTTTCAAATTGTGCCTTTTATCTCTTATTTTTGTTGCTCTTCATTAAGAACACAGGGCAAGCTTAGTGAAATTAAAATAACTATTAAACCTGAATAATATTTTTCTAGTAAAAACAGTACAATAAAAACTTTACTATAATACTTAATCTTCTCTAAAAGCTCCACTCCAAAATCTGTTTATTTCAAATACATTGTGTCTTATTACCAAAAAGACCACTAGATAAGAAAAGTTCATCTTATTGTATTTATGGTTATACTTGACCAGATATTCAGAGTTGTTTTTCAGTAAGATGAAAGTCTTATTACTTGAAATAGGTATCTACTTTAAACTGTTAGCTACAATTCTTTAAAAAGACAAATTATTAATGGCAAATGTATTCTCAAAGTCTTCATTTAAAGAAATTAATATATGTGTGATACAAAAATATATTCATTTAAAAATGAATACTTTGTATTTCTCCCCTAAGGAAACATTTATATGACAGTTACACATAAAAAGCCAAGTTATGGAGAGAGAATATGCTTTTGTTGGTATGATTTGTAGAAGTGAATACTTTACTAGAAGTATCTAAAAATTATCTCAATGCAGCATTTAACTTCATATTTGGGGGCACAGTCTCCTTTTTCCAAAATTTTACCCATTAATATTAACATGATAGGTACACGATAAAATAGTACAATATACATTGACAACAGAAATACACTGATGTGTCTTCTACCTGTGGGTACCAGCATTCCTTTATTAGCAGCTTTGAAGAACACATAATATGTCTTCTTTGAAAGAAGGTTTAATGACTTTTATAACGTTGTTATACTAAAAATATCTGACACTGGTATATGAATTGATCTTAAGACTTATTTATAAATGAGCTTATGTAACAGTGAAAACAATATCACAATGACATACAGTATGATTGGGATTCTGTCACACTATTCTCAGATGTGAGGCAGAAATAGAGTATCTTTTTCTTCGTAATTAAACTGTTTTTTTTTATAAGAACTGGGTGGAGGGGTTGGAGTGAGGGTGCAGATACAAAATTTAGTGTCATCTCATAAACTTTCCCCAGCACAATCACTTAACAGTCAGGTCTTAAGACAGTACTCAGTTTTTTTATGCCATCCCCTTGCCCTATGATTGTCTCTGGGAGTTGACTATGCCCTTGTGGGTTGACCAGCAGGTGACTGGGTACAGGCACTAGCTTATTTCTAGATGTAATATCCTTATACTACCCTTGGTTCTTTTGGGATTCCTCAGCAATGCCCTTTCTCCACTCGATCACTAGATTCTTTGCTCATCTTCTATGTCAGAGTCTGTGACTGGTGATCTTGTGGTCTGCTCTTCGACTCTGGCACCCCTCCTCAGGCACTGACCATCTGTCACTTTCTGACTGGGACCCATTCAGCTCTCACGGTGCCTTAACCCACTGAGGTCTGCTTTTTAATTCCATTTGTTTCTGATTGTCATCTGCCTCGCCCGAGGTCCAAGGCCTTTTCTCTCATGAGAAAAGTATCTGTAACGAACTTGTCAGTCATGCTCGTGAGACACCTATCAAGTCTCCACAGGATCCTTTTACAGCCTGGAATACGTCATACATGGAAGTCAAGGGTCAGTCAACCTGGAAGCCTCCCTCTGCCTAAGTGCACTGCTGCACATATTTCAATGAAAACACCCTGAATTTGTGTGCGAGCAAACCCCCAATGTTCTGCACCTTCCAGAGTACTAATAAGAGACACAGCAGAAACTCAATGAGCTCCTTTACTTTTCTGGTGATTTCTAAAACTACTCTCTCTCAACCCCTAGGCTTAATAGGAGAAATGGGAGAAGAAAAAGAATTTTCCTCCTTTACCCCATCTCTTTTCTTCTCAAAATTCATTGAGAACAGAAGACACCAGCTTCTTTTTGTTTAGCATCTTTCAAATTGCTAATCACTACCCAAGAGTCACCAGGATATGGCATTAAATTAAAAGGCAATTGTTAGGGGCACCTGGGTGGCTCAGTTGGTTAAGCGGCCGACTTCAGCTCAGGTCAGGATCTCATGGTTCATGAGTTTGAGCCCTGTGTCAGCATCTGTGCTGAGAGCTCAGAGCCTGGAGCCTGCTTCAGATTCTCTGTCTTCCTCCTTCTCTCTCTGCCCCTCCCCTACTCACACTCTGTCTTTCTCTCTCTCTAAAAACTAAACATTAAAAAAATTTTAAGGCAATTGTTATTTTTTTAATGAAAAAGGGTGGAAAATATCAAAATGGTTTACAAACTAGAAGGGTGCATGAATATTGTTTTGTGATACTTTTCTTGTGCGGGGTGTGTGTGTGTGTGTGTGTGTGTGCGCGTGTGTGTGTGTGTGTGTGTGTGTTGGATATCTAAAGAAAATATGTTTTTTCCTGTGACTTAAAACATAAAACATTTTTTAAAGTTAGTATTAAAAAAGCTTGAATGCCATGTCTTTTGTGTGGATGTCCTTCTTAGGTCCAAAGTCAGAGAGGATTGAGATGTCCCCCCCTGTATAGTATGGAGGAAGCTTCTTAATCAGTTCACTGGGCCTGGCTCTTAAACAGAAGCCAAAGGAATTTAGCAAAAATTGGCTGTGAGTGCCTGATGGCTAACTGAGGAAGTCAAGTGCTTTTGTGACCATATTCCCATTTTGCCAGAGATAGTCCTGGATCTCATGTGTTGTATCAATTTACCACTCCATTGAATTTTCTTCTCAGATGGTTTTTTTTGCAACCTATCATAGTATCAGAATAATCAGGGGTGAGTTTGGTAGACCTCTACTTCATACTTCCATATTCTTCTACAGTCTTGTTTAGAAGTGGTTGACACACACTTGGAGGGCATAGAGTTCTGATTTTAACTTATGATTAACTCTGAACGATGACCAGCAATAGCCTGCCTCTCTTTACTCAACCTGTTTCAGACTGAATGGAATGAACATTTGTTTTAAAGGACAGGATGTACGGCATGCGTGATAGAATGACTGGTGCTCCAACCAGAGTGGCTAACTCAACTTTCTTTGTTTTTTTTTTTTATAATGTTTATTTACTTTTTTGACAGAGAGACAGAGTGTGAGCAGAGGAGGGCAGAGAAAGAGGGAGACACAGAATCTGAAGCAGACTCCAGGCTCTGAGCTGTCAGCACAGAGCCTGACGCAGGGCTGGAACTCACAGACCGTGAGATCACGACCTGAGCCGAAGTCGGTGCTCAACCGACTGAGCCACCCAGGCGCCCCTAACTCAACTTCCTTAACTCAGTAGGCAATGTGAGGGGTTGGGAAGAAGTGTATACAATATTGCGGCCCTAACAGCCACTTGGTGGCTGCTGTGGTGGGCATGTGCAAAAGCCTGTCTTATGCCCAAAACCTCCAGCCAGCACACCCCCGATACGTGTGGTGCTCCTAGGTAGATCAATTTTATTCATACTTTGGGAAGTTGGGATAAGAACGCTTGTCTTGTCAGAGTATTTGTGAAGATTAGTGGAGAAAGAAAGTATAGTACCTGAAACACTGAAATATAATGTTACAGCAATTACTGATGAATAAACTTTGCATTGTTCCCTTTATTACTATTTTAGATGCCCTCAGTTAACCTTTCCCTTTACTTAAATAAATCTCGATTTTCTTTTAGTCATGTAGCTGCTTTAGGTGCAAGCTAGGTATTCCTGACTTGCTTCCTTAGAAAGTCAACATTCTCTAGAATCTGCTGTTTTCATATAGGCAGTATTCCATCTCTAGCAGAACTGGCCTTAGAAGTTGTCTTATGGTTCCATTCTCTGATTTAACTATCCTGAAATAAGCCCTTTCTCTCCGTTGAGGAGAAAAAATTTTCCTATTATCTTCAAGATTCATTTGGATGGCCTAAGAATTAAACTGACATGAGACAGATCAACAGGAGAAAACCCAATTTAATCACATATGCACAGGGGCTCCATAAAAATATGAGGCTCACAGGCAGTCAGGCAACTGAGGCTTATGTGCCATCCAGAGCTAAGGAGAAGGTCCAGTTCTTCAAAGGGAGGGAAGACAATTCACAGGAAGATGAAAAAGAGTAAATGCTTGGTAAACAAATGCTTGCTGGGGTATACAGAGAAACAGTGTAACGTAGATAGGAATTTTAACAACTGGATTTTGCTAAGTTCCTGCCCTCTACCATCTCTAGCTCATATTATACTGTAGTTACCTATGGTGGTAGCTTCCTTCCCAGAGCAGGTCCCACAACTAAATTCTTTCAGGGAGTTAAGAGGAAGGTCAAAACTTCTTCCTGAAACTTCTATTCCTTAATAACAATCAGCCTAAAATCCACATGTCAAAGGGACGCATGTTAGGGTGACAAATTTTGCTCCCCTACATCTCCAAATGTCTCCTTTCCCATTTGTACGGTATTGAAGTTATTCTGCTGCTACAAGTGGAATCTTGAATTTCAGTCTTGAAGATGTTTGGGATTTTAAGAATAATAGGACTATTGGGTTGCAAGGGATTCCCAATAGACTTTATTGGACAGATGGGGAAACTAAAACCCAGAAAAGTTAATCATTTTCCCAAGCTTATACATTTCAATTCTGTTGACTTTATTTTTATAGATAAGGAAATGGAAACCAAAGGAGGTGAAATAATGTAGGTCTTGTATCAAAATGTAAATATCCTTGGAACAAACTATGAAATCAAGCAATAAAATCTGCTGCCTGAAGTAAAATCTGTACCTAAAGTTAGAGGTAAAATGTAATGGGAGTGTATTTTGTAAATATTAAACTGATGCATTTTTATTTCTCCATTAAATCATGTTCACTGGTAGCCTTAAATTTCCAGAGCTAAGCTCAAGGCTTATTTCTCAAGGGAAGAAGAACAAGGATACTGCCGAAAGCAAAGAAGCCAACAATCAACCTTGAAATTTAAACCTGAATTTCTCAGCTTCTCCAGCAATAATTTAGTCATGCAAATCAGATGTCAAATAAGAAAAGGATTTCTTAAGTTATTTTATTTCACTCCTTCATTACTAAAGAGACTTTTTGATGGGCTTGATTACACAATATTATATAAGGGAGATGCCATCCAGATCATAAGAGGAAAGGTAGGGAGACAGCTCCTTAGGGTACTAGTGAATGATGGTGAGATTTTTTGGGGTGACGGTTGTGTTAGGAGCTGATTGCCAAGAAAGAATTCTTGAAGATGTCTTTGGTGTGAAAGGTGATATTATTAAAGCACGGGGACAGGACTCATGGACAGAAAGAGCTGTCCTGGGACCATGAAGAGAGACCAACTACATATAGCTAAGTTTGTTTTTCCCTCTAGAAAAGCATTAACATTAAGACAATAGGGAATTCCCGGAGAAATGGTTTACTCTGCCCGCCTCAAGTATTTGCCAATGGGATGCAGGTTTAAGGAAATTTAATTTTACCTTCCATTTTCTTCTTGCCTTTGTTCCCCATAACACTGTAAAGGGGAAGGTGTTGTTGGGGTTCCAGGAAACTGAGTTTACAAGTTTCTGGAAATTATTAGGCTATTGATACGATTGCATTTTTCTTGTAACTGACAAGATATTTGTAAACTGAGGGAGACTCATGTCCTGTATGACTGTGATCTCTATCAGTTAAGCATTTGTTTCCTTTCCTTTCCTTTGCTTTTAGGTAACCAGGAGTGCCTGAAGAATATCACACATGTCCCACCTGGAGGTGGGGGGAGTGGTGTGGTAGCTTGTACTTTGCCCTCAGCCTACCTTATGCTCCCTCATCAAATGGTACAAAATTGAGGCAGAGGAAGCCGAATAGGAAAATCCAACATGAGGGCCCTGGTTTGCCCTTGCTCACCTCCAAATGTGTCTGGTATCAAGACAGGAAATCGCATCATTACTTCATCTCCCCCTGTCTCTATACCCTTTCGCTAAGTAACTCTGTAGTGCCCAGCCCATAGGAAGGGTGGTGACCAGCCTTTCCACTGGATTCCGAATCCACCAACAGGCTTTATCCAATGGATTGAAACTAAAGGGGCAGCAGGGCAGCCTCAACTTCAGGAAGTCTTCCTAGTCTCTGTTTGCTTTCTTGTGCCTCTGTCCCCACCATGAGAACATGCCCAGGCCAGTCTGTTGGAGAATGACAAACTAGAGCATAACTCGGTTGCCTTAAACCTATTGGCAGTTTCGATAAGTGAACACCAAGCCAGCCCCACCACAGGTGAGTGAGCCCAGCCAAGATCACCAGGAGCGCCTAGCTGACTCCAAACATGTGAGGAATCAATGTATAACTGTATATCTCTAAGGTTTGCTGGTTATTTGTCATGCAGCTTTATTTTTAGCAAAAGCTAACTGGTATGGGGTTTGAAAAACATGAAAATAGGTATGACAGTGGTTGTGGTAAGCTTTCCCAGAAACATAGGGAGAGGCTGTTAGGCAGGAGAAGTCATTCAAACATAGTTTTGGGGGCAAGAGCAGCAGCTGAAACACAGTGACACAGATAAGCCTGATTCTGTCCTCCATGGTCCCTACTGCCTGCACGTGACATGAGAAAACTGAGATGGGCCCAGACGACATGGTGAGGGCAAGTAGAGGTGCTAAGAAAGACAGCAGATCAGACGGGTCTTTGGGTCTGGCAGCTGGAAACCAGCACCTGATTAAGCCAGCCAGAGCCATCCTGTTGCGCATGGCATCAGCAATCCCAGTCTTGGGAGCGCAACAGAGATTAGTGCAGAGCCTTTTAAAATAGCTTGGCATTTCCAGGGTCTTCACCTCAAGGTAGCAGAAAATGATTATCAGATTGTTCATGAAAATGGCCATTTTTTTCTCATCTGCAGTTTTGGTTGGCAGAAGTAGCCTTAACGCAGCCAGCTGACTGAACCCTTTCCAGGTCTCCACACAGATGTTAGTGGTCCTGGTGTGGGCTTCCCTACACTCTCCACCTCAATCGCCCTTTCTTTTAAAATCCATCACTGGAGAAAAACTTTTTACCCTATAATTAGAAATAAGAAAACCAACAAAATTCTCCTGAAAGAATAATTAAGGTCACACAAAGGTATAACATGGCAGAAAAAGGAAACAAATGTACAGAAAACAAACTTTTAACTTCTAATGTTGCCTCTTGCCTTTAGATAATCTTTTCCCAAATTACACCCTTTGGAACACAAGTGCCTCATGAGGTAATACAAAACAAGTACTTCGTAAACAAAACTCCTTATAGCAAAATAATATGGAATTCAACCATAATAAAATAAGGCAGGAAATATGTCTCTCAGAATTTACACATTAAAAACCATAATATGTTCTGCTGTTAAAACAAGTTTTTCAAAACCGTTTAACTTTTACCAGCCCATCTCAACCCAGAATTGTGTTTTCATGACATGCCCATTAAAGGTACACACAGCCGGTCTTGGGAACTCTGCTTCAGCTAGATCTACATTGTCCTTACAACCCAGCCAATTTGCTGCTTCCTCACTAGTAAACATACACTATGTTTGTCTCCCAGGAGAAAGTGAACTTGTTTGAAATAATGAATTCCATATCTTTTGCTCAATATCAGCACGTGAGTGTTAATTTGTGAAACTGAGTAAAGGAAACCTCATTCAAAACCGAGTCAGGACAAGTTACTTTAGAGTAATGCAACCTTAAGAGGACTATAGGAAGCAGCATTAGAAACCTTCATAGTGATTCATAAACTCAGGGAACGATTCAGTCTGTGGCAGATTAGGAGTATTGGTTACAAACTGAAATGTCATTTTATGTCCATTTTTGTAGGTACTAAAAACTCTAATAGCTGATTGACAAAATGTATAAGCCGTAGAAAATTGATGAAGTTACAAAATATCCAAAAAATAGTCTTTCATTAGTCATTGATATTTTCTAAGCATATGAGGATTGGGATAAACAATCTCCGATTAACATCTCAGGGCATTCCTCCCACCAGAAATGTGGTATTGCTTTACATATGTGTGATGGAAATTTACCTTTCCACACCCAATATTAGTCTTTGTTTCATATATCTATTATTTCAATATCTATTTAAAAAAAACTTCTTGGACACCTGGGTGGCTCAGTCAATTAAACATCTGACTTTGACTCAGGTCTTGATCTCATGGGTTGGTGAGTTTGAGCTCTGCGTCAGGCTCTGCACTGACAGCTTGGAGCCTGGAGCCCACTTCGGATTCTGTGTCTTCCTCTCTCTCTGCCCCTCCCCTTCTTGTGCTCTCTCTCCCTATCTCAATCTCTCTCTCAGAAATAAACATTAAAAAAACTTCAAAAATGTAAAAAAAAGGAGTCAGGAGGCCAGAAGGGGGAGGTCTTACACCCTACCTCTCCTGGTAGCCTTTTGCAGACCCAACAGGAAGAGACGTAGGTTGTATTCTCAACTGGAAGAAACCCAGCAGAAGGAAGGAAGATTTTCTCCTTGCCTGGCAACAGTTCAACCAATGAGAGTCTGTCACAACTCAGACAGTGAAAAGCCCCTAGACTTCAAACCCCCAGTTTACTCTCATGGACTTTTTGTTTATAACAGCCCCTCCCAAGTTCCTTCTTTTACTCTATAAAAGAGGTTCCTCTCCTTTGCTCTACACACTTGCCTATGGCTTTGTTGCATGTTGGTGAAAAAGACCACCAGATGCCGAACAGACGTGAGGCAAGACTTTATTTACGGATGGGCCAAACCTGAACTCCTGATCTTAAGGAGCAGTTGCAGAGAATGGCCCCGAACAAAGGCAGCAGTGGGCTTATATGGATTTCAGCAAGTTAGAGTGTGTCATCATTTAGTTAACCAATTACAATTGATGCACAGACGCTAGTTTTGGTGGGAACTTATCAATGTAAAGTTCTTTGTCTTAAGATGACCAATCATAGTTAGACACTTAAGATACCATGGGGCAGTGTGTGTGTGACTTTTAGCACGCTAACTCGTTCAGGCTAACCCGGTTGTAGCAAATTTTCTAACTTGGCAAGCAGCAAGATTGCAGAAGTGGAACAAAGCGGTTACAAAGTTGACTCTTAAAGACTTTCTGGAACACAGTGTTCTATGGTCATATTGCTGACTTACAATAGCTTTTATTATAGCTTGCTTGCCCTGAATTGTATTCCCTCTGCTATTTCTAAATAAACCCATTTTGCTGTAAAAACAACCAGCTGTTTTACTTTTAATGTCAACAGTACATAATTCTTTTCTGGCCAACGAGAAAGGAAAATAGGATTATAACAATATGCTAAAATTTAAATTGTCGTTTGCTCTGTTCTTTAAAAAACATTTCTTTTTCTTTATGTCTAGCCTTCTTGGCATTACTCCCACCATTCAAGGTATTTCTGATTTTTAAAAGAAGACTAAAGCTAACAAACAAAATAACAGAATTGACACTTTCCACAATGGCCCCTTCTTGATCTTATATCAGTTAAATCTGCAAGCACTGCTTTATGAAGTTGCCATATGAAAACTCAGACAGACACAGAGTTTGGGAATGCTGTGGATATTTTAGAGGGAGGAAAAGACCTTTGTTGGGGAGAAGAACGAAGAGGAGGAAGAGAAAAGGAGGAGAAGGCGGGGGAAATGTAGAGAAGGAGGACAAGGAAAAAGAGAGGAAAAAAGGAAGAGAAGAAAAAAGGAGAGGATGAGGAGGAGAAAAAGAGGAAGAAAAAGAAGGCAGAAGAAGAGAAGAAGGCCCTGTAGTTTCCTGGTCTGAAATATTAACTTATTCGATACCCAAGGAGCTCCTACAGCACACATTTCTGATTTCCTTCCCTAATAATGGCGTTCCCTATGAAGACCACCGGCTATATCTTAATAATGGAGGTGGAGGAGAAATGGGGAATGGGTAGTCATGGGAATTTTGGGGAGCAGAGGGTAACTACACCTTCAGGAAAAATAATTGTTTCGGCTATAATTATGTAAACTAAGCATCTGCTGGGATCAAGTTCACAATATTCCTTATGTTTTGAAACATCCACGGCTCTGACCAGCACGTGCCACAATCTTAAGATGCAATAGCTGTTTTCTTTGTGGGATCACTTTTCTACTTTAAAGTTTTATCTTTGTGTTCTGGTTTTAAAAATAATGAATGGCAATTGCACTATCGAATTTCCTTTCCCAAATGTGGTGAGCAAAACTATTTTTTAGGAAGTCAAAACTTCTAATAGTAATCACGAGGACAGGTGACAGAAAAACACAGGATTCTAGATAGAGCGAGAAAACACTGATCAGCAATGTGTCCCTGCTCTCCCCCAAAGAAACCACACTCCTGAGTCAAGAACTGTCTGATGTTCTCGCTGAGACTCTCCAAATTTTGAGAAAAGGCAACTGAATAGGATCCTAGTGTTTCTTATCTACTGATTATTGGCTCAATCACTGCCAGGGGGGACAAACAGGACATTTTCTAGAAGGAGCAATGTGGGTGACTCTGGGTCTCACATGAATTCCAGAGCTCCTCCCTGAATTAGGCCAAGAATGCACAGTTTAAGGATGATCCTTGTGAGAATGAAAATCACTCCCAACACCACCCTGAAGCCTGAAGGATGTGGCTCGAGTACTGGCACAGGACATTGAAGAAATCTCAGGACCACAGAGACTTAGTAGGAAGGTATGCCAAAAATGTTTCCGTGTTGCCCCAGCTGCACTTTTACCTCCATTCTCTCAAACTTTAAGAGAGCAGCTAGAACTACAACTGTCTTGTAGATTTTAAACTACAATTTGGAAGGGACAAAAAGCTGGGTGTCAGTTTTGGTGGGAAGAGAATCTAGCAGGACCACTGTCAGGCATACTTATGTCAGTTAGATAAAAAAAGCATCCAAGAGGCAGCACCATGAATGATGACTTGGCTGAATGTCAACCCCAATTGCCTCTTGGACCAGAAGCCCTGTTCAATAAAGCAGTTAAACAAAGATACGTTGTGGCCCTGAAGTGAAAAAGAAAGCTTCACTATAGTAGAGCCAATATGATGACTCGGTGATGAGCCACCTAACTCTGAGCTAAATGAAGAGAAGCTTTTGTGGAAACTACGTAAACGTAATGTGGCAAAAATGAAGGAAAAGAACAGTTTGCAAAATTTGCACTAGTAACTACAGAAAACCACAAAGAGAAGAAAATTCCACAGAGTTGCTTTATGCTATAGGAGAATGCAGTAAGACTACGAATTCATAAAATAAGATGACAGCACAATAGATGACAGTACAATAGAATATGATAATAAGAGAAATTGCATAACTTGAGGAAATAAATTGAGGATAAAAAAACATAATTATAGAATATATAAATTAGAATCATCAAGGAATGGAATGGATGAAAAAATCAAATTATTGTCACAGAAGAGGCCCAAGATGATCACAATAAGTACAGATAAGAAAGGAAAAAATGATAAAATAAATTAGAGAGAAAACTGTGAAAGATAATTCAATGCAATGATAACACGTATCCCTGAAGGAAAGTACCCAATAAATGTAGATGTAGGAGATGTACTTGAAGATACAATATATGGAAAATTCTCTAAAGTGAAAACAAAAATGATTTTGCAGATAAAGAGAACTTAGTGATGAGATACATGCTAATTAAATTACCAAGTTTCAAAATGAAAGAAAGAATTTTTTGGGGCACCTGGGTGGCTCAGTCGGTTAAGCGTCTGACTCTTGATTTCAGTTCAGGTCATGATCTCACGGTTTGTGAGTTAAAGTCCGGCATTTGACTCTACACTGACAGTGTAGAGCCTCCTTGGATTCTCTCTTTCCCTCTCTCTCTGCCCCTCCCCTGCTCTCTGTTTCTCTCTCAAAAAAAAAAAAAAAAAAAAAAAAAAAAACTAAAAATTAAAAGAAATAAATAATTTTTTTCAGGGAGCCCAGAAGAGAAATAAAATAATAAAATGTTAAAACAGTGAGAAAATAGAGGCAAACCAAAAAATATTTCCATTAAATCCCACTATAACCTATGTCCATCCATATACATCTTTGCCCAAATAAATCTCCTCTTGTGTTAATGTGTAGGAACTGTCTGAGCTCCAAACTAAAGCCAGCACCTCTACTAACCCATTAGATATCATACCCAAGCAGCTATGGAAGGACAGCCTTCACCAATGAGCTCTCTCCTATATCAAGGTTTTTTTGTTTTTGTTTTTGTTTTTTTCTTTTCCTTCCAGAGATTTCCCTTCATTACAAAAAATATTATATTTCCACTACTGCAACCATCTCTACAATAGATATGTTAATAAATAGCACTAGTAATAACCAAACAGCAAATACCTTACATTACTGCTTCCAGTATTTAATATTTTACCATTAAGCACGATTCTAGCGGTATATTTTTAAAAGATACTCCTTGTAAAATCCAGTAAGTTCTTTTAAATATCTAGTTTCCTAAGTTTTTTTAAATCATAATTGAATTTTATGAAACACTTTTTTTGCACTTATTGAGGTAATAATTTTGTCTTTCTCCTTTTTCAATATAGTGATAAACTGCATTGATTAGTTTTTAAATATTATAGACAACCACGCATTTTTCAGGTAAATTCCCTTAAGCCATAAGGGAACACTATCTTTTTCAGATATTAGTGAATTTCGTTTGCTAATATCTTGTTCAGGTTTTTTATGCCTATGTTTGTGAGAGATATTTAGCTTTATTTTGCTTTCCTTGCCTGCTTTTGTATTAGGGTGATATATCGGCTGTATTTTTCCTCCATTGAGCTGTATAAAATCAGTATTATTTCCTAAGTATATAGTGGACATGAAATCTTCACAAGAAGGTTTTAAGTAAGCTTCAGTTTCTTTAGTAGATGTAGGGCTATTCATATTTTTCTGCTTCTTAGTATATCAGAATTATAATTATGTGTTTTTCAGGGAATTTGTCCATTTCCTTTAAATTGTCAAAATTGTCGGCGTAAAGCTGTTTCTATTTCCTTACTACCCTTGAAATGTCATACAACTTATAGGAGTGTCTCTATTTTCAGATATATTCTGAAATGTCTCTGAAACATTTTCTGATAAATTATATTTTTCTCATTACAATCTTGTAAGGGCTTATGAATTATGATAGTCATTTCAGAGAACGAGTTGTTAGATGCTTTTTCAACTTTCCTTATTTTTCAACACGTTCATATTTCTATGAAATATTTCTAGAAAATCTACAGATTTTTCTAACAGATGTGTTTTAATGAACTAAGTCAGAGGCAGAGACAGCCTGGTCTCCATATATATGTTTTCTCTCTTTCGTAATAGTATTTCCAGATTCTTGGCTGGACACAAGGCTAACAGAAATAGGCACTACATTTGCCAGCTTCCCCCACAACGGCTTTTCGTTATGTGTGATCAACTTCTCTCCGATTTCTGGGAAGAGTTTATGAAGGAAGAGGGCATCCTCTTCACTCCTCCTTCTTTCTGCTGGAAGGCGACTGTTAACAGCTAACGGTCAGTTACCATTTTAGACTGGGAGGTAAGCACTGATAGAACAGTGAGGTAAGAGAAATCTGGGTCCTGATGCTATTGTAAAGCCTTGATCACATTGTACAGAGTGCCCTGTAGCCCAAGGTTCTCTGTGCTTCTAACTGTGTGAAAGCAAAACAAAAACTTCTACCTCGTTTGAGTCCGTCTTATTTGCGGGTTCCTGTCAGACACAGCTAAACCCAAAATTAATATAAAATTTGATATTTGTGATCAAGTGGAAGAGAAAAAGTGTATAATTAATGGATCATCGGAGAAATATAATCTTTAAAACTTCAGTTACATCAGTTTCACGAAGATAAAGTAATCCCCTATGTCTTTATTTTTAGCATACATATGGAAGTTTTATTCTAGTTATATCTCTGTAATTAACTTCTCCCCTGCTGGATTATATGACTTGGTCTGAGAAGCTGATTGACATAATATATGCAAAAGAGTGGTCTAAATTATCTAAGGATTTTATTATTTTATGTTCACCTTTTTCATATTTTTGTATTTATTTGAAAGAACTCTTTTTACATTAAGGATATTTTTTCTTTCTTTGTTACATATAGTTTGACTCTTTCATGTCATGATTTAAATCTAGTTTATGACATATTTTGACTTGAAAATTCTTTTAATTTACATCATAAATTACATAACTAATTTTATCTATGAGGGGAAGAGCGGAAAGGAAAAAAAGACACAGAGAGGGAGGGAGATAAAACATAAGAGACTCTCAAAGACTAAGAAAAAACTGAGGGTGAGGGGGATGAGGGAGGGGGGAGAGGGGGTGATGGGCATTAAAAAGGGCACATGTTGGGATGAACACTGGGTGTTATATGTAAACCAATTTGAAAATAAACTATTATAACAAAAAAAAAAAAAAACATAAGAGACTCTCAAAGACTAAGAAAAAAACTGAGGGTAAGGGGGATGAGGGAGAGGGGAGAGGGGGTGATGGGCATTAAAAAGGGCATATGTTGGGATGAACACTGGGTGTTATATGTAAACCAATTTGAAAATAAACTATTATAAAATTTTTTAAAAAAAGGACTTTTATACTCTCAAGATTTTGTAATATTTGTGAGTATTTTCTTCTAGATATTGAGGACATATTCTTTCAATGTTACTCTTCAACATATTGATTTGTTTTTAATTAGATAATTTAATCCTGAGGTACTATTTTTATTTATTTATATATAATTGATACAATATTCTATTTGTTTCAGGTATAAAACATAATGATGCGGTATTTGTACATAATGCAAAATGATCATCATAATAAATGTGGTGAATTTTTTTTCTACTTCTTTGGTTTTTTGTTCGTTTCTGGTTGGAATAAATTTTTTCTAATAAAGAACCAAATAACCCCACAAGCATTCATTAAATACTTTTTTCCCACTGATATAAAATGCCCATTTTACTATATACTACATAGTCTGATATACACTTGACTATTTTCAATGTCATTTATCCTGTTCCACTGAATGTTACTGTGATTCCTTTGGCAAGAATACTTTTGCATATCTGACTACTGCAAATTTAGAACGTTTTTAAATATTGAGCAGACTTCTTTTAATTATATAGCTGATGTCCCACTTTCGTGAAGTCTTTCTGCAACATTTCCATTCCCAATTGTTTTTATATTCTTCAACTTTCAAAGGCATTTAAATTTTTACCACGTAATTTAACACAATCATTTTTCTCCCAAATTATCATACCTTTAGAAAATATATATTAAGTACTTAGTATCTGCCAAGCAGGTATAATGCAGTGTATAAAATATCATAATGGGTGTTATGCAGAGTTGAATAGATACACTCTGTATATTACCCCCAAGAGATTTTTAATTGCTTGAAATAATAATGGAAAAATATCTGAACTATGAATTTAGGAATATATTGTCATGGTTCTACCAATTTTGGGTTGTTTCCTTTTAAACAAGTCAATGAGTCTCTTTACGCTTCTTTTTATTGATGCATATAAATTGAGGGAAGTGAAGGCCATGAACTCCAATTCCTAACATAGTTCATAGTTCATGACCATCGTCATCTCTAAATGCCACAAGAAGTGAACCTGGATTTTTATGTGTTCGACAATGATAACAATAACTTATTTTTTGTGGAATGATCAAATACGGGTGTTCTTCTCCAGCTGACCCTTCCAGTGCCTCTATGCGATATTATTAGAATCATTTATCAGACATTTCTGCTTAATGAATTTTCACTGGCTTATCTGAAATGATGTGAAGATGAGTATTTTCTTTACATTCTCTTTTGAGGTCTCCAATGACTTCTGCTCTATACTGATAGGTACTTACTGATTGTCTCATCTCTTGGCATTCCTAAGACATATGGAGTTACACTAAAACTTTCTGGAATCTGAAGCACTGGGAATACTGCATCAAATAGATTAAAAGGTTGTTAATGTTTCTTTATTTATAGATATGTTTGTATTTGAAGCTTATATTGAGACAAAAGCACACAGTCGAGCCAAACAGCTTCAGTTCAATTTATTTCTCTGGTATGTATTGTGTGTGTGAACTTGGGCACTCTTCCACTTCTCTTTACTTCACGTTTCTTTAAGATTGAGATAATAACACGTTCTTCTCTAGGACTGTTCTGAGGTTTAAATGAGCTGGTGTCTGGCACACAGTAAGAACTGCATAAATGGTTCTCTATTTCATTGTGTTCAACCATTGATAGAATATAAGCTCTATGTAGACAAGAATGTTTTGGTCATGATACATCCTAGCAGAAAGTAGGCCTTCAATAAATATGTATTGAATAGACTTGTTGAATCAATGGCCTATTAAGAGAATTTTAGGTTAACCCATGTTTTTTCACTCAAAACTATTGAGATTTTGGACTAGATAAGTCTTTGTTCTGAAGGCTGTCCTGTGAGTGCTAGGATGTTTACCAGCATCCCTGGTCTCTACCTAGTATGTGCCAACAGCTGTGCCAATAGCACTTCTCCTTTGAGTTATGACAATTAAACTATCTTCAGACAGTGCCAGATACTTACTGATAAAAATCATACCCCACCCCCACTCCACACTCCACACACATATACACTGAGAAATACTAGGATATATATAACTTTACCCTAAAAGTATAAAATCTATACTGAGAGGTGCTGATGGTATATACATGATCAAATACATTTTTTGTTGTTGTTGCTGTTTTTAATCTGTTCTGAAGAGACAGCAAAAGAATTTATTTAATGTTAAATGAAATTCTGAAAGAATAAACAGCCTAAAGTTAAATACCCTGAAACACTGAAAAAACTACTGCTCAGTTAATCAATTTTTCCTTTCAAGAGATTCATTTATTTATTCATTTAACAGTTGGGATATGTGACTAAACAAAACAGTCAAAGATTGCTGTTCTCATGGGCCTGACATCTGGGGTGGAAGAATATTGTGAAATAACAAAATATTTAAATGAGAAAATTTGAAGATCTAATTGACCATATTAAATGATCCATGAATTGGACAGCATCCCATCTAGCAAAATAGAAAGAAGCTCCTTCGAGCTGTAGAAAAGGAAAAGTCTTTAAAGGTAGAGAAGAAGCAGAAAAAAGGAACTGTGGAAGTAGGGAGAAAGAACAGAACCAAGGAAAGAGACTGAGAAAGAGTGACTAGTAATTTAGGAGATAAGTCTAAAAATGTGTTGAGCTAGAGTCAAAGGTGGAAAATGATTCCAGAAGAGAGTGAATAAATCCTGCTGCAAGGCCCAGCAAGAAGCCACCTAAGAACTGATCATTCAATTTAGTGATGAGGAGGTGACTGGAGACAGTGTTAGTTTGGGTTCCTCAACAGCAGACCCTAAAAAAGAACTTGAGAGAAGGGGTTTATTTGAGAGGTATGGAGAAGGTCAAGAGTGGAATGGGGAGGGGCACCTGGGTGGCTCAGTCGGCTAAGTGTCGTACTTTGGCTCAGGTCATGATCTCATGGTCTGTTGAGTTTGAGCCCCGCATCGGGCTCTGTGCTGATGGCTCAGAGCCTGGAGCCTGCTTCGGATTCTGTGTCTCCCTCTCTCTCCGACCCTCCCCCACTCATGCTTTGTCTCTCCTGCTCTCAAAAATGAATTAAAAAAAAAAAAAAAAGAGTGGAATGGGGAATAACAGAAGGCAGAGAAGTGAAGGCAGCCAGTGAGTGTGTTAAGCCGTAAGTGTGTTATTATGCCACAGGTGACAACCGGAGCTTCACCTCACAAGAAAACTCTGAGAGAGAATGTAAAATACATGTGAGAATTATTCCAGCTGAGGCACAAAGGAGCTGTGGTATTTTATTCTTCCCAAGAATAAATGCTATAGGGGAGGGTGTGGGTGGTATTCACTCCCTGATGTTTCTTACTTTCCTCTCACATGAATAGGACTTTCCAAGGATCTGGAAAGAGCTCTCAGCTGGAGGTGCTGATTCTGGTACTTTCCGGGAAAGCTGCAGCACAGCGAAATGGTTAACAATCTGAACAGTGTGGGTGGGCACTTCAGGGGTAGTGGCGATTCTAGGGGTGGGGAAAGCCAGCCTGGAGTGGGTATGACAGAGCAGGGCAGGGGAGGAGCTGATGACATGAGAACAGACCACTCTTTGAAGAGTAATTCTGCTGAAGAGGGGCAGAAACCTGGTGCAGCAGCTAATGAAGGAGGTGATGCGGAGACCAGCTCTAACACAAGGATGACAACTGTAACACTTTAACTGCTGCTACTGACCTGGGAGAAAGCAAGAAACTGATGCTTCAGAGAAAGTGGGGTGACTTACAAGTCTGATGACTTGAGTAAGGACGGACTCCTGACACACACATGAAGGAACCATTTGTGGGTAGGAGCCAATAGGGCGGTGGAAGAAGAGGGTACAGGTAGTTGGAGGTGCGTCCTGAAATTAAGGAAGTTTGCAGTGCTTCTTATCTGATTGCTTTATGTTTCTTAGTAAAACACCAGCAGAGAGTGAAATTGGGGAAGGGTTATCTGCAGCTTGAGGAGAAAAGAGAAGGTACAAAACAGCCATCTAGAACAATGGGTGTGTGAACAGACTGGGAATATATAGTAAGACTGCCTGGCAGATCAACAGCCCATTTGGGATTCATGGTCATGAGCCATGAAGTAAGCAGAGTCAACGTGATATATATATAAAAATTTTTAAAAACCAAGTTGGTATAAAACAACCCCCCCACACATATAGATTTAAAAAAAAAATCCCCATCATAATCAGCTGCCTGAATAGCAGAAATGGAAGCATTAAAGGAAGGGGTGTGCTAGGGGTGGCTTGCACCTGGGCTGATGGCGAGAGCTTGAAATCAGCACGGTGAGATCATCTACAACAAGAAATTGGCAAATGCTACATATCAGAGTCTTGGGGTTATTTCTTCCCCTGGACACCTGGTTGTTAAATATTTACCACGCTATGCTTAGAAGTTGTATGTGAGGCCTATTCTGTGCTATTTCACCCTTAAGAAAAATATTTCTTAAAGAATTAATACTCAAAGGTACAGATGGTTTGTATTCCATTGATGTCCATTCAATGATACACAACTAGAATCATCAAGTTTTATCAAAAATTTTCATACCTTAAAATCTCATATATCAGGTCTTACTGCCTGGAACCTTCATGGGCAGAGACAGAAACAGCAATACTCTTGCAAGTGTGGATGGCAAGAAATGGCATTTTGTACCAGAACCCAAAGAGAATGCTTTGGCCTCATGAACTCTTTGTTTTACTCTACAGTTCCCTGATCTTCTAGCTCTCCTAGTCATTCCGCAGTCCTTGGGGGTGCTCCTGCACAGGAGTTCCTCATGGAAAATCGTCCCTCATCCCAGTGCACTGCAGTTCAGAAACAACTCCTACTGAAGATGGCATGTAGTAACGCAAGGGAAGGTTGATATTATTGTAGGGATGACCTAGAATCTACTCCATGCTTTAAACGATTTCTAGGCTTTAATAATTTTATTATTAACAATGTACTTGATCCCAAACCAAAAGTGTATCCACTGAAGATGAGAACCGTTGGCATGTTGAAATCATCAGCAAGAATTCTTAAATGCCATAAAGAGATCTTCGTTCATGGCAAAAACAATGCCCAATTACTTAGGTTTTAAATTAATGTAACTTTTATGAAAGTTGTAATTATAAAGGAAATTGGTTCTCTTAAGCTTTTAACTAACTAACAAATCTTGTTCTACTATTTATAAAACTAATAAGCCAAGAGCAATCATTTTCCACTTTTCCTTGATGAATATCCAATTAATTCAAGTTGAATAGACTAAATTACTTTAAATAATTAATCCCATTGACAAATTTAGTAAATTATATCTTAGACTAAACTTATAAATTTAATATATTTTATTTTTAAAGCACTTAAAAAAACTTCCTGACAATTCAAAATCAAAACCATAACAAGAAAAATCTGCCTATACATTGAAAACAGCCTTGTAAATATAATAAAGTACAATTTTAAATAGAGTACATTTTCAGTTCTTGTACTTTTACAAATTTACTCAAATTCTCAGGTGTAGTTTTAGCTTAAAAGCACAATTCCAAAATCAATGATATGTTTTAATGTGTACTAAGATTATTTCACTTACCAAATTCTTTTAAACATTACAAATTCTTTAGCTACCAAATATATAAAAATGCCCCAATAACTTAAAAGTTTATCCCAGACCTTGAACTCAAAGTAAAAATGATTAATATATTTTATCATAACTGTATTTAAAATAAAACTTTCTTGTTTTGATATACTACATAATCAAGTGAAACCCATTCACTGTTTCAGAGGAGTGTGGTT
Organism: Paguma larvata; assembly: GCA_030068075.1. NCBI lineage: Eukaryota > Metazoa > Chordata > Mammalia > Carnivora > Viverridae > Paguma > Paguma larvata. The sequence goes on from CM057823.1 coordinate 80,665,147, forward strand.
GACCATTCATGATAATGATATGATTACATGAGGGTCGGGGCCCAGAAAGAAACACAAGGGCTATATACATACAGAGTGATCATGTGAACTTCACACTGACATGCTTAGTCCTTCTTCAGAATCACTAGATGATCAAGGGCTTTAAATCTATACTCATATCCAATTCTTTCCCCTGATTTGCACAGACTAAACTCTATTCCCAGTGAAGTTTTATGCAACTTCTTTCAACGAAATTACCACTGTTTTGAATTTTTAAATCTTTCAAATTTGGGAGATGTGTGCTACTTGAGACGTTGGTATAACAATGTCTTTCTCTGTATAAACATTTTCTTCTTATCATAGAATCCTTAATATCTCTTACAACTTGGTTTGATATTTTAAATACAACTTTATTGTCATGCAAATAATGAAGCTCAATTTCTTCTTTTTTAAAAATGTTTGCTTATTTTTGAGAGAGAAAGAGAGCACAAGAGGGCAGAGAGAGAGGGCGAGAGAGAACCCCAAGCAGGCTCTATGCTGTCAATGTAGAGCCTGATGTGGGGCTCCAACCCACGAGCTGTGAGATCATGACCTGAGCGGAAATCAAGGTCAGAGGCTTTGGAGCTCCCAGGTGGCTCGGTTGATCAAGCGTCCGACTCAGTTTCAGCTCATGTCATGATCTCTCAGTTTGTGGGTTTGAGCCTTACAACCACAGTGCAGGGCCTGCTTGCGATTCTCTCTCTCCCTCTCTCTCCCTCTCTCTCTCTCAAAAATAAACAAACATTAAAAAAAAAAAAAAAAGACGCTCAAACAACTGAGCCACCCAGGCACCCCCGAAACTTCATTTCTATCATAGAGAAGTGGCTTCATAAACCCTAATTTTATCATTTTTCAATGATTTTATTTTTTTATTGTTACAAAATATACACAGTATACTTACCATTTCAATTATTTTAAGTGTGCAATTCAGTGTCATTAAGTACACTCACAATATTGTGCAACCATCCCCATATCTAGAATTTTTTCTTTATCCCAAAGAGAAGCTCTGTACCCCTTAAAATATTATTCTCTTTTCCCCTGCCCCCAACCCCTGGTAACCTCAATTATACTTCTTGTCTCTATGAATTTTGCTTTTTCTAGGTGCTTCATATAAGTGGAACATACGATATTTATTATTTTGTGACTGGCTTAGTTTGCTTATTACAGCATCCCCAGTGTTTATCCAGGTTGTAGCATGGATCAGAATTTCATTAACTTCTGAGGCTGAGTAATCTTCCATCATATGTATAGAGCACATTTTGTTTATCCGTTTACCTGTTGGTAGACATTTCAGTCATTTCCACCTTTTGGCTAGTGTGATTCAGGCTGCTGTGAACATCCATGTACAAGTATCAGTTTGAGGTCCTACTTTCAATCTCTGTGAGGAATATACCCAGAAGTGGAATTGCTGGATCATATGGCAAGTCTACGTTTATCTTTTTGAGGAGCCACCATACTGTTTTCCACAGCGGCTGCACCATTTTACCTTCCACCAGCAGTGCACGAGAGTTTGAACGTTTTGCCATCTTTTCCAAACTTGTTATTTTCTGGTTTCTTGTTTTGTTTTGTTTTTCTGTTGGTTTTTTGTTTTCATGATAGCCATCCTAATGGGTATGAAGTGGTGTCTCATCGTGGTTTTAATTAGCATTTCCATAATGACATATTGATGTTGAACATATTTTCGTGTGCTTCAACGATTATATTTGACATAAAAGTGAACACGGTATATGGAAAAAAACATGGTATTTGCATTTAGAAAAACTAGGATAGAAGTCCAAGCCTGATAATTATTACTATATGACCAAGACTAATTTATTTAAACTCTTAGAACCTCTGTATCTTCATTTATAAAGTGAGGGAAGTAATACTATTTTCCAGAGTTTAAGGCAGACACTCAAATAACGGTCAGAATTAATAACTTTGAAAATAAGAAAACAAATACAATGTTTTATCTCAGGACACTAGATAGATGTCAAAATTCCAAATGAGATTTCAGCTTTTCTGATGGTGAAGAAACTCTCTATTTCCCAAGCCATTTAACATTACATTAAGGGAGAAATAAAGAAAATAGTCCTTAAAATGAGACTAATGCTCATGAACTTGCATATTAATGTATAAAAGTAAAAGTGAAACAAAATATTTTAATGACTTTTTTTAAAAAATTTTTTATTATTTATTTATTAATCGTTTTAACATTTAATCATTTTTGAGAAACAGAAAGAGACAGAGCATGAGTGGGAGAGGGGCAGAGGGAGACAGACACAGAATCTGAAGCAGGCTCCAGGCTCTGAGCTGTCAGCAGAGACCCCAACGTGGGGCTTGAACTCCCAAACCGTGAGATCATGACCTGCGCTAAAGTCGGATACTTATTAACCTGCAGAGCCACCTGGGCGCCCCAATGCCTTTTTTCCTAAGTAAAACACAGCCCATATTTTTTGCCTCTTCTCTACTCTCAAACCCTTTTGGATGGTTAAAGTTCTGAGTTAGGCAGCAAAAGAAATTCTAGATGTCTTGTAATGGGGGGCTTGAACAAACTAATAAATCTTGAACGTAGGCAGACATTTTTCAATAGCAGACACGGGGTGATGTTTTATTTGTTTAACAGAGAGAGAGAGAATTAGTTCTGGTTGTGCTGTCTGGACACACTGATAGATCTAACTCCCTTATCTAAATGAGAACCATTATTTTGAATAAATTCTTCTCCCGTGTCAGAAAAAACGGAGCCCAAGACCCTGTAATATAGACAAAGGATAGGAAGGACACGGGGCTGCCCACTGCTTTTCAGGCAGAAATCTGTCACAGATGGAAGCAGGATTGATTAAAACGTTCATTTCTGACTTTCTGCCAAGTTATCTTACTTGCAGATAAGAAGAACGGCCTGAAAAGTAATACGGCCTGCAGGCATCAATCACAAGTCCGCGCCTCACCTTCGGGGTGTCAGAACTCCCCTTCGCGATGACTATGCAGAGCTTCGTGTTACCTCTTTAAAGCAATCATGTAGCAGAAAGATAAAAATTCTGCACTCATACGCACCGAGTATATATAAGACATTCACAGTCCTTGAAGGAATTAAAAAATATTTTTCAGCTTTTCTGGTTGGTGACGACTCCTAAGTCTCTTGAGAAAACTGTATGAATTTTCACAGCCTCCTTTGAAGCCCTTCTGTTAATAAAGATGGTCATCCCTTCGGCGCCTCCCTAGCGGAAGAACACAGAAGGTGGAAAGGCTCATTCCTTATAAAAAGGAGTCAGGTCTGGGGTTGAATCCTCACACTCCTACTTCCTACCTGGGGGTGACCTGAGGCAAGAGACTTAATTTCAATGAGCTTGGATTTCATCACTCAGACAGGGAGGACCACCCTCACAGGACTAATGGCAGATGAGCTGTGATAAGGACAAGTGTCCCTAGTGCAGTGCGAGATTAGCAGGTATGCAGAATAAGTCCATTTCATTCTTCTCCTCTTTTTTTTACGGTTGTATTTATTATTATTAATTATAAATTTTCCACATATGTATGACTCATCTAACTTTATGTCTAAGCTCCTCAAGGGTAGAAAAATCATTTCTCCTTTTTCATCTATACTAATGGAGAGCATTGCATGTAGTAATCAATATGATATGACTTCTTCCCTAATTATAAAAATAATATATGTTCATTTTGGATGATTTAGAAACTACTTAAACTGTAAAGAAAAAAATTAAAATTGCCCATAATAAAACACCATAGAGAGAGTCACTCATAACTCATTTTGGCATATTCCCTGCGAGTCTTTCCCCCATGCGTGTGTTTGAAAAATTGGAATCAGGTAGTAGTTAGAGATTTGTGCTTTGCTTTTTTCATTTAACTTTATACAGTGAACATTTGCCATATTAGTATCTTTCAAACATGTAGATTTACTAGTCCATCAACTGAATGTTCATATTTTATTTAACCTTCCTTTTCAACATTTGTTTCCAAATTACCACTCTGGTAAATAATAATTCATTAAGCAATATTGTACATAAATCTTGTTGCAAATTTCTTATTATTTCCTTTAAAAATGCCTATAAGTGAGATTAAAACATCAAAAAAGAGACTATTTTTAGCCTCTTTAATTAATATAACTTTATGATTTCTCTTTAATATAACTATGATTTTTACGAATTTATAAAAGACTCATTATATAAGATTCAGGTATTACAAATATCATTATTCCTTACAGAAAGCAACCATATCTGTTTTGCCTACTGCCTGTAAAGCCAGTGACCTGCACACGATAGTAGCTCAATATACATTCATGAAATCAAATTAGCTTGAATGACCTTAAAACCTTGGTACTATTGACATTTTGGGCTGAATAATTGTACAAAGTTTAGCAGCATCCCTGTCTCCCACCAACTTGATGCCAGTAGCACTTTCTCTGTTGTGACAACTAAGAATGTCCCCAGTATTGACAAATGTCCCCTGAGAAAAAAATAACTACTGTCTCCTCACCACACAAATGTCATTGAGAGACATGGCCTTAACCTACATTCAAAGTCACCTCTAATTCCACAACATGAAATACAGTCTATTAACATGTGGTGCATAGCTTTTGCATATGCATTTATACACACATATTATTTTTAAAGTCATACTATTTATGTCCTTTTTGTAGTATGTTGATTATGTTTTAATTCTCTAATGGATCTTAGACCATTCCTGGGAAACATTTATATCATTATTTTTTATGGCTACATAGAATTCCATTGTGTGAATACACCAGAATTCCTATAACCAAATCCATATGTATTATTGTTACCAATTTTTTACTGTTATAACTTTTATTTTAGTGAGTACACACACACACACGCACGCACCACAGATCTTTAAACAGTCATCCAATTTTTTCCTTCAGATAGATCCCCAGAAATGGAAACTATTGCCAAATTTTTTTATTGTAATTTATATTTGCAAAATTAGACTTGAGGATATGTAAATAGTACCAACTTTTATTTGCTTTATTAATTAGAGAAGGTGCAAATTTCTTCATAACTTTGTCAAGCCTAATAGTATCAGTATTTTTCTTTTTTTTCCAGACCGTTTATGACCTTTCTGCCTTTCTTAAGTATAATTTATTTATTATTTTATTATTATTATTTTAATGATTTCAAAAACAGAATTTAGGGATTTGTCACGTACATTTAACAGCCAGTGCTCATCTCCAAAAATGTCTTCCTTAATGCCCCTTGCTCATTTAGCTCATCTCCCTACCCAACACCCCAGCAACGCTCGGTTTGTTGTCTGTATTTAAGAGTTTCTCACGGTTGGTCTCCCTCTCTGCTTTTATATTATTTTTGCTTCCCTTCCCTTATGTTCATCTGTTTTGTATCTTAAATTCCACATGAGTGAAATCATATGATATTTTTCTCACCTTGACTAATTTATTTCACCTAGCATCATACACTCTAGTTCCATCCACGTTGTTGGAAATGACGTGATTTCATTATTTTTCATCACGGAGTAGTATTCCAGTGTGTGTGTGTGTGTGTATGTGTGTGTGTGTGTGTGTGTGTGTGTGTGTGTGTGTTGTGTGTGTGTGTACTACATCTTCTTTATCCATTCACCAGTCGATGGACACTTCAGCTCTTTCCATACTTTGACATACTTTAACAGAGCTGCTATAAACACTGGGGTACATGTGCCCATTCGAATCAGAACTACCGTATCATTTGGATAAATACTTAGTAGTGCAATCGATGGGTCATAGGGTAGTTCTATTTTTAATTTTTTGAGGAACCTCCATATTGTTTTCCAGAGTGATTGCACCAGTTTGCATTCCCACCAGCAGTGCAAAAGGGTTCCCCTTTCTCCGAATCCTCTCCAACATCTGTTGTTGCCTGTGTTGTTAATTTTAGCCATTTTCACAGCTGTGAGGTGGTATCTCATTGTGGTTTTGATTTGTATTTCCCTGATGATGAGTGATGCTGAGCATTTTTTCATGTGTCTGTTAGCCGTCTGTAGGTCTTCTTTAGAAAAGGATCTATTCATGTCTTTTGCCCACTTCCTCACTGGGCTATTTATTTTGGGGGTGTTGAGTTTGGTAAGTCCTTCACAGATTTTTGGATACTAACCCTTTACCTGATGTGTCATTTGCAAATATCTTCTTCCATTCTATCAGCTGGCTTTTAGTTTGGCTGATTGTTTCCTTTGCTGTGCAGAAGCTTTTTATCTTGATGAGGTCCCAATAATCCATTTTGGCTTTTGTTTCCCTTGCCTCCAGAGACATGTCAAGTAAGAAGTTGCTACAGGCAAGGTCAAAGAGGTTGTTGCCTGTTTTCTTCTCTAGGATTTTGATGGATTTCTGTCTTACATTTCGGTCTTTTATCCATTTTGAGTTTATTTTTGTGATGGTGTAAGAAGTGGTCCTGGTTCATTCTTCTGCATGTTGCTGTCCGGTTTCCCAAACACCATTTGCTGAAGAGACTGTCTTTTTTCCATTGGATTTTCTTTCCTGCTTTGTCAAAGATTAGTTGGCCATACCTTTGTAGGTCCATTTCTGGGTTCTTTATTCTATTCCATTAATCTATGTATCTGTTTTTGTGCCAGCACCATACAGTCTGGATGACTACAGCTTTGTAATATAGGATTGTGATGCCTCCAGCTTTGTTTTCCTTTTTCAGGATTACTTAGGCTATTTGGGGTTTTTCTGGTTCCATACAAATTTTAGGATTGTTTTTTCTAGCTCTGTGAAGAATGCTGGTGTTATTTTGATCGGAATTGTACTGAATATGTCAATTGTTTTCAATAGTATCAACATTTTAACAATATTTGTTCTTCCAACCTATGAAGATGGAACATTTTTCTATTTTTTGTGTCTTCTTTGATTTCTTTCATAAGCTTTCTATAGTTTTCATTTTTTTTTAACATTTATTTAATTTTGAGAGGCAGACAGAGCATGAGCAGGGGAGGGGCAGAAAGAGAGGGAGACACAGAATCTGAAATAGGCTCCAGGCTCTGAGCTGTCAGCACAGAGCCTGAAGCGGGGCTTAAACCCACAGACCGTGAGATCATGACCTGAGCTGAAGTCAGCCGCTTAACCGACTGAGCCACCCAGGTGCCCCTATAGTTTTCTGTGTATATATTTTTACCTCTTCGATTAGGTTTATTCCTAGGTATTTTATGGGTTTTGGAGCAATTGTAAATGGGGTCGATTCCTTGATTTATATTTTTGCTGCTTCACTATTGGTGTATGGAAATGCAACTGATTTCTGTACATTGATTTTATATACTGTGACTTAGCTGAATTTATCAGTTCTAGCAGTTTTTTGGTAGAGTCTTTGGGTTTTCCACATAGAGTATAGGATCATCTGCAAAGAGTGAAAGTCTGACTTCCTCCTTGCCAATTTGGATGCCTTTTATTTCTTTGTGTTGTCTGATGGCTGAGGCTAGGACTTCCAACACTATGTTGAATAACAGTGGTAACAGTGGGCATCCTTGTCGTGTTCTTCCTTTCTGTTTTTCTAATGGACACAATTTTTACATGAAACAATGACAGACAAAATATGGCTATTCATATTTAGGTATTTGGAAGACATTTTACCCTTCAAAGAAAATAACTATTTCCTGCCAATGATACAGTTGGAGTTCTCAAGTGAAAATAAAAATTTTGGGAAATCTGTATTCTGGTCTTGACAGCATCATAAAACTTATGGACTTTCTGGTGAGATCTGCAGTGATATCAATGAATAAGATTATTTGATGTATATGATGGAATACATCCTTTATAAGATCTTCATAACTTAAGGCACTGATATTTTTCAAATGTATACACTTACAATGTAAAAGTAAACATATGAAAATCAAGAGAGACAATGGATTTTAATGTAATGACATTTGAATGTTATAATTTTTAATTATCAACAGTGTAAGGAGTTCTTGAGATCTAAAAGTTTGGGAAAGCCCCATTTTACAGAATACTTTTGTAAGGGAAAATGAAATACCAGTTTATGTTCTTTCTTATAGCTTACATATTTTCTACTAGTCTATGTTATTTCCTGTAAAGAAAGCCTGTGTTTAGGAGTGAAAATTAAGATGAATTTTCTGAAGAGAAATCTGTCAGTGTGTTTAAACATGTAAAATTCCTGCTTTGTTTAATCCAAGAATGCTTCTCCAGAGATTTATGGTAAATAAAGGCTATGTGCAAAAAAAATTCAAAGTTTGTATAAACATACACGCAAAATTAATACATTGCTGATAATCAGAACAAATGGAGAAATGACTCCTGTCCATCAATAAATGTGTTCCTTGAGATTTTTCTCTTGATTTCTCCTTTTTCTCCCTATACTAGCATAACCATGTTTCAAATGATTATCAAATTGATCAATCTAGCCCTGATTCTAAGTATGTTCAAAATCTGGAAAATTTTCCACATGAGTATGGAATGAATGCTGAAGAAACTACCAATATTTCAAACTCAACATCATAAAAAACACATTCATCTGTTGAACTGTGTGAAAATACTGACTGCTTTTGCCTTACAAAAACAGGAATTTCACATGGTTCAACCTAATTAAATGTATTATCTTCTTTCCAGAACTTCAATCCCTGCATTTGAAATGTCTTCTTTAATTCTTTCATTTGCTGTGTATAATTAGTATAAGTTATCTAGTCCTACTGCTTCTACTCCTATAAAATCTGTTTCTATTTTATCTCAGTTCATAAAATTTACTACCCTAGTTCAAGTCTTCATAACCTCTCACCTGAGTTATTGGAAGAATGTCTGTATGGCTCACAATGACTCATTCACTCAGCAAATTGTGTGCCTACTCTATTCTGTGCCTTGAACCTGGTCGTGCAAAAATAATATGACATGAATAAACTCCCTCAAAGGATTCACGCTCTAGTGGACCCAGAAAAATTATAATACAGTATGGTGTTAACAGCAATGATGCTAACAAAACCTTGAGAGTAATGAAAGTCAAACATCATGAAAAAAGTTCAGTATATCCTCCACATGCAAAGGGGAATTGTGAAAATTACTATTTTCCCTTATTCTTTAAAAAAAATATTTATTCACGTTTTACTGTGAGCTAGGCATTGTACTAGGGCCTGGTGATACTGTGAAGACCAAAACATTCTCCTCATGGATATTATGGAGTGGAGAAGAAAGTCATTAACAACAGCATCACACATATACATGCAGAAATACAAGTAGTGGTTTAAATGTTTTGAAGGAAAAATGTTTTTCTGTGTATTATGGTAGGGCATACCGGACAGAATCAAGAGTGGAGGAGAGTGGAAAGTGTCCATGAGAAAGTGACACTGAAGCCAAGACTTGAAGGATAAGTAGAGTCACCAGGGAAAAAGTACGGTAAGGCATTCTGAGCAAAAGAACAGCTTGAACGAACCCACCGTGTAGGAAAGAAGCCAACATATATGCGGACACAAAGGGGATGGCAGATGAGATAATAGATACTAAAGCACTCTGTAGCTTTGTAAACCATAAAGCAGTAAGTTATGTTAATTATTATTGGCAAAAAGTATTCACAAGGATAACAATGATAACCATATATTTGCACGGCGTTCTATAACTTAAATACTGATCTCATGAATATGCTACTTAATCCCCAGCATGATTCACAAAGATCTGGCATATGAATACAGTGTCCTATTATTTTTTCCTCTAAAGACTCTGCAAAAGAAAATTTCATCATCTATTATGTATGATTTCCTGCTCACGCTAGAGAAACATAAGCAATATTATTGATAGCACAGAAATAATATTCACATCTGTCCCCGTGTCTCTATTTTCACCTATATTACCTAAATTCAGGCTGGTAATCTCTCCCCTGGACTCTAGAAGCCCCTTCTAACACCCCTTCCCTGTCAGCCACCATCACAATCTGTGTGGTCACGAAATAGCTGTGAAACAAATTTGACTGTATTACTCTCCTGTTTGAAATCTACAGATTAAAAAGCACAAGTGTGTTTGCCAATACTCTTTATACATACAGCCTCTAACCCATCATATGTTGGGAAGCATTTCAGGTATTCATGACATAAGAAATGAGTTGAGAAGGAAGTAGAGGCTCTAGAATCAATGTGGGTGAGGACAAGTACACATAGTGCATTACCCAGAGCCTAAGTTAAGTACCTGAGAGATTTGTCTTTGGATGTTGAAATCTGATATTAATGGGTAGTTACTTTCATAAAAATAAACTGCATATTTATGTTTTACATTTATGTCTGTTTTAAATGGCAAAAGAACATCCTCTTCAAAACATTTGCTTAATGATATATAATCATTAATATATATGTCTTCTTTATATTATCATCAGATTTGTACATGTTGCCTTTGTTAAGAAGATAGTTTTCTTTTCCTGTGCTCATCTTGGGAACACAGAAGGTAATTCTCCAAAGCCTTTTCTGGCGTCTCTTAAACCACCTTAATCCCATTCAGGATTCATGTGACAATGTAACATCTATCAGGTTTACAAAGATCTCCCAAGAATCCTAAACCACACTTCATGCCAATAGGTATCTGCCTTCATGTTGAAATTGTTTCCAGAACGTTACATTTGGATTTGGCTATGGCTGGGGTGCAGACACCTGCATAATTCCACTTCGGTGAATTTACTTGATTTCCCAGAAAGAATCCCTGGAACCAAAGGACCTAATTCCTATATTCTTTTCTTTTTGTTCCTGACAACATGGACCAATATCTACCGATACCAAACAGAAAGCAAATACTACCAACAATCTTCTTTTGAAAAGACTTAGGAGGTAAGGAAGACTAGAACAGAAAGAGTGAAAACCCTCACCAGGACTAAAGAAATTTAGTTTAATCCCTACTGATATGCATTAGGAAACCTTGCTCCTAGGGCAAGGTAAAGCAAATCTGAGAGCTTTCAAAGTCATTACCACTGCTTAGATCCAGAGAACATATGACGATAGTAGCAGCTTTCTTAACTTAAAGGTCTGTGAAAAAAATCCTCATTTAACTTTTACATGGATCAGGTATATTTCTTCCATACTCTGGGCATATAATAATGCCAATAACATACATAAAACCCACATTATCTTCTTAGTGTGGCCTTCAGGTGGTTATATATCTTATGAATGAACTGAAATGAAGACTGTTATTCTATCCTTTATAAGCTTTGTCATGCAATAATAGATCAAATAATGTTTTCTGAAACTCTTAATAGCCCAAGATGGACAGTTAAAATAGTGTCTGGCTATTATGTATTTTTTTTATCAATACCTTTCCTATCATTTTATCTCTCCATACAAATCAAACGACAGTTTACCATAAACTGAACTGCAACCTGGGAATCTAGCTGTATTCTGTAGGCCCATATATCATCAAGTATCTTGAATAACGGCATGTCTGAACTCAGGGGGCAATTCTGTTGATATATGAGACAGAATGGAACATGGCTTTTTCTTTCGCTGCTATATTGACTTTGTTGTACGACAGGAGCAAGAACACAGCATTTTTTACTTTTAATTTTCTTAAACGGCCAGGTCTTGGAAAGCATACAAAAGAGGAACAATGTAGTAATTTTCTATAGTAATTACTATATTGTCACTTTAATATACCACCAGGAATACTAATTATGGAAATAGTTTTGTTGTTTAACTCTTAAAGATTATATTTTAAATAAACATTCATTCACTGCATCGTTACCAAAAAATGTAAGTGAGAGTTAATGATTGTAAGAAAGCAGCCACTAAATATTTAACAAAATGAATGTATAAAGCCTGGTAAGCACTCCAAGGTTGAGAGGCTGAAGCTTGTAGTATTCACCATGGTTTAAGTGTTTAATAGGTATTCCTTCATTCGATTTTCCCAAAAATCCTATGAAATAAGGGCTGTTGCTGCCCCATCCACTTTCTCTTCCCTTTACTGCTTCATTGCACACTGCCCAGCCTCCAACCTCCAGTAACCGCATTTCGGCAACCTTTCCCCAAGGGCTCTCTCTGATACTAGCTTGCGTGGTAGGCTAGTAGGCTAGCAGAGAATTAACTCCCTTGGAGTAGCCTTCTTCCAGAGAGTGACAAGAGCTGGCATTTCTCCTTCACTTCCCTCCATCCCCGTCCCCGTGGGGTAACTGCACTGACTCCCAAAGTTTCCCCAGTGGGATTCAGCTCTAAGGCTCACATGTTCACTGCCTCCAAACACACGTTTTGCTGACTCCCTTCTCCTCCCTAGGACACTTTTACTCACTCTTACTATTTTTTTCTCTACACTTCAAATACAGGACTTACACTTAAATTCCTGTCTCAAAGTCAACTTCTATGGAAACTGAAATAAGACATTCCTCTTTCCACAGGAGGGGAAACTGAGGCCTAGAAAAGTAAAGTTAGTTCCCTAAATTCGCATAGCTTGTCCCAGGATGCAGGCCCAGAATATCTTCTTCAAGTCCTAGCACTTTATCATTAAACACACCACTTCCGCTTCGTAAAGTAAAAAGTTCTCAACTTCCCTTTCAACAATGCACTCATAAGCACTCATTAATAAAATTCTATCCACACAAACATCTTTCAGTTTTTTTTAATGTTTATTTATTTTTGAGAGAGAGAGAGAGACAGAGACAGAGACAGAGCACGAGTGGGGGAGGGGCAGAGAGAGAGGGAGACACGGAATCCAAAGCAGGCTCCAGGCTCTGAGCTGTCAGCATAGAGCCCAGTGCAGGGCTCGAACTCAGGAACTGAGAGCTCATGCCCTGAGCTAAAGTCAGTCATGCTTAAATGACTGAGCCGCCCAGTCCGTAGGGCTTGATCTTGAGGTTCCTGAGTTCGAGCCCCGCATCCTGCTCTGTGCTGTGTCCCAGGCGCCCCCATTTTATTTCTGAATACAGTTGAGAAACATCTTTCAGAAAACAAAATATAGCCAAAATCATACAAATTCAAACTGAATCAAAAGTAAATTATAAAAAGGCTGCACAAAGCAAACTACTTGAGTTGGAAATGCAAGTGATGCTACCTTTCTTTTTCTTTAAAGAAGTAAGAATACAGGTCCCCATGAAACTCAGACTTAAAATATTTAGAAACGTGTATTCTAAAAAGCTCCAGATGAAGTTCTAGAAGAGAGGTACAGACTGGTCACCTGTGCATGTCACAGCCAGGGCAGAAAAGGACTTGCTAGTTCAAACCTACCTACCTCATCAGCATTTCTTTAAGGAAATAAAGGAGTTAAGGAAAACAGGCACTATTTAAAGGTAACACACTCATTTCATACTTTCTTAAGAAATCAGCTCCTGAAATTTTTCAAAAATTTTAGGAATGCCTGGGTGGCTCAGCTGGTTAAGCATCGGACTCTTGATTTTGGCTCAGGTCATGATCTCACGGTTCATGAATCCAGACCCTGTGTTGGGTTCTGTTCTGACAGCACTAAGCCTGCTTGGGATTCTCTTTTTCCCTCTGTCTCTGCCTTTCCCTCTCAAAACATTTTTTTTTTAATAAAAGGACATTCTCAGAAATTTTAACATGGAATTTTAAATTTTATCAGGAATCTCTGGGCCCCCTTGAATTGCCCATTGATTCTTAATACCCCAGCTCTAATTTTGAGATATAATCTATAATTTTGAGATATAATCTTCTTTCTTCATGTAAACAAATTTAAAATCTGACTTTGTTAGAATTTTATTCAATGTGGTGGATTAGCAGAATTTGGATTGAGAGATTTTATGCTAAGAATGATTCGTTGTTCAAAAGTGGCTTTAGCATCCAGATAATTGTGTTCCTTAAGTTCTAAAATCATTTGCACTATGATAAAATGATGTGGTATTCAGAGAAAGCAGGGGAGAACATTAAAGAATTAAGTAATATGAGAGGATCTGCAAACTCTGATTTCTAAGGCAGAAGATAGAATTTGAGTATTGTGCTGTGACTAATCAAGGAAGATTCATTAAAATCCAAGTGTAGCTGGAGCTCAGCCAAGGTTCGAGGTGGAAGCAAATGTCAGGATGTAACTTCAGAGTTTAGATTAGATGTGAGCACCAGACCCTTACGATCTGGTCTTTGAAGCATTTGTTTTCCTCGGTCAGGAGGTACCCTGGGAAGATGCCACGGTCTCGGTTCAATCAGGATTCAAAAGGGCTTAGAATCTAAGAATCTGATTGTTTGATTTCTTCTGAAGGCTTCAGACTGCGTATTTCTGAAACAAATTCATAATACCAGAGAGCTGGCATGCTAAAAAAGTCATGCTGATTCTAATCTATCAAATTTTCAGTGTAGGTGCAGGACAGAAGCACATTAAAATTATTTCATAAAGGAGAATCCTACCATAAAATCGCTGAAAGAGTACTAAGTTTTCAAGTTTAGAGATGTCTACCTTAGGAAATTTCTGTAATGATTTACAGGGAAGCTTACTGTTGGTGAGGAAATAATTAGTTGCATTCCCTAACCTTCGAAAACAGATATCCCAGAAATTCACACTGTAGACCTGAATGGTTGGAAAGTGCAAAGTACGGGGGATGGAGGGGGTGGGTGTTGACTGAACAGAAAAGTAAAACATTCTCTGACTAAAGACTATTAGGTTAAATGCCACAGTAGAAAAAAGTTTGTTTTGGTTTATATCCAGGTGTAATGTTCAAAATATCTAATGACTGCTATGGCACAGAAACCAACCAATTAGAACCGAAATCCGAGGTTAGTTTACATGGGTGCACACGAGGTCAACCTTATGATTCCATGTTAATTGGCAAAGAAATAAAAAATGATAGAATAGATAAGCTGAAGGAAATTGCAAGCCAAAGAGAAGATTTATAGTATGATAAATCAACTTCAGCATATGAAATACAAAGGGAGGGATTCCTAGTTATACATGGAAGGTTAAACACTATACCTTCCTCAACTAACTGTAATGACAACATAGTAGTTTTCAATTGCTGTTGGAATAAATTACCCCAAATTTCATGGCTTAAACAATGTAAATTTATTCCTTTCCAAAGACTCTAGAGGATAATCCATTTTCTTGCTCTCTCCACCTTCCAGATGGTCTAGAGAACACCCACATTCCTTGACTCATGGTACCTCTACTGTATCTTCGAAGCTGGTGACATTGTATCTTACTATTCCTGCATAGTTCTCTCTAATTGTTTTCTTTTGGCTCCTCTTCCACTTTTAAGGACCCTTGTAATTACCATGGGGCACCCCGATAATCCAAGATAACCTTCCTATCTTAAATTCAGCTGATTTGCAAATTTAATTCCCTTGGCTATATAATCCAACTTATTCACAGATTCCAAGGATTAGGCTAGAGAATGTTTTGTAAGGCCATTATTCTGCCCACCTCAGACAGTAAAGGGATTGTTTTAAAAAGGCCATCAATTCACAAATCCAAAGAGAAGGGGCGAGGAGACACGGCACAAATTTATAAACTGAGAAGTGTGGTAACTGATTTGGCAGGCCGGAGAATGCTAAAATCTTCGTCAGCATATGGGAAAGTGCAGAAACAAGCGGATTCCTGCCTCATAACCATAAAAAGTAGGAGAGTAAGTGGAGTTCAATGTATTTATAGCATGAAACTTGCACCTCCAGATCTTCTTCTCAACTTTCAGCTTCCTGGCAACTACCTCTTCATAATTCCTTCAGAAACTAGATTCATCTCTTGAGAGGTTGATTCAGAAACACTTAGATTTGGAGACTCTGAGTACAGCAAGATGACGAAGTAGCATGCTGAGGCAGGTGGACAGAGTACAAGTCTAAGTGTTACATACCGAAGACCCCAGTCTTCTTTCCCTACTAGAATTCCCTGAGAATTCTGGGGGATTATAAATCCATTTCTGGAGCAGCAAACTAGGTCCCAAATAAAGACCCACAGATAATAATTGTTGGGAGCCAAATTAAAATTACCCAGCCTTTCCACCTCATCACCCTACAGTGAAGCCCAGTAGTTACTACTAGTCAAAGTCCTATCCATATTCACAGAACTTCCAATTAATGTGTTTTTTTCTTTTTACTGCAATAGAATTCACCCTTTCACAGCATACAATTCAGTAGTTTTAGTACATGTACAGTGTTGTGCAATTATCATCACTTCATAATTTCAGATTTTTTTTTTTGAGAGAGAAAGAGGGCACAAGTGGGGGAGGGGTAGAGAGAGAGGGAGATAGAATCTGAAGCAGACTCCAGGTTCTGAGCTGTCAGCACGGAGCTGAATGTGGGGCTCAAACTCATGAACTGTGAGATCACAACCTGAGCCGAAGTCGGTCGCTCAACCGACTGAGCCACCCAGGCACCCCCCTCAGATATTTTCATCATCCCAAAAGGAAGCCTCATAGTCATTACCAGTCACTCCCCATTCCTCCTACCCCTATTCCCTGCAAAACACTAATTTCTTTTCTTTCTCTGGATTTGCCTATTCTGGCCATTTCATATACACGGAATCATATAATATGGAGCCTTCTCTTTCTCTCCTTCCATCTATCATGATGTTTTCACAGTTCATCCCTTAAGTAGCATGGAGCACTACTTCATTCCTTTTTCTGGTTGAATAATATTTTACTTTATAGATATACCACATTTTATTTATCCATTCATCATTCGACATACATTTGAGAGCTTTCCATTTTTTTCAGCTATTATGAATAATGTCGCTATTAATAATCACATACCAGTTTTTATATGAAATCATGCAAATGGCTGTACTATTTTACATTTCTACCAGCCACACATGAAGGTTCCAATTTCTCCACAACCTAACACTTTTACTGTCCATCATTTTTTTTTTTAGACATTCTAATGGGTAAGCGGTCTCTCACTATACTTTTCTCTTGGTCATTTCTCCAATGGCAAAGGATGATAAGCATGTTTTCATATGCTTATTGGTTATTTGAATATATTCTTTGAAGATATTCAAATCATTTGTCCATTTTTTAAGTTAGGTTGTCTTTTTATTGTTTGGTTGTAATAGTTCTTTTTTTGTTTGTTTGTTTGTTTATTTTATCTTTGAGAGGGAGAGAGAAACCCAAGCAGGCTCTGCACTGCCAGCACAGAGCTCAATGCATGATTTGAACTCACAAACTGTGAAATTATGAGTTGTGAGATCATGACCTGATCCAAAATCCAGAGTCAGACGCTCAACCCACTGAGTCACCCAGGTGTCCCAATAATTCTATTTTTTTTTTTTTAAAGTTTATTTAGTCACCTGGGTAGCTCAGTTGGTTTAAGTGTCCGACTTCAGCTCAGGTCATGATCTCATCACTGGTGAGTGGTTCCTGCTTCAGATTCTGTGTCTCTCCTTTCTTTCTCTACCCCTCCCCCTCTTGCTCTCTCTCTGTCTCTCTGGGGCACCTGCATGGCTCAGTTGGTTAAGCGTCTGACTTTGGCTCAGGTCATGATCCCACAATCAGTAAGTTCAAGCCCTGTGTCGGGCTCTGTGTTGACAGCTCAGAGCCTGGAGCTTGCTTTGGATTCTGTGTCTCCCTCTCTCTCTGACCCTCTACTGCTCATGCTCTGTCTCTCTCTCTGAAATAAACATTAAAATTAAAAAAAAAGTTTATTTATTTATTTTGAGACAGAGAGAGAGAGAGAGAGCAAGCAAGTGGGGGAGGAGAAGAGATAGAGAGGGAGAGAGAAACCCAAGCAGGCTCTGCATTATCAGTGCGAGCCTGATGTGGGGCTCAAACTCACAAACTTGTGAGATCATGACCTGAGACGAAGTCAGATGTTTAACTGACTTGAGACACCCAGGCACCCTATAATAATTTTATATATTCCAGATACTAGACTCTTATCACACACACGACTTGCAAATATTTTCTCTCAATCTGTAGATTCTCTTTTTACTTTCTTGATAGTGTCCTTTGAAGTACGTAAGTTTTAGTTCCGATGCTGTCCAATTTATCAATTTTTTTCCTTAATTGCATGTACCCAATTAATTTTTTGTGCATGTCTTAAATAAGAGCTGTCGGCCAGATCAACAGATGTTGGAAATGTTCTCTAATGAAAATGACAGCAAAATGAATACACCAACGACAAAATAAAACCTCAGAGGAAGAGAGGCTATGCAGAGAGTAGAAGCAAATAAAAAAAATACAATTAATATTCTGAAAAAAGATTAGAAAGTTATAGCATGGAACATTCCAAAAATATTTTAAAAATTGGACTTAAAATATGATTGTAGAAATTAAATGTACTGGAATCACCATACTATACAAACAAAAACAGCAATAAAATAGGAAAAATAAGGTGATAAATCGAGAGAGTCTATACACTAAGACAGATTCGATCGAATTATTAAGAGTTTTAGAGATTAAAAGAAGAGAAAATTATACTATAAAACCCTAAAATGTGTTTATAACTGAAGAATAGAACTCTTGCATCTAGATAGAGAAGTTCTATGATGAGCCAAGCACAATGAATGAAAAAAACATTTCATTTAGCATGAACTTTGAGAACTTTAAAAGCAAAGAGTATATCTTAAAATACCTTAAAAGACTCCAGAGAGAAAAAAAATAAATCATATTCAAAGGATCAAAAATCATAATAGTATCAAACTGAAGAATAACAAGTGAAAGTTGGCCAAACTCTTTCCTTGACGAGGCATTTTTTTGACATTGTACCTTTACTTGCTCGCATAGTGTATCAGGTATACAGAGGGAAAGTAACAGATCTTTTGGTTTATAAAAGACCATAAGAAGCGACACCCTGACTCACTGGAAGAGAGAGGGCTGAACATGACCCAGGGATCATGGATTTCATCCTTGGGAAGTTTGAGTAAAGACTCTGTGAGGCCAGGGATCATCCACTGTTCCAAAAGCGTAGATGGTTCCTGGCATTACTAAGTTCTTGATAAATATTTTTAAAGGAATAAATGAATGGATGAAAATTTGGATATAATTTTGAGGTCATCTTCCTTGGAATAAAAGATGAATATATTTCCTATAATATATATGTATGGCGAAGAAACGTGGTAAAGGTATTGAATAGTTCACTCAATACTCATTCCAATGAGATTTTCTTCAGTCTATAAATTATAGAGTCTAGAAAATGTAATAAACCACCTCAGCAGAATTCCTTCTTACAATTCCACTTGGCCAGAATTCTAGCCAATGTAACATTATTGATCTTCCAGAATTTTCTAGGAAACTCTTTCTCTTTCTGCTATAGATATTGCTTTTTTTCCCTCATCTTTCTTCTTTAAAAAAAAAATTATATATCTTGCAAGAGACAGAGACAGCATGAGTGGGAGAGGGGCAGAGAGAGAGGGAGACAGAATCCTAAGCAGGCTCTGCACTGTCAGTGTGGAGGGTGATGTGGGGCTCGAACCCAGAAAACCATGAGATCATGACCTGGGCTGAAACCAAGAGTCAGACACTTAACCAAATGAGCCGCCCAGGCGCCTCTCATCTTCTTTCTGAGTGGAATACAGATATAAAGGCTGTTGCTCTTTGAAGCTACCTTAGGACCATCCAGATCAGGTTAAAAAATTTGCAGAGATCTTGGTGATGACATTCTGATCCATTGAACCTACCCTCAAACTTACAATCTAAACCAAAGGATTTATTTTTTTAATGTTTATTTATTTTAAGAGAGAGAGAGAGGTAGAGAGAGAGGGAGAAAGAGAATCCCAAGCAGGCTCTGCATCAGTGCAGAGTCCGACATAGGGCTCAATCTCATGAACTATGAGATCATGACCTGAGCCAAAATCAAGAGTCAGATGCTTAACTGACTGTGCCACCCAGATGCCCCAAACCAAAGGATTTATATTTGGACTATTGTTAATAAGATGCACTTGTCTAAAGGGAGGCATGAACAAAAATATTAAACAAATTAATCTACAAATAAAAATCATAATAAACACTGAGCAGGGTGCAATGATGGGGAATGGGTGGAAGGAGATAAATGTGACTGGGGAAGTGTGTCAAACGAGTTCTAAATAAGTGAAATTTACTTGAGCCTGGAGGATAGAATTCAGCCATAGGGAGAATCAGGGAAGACAGATTCAATCAGAGGTTAAAAGCACGCACTAAGCATCTGAGGTGGAAATAAGTCTAGCATGAAAGCCAGTGTGGCCTGAATGCAGAGGGTTAGGGGAGAGAGACGTCTAGGGAAGTGGTAGTAGATCAGTTGTGGTGTTTTGAGTTATTGTTAGGAGATCAGACTTTATACAAAGTATCAAGGTTAGTCATAAAAGGCTTTTATAGAAGGAAATGACCAAAATAAAATGTTTCTAAAAAAACAAGTCAAAAAGTTTCATTGTGAGGGAAAATAAAGAAATAAGATGGTACCTGGAGAGAAATGCGGGATCAAGGAAGGTATTTTTATGCTGATGTTAATGATGTAACAACGAGGAACAATTGAGGCCCAGAAGATAGAGGTGGTGACTAGAGAGACAAAGTCCTATAGAGCTGAGGCAGTAGAGAATGCTGCCAGGATCCTGAGAACCTATGGACGAACAAGTCTGTAAAAGGAGGTAGACTTGGTCCTTAGTTCCATCGAAGTGGAAAAAAAGCAGAAGGTGTAGACTGTATATCCACCAGGAGTGATGGCAAGAGCTGGGCCACAGGGAAGACTGGGGGCTAGAAAATATCACCTTAGCAAGCAAGGTGTTCTGGAGAAGACAGAAATGAGGAAACAGGGGGATATTTAAAAGAGCTGGGGTTTTACAAGATCAAAGAGTGTGAAGTTCTGGAAGCAGTCACAGAGAATAAGGAAGAGAGTATCTCACCTCTAAACCCAATGTTCACAGAGTGTGAGAAAAACCCAGCTTTCTACTGAAAGCCCTCCAGGGGAGGCCCTCAGAGTATGGTCATTTAAGGCCAGGATACAATGACGATAGGGAAAAGGTGTGCCCAAGTGCTTTTTGGTTTAAAAAAAAACCCCTTTTTTAAATGTTTTTTTTGTGTGTGTGTTTGTTTTTGTGTTTTTTTTTTGGGGGGGGGGGAGAGCAGGGGAGGGGCCGAGAGAAAGACAGTATCTGAAGCAGGCTCCAGGCTCTGACCTGTCAGCCCGATAAGGGACTTGAACTCATAAACTGTGAGGTCATGACCTGAGCTGAAGTCTGACGATCAACTGACTGAACCACCTGAGTGCCCCTAAAAAAAATCTTTTTAATAGATTTCATTTTTTAGGGCAGTTTTAGATTCATAACAAAATTGAGTGGAAAGTACAGAGACCCAAAATACTCCCTGCCCCTACCCTTGCATGGCCTCTCTGTCAACATCCCCACCACAGGTACATTTGTTGCAATCCATGAACCTACCTAACACATCATTATCACCTAACGTCCACACTTTGCAATAGGGTTCACTCTTCAGGCTGTACAGCCTATGAGTTTAGATAAATGTATAACGACGTGAAATCACCATTATAGTATCATTCAGAGTAATTTCCCTGCCCTAAAAATTTTGTGTTCTGCCAGTTCATCCATCTTAACCCCTAAGTCCTAGCAACCCTGCAACCCTGATTGTTTCACCATCTCCATAATTTTTCCTTTACTAGAATAGTATATAATTAGAAGCATACATTATGTAGATTTTCCAGATTGGCTTCTTCCACTTAGTAATATGCATTTAAAGTCCCTGCCCGCCCCCCCTATGTCAACACCACCACCTATGTCTTTTTGTGGCTTGGCAGCTCATTTCTTTTTAGTGTTGAATAATATTCTATTGTTTGGATATACCCACAGTTCATTTATTGACTCTCCTATTGAAGGATGGCTTGGTTGCTTTCAGGTTTTGGCAGTTAAATAAAGCTGCTAAAAACATGAGCAGGTTTTTGTGTGGACCTAAGTTTCAGCTCTTTTGGGTAAATATCACAGAATATGGTTTCTAGAACATGGGATAAGAGTACATTTCATTTTGTGAGAAATCGACAAACTGTCTTCCAAAGTGGCTGTACCCTTTTGCATTCCCACTAACAATGAATGAAATTTCTACTGCTACACATTCTCGTCAGCATTTGGTGTTGCCAGTGTTTTGGCTATTCTGACAGATGTGTAGAAATAGCTCATTGTTTTCATTTGCATTTCCCTGATGACATAGGATGTGAAGCACCTTTTCATATGTTTGTCGTCTATACTTTGCTTGGTGAGGTATCTGTTACAGTGTTTTGCACACTATTTAATGGGTTGTTTGTTTTCTTCTCGTTGAGTTTTAAGAGTTTTTTCTTTCATATATTTTGGATAACAGTCCTTTATCAGATGTATCTTTTGCAAATATTTTTTTCCCCAGTCTACGTTTGTCTTCTTATTCTTTGGGCAGTATCTTTCTCCTAACAGAAGTTTTTAATTTTAAAGAAATTTGATTTATCAATGATGTCCTTTGGTTTTGTACCTACAAAGTTATTGCCAAACCCAAGGTCATCTAGGTTCTCTGTTATCTTCTAGGAGTTTTATAGTTTTGCTTTTATTTAGGTCTATAATCCATTTTGAGTTAACTTTTATGAAAGATGGAAGTGATATGTCTAGGTTAATTGTTTTGCATGTGAGTGTCCAGTTGTTTTGGCACCATTTGATGGAAAGATTATCTTTTTCCATTGCATTGATTTTGCTCCTTCATCAGAGATCAGTTGACTGTATTTGTGTGGCTCTACTTTTGCCCAAGTGTTTTTACTCCTTTAAAATTTATTTGAAGAATGACAAATTCTAGAGAAATACACTACAAAATATAATTTAAGAAAGAAATTATGTCATATTTACCAGGAAATTAAACAGCTACAATTTTGCTTAGGTATTCTTTGCTTCCCCATCACTCAAAGACTTTTTTTTTAATTGTTCTTTTATAAACTGGATAGCTATCATGTATTGCAATATTATAGGAATAAAAGTATGACAAATATGGTTGAGAAAAACACTTAAAGTTGGTTTATTTTGGCTCTTCTTGACTAACCTCATAAAACGCTTAATAATTGTGACATGTAGCTGGTTTTGCACTGCCTCATGGTATTATATTCCTTTGTTCAATGCTCTGAGAGTAAATAAAATCACCTCCTATTATTTAAAACTGTTTAACGTAAGAAGCAGGTGCGGACCTGACTGCATTTAACAGCTGGGTAGGAATTTAACGGCTGTCTTCTCTACACAGTAACATTATTTCATAAATAATCATGCAGCAGTCATTAACGGCCATTATTTTCCTCATCCCTTCTCTCGTTTTAAAACAACAATTGAAAATAAGACATGTTAAATTAAAAGCTAGGGGCGCCTGAGTGGCTCAGTCAGTTGAGCGGCCGACTTCAGCTCAGGTCACGATCTCACAGTCTGTGAGTTTGAGCCCCATATCAGGCTCTGCACTGACGCCTCAGAGCCTGGAGCCTGCTTCGGATTCTGTGTCTCCCTCTCTCTCTGCCCCTCCCCCGACTCATCCTCTGTCTGTCTCTCTCTCTCTCTCAAAAACAAATAAACATTAAAGTTTTAAAAGCTAGTGTTCAAATACACATAATATTTCCTGTGTGATAGATATTTGTACTTAACAAACTATCGCACTTTGAAATTTGCATCTGTGGAGTAGTCAGGCAGATTCTGAGATGACATTTTCTTTCGTCTGAAAAACGAGAAGTCTGCCACAGGAAGAGCTCAGGGAAGTCAGATTTAACCAGAGAGTAAGAGCATATGCCAAGGCCCGGAGGTGAGGAAAGTTTCATGTATTTTAGAAATTGAAAAAAAAGAAAAAAAATGTCAATGTGACTGGAACGTCTGGGGTGGAGAGGAAAGTGGTGTACCTTTAAATACCGAACAAATTAGAATTCCAAGTGATCGCGTGGAATGACAGAATCGAAATAACGTAAGTTCTCTATTCCTCTTTATAATTATTGTTCAATCAGTATTTATTTCAAACCTACTACTTTAATGCAGGAAATCTGTAGTACTCCAGGGATTGGTGCCAAAATGTGCCCAAAGAAAGTCTTGGCAAATTCATGCTCAGAATGAACACGTGTAGCTGAACCCACCTGTATTTGTATACGTAGCTGGGAGTTCTGAGAATTAACTTTCATGTAAAATACAATATTTATTAAAGAAGCAATAAAAATGTGCCAATTTGAAACGTATGTATACGTTATTAAACTTAACAGTAAGCACAGGACTTGTTTCGAACTTAGATCAACAAAAGGTTTTTTTCAGGTAGGAGGAGAAACAGTAAAGTTTTATTACTGGCAATGTTTAGAATTGCTGGTGCAAAGTGCTAATAAAAAGCAAACTGACTTTTAGTTATCGTGAATGGTTTTTAAATTCTCATCCATCACCACCCAGTGCACCCACTTATTGCCTGCAGCCACGTGGAAAACTCAATATCCAGCCTTTGATACACCACCAATAAGAAGTGAAAGTTTTTGTCACTCGACCCCAATAGACTGTTGTAATTTATTCAGATTTTATTAAATGTAGAGTAATAATTAACCTTGTTAGAACGGTTACTGTGTGCCTGTTAATATTTTTTTCACAGTTGCAGCAGAGTACGTTATTAATATCCTCAACCTGCTAACCATTAATCAAGTAATTCTCTCACTTATAATCAGATACATCTGTTTGCCTGCTGTTTTAAATGTTCTTAATTTACTTAATCTTCATGATAAGCCTATGACACAGACAGCATTTTAATCTAAGTTTTTAGAGACTACAAAACTGAAACATAGAAGTTATCAAATGTTCTGAAAGTCACTCGGCAAGTGAGTGCTGGAGTCAAACCCAGGCAATCTGCTTGCTCCAGAACCAGGGCTTCACAGACGTGTACAGACACCTACACCTCTCTCACTACTCATATATTCTTTTTATTTTACTGAAAGGTCATCGTATTGTGTGGGGCTCGGGGGAGTGGTAAGCTTAATTCATCAAGCAATTTTGTTTCAGCTTAGACAATAATCTATTTTACTTTTTCCACTACCAAAAATATAAACAAACCCTTATGAAGATAGTATTTTAACAAGAGTAATACACGATCACTGTAAAAGTTAAATATCAAATACGAAAAGCAAACCAATTTATACATAATTTTAATTACATTAAATACATTATTTTATGTCAATTATACCTCAGTGAAAGCAATACCAACCTCTTAAAGTGGCTGACATTGTGTTCACCATAATTTTTAATGTTTATAGAACATTGATAGACTTATATTATTCTTACGCTTAAAATAAAACCAGAAATCTTGTTACACTTAATATTTTGCCATTTGTACTTTTCCACTTAATGTTGTAGATATCTTTCTAAATCAATTTATCTATTTACCCCATTCATTTCAATGACTGTATCACATTGAATAAAATTAATATACAGTAATGAAATCATTTTATATTTTTATATTTCATGTATTTACTATTATATAAAATTATATGTATTATATTTTACATTAATAAATATTCAATTTTTTGCAACATCAAACAATATAACAATTACCACCTTCTTACATATTTATTTATATATTAGTGGTTTGGTTTTCATGAGCCACATTCCTGGAGGCAGCAATTCCTTTTTTCTTTTTAATGTTTATTTATTTTGAAAAAGAGAGAGAGAAAGAGGGCAAGCATGAAAGCGGGAGGGACAAAGAGAGAGGGAGAGAGAGAATCCCAAGCAGGTTCCATGCTGTCAGCAGAGAGGCAAATGTGGGGTTCAATCTCACAAACCATGAGATTGTGACCTGAGCCGAAATCAAGAGTCGGATGCTTACTTGACTAAGCCACCCAAGTGCCTCAAGAATTTATTGTAGCAATCAAATAGCATGTATGTTTTAGATTTTAATAAATATTGCTAAATTTGCTCCCCAATTGCTACATCAATATATACTCCATCAACGTGTATGTGAGTACCTGGGCAGCAATGGATACTACAGATGTTTTTAATATTTGCTAATATAATGGACTTCATTTTAATTTGCATTTTCCTGTTAGTCAAATTGGGCATCTTGACATATTTGGTTTTGAAAGTTCTATTTCTTCTTTTCATTACTCATTGCTTTGCCAATTTTTCTTTGGGGTTGACTTCTTTTTTATCTGGAGTTTCTTCTTAATATTAAATGTATAAATGATTTTTATGGTATCTCTGTTGAAAAGTTATATTCTCACAGTTTTCTCTTTGTTTCTTGTTTAGGGTGTTCTTTGCTACACATAAGGTTGGTGTTTTTGTTTTTGTTTTTTTTTTCTCCTTCATTACTGATTTTATTTATCTGAGTCCTCTCTCTCTCTCTCTCTCTAAGTCTGGCTAAAGGTTTATCAATTTTGCTGATGCTTTCAAAGAACCAGTTCCTGGTTTCATTGCTTTGTTGTTTTTTTGTTTTGTTTTGTTTTGGTTTGGTTTGGTTTGGTTTGGGTTGGGTTTTTTTGCGGGGGGTCTGTGTTTCATTCTATTTCCTTCTATTGGCTTTGTCTGTATTTCATTCTGCTCTAATCTTTATTATTTCTTTCCTTCTACTGGCTTTGTTCTTTTTTATTTTTTTCTAATTCCTTTAGGTGCAAAGTTAGATTGTTTATTTGAGATTTTCCTTTCTTCTTGAGGTGGACCCGTATTGGTGTAATCTTCCCTCTTAGCTTTTACTGCATCCCAAAGGTTTTGAACCATAGTGTTTTCATTTTCATTTGTCTCCATGTTTTTTTTTATTCCTTCTGATTTCTTAGTTGACCCATTCACTGTTTAGCAGCATGTTATTTAACCTCCACATATTTGTGTTCTTTCCAGACTTTTTCTTGTCATTGATTTACATATAAGTTTTTAATTTTAATTAGTCAAATCTGTCAACAGTTCTCTTTCTGGCTTCTGAGTTCCTCGTTTTACTTAGAAAGAGCCTTTGCAAGTAATAAACACATTTGTTTTTTTACATTCGAATCTTAGTCCATCTGGGATTTACTTTTGTATATGCTATGAAATGAGAATCTAACAAATTCTCCCAAATTTATTCATTTGTGCAACATTTATTAAACTTAAACCATGTGCTATACATTAGGAAATCCAGAATATATAAATAAGGTAAATGCAAATAAAATAAATATAAATACATTTAAACAAAGTTTAATATTTTTATTAAAATGTCTCTCAATCTAGCAAGGGAGGCAGACACATATAAATCGAGCTAAAATAAATTTTGTCTGAGGTAAAGGGTATCTAGGAAACCCTCACAGAGGTGATGAGAGTTCAATTTGGCTTTGACAGGATTTTGCAAGGAGGTAGGGTTGGAGTGGGAAAAGGAGGGACATTCTAGGTGGACCTGGTGTTTCAGCCTTGACATAGAAGCTTCAGAATCTGGGGTGTCTGGGTGGCTTAGTCGGTTAAGCATCTGACTTCGGCTCAGGTCATTGATCGCTTCGTCAGTTCGAGCTCTGTGTTGGGCTCTGTGCTGACAGCCTGGAGCCTGCTTCCGATTCTGTGTCTCCCTCTCTCTCTGCCCCTCCCCCACTCATGCTCGCTCTCTCTCTCTCTCTCTCTCTCTCTTTCTCTCTCAAAAATGAATAAATATTTTTAAAAAATTTAAAATAAAAGAAAAAAGAAGCTTCAGAATCTATGTATTTGAAGGGTTTGGTTAGGGTACAAATGCAGCAATAAAAAAGGGCATACAGATATAATAAGACACTGGGCTCAAAAAGTTGGATTTTGGGCTGCATATATGCAATATATATACACAATGGTATATATAAATGTTTGTATGCACAATTTTATATATGTATATGTGTGTATATATATACATATATATAACTACATATATTCTCCTATACATAAAAATATACACATCCATAATATAAATATGGATATAATTTATATACTTTCATACAGGAGCATACAGTAATCAACAAAAGACTTTCAAAAATAAAAATATAATGTATTAGAAAAAAAATTTACCCTGGGATCCAGGATGACAGAGCAAACTTTATCTGGATTGTTGCCAGAGGGAATAGAATACTGTTCTCTCACAGCCGGCTCAGAGCTTCTGTTCAGAAGTGATACGTAACTTTTTCTCACATTTCATTGGACAAAGCAGGTCGTGAGGCTGACTTCAGCGCTGGGAAAAATATAAATATCTCCTTGGAGGAGCAGCGTATATTTTGAAAAATAATACTATCTAACACAGATGTCAGCTTGAAAATACAGGGATTCAAACAGTTCCAAGATTATTTCAAGTTACATAAAAGCAAAGAATTTTAAGGCTACTGAGTTATAGCAAGTAACACCAGGATAGACACTTAACAAATGCCAAGTACCCTCTGTCATGATGTGCTGGTATACGTTTAATAAATATATCTTTTTTAACTTTTTTTGCTTTTTTGTTTTTGTTATTTTATTTTATTTTTGAGAGACATAGAGACAGAGAGTGAGCAAGGAAAGGGCAGAGAGAGAGGGAGATACAGAATCTGAAGCAGGCTCCAGGCTCTGAGCTGTTAGCACAGAGCCCGACGTGGGGCTCAAACTCACAGACCATGAGATCATGACCTGAGCTGAAGTCAGCCGCTTAACCGACTGAGCCACCCAGGCGCCCCAAATAGATCTTTAAAAAAAAAAAATCCCTGATTTATAGCATTTGCTGATTTTGAGGTTGTAAATACTGCTATCATGGTCAATTTAAAGCTGTAGGAGCATAACTTAATTCAGAATTAGGCTCTCGAGAGCTGTCAGGAGCTGGCTCGGGCTCACCACTGTCCCTTTGTTTTTTGTCTACTTCTACTTTATAGGCTGAGGAAAATGACCGAAGAATTCAGGGAAGGGATGGGGCGCCTGCATGGCTCAGTCAGTTAAACGCCTGACTCTTGGTTTCGGCTCAGGTCATGATCTCATGATTTTGTAAGTTCAAGCCCCACATTGGGCTCCAAGCTGACAGTGCAGAGCTTGCTTGGGATTCCCTGTCTCTCAATCTCTTTGCCCCTCTCCCACTCACACTGTCTCTGTCTCTCTCAAAATGAATAAATAAACTTAAAAAGAAAAAGAATTCAGGGAAGGTAATAATTATCCTTAACCATGTATTGATGAATGAGGATTTGGGCAACAGTTAAAAAGGTGGAGGAGGAATTGCATATAGGGAGATAGGAGGGTAATTTGAGTACTAGATGAAAACTGATGATCTGATCAAGGAATGGAAGAGCGGAAGCAGCAAAGAAGGAATCATCTGAGAAACACTGTGCATGTAAATGCATGAGACTGTGATAGGTTAGATCGGGCCGAGGAGGAGAAGGAGAGCAGGAGTTAAAACCCAACAGGAGGTCTCCAGGATGGAGCCTGAGCGGGGGCCTCAAATAACACTGGCAACATCTAATGAGGAAAAACAGGTTTGTAGGGAAAAAAGATTAACTTGGGACATACTAGTTTTGAGAGACCTCCAGAACATCTAAGTGGACATATTCAGAATGCACTTAGAAAGAGGAATCTGTATTTTGGTAGGAAGGTCTGCCTCACATTCATCACTGAAAAGGGCACCGCTCACCAAGCCTCTCTCCTTGTAAACTGTAGTCAGGTTCCCGTAAGCCCTCCAGACTTCAACCTTGGGCTTCAGGGCCCACTTGTATCAGGACTGCATTGCTGCATTGATAGCAAGATCCTTTTAAGTCAGTTTAGACAGAACTCCCCACCCTTGATATCTGGTCAAATTCTTCATCCCTATCATTTATATCTAGTTACCCTGGCCTGCCTTTGGTAAGAATCTTGTTAAGTCCGTTTAGCTAGAATACCTCATTACCCCTGATGTTTCTTCTTAGTAGTTTGCCATCCACTGCCCCCTACTCTGCTCCTTGGCTATAAATCTTGTCCATGCCGTATTCAGAATTGAGCCCAGCTCTGCACTGAAGTCTTTTCCCCTACTGCAATGATCCAGTTTCACAGTTCCAACTGCTATTCAGCTCTGGATTGTCTTTAACATCAATCAAGGGAATAAGGTATAGAAGGAAAAGGACCAAAAGTGAAACCTGGAGAAAGCCGACACTTAGGGATCAGAAGGCATAATAAGGAGCACTTGACTGGCTCAGTCAGTAGGGCATGTGACTCTTGATCTTGGGGTTTTAAGTTAGAGCCCCACACTGGGTGCCAAGATTACCTAAAAATAAAATCTTTAAAAAAATAAAAAAAGAAGAAAGCATAATAAAGTGCAATGAGAGTGATCAGATACACAGGAGAAGAATCATGGAAGATACACAGGAGTAATCAGATTCATAAAGGAAGAGAGTTTCAAGACATAGAAGGTGGCCGATGGTTCCAGGTATTGTAGAGAGACCACGGAGAATGGTCAAGAAGAGAGTTTCGGATTTAGGATGTCATCATTGACCCTTGGGGGAGGAATTTCATTTGGGTGGTGGCAGATGGGAACCACGTTAAAGGTCAGAATCAATGAGGGATTATACAGAGAGTGGATAAATTAATGGAAATAGTATTAACAGAAGAATACAAAAAAGGTGCCATAAGATGGAAAAACAGAGTGAAAGGCAACAATTGGTTGAACTGATATAATCGTGTTATATAGGCCTGAGTACACAAACAAGAATAAAACATGAGTCCCCAGACTTTGAAAATTTAGAACAATGCTATTATCACTTTTATAAGTGAAATTTACTAAGAGTCCTTCCCAAAATATTGTATATTATGTAGGACATGGACATGGATTTAGAACTTTAGATAAAGTGAGACTTACTATTAAAACAAGTCATACGATATCCTGGGGCATTTAATGCACCAAATAGGACCCAAATTTCATAGTCATTCAATTCTAACACAGACCTCTTAAATTCTCTAGGCTTTCACACATTAATTTATCAGGGCTCTGGGGGACAGAGCGATAGTAAAGGTTTTGGGATTTTGTTATTCTACCAGTTTAAAGTAATGAAATTTTCTTCCAAAAGATTGAAAGGGAAGGAAAACTTACCAGAATAAATTCCGCTTTCATCAATGCCAAAGTAATAAAAGTCTTTCTTTCTTTCTTTCTTTTTTTACTCTGATGCTGGAGCTGAGTGCTTAAAAACAAGATATAGTCAATGGGTTAATCTCACTTTGCTTCTAATCTAAGTGTGATTTTTCTGTGCTGTAATTCATTGCAGCTGATGTATGAAACAGGTTGACAAATGGTTTTGAAAATTAGGAAAAAAATATGTCTGCTTAGGGAGTCTGGGATTTATCTTTATTCTGAAGTCTAAAATGTGACCTCCCTCCAAAATATGGGGCTATAATAATTACATTTTTTTACTTTTTTTGATATGAATTGTACAATGTGAACTGAATATTAGGTCCTCTTCAATTTTATTACCTTTGCAATATTTTAAAGTGTGTCTGTATTTTTCCATCACTGAGGAAGATATGGCTTTTTAAAATATTTTTTTAAATATTTATTTATTTTTGAGAGAGAGCGAGCGAGCGAGTGAGTGGGGAAAGGGCAGAGAGAGAAGGAGACACAGAATCTGAAGCAGGCTCCAGGCTCTGCACTGTCAGCACAGAGCCCGACATGTGGCTCGAACCCATGAACCAAGAAATCATGACCTAAGCCGAAGTCAGACGCTCAACCGATTGAGCCACCCAGGTGCCCCAAGATATGGCTTTTTAATGGGAATTGTGAGAGTTTGTTCAACTCAGCAAGCCTTATGCTTTAACTCTATGACATACTGGGAACATAAAGGGATATGCTCCATTTCCATTTTATATTCCCCTTCTACTTAAAAGAATATTTTCTTATTGTTTATAACTGAAAAACATTTGACATTTTGTTCTACTTAGACTCACTTATTTAGGAGGTTTAAATGACCAGTTCAAAACTTGAAATGTGGGTAAATAGTTAAGTAGTCAGGTAATTGTTGAGCTAAAGGCATAAACCTGGGCTTTCCCCCCCACCACCCTCATCTTTGAGATTTCCTTCTTTTATCCCACCTCTCATCTTTTAAGTGTGTTATACGCAAGTAAGCATGAAAGGAGATAATCACTCAACTAACTGAGAATCAACTCTTTTAAGTTTGTTTATTTTAAGAGAGAGTGAGTGAGAGAGAGAGCACAGGGAAGGGGCAGAGAGAGAGGGAGAGAGAAAATCCCAAGCAGGTTTTGTAATGTCAGCACAGAGCCCGACGCAGGGCTCGAACTCACCAACCATGAGATCGTGACCTGAGCCAAAACCAAGAGTCGACGCTTAACCAACCAAGCCATCCAGGCGCCCCAAAAATCAACTCTTTTAATCCTCAAAATACATAATGTAATTTCCATCAGGAACCATTCCATCAAATGCATTCTAAGGCATTTTTTACTAAAATTACTCTCTTCTGGATACCGTCTTCACAGAGCTTATGGTTTTGTAAAGGAGTTAAGGCACGTATGAAAATAATTATAAGGATAGGAAGTATTACGAAAGTTAGGGATTTGGAAGAAGAATTTTGTATAGAGAGAGGGACTGATAACAGTTGGCATTTGACTGAGACTTAAAAGTTATCTAGGGTTCAAATATGCAAATAATGGAAGGGAAAGACTCATCTAGCTTTTGGCATGTAGAGATGGGAAAGAAATTGTTGGCAGAGGGAGCAGTGTGGACAAAGACACACAGAGGATATTAAGGGAACAAGGAAGTTTTGCTGGAGCATAAAGTGATGATTATGCAGTGAATTTTTATTCTTTAGGCAAATGGAAAACCATTAAGATTTTTGAGCAAGAAATGGTGTGATTGGAGCTGACTTTTGGAAGAAGGATCATTTTGCAGCATTGTGTAGAATTGCCTGGGGTATATTTTATATACTATGTTACTCTCCCTTAATCAACTCCACTTTAGAATGAAGACAGCTAAAAATATTGTTGCAGAATTGAAATGTATAATAATAAACTAATCCCAGAAACCTTTAAACTTTAATGGGCACTATTTTCAGATGAAGTACTTAATGTTAATTAAAGCCTTTAATGATGTTTTACATTTAATCCACAAACTGTGGTTTTCCTTTTGCATTTCTCTTCATGAGTATTCATGTTTACTCTCAAGGCAAAATAGGAGACAACGTGATTTATTTTCACTGACTCCTTGGTTTATGGCGCTCTGTCAGTAGAATGATCTATGGCACATTATATTTTGATGGCATATGTTAGAGTATGTTGATGAAATGAATTATTGAGCTTGATTAAAGACTTGAAGGAACACATCTTTCACATAAGAAATAAAATGTTAAAAAAAATCTTCTTGTGGAGAAATTGTCATTAGATGAATTAACTCTGTAAATATGCTTCATGTTTAGTTTAACTTGGTATCAAAGGTCACAGTATTTCCTCCACACACTTTTTTTCTCACTGTAATAAAAAGTACCACTTTTAATGGATTGTTTGAGATTTTGTGTGTTCAGTATTCTCTAAATACCTTGACTTTGTAGGACTTTCTATGACTTCATTTCTGTTTGTGGGAATAATTTTACTTTTTCTTAATTTTCCTCTTCTGCATGTTTCATGTTGTCGATACAAATACTGACAATCTCAACATATTAATAGTTCAGACGTTTTGTTTATTATAGATTATAACCTGTATTTCAACTTCCAAAGGGGAAAATACTTGAGAATATAGTGAATCCACGGACATCTCCCTTTCCAGAATGCATTGCTCCTCTTTCAAATGACCAGTTAACTAACACTGTTATTGACCATAAACGGTAAAAAAAAGTTAATACTCTGCAATTGCTGCGGTCAGTAGCTTGTGTAATAGTCACATAAAGTGCATAGGGGACCCAGGCTTCTATCTAAAGGAGGCCTGCAGTTTGTTTTCAGGTTAAGTGTCAACTGGGAAGTCATTATTTCCGGCAAAGGACTAGAGTATTGCCTTCCTGACAGCACACACCAAACCCACTGTGCTCAAGACAATGAGAAGTGAGGCAGCCTGCAGTAGACCTGGAGACATAGTTTATCACACAAGCTGCACCTGAAAGCCCAGCTGGCAATAACTCTATATATAAAGAACATTTTGAGCAATTACACACATATAAACTAAGATTTCTCTGCAAATGGAAATAAGGACCTTGATTCTAGGAAGTAGCATTACAGAATGTACCAATACAAGACAAGGCCAATGGGGAACAACCAAGAAAAACTTAGATGAGAAAAATCCATACTGCAGGGTAAGGGTTTTCACCAGCTCTTTCTATACCATTCTGTTCATTCTTCAAAAATCTATATATTGGGCACGTAATAGGCATTTATAATTTATGCTTAAGTTACTGTGTGCTACGCAATGAGGATTCAGTCAGTTGTAATCAGTATTTCTTATCTCAGTAAATATCCTCTTCTGGTATTGTTTAGAGAAAGATCTAGATCAGACAATTTCCCCCTACTGCAACCACTGCCTATTGTAGATGACAGGCTGTATAAACCAGGAATCCATCCACCTTCTACAATATTGCCTCACCAATACTTACTTTTGTTTAACAACTAAATACCACAAGAGATTAAGAGAACCTAACTATAGACCTCTACTGAATAGTTTTCTTTTGTAGGGGCAGGAGGGAAGCAATTTTTAAAAGGATGGTACAAAATAATTTTATCAAAATTCTTCACAGCGATGAATCCCAAATTTATGCATCTGTATAAATATATACATCTTATAAACTCATTTAGTCTTTTACATGTAACATCTGCTAAATCATGACTGACATCCATCATTATGACCCTAGTACCCATGTTTATAGTAACTACAAACACATACAAAGCTTATTAAATGCCAGGCCCTACTCTAACTAAATACATATAAGTCAGTTAGTCTTCAAAATGATATAACCCTGTGATGTAGCTATTGCAATTATAACCATTTTATAGACATATATGTCAGGTCTGGGTGTTCAAGCTGGCAGCTTGATTTCAGAGTGCACAGTGAACAGCTGTCCACACTGCCTGTCATTAGGGGGAGGGTGTGCCAGAGTGGGCTTACAAAGGTTAGAGTGGGCCGGGTCTTCTTCCTTTATCCACTAACAAGTACTAAGTTTCTACTGGGTCCCAGGTACCATCTTAGGCATGCAGGACACCAAGGAAAATCAACTCTGGCCTTTGGCCACAAAAAATATTCAGTACTATTTGGTGAATTCAAAATGCAAACTCTTTTTAGCACTCTGAAACAAAAAAGTTCAATGTTATAGTTCAGTTATTTCTATGACAGTTAATCACAGTGCTGGTGTCTAAGAATAGAGTTGCACTGAGTTTGCATTTCAATTCCCATGCCCTTTTACAGATAGTTCTACATCTCGAAGGGCAGGTTCTAGCACTAGGAAACCCCACAGAGCATTTATATTACTGAGATGATTGCCGTTCTCCAGTCTCAAGAAAACTTCATATGTGTACTGAACGTTATATAAAGTGACTAAGAAGTGAGGCATTTTACTCCTCTGTAGAAGCGTCTTGGTGAGGTGGAAACGCCCAGAACTTGATGTCTAAAAACTGATCCTCCTCCCTAGCTTCTAGATCTTGGGTTAATTCTTCTTGGTAAGCCCGTTTCCTCATCTATAATATCAACACAGGGGCAAAAAATGTCTTATAAGACTAATACTAAGTGGAACTGTGCACATGTGTCAATTTTGATAAGATGAATGATTCTTATTTTTAAAACTGTAAAATGTTCCTGGAAGAACTTTAAACTTTCATAATTGTGTCTTTCCATAGGAAATGTCTGAAGGTTTTGCAGGGACACTTAAATTCAATAAACGGTGATATTCAATCTTGTTTTCATCAGTTCTGGTTGAGTGACACTCTAGCTGCTATGACCAAGCCTTCAGAGAGTCTCTTGCTGTAGCTATCAATCACAGATGTCCAGAGAAAACAAACTGGTATATTTCTTTGGGAGAGGGTACTGGTGGATGGACTATGGATGGGAAGAAGATATATAGATACGATATTGCAAATGTCCTTTTGGAAGTTATCCAGAAGGTATCTCTAAACCTTACAGGCATGTAACATTCAGAGAGGTGAACTGCCATAAGAAAGTTCTGCATCTTAAATAAAAGGACAATTGGCAGCTTAAATGAGAAATTTTTCTTTAGTTAGCAAATTCAGATGCAAATATTCATGTAGATATTTCTAAATGAATATAAAATATATCAAATGTATTAAATTAATACTATTAGGCAGTCATTCTGTTGGGCACGAGAGACAATTGTAATACATGCCAATTTTCTGGTCTCAAAGCTTACAGTGTGTTAGGCGCATAAACGAGTAAAGGAATAATGAAGCATGATGAGTGATATGAAAGGGGAGATAGAGCATTACAAGATAAACAGGAAGGACTTTTAAGTCAGGGAGGCCTTTCCAAGGGAAGTAATATTTAAACTGAAAAGGGAAGGATGAAAATAAAATTTTCTACAGGTAAATGTTAGTGTCCTCATTTTAGAAGTAAGGAAATTAAGGTACTAAGAGGTTAAATGGTTTGGTGGTAACAGATACCTTGAAGGCAAAGCAGCTTGTACGTGTACGTGTATGTGTACGTGTACGTGTATGTGTGTCTGTCTGTCTGTCCGTCTGCATGCAGGCACACACATATGTGGCGGGGAGAGGCAAAGATAGGGATGGGGCATTCATTTTGATTTTAAAGACGGGATAGATTTAAATATACGGTAACACCTTGGATTGTGAGTAACTTGTTCTGCAAGTGTTCCACAAGACGAACAAGCAAACATTTCTAATAAATTTTAACTTGATAAATGAGCAATGTCTTCCAATATGAATAGCACGTGATCACCACTGAGCCAATAGTTCTTCTCTCTCTCTCTTTCTCTCTCCCAAGCACGTATGCTTTTGCTTGCTGCTGGATTGTGGGTGATCGTCTCCCATGCTCGAATGCTTGGTCTTAGGCTACGGTGTTTGAAAGAAATCAGATTTTTCAGAATACTGGAAGGTGCCCACAACTGGCACTCGTGTATTTTTGTCACTTCAAAGCACCTGTAAATAGTCCTTTGCTTTTCCATACAAGAGTAAGCTTAGGAATGCTTTGCTTCATTCTAGGTCAGGCTGCCTGCAGATAGAGCCCCTTTCCTCTGCTGTCTTCTTGCTGGTTACTTTAACTACAGTATATGACAAGAGTTTATTAATATTGTACTGTAGCCAACATCCGTGTGGGTGTATACAATGGCCCCCATGCAGAAAAAGGTTGAAAATAAAGGTGGTAAGAAGAAGGAGATGATTATGTGGAAGAAGAAAATCATCAAGAAGTACAAACCAGGTATGCGTGTGGCCGAAAGTGCAAGATTTTATAAGAAAGCCTACATCGACCATTTGTACAATATTAAAGAAGAAAAAAGAAATAAGGGGGCTAGATGCAGCAACAGGAGTCACAAGAATATCAAAGCAACATGTGTTCTGGAAGGTGTAAAAATGTTGCTTCTGCTTTGGAGAAATGAGAAGCAACAAGCAGGCGATACTGTGACTGAGAATTTTATCTGTGAGAAGACAAAGGGTTTGTACACTGACCTTGTTAGTAAACTGTCAGGTACAACACCAGAAAATGAAGAAGTCCTCAAGGCAAACAAGGGATGGTTTGATAACTTCAAGAGAAGTGGCAACCATAGTGTTGTGAGGCACGGAGAGGCTGTGAATTCGGACACTAAGGCAGCTGAGGCGTTCGCTACCAAGTTCCAGAAGCTCGTGGTTTCTAAGTATTATCGGCTGAAGCAAGTTTTTAACTGTGATGAGAGGGGGCTTTTTGGAAAAAGATGCCAAAGAGGACCTACATTACAGAAGAAGAGAATGCAGTGTCCGGTCACAAGCCCATGAAAGACCACCTCACTCTCTTGCTTTGTTCTAATGCAAGTGGGGATTTCAAAGTCAAGCCCCTGCTCATGTATCATTCTGAGAATCCATGAGCCTTCAAGAAATGCAAGGTGCAGAAGAGCCAGTTAAACATTATGTGGGGGTCCAACAGCAAGGCTTGGGTCACTCATATCTTGTTCGTTGAGTGGATCAATGAGGTCTTCACTCCTGCAGAGAAGAAATACCGTTTAGAAAAGAATCTGCCACTCAAAACCTTGATGGTTATGAATAATGCTCCTGCTCATCCTCCAGGGTTTGAGGACGACTCACTGGAGGAATTTGAGTTCACTAGGGTCAAGTTCCTTCCTCCTAATACCATGCCAATCCTCCAGCCCATGGATCAGCATGTCATTTCAAAATTTAAAAAGTTTTAAACCAAAGCACTATCTCAGAGATGCTTTGAAGTGACCAAAAGAACAAAACTTACCCTCTGAGAGTTTTGGAAAAATGATTTCCACACCGTGAACTGCCTCAAGATCATCGATAAAGCCTGGGATGGGGTCACCGGGAGAACCCTCACTTCTGCTTGGGGAAAACTGTGGCCTGATTATGTTCTGGAACATGACTTATGAATTCACAGCAGCCGCCAGTGGTCAATGAAATTGTGTCCCTGGGGAAGACCACGGGACTCGGCGTGAATGAGGATGACATTCAAGAGCTGGTGGAGGAACATGGCCAGGAGCTGACCATGGATGAACTGGTGGACCTGCACTGCGAGCAACAGCAAGAGGTTATGGAGGAGATCTCTTCTGCAGAGGAGGAGGAGGAAAAGGCAGAGGAATCCCTCATTCAGATCAGATTAGGGAGATATGTGAAATTTGGGAAACAGTGCAACATTTTGTAGAAAAGCACCACCCAAATAAGGCTGTAGCAGTGTGAGTGATGGATCTGTATAACAACGATGCAATGTCATATTTCCACGAGATTCTCAAAAGGAGGCAAAAGCAAGTGTCATTGAATAGGTTCCTTGTTAAAGTTGCATGAAAACAAAAAGATTCCATTGAGCCAATAGACAGCAGTGACTCCATTAGTGATAGCTGTGAAATTGCTATCACTCCTATCATTGTCCAACACAATTGCCCTCCTCTCTGTCTCCCTCACACCAGCCACAAAGGTTTTCAAAGGTAAGTGCAGGTTAATTTATTTTTCTTTGCATTTTGTATTTTCTTCATTATTTTGTATTACGTTACAGTATTGTAATCATTTTTGCATGGATATTTTTGGGTTGTGGAATGAACCATCTGAGTTTCCATTATTTCTTATGGGGAAATTCGCTTCGATATACAAGTGCTTTGGATTACAGGCATGTTTTCATAATGAATTGTGCTCACAAACCAAGGTTTTACTGTATTTAAACGCTAATGGGGAGAATCAGTCCCTGTTTGGCAAGAGGGAGGGGGTTCTAGAGCTCCCAAGGGGGATTGGTCTGGGCATTACACTATCAGAGAAATGTAAATGATTGAATGCCTGTGCATGCAAGTAAATTTTAATCTATATTCTAGAGCTGGTTGGTTAACTTTTAAAGTGCCCTAATCAGAAATTCACACTCCAGATGTTGTTGCTTTCAAAATACTGTTCTCAAAACCTACACCAGAGGGCTTCTAAATTAGACTCAAATATGTAATAGGAGTTAACCTGAAATAATTTTTATTGGTGTAATGAATAGTGTTCGAGACATGTTGTTGTGAGAAAGACTGTCCGGGCCCTATCGTATTCGTCTGTTTTAGGTTTCAGACTCTGGCAAGTCCAACTTCACTGTATCTCTGTTATATGCTTCTATTTTCCTGTACTTTTTAAAGAATTCTACCAAACAATTCAACTGTATTTTAGTCTGATCATAAAAGATTTTTTTAATGCCTAAGTGCAACTTTCATTGCAGGGCTAGGTACATAATTTGCAAGGTCCAGTGCAAACTGAAAATAAAAAGCAGGATGTAAAATGCTATTACAGATACTAAAATACAGCTTTTTCCCTTTTCTTCTAAGATCTCACTTTTGACTTGTCATAGTGTTTATTTCCATTTTTTGTTATGGTAAAACACACATAACATGAAATAGACCATCTTAAATTAACCATTTTTAACTGTAGAGTTAAATGGCACTAAATGCGTTCATAATCTTGTAAACCATCACTACTATCCATCTCCAAAACTCCTTTCATCTTATAAACTGAAACTGTATCTCTGAAACACTAACTCCCCCTTCTCTTTCCCCAGGCCATGGCAATCACCATTCTACTATCTGTCTCTATGATTTTGACTACTCTAGGCATCTCATATAAATGGGAGTCACACATTATTTGTCTTTTCGTGACTGCCTTGTTTCACTTAGCATTCTATCTTCAAGGTCCACCCATGTATATGTCAGAATTTCCTTCCTTAAGGCCGAATAATATTCTATTGTATTTTAAGACCACATTTTGCTTATGCATTCATCTTTTGATGGATATTTGGGTTGGTTCCATATTTTACCAATTGTGAATAATTCTTCCATAAACATGGGTATTCAAATATTTCTTTGAGACCCTGCTTTCAGTTCTTTTGGGTATATATCCAGAAGTGGAATTGTTGGGCCATATGGCAATTCTATTTTTTAATTTTTTTCATTTCGAAATTTTATTTACATCCTAGTTAACATATAGTGTAATATTGGTTTCAGAAATAGAATTTAGTGATTCATCACTTACATATAACACTCAGTGCTCAACACAAGTGCCCTCCTTAATGTCCATCACCCATTTAGCCCATCCCCTGTCCACCTTGCCTCCATCAACCTACAGCTTTGTCTTTATAGTTAAGAGTCTCTTGTGGTTTGCGTCTCTCTCTTTTATTTTCTTCCCCTATATTTATGTTTTGTTTCTTAAGTTCCACATATGAGTGAAATCATATGGTATTTGTCTTTCTCTGACTTGTTTTGCTCAGTATAATACCCTCTAGCTCCAAACACATCATTGCAAATCGCAAGATTTCATTCTTTCTGACGGCTGAGTAATACTGTATATATAAATATATATATATACTATCTCTAAATCTCATATTATATATAATATACTCATAAATATTATATATATAATAATATATACTATTATTATACTACATACTCTCTCTATATATAATATATACTATTATTATACTATTATAATATACTCATAAATATTATATATAATATCTCATAAATATTATATATATATAATATACTATCTCTTCTTTATCCATTCATTAGTCAATGGACATTTGGGCTCTTTCCATAATTT
This sequence comes from Paguma larvata, assembly GCA_030068075.1. Classification (NCBI taxonomy): domain Eukaryota; kingdom Metazoa; phylum Chordata; class Mammalia; order Carnivora; family Viverridae; genus Paguma; species Paguma larvata. The sequence goes on from CM057823.1 coordinate 80,706,023, forward strand.
GGCTATTGCTGATAATGCTGCTATAAACATTGGGGTACATGTGACCCTTCAAACAGCATTTTTGTATCCTTTGGGTAAATACATAGTAGTGCAATTGCTAGGTTAGTTCTATTTTTAGTTTTTTGAGGAACCTACATACTGTTCTCCAGACCAAACTGTTCATTAGTTCTATAAATGTTTATAATTATTATATCTTTTTGTTATATTGAACATTTTATTAATATAGTATGTCCTTCTATGTCTCATATAAACTTTTTTGATTTAAACTCTATTTTGTCTGATATTAGTATAGCCACTCCTGCTCTTTTTGGATCACTATTTGCATGGGATATCTTTTTCCATCTTTTCACTTTCAACCCATCTGTGTCTTTGGATCTAAAGTGAGTCTCTTGTAAACATCATATAGTTGGATTCTGTGTTTTTATCCATCTGTTAATCTCTGTATTTTGAATCAAGAGTTTAACCCATTGAAAGTAATTAATTATAAGAAGGAACTTAAGACTTCTATTATTTTGTTATTTGTTTTCTATATACTTTATAGATTTATTGTCTCTTATTTCCTGCATTAGTGTTTTCTTTTGGGGTTAATTTTTTTTATAGAGCAATGTTTAAATTCCTTTCTTATTTCCTATTATGTATATTCTAAGCTATTTTCTTTGTGGTTACCATAGGGATTACATTTAACATTCAAAAGTTGTAATGCTCTAATTTGAATTTATATAAGCTTAACTTCATTAACATACAAAAAATTCTCCTTTATAGCTTTATCTCCACCCTTTCTGGTTGTTGATATCACAAAATTACACTGTGTGTCTCAAAACATAAATTAATATTTTTTAAATACATTAGTCTCTTTTGTAGACAACAAAATTTGGAGTTCCATATAGATTTTTTAAAAATTACTCTCTTTAATCAAGTAGAGAACAAAAAGTGGAGTGACAAACCATTGTTGCAATAATATTAGCTTTTATAACTGCTCATGTTTATTTTTATTGAGATATTTATTTCTTCACATGGCCTCAAGCTACTGTCTAGTGTTTTTTCATTTCACCCTGCAGAGCTCTCTATAGCATTTCTTTCAGGGCATATTTAATAGCGATGAATTCCCTCAGCTTTTGTTTATGTGGGAATATCTTAATCTCTCCACCATTTTTGGAGGAAAGCTTTGTTGAATATGGAATTCCTGACTGACATTATTTACCACTTTGGACGCATCAGCCCACTGCCTTCTGATCTCCCAAGTTTTTGATGAGAAATCCACTGATTATCTTACTGAGGATCCTGTCTGTATGATTAGTCACTTCTTCCTTGCTACTTTCAAGATTTTCCCTTTGTCTTTGTCTTTCAAAAGTTTAAGTATAATATGTCTTGGTGTAGGTCTCTTTAAGTTTAGCTTACTTGGAGTTCTTTGAGTTTCTTGAATGTGTATATTCATGTCCTTGGGTAGTTTCTAGCCATTATTTCTTCAAATATTCTCTCTGTCCCTTTCTCTCTCTCCTCTCCTGCTGGAATTCTCATGATACGTGTATTGATCTACTTGATAGTGTCCTAGAGATCCCTTAGACTCTGTTTATTTTTCTTCACTTTTTTTTCTTTCTTTTCCTCTGACTTCGTCACTTCCATTGTCCTGTCCTCAAGTCCACTGATTAATACTTCTCCTTGTTCAAATATACCTTTATATCTTTCTAATTAATATTTCATTTCAGTTATTGTACATTTCGCTCCAGAAATTCTTTTTATTTTTGTTGTTGTTACTTTCTCTTTTTGATATTTTTTATTTTGCTTATTCATCACTTCTTGAGTTTCCTCACATCTTCCTTTAGTTCTTTGAGCAGTTTAAAACAGTTGTTTTAGAGAGTTTTTTATTTTTAAAAATTTTTTAAATAGATCTGCCATTAGGCCTTTATCAGGGACAGTTTCTGTTGATATAGTTTTTTCTGTGAGTGGGTCATACTTTTTTATTTCCTTGTATGCTTTGTGATGGGCTGAAAATTGGTAAGTTGAATCTCATAGTGTGGTAACACTGGAAATCAGATTCTCCTCCTTCTCCAGCATTTACTGTATATTGTTATTATTTTTGATTATTTATTTATTTTTCAATTGTTGTAGACTGTCTCCATGCTGAGGATCTGCCTGAGGTATAAATTTAAACTTTTTAGGGCTTTTCTTAGACCTTCCTGGGCTTGCAGTCATTTCCTAACCTTCCCCATGCAGTTGTTCTTGAATGTTCTAGTCTTTAACATATTACTCCCAAAAGGGGAAAAAGAGGGAAATGAGGAGGAGGGAAAAAGGCACTGACTCACTTCAGCCAGAAGGGGAAGGGTTTGCAGCAACAGGAGGAAGAGCAACCACCAAGACCTCCCATCTCTTTCCATCTCCATAATCAGAAGCAGCAATCAGTAATCAGATCCCTAGTATTTGGAGAACAAGGTGTTTGTAAGCTTGGATCCCACAAGCTGTATGTAAGCTTCTCCAGGAACATACACAGTTGCCTGCTATGTGGCTGAGGGGTGAGGGATGAGTAGCTGCTACTGTGGTAAGAGGTGAAATGATTGAAATTAACCACAATTTACTTACTATTCAAGACTTCCCCTGCAAGTTATTAGCCTCCAATAGACTCCAGAGTTACATAATAGTTATATCAGTCAGATTTTGCCAGTCAGTTGTTGTCTATTTGGGGAGACAGATTCTTGGTGCTTCCTATTATGCCATCTTCCCAGAATCCTCATAATATATTTCTTATTTACTATTTGATGCCTTTCTAAGTAGAGAAAAATTAGAAGCTTAAGTTATTCGCATCTTTATATTGTGTAATGCTAGTTTTAAATAAAAATATAAGAGCATATAACTTGTACACAGAATCACTGAAATAACACAATTTGTATACTATAGCTCATAATTGAATATGTATTTTGTTCTTAATAGAATCATGGAAATCCTGGGCAAAAGTAATTCAGCAATTTTTATTTCACTTCTTGACACACACATTCTACTAACACTCTAACTTCGGCTTACTGATAAGTGATATGAAATCAAAAAGAAAATAAATATGAGTTGCTCTACCTTCCTACTTCTATGTCATTATTTTCAGCATAAGTGATTGGCTAATACAAGAAAGTAATACTAGTAAGAAAGGATAGGACAGAGTTCCTTGATCATGTGTGCTTTTTATTTTTTTTCTAAATGTTTATTTTTGAGAGAGCGAGAGAGACAGTGCATGAGTGGGGGAGGGGCAGAGAGAGAGAATCTGAAGCGGGCTTCAGGCTCCGCGCTGTCAGCACAGAGCCTGATGCGCGGCTCAAACCCACAGCCATGAGATCATGATCTGAGCTGAAGTCAAGCACTTAACCGACTGAGCCACTCAGATGCCCTTCATGTGTGCTTTTTAAAAGTTGCCTTCTTTTAGGCAAGTTTTAGCATTAAGAGGACGCATGGCCTCTCAAGGCTGTCAAAGACTTGCTTATCCAACGAGAGATGTAATATGCTAACCTTGTACTCAGTTGAATCCCACTGAACTCCCGTACATCGTGGTTCCACCAGAACTTTGTGCTCATTGGGCATCATGCACATTATTTGTGACCAGAGCAGCAAGGAACGGTGGACACACATACTGCATATGTCTTCTCTAGCCACACAGGCTCCATTATTTCAGTAGTTTTTATTCTCTTCCCAACACTTTGTACTTTAGCAATGTTATGTCTTCTCTCCTCATTATAGACTACTTTGTATAAAAAGCTCAAGGATCTCCTGAGGAGAAGTTTCAGATCTAAATCTCCCCAAATTTATAATAGATTAGTATGGCCCACAGTGACACTGACTGGGTATGCCTCCAGATTTCTTGCACAATTTACCATACCAAGGATGAAAATAGAGGTGAGAAAGATCTCAAAAGAGAGAATGGACTTCGTGCTAATGCAGTTTGGCAGGTGTTAACACAATTAATTGGAAAAATTAAAGGGATTCATTTTATTGTAGGAATCACAAATAACATTAGTGAAATAATCCAATATCCACTCTGCTCAACCATCAGGAGTCTTGGATTTAGATTGATAAAAAATCCACAAGATACAATAAGTTTTCCCTAGTATCAGGTTTACTTAGCTGGCAAAAAGGATATGGGCTACAAAACCCACAGCCTGACTGGTAATGACATAGGGAAGGTCTCTTTACTCCCAGTAGATATAGTTCCCAAATATCCTCCAAACTCTCCTCATCTAGGGGCCTACAGTCACAAAAGAATAGGCTGACTAGATACGGATGGTTTCAGCCAAGGAAAGCCATCAGCTCTGTAATCTCTTGAGCTTTTTTATCTGACTTCAGTGCAGCTGTAGTTCATCTGCAGCAGCTACAAGTACCTGATGCACAATGTCAACAGTGAGGTACATAGCAACTTCAACCAATTCTGATTTATCTGGGATACAGTGAAAGTAGTCTCAGTATAGTAAAGATGTCCACCTGATAGGAATGTCTGTTTCACTGGAGGTCTTAGGCCACTTGTGGTCTATGCAAACATTTTGATTTATATAGAAGGCCTAGGGCCATGCAGATATTAGCTCGATCTATGGACGGGCTAGAAATAAGGTCAGCCATGGGTAGTTAATCATGTCTATATGGTTGATGCCCAGTAAAAATTTCTGAACCCCTTAGCAAATTTCAATTATACTATAAAGTGTTATCAACTATAGTCACCATGTTATATATTAGATCATCGAAACTTTTTTATCTTATAGCTGAAAGTTTATACCCTTTAGCCAACCTCTCCCTGTAACGCAGTATTGCATAATTGAAATCTGCTGAGACAGAAGAACTTAAATGTCCTTACGCACACACCAAAAGATAAATATGTGAGGTGATGGATGTATTAATCAACTCGATGGGGAAATCCTTTCACAATGTATACATATATCAAATAATCACAATGTACACTTCAAATATCTTACAATTTTGTCATCTTTCCTCAATAAAGCTGGGAAAAAAAGCCTCCAAGGCTTGGGGAAGCTTCCCTGATTGGCAATCCCCAATGTGTACTGTCACACACCATTGTTGGGAGAAGTAAGTGCTGTTCACAAGACTCTGCTGGGAGAGAACACCGAAAGCTCATACTTAGAAGCCCCCCTGGAACCTGCCCTATCTGCCTCTTCCCTTTGCTGATTTCGCTATAAGAAACTGTAGCTATGAGTATAACAGCCCTTCTGACTTCTAGGAGTCCTTTTGGCAAATCCTTGCACATGAGGGTGGTGTTGGAAAACCTCCAGAACTTGCAATATCCTTCTATGAATTTCCTAAGTTAATGTTTCAAGGAACACCAGAGGCTAGAGGAAAGATCACAGGTCTGCTGTTAGTCATTTCCTTCCTTGCAACATACATTAGAGGGATACGGCACTGGGACCAGCGCACACTGAGTGACAGCATCCGAGGCTGTGGTAGCCTGTGATGGATAAGATAGGTTTTTAACTCAAGGAATCACTAGTTTAGTAAGAAAAAAAAATACATGAGAAAAATACACACAAAGTGTAAAAAATATGGTTTTTAACTCAAGGAATCACTAGTTTATTAAGAAAAAAATACATGAGAAAAATACACACAAAGTGTAAAATTTAGGACGCTGCTATGCTTCCATTTCTCTTTATCTCAGTTTTTCTAGCTACCAAATGAAAGGGAAAGTTATATCACATGGAAAATAAAGATCGGCTTTCAGACTTCTTTCAGTAACTTAGGGCTAAAGGAAAAAAAAGAGAGAGAGATAGAGAAGCTTTTGTCACGGTCCAGCAAAGATTTTTGCTTCTTAAAAAAAGCTACTTGCTATGCCTTGAAGCAGGCCCTTTCATTGACTTGCAACTAGGGTTAAAAGCCTAGAAGTTTTTATTTTTCTTTCTTCTTAGAGGAGTGCATTATATACCAATTAAATATAAAATATATAACTGATTTGTGTTTTATTTCCATGTGCTTACAACTACTATATTCCAAACTAGTCTCTTATATGTTTGCTAATTTTCATGTTAATAACAAGATGTCTGTGGCATTTATTAGCCTATAACTTATAACTCTATTTAGAAGTCTCTGTCTCCAATTAGCCTCAAAGACAACTGAAGACCAATTTTTCATTGCTTCCTTTTATACACAATACTATCCAATTTTAATTGTCAGCTCTTTTGTTCTAATCAAGTTTAATAACAGCCAAAGTTTTATCTGTGACTCTCTGGTCTCATTTGGTCTATCCTTTATGCAGCTAAGAAGTAGTACAGAATCTGAAAATTCACATGCTCTTATGGATAAAAAGGAAAAAAAAAATCATTAAAGAAACCCTCTATTTATAGAACCTAGGAGTAACAGGTAAAGTTCATGTGAATTTAATAACTTGGCAAAAAAAAAAAGAAAAAAGATACCCATTTTTCCTTTTTCTTTTTCTTTGAATGACAGAGGCTATAGCACTCATAACTACCATTTACTTTTTATGTCCAAAACTTAAATTCACTAACAGCTAAAATTTAGAAATAAAATATTAATGGATCACTTCTGTGACCTGTTAGCTCAGTGATCTCCGCTGTTTCAACTTGCCACTGATGAAGCCAAGGTCATGGGAGTGATAGTTATAACTGGGTCTAGAGAGTTAATGACTCAAAGGTCTTTTGCAAGTATTAACCCATTTGGTCCTCACAACACTCCTGTGGGATCCTTAGAACAAGCATGATTATTGCCACTTTATGAAAAATTAAACAGATTCATAAAGGCTAAGTGACTTGTTTAAGGTCACATAATAAACAGGGTTAAAAACTTGATTCTATGTCTTCCGACACTGGCATTCTTTCCACTCAATCACACTGCTTCAACTTGGATGTGTTAGCTGTTTCTTTGTAAATAATAAAATGACTATGACATTCATTAGCTTGTTGGTTATACCTGCATTTAGAACACCCTGACTTCTGGGTTGAGCTCATAATCTCCCAACTTGTAAATGAATTACAGGTAAAATCATAAAAGAAGGGAATAATTAACAATAGCTTAAAACATAAGGACAGGAACCAAATGCACGTGCCACACATTGACAGCTATTTCCATCAAGTTTAATGTTGCAGCAGTTGGATGAAGAAGCATTATCAGTGACCTGCATGCAATCTACTCTCTGAACTAGAATGACACAACTGGAAATAAAAAGGAGAGAAAGAGGCTTTGACTCATGTTAACTGCTTGTTTTCAAAGCAACAGATTACATTAGTCAGAAACTGAGCAGCCAGCCTCTCCTATCTTGTAAGACAGCTGAGATCTTGTACCTCTCTCCTCAACTGCCTTCATCCAGTACAATGCCATTTGTATAGCAAGGCCAGCGGTAGAGAGCAATGGAAAGTAGCCTTCATATCCTAGGAAAATGACTTTTCAGGCAAAGCTGTATAAACAGTAGCAGAGACAAGAAGGGTCCTGGGACTGATGTTTGTTGGCAAGAACAATTTTTCATGGACTGTACATGATTAAATAATAGAGGGATGTTTTAGGATATATGCTATCTCTCTTAGAGTAAAGAAACTGCGAAGTAAAAACAGAATTTTCCATTTCAGTGCCAGATAAATGTTTCTGAGGTATCATAAATTGAGCTAAGGCTGTACACAGCTGAGAGCATGGTTTTTACCAAAACACAAGTGACAGTAAGGACGGCCATGGACAATCTATACCAGCAATGTGTCTGCAACCCAAGGCCTAGATATAACTCACTTCAAACCAGAATGAAAACAACAGCAAAGAGTAAGGTAAGAAAGAGCAAATGAAATAAAAAAACAAACACTTCAAATAAATTTTAAAAATTGTAATAACAGGATTAAAATTTTCATGTAGAAGAGAACTGATGTAAGCAAACAAATCAAGTCAGTGATAGAAGCAAAAAGCTTCAAAATTTCTCCCAGGAAAGAGGGAGAAATCATAAAAATTATTAAGTGTGATAATATATGAGAAATCCAATATACGGATAAAAAAGATATTCTAAAACAAGGAAATAAAACAGGTAAAAGAGAAACTGTAATCCAAAATATAATAGAAGAATATTTTACAGGCAGGGAAGAGTAGACTGTTGTGTTCTATGAAAATTTAATAAAATATTTTAATTATAAGTATAAGGAGTAGAATGTTCTCTAAAATATTAAATTCCAGTAAATAATAGAATAATGTCTATAGAGATCTGAAGTTTAAAAATGGGGAACACAGAATCCCAAATCGAGCCAAAGGTCATTCATGTGTGATAGTAACAGAAAACATTCTTACATATTTAAAAGCTCCAAAAAGTGTAACACCAACTTCCCTCTCATGAATGAGAGAAATGAAACAAAACTTCAGAGATGTACTCCACCCAATAGGACATTTAATCATCATCAAGGTCTCTAAAATGGGGAAGTACTTGTGAATTGGTTAGTACTGAACAGCTATAAATATGCAAAGGTGTTTTAATGTGTTTTCTGAAAATTCTCAAAATTAAAGTGAAAACACAAAAATATTCCTCTAGTCAAACCTTGATGTCGAAACTTCACAATCATGGTCTATAATTATAATCTCAGGAAAAAGTAACACAAAAATAGGAAATGGGTGTGTAGTAAAGGAAATGAAGATTTGTTAAATTCCTGGTCAAGGAAAAGGGTCAAGTGGGTTTTTTTTTTAATATTTAAAATGATTATTCCTGTTATTAAGTACAGGCTGTCTTCTGAATCTTTATAGAAGATGAAAGCACATTACAGTTGAAGTGCCAGGATTTTCCTGCACTGTTGAATACAAATAAACGTTTTGTTTGTTTTGTTTTGTTTTTAATTTTCAAACTGTTTCAGGGAGTACTTGGTGCCTCCTAGGCCAGAGGCGGGGTTGGAGGGATGAGGAGGACAGTGTAACTCGGAGGACCTGAAGCTGGGGTCCTGCGTCTGACTGATTAAGCAGAGCAGTCTTATGTGGTTTATATATGGAGCTTCTGAGTTAGATGTCCATTGTTCCATTGGTAAAAATGCTCAAGAAGCATGCTCTAAGTTACAGTTCTGCTGAGCTGCCTTTGGCCGAATTACCAGAAAGATTATTTGTTCACAGGGTAGGCTTCATACAGGTTGGACCAGTGTGGTCAAATAGGACCCCATGCTCAGAAGGGTCCTCTGCTTGGGTTTGTTGCTATTTCGTCACCATCTTAAAATTTTCAATAATTTTATATTTGAATTTGTATGCTATACATGAAGTCCACAGAACAATGGAGAACGTGTTGGGGGCTTGGAGCCTTGGCTCACGGCAGTCTTGTTTATATGCAGCCTTGATTCCCATCACCTCCAGCTTTCCCTGGAGGGGGTCTCCCCAGCCCATCTCTGTCCCATTGCACCCTGTCTCCCTCCATCTTCTCCCTTTCTCTGCCCAAAAACCACTGCTATACTCAGTCTCTCCTGCACACCTGAGTGCAGATGTGTGGAGGGTCCAGATGAGATAGGCATGTGAGACAGCACCTCAGGGCAGACACGGCAGTGACTGTTCCTGCCACGAGCAGGTACTGCCTCCATACATTCAATTGCCACTAAGCAAAAGTATGCTTCTGAGCTTCTCGCCCACTCCATCCTGAGAATGGGCTCATCCGCTGAGGTTTTTATCTTTGGTCATCTCCAGTCCAATGTGAATTGGGAAGGGAGATCGCAGCAAGGGGAGATTTATTTCCTGCCTCCCATTGTGACATGGTGCTATGCAGTAATGATTGGGGGAGGAAGCCCTGCCACCGGTGGCCTGTGCACTCACCAAATTAGGGGGCACTTGTGAGCGTCTATATGCAATGAGTATCCCATCCCAAGGGTTTGACATTAAATAGCAAATAACACGCTATGACAGGTCAAGAGAGAACCAGGAAGAAAGGGAAAACCATTATATATTAGTACATTTAATGGCATTTTTTTTTTCTGTCTTCCGAATGAGGACCACATTTTTTCATTTCACACTGGGCCCTTGCAAATCACATAGCTGACTCTATGCAGAGGTTCTCCTCATCAGATATTTCTGTGAGTGCTTAGGCAATGTACTGATTTCTCAGACAGTTTGGGTCATCTTGGAAGCTAGATTCAAAGCCATCCACTTGAATGCTAATTGTGTAAGGAATTCATGGCTGCCATGAATCTAGTGAGTCTAGAACACCACCATTCACCAAAGAGAAGCAGCAACAGCAGGATTAAAATGACTTCTTTGTTTCTGACTTGGGAGATCACATAGCTGGAGATTTCATCAACCATTATAGACAGAAGGGAGGAGAGATTTGGGAGTTATATAATGCTGAGTTCTACTTTAGATATGCTGGATGTATAGTAGAATATTTTACTTGAAAGTTACAGAAATCTAACTCAAACCATTTCAAACACAAACCACTGGCTTATATAAAAAGAAAATGGGTAATCCAGGAATCCAAATGCATTATCCTTGTCCTTTGTTTTGCCTTTCACCATACCTCTCTGGTTGTAGGCTTATTTCTTTCAGGTGTCACCACATAGCAGCTAGAGAGATGATCTACCTTTGGAGTTTGTCTTTCCAGCTCATGTTCTCAGAATAAAGAGATTTTTTTCCCCCTCCCAATGTGAAATTGAATAAAAGGATTGATTGGCTTGGTTACTAGGTTCATGCTCAGGCCAAACACTACTGCCAATTAGATAAACACTCTGATGGCCCAGATCTGGGTTGTCTACCAGAGTAAGACAATTCTGAAACCAGCACTCTTGGAACCACACGGAGAGGCAGAGAAGCAGCGCTGCAGTGGAAGAGGCTACTAATACCAGAAGAAGAATGAGCGCATAGACTAAAGCATCAGATGTTGACTATAAATGATCTACGAAATCTCCAGAAGGGGGTGGGAATATTTTTAAAAATCAGAAAACTGTCTTCTACTTTCTGGATCCATGTAGCAGGTGTAATGAGAAAACTGGGACCTCTGATACCGTGTGTTGTAAGTATACCGGGAAATCTCTCTGTTCTTCTGCTCCTACACATTGACCTCTAGATTGCCCTACCCATGGCTGTGTAGTCCATCTCAGATCAGTACTAGGTACTGGAGACAAAGAGATCTTTCTGGCTATTATTTTCCTCTTTTTCTCCTGACGAGGTGATGTGCTTTGGATTGGCATCTCTCTCAGTGCAGTTATGGGAGCCATATTTGGGTGGGGGTCAAAAGTGAAATATGCATCGTTTAAGGTTTAAGGAAGCAAGAAATGTTACTTTAACCCAAGACCTTTCTCAAATTAAATCTTTCTGTGCAACTTTTACTAGAGATTTTCATGAAATTATAGGATAATTACCTAACTATCATCTAAGGGGTACTTTCCAGTTTGGTTATTACCCTTGTAGGTTTCCTTCCTTGTAGGGAGCCAGAGAGGAAAAGAATCATAGTTGATACTATTCAGGCACCAGGAACTTCTAATAGCATTTACATATAGAACTCAGGAAGAGAGGTGAGAGATGAAGTCTAAAATTATAATTTTGAGAGTAATTTGTGAATGATGTTGGGAATTGTGGGAGTGGAAAAGATTATTCTTGGGGGGGAAAGTGTGGAATCAGAAGGAAAGAGAGCAGCTAGGGACCCTTCTTGGAAAAAGTACCTTTCATGGTACTAAAACACTGTAAATCTAACATCTGTGTGCTCCTTTCCTAGATGATAGACACTACTGATCAAGATTATGAAGGTAAGTCCTTTTGGGCAAAGCCTATATGTTCGTATGACACAAGGACTTAGTCTGTTTTTATTGGAAAATGAAGAAAAATCTACTCACCTATGTCTCCAATGTGGGAAAGGATTTAATTGATATCACCACTGAGCTCACCTCAAACGACCCAAGAGATTTTTGACTCGATGTTACTATCTGTCCACAATCCCTGTCTTTAGAAAAGGAATTACAAGGATAAATAATAATAATAATAGTAATAATAATAGTTAATAAATAAATAAATAAGTAAATAAATAAAACTCCTTTGGAATGATGGATGACATACTGATGTACTGATATATTTGGCAGCAAATAATGGGTATCTCCTCTGTTTTTTTACCCCCTCAAAAACTATGAAATGACCCAGTTTGAAGAATTCAGAAAGGTAAGGAATGTGAAGAATTATTACTTTCAAGCTAAAAGCAAGAGTATCATAAATATCTACAGCTACCACTAATATTAAGGCAATTAATCTTTGTCAGGTACTCTGTGTCCTTTATACGCATTATTTAGGTTATTCTTCATTATAACTTTAAAGAATACATATTTTTCTCTTTTATAGACAAAGATTTTAAAGTTAAATCATCAACCTTGGTGGGGGGGGGGGAGTGCTGTTATCTCTCCCTGAAAGAGAACCCCCTCCAAGTCCCCTGACTAAAGCAACTGGCTGCCCCAGGTCGGCCCAAGAGGGTCCGGGCACCCCAGTATAAGTAAGTTGCTAAGAGAATACATCTTGAAGCTCTCATCACAAAGAAAAAAGACTATAAATGTGCATGGTGATGGATGTTAACTAATCACTGTGGTGATCATTTCTCAATATATACATATACAGATCACGGTTGTATACCTGAAACTAATATAATCTTCTATGTCAATTATTGTCTCAATTTTTCAAAAACAGTAACTCACTGCAAGGTTAAGATTTTAAAAAGGCAAGAAAAACAGCCCATCACTACTGTTCTTTACCGCCAAGAATTCCGTTACCATTAGTCATGTATTCTCACACTTGAATTGTGTGGTTCAAGCAACAAAAGATTACAGTGGAAACATAAAGTTAAATTATGAATTTAAAGATCATACAGTACATAAGTAGAACAATCAGTATTTGAATTTGAGTCTGAGAACAAAGTTCATGGTTTCCCAACAGTTTATAAAGCTTTCTGTAAGTAGGAGAAAAGATGAGACCAAGTGATGTCACAAAAGCCAAGGTATAAGGAGCTACCATGTTAGAGTTGACCCAGCCAATGTTTTAAGGAATCAGTGAACCCGGAACTGAAAGGGGACCATATGATTTGAAGAGTAGGTAATTCTTGCAACATAGTGTACTAAGCTAATATAGTTAATCCTTAAATAGAAATGATGGATAAATTTAGTAAAAAATATTTTTTAATACCGAGCTGAGCTCAAAAGAAAGAAAGGGAGGGCGCCTGGGTGGCTCCATTGGTTAAAAGTCCAACTTTTGACTTTGGCTCAGGTCATGATCTCATGGTTTATAAGAACCATTGTCTCACTGTTCTGACAATGCAGAGCCTGCTTGGGATTCTCTTTCCCTCTCTCTCGCCCCTCCCTCACTCACAGGCACATGTGCTCACTTGCTCTCAAAATAAACATTTTTTTTTTTAAATAAAAGGAGGAAACATTCCAAAATACCAAAAGATGACTGAACTTATATACTAAATGAGTAGTAGAAACTAATATTGTGTTGGGAGTTTGACTGCTCAGACAAGTATTGACTCTGACATTGGAGCCTGGGTCTTCATTACCCATGCAGGTCTTGAGACAAAGCCTCAGGCAGGTAGGACCTCAAAGTGTGCCCTTTTAAAAAGGGAAGTAAAAAAGCTGTATATAACTGGATGAGAAAGCAGTAAAGAAATCTGCTGCTCCTATAGAGGAATGAAAGAAACATAAATGGTCATTTCAGAAACATCTGGACACATACTGCCAGCATGGTTGAGGATTAATAAAAAAACCAAGATCGAGAAATATCAGAACCCCTCAATAGGATACTTTCAAAATCCAGGGCACAAGGTATTCCCACAGTTAAAACAACCTCTGAAGAAGAGCTGGCAATAAAAAATTATGCATTTTATAATGAAGTAAAACCAAAAGAATAGAGTCTACAAAAAATCAATTCATGGAATTATTATTCTCAAGAAACAGAACAAGTAAAATCATTGGAAAGAGATCATCAAGGAAATATATTAAAAATGCTTAAGAAGTTAAGAGAAAGGAAAAGAAACTATAATGAAAGAATAGATAAATATGAAAGATTTAAAAATAGACCCAAATAAAATTTCTAAAAGGAAAGAAATAGTCATTAAATTTTTATACTGATGTTAATAGCTTTATCGAGGTATAATTTACATACCAGAAAATTAATCCATTACAAGGACACACTCAATCATTTTTAATAAATGTGTTGAGTTGTACATCCATTACTACAATCTTGTTTTGGAACATGTCCATTGCCCCAAATAGTCATTAAATTTTAAAATTAATGGGAAGTCAAATAAAACTCATAAAAAAGAAGCATAACCTATGTTAGTGATAGTAAGCAAACAAGTGGTTGCCTGTGGTCAAGGGCTGGAGAGGATTGATGGACATGAATATAAAGGAACTCTCTAGGGGAATATAATGTTCTCTATCTTGGTTGTGGTAGAAGTTATACCGTATAAAAAAATGCAAAGCTCATGGAAATGTATACTTACATTTCTCTATCTCAGCCCACTCTGGTTGCTGTAATAAAATATCACAGATTGGGTGGCTTCTACGCAACAGAAACATATTTCTCACAATTCTGAAGACTGGAAGTCCAAGATCAACCTGGCTGGGTAAGGGTTCTCTTCTGGACTATAGAATTCTCTTTGTGTCCTCACATGACAGAAGGGGCAAGAGAAGTATCAGAGGTCTCTTTCTTAAGAGAACAGTCCTATCAGGAGGGTTGTACTCTGTGACCTAATCACCCCCCTAAAGGGCTTACCTCCAAACACCCTCACATTGGGGATTAGGTTTCAACATATGCATTTGGGGGAGGGGAGACACAAACATCCAGTCTATAGCGAGGATTTTTCAGATAAAAGAAAAAGGCATGTCTTCAGCTTGAAGAAATGCAATAAGCACCACAAAGGATAAACAGAGACAAATTCACAATGGTGGCAAGATGAAACTACAGAACACTAGACATCAAGAATTAAGGCAACCAAAGAAGAAAGATTACCTTGAAAACAGCAAAAGTTTCGTTGATAGCAAACTTCTTTTCAGCATCAATAGGAATCAAAAGAAATAAAATAATATCATCAAAATACTAAAATAATATCCGTCAACCTAGAAACCTACATTTAGCTAAACCACCAACCAGGAATAAGGAATAGAATGCCATTTTCAGATGAAAATACAAAGCTTACTGTTCATAAACTAAAAAAAAATGTATTTCAGAGACCAAAGCCTTTACATAGTAAAAACGCGTTGAAAGCTTTTCTCAGTGCTGATTCAATAGCAGGGAAATGGTGCAACCTCACAGTAATGGCCCAAAAGTGAGCCTGAAGAAGGAATTCAGAAGAGTCCAGAAGATGAGGCTTGTGTCTTTTCTTTTTCTAGTTGTAATACATCAGGTAAAAATGTTCCTGAAGGAGAGTGGAGTGTGGTTGTGGACAGAGCAGTAAAGCTTAGCATAGTCGTGAGCTAACTAAACACAAGAGAAAGTATTACTGAAGAAATGTGGAACCAAGCAGTCACTACCAAGAATCCATAACAAATTATTTGGGCAGAAATGTGTTGCTCCTTTACTTCAACACAGTTCAATTTTAGAGAGAAGTTAATAGGTCTTTGGTGATAGCATCTTTCAATTCCAGGTTTTAAAAGATAATTCAAATGATTAACCATCATGGCAAGCAAGATTTTCAGTAGGTATGTCAGAATCAAGGAGATAGGGGGGGAAGCAATAGGGAGTTCTCATAAACATTGATTTGCTTGCCATTCCATGTGGGGTGTTCCTTTTCAAAATATTTCTTCAATATATTCTGGGTAGAAGGATTTTAAAGAAAGGTTTTTTAATAGAGCTCTAGATAGATGATAGAGAGAGAGAGAGAGATTTCTCTCTAAATATATATATTTTATTTCTGCTCTGTTAGAGAAGACTATTTTAGATGCAACAGTGAACACAAATTTGAAAACAAAATGTTTACTATTAACATGAAAAGGCAGGTCCCCAGGATTTTAGTGTAATGAAATTGAATATGCATTGTGCAATTTTTGAAGTCTACAACATTTTGGGCCCCCTCTATCTCTGAACAGAACCACATTTGTACCCTTATAGCAGTGACACTGACGTTCCAGGACACCAAGACATACCAACCAATTAAAGCGTCTCTCCAGTTTCCATAGTCCTTACTCTCCTTCTCCCAACCCTCTTATGAAGATGGGAATTTCTGGATATCTGACTCGTACAAGGCGCCTGAGCTAACTTTGCTCCCTTGGGGAGAGAGGCGTTGCCCTTACCTCATAGCCCAGATTCTGTGGGATGAACTAGTTGTAGCAAATGTAAGAGAGTACTTTCCTACTTTTCACTATTCTCCCTCAGGCAGAAATTGTGGTTCCTCAGTGAAATCCAATTGTAATTTCATTTTGTTTTATTTGGCATTCAAAAGCGAAAGTTTTCTCCTTAACTTCTTTTCAGAGCAAGCATGTGGGTTTCCTAAACAAGAGGGCCATTAACCAAGGAATCAGCTCATTTTACCTCAATGTAAACAGTCTATCTCTTAAATAAATATTCAGTGGATGTAGTCCATCTTAAGAATACTAATCATAATTTATTATTTTTCTATGATCCCATAAGTAGGAAAAAATGATACATTGAGCAATGTCCCATTACAGAGTCAGTCCCTGAGGCTCCCCGCTAAAGGCACAAGGAAACAATACAATGCAATGAAGAGGAAGCTAGGATGAACATTCAGTGACTCAAAAAGTGACCAAGTATTTGTTTCTATAAATGACATGAAATATTAGGAGGTGTGATTTCTTTTCAGAAGTTTGGAGAGGGAGATGGATGCAATATCAAGACTATTTAATACTAAGCAAATGTGTTTATATTTAAGTGTCAATTGATCTGAACATTTGGATTCTATTAGTGAAGAAAAAAGTGATTTTATACTAATTGCATTTTACTTGGAAATATCTATCATTCATTTAAATGTTTGTTATGTCTTGTCTGGTGTAGGTACACTTAGATGTCAAGAAATCAGAAACGGAACTGTGTAGAGAACTATAGTAAAGGAATAGGGGACATCAATTAGGTACAAGGCAGGGTTATGTATTCCATAACAAAATTCAGGGACATGAAAACCAGGTGAAGAAATTCAAATTGAATGTAAATCCCAGCAAAGACTAAGCGAAAAAGATAAGACAGGACCAGGTAACTGTTACCAAGGTCATTTTGAAGGTGAAGAAATAGGCTTAGACAGGTTTAATCACTAGCTCAAGTTCACACAGCAATTAAGTAGCCAGAGTCAGAATTCAAAACCTCAAGTCCACCTAACACCAGATGTGCTTTCTGCCCTCCCTCCCTCCCTTCCCGGCTTTGAATTATCACAGAGCCAGAAGGAGGTGGAAGTGTGCAGTCAGCGGGCTCATGGTCTCAGGGTAGGGAGGGGCCATGGGGACCAAGGGCTAGATAGGAGCTTACCGTCTCCTCCCCGAGCCAGTGTCAGGCTGTCCCGGATATTCTGGGAGAAGACACCACATGTACACGTATACTTCCACGTCAATGGAAATTTAGCTTCTGTAACCTACTCAGGGCATACACAGTTGGAACTCAGCTCTTTGCTCTCACAGAAAGTCAAATATCGCACTTCAAAATCATCCATAAGTGTTCTCAGCATTCACCCCCAGACTTCTCTTTTATTACTCATAGTATTCAATTAAACTCTGTTAAGCTGTTAATAGGTTTTATTCTTGTGTCTCTGAAGGTACAAAGTCAATTCTGATTTAATGGCTGTTTTCATTCTACAACTACTGTAAATTGCCAGCAAGAGAAGGCCGTCTGCCACTAATTTAAGACTTTCTGCTCTTTTGCTTTGATTTTTAGTACCTTTAATTCAAAAAATGTGTTAGACAATCTATTTTCCCAGAAAATGCCATACTATTCCAGTAATCTTTGTTTTGTTTATGATTATCACGCTGAGATTTCTCTGTATCTTAGAAGTGGAAAGGAATTTAGAAATCATCCATTTCTGTCTGCATTTTACATAAAGAGAAGTGGAGTATTACAGCAGTTAAACAATGTGGCTCAGGTCACACTGCGGTAGCCAGGACAAACCCAGGACTTGTGACTGCAGACCAGTGCTCCAATCTGTCATGCCTCTTATGTTGCCAAAGACCAAGCGATAACATTAGAGAAGCTGCCAATACCGAGTTAATGTACTTGGAAATATACTTCAGTCCTACTCAGACTACACTTTTAAGATAAATTTTAAAATTAGAGAAAAGACCTAAAAAAATACGATAATTCATAACGATGTACTATCTCAATTCTATTCCAATTGATCAGATTCCTTAGCAAAAATTGTTCACAACATGAATAGGTGAGAAGCTCTGAAAGGCCTATTCTTTTTCTTTTTTTAATGTTTATTTATTTTTGAGAGAGAGCGTGTGACTGGGTAAGGAGCAGAGAGAGAGAGAGAGGGAGACGATCCGAAGCAGGCTCTGCACTGACAGCAGAGAGCCCAATGTCGGGCTCAAACTCACGGACTGGGAGATCATGACCTGAGCAGAAGTCGGACGCTCAACTGACTGAGCCATCCAGGTGCCCCGAAAATGCCTATTCCAATATAGGCTCTGTGCTGCAGCTAATCTTTGCATTAAACGTGGTTGGTCCCATTTGCAGGATATGAAATGAATATATTGAATACATGCATGAAGCACTATACTACTCAGTGGATATTAAAAACTATTTTCTATCTACAACAATGCTGCAAAATACCTATTTTAGCATCTCCAGTTCATAGATAAGGAAACCGAGTCTTCGATTCTGTAACAGGTGGAGTCACCAAATGAGTTAAGGGAGGGTAGGCTCCCTGATGGAGGGAAAATCACCAGATGGGCAGTTAGGAGAGTCTCCTCTGAGGTTACTGAGTTAGGCGACCTTGGGGAAGTCACCTCACCCCTCACACCTTCCTTTCATTGGCTATAAAGTGAGGATGTTTGCCTAAATAAATTTTAAGCTTCATTCCAAAGTAACAGACCAGGACCCAAGGCTCTTGATGCCTCATCTCTAACTATACAACAGGGAATGTAGTCAACACAAAATGAAAAGCCTCTTCTCGAAGAAATCTAGATGGACTGCTGAAGGAAACGATGTGCTTTGAATGTGGACCAAAGGATGAAGAAAAGACAGAAACTATGGGAGGATGCTTTGCCACCAGCGCGCTAAATCTGAGGGCTCTGCAGGAGACCACTTTAAGGCTCTGAAGATTTAAGACAACTTAACCTGAATTTACATATTTATAAATATTATTAGCAGTCACAACTAGGATGAGAGCAGTGACAGGCACAACATAACCTAATGTATGTTAGATCATTACTATGCTACTCTAGATATTGTTTCCCCAAATCTCTGCTAAATCTTCCTTAAATCAGCGATGCTTTCCAAGTCTCTTAAAGTGGGAAGTCTGCAAATCTTTCTTTTTTTCTTAATATCTATGTATTTTTGAGAGAGAGACAGAGACTGAGTGTGAGCGAGGGAGAGGCAGAGAGAGAAAGAGACGCAAAATCTGAAGTAGGCTCTGAGCTATCAGTACAGGGCCCAACACGGGGCTCAAACTCACAAACCACGAGATCATGACCTGAGCCAGAGTTAAACACTTAACCGACTGAGCCACCCAGGCACCCTGCAAATCTATCTTAATTACTAAACAAGTATTGAACATTAGCTGTTGCAACTACATCTGGACATCTGGACAAGTTTTAACTGGACATCAAATGGGGTAAGGGAGACATTTGGTCATTTAATATGAAGTGATACATTTGTCTTACCGGTTTTACTTGGATCAAGTAGCAACATTTCCCCTTTTCCACTTTCCCTCTCACTGCTGTGCTACTGTCAAGGAGTGCTGGCTGAATTTGGTGGCATAGGTGACTGTCACAGGAAATGAATGGAGAAAGCTCAAGCCCAAAACAATTCATTTTTTTTCTTGTCTTTTTTCCCACTGTCAGTATCAATAAGCCATAAAATAACACAGATCTTTTTACCTTTAGGGTCAATGTGTTTCCATTTATTTACGTTGTGTTTAAAGAAAAGAAAACAGAGAGGGGCTCTCTGTGTGTATGTGTGTTGCCTTGTATTGCATGTTTGCATTTCTCACCAAATCCTATTTCCTAATGACATATGTTAAAATCCAAATAGTAAGAACATTTCCCAAGTTTAAATTCAGCCTGTTACAATGCCTTACATGAAGTAGGTTTCTAATAAATACTTATTGCCCGATTGAGTCAACACATAATCACAAAATATAATACTATGCCTCATTCTCGCGTTGATTTTTAAGAAATTTGAAAACAAGGAAAAAATTGACATCTTTTAATTCAAAAATTATATCCGTTTTTTTCCCCTTTAGTCCCATTCCCATTTGGTTATACAGACAGAAAAAAGAATAACTGAGTAAGGGGTCAAGAGGTCAAGTGTGAGAAACGGGAAGAAAACAGAAGCTGACTTGCCAACGAAGGGAGGGAGGATGACAGATCACTAAGAAGAAACACTTAGAAGTCATTGGCCTCCGGGAAAAGAAAGCAATAAGGCTCAACGCCAATGAGCATGGGCCCATCAAGGGCTGCACAGCTTCCCAACTGTCTCAATCTGACCTCATCTCGGCAACGTTTGGGTAATTCCATGAGAGCAGGGTATGGTTGGTTATTTTTTCCTCATCTTTAAATATTATTTGTCAGTATTTAAAATAATACCACGGACTATATATAGACTAATAATATATAGTAAGGTACAACACTACACTATAGTGTTTGGGAAAGCTGATCTGCATATAATTTCACTTGCTTAATATGTCAGGTTCTCTTCCTTTGTTTTTGGTTTTTTGGTTTATTTTGTTTTTTATAATTTTCACTCCAGTAGAATTAAGTCAGCAAAAATTGTCACTTATAGAAACAGTCTTTGAAAAACTAATTTCTAATAACTAGGGGTAACCTAAGCAGTTTTAAAATAAACTTTCAAAAAGAAGTTCTGACTTCCTACTGTGGACCGTCTTTATTACCCTGATTAGCATGGGTTAGAAACTCAGATCATTATCGCTGCAATGGACAAATGTCCTGAAAAGTACTCAGACTGAGGATTTTCAACACCCTAACATTGAAATTAGATTAAATAAAGAACCAACCTATTTGTATGCAAGCAAGCCTGTAAGAAAGGAAGTAAGAGAGTGTGTCTGACATCTCTTGGCCCTTGTTGCTGCACAGGAGCCCTTGAGATTAATTCAAAGTTAGGTGCAGTATTCATATATCCTTGTCCCTTCTGGAATCTCCTTCTGTACTGAAGAGTGTGTAAAGACTGTGAAGGAAAGGAGGAAAAGAAAATAACACTGTCACTAATTTACTGTCTGCTAAGAGCAGTAATAACCTGAGAAAAATTCAAATGCTTTCACTTTATTAGTAACTCCAGCACAGATTTGAGATGAAAATTTAACTGCCCAACTATGTGAGAGAGTTTCATATCTGTAAATGGTTTACATCTCCCAGGTTCCTAGGGATGGTGACTATTGAAGATCTCTACAGATACTTGACTTTACATAACAGATTTCTATCCCAAAGTTCCATTCAGTCAAAAGCATGTAGCCCACATCTGAAGGGATGAAGTCAATATTTCTAAAATTTTTTACCTTTAACTTTTTTTCACTCTATTTCAAGAACAACCTTTTTAAGGAGAATTCTCTATCTTTTAATGAAGTTTCTAAGTTAGTTATTCAATTCGACAGTTCTGTGCTAATGCTTTAGGAATGTCCAGTTCACACAAATAAACTTTATTTCTTTTTATCCTCTTTTCTAAGAAATGACAGGAGACTGAGGAGAGCAGTTGATACGTTACAGCCTGTGGTGAACATACTATGGATGATTTTCAAAATGGTTCTGAGACAGTTTGATTGCTCTGTGTCCCAGGACATGTCATAGCTTTGTGTTTTTGATGGTGGTAGTGGTGTTGGTGATGGTCGGGTGGTTGGTTTTAGGAAAAGGTGTGCTTGTACTTTGTTTTTGTTTTAAGGTCTATTTGAAATACAGAGAACGGTAAAACATAACAATTGTTATAAATTATTAATAGAAGTTCTCACTGATTTTGACTCCAATTTAATGCTATCTATCCCTTAGAGAAAATACTTCACATAATTATAATAACAGTAATAACCAGGTACTCTACTAACTTCTTTGCATATATTTCTTCATGTTATCCTTGCAAATAACCTGATAAGGTAGGTGTGTCATCCCATTTGGCACACATTGCCTTGTTCACTGATATATCCCCAGCACCTGTGTGTACTTACTTGGTATTGTTTGATAAATATTTGTTTCATGATTTAGTGAATGATGAAACTAAGGTGTGGAGAGTTTAATTTTCCCAAGGGTTGCACACCTAGTAAGTTCGGGAGCAGGAATTCAAGCTCAACTCTGTCTGACTTTAGAGCCTGAAGCGAAACTATCTTGAATTAGTGTGAACAAACAACAAGATGCCACAACATGCCTCTGTTAGCCATTCCAGAATTTTGCATACCAAACTCTAAGGAAGTATTTTCTTCTTTCCCAATTAAAAATTCCTTGTGCTAATACTGAAGTGCTGTTTCTTTTGTTCTGTTTATAATGAAAATGCAGACATCTCATCTTCTAGTATTCTCTACTTCATGGTATATCTCAAGTGCCCATACGGTTGTACTTAAAGTATTACAAATTGTCACTGCACTACAGGAATTTGCCTCCTAAGGTAATTTTATAGTGAATAATGTCCTGCACCATAGAATCACATGGAGAGTTTTTTAAAAATCCCAGACCAATTAAGTTGGAAGTCCCGGGGATGGGACTAAGGTATCAGTATATTTTTAAAGTTTCCCTGGTGATTACAGTATGAGGTCAAATGGAGAACTACTGCCATAGAAGAGGAAACAATCCATTGCTAATGTCTCTTCTCAAATGAATGTTATCTTTCTCTCAGCCACCTCTCTCCTCAGATAACTCCCACTTTCCTTAACCTTTTCCCCTGAGTTGTAATTTTTCACTTTAACTGTTTTACTAGCTCTCTTGTAGCTCTTTGCCAAATTCTTTATATGTAGAAATGAATTAAGAGCAAAACTATAGGGGTCAAACATGTTCCATTATTACCAAAAACGTCTTAGTTATAAAGCACTATATATAATAGTACTTACAAAATGACTACGTTCTAAATTAAGTTATCCAATTCCTAGAAAAAAAGGATTGAATAATACAGATTTCCACACAACCATCATTTAAGGTGGATCCTTTCCCTACTATGAGATCATGACAGTAACACTTCCATCAGAGTGACAGAGCTCACTAACCACTTGGATTTCAAAGCTATATATTCAGTGTTAGATAAAGTGAACAGTGGCTTTTTGTTCTAAAGAGCTATTTGTACATTTACACTTATGTAGGAATCCAATGCCATACTAGAACATATTAAAAATGATTGACTTATTTTGTTTCTAACTTTACCTTAGATTTTTTCACTCTCAAGTATAATTTAAAAATGCCCCCCAAAAAGTCATCTTAAAGGAAAATAAGTGCATCATCAATTTACAATGTAGGATGACAGCTTCGAAGCATATGATTGCCAACCTGCATGAAACGTTTCATCTTTCCATAAACCATAATGCACCATGCTGAAAAGAAGACTTTAGATTTCCATTGTTTAGTCATGGCCAGCTAGACTATTTACACACCCATACACACACCACCCTAAAAACAAGGAAATATACTTGATAAAATAGTTTCCTAACATTGAAAACCTTACAATATAAAGAATTATCAGCTCAAAGCATATGAGAAAACAAGAACCCAAAGAATCATGTAAGCAAGATACTCGAAGCCTGCTTTGGCCCAGAAGTGTTTATCCATCCAGGACAAAATGAACTATAAAACTGGAGACTGCCCACCTTAAAGTCAGCACCCAAAGGACTAAATCTTTATGATAAGGTAGAACTCCAAGTGGCTACACCTTCAAGGTAAGAAGGACCAAGCCTCCTCTCTTACCATAAATCCTAGGACGCCCCAAAAATTTACATGGCACTGACAGATTACGGAGAACATATGTTAAGGAAATGATCTTGAGTTGAGATATTATAATCCTGGCTGGAGTGTCTGCAGTCTACATTTTTTTTATCATCAAAGTGTTCCAAGAAGCCATAAGCGATAAATTTGAAGTGGTATTGAACTAATAGTGCGCCTAAACACCTGAAAGGAACAAATGTAAATCACTTCTAGAGGAAAACACATATATCCTAAGCCTCAAGGAATTTCCATAAATAATGTTTTCAAGGACAATGTGCAGTGAACAATTAAAGATAACTAAGCATAAAAGTAAGTAAGTAGCCATAAGCAATAAACAGAAGAAATAATAGGCAGAAGATGATTACAAACACTGTCATTATCAGATAGCTTATAAAAAATGGATGCTCACCATGCATAAAAGAAACAAAAGAGAAATTTGAAGCTATGTGCATGAAATAGGATGTAAGAAGTGATGCAGAAGACTTGGAAAAGAACCAAGAGAGCTTTAAGAACTGAAAAACAAACTGAAGTGAAAAGCTCAATGGATTAAGTATGGTAGCAGATTATACAAAACAGAAAAGATAATTATTAGTGAGCCAAGAGGTAGGTTAAAAGAAATCATCCATAATTTAGAATGAAGATACCCCAAAAGGAGAAAAAGCAGGTTGTTTAGTAGACAAGAAAGATACAATTAGAAAGTCTTATCATAGTTCCTGAAAGAAGAAAACGGAGTAGAGGCGATCCTGGAAGGAGTAATGGAGTGGCTGAAGACAGAGGCTGACTGGTATCCCGAAGACGGATCTTCCTGTTTACTTGATTATGAATATCCTCCTCTGCTAGGTCATGCTTTGGTGGTGAAAATTCACATGGAACATAAATGTTTGCATGTTTCTCACCCACTCACAGAGGTCTCCCCATATACTTCTTCCCTAGATCTCTTGGTCACCAGTTTTCCAATCATATTCCTTCCAACTTCCTGACCATCCACCCAAACTACTAACCACAGCCCATAAATTAGTGTACAATCACACTTATGGACACTTCATCTTCAGGGAAAATGAACAACCAGACACACTGCTTCAAGTTCTGCTCCCTGGGAGGATTTCCCTTTACAACTGTGCTTCACAGGTGTCCCGAGAAGCTCTACGGCTATCTACTTTCGGGTGGCTCCTGCATATTGCCATATGTATAAAACCATATGTAAACCAGGCCCAAGTTTTCTTTTCCTCAAGTGATTGGAGGGAACTTCCCATGAGTCCATAGATATACACAGAATGAGAGAAAGTAATATAGCAGGAGTAGGGACCATAGGCATTTGGGCTACCAAACTTATTTGTGACTTCAGATCCTCTACAAGTTCAATCTCATATGTACCACACCCATTTGATGAAGAAGCACGGCTGTGCCTACCCAAATGGATGGCTTGGTGGGTCTGACATCATCAGTACATGATAGGCAGATAAGGTCCTATGGTAACTTGGTGGCCTATGGATAAACATTCAGCTAGAAATTCCAATAGCAAGCCTAAAGCTTTTCCTCAAAAGAAGAGTAATTATCCAAAGAGGATGGCGGATCTTTGCTCTAAAATCTTGAGTGTTTGTGCTGTGGTTGGTCCACTAGAGGATCCTGCCAAAGGCTGCAAAGCAGCATCTCCATCTGCCAATATTACCTCAAGATCTATTAGGTCTGTTGAATCATATGATCCAAGAGGCAGAGCAGCCTGAACATCAGCTGACTTGTTGCACAGCCTTCTCTTGTTCTTCCTTTCACTTGGTAAATGGGTGTGAGAGGCACACCCAAATGAGGAACACGTTGCCTCCAAAATCCAAAAAGGCCCCTAGGCATTTTTGCCTCCTTTTTTGATTGTAGGAAGGCAGCATGTAATAACTTATCCTTCATTCTATCTTCATGAATAAGGATATCTTGACATGACCCACACTGCTGAACCCCTGGAAATTTCACTGAGATAGGTTTCTGAATTTTCTTGCTTCCTACCCCCTATCATGCAAATGTCATACCAGTACTACAGAGTGGTTGCTACTTTTTGATCATTTGATTCAATAGGCATCACTATTTTTTAAATTAATTTATTTATTCTTGAGAGTGAGCAAGAGTGTGAGCAGAGGAGGGGCAGAGAGAGAGGGAAAGAGAGAATTCCAAGCAGGCTCCACACTGTCACCATGGGGCCCAACGCAGGACTTGAACTCATGAACCATGAGATCATGATCTGCCGAAATCAAGAGTCAGATGCTTGATGGCCTGAGCCAACCAGGCACCCCCTGAATATTAAAAATATTTTTACAGACCTAAAAAGGTAGCACAATTAATGACTATGAAAACAGATGTGAGAAAGAAGGCGAGGCATCATAACAGAGTGGTCTGATCTCTTGAGCTGAACTCTCTGCCCCTTTCAAACGTATGAAAAGGGGCCAATCATTCCTCTTCTCTGTGCCTCAATTTCATTTTCTGGAAAGTACAAATAGCAATATTACCTAATCTTAATTATATTATATTATAAAGTCTAAATCAATGGGCTTAGAATACGGCCAGCCATATAATAAATATTATTAAATTTATTCTTTAATAAAATAAAATGTGGTAAAAAGAAATCTTAATACTCTACACCAGTAGGCGTGAAGATTGAAATAACCACTTTGCAAAACAGTTGACATGATCTATTATCATTACATAGACTCTGTAATACATCAAATCTGCTTCTAGATATATGACCTAGAGTACATACAGAACACATTTATAAGAATGTTTATAGCAATACCGCTTAATATTACAGAGATGGAAACAATCATCTACAAAAGAATAGGCAAATAAATTGTAGAAGACATATAATAAAGTACTATACAGAATGAAAAGGAATAAACTACAGCAGTAAACTTCAGGTATATCCCAGAATATAGATAAATCTCACAAACATGTTGAGTGAAAGAAGCAGACACAAAAGAATACAAATTATGACCCTATTTTCATAAAATTCAAAAACAGGAAAGATTCAAATGTATTGGCTAAGTTCAGAGAAGATAACAAGATTATAGTCATGGAAGCAAGGATAGTGGATACCTATAGAAGGAGTGAGTTTCTCTGAGGAGGATTATGAGGGAGTATAATAGGTATACCCATTCTGTAGATGGTGATTTCACTTTCAAAAGACTGAATAATGTTGCTGTAAACATTCTTGCACATGTTTCTCAGTTTATGTAAATATTCTAGGTTATGTATCTAGGACTAGAATTTCTGAACCATGGGTATCAGTATTGTTCTCTTTCTAGACCTGAGTGGAGGTTACACAGTTACTTAATAAACTGCATATATACTATTTATACATATTTTTTGTATTTGTATTACATTTCATAATAAAAATTGGTAAATGGATTGTGAGCAAAAGGGAGAACCAAATGTAAAACCTCTTAAGAAATCAAGTTGGGGAGAAGAGAGTAGAGCAGTGAGTAGAGGGAGATAAGAAGTAGACAGAGGTTGGTTAATTGCTTTTTCCTTTTTTCCCCTCAACTTTATAGAGATATAATGAAGTTTAAGGTGTTCAATGTGATGACTTGAAAGACATATGTATTGTGCAATGATTACCGACATCTCTCCATTTCTTCCATCCCCTAGTCTCTGACAACCACCAATCTACTGTTTCTATGAATTTGGATTTTTCATGTTCCACATATAAATGAGATCATACAGTATTTGTCTTTCTCTGCCTTACTTATTTCACTTAGTGTAATGCCTTCAAGTTTCCTTCTGTTCTCACAATTGCAGGATTTTCTTCCTTTTAATGGTTAAATTATACCCCACACCACATTTTCTTTGTCCATTCATCTTTTGACAGGTTGTTTCCATGTCATGACTCTTGTGAATAATGTTCCAGTGGACACAGGGGCTCAGATATCAAGACAGTTATTTCATTTCCTTTGGATATATACCAGAAGTGGCATCGCTGGATCATATGGTAGTTTTCATTTTTGATTTTTTAAGGAACCTCCATAATGTTCCTCTAGAATCAGGAAGAAAACAAGAGTGCTTACTCTTGCCACTCCCATTCAAAGTAGTACTGGACATCCTCGTCAAAGTAATTAAGCAAGAATAGACATAAAAGGCATCCAAATCAAAAAGTTGTCTTTGTTTATAGATGACATGATCTTATATATAGAAAATCCTAAGACTCCACCAAAGATCATTAGATCTAATAAATGAGTTCAATTAAGTCACAGGATACAAAATCAACATACAAAGGTTAGTTATGTTTCTGTACACTAACAATGAACTATCTAAAAAAGAAAAGAAAACAATCCCACTTACAATATCATCAGAAATAATTAAATACTTAGGAATAAATTTAACCAAGGAGGAGAAAGATCTATAGTCTGAAAACTATGAGACACTGATGAAGAATATGAAGACACAAACAAATGGAAAGATATCCCCTGTTCATAAATTGAAAGTATTAATATTACTAAAAAGTCCATACTACCCAAATCCATCTACATATTCAATATAATCTCTATTAAAATTCCTGCATTTTCACAGGAATAGAAAACACAATCCTAAAATTTGTATGGGACCACAGAAGACCCCAAATAGACAAAGCAATCCTGAGAAAAAAAACAAAGCTAGAGTCATTACTCTTCCTAATATCAAACTATATTACAAAACTATAGGTAATCAAAACATAATGGTATTGGCATAAGAACTGATACACAGACTAACAGAATATAAGCAAGAACCCAGAAATAAACCCACAATACACAATCAACTAATATTTGATAAGGGAGCCAAGAATATTCAATGTGAAAATAATAGTCTCTTCAATAAATGGTGTTGGGGAAAACTGGATATTCATATGTTTTTTTCCATTTTAGGAAGATAAATATTCAAGAATTTCTAAATGCTTATGGGAAATATTCAGTTAAGAGAGGAAGAATTCAACTGTACAGCAGAAAAGAGAGACCATCAATTGAGTACAGATTCTGTAAAGTAGGGAGTATTACTCTATGTAATACTATAATGATGGATACATGCCATTATATATTTGTCCAAATCCATAGAATATATAACACCAAGGTAGACTATGGACTTTGCATGATTATAGTGTATCAATGTTGGCTCATCAAGTATAACAAATGTACCACTCTGGTGAAGGACGTTGACAACGGGGAGGCTCTGTGTGTGTCAGAGAAGGAGATATATGAGAAATCTCTGTAGTTTCCTCTCATTTTGCTGTGAACCTAAAATTCTCTAAAAAATAAAGTCTTTATTTTATTTTTTTTTAAGTAGGGAGTGTTGGGAGGCCACTTTCCATGGACCCCTAGTATACCTGCTCTTATGATAGAGGCACTGACTCCCTTTGCTCTGGACCATCTTTTCAAAGATGTTTGTATAGGAAACAGCCTTGAAAGACAGAGCTAGTGTCAGCCTCTCTAGCAAAGGGCAAGTTTATTTACTGCCCAATGTAATAAAGATACTCTCTCCAGGCCAAATTTCAGGCAGGCTTACTGCCCATTGTACAATATTCTGGTTCCCTAAGCTCAGGGTTCATCTATGTATGTATGTATGTATGTATCTATCTATCTATCTCTATCTACCTATCTATCATCTATCTATCTATCTATAAATCTATCTTTCTACCTATCTATATATCTATCTATACATCCATCCATCCATACATACATATGAACATACATACATATTTTTTTTTCAGGAGTCCTCTCTTGAATGTAGCCCACTATGTTTTTTAAGAGTCTTCTGGGGCGCCTGGGTGGCTCAGTCGGTTGAGCGTCCGACTTCGGCTCAGGTCATGATCTCACCGTTTTCGAGTTCGAGCCCCACGTCGGGCTCTGTGCTGACAGCTCAGAGCCTGGAGCCTGCTTCGGATTCTGTGTCTCCCTCTCTCTCTGCCCCTCCCCTGCTCATGTTCTGTCTCTCTCTCGCGTGCGAAATAAATAAATGCCAAAAAAAATTAAAAAAAAAAAAAAGAGTCTTCTGGCCCTCATAACATCATCTGTAGAAGCTGACGCTCAGGAACAGGCACAAATGCTGATACTCTGACTACTGCTCTTGCTCTGAGTAATTAACTATCCTCTGTGTGTGATCTAAGAGTCACATCTTCTGCCAGCATCCATGAAAGAGTATCAGACTAATTTGTTAGCTTGGAAGTTAGGTAAACTCTCAGACTCTTCACAGTTTTTGAGGAGCAAGGTGGAGGCATAAAATCCAAAGCACAGGCATTTGGATCATCTAAAACTGCTTTGGGTATGCTGTCACAATAGCTATCAGTTTGGTATCTATGTAAGGCACTGTGTAGTTTGTTTTATATAGGTTAAATATAATTTAATCCTTACAAATGCTATTAGAATTCCCATCCTACAGGTGAGCAACATGAATGCAAGTTGACCAAGATCTGACATTAATGAGTACTTGAGACTAGAATTAGACAAGGGCCTCTTGGCCGATCACAGAAGTGCAGCTGTTGCACTTTCTGCCAGTGTTTCCCAAATTGTGGTTTATATACTGTGCCAGTGCCTGAGGAGGGTTTACAAAGTATCAATAGCACAAGTATGCATGAAGAGAATTAAGGAAAAAAGACTAAATAGAGTTTTTCATTCAGTTAAATATAATCAACTAAAAAGTCTAACTATATTCTGAGAACCAGTCCTTCCTTTGTTGGGGTAGATAGAGGGTGTTTTCATATGCTTTTGTTAAAGGAATGAAAGTGATAGTAATTGTAGTTTTGTTTGGGGATGTCTTTAATGTCTTTCCTTAACAACATGAATGGCTGGCAACCCTATATTGGTCCTTTCATTTTTTTTTTCCTTCCTTTTCTATGAAATCCTAAATTCTTAGAATCACTATAGTTTACTTTCTAAGTAAATGTCATTGAGCATTTATTGCTTCCTAAATGGGTTCATAGTCTAGTTCACAACTCCAGTGTGGTTAAATATACCCATGTTTTGGTGTGCAAGTGTGCTTATGGTTGGGGAGTGTAGGCGTTGCATCAAACTGTCTTTGGAGAACTAAACACAGGACTTTCCTTAGGATCTCTTCTTTTTGGCTGTTATAATATTTGGGAACTCAACAACTAGTCCAGGGCCAACATATAGTAGACACTGAGTAAATATCTGTCGAGTGAGTGAATATGTGTATAAATTTAAGGATGGATGCATTAATGAATTTGGAGGTTCTTGATTGTTTGGGAAATTTAGTAGTGCATATAACTGAGTATCCCTTCTCCTTTCATAGCAACACGCTAGATTCATCCAGAACACCATTCCCTTATTTAAAGAGAAAATAAGATATAAGTGGCATACATTACCTGACATGGGGCTTAATGACATTTGATTTTTTTTTTACATGTGAAAACCGTTCAAGATAGCAAGAAATACAACAGTCTTCTGAAGGATGTCAAAACATAGGCAGAGAACTGCACTGCGAACAAAGAAGCTAGTGCTGAACTATGTTTGCCCCATTCAAGGAAGCAGTAACTACCTGTTAACCTCTAAGAAAGATCGGAGACATTGGGGATGTTTTGTGATTTTTATTGATGATTTACATTTTTTTTCATATTTGGCTCATAACATCTTTAAAACATTTTCTACTTCTTAGCGATTTAAAAATAACACTGAATTTATTATCTCTCAAATTATGCAAATGAATTAAACAGATCATGTTTAATGTATTGTTAAATTTCCTGAATTTGAGGACTATTCTGTTACCGCATTTTAAGACCTTTGCTAAGTCGAATGATCAGTATTTCCTTTTGTCTCCTTTTAGGTGTGATCATCAAACTTCCTTTTACAGTATTCTTTCATTTTCCTTTAAACTACCTCAGAACTGGTGATTAGCAGATTATTTCTGTGTAAACAGGAAGTCCTTTCTTCTCTGCTCTTCTTCCTACAGACTGATTTTGTTAGTGTTTGCAATATCATAGGTCATCACCATGGAAATACTGTCATTTGACAGATATTAGAGCCAGTAAAATAGGAAGGAGCAGATGAGAATGGAAGAAGGTTTGTGGCTGGGAAGAGATCTCAGTTTCTAACCTTCCACTCCGGCTCCCAGGGGTTCTGCCTGGAACACGCGTCTTCTAGCCCTACACAGAAATATGCTTGGGTAGTCCTTCCACTTGAGAATCACTTTCATGATTTCTTCTCCTCATCGTCATAGATCCCTCTTTCTCACATTTCATGACTTGGTTTAATTACTCTCTCTCACATAATGTACACGTAAATTATATTCAAAGCAACTACTGAGCATTCAGGAATAAAACAGGAAATACACTGCAACCTGTTGAGTCAATGAGGTAAGTGGGGAAAGGGACAGATGAGAAGGTAGAAGACAAGGGCATATTTTATCTTGGCTCTCTACCACTTATAAGTCTGAATGTCTTTATCAGAAATGAGATAATATATGGGGAGTGGAACACCTTAGTAAACAAAATCCCATATAAAATGCTGTACACTAATCTTAATGGAATACAAAAAAAACCGATTAAGCTATATTGTTCTTATTCACATACACTGGTCCTCAACGAGTCCTCATAAATCCATTCTTTAATTACATCACCTTCAAGTATATTTATTGACAGACCAGGTTTTCCAGATATTGTATGACCTTAATGGTTTACAACATGAACTATGCAAAGTCCTGGAAAGAAAAGTGCTAACATTAATTCGGCTTTGGCAGAAAGATGTACTTACTGAGTGAATAAACAGGGAATTTTTAATCTCTAATTTCTGAGGTAGCAGAAACAATAGCATCCCAGCACCAGGCGATCATATGCCTTGTAATGTCCTACTGAGCTAATGCACATCAGGAGTGGGCAATTGTGACTTCTGCTGTGGGTTCTACAAAAGAATAAAGAAACAATTCTCTTCACTGGGAAACAAATGGCCTGAATTAAAAACTCCTGTAGGCTTAAAACAGCAGAAGCAATCTAATTTTAAAAGGACTCTAAAGACACATTTCTCTTCAGTGAATGGACATAAGATGTGAGTAATTATTAAACTCATAAACTAGCGATAATTGGGAAGATAATTCAGTAGATCAGAGCTCTGTGGTCAAGCTCCGTCCAGATCTGCAGATTGAACCAGGAAGATTTGAGCCCCTCTACAAATAAGAACTTTGGTTGATGTGACCCTCCTTCTCCCTCTCCTGCCTTCTCTTTCCCTTAGGTATCCCCTTGCTCTTCCTTGCCTCCTTTCCCTTCCTTCATTCATTTTCTCTCCCTTTCCTCCCTTTTTTTGTCCCACATTATCCAAATTGATCATCCATACTCTTGCCGGTTCAATTATGCCAAAAACCATGCTGTTTGTTTTGTTCTAAATGGTGTTTTCTTTCTAACTTAACATAAGTCCATCAGGTAATTTTGCCACACCATTTCACTTTTACTTTTTAGACCTTGTTATGGGTTGAGTTGTGTCCCCTAAAAAAAAAAATGTTAAAGTTCTAACTGCAAGTACCTCAGAATGTGACTGAATTGGGAACAGGATCATTGCAGATATAATTAGTTATAAAAGGAATGCCATGTGAAGAAGCACCCACATGCACAGAAGAAAACTATGTGGAGAAACAGGGAAAATACCACATAAAGATGAAGGCAGAGACTGGATTATGTTGCCACAAACCAAGAAAAGTCTAAGATGGCCAGCAAACTACCAGAAGCTAGGGAAGAGATTCTGTGTCACAGTCCTCCAAGAAGCCAACCCTATCAACACCCTGATTTCCAACAACTAGCCTTCAGAACTGTGAGACGATAAATTCTTGTTGTACTAAGCTACCCACAAAGTGTGGGACTTCATTACCACAGTCCTGGTAAATATGGATCCAGGCCACAATCTTACTTTATTTTTCTTTTTTTGAAAAGTGTATTTATATCATCGTACTTCCTTCTCTAGGACATGAATAGCCCAATCCATAAATGCCTGGAATTTCTTCAGCTCTTCCTTGGTAAGCCACATTCTAACTGCTTTATTATGCTAATGTATAAGCAACTAGGCTCAAACAAATTTATTTGAAAACCTAATTTTTTTAGAAGAGCAATAAATTTATAGCTCACAAACTCATAACCCAAGAATAATGAAAAAAATCAATACTGACATTTTAATTCTAACTATACAATGATTTCTTAGTTCCGATTATAGCATTTGGGTTGAATTATGAACTTCTATGTAGGAAAGGGAGCCACAAAAGGGCTGATTTAGAAACAACTGGCGAACAGAAATGAACATTGGTTTGTGAGTCCGATGTTGATTTTTTTTTTAACCTTAGCTTAGCCTTACCCTTCATATAGGACTTTAGTCATATAATTTAATTCTCTAAAAAGTTGGTTTTCTCTAGCAAGATACCTACCTGGCACATAGACAGTACTCCTTAAAGTTGCCTTTATTTACTAAAGCTTTCCCTTCCCTGGATACTAAGGCACCTATATCTACCAGGGACTTGCTACATCCCAAACCTTTTCAGCCACCTATTTACAGGAAAAAAAAGTTTACTCTTAACTAATCTGAAAAATCTTTATTTACTTAATAACAAAGCCTACAACCATGGTGCTTAGAAAAATCTTCCTAGTTTATTTCAGCTTGGTGATTCCTGAACTTTTATACAATTCACAGCCAAAAAGTGAGTAACACCAGTCAGGACTTCAAAACTAGACCGAAAAGTATGTTATCACCTCAAATAATTTAAACCTCATTTCCAAATCTAAAATTAAGCTCGTGAGCTCTTGAAAATCACTGTGAGGTTGTATTTCAGAGTTTGGAATAGATGGATCCAAGTCAACATGAATGGTAAAAGCATGATTTACATTGCTTGGTAAATTCTTAAAGTTCAAATTCTTCAAGTTCTAGTGCTTACAGAAATCTATAAATATAGGTAGAAATCTTATAAAGGACTAACCAGTGGGAAGTTAAAATGGCTGAGAGGAACATTTGCTTCTCAGTCTTATCCTCCAAAGAGCCTAGGAGAAGAGGAAAGTCATGGGCATTGCATAATCCATGCCTGGGCACTTATTGTATCTGTACAATGCCCCATCTGGTAGATCATTAACCCCATTTTGTGGAATGAAGAAATGAAGCAATTCCAGGTCATTTGTCAAAATCAGAAATCAGATCTGGGATTAGCTAAACCATGGACCCTACTAACCAGACCCAAAATTTTTGGTTCTGAGTCTGTATCTGCCAAGCTGGGTGACCTCAAATAATTTGCTGAATCTGTCTGGATCTCAGTATCCCTCAGGGTAAAGCTGATGTTTTAGAGTAGATGATTTTGTAGGTTCCTTCTAGCTAGAGAATTTCTACTTAGAAAAATTTCAGTGCAAGCCAGGACAGTAAAGGCCAAATAGCTAATCATTGATTCCATTATGATATCCCATACGATTCCATCATGATTGTTTAAATTTGTTTACATATTAACTAGAATCTGTAGTACTATTATGCCTTTAAATGAGTTTTAGGTACATATCAGAGTATTGCATGCATCACTTGAATTAGTTTTTATTGTTTAAAATTACAAATGAACGAACTGAATAACACACTGAAAGAAGAACAAAGATAGAGGTATGATATTAAAGACCATCAATTTTATTTTGCAATAATTATAGGATGATATCTTATTTCATCAAATCAATTCTTTATAAGTTTGTCCCTCAAAATATTTATGGTCTTATTATAGTTATTTTAAGAAAGTTCTTAAAGAGACAAAGATAAGTGAGTAATCTGTCCAAAAAGTCTTCTATAAACTGAATAAAATATTGTCCTAAGACAATGTAGATAAAATCATGTACAGCTTTGGATATAGTAGAACAAGCTATTGCCACAACTCTTATTTTATGTAACTATTAAAGTAAAACTTGCTTGATGACACATTTATATAATATACCTAAGAAAACAATTTGGATGTATAGAGTATCCTTTTGGCACACAATTAGTGTTTATCTCTTTGGCCACTGTTCATTTAACCAAGAGGCAAAAATATGTTGCTACGGCTACAAACAAGCAATCTGCTGTTCAGTGTTGATTGATAGGGAATTAACACAGTACTGTGAGGGTGAATCTTGATGAAATGGGCCCTTCCAAGATGAACTGAAATAGTGCCATAATCACAGGCCAAGAAATCTTGGCCAGCATCTTTGGATCCTGTCATCACACTCAGTAAAAATGTTCCAAAAACCTGCCCAAGACAAACATGTCTGTGCCACTCGCAGAGGATCCAAAGGAAATGTGGACGTCGAGGTTCATCGAGAAGAGCCAACAGCCATAAAGACTGGATGATTTTTACATGTTGTGGAACTAGATGTTTACCACGCTCTGACAACGTACAGAACAGCACAGAATAGCATGAGAGCTTGTATGAATTTGTAATCGCTCTGTCCCTTAGCCTGTGCTCTTACTTACCATAGGGCCTGACCCGTCTCTACAATCTCTAAGACATTTTGTTTCAGAGAAGAGGCAGCACTTCACAAGATCGCTTTATGTTAAGTGTTCGGTATTTATGGTCTGTACTTGGTAAAACTGTTCCAACATGTAGTTGTCTGAGTTTTGAACTGGCCATTGGACTGTTCACACTAATTCTGATTTAATCTCTCATTTATAAAGCCATCAATAATATAAATAATGATGATGATGATGATGATGATTAAAACCACGTATGTATTCAATATGCTAGGCTAAACAAATCTTAAAAAAAAAAAAAATACTATTTACCCGGAAGACATGAGCATTCTTCTCTGACCTCCCTAGGGAAGTTTTTTTTTATTTATTCTGTTAGGATGTGAACTTCCTTGCACTATAATCTTGTAATCACAGTCAGATAAAGGTGCCATAAAAAACTACACACTGAGCTTGTTTGCTTAATTGACTAGAAGCTTCTCTTCCATTTTAATAGTGTAATTGGATGCCAAAGAATGATAAATTTGTCTTAGAAAGGTATGGTACATTCAACTGCATAATGGAAATAACTCATTTTAATTATCTTAATAATTATCATGATAATTTCTAAAACATGTCATGTCTTCAGAGTCTTAACGAAGTGAAGAGGGTATAAAATCACCCATATAGAAAGGAATGTGCTCTAAAAACATTGCTTTATCTTTGGCATATATTGAGAAAGGACAATCTAGATGCCTTGTGTAGGCATTTTAATTTAAATGAACGTTGTGAAATTAGGAAAATCTCCCCTCCACCATCCTCTGCCAGAGAATGGGGACCCTGCCCTTATCATCTGTGCTGCTTTTTGGTAGATGGTTCTATGAAAACAATCTAAGGAGTTTGTCATCTAACATATCTGGTAATACCATAGATCAGACAACCCTAAGGCCAAATGCAAATTTTACTTCGTGGATTAACCAAAGACAAAGCTTTCAATTTAAATATAGAAATAACAACTGACTGACATGAACTATTCAGAAAGCAAACAGTAAATTACTTTCTTTTTCTCTGAGTAGTTCAGACTGACAAGTGAAGAAGGGTGGCATTTCAGTGTCTCTGGTCTGAATTCAGATACTGATGTTTTTTTATTTATTTGGTCATCAGGACTCAGCAAAATTTATTTGAAAATCAAGTTTTGTAAGAAAAAATTGTTCGTGTTACAGGTGCAAAGCTGGGCCACCGTACTGTACATGACTGGGTCTGTATCTCTGCTCGCTGTCTATAATTCTGTCTCCCTATCCCTCTGTTAGTTTTTAAAAGTAACACTATTTTTTATTGGCATTAATAGAAATCATAGGATATATAGTCCTTTTCACACACACACAAAATTAAGGAATTGTTTTCTTTGCAGTTGAGATTTCTCCTTCCTAGAATCTAATAACAATTAGAAAAAAATTGGTTATAGCTTGTTTTCCATAAAAGATATTTAAGAATTAGGGGGATATTATAAAGAATAAAATATTATATTTTCATTTTCTCAAGAAATACTCAAGGTTTTATCTCCCAAACTTTAGTTATTTTCATACCACCTTTAAAATATTGGGCCTTTCCAGGGCGCCTGGGTGGCTCAGTTGGTTGCACAACTAACTTTGGCTCAGGTCATGATCTCTCACTCAGTTTGTGAGTTTGAGCACCACATCGGGCTTTCTGCTGTCAGCACTGAGCCCACTATGGATCCTCCATCCCCCTCTCTGTCTGCCCCTCCCTCTCTCCTCTCTCTCTCAAAAATAAACTTTTAAAAAATGAGCATTTCCATGTATCATTTTTACTCTTACTTTTATGTTAAAATATCTCAATTAAATTCATAAGTACATTTATTAGAGATGGAAATACATCATTACTATACATGAAACATCAGTATCACTTTGCAGAAATTAAAGAAGAAAAGCATAAGAAGAAAAATAATTCTTGAAAGTGATTATCACACTCCGAAATACTGTTACTATAGTTTAGATCTACACAATAAATGCAAAGGGAAAATTGAGCCTACTAGAAGAGATAACCCCACCTGGCTAATGCACAGGTGTGCACATAGATACACAGCAACTCAGGCAGACACCCCACCTCTGGACTGGAATTGCAACTATCCAGAGACTGGGGAGCTATAGGTCACACATGCCCTGCTCTCCCCACCTACGCAGATTTACTCAATAAATTGATAGACATCAATTTCTCACCTACCAGAGTACAAATCTCTCTGCTGGGCACAAAAGCCTTTAAAAGCTTTACCCTGCCAGAGTTTTCTCCCCAGTGTCTTAAATACCCGAGTCCATCCCTCACTCTCAACAAATACGTATTGTGTGCTTGCTGCGTGAAAAGCACTGGGCTCCGTGTTGGGAATTGAGGGGAAACATGAAAGAGTGCCTCCTTCCAAGAAGTTTATGGCTCGTGATAAATAAAGAGTAGTAAACAGAAAAGACAGATTAATATGACGTATAAATTGGCTCTGTAGCCCAGGCTTGAGGCTTATACTCCCCACTGTACAGAAGATAATCGAAAATCAGAAAGGGAAACTGGGGTATCATAAGAACCAAGCAAAACATAACAAGCTAACGTGACTTTATGACAATATAGAGCTTAGAAGAAAAAGCCTTGTGTGCAAGATTACTTCCATTAATAGATAAATCTGGCCTCTTTATCCATAGTATTAAAAATAGTTAGAGTTTGCAGGGACGTCTGGGTGGCTCAGTCGGTTAAGCGTGCAACTTTGGATCAGGTCACGATCTTGAAGTTCATGAGTTCGAGCCCTGTGTCAGGCTCTGTGCTGACAGCTTGGAGCCTGGAGCCTGCTTCAGATTCTGTGTCTGTCTGTCTCTCTCCCCTTCCCCACTCATGCTGTCTCTGTCTCAAAGATTAAAAAAAATAATAAAAAAAATTTTTAAATAAAGTTTGCTAATCAATTACCATGGATTGGGAACTTAGCTAAGTTCTACTTTAGAGCAATTTCCTACTATTCTTCAGACATGAGAAACAAGCATGTTTTCACCCCAGAGTCTTTAAACCTTTTAGTTTCTCTTCCTGGCATGCTTTTTTCAGATTTAAACGGATAATTCCAAGTACTTGATTCAGACTTCTGCCTCCCTGAAAGCCTTTCATGTCACCCAATCTCAACCAGCACTCCTTGCCCCTCTCTATCGCCTGGCCCTGATTTGTTTTTCTAGATAGCACTTCATACTACTCCAAATCTTTTGTTTGTTGTATTTATTTCTTTGTTTATTCTCTATCTCCCTAGATAATGTGTGAGCTCCATCAGGAGAGACATGTTACTGTTGTTTCAGCCGTCATGTCTCTAGGACTTGGCCACTGCTCACCCTGTCACATCAAAGGCTTTCAATAAATATTGCTGATTCAACAAATAAATCTAATCTTAAAAGAACTCAAAGAAGTAGAGAAAACTGAGGATTAGAGTGGATAAGCGTAGTCCTATGTCTTACACGTAGAAGTGAAAGAGCTGGAATTTGAATCCAAGTGACTCTGTGGATTCAATCACACTATTGTCTTTGGGATGAGTGTGAGTAATCCAAAGAGAAGTGTTCAGGCTGAAGAAAGCAAGAACGTATAATGAGTTTAAAGATGGTCTATGTGCACACAGACCATTGCAAGAATGGGTTTGGTTTGGCTAAGAGAAAGTGGAAAAGAAAAATAAAGGGTAATTGCGAGGCAAATGGGTACATAGGAGTCTCTAACTGCCTCGACATTTGAGAAAAAAAATTTAAAAATCAAAACAAACAAACAAAAACAAAGAACAATGACCAACACTAGACTCATCAATCTTCTAACTCGCAGACACCAGAATTCTATGACTATCTTCTTCTATGACTGGTGAAAGAAAGAAAGTCATTGAATCAGATCGTACACACTCTTCTGAAATGGTCACATGCTCCCACTTGGGGTCACCATTATCAAGTCAGAATGCAGACCCACTCTGTCACCCTGAAGACGGAGCCACTGCCCCTGGCCCTGGCCTGGCCTGCATTACCTTGAAGTATGCCTGCTATGATTGTGTTGTGTCTTCTCTCTTCGCCATGATAAAATATGCCCTTTTTTCCTAAGCTTTAAGCATATGTGAAGTTACCGGAAGCAAACTCTCCAAGCACCTTTTCTAATCAAGTTTTAAATTTCATAAACTATCTAACGTTCACCTTTCAGCAGAAGACCTATTTCACAGTTGGGTAAGTCACCATAAGCATCGTTTTCTCATGCTTAGAAAAAGAAGCATTTCCAACCTACCTCAAGACACACAGTGAGTAAAACCACTTTCCTATTCAACACATAAAGCCATTCTTACAAGGCCTAAGGTCGCTGTCCCCTCATCTGTAAGTTCATGGAGTGTGGGACTGCCACTCAGCCACCATGGCATCCCCAGAGACCAAAAAGTCAGTGTGCCTTTTCTCAAAATCCTAACTACAGCCAGAGAAAGACTTGGGCGCTGGGGAGAAATGAAGGCCATTAGGTGCCTGCAAGCACCAACCAGGTACTCAATCATGTTAAACGAAGGCCATAAAAACAGCCAGCAGAGAATAATAGAGATTTTGCACCCATCCTCCGCTAGCAGACTGCCAAGAACATTGTTATCCAAATAAATCATTGAGGTATCATTCTATTTTAAATTCTGTCTTGGCTCCCATCTCCTTTTTTCAAAGACTCATTGAATGCTGTCTTAATTTATATTTTCAAGAGGACATCACTTCACTGTACAATACAAGCACAATATTATAGGCGACTGCATCTCAAGCAGTAGCAGAGCAGACTTCTAAAATGCAGGTGGGTACATTATAGAGGGATAAGTCATTTTTCCTGGAGGTGTTCACACCCTCAATTTTCCACTCTTTCCAGTTAAGAAAAAATGTCATCCTAGACTCCTAAAGATAGTGGTCACAGACCGGATTTGCCGGCCTA
Source organism: Paguma larvata (assembly GCA_030068075.1). Taxonomy (NCBI): domain Eukaryota; kingdom Metazoa; phylum Chordata; class Mammalia; order Carnivora; family Viverridae; genus Paguma; species Paguma larvata. The sequence continues at coordinate 80,747,310 of CM057823.1, forward strand.
TGGGAGCACTGTGATAAATGAGCTGCTGTCACAATGTGGAATGGGGATGGGGTTATCTGATGGGCAGAACTACAAAGCAATTTGACCTTAGATTTCACTTAATTTCAGTTGAACACACCGTTATTGAGTCTGACTGTACTGGGCACTCTGCTAGGCACGTTCACATGGTTCTTTTTTTTCAGCCCCAAAATAGCACCATGAAAGAGATATCATTTACCCCATTGTTATGAATAAAGCCAAGGATCAGAAAAGTTAAGGGGCGCCTGAGTGGCTCAGTTGGTTAAGCACTGACTTTGGCTCAGGTCGTGATCTCACCGTTCGTGCGTTCGAGCCCCATGTCAGACTCTGTGCTGACAGCTCAGAGCCTGGAGCCTGCTTCAGATTCTGTGTCTCCCTCTCTCTGCCCCTCCCCTGCTCATACTCTTTCTTTCTCTGTCTCTCAAAAATGAATAAACATTAAAAAAATTTAAAAAATAAAAAAAAAGAAAGAAATGTTAAGTAATTTGCCCAAAGGGAAGAACTGAAATTTAAACTTCCAACCTCTGGAGTTGCCTGGGTGGCTCAGTCTGTTAAACGTCTAACTTCCATCTCAGGTCATGGTCTCACAGTTCATGGGTTCAAGCCCCACTTCGTGGGTTCAAGCCCCGTGTTAGGCCCTGTGCTGACAGTTCAGAGCCTGGAGCCTGTTTCAGATTCTGTGTCTCCTGCTCTCTCTGCCCCTGTCTTCCTCACGCTCTCTCTCTTTCTCTCAAAAATAAACATTTAAAAAATTTTCTTAACTTCCAACCTCTTAAGTCATACATGAAAATTTTCCCACGAGGTGGATTCCAATGTCTGGTCATCTGGTAAAGTAGACAAAAATATTTTTCTTGAATATTTGGAGAGTTTCGTAACGGACTTTTATTCCACAGAGGGGCTCTTCTAATTAAGAACTTTGCCACACATCCCAGTACATATCTGCATCCTAATCTGGTCTTTCTTCTCTATCTGAGCAGTTATTTCCACATCACAGCACATTTTTCCAGTCTTTCAGCATAGATGCCTTGAAGTACTCTGATTTTTAGCCTCTGTTTCTTATCGATCTACTACCAAATTTTATTTTCTCTTTAAAATGTTTCTCAGTTTCATTCCCTTTCTCTTCATCTTGTATCCCTCACTCTAGTCTAGTCTAGCATCACTTCTGTACTGTATTACTTCCACAGCTTTCAAACACATCTTTCTTTCTGTAGCTTTTCACTCTTTCCACTGATCTCACCAGCTAGGGCCACCATAGAATATGCAGAATCCTGAGCAAAATTTTTTTTTTGTAGGATCCCTATCTACATAAGCCACTGGATTAAAAATTCTATTATAGAATTCATGGCCCCAGATGAGATATAATGATTTATCAATAGTGATTTAGAATACTTAGTAGGAAAGAGGTAATTACCTATTCTTTATTTTATAATCAGTGTACATGAAGGTTCTTCATACTGTCCAGACACCCTCGCTTCCCACTCAGATTCAGGAAACATCTTTTCAGGTTCTTAATTTTCCTGACTAATTTGATGTCTCCCACCAGGAAAAAAAGGTAGTAATGTTGTTACTACTCATAATGACATTGTTGTTCAGAACCTATTTGTATTGAAATAATATAAATTTCATTTTTTAATCTTTTTAATGTTTTTATTTATTTTTGAGAGGCAGAGAGAGACAGAGTACAACTAGGGGAGGACCAGAGACAGAGGGAGAGACAGAATCAGAAGCAGGCTCCAGTCTCTGATCTGTCAGCACAGAGCCCGACGCGGGGCTTTAACTCATGAACTGCGAGATCATGACCTGAGCCAAAGTCAGACACTTAACCAACTGAGCCACCCAGGTGCCCCAACAATACAGATATTCTTGCTTTTGAATTTCCCTAATACCATTTATTTAATGCTGATTACACCATTGCTCAAGGTGCTCCATCATTCATTATGCCATCTGTGAATACTAGCTTTCAAGGACTCTCATAGGTTATTACTGTGCATCACTGATGATGCTGTTTAATGTAAGTCTTACCCAAAGCATGTAGAAAAATAAAAAGGATAATTATTTCCTGATGATGTTAATTTATCATTCAGAATTTTATATCATTAACATAAAATAATACATCTACAAACCATGTGTTCTCTTGACCTTTCTGGCCCTAAACATAGTATTGCTAGAATGTTCATTATTTTTTTTAGCTTTATTGAGGTATACTTAATATACTAAATACTACACATATTTATTATATAAATTTTGATGAGTTTGGACATATGCATACACCCATGATACCATCACCACAATCAAGGTAATAAACATATCCATCACTTCCAAGAGATTTCTTATCTTCCTTGCTTCTTCCTTCCTTTCCTTCCTCCGTCCCTCCCTCGCTCCCTTCCTTCCTCCCTCCCTCTTTCCCTTTTCTTTCTTTCTTTCTTTTTCTTTCTTTCTTTCTTTCTTTCTTTCTTTCTTTCTTTCTTTCTTTCTTTCTTTCTTTCTTTCCTTTTCTTTTCTTTTCTTTCTCTTTTTCTTTCTTTCTTTCTTTTGTGGTAAGAGCACTTAGCATAAGACTTACCCTCTCCCGTTTTAAGTGTAGAACACCATATTGTTAACTCTAGGCACTGTGTTTACAAACAGCTCTCTAGAATTTATTCGTTTCATACAACTGTATTTATACCCACTGACCAACAACTCCCCATTTTCTTCTTCCCGATCTCCTTGATTCTAGGAGTTTGACAATTTTAGGTACCTCATATAAGTGGAATCATTCAGTATTTGTCCTTCTTAAATGGACTTATCTCACCTAACATAATGTCTTTCAGGTCCATCCATATTGTTGCAAATGATAGAATCTCCTCCTTTTTTAAAGTTGAATAATATGGCATAATATTGGAAGTCCTAACCAGTCCTAACCAGGCAACACAAAGAAATGAAAAGGATCTAAAACAGAAAGGAAGAAGTAAAATGGTTTCTGTGGATACTACCTTACATATGCAAAACCCTAAAGATTCCACAAAAAAAAAGTTAGAATTAATTAAATGGGGCATCTGAGTGGCTCAGTCAGTTAAGTGTCTGACTCTTGATTTTGGCTCAGGTCATGAGTTCATGGCTCGTGGGTCTGAGCCCCAAGTCAGGCTATGCATTGACAGCATGGAGCCTGCTTGAGATTCTCTCTCTCCCTCTCCCTCTGCCCCTCCCCTGCTCGTGTGTGTGCATGCACACTCTCTCAAAAATAAATCAATAAACTTTTTTTAAAGAATTAATAAGGGGCGCCTGGGTGGCTCAGTCAGTTAGGAGGCCGACTTTGGCTCAGGTCATGACCTCATGACTCACGGTCTGTGAGTTCGAGCCCTGCGTTGGGCTCTGTGCTGACAGCTCAGAGCCTGGAGCCTGCTTCAGATTCTGTATCTCCCTCACTCTCTGCCCTTCCCTTGCTCATGCTCTGTCTCTATGTCTCTCAAAAATAAAAATTAAAAAAATTAAAAAAAACATTAAAAAAAAGAATTAATGAAATAAGTACAGTAAAGTTTCAGGATACAATATCTATGCACAAAAATAATTTGCATATCTATATACAAACAACAACCTATCTGAAAAGGAAATTACAAAAACAATTCCATTTATAATAGTATCAAAAGAATAAAATATAGAGGAATAAACTTAACCAAGCAGGTGAAAGATGTGTGCATTGAAAACTAAAATATGGGGCACGTGAGTGGCTCAGTCTGTAAAGTACTCAACTTCGGCTCACGGTTTGTGGGTTCGATCCCCACGTTAGGCTCTGCACTGACAGCTCAGAGCCTAAAGCCTGGTTCAGATTCTGTATCTCCCTCTCTCTCTCTGCCCCTCCCTGCCATTTGTGACAACATGGATGGATGTGGAGGGTATTATGCTAAGTGAAATAAGTCAGAAAGAGAAAGACAAATATCATTAAGTCTCATGTCACTCATAGGTGACATATATCACTTATATGTGGAATCTAAAAAACAAAATAATTGACTAAACACAATAGAAAAAGACTCATAGATTCGGAGAACAAACTGATGGCTTCCAGAGGGAAAAGGGATGGGGGAGTAGACAAAATAGTTAAGGGGATCAAGAGATACAATCTTCCAGTTATAAAATAAATGAGATATGGAGGTATAAAGTACAGCATAGGAAATATAGTCAATAACATTGTCACGACTTTGTATGGTGACAGCTGATAACTAGACTTATTATGGTGAACATTTCATAATGTACATAAACATCGGGTCACTAGGTTGTACACCTGAACCTAATACAATATTGTATGTCAATTATTCTTGAATTTAAAAGAAACAGAAACTTCAAAGAAAACAGGGAGAGAGCTTTGTGCCATTGGTCTTGGCAATAATTTCATGGCTGTGACACCAAAAGCACAGGTAACAAAAGCAAAAATAGACAAGTGAGACTACATTAAATTAAAAGGCTCTACACAGCAAAGGAAATAGAGTGAAAAAGCAATCTACAAAACAGAAGAAAATATTTGTAAATCATTAATCTGATAATGGGTTCTAAAATATGTAAGAAACTCCTACAACTCAACAGCAGAGAGACAAATAACTGGATTTACAAATGAGCACGGGACTTAAATGGACATCTATCCAGAAAAGATACACACATGAACAAGTAAATGGAAGATGCTCAACATCACTCATCACCAGGGAAATCAAAACTACAATGAGATACCACCTCACACCTGTCAGAATGGCTAAAAATAAAAATAAATAAAAGAAGAGTTGGCAAAGATGTGGAGTAATGGGAATCTTTGTGTGTTGTTTGTGAAAATGTAAGATGATGGAGCCACTAGGAAAACAGTATGGATTTTCCGCAAAAGTTAAAAATAAAACTACCTTCTGATCCAAAAGTTCTACTTTCGGATATACCCAAAAGAACTGAAATCAGGATCTCAAAGAAACAGCTGTATTCCCAGGTTTATGGCAGCATTATTCACCATAGCTAAAATGTGAAAACAACCGAAATCTATTCACAGAGGATTGGATCACATTCAAATTTGATTGCACACCTGTCTTCTACATATCATTACCATTACATCCTCATATCTGCTTTTCTCTGACCCAGCCTAATCTGTCCTCTACAGTCTCTACAGCCCAATTTCTCTCTCTTCTCAACTCACATCTTTCTCAGTTAAGCAAATTTTAACCACCTCTTACATGTACATTTCAACCCAAGTATCTACGTTCACATTGTTCTCCCTTATTTTTCCTCATTCCAACTGTGTAAATGACATCCATTTAAAAAGATTTAACTCAGCCCCTAAGTCATCTATGAGTACATTAATTTGCACTGTTTTCTCCATTTTTATCACCACGCTGTGTTTAAAAGTCACTATGAGTCCATTTAGGATAAAAACTGTCTGCTTTTTCTTTCTTTGTGTATGTGAACATATTAGTTATCTCTCTTAAATTAAGCTATAGATTTCATTATAGCTGGAAGTATGTAAAATACTTTCTGGGATCTCCTCAGTGCTTTAAATAATGTGTTGATGGACTAATTCAATAAAGCCACAAATCATCCCAAAGCAGAACTTGATACTTGGTTAAAATAAGGCATTTCTTATTATTTAGGAATCTTGGTAAAAATAAATGATTAAGAAAATGGAAAGACAGTAGCCCATGGTATCAGGAGAAGATGAAATTTAGAGAATAACAAAGAGAAAAAAGAAAAGGAAAGGAAAAGATGTTTTTTATGCCCACTTCCTCAAAATATGTTTTACCTAAGAAGTCAGCCAGGTCTTTATTTTTCTCTTGGGAAGTCAGATAATATGTGAAGTGAAACCACTCAACTGTGATTTCCTGAAGACATGTAATGCCACAGAGATCACTTTAAAGTGAAGAAAATAAGGTCAAGCCCTTACTAAGTGTGTAAAAAAAAAAATGAACGGGAGATCTGCAGGTTATGGAAGAGAAAGCTGGAAGGAAACAAAATTCCTTACAATTTCTCTATTTATTGTTACTCTACTAATTATATTTTAAAACAAAAGCCAAAAGATAAAATAAGATCATTTATTTTTAAAGTCATTATATCTGTCCTGTATTTGTAACCTGTGTTACGGACAAGTTCAAATATATAAAAAAGGAGTAATAAAATAAACCACAAGTACCCCTCACTCAGGTTGCAATTATCAACTCATAATAATTCTTGTGTCATCTCTACCTCCTACCTGTCCATCCAAATACTTTCTAAGCAAATTCCTGACATCATACAAATGTGTTCAAAGAAACACTTCAGTATGTGTCTCTGAATGACACACATTTCCCTTACAAAAAGAAAAGTGATTTTTTTTAATGTTTATTTATTTTTGAGAGACTGAGAGAGACAGAGCACGAGCAGGGGTAGGGCAGAGAGAAAGGGAGACATAGCATCTGAAGCAGGCTCCAGGCTCTGAGCTGTCAGCACAGAGCCAAATGTGGGGCTGGAACCCATGAACTGTGAGACCATGACCTGAGCCGAAGTCAGAGGCCCAACTGTCTGAGCCACCCAGGCAACCTGATGATATTTTTATTAAATGCACGCACACACATTTCCCATTATCAAATAGCCAATGTTCACATTTTCCAAACCGTGCTATAATTTTTAACATTTTGTGCCTTTGAGTTAAGATCAAAACAAGATCCATATATTGGATTGGTTAATGCGTCCCTCGTATTAATGTATAGGTTCCTACCTCCATTTCATGTTGCATTTTTTTCTTGCAATTGTTTCCTTGCAATTACTTACGTGTACTCTATAAATTCCCCACAGTGCATGTTCCTGATTTCATTCCCTGTTGTATCATTTAACATGCTCCCATGGCTCTTCTATTTTCTCTAATTTAACAGATCTAGCCACTTGAATATTTTAGGTTATTTTCTTTGCGGAGGAAGGTGCAAAGTCCTTCACAGGTGGTATTATAATTACATACTTACTGATTTACTGTCTGGTTCTTTTTTTTGAAATGTTGGCAGCCATTGATGAACATGGTTTCAATCAATTAGTTCCTTAAGAGTAGGAAAATGATGGTTTGTTAATTTTGTCATTTTCTCTTGTTAATTAGAATATTTTTAGAAATAGAAATTTCCTCTCAACTATACCAACGTAATAGTTTTATTAGCAAAAGTTAGATAAATACTTTATGTTTACATATCCATTTTCAGAGTAAAAAATATCCCTCATGAATGCAGATGCAAAAATTCTCAATAAAATACTAACAAACTGAACCAGCAATGCATTAAAAAAATCATTCACCACAATCAAGTGGGATTTATTCCTTGGAAGAGTGGTTCAATATTTGCAAATCAATCAATGTGATATATTACATTAATAAAAGAAGATAAAAACCATATGATCATTTCAATAGATGCTGAAAAAGCATTTGACAAAGTACACATCCATTCATGATTAAAACCTTCAACAAAGTAAGACTAGAGGGAACATACCTCAATCATATACCAAAAGACCCAGAGCTAAATATCATCCTAAATGGGAAAAAAATAAAAACAAACTGAGAGCTTTCCTTCTATGGTCAAGAACAAAACAGGGATGTTCACTCACACCACTTTCATTCAGCACAGTACTAGAAGTCCTACCCATAGCAATCAGACAACAGAAAGAAATAAAAGGCATCTAAATCAGCAAAGAACAAGTAAAGCTTTCACTATTTGCAGATAACATGGTACTACTATAAATGGAAAATCTGAAAGATTCCACCAAAAACTGCTAGAACTGATAAAAGAATTCAGTGAAGTCTCAGGATACAAAATTAACATAGAGATTTCTGTTGCATTTCTCTACACCAATAGTGAAATAGCAGAAAGAGAAATTAAGAAAACCATGTCATTTACAATTGCCCCCAAAACAATAAGAAACCTAGGACTAAGTCTAACCAAAGAGATGAAAGACCTATACCCTGAAAACTGTAAAACACTGATAAAACAAATTGAAGATGACACAAAGAAATGGAAAGACACTCCACGCTCATGGATAGGAAGAACAAATATTGTTAAAGTGTCCATACTACACAAAGCAATCTACACATTTAATGAAATCCCCATCAAAAGACCGACAGGATTTTTTACAGAGCTAGAACAAATAATCCTAAAATCTGTATGCAACCACAAAAGACTCCAAATGGCCGAAACAATCTTGAAAAAGAAAAGCAAAGCTGGAGACATCACAATCCCAGACTTCAAATTATATTACAAGCTGTGGTAATCAAAACAGTTAGATACTGGCACAAACAGACACATAGATCAATAAGAACAGAATACAAAACCCAGAAATCACCTCCAACTATGGGGTCAATGAATCTTCGACAAAGCAGAAAAGAATATTCAATGGGAAAAAGAATGTCTCTTCAACAAATGATGTGGGGAAAACTGGACAGCAACATACAAAAGAATGAAACTGGGCCACTTTCTTACACCATACACAAAAATAAATTCAAAATGGATTAAGGACCTAACAGTGAGACCTGAAACCATAAAAATCCTAGAAGATAGCATAGGCAATACATCAGCCATAGTCACTTCTTTCTAGATATGTCACGTGAGACAAGGGAAATAAAAGCAAAAATCAACTACTGTGACCACATTAAAATAAAAAGCTTCTGCACAGCAAAGTAAACAATCAGCAAAACTAAAAGGCAGGCTACTAAATGGGAGAAGATACTTCCAAATTACATATCTGATAAAGGTTAGTATTCAAGATACATAAAGAACTTATAAAACTCAACACCCCAAAAAATGAATAATCCAATTTAAAAATGGGCAGAAGATATGAACAGACATTTTCTAAAGAAAACATACAGATGTTCAACAGACACATGACAAGATGCTTAAAATCGCTGATTATCAGGGAAATATAGATCAAAACTACAATATCACCTCACATCTGTCAGAAGAGCTAAAATCAACAAAACAAGAAACAACGGGTGTTAGCGAGGATGTGGAGAATGGGAAACCCTCTTGCACTGTCGGTAGGAATGCAAACTAATATGGCCACTCTGGAAAACAATACAGAGGTTCCTCAAAAAGTTAAAAATAAAACTACCCTACAATCCAGCAATTGCACTACTAGGAATTTACCCAAAGAATACAAAAATACTAATTCAAAGGGATCAATGCACCCCAAGTTTATAGCAGCCATTATCTACAATAGCCAAATTATGGAAGTAGCCCAAGTGCCCACTGACTAATGAATAAAGAGTTGCTGCATATATACCATGGAATATTAGTCAGTCTTAAAAAAGAATGAAATCTTGCCACTTGCAAAAACATGGATTGAGCTAGAGAGTATTACACTAAGCAAAATAAGAGAGAAAGGCAAATACCATATGATTTCACTCACAAAATTTAGAAACAAAACAGTTGAGCAAGGAGGGGAAAAAGAGAGAAAAGAGGGCACCTGGGTGGCTCAGTCAGTTAAGCATCTGACTTTGGCTCAGATCATGATCTCACGGCTTGTGAGTTCAAGCCCCGCATCAGGCTCTGTGCTGATAGCTCAGATCCTGGAGCCTGCTTCAGATTCTGTGTCTCCCTCTCTCTGTGACCCTCCCCCACTCACGCTCTGTCTCTCTCCCTCAACAAATAAACATTAAAAAAAGAGAGATGGAGAAGAAGAGAGAGGTAAGTCAAGAAACGAATTCCTAACTATAGAAAACAAACTGATGGTTACTAGAAGGGAGGTGGGTGGGAGATGGGTGAAATAGGTAATGGGGATTAGGGAGTGCACTTGTGATGAGCCCGAGGTGTTGTATGAAAGTGTTGAATCACTATATTTTACACCTGAAACTAATAATGCACTGTATGCTAACTGGAATTTAAATTAAAAATTAAAAAAAAAAATCTTACCCTAGTTATTTTGAGTAAATCGAGAGATTTTTTTTAAGTATCATGAGTATATACTCATGGATTTAGGTATTAAATGTGTTTCAAGTTGTTCTAGTTACTATCCTTACTGTCTTAATTTTGATGAGTGGGAACTTGTTCAAGTTGGCTTTTGTACCCTTTTGACAGAATTCTAGTAGTCTTTAATAGCATCCTTACTTTCTAGCATAGAATATTCTAGACACATCTCACTTATTCCTACACCCAGGTCTAGAAGCAGCCATTTCTTCAATAAGGAGACACACACACACACACACACACACACACATAATTATAGATATATATTATATATCATTAATATATAATCTTATATATTATAATATGTAACCATATATTACCAATTTATATTATCATATATTGTATATTATATATGAGATACTATAATATACATATAACCATGTATATGTAATATTTTTAAAGACAAAAATCATCATAAGATCATACTGATACTTCTCATTCAAATTTCAGAATACATGGTTTGGCTTATCCGCAGCAATCTTATCACATGTCTTTTTTTATTCCATGCGAAACAGGCTGAGTCTAAATCTACCAAGGCTGCTTTGTCGCAGATCACATACAAATAGTTTGAGAATAGCAATTACAATGAAACCACCAAAGATGTGATTATGGAAAACACAATTACACAAATCACTGTGACTTATAGCTATTCGGAACAGTTCCTATCTTTATGATCGTTACATCACCTGGATTTACATTTATGTTCGTTTGTCTTATGTTGCATTCCAACTTTTAAGAATTACTATCTAAAATTCAATTTTAACTATTATTTTAAACATGTATATAGTTACAAAGTCAAATATAAAGTGTTCAAAAAAGTACCCCTTAGATCCCTTATCGCTTCCAAACTAATTTCTCCTTTCTCTTAAAGGAAACCTTTTATTTTAATATTATGGCTTATCATCTGTTTAATGGCAGCAGACATAAAAACATACTTTGCACCTGGTTCCTTTCATTCATACTGGAGCCTACTCCAGAGTAGCTGTGTAGACTGAATGAAGCTAGGGAATAATTTTGCGATATTCTAATTCCATTTCCAGTATCATTGGAAATGAACAGCTTGGGGTAAGAGAAAGTAAATACAGATGTAAGGCGATAGAGTTTTTTAAAAAACAACTCTTAAAAAAATAAAAATAAACACCTTTTTGTATCTAAATGTTTACTGGAAACTCATCTTCATGAGATATTTTTTCTTAAAACATCTTTTTAAACATGTTTTAGTTCTGTCCACCAAAAAGATCTAGAAATTATAACAGATCCAGTGGCAAAATGCTCAGAATGTCTTGAAAATACTATTTCCCACCAAACGTAACTAGGGCTCCTTGAAGTTATGGCTGATTTTACGTTCATACGGGATATATACAAGATGAACCCGAAACATTCTATCATAAAGACAGCAAGGTTATTATCAAACATTACTAGGAGGGGCGCCTGGGTGGCCTACCCGGTTGAATGTCTGACTCTTGACTTCAGCTCAGGTCATGATCCCAGGGTTGTGGAACTGAGCCCCAAATCAGGTTCCACACTTAAGATTCTCTCCTCTCTCTCCCTCTGCCCCTCTCCTTGGCTCTCTCTTTCAATAAAATTATATAAAATTAAATGGATGAATGAATGAATGACATTACTAGAAACCAAGTTAAAGACGCTTGCACTAGCCATAGATGAGGTAATTTTTTAAGGATATCAACTGTAATAAATTGAAACACACCAAATATGCTTAAATTTATGAGTTAATAATAATACTAAAACAAAGAACAAAAACAAAACAAACTGCTTATGGGTAGACAATACTAGAGAATTCAATTCAATTAAAGATAGAACAGCCAAATCTATTGAATTAGATCATAGACTTTATAAAACTGGAAATGCTTTATCACAAAGTACTGCCTCATCTACTTGTTTAATTTCTTAACCAATTTTCAGGAGACTTTTATTTAATTTCTAAGGATATATACGTCAATACGGTAAAAAACAAAATCAGTTTCCCCATGATTAGATTCAGGTTGTATTCTCTTTTTCTGCTTGAATACCATAGAACTTACGCTGTGTTCTCAGTGTATCAGGGGTTACATGATGTTTATATGTTCCAATAGTGGTGATCATCTTCTTAACTTGGTTAAGTTTCGTTTTCAATTGAGGTGAAATTTACAACATAAAATCAAACATTTTAAAGTTTGCAATTCAGCGGTATTTAGTGCATTCACAGATTCTCAACCACCATTTGTGTCTAGTTCCAAAACATTTTCGTCACCCTAAAACAAAACCCCATACCTATTAAATAGTCAGGGCTCATTCCCTCCTCCCACTAATACCTGGCAACCACAAATTTGTTTTGGGGATTCATGGTTTCTAGATATTTTATATAAATGGAATAATAAAAACAAAATCAAATGTAAGCATAATGTTAATTTATAACTACAACATATCTAATTAAAATATATTTTATTGGCGTCCCCATTAACCATATTTCTAATATTTAAGGATATGAAGTATAATTTTTGAATAATGAAATATGAGAATAACCTTGGGGATCATGAGACAGTATCTCATTTCACAGATCAAGTACCTGATTTTCTAAGACATCATCCACATAATAATGGTTAGACAGTGTTTCCATACAGAGTTGAATGTTTGTTCTGAAGAGCATTGTATGTGGGACTCCTGTTCTTCCCTTTTCCAACATGGCAGAAGGTCTGCTATTTTATTACCCACTGTTGCATGCTGAGTTCTTGTCCTAGCCTTTGGGTGTGTTGGAAAAACATTTTATTTTCCTTCTGCTTCATGAATTGATAGGCTTTGCTTTGGCAATTATTTTTATGGCTCGTATTCATTACAATGAGGAGGTTACTGTGGTGGGACACAGATGCATAAACTCCTGCCCAAACCTGTTTGCAGCTCTATGGAGGGAGAGCAAAAGTCTGCTAAACTAGACAGAAGGAAGTAGTCAGTGGGGCTGATCATGAAAGCAGTCTTGAAGAGAGCTGCCAGAGAGAGTGTTCTGGAGACTGCTATGGCCAGGACAGGCTGGAGACAGGGTGCAGGGTGATGATCATGAGTTGATGCTTTACCATGACACTACAACCATATCTGTTTGATGAATGAAAATCAAGCATTCCAGGCAGGACAGGAACAGGGATAGGAAAGTGAAACACAAAATGTTTCACTCTGCAAAGGCAGAAACACTTAACAGAATTAAATGATAAAAGGATTTATTTATTTTAACTCATAAGTGAAATTCAGTGAGCTAATCATAAGAAAGCCCTATATAATCACAAATATGTTAGGCAAATTTTAAGTAATCTATAACAAAAAAGAAGTCAAAAGCGCTTAGTTTTTCTTGAGAGAACACAGAGTTTTCTATGTGAAGACTGCTGTTGGCCGGACCCCTTTTAGAGTGAGGGGTACAATTCTTAATCTCATAATGAATGTGGAAAGATATTCACCAAAGCAAACAAAGCTAAGTCAGCTCCAGCTGTAATGAATTCCACAGGAGTGTTTAAATTCTTTGATTGCTCTGGAGCTTTCTGGGGCTCAGTTTGCTCATGTATAAAATGATGTCTCATCATACACATCGCCTAAGTTTACCATCGGCCCAAACAAATAACGAATGCACAGCAGAGGCCTATGTTGTCTCATGACACCTTCCTTCTGCTAAAACGGCAGAGTCGAATAGTTGTAACAGGGGCATATGGTCCACAAAGCCTAAAATATTATCTGGCACCTTACAGAAAAAAAGTTTGTTGACCCCAATCTAAATCAGCAGTACTAAGTAAGTATTTGCATTTTAGGGACTTGCCCAGCACCCAAAATTCTGAACTGCCTCCTATTTAATCTTAGCAAGAATATCCACCTAAAAGAGAACAAAAGCTTAATGAATTAGTCTACAGCTTGTATTCCCTTGGAAACCAGAATTAGCATTTGAAATGCGTAATCTCAAGGATGTGCTATTCCTAAGGTCCTCCAGGTTCTAGCTATAGAAGTCAGAGACTAGAAAGCTACATCCCTTGATTACTTTGCTTCATTTCTTCATGGCAATTTCTTACATGGCTATAATTTGAAATGTTGACCTTGATCTCATGAAGAGCAATTTTGTATCTTAAATAGAACTCATGTTCAAGTACTGGTCCATTATGCTATAAAATATTCTTTGGGGAATCTATGTTAAACGGGCATTTTAATTGATTCTTTCTACACTGTGACAATAAGACCATGTCATCACCTCAGGAAGTATGGATTGCATTTCCACTCATAAAAAAGTAGTCTTGCGTTCAATCTTAGAGACGACTTAGTTTTTCCTGGTAAAAGCGTGTATTTTCACTTTTAGTGTGATGAGGACTACATAATTCTGTACAATCCCTGTTTGATTCTGACCTATGGAGAGACAAAAGGATCAATGATTTGGAAGCAGGGAGCTGGCTGGACCTGAAGCTTCCCCTCCCCTCAGAAACTCAGATGCCCAAAAGGTTGTCAGATGTTGGCTACTGGCAAACTGATTTTTCTCCATCCACAAAACTGCTCTTTGTTCGTCTCATAAAATGAGAGAACGGTAATGAGGCGGGTCCCTCGCCTGGAGCGAAGCCCCATGAGTGTCCAGCTAGACCTAGTCCGCGCACACCATTGCACGGGATTCAGAGACCACAGGGGCCCTCCTGCCCATTCTGCCCATGAGTTACAGCCAGCACATATTGACACTGCTTCCTCTCTGGAGTCCTCTTACTGGGGAACTTAGAGCTAAATCCTGAGGTGAAATGTCCTAGGGCTTTTGATGTAAACATTTCAATATTCACTCTGGTTCTTGTTTTTGTTTATTACAAACCATTACTTTAATGGTCCTATTATGTCTATTATTATAAGCCAGTTTGAATCTTTTTGGGAAGTAAATAGAGTTTAAATAATAAATAAGTGAAATAAATAAATCCCTTTTCTTTGCCCAGCATGTGCTATGTACTCTGGAGGACATGAGAAAACACAATCACTGTTCTCCCAGAGATTTCAATATCAATTGGGGGGTGAGAAACATATTTGTTAGACAACTAGAGAATATTTTAAGACTATCATTTTTACTTCTCAGTTGTCTGATCTAGACTGGATCTATTATAGAGATTCAGGAAAACGTGGGTTCAGTATAAACAGAACTGGTCAGAGAAAGCTTCCTATATGGGATGAGATATGTTCTATTTCATGTCACTTCTCTAGTCCAGGGCTCCCAACCAGTGTGCCAAGTAGATATTGATCCGCTCTTCCCCCAGGGTACCTGGGCAGGGCAGGAGACAGCAAGTGTAGCATCTGGCTGGGAGCAGCTTGCTCTAAGCTTTGAACTGCCCTCAATTTTACTCTAGTGGGTCACATAAACATTATCATTTTCTTTGTGTGAAAAGCAGTCTCATGATTGGGCCTCGGGAAGATGAAACTATTTTACTGTATTAATTTCAGTTTCCCATACTGGATAGCATTCAGTAAAATTTCCCTTAAACAGAATCCAGCTAATCTGAATCTTTCTGGCTGGACTGTTGGCTTTGCAAACAGTTTTCAAAAATTTACAGTCTCATAAAATCAGTCTCTGCGCCTGCTTGCTGGAAGCAATTTTGGCCAACTAAGTAGTGCATTCACTCGTTCTCTCTTGGGTATTCAATAGTTTCTTGTTAGTTGATTGTTGCTTCCATAAAAAATAATCTCTTTCCTTTCCACTGCTATTTAGGCAAGCTTACCTTCCATTACACTTGACATGAACATATATGTGTATCTACGTAGTAATATTCAGACTAATATATAATCTATACAGGTGTATATATCTGAGAGTAACATCTTCTATAACAAAAAAAGAGGAAAATGTACTTTGGTTTATTATCAATCATGAGGCTTATACCTTCACATTTCCAGGTCAGCCAAAAACTTAAGCTCTTTCAGTGAATGGATTTTTAATCATTTTCATAACCTAAACAGTATCTTTACATTAAAAACTACAAGGCAGTGAAAACCAAAATAAACAGCAAACTTCCACATGTTCATGTTTGGCAATGTAAAGAATCTACAGATATAAATATTAAAAAATCAACAATCTGAAAAAAAGAAAATAGAGAAATAAAGGAATGCAAAAATGCTCTGAGAACCGAAGCCTTCAGTGGCAAGGTAGAGACTCTAGATGTAGCTTTCTAGAATATCATACAGTCCTTTGGGCATATACCACAGACCTTTCAAAAGAGAACCCAGTAGTAGTTTCCAGCTGAAGGTACCTGGTCCTTATGTACCTACTACAAATACTTCTGAAGTTCTGTCCTCTACAAATGCAAAAGTGCTTTTTTTCTTTCTTTAATATGAATCTTCCATATTAAAAAAAAATGCTGCAATGAATTCCAACTACCTATAAGTGAATTTTCTATACTCAATAGAAAAACACCAACTCCCTTCCTCAAAAAACTAAGAACAGAACTACCTTACGACCCAGCAATTGCACTATTAGGTATTTATCCAAGGGATACAGGTATGCTGTTGTGAGGACACAGGCACCCCGATGTTTATAGCAGCACTATCAACAATAGCCAAAGTATGGAAAAAGCCCAAATGCCCATCGATGGATGAATGGATAAGAAGATGTGGTATATATATGTACAATGGAGTATTACTCGGCGATCAAAAAGAACAAAATCTTGCCATTTACAACTATGTGGATGGAACTAGAGGGTATCATGCTAAGTGAAATTAGTGACAGAAAGACAAATATCATATGACTTCACTTATATGAGGATTTTAATATATAAAGCAGATAAACATAAGGGAAGGAAAGCAAAAACAGTATAAAAATGGGGGGGGGGACAAAAACATAAGAGACTCTTAAATACAGAGAATAAACAGAGGGTTATGGGAGAGTTTGTGGGAGAGGAGATGAGTGAAATGGGTAAGGGGCATAGGAATCTACTCTTGAAATCACTGTTGCACTGTATGCTAACTTGGATGCAAATTTTTTTAAAAAATTAATTAAAAAAATAAAATATCAACTCCCAATTATCCTGATGTTATGTGCTTTTATGCCTACAATGAAGCCTAGATCAGGACTGGCATATTTTTCTGTAATGTGCCAGACAGTAAATATTTTGGCTTGTGGACCATATCTTCTATGTTACAACTACTCAACTTTGCTATTGTAGCGGAAAGCAGCCATAGACACTACATTATCAAAAGCACACAGCCGTGTTCCAATAAAACTTGATTTATGGACACTAATAATTGTTTTCACTTATTAACAATAAAATAATTGCTTTTGAATTAGAAAATATTATTCTTTTGACTTTTTTCAACAATTAAAAATGTAAAAATATATTTTTATCATGTGGGTTATGCAAAAACATGCTGTTTTGGGCCCTCTGGATATACTTTCCTGACTCCTAGCTTGGATCATCAGTGTGCAATTTGTGACTCATTAACTCCTTGTTGGTGGGTCAGAGAGGGGAGTTTTGAGCAAAGAATTTTTATAAGGAATCTTCAAATAAAGCACTATCTCTAAACTAAATCAATATCCTGACTCATGTATGTGGTATTTTTCAAACGTATGTAGATATAATGGAAATTAGTAAAACAAAAAATCACAGTACCTTCAAGGAATTTAATAAGATAGTACAAGACAGTCAAACAGATTTTAGTCTATCTACTCCTAAACAGTGGTTTTATTTTGTGTCTGTTCACTGAGAGTGTATCAGTTTTAGTCTTTAGAATGAAATGAGGTACAAATAGAACAGTAAGAATGAATGAAAAGGAAGGAAGGAAGAGAGGGAACAAGGGAGGGAATGACAAAAGAAGGGAGAAAGATCTGAACAAGGGCAAAACCAAATAAAACATAAAGAGGGGCGCCTGGGTGGCTCAGTCGGTTAAGTGGCCTACTTCAGCTCAGGTCATGATCTCATGGTCTGTGAGTTCGAGCCCCACGTCAGGCTCTGTGCTGATGGCTCAGAGCCTGGAGCCTGCTTCAGATTCTGCGTCTGCCTCTCTCTCTCTCTGCACCTCCCCTGCTCATGCTCTGTCTCTCAAAAATAAATAAACGTTTAAAAAAAAAAAAAAGACATAAAGAGGATGATCTCACTGGGAAAAAGATACCAAAAAATCAAAAGAGAGATAAGCATTGTTTTCATAAAGCTCTCATGTTTCAAGTGATGATTTCTAATCTTTCCATAACAGACAAAACCATAACATTAAAGCAACTAGACAGGAGAGTCACAAATATCATTAATTTTAACAAGCACAATTTTTAAACCTAGATCACTCCTTTACTTAACATGCAAAACCTCCAAGGGTGCAGGAATGCCAGCCTTTATGTCAAATGCAAACTTTCAAAAGCGGAAAGAAGAAAATTAACCAACAAAACGGACCTGGGGCACTAGAAAGACTATAATTATGTGATAATTACAATCAAGGAACAGTATAATAAGAGTAACAAATAACATTTATAGAAGTCCAATTTGGTATCTAATAGAATGGATCCAGTTAATGTGGCAAGTTGGCAAAGAGAAAAAAACATTTCTAGAGACTTGAGAAAATTAAAAAATATGATTTTTACAAAGAAATCTAATTAAAGAGGGGTGCCTGGGTGGCTCGGTTGGTTAGGTGCCCAACTTCATTCAGCTTAGGTCATGATCTCACGGTTCATGAGTTCGAGCCCCGCGTCGCGCTCCGTGCTGACAGCTCAGAGCCTGGAGCCTGCTTCAGATTCTGTGTCTTCCTCTCTCTCTGCCTCTACCCCACTCATGCTCTATCTCTCTCTCTTAAAAATAAATAAACATCAAAAAATAAGAAATAAATTTAATTAAAGATGCATTTGATTATGGCCACTGCAGTTTATTATGAAACAAAATTACTAGCTAAAAGAACTGAAATCCAGTTGTGAGTAAATATGCTAAAACTTAAATATGTACCAAAATACAATTACATATGAATTTATCATATCTTACAATTTATTAAATGCTACCCCATAATGAGATCTTAACAATTTAATCTTTAAAATATCTCTACATATAATATTAATTATATGGTTTCTGTATATTAAAATATATATGTATATATGTTTATATATTATATATATGCATATATAATATGTATACATATTTTATATATACATACACATATATGTATGTGCGTGTCTTTATTGGATTTCACTGTGCAAACAAAATCTAATACTATAAAAATTAAAAACAATACATTTAAGAATAAAGAAATTGAAAGCATGAAAAAATTAGAAAGAAAAAGAGGAAGTAGATGCAGAGGTGAAAAAGTGGGAAAAAGAAAAAAAAAGAAGAGGAGGACAACAGAGAAGAAGGCAAAAGAAGGAACAGTGGATGTTTGGGGCTAATGCATAGACAAAGTATTGCTGTTTTACCCTCTCAAGCTGCTATTCTGGAGAAAGGGTGTGGCAACATTATTAACCATGAAGAATTAAAGAAGGTATGTACACAAATAATAATTTAAGACACTTAGCTCCATAAACTTAAATCTGTACCTTCTATGAAGATTCCTCTGAATACAAGGCTCCAACCAATTCACTCAGTGGAGGAAAGGAAGAATTTCTGATTGGAGTGATGCATCTTAAGACATGATGAAGAGGTGGGAGGGATGTTGTCATGTCATTTCTAAATGATGTTTCCAGACCCTGGTGTGTAGTTAACAAGTAAACCATATGGACTTTCATCCCTCTTTTAACAATATCCTGTTTTAAAGTAGCACAGCCAATATGTATGTTTTCAATAAATGTATTTATTCCTTTTCCCTTTTCTGTGGAGATGTTTACTGACACCAGCACAGACTGCTAGCTGTCCCCTCAGTAACCAGTCTCCCTTTCTTCTATAGTGACAGACATTTCAGCTGGGGACATAGCACACAGCTGAAGACTGTTTCCCAGCCTTTCTTATTACTAGATGTGGCCTCGTGACAGGTTCTGGCCAGTAAAAAGCAAGTGGACATGACTTTGCAATTTGCAGGGTCCATCATTCAAAAAGAGAGCATGCACCCCCCCTTACTTTTTCTAATACCTTCCCATTTCTCAAAGGCCATGTGATAACAGAAGCTAGACATACTTCTCTCCTGCCTCTATCTGCATGACTTACTTCACATCATTTCTCACAGCACAGATTACCCTCTAATAACATAACGTACATGAGTTACTCATTATATTCATTTTGTCACTCTTCCGTAGGAAATGTCAGGGTTTCGAGGGGTTGGGGGTTCCTGTTTATTTTCCTAGCACCTAAAACACCTCAAGATACATAGAATGTGCTCAATAAATAACTATTGAATAAATGAATATTCATATGAACAGAATCAGGAGAGCTTGGAAAACTAGAAGCGTACAGACATTCTTGAAATCTCTAGTAGCAATATTTAGTTTGGATTATGACTTAACATGCCAACTTTGTTTAATTTCTCTTTCTGAATTTCTGCTTGCCTAAAAGGAGGAAAAAAGGCATAAATTGGTTACAGGATTTTTCTTTCCATGAAGACCCAAAGGAGAAAGAGAGTCAGAATTGGGACATAAAAAAAAAAAGATAAAAACTAAAATAAATGGAGGAAAAATGAGAGGAGAAAGGAAAACTGTGCTTGGATTAGGCAAAGAAGCAATTAGACAAATTTATATGCACATACATATAGACATTGTGTATATATATTTACAACATCTTCATTTTAAATTGCTGCATAATATTCTATATGTGATAATTGTATCATTTCTTTAGTCAGTGCATGACAAATAATACTGCAGTGAAAAATCCTTGTGTATGGCCCCCAGTGTTTTCTTTCTCTTTTTTTATGTTTTATTTTATATTTGAGACAGAGAGAGACAGAGTACGAGCAGGGGAGTGGCAGAGAGAAAGGGAGACACAGAATCTGAAGCAGGCTTCAGGCTCTGAGCTGTCAGCACAAAGCCAGACACGGGGCTCGAACTCACGAACCGTGAGATCACAGCCTGAGCCAAAGTCAGACGCTCAACTGACTGAGCCACCCAGGTGCCCCTGGCCCCCAGTGTTTTCTAGAGGACCTGCCAGGAAATGAAGTAGAGTCACGGAATACAACCAATTTCAAAATTTTAGTAAATATTATCGAATAACCCTTCACTATCCGTAACCTTTACGAAACAATAATTTAAAAGCATGTAAATACTAAGAATTGCACATCTCTAGACATTATTACCCTTCTAAACAATGGGAAAAATACAACAATTACCTCCATATCATTAGGAGAAAATAAGTTAGAAAGAAGTAACTGACTTCACTGTAGGTTGAAGGATTAGGAACAAGTAGGGTTCAACCATTCATTGAAAAAATACCTATCTAGCGCATCATTGGTCAACCACTCTTCCAATTATTGAGAATAGGATAGTGAATAAAACACAGTCCCTGCTAAGAAGGAATTTACATTCTAGTGGGAAGGAAGAGTCAATACACAAATAAATGAATGGCTGGACTATGACTTATGGTGACGGTTGCTATGGAGAAATGTAACCGTGGAAAAAGGGATAACAGCTAGTGGGAGGTGAGGCTTGGTATCCTTTACAGGATGATCAGGGAGGGATTTTTTTTTGATAAGGTGACACTTAGATAAAATCTGAAGGATGTACGAGAGTAAATCATGTTGAGATCTATGGAAATGGTACTATAGGTTGCAGAAACAGCAACAAAGCCAGTGTGGCTGAAGGGAAGGAATAAGGGGGAATAAGTATGAGAAGAGGTCAGGAATTACAGGGTTACATGGGATTTTGTGACCAGAGGAGTGACATGATCTACCTTTCAAGTCACCTGTATTAAAAATAGAGTCTAGAGGTGCCTGGATGGCTCAGTCAATTAAGCATCCCACTCTTGATTTCAGCTCAGGTCATCATCTCATGGTTCTGTTCATGAAATCAATCCCTGAATCAGGTTCTCCACTGATACTAAAGAGCCTGCTTGGGATTCTCTCTCTCCCTCTCTCTCTCTGCTCCTCCCCCGATTGCATTCTCTCTCTCTCTCTCTCTGAATAAACATTTAGAAGGAAAGAAAGAGAGAAAAGAAAAAAAGAAAAGAAAAGAAAAGAAAGAAAGGAATAGAGAAGAAAAGAAAGTCTAAGGGGGAAGGGTAGAAGGAGGGGCCCAGTGTCCCAACCACTGCAGCAATCCTGGCCAGAGGTGGCGATGGCTGGAATTGGGAGGTAGCAGTAGGCATAGTGGTCAGGTTCTTCAGTTCCAATCAGGTTCCCTTCCTTCCTTCTCTTCATATGCATACATTTTTCATTATAAATGCATAGAATATTTTCACATACACAAAAGATACACATCAAATATAACCAATACTCAATGAAAACTGAACAAGTGAAACTAAATTTTCCATAAAGTATCCTTCTCTTGTCTTGGAGCAGACAAATGCAAAACAAGGCAACAGACCCCAAAGATCAATTATGTCAGTTTCTTGTTTTTTTAACGTTTTTTTTTAATTTTTTTTATTTTTGAGACGTAGAGACAGAGTGTGAGCAAGAGAAGGGCAGAGAGAGGGAGACACAGAATCCGAAGCAAGCTCCAGGCTCCGAGCTATCAGCACAGAGCCCGACACGGGGCTTGAACTCTCAGACCGCAAGATCATGACCTGAGCAGAAGTCGGCCGCTCGACCAACTGAGCCACCCAGGTGCCCTGTTAATTTCTTAAATGAATATAGGTTGTTTTCTGCTTGCAAAAGCCCAAGTATTTCCTTACCAGACTTTTAGTCTTCTCAGCATACAACCAATAGAAGTATTTAAGGATTATACCTACCAATGACAAAGTGAGTCTTTGAACAGTGATATATTAATTGTATACTGCCAAAAGTCCCACAAATAATGACCATGGTGGAGTGCCTCGGTGGCTCAGTCAGTTAAGTGTCCCACTGTTGATTTTGGCTCAGGTCATGATCTCACAGTACAGTTCCACCCTGACAGTGTAGAGCCTGCTTGAGAGTCTCTCTCCCTCTCTCTGCTCCTCCCCCGAGTCTCTAAATAAACTAAAAAAATAATAATAATAACCATGGAAACATAAATTTTTAATTTTATTAGAAGGTCTGACCAAGTATCAATATTTCCCCTGAGAAGGATTTACATTTACAGTTGAATCCAATTACCCCTTTACAGGACACTATTAAAGGAACAAGTGTGGTAGTCTGTGAGTGTGTATCCACACATACATGTGTACACACATGTGTTTAAATAACCATCTCTAAGCATTAAAAACACTCCCCAAATGACAGGTTTTGTTTTTTATTTCAATTAAGTAGATATTACTTTGAAAAGCAATTTATCTTCAGTAAATTACCATACTTTTTCCCCTCATGTAAACCACAAAAGAAGTGGGCATATTCTGAAGGACTGATAGGCTTAATATACTAGCCATCAGCTGTTTAGATCTCTTTACTTTCAATCTATGCTGTGACTCTTGAGGGGGGAAAAAACAAAACAGAACCATGCAAATTCAGCAGCTCCAGTGACAGGCTTTTCCTTGCCTGCCAATTGCTCAGGAAAGGGCAAGGCCTGATTTCCCCTGGACTATTTCCTCCTGATACTAACAAAAAATGGCTAATATTTATTGAGCATTTATTACATGCCTAGCATTGTCCTAAGACTTAACATAAAGTAGTTCTGTTGATTATTACATTCATCATGATTAACCCCATTTTAGATGATGACATTGCAGCCAGAAATGTTAAACAACATTCCCAAGATCTCCCACAGGCAATGGGCAGACTCCAAGGGCACTGAGACAGCAGAGACCCTTACCCACACATTATGCCACACTCCTTCCCATCTACACTTAACAAGATTATTCAATGATGCTCCTGAAAACTATAGCAAACCTTCCTGCAGGGCTCACATCTTCTGTTCAACTTAATACTTCACCTTTCTGACTCATCAAAAGAGTCCTGCCTTTACCGTAACAGGATGCCACTCAATTTCTCTTTTTTGAAACATGCTAATTCACTTCCAAGAGAACACACTAAAAACCAGCATGTGACTGACAAAGGGCTGTAGACCTTGAAGAGGCTTTATCTTCCTGTTTGTTCTATCATCTAATTTGCTGTGGCAACAAAATTGATAGAGCACAACTAATATCATTTTTTGCAACGGCCCTTTCAATAAAAACAAAAATGGAAATCATCTGATATGTGTGGATAGACACATAAATGTAATTTTCCAACCCCCCACCTCCACCCAGTCATCCCCTTTGCCATAGTGACAGCTGCTAAGTTTGCCCCATAATGTGTGATATTCATTGTTATCAGGTCTATTTCTCTCTGAACTTGTCTTTCACGGATGAGGATCTAATCACCCTTAGATCCTGCTATTCTCTTGTCTTGTCTACATCAGCTGCTCTAATGAACCCATGGTGACAGGAAAAAGATAATTAAGATCACTGGAGAGAAGGGGAAATAAATGGGAAGAAGAAAAAGCTATCGTGGACCATATAAAGTTAAAATGCAGATGTCTTAAGGGAACTGCTTTTTGCTTATCAGGACCTGATTTTCAGAGTACTCATAATTTTATTTTCTTGTGTGTTCTTTCAGTTCTTATCTACATTTTTTGGCCTAGTGAAAGGAATATGGACTAGGGAAACTAAGCAGCTTACTTATTTCAGTCCCAGTTTCTTCATCTATAAAATGGAGGTAAACACACATTCAAAAAAGGTTGTTGTAAGGTGCAAACTGACATGTACATAAAGAACCTAGGATGGAGAATGGAACATAGTACACACATATACATGCTTAGTTGGTATCAAAGATAGCTCCTCTTTCGTGGTCATTCATAGTCATCTAGTATTTAATACGGGTTACATATATAAATCTGGACAACCTGTCTACAAGAAAAAATAACTTTTATTAGCAAAGACCATATAGCCATAGACAGAAAGAATAATTTGAGGATTAGTTCACTTATTTAATAAAGAGAGATTTAAAAAAAAAAAAAGCAAGCAAGCCTGAAAATGCCATACTTCAAAATGAGTTCTATTATTATTTCAGAAGAATTTCATTAAGTTCCAATAATTAAAAAATATAAATTAATACATGTGGATGTCAAATCTAGGTCTAGGCAAGTTGAAGAAGACAATATAAGGTCTAATAAAGTTTTCACATCCTGAATTGATTTCCAATAAAGTAAATTTTAAGCAAAATACATCTTTTATTCATATTTATCACTATTTATTCACTGAGGTCTCCATTTGGTAAAAGATTTTTCAAGAGATATTTCTAGTGAATGCCAAAATAGGGGAAGGCTCTTTGTTTTAGATATAAACCCTTTCATGGCAATATTAAAGGTCCCTGTATGCATGGGAATATTCAATACATATACCACATAACAGTGAAAGTTCTCCAATTTATTTCAGCTACCACTTTGTTTCTTCTTAGAAGTGAAACACATTCCTTGCTAAGGTTTCTAGGACCAACCATGTGATGGTGGAAAAGTTACTCAACAACAAACCACTCATATTCCTCATTGGCAAAACAAGACCAGACTAGATGTTTCTGACTATCCAAACTTTTTTTGCATTTATTAAACAGATATTAAAAAATTATTTACCCTGTACATAGTATCGAACAGGGAGTTAGAAGAGAGAGAGACAGAGAAGAATTCATGGCCCTTCCACAAAGAATTTATCATCTGCTAAGTGCATCATCACGGCAGCCAGGCTCTCGTCCAGTCTTCTTCCCATAAAAGAATGAAGTTGTGTCCCAGAGCCTTAGCACTTTCACTAACCATGTATGATCATCTCATAAATCGAGAGCAGATGAGAATGTGGGCATAATTTACCTTTTCTCATCACTACTACTCGTAAAGAAGGGAGTGCCCCTTCCCCCCAAAAGACATTTTGTTTTCTTTGCAAAAGAGAGATCACAATACTTCTGACATACAATTATTGTTTCAGATCATTTGAATCCAGTTTAAATCACTACATTTAAATTGCTTGATCCTCACACTGGACCAGCTTCTCTGGGGAGTATCTTGCTTCTAAGTCTCTAATTTCAGCAGTTTGGGGTAGAGGAACAGCACTGACTTTCAGGCAGGGGTCTGCCTTCTTACTCCTATTATTCAGCTGCAGTGTTTGCCTGCAGTTCAATTTCACCTTTCTGATGTTTAAGATAACCTTGCTTTTCTTTCTTATTCATTGCTTAACACATATTAAATAACGAAGAGAGGAAAGTTGTACTTTCATTCCCCAAACTTTAATTTCTCCAACTTCGAAGTTCAGATTTAAATTAAAATGTCTTGTTATTTATCCACCACATAATGCAGAGTGCTTTTTATTCACAGCTTTAGAGAAGTTACTACCATTATTTTACTTTCCTTTCTCTGTCTTTGAAATCCCCTAAATGCCCTTGCAATTTCATATGGACACAAGACTAAAGTAAAATTTGAAATATAAGCATCTTCTCTGCTGATCTTGAATATCCAGTGGGAGTTTCCATTGTATGGCACAAAAATCTTCATTCGTAGCACATTTCTATTTCTGAGAAAACACAGGTTCTAATAAAACAATATAGAAATATCATGTAAATATTTGGGGGTGGGAAGGCTATATCATGAATATTCCTCTATTTTACATGTGTCAGTTTATTTAAAATTGGAATTAATGCAATTTTAATGAAGATATGGAGCTTCAAAAGGAGAAGAATCAAGCTACCTATTAATGTTACAGGAACCTGATAATGACTTTTTATGCAACCAAACACACAAAAAAGTTTTTTACAAATTTAATGGTATCTAATATGGTCATTGCATTTCTATAATTTCCTCTTTTAAAAAGTCTGTTCTATCATTTTCTTTGTTTCATTTTATATACACGTGTATATAAACACAGATCTATATACACAGATAACGTGGTACATCCATCCATGTATATATATATGTACACATACATATTTCTATCTACATTCTTTACCATTCACTGCCTACTCTCCTTCATCAGCACCTAACCCTCCAGGTCTTGATTATGCATATAACCCAACCTACTACTCACCAAGCTCAAGATCTGGAGATTTGTTGAGCTCTAAAATGGCTCATGTCTCATCCACAGTAATTTGTTGGTGAAACACAGACATACATGACATCCGCATTCAATGTCATACATTAGTATGACAAAAAGTAATTAGTATACGAAAAGTAATACTAACCTATTTTTAGGAACACAAAACAATGCACAAACTTTCATTATACTGACTGTTCTGTTGTCACCAAAGGGTCAAATATATATAGAAAAAAAGTGCTATTGGAGATAAAAAGATGAAAGGGATATTACAAACTAAGAATTGGCAAAATCTCTCTTTTTTTTTGCAAGTTACTTCTTCCTGATCTCTCAACTTGTCTGTTATCCGCAAGCCACCTGCCCTCACTCATCAGCTTTTCCCCCCACACAGAAAGAGATAAATTAGCTCCGCATTCTTTTTCTTTTAAATTTGCCTGATGGAATTAAATTGAAATCATAATTGAAGTTCAGACTTCTCTTAAAAATAGA
The DNA here is from genome assembly GCA_030068075.1 of Paguma larvata. Lineage (NCBI taxonomy): Eukaryota > Metazoa > Chordata > Mammalia > Carnivora > Viverridae > Paguma > Paguma larvata. Next base: position 80,774,722 of record CM057823.1, read on the forward strand.
ACTGGGGTGCCTGGGCGGCTTAGTCGGTTAAGCGGCCGACTTCAGCTCAGGTCATGATCTCACCGTCTGTGAGTTCGAGCCCTGCGCTGGGCTCTGTGCTGATGGCTCAGAACCTGGAGCCTGCTTCAGATTCTGTATCTCCCTCTCTCTCTGCCCTTCCCTTGCTCATGCTCCGCCTCTATGTCTCTCAAAAATAAAATAAAAACAAAAACAAAAACAAAAAAATAGAATAAAACCACTCTTTGAAATATGATTATAAAAGAACATTCTTAGATTTTAAACTTTAACTTTATTTATTTCTTACATCTTAAATTTGGTTCCATACTATATAATATTCAAACTTTGGAAGTCATAAATGGAAGTAATAAATAATAATAAAGAGGTAGTTCGAATTTAAAAAATAGAGTGTCTTTTATTTTTATAACATTTTTAGTATCAAATTTCTGCCAAAATATTCCATAAGGAGTTTAATGTTTTGGCATAAATCACAGATGAAATAGTTACACTGATATACAAATTGTCAGCATCAATCAACTTGTGAAATACAGACATGACATTTTTGTTCTCAGAATCTCCAAGGGGCAAAATTAAGCTGCACCTGAGACCATAAAGAGGCCACAACACAGTGACTAGTGCCCTTTACCACTGATACGTCACAATGGACCATGTTATCCTTCAACAAGTTTCCCTCAGCACGAAATGCCCTTCTCTAAGGCTCTAAACCTGGAGACTTCCCCTTAGTCAGCAAATTAATGCCCCATCTAATTTAGTCAAACAAAGAATAATTCTAAAACACACTACGTAAATAAAGACTTAGCCATACCACACAAAGATAATAAAAATTTTAAATCAAAGAAAATATCCACATTCTATTTTAATACAAAGACTACCCATCAGACAAGGAGCCCATCTAAGAATCATACAAAATCAAGATAAAGGATTTGCCTAGAGAGCTCAGTCACCATAAAAATTTCACATCACTGCTCTGCCTCTGTGTCCAGCCCAGAGAATGTAGAAATTTCTATTCTCTGATAATACACCTACAAAAAGATCGCAGTTCTTTAAGTGACATCATTCAGAAACTAGCCTGCAACTTTGCCTCACCAACAATTTCACACATGGTCCTAAATGGACACATGTTACTTCGGCTCCAAAGTCATTAGGGTAGGATTTCTCAATCTTGGCACTCTTGACATTTGGGCCAGATAATTTTTTATATTGCATTTTAGGTTGCTTAGCAGTATCCCTGGCCTCTACCCATTAGTGCCAGTAGCACCTCACTGTACTTGAGTGTGCCAACCAAAAATGTTTTCAGATATTGCCAAATGTACCCAGGATTGGGATAGAGAGTGTACACCAAATTGCCCTTGGTTGAGAATCACTACATCAGCTAAATTGGTCATATGGTCTAACCTAAACATCTGAAGCCAAGAAGTACAATTCTACCGTATATCTGGTAGGTAAGGAAGCAGAAATAGTTCATGACTATTTCAAGAACTATGTCAACACAGCAATGATTCTCAATCTCTAGTGCTCATAAAAAATCATTCCAGGGGCACAGTCAGTTAAATGTGCAATTCTTGATTTCTGATCGGGTCATGATATTGTGGTTCATGAGATCAAGCCCCACCTCAAGGTCTGTGCTGATAGTGTAGAGCCTGCTTGGGATTCTCTCCGCTCCCTCCCCGCCTCTCAAAATAAATAAATAAACATTTTTTTAAGTCATTTAAACAACTTTTTTTTTGTTTTAAATACTCGGGCACCAGCTTTAGAGATTCTAATTCTCTAAACCCACGTAACTGTTAAGAAGCACTGGGGCACCTGAGTGGCTCAGTCAGTTAAGCGGCCAACTTCAGCTCAGGTCATGATCTTACTGTCTGTGAGTTCGAGCCCTGCGTCGGGCTCTGTGCTGACAGCTCAGAGCCTGGAGCCTGCTTTGGATTCTGTGTCTCCCTCTCTCTCTCTGCCCTTCCCCTGCTCACACTCTGTCTCTCTGTCTCTCAAAAATAAATAAAACATTAAAAAAAATTAAAAAAAAAAAAGAAGCACTGAGGATGACATAATTAGATGGAAACAGGCAGAGGACCTCACTCTGACACTGTTCTTAGAGGACCTGGTTAAGGATAGCTAACAGCTTTTGAAAGAGAAGGAACTGAAGATTGATATATTAGCATCTAATGCATAGCCTTTAGAACTTTTATTGTGTATAGTAAATTATACTGTTTATATATTCAACAAATATTTATTTAGTAAATATATATTCAACAAATATTTATTTAGTATGTGTTTCAGCCTAGAAACACCACAGTGGACAAAACCCACAAATAGCTCAACCTGCATCAATTTCATGTTAGTAAATTAAAAAATTCTCAACAATATCTTCTTTCCTTCCTTCCTTCCTTGCTTCCTTCTTTCCTTTCTTCCTTCCTTCCTTTCTTCCCTACTTCCTTCTTTTCATCCTTTTTCTTTAACTTCTTTGCTTTTTTCCTTGATTTTATAAAGTCCCAAATAATAGATTTTCTTGAGAGATTAGTCCATTTAAATACAAAGTAGGCTCTGAATGAACAGATTTAAGTAACTGTGATTTTCTTTTCTTTATTTTGTATATTCCTGTATTCTCTCTATGTCCCAATTTAATTAAAAACTGCTTTTCTTATTATTTTTTCTTTGAAAGAGCAAGCTTTTGGATAACAACATTTTTTTAAATTTTCTTGTAAGTGCATTGACTTTTTTCTGAATTGTTTTGACTATAATCCTATTTGTGTTCACAGATTTAAATAACATTATTTTATATACTTTTTTGTAATTTTAATTTTCCCTTCCTTCTAGGAATTATTAAGAAATATGTGTTTCATTTGCAGGTGGTTATATCATTTATTTTTAGATGTTGTGAAAAATTCCTATTTAATTGCTTTAAGATCAGAAAATGTTTTCTACAATATTTCTGATTTTAAATTTATAATATCTATGATCAAATCAATTTTTGTAAATATTCCATGGGTAGCTGCATTGATGACATAGTCAAAGAACTTTATTGTGGCATTTAATTTCTTTAGTTTCTGATATTAATCTCTATTGACATTTGTATCTCTGTGTATGCATATGTGTATTAGAGTTTTCCCCCTATATCATCATCAACCAGTGATTTGGCGATTGTTAAGAGATAGCTTTTGATCAAGAGAGGAGCCTGGGAAGATGGCAAAGTAAGAGGACCCTAAGCTTACCTCCTCCTCCCACAAATTCAAATAGATAATACTCATGCCAGCATAAATGACCCAGAAAATGACTGGAAGATTGACAGAACAAACTCCACAACTTAAAGTGGAGAAGAGGCCACACTGAAGAGGGTAAGAAGGGCAGAGACATGGTGCAGAACAAAACGGACCACAACAGTCTGGGGGTGGGGGGTGTGAGGTGGGATAGGGAGCCTTGGGCATGAAGAGGGGAGGGAAACAGACTAACATAACCAGAAAACCTGAATGGAGAACACAAATCCACATAACATTTGACTCTGAAACCAAGAGAGGCCAAATTTCATGAGGTCTTACAACCAGTAGGACTGAAAGCCTGGAATTTTAAATATTGACGGTGTTGGCTCTGGAAGGGCCCAGAGGGCCATAGGAGAGGTCTGCCCTTAAACAGCTAGCAAACAAAGAGCCTGTGGACTTAGAGCATAGAAGCAGCAGTTTGAAAAACACAGAGGGCATATGAGAGGGAGAGCTATTTAGTCATCTTAGATCATGTTACAGAGTGGCATAGGAAGACCCCTCCAAAGACAAAGGAGCTGGCTGGTGCCATTTTCCACCCTTGACCCTCAACATTAATACAGGGCCACCTGCAGAAACCAGAATGGTGGCAACATTCACTACCTAACTTGTGTACCCCAAGCCCCACCTCTCCAACCTTTGGCAAATGTGCTCTTTCCAGTCACGCCTCAGTCCCAGTGCTACAGGTCTCCTCCCAAGAAGACTGGCATAAACCTTGCCAACACTGCATCTTTCAATCAGTGCTTTCTGGTGCTCGGTCCTAGCAGCAACAGTAACTGCTGTGGCAATGGTGATGGACCCTACAGAAGCCCTTGTTAAAGTTGTACTCCCCCCACCATGCAACTCCAGTCTCTGCAGAAGAAGCCGTAGGTCTCATTTCACAAGCAGACCAAAGCACACCTTGTTAAAACTGTGTGCCCCATCCCAGCTGCAGACCAAACACTGCCCATAAAAGGCAAAGAGAGCCTCTGTAGACAACTGGACTAAAGGAAAAGGCAGGCCAGGACAAAATAGTAGAGCACATACACCACATATAGAAGACACTACCTGAAACACCAGGCTCTAGGGAACAGTGAAATTTCACTACAAGGTACTACAAGAACTCTTCTTCATAAGGCCAAGAAAAAGATACACAGCTGACTTTCCTAACACAGAGAAGTAAACACAGGGAGATAGACCAAATGATGAGACAGAGCAATATGTCCCAAATTAAAGAAAAGGACAAAACCAAAGCAAGAGATCAAAGCAAAACAGATATAAGTAATATGCCAGGTAGAGAATTTAAAGTAATTATCATAAAGATACTTATGGACATGAGAAAAGAGTGGAAGACACTGGTGAGGCCCTTAACAAAGACATGAAAAAGAACCAATCAGAGATGAAGAACACGATAAATGAAATTAAAAATATATGTGTGGAATAAATAGCAGACTAGAGGAAGTAGAGGAACAAATTAGCGAACTGGAAGACAGAGTAATGGAAAGTAATCAAGCTGAGTAGTAGGGGAGAAGAAAAACAATTATGCAAAATGAGAACAGACTTAGGGAACACAGTGACTTACTTCATCAAGTATAATAATGTTGACATGATAAGGATTCCAGAAGAAGAGAAAAGGGGGCAGAAAATTTATTTGAAGAAATAATAGATGAAAACTACCTAATCTGGAGAAGGAAACATATATCCAGTTCCCAGAGGCACAGAGATGCGGCAACAAAATCAAACCAAGGAGGTCCACACCAAGATATACAGTAATTAAAATGGCAAAAAGTAATGATAAAGAAAGAATTTTAAAAGCATCAAGAGAAAAGAAGACAGTTATATACAAGGGAAACCCCATAATGCTATCAGCAGATTTTTCAAAAAAAGGTTTGCAGCTAGAAGAGAGGGGCATGTCAAAGTGTTAAAAGGGAAAATCTGCAGCCAAAATACTCCTCAGCAAGACTGACATTCAGAATAGAAGGAGAGATAAAAATTTTCTCAGACAAACAAAACTAAAGGCATTCAGGACACTAAACCTGCTACACAAAAAAATGTTAAAGGGAACTCTTTAAGTGGAAAACCATAAGTAAGAGTATGAAAAGTAGGAAGCAAAAAAGTAGTAACATTAAGTATATCTGTAAACATAAGTCAAAGCATTCACAAAATAAAAGGATGTAAAATACTATACAATATACCTAAAATATGATGGCAGGAGAGAGAAAGCAAAGGATGTGCTCAAACTTAAGTGACCATCAACCTAATATAGACTGCTATATGTATAAGATATTGTATACAAACCTAATGATAACCACAAATCAAAAACCATTAACAGATATGCAAGAAATAAGGAGAAAAGAATTCAAGTATATCACTAAGAAAGCAAGCAAACAATGAAAGAGAAGAAAAGCAAAAAGGATCAGAGGTACGATACAAAAACAACCACCAACAAGAAACAAAATGGCAATAAATGTATATCTAACAATAATAACTTTGAGGAGCACCTGGGTGGCTCAGTCAGTCAAGCACTGACTCTTGCTTTCAGCTCAGGTCATGATCTCATGGTCTGTGAGTTCTGGCCCCACATGAGGCTCCATGGAGCCTGCCTGAGATTCTCCCTCTCTCTCTCCCTCTCTTTCTCTCTCTCTCTCTCTCCTCTCTCCCTCCCTCTCTCAAAAATGAATAAACTTAAAATAATAATAATAGTAACAACTGTGAATGTAAATGGACTAAATACTCCAATCAAAAGAAATAGAGACAGAGTGGATTAAAAACAAGACCCATCTATATGCTGCCTACAAGAGACTCATTTCAGACCTAAAGACACTTGCGGATTTAAAGTGAGGGGACGGAGAAACATCATGCAAATGGATGCCAAAAGAAAGCAAGGTGGCAATATTTACACTGGAACAAAATAGCCTTTAAAACAAAGACTGTAACAAGAAACAAAGAAGGACACTGTAAAATAATAAAGAAGACAATCAACAAGAAGATATAGCAATTGTAAATATTTATGCACTCACCATGAAAGCACCTAAATACATAAATAGTAACAAACATAACAGAACTAATCAATAGTCAATAGTAATAGAATAATAGTAGAGGGCTTTAATACCCCATTTACATCAATGTACAGATCATACCAAAAAAATCTGGAAATCAACAAGGAAACAACTTTAAATGACACACTTGACAAGATGGATTTAACAGATATATTCAGAACATTTAATCCTAAAACAGCAGAAAACACATTCTTTTCAAGTCCACAGAGAACACTCTCCAGAATAGATTACATATAGGCCACAGAACAAGTCTCAACAAATTTAAAAAGATTGAAATCATACCATGGATCTTTTCTGAACACAAGCTATAAAACTAGAAATCGATCACAAGAAAAAATCTGGAAAGAGCACAAATACATGGAGATTAAATAACATGCTACTAAAAATTGAATAGGTCAACCGAAAAAATCAAAGAAGAAATCAAGAATTACATGGAGAGAAATGAAAATCAAAAGGCAATGGTCTAAAATCTTTGGGATGCAGCAAAAGTAGTTCTAAGACGGAAGTTTATATCAATACAGACATATCTTAAGAAGCAAGAAAAATCTGAAATAAACAACTAATGGAGCTAGAAAAACTATCGAAACCCAAAATCAGTAGAAGAAAAGAAATAATAAAGTTAGAGCAGAAATTAATGATATAGAAACAAAAAAAAGAGAACAGACCAGCAGCTGCTTCTTTGAAAAGATCAATAAAATTGATTAGCCTCTAACCTGACATGACAAAAAAAAAAAAAAAGTAAAGAGAGAGAGAGATAGAAAGAGAACTCAAATAAATAAAATCACAAATGAAAGAGAAGAAATAACAACCACCACAGAAATACAAATGATCATAAGAGAATATTATGAAAAATTACATATCAACAATGTAGATAACCTAGAAGAAATGAATAAATTCCTAGAAACATATAAACAACCAAAACTGAAGTAGCAATGAAATTGATTCAGTAACCAAAAAACTCCCAATAAGCAAAAGCCCAGGGCCATATGGCTTCAGAGGTAAAATCTATCAAACATTTAAAGAACAGTTAATACCTATTCTTCTCAAATGATTTCAAAAAATAGAAGAGGAAAGAAAACTTACAAATTCATTCTGTGAGGCCAGCATTACCCTGATAACACACACACACACACACACACACACACAAATAAATTAAAAAAAGAAAAAGAAAGAGAGACAGAGAAAGAGAGAGAGAGAGAGAGCAAACTACGGGCCAGTATTTCTGATGAACATATATGTGAAAATCCTCAACAAACTATTGGCAAACCAAATCCAGCAATACATGTAAAAAAGTCATTCACCACTATCAAGTGGGATTTATTCTCAGGATCCAAAGGTGGTTCAATATTCACAAATCATAGAAAGGATAAAAACTGTATGATCATTTCAATAAATGAAGAAAAAACATTTAACAAAATACAACATCTATTCACAATTAAAACCCTTAACAAAGTAGGTCTAGAGGGAACACACCTCAGCATAATAAAGGCCTTATATGAAACCCTACAGCAAACATCACACTCAATGGGGGAAAACTGAGAGCTTTTTTCCCCTAAGGTTAGGAATAAGACAGAGATGTCTATTCTTACCACTTGTATTCAATGTAGTACTGGAAGTCCTGGCCACAACAATTAGACAACAAAAAGGGGGAAAAAGGCACCCAAATTGGTAAGGAAGAAGTAAAACTTTCAATATTTACAGATGACATGATACTATATACAGAAAACCTGAAAGATTCCACCAAAAAACTGCTGGAACAGATAAATGAATTCAGTAAGACTGCAGGATACAATATCAATATATGGAAATCTGTTGCATTTCTATACATTAATAATGAAGCAGAAGAAAGAGATATTAAGAAAACAATCCCATTAACTGCACCAAAAATAACAAAATACCTAGGAATAAACCCATTCAAATAGATAAAAGGTTGTACTCTGAAAACTATAAAACACTGATGAAAGAAATTCAAGATGAAGCAAAGAAATGGAAAGCTATCCCATGCTCATGGGTTGAAAGAACAAATATTGTTAAAATGTATATACTACCCAAAGAAATCTATAGATTTAATGCAATCTCTATCAAAATACAAATAGCATTTTTCACAGAACTAGAACAAACAATCCTAAAATTTGTATGGAATCATAATAATAACCCTGAATGGCCAAAGCAATCTTGAAAAAGAAAAACAAAACTGGAGGTATTGCAGTTCGAGACTTCAAGTTATATTACAAACCTGTAGTCATCAAAACAGTATGGTACTGGCACAAAAATAGACACATGGATCACTAGAACAGAATAGGAAGCCCAGAAACAAACCCAAAATTATACGGTTAATCTTTGACAAATGAAAAAATATCCAATGGGACAAGGTATCTTCAATAAATGGTGTTGGGAAAACTGGACAGCATCATGCAAAAGAATAAAAATGAACCACTTTCTTATACCATACCCAAAGATAAACTCAAAACGGATTAAGGACCTAAATGTGATACCTAAAGCCATAAAAATCCCAGAATATAGCACAGGCAGTAATTTCTCTGACATTGGTCATAGCAACACCTTTCTAGACATATAGCATGAGGAGAGGAAAACAAAGCAAAAATCAACTACTGGCAGTACGCCAAAATAAAAAGCTTCTGCACAGCAAAGGATATAATCAACAAACTAAAAGGCAACCTACTGAATGGGAAAAGATATTTTCAAATGATGTATCTGATAATACATATAAGGAATTTATACAACTCAACACCAAAAAGCAAATAATCCAATTAAAAATGGGCAAAAGATATGAACCGACATTTCTCCAAAGATGACATCCAGATATCCAACAGACATGGGAAAAGATGCTCATCATCAGTGATCATGGGGAAATGCAAATCAAGACCACAATGAGATACCACCTCACACCTGTCAGAATGGGCAAATGTATCAAAAACTCAAAAAACAATGAGTGTTAGCATAGATGTAATCCTCGTGTACTATTGGAGGGAATACTATCTTGAGCAGCCACTGTGGAAGACAGTATGGAGGTTCCTCAAAAAATTAAAAACAGAGGGGCACCTGGGTGGCTCCACACTGTCTTCCACAGAGGCTGCACGGGACTGTATTCCCACCATTAGTACAAAAGTTGTGATAACATGCTAAGACTACAATGCAAAGCAAAATAAGCAAATCAGAGAAAGACAAATACCGTGATTTCACACTTATGTGGAATTTAAGAAACAAAATAAACAAAGGAAAAAAAGAGAGACAAACCAAAAAACAGACTCTTAACTATAGAGAACAAACTGATGGTTACCAGAGGGGAGGTGAGTGGAGGGATGGGTGAAATAGGTGAAGAGGATTAAGAGCACACTCATCTTGATGAGCACCAAGTAACATATGGAACTGTTGAATCACCATATTCTACACCCGAAACCAATATAACACTCTATATTAATTACACTGAAATTAAAATTCTAAAAATTAAAACATAAATTTAAAAAGAAGACAGATTTGGGGAGCCTGGGTGGCTCAGTAGGTTAACCATGCAACTTTGGCTCAGGTCATGATCTCACAGTTCATAGGTTCGGGCCCCACATTGGGCTCTGTGCTGACAGCTCAGAGCCTGGAGGCTGCTTCGGATTCTGTGTCTCCCTCTCTCTCTGCCCCTACCCCCCTCATGCTCTGCTCTCTCTCTCAAAATAAATAAACACTAAAAAAAAAAATTTTTTTTAAAAGGCAGCTTTTGACTTTACTTATTACTTGTTTTTACTATTTTTATCTCCATTAATGTTTTCCTCTAACTCATCTTATTGGTCCTATTCACACTTCTTGAGTCAGATAATCGTTTTGTTATTTTATCTTTTTATTAATATTAGCATTTAAGTGCAAAAAATTTCTTTTTAATACTGTTTTGTAATGTTTAAATTATAATTTTTCTCCATACATTTTTGTCTTTCCTTTTAACTTTAGAGTCAAGAGAGAATTTCTTTATTTTCTACAACAAAAAGAACTTTTGTTTTATAATTTTGTTCTTAAGTTCTAATTTTATTGCAATGTGACTATTGAATGTCATCTCTTCTATTGATATCTTTTTGCGTTTAACGTAAGTTTTTCTTTGTGGCCTGTTTTGTGAGTGTTTTTAAGTCCTTAAATATTTTCTATGTTTAGGGAATAGAGATATTATCTGGGTTGTTTCCTTTTTCTTTTTAATGTTTGTTTGTTTGTTTGTTTGACAGAGAGAGAAAAAGAGTGAACAGGGGAGGGGCAGAGAGAGAGAAGAGGGAGAGAATCTCAAGCAGGCTCCAAGCTCAGCAAGGAGCCCCATGTGGGTCTTGATCTCACAGTTGATCTCAAGTTGTGAGATCAAAACCTGAGCCAAAATCAAGAGTCAGACACTGAGTTGACTGAGCCACTCAAGTGCCCCCTTTTTTTCTTTTGCAAGATTAAAATATTTTCTATTGTCTTTATATTGGAATAAGAGTGTGTCAAGTATAAAATTACTGGGGAGCGCTTATTTCCTTGAGGACATTGCTCTGGTACTTCTAGATCTAAGCAATATAACAAAAACTCTGAAAACTAAACACACATCGAGACCATCATCCACAAAAGGAGAGATAAAACTTAAAATTCAAACCTAAAGGGAATAGTTATCTACCATATAAAAGACCAATAGTCTCTCAGAGTATGTTAATGGACCAAAGTCTCGCGACCTATTATTCAAAATGTCCAGATGTAATCCAAAATTATCAACACACAAAGAACTATGAAAATATGACCAACTCTCCAGGGAAAATAAAATTAATAGATGCCAATACCAACATGACATAAAATGTCGGAACTATCAGAAAAACATTTAAAACAGCCAATACGACCATGACCATTAGAGAAATGTTAAATACTATTGCAATCTAAAAAAAAAAAAAAAAAAAGAAAAAGAAAATTTCTTCAGAGAAAAAGTAATTATAAAAAGTAGCAAATGAAAATTTGAGAAGTAAATAACACAAATCTGACCTTAAAATGGAGCTTCAAAATACAAGAAATAAAAACTGATAGAGTAAAAGAAAATGAAAACTCCACAATTATAATTGGAAATATTAGTATGCCATTGTCTATAATTACCAGAACAAGAAGACCAAAAGTGAAAAAGAATATAGAAAATCTGAACAACAGTATCAATCAACTTGGCCTATTTGATATTTATAAAAACATTCTATCTAATGACAACAAAATACGCATTATTTTCTATTGCATTTAGATATTTAAGAACATCAGCCACATTCTGGCACTAAAAAAAGGCAAATAAATAAATGCATGAATGAATGAATATATGAATGAATAAAACCTTAAAAATTTTAAAAAGAATTTTAATGAACCGATATATGTATCATGTATATAAATTTGGCTGAACAAAGAAATTAAACTAAATATTAAAAATAGTTATTTAGAAAATGCCCCATATATATGAAAATTTTAAAACACACTTCTAAATGACTCATAGAAAAAAGTAAGTCTCAAAAGAATTAGAAAATGTTTTGGAATGAATAAAATGAAAATAAAATATATCAAAATTTGTGTGATACAGCTAAAACATTTATAGAATTAAATGCTCACATTAGAAATAAAAACAGTCTCAAAAACAATCTAAGTTTATACTAAACTAGAAAAATAAGAAAAATAAATGAACACAATAAGCAGAATGAGTGTTAACCCTCTCTGTTCCAACAAGATTCTTTCTGTACTATTAATTCTGTAATACAATCTTACCTCATATCTGGAACTTACTGGTACTATCCCGTGTTCATTACTGACATGTAAACAGAACACAACATGAGTTTTTTATAAAGGATAATAGAATTTACTTTTGTTAGGGAGTAAAACTTTTTTCTTCACCCTTCTAGATTCTTCTGAATTTATTAATTAAAATATCAGAAGACAGATTAACAGAAGAAAACAAATTTCGTTACATACATTCTCAAATCTGACACCCACAGGCGGTCAGGCAACTGAGGCTCATGTGATTCCAAGATACGGAGAAGGGAAGAGGGTTCTGAGACTTCAAAGGAAAGGAAGACAATTATGGTAAGAGCAAATGTTTGGTAAAAATGTTTGCCCCTGCCATACAGACACTGGGACACTAAGAGGAATTTTATCACCAGGCCCTGCAGAACTTCCTCAGCTTACCACACCAAGTCCATATTCTTTGTAGTTATCTCTGGTGAAAGTTCTCTTCCTAAACCAGGCCCCCTCTCTAAATCTGTTTAGGGGCAAATAAATGCTCTTTCTGAGTATTTTGACAGACTTCAGCTCAAAGGACTCCACAGCCAAAGTGGCACATTTGGGAGAGGATCATTCTGAACACTTTCATTTTGAAATAGTAAAACCCATTCTGCCAGAGTAAGAAGTTTTCAAGATAATCAAACATCCACAAAAGGGGGTGCCCCAATGGCTTAAAAGTCTTCATCAGAGCACAATTTTATAACTAATAAAGCATTTGGCTGTCCTGTATTTGGCTAAGTTGAATGATCCAAACTTAAAAAATAAAAATCTGAGCTATGAAATTTTATTTTATGTAAAACTAGGAATACGGAAGAGAATAGAGATTTTATTATGAAATTTTGCTTTTCTGGTTTTTCTATCTTATGGATTTCCCAAAACCTGACCTCTTGGGATGAATTGCCTTAATCTCATGACACATATATAAGCCACATTAAGGGATAAAAATCTACCAGATTTTTAAAATCTGTTTTCATTAAAACAAATTTTGTTTAAAAAAATTATGAAGAATTATAATCCTGAGTTTTAGCCCTCACATTTGAGAATTCTACTTCACCGTATATACAGTAAAAACATTCCATAACCAGGCTCAGTTTTTAAGAAACAATAAAAAATCATACATTCATTAATAAATTTCAACTCAGTTTTCTATATTTCTTTTCATTATGTGCTTTATTTCATTACTTTTTTATCCATCCATTCAATAAATCTACCTTTAGTAACTGTAATACACCAAGCACTGTTTCTGATCAGTAATACAGTAAAGAAGATGGCAATTTAGTGAAGAAGATTGATAAATGCAACAACGAATCTAAGCACACTGCTATTGTGTAAGGCATGAGAGTACTTGGAAGCATGTGAAAGTAACACCTACCACACAGGCTAGGTTGAGGAAATCTTCTCAGGAGGGATGTGTAGGTTGAGTTTTCATATGATGAAAAGGATTCAGCAAGACGAAGAAGCTTGGGCAGGACATTCTGGGAGGATAGAGGATTGCATATAAAAGGCACTGAGGCTTCAGAAGACATGTCTGAGCACTGAGTATTGTGCAGAATTGTTGAACCACTATGTTGTACACCTGAAACTAATATAATGCTGTATGTTAACGATACTGAAATTAAAATTAAAATAAATAAGCAAAAAAATCCCAGTAAACAAAAAAACATGAAAAACAAAAACAAGAAAGACATGATTTTGAGAAAACTATCTGCACATGGTTTAGCAATACTAGAGCACAGGATGAATTAATGAACAGTTAAGAAACTGGGAAGGACAGATGGACAAAGGCCAGATCAAGGTAGGAAAAAGCTTAGATTTTATCCTGAAGGTCATGGGAGACAATGAAAAACTATAAAGAAGAGGATGATCTAATCAGATTTATATTATTGGAAGATCACTCAAGTAGTAACAGACAGAAAGGGTAAGCCTGGTGGGCAAGAGACTATTAAAAAGAATTTTACAGTGTTTCCAGTGATAAATGATTAAAGCCTAAAGGAAGACAATGGCAGGGAGAATGGAGAGGAGATAGATACTAGAGTTATTTAAGGTGTATAAACTAATAGGACATACGGCCTGGCTGCATAGGATTGGAGGTGAGAAATGATTTGGGGATGATTTCTAGGCTTCTAACCAAAGTATCTGGTTGATTACAGTCCTGTTAACAGAGTAAATATGTTCTGGACTGGATGAAGTAAAACATAATTAATTCAATTTTGTGTATATTGAGATGTGTTGTGTGTGCAGCACCAAAGGGAAATGTCTAAGAGACATCTGGATATTTGCATATATGGAAACATAAGAAAGAGATCTATATGCAATCAGCTGATTCGTATCAGTTGTAGCAACCGGAGTCAGCGTGATACTATAACTTATAATAAGAAATATATATTTGTACTTTGTCCCAGTTCTGGAGCACAACTCCTAAAACCCTTGGAATTTCCTAAGTGTTGAGAGGAGTTAGTGTTTTTTGTTGTGTTAATAGGGTGACTTTTGGAAAGCACCTAAGGATAATGCTGGTTGCCAAGAGAACCAACCATGTGATTAGAGAGTTAGAAATTTAATTCCACTCCCCTAACTTCCAGGGACATGAGAGGAGCTAAAGGTTGAGAATAACTGAAGTATTATTGAAATAACCCCATCAATATGTTCTTTTCCCACAAATTCCCCTAAATAATCTGTTGGAATATTAATGCTGAAATGTTACCTATCCTGTTTCTCGACATACTTGAAATGCCAGATAAGCTTTCTAACCACAGAATCATGTTAGGAAATTCAACTGACACAAATATGAAATCTAACATTAACTCTGATGTATACATTGAGCAAACCCCATTCCCACTTATAAACATGTGTAGACAATTCATTCAGAGGCTTCAAGTGGTGTGTCAGTCTTAATAATGACCGCTAATCATGGTTTTTGAGAGTTCCAAAAAAAAGTGAGAATTTGTTTTGGACCCTTTGTAGAAACACTAGTTCAGGATTATGGGAGACTGGATTCTCAAAACCACCCATCGTGATGGAAGAGCAGCCTGTCAATGGATCAGATATACCAGGCCCATCTAAGGATTCTAGTTCCGACTTTAATGACCCCAGACTCGGCTATATAAGAAACAGGACGCATTGCTTCCAAGGCCTCTAGCCTCACTTACCATTTCTTCATGTGTCCTCAATCAAAAGGGACAATTGTGACATTTCACTCTGACAAGAATCCAAACACTGAGAATATAAGTCAAATTATTCCCTTCAAAATCTCTCACTTTACGAACCACTTGTGATCCCAGTATTTGGTCTATGCTTTATAAAGACATAGCAGCCTCATTGGGTCTGTTCTGCCATTTCTTGTTTGTCTTTCAATTCCCAATAGCCTTCTTTAGAGACATCTAAGCTTGGAAGATTTGTGACTGCCTTGAGGCTCCAGCTTACCAAGGCCAATTAGACAGCTAAGCCCATCTTCTAAGCATCAAACACACCCAAGATAATGTTTTCTACAAAAGAAATCTGCATTTTTTTGTTTGTTGCCAATGTGTGTGGGTGGGGCTTTTTGCGCCAAGATTTAGAATTCAGAGGACTTTGGTTTATACTCTTGCACAGCTGCTTTTTATTAAAAATTATAGGGGATCAATCATATTGTCTTACAAGTCCTTTGTATCATTGCTTTATTTTCACTTTTGCTTTTACCTACTCTTTCTTTCTAAATAATCAGAACAGGAAAAAAATCTTCTAAGCTTGAATGCAGTTTTAGTCTCTTCTCAAATGTTTGATTGATCTCTGGTTTACCAACCCCTCTGTGCCTACAGACTTGAATATAAGATTTAAAAAAATTCTGATCTAACTAAAATGCCACAGGATGGCACCACTGATAAGATCATCTGCCTCTCAGAAAACCTTTTTTAATCCAACATCATCTTAGCGATCCACATTGATTAAAGAGAAAGAACAGGGGTGCCTGGGTGACTCAATCTCAGCTCAGGTCATGATCTGTGAGATCAAGTCCTCTGTCAGGCTCCATGTTCTCTCTCCCTCTCTCTCTGCCCCCTTCCTCACTTGTGCCTGTGCACAGTCTCTCTCCTTCTCTCTCAAAATAAATAAACATAAAAAAATAAGTAAAAGTAAAACTACAGGGGAAGGACAACCAGAAATTGTGAGAAGTTAGATTGTAAGGATTTTATTAAGAAATTAATTTGCTTTTGAGAGGCCAGACTAATTTAGAACTCATACCAAGTATTTTCATGTTGTCGGAAGGTCTATAAAATTAAGAGTCATTTATATTATTAGACAAATTATTCAATGCAAAAAGATGCTACTGGAGTTTTGAAAATAGCTTTTTCTCTAAAATAGTTGAAACCTATCCTTTGCAATATAGCTATCACCATTAATTTCCTTAACATGAAGACAATTTACAAAACTAATTGAGTTGCTTTTAGTGAGCTTGGTAAGAATATACTCCTACCACCTTCCCCATAATGCATTTGAAGGGCCTCTCCTCCTCTCTGTTACAAGCTTCTGCATCAAAATCTGGAGCAGGTACATCTGATTAAAGGAATACGTGTACCCTATGCCTGGGCGATAGCATCAAGGGAAGCTGGGAGAGCTGGTGTCTGACATTTTCAACTTCAGTTACAGGGGGCATACTCTACCATATAAAGGATGTTTTCCAAACACAGGAAGAGGGTACAAATACTGGCCAAGAAGATGGACAAATGCCCTAAATGGTTGTTTTGAGGATTATGTACATAATTAACATTGAAATATATCCCAAATATAAAGAATGGCATTATTGACATTTTAATAATATCTGATACTGTAAATGCTGTGTTCTCTTTTCCAGGCATAAAACTCATTAACATCTTGAATGGGCAAAAATCTGATGCAGATGTAGAGGAAATGGGCCTTCTGGGTGTAACTAATGGTTTGAGCTAAACGGCAGTTTTCAAACTGTAATCTGCCTAAGACCACCCAGACAATTAGTTTAAAATTCAGTAAGTGAGGGACTGGCTCCAAGCATCCGCATTTTAAATTTAGCACCCCATATTATTTTTATGAACATTAAAAATTTTGAAAATCAACGTTAGAAATCCTGAGACAAGACTGCATTTGCCCATATCTACATATTTAAGGTAAAAACCTTAGAAAGTCTTTTGTCTCATCCCTGGGGGTCATTAAGGCATATCAACTAGTATCTTGCCTATCAAGTAATAGTTCTTTTTATCTTACCACATCCCATAAAGAAAAGAGGACAGAATGATGGCCCCAAAGGGCAGAAACTCTCAGATAGAAATGGAAAGGAGCTGTACCAAGGTATGCCTCTTTCCTGGTTTGGTGGAGGGTTCTGCTCATCTATATCCCCGCCCCCTCTCTACCTCTACAGATGTTCCAAAGAGGGCTGGACACTAGGTAGAAGAGATATTTAAACTCTAGTTGCTGCGGTGGTTGGATAAAGTGAAAGGGATAGGATACACTTTTTCCAGAATCAGGAAGGGATAAATTCCACATCCTGGCATTCTTTTCTCTTGTTAGAATCATTTTCATCATGATTTGTTGGAAATAACTGCTTTGCCTCTGGTCTCATCCCACTCTAATTCACCCAACACTGCTGGCAGAGAGTCCTTGAGATACAGGATTTTGATCACACCTAATTTCTGCTTAAGTTATCCTCTTTTTGAGGCCTAACCAAAAACTATTCTAAGATGTCTACAACCAAATTCACTTCGTTTTTAGCTTCTCTCCACACTTCCATATACAGCATATATTGCATGACCATTCTGACATGGGTAGTCACCTAGATGCTTCTATATAGGCCATATCTTCCAACTAAGACCAAAATTTTTCAAAAGAAATTTTCACTTATCTCCACTTATTTGATAAACTTTTATCACCTGTTTAATATCTCTGTGCACTAGTTTGGTTCTATGAATATGAGTTAAAAAAGGAAAATGACAGAATCACCCAAACCATAGCAATCATAGACTCAAAGCTGATAGGCAGCTGATTCATAGCAGTTTGGTTACTTTTATTATTAAATAGCCACCGCCTGCAGCCTCTACATACCTCCAGGCCACCCAGACTTCCCAGTCCCACCCCCAAAGACTCTCCCTCACTTCCTCATGATCCAGCAAATAAAAATTAATCCCTTACCTAAAACAAGGGTCACATGGCCCCTAAACTATTGCTGTGGACCATGTCCATGCTGATAGGTCAATAATAGTGCCACATTGATTTTTAATATTCTAATATTATCCCTAGACAGATACATATCTTCTGTGAAAACAGTTTTGTTTTTTTCTTTTCTAATCTGTATGCATGTTATTTTTTTTTCTCTTGCCTTATGATATCGGGCAATATCTTCAGGATAATGTTAAGTAGGAGTCGTGGTAGCGCATAACCTTGACTTGCTCTTCACCCTAGGAAGAGAAACTTGAGGATACCTTTTTAGTTACAGGTCATTTCCTCCTGTTACTAGCTTACTGAGCGTTTTTATCATGCATGAATGTTAAACTTTGTTTGACATTTTTAGACATGGGTTTTCTTCTTCAATCTGTATAGTGACTTTGTAATGTGTCGAATTTCCCAGAAGTGCATTCTCTGTGTTTCCAATTAGAATGAGACACATAAAAAAATTTTTGCATGACCTTTGGAAGGTAGAAGTGAAACAGCAATAATTTTGTTTCTTTGTTTGGAAGTTTGTTGATGTTTTTGTCCTTATACACTTTGCTTATCTGTGGAGTCACTGCAAATATATGTACTTTCACCTGCTTTCTCCTTCAGTTTCTCTGACTCCTGGACAAGGTTAAGCTCCATGAGGAAAGATGCCATATTCTCCTGGAAGATACCTACATTATAAGGCTAGATACAGCAAGAACTAACAAGAATTCTAGACCATCTTCTTGAGTTCCGGCTTCTGCTTGTGGGCTCCAGCTTCTCCTTGCTCTCCTCTGCTTTACAGAAATGACTCCTTTCTGATTTTTTTTTATATGCTCTGCCCTGCAGACTCCAAATTCCAGCATCATACAAAAAGGAAGTCTTATGAATACTACTTAACTACCTTCCACAACTGTAGAAAGTCAAATTTATTAATTTGTGTGTGTTTCCTTGTTTCTGGACTTTCTGGAATTAATCTTTAATCTATGTGAAAGCATTCATGACCCTGTTTCCAGTATTGAAAATGACCCTGGTGGCCTATAGCATGGTGTAGTGAAACATTTATTCAAATTATCACCACAGGTATGTGTAGTCAAAAGCTTATAGAAGGCAAGATGACCAGATGACCAATTATTTGCTGCCATACAACATTTTGGTGAAAATAAGGAGTATGATAGGCGTTGGCTGTTTGCCTTCAAATGAGTTAAAGAATTTGAAGAAAAAAAATGAGGCGCTCAGTGCTTAAATTCATAGTTCACATAAGGGACCTGAAAATTCCTGTGTTTGTCCTAAGAGAAATTATTATATCCTACAGCCTAACCCCTATAGAAATCTTTGTCTAGGGCCAAGTTTTCTAAAAACAAAACTCAAAGTCTAATCTGTGTATGATGAACTTATGATATAAACTGATTTCTGACATCATATGGTCTCTTCTTAAAGTTATTTGGAAAGGAATGAGTCACTGAATATTGGAATGGTAACTTATAGGCAGACTGCAGTAAGCTGTACCTTTGTTACTAGAAGCAGCCTTTCACTCCTGTCTAAGATGCTTATTTTCTCCTTGACCTAAGAACCTTACTGGTCACCCTGAGATAGACATCTTGCACAGGACCTCTGATCTTTCTCATAACTTACTCCCACCATCTCTCTTCACTTCTAGACCTATAACTAGACTCACATGTCAGAAGGTGTCAAAGAATGAGATTCAAAGTTGACTCATTTAAGGATGTGATACACCCCAAAAGAATTACATGATTTTGCCAATTTATACTGGTAGAAGCCTAAGGAGTATGAGTAGTAATGTATCTGAAGAGTGTGGGTTCAAGGTGAAAGGAATATAAAGATAGATGAGGCTGAATTGATTAACATAAGCTCACTAAGCAAAGATTCTGTATTTACTTACTTGGACTGGGCAGAAGATAGATAGCTCTTAGTGACAATGGATTATCACAAACATTAGCAACCAATAGCAATTGCTGTTTCAAATGTGGTTTCATTGTTGGATCAAATCAACACATTCCCTCATACCTGCTCTGCAGCTATAGATCTGGCAAATGTTGTTTTTTATATACCTGTCAGTAAAGACCATCAGAAATAGTTTGTGTTCAGCTGACATGACCAGTGATATATTTTCACTGTCCTATGTCAGGACTATATCAACTCTCAGCACTATGTCATCATCTAGTCTACAAGGATCTTGATGGCCTTCACTGCAATGGAATTATGCTGGCCCATTACACTGATGAAATTGTACTGACTGGACCTGCTTAGCAGGAGGTAGTGACTACTCTATACCCATTAGTAAGACACTTCCCTGCCTTAAGTGGGAAATAAATCCCCACTAAGAGTGGGGAATAAATCCCCAAAGATCTCAGGAGTCTACCACATCAATGAAATTCCTTCCAGGATGAAGAACAAATGACTGCATCTGACCTTACTAACATTAAGAAAAAAGGCACAATATCTAGTGAACCGCTTTGGATTTTGGAAGCCACATATACTTCCTTTGGGCAAGTTACCCTGACCTATTTACTGAGGGACCTGAAAGCTCATACTTTTAAATGGGGCCCTGAATAAGAGAAGGCTCTACTACTGCCATAAAAGCTGTTCCATCACTTAAATTATATGACCTATCAGATTTGATGATGCTTGAAGTGTGAGTGGTGAATAAGGGTGCTCTACGGAACCTTCAGCAGACTCATAAATAAATACAGAACAGATCTTTAGAGATTAAAGCAACACCATACTATTCATTGCATGTAATTATTCTCCTTTTGAGAACCAGATCTTTGACTTGTGATTAGGTTTTAATAAAAAGTAACCATATGCCACCAAATTATATGTGATCCGAATTGCTAATCACGAAATGGGTGTCGTCTAACCCACCAAGATTTGTAGTTGAGCATTAACTCTATCATAACATGAAAGTGATAGAGATGAAATTGAGCTAAGGCAGACCCAGAACCCACAAATAGCAGGCTTTATTCCCACTATTTGCTTATTTCTTTCAACACACACCTACGGCCCATGAAGTTCTTTCTGATCAGCTGACCAATCAACAGGCTTGATTTATATAAAGACTGTCCTGCACAACACAAAGGCATCAACTGAAACAGGACAGTTGTAACCCTACAGCCCCATTCTGGGGTAGCTCTGAAGAAATGTGGCAATGGGAACACCCCCACCCACAGCAGGCAGAATTTTGAAGAGTAAACCCAGTAACTCATTTTGCCTACAGGAGGCAAACTGTAGGCTATGTGACTAATGGTTTGGCAGAAAGGTCAGGGACTTGGAAGAAACTAATGGAAAACTGGTGACAAGAAGGTCTAGGTAAGAAGTATGCAGATAGACCTTTATGAACAGGCACAGAATATGAAGATATTTGTGTCTCGTGTGATGCTCACCAAAGGGTGAGCTCACCAAAGAAGGATTTCAATAATCAGGCGACTGGATGACCACTCTCTGTGGATACCACTTGGTTTCCTTCTCCAGCCCTCTTTGTCACTGTCTAGTGGGGTCACAAACAAAGCAACAATGACAGCAGAAATAGAGGTTACGCGCGGGCTCTGCAACATAGATTCTACCAATCTGGATACTGGCCAAACTGCAAATTTGCCATTTAGAAAATAAAATTTGGCAAATTAGCTTCTAGAAACTTGCTTTTGGCAAACATATATTTAGCTAATGGACCCACAGCCAATAATATGTGATTCACAAAAGTCACAAGAGAAAATCAAAAGTGTTATTCATCACCTGAAAGCCACAGATACCAAATTTATTTGACTTAAGAGCATTATACCTCAAAGTCAAGGTTTGCCAAAATAATAATTCTCAGAACTTAACCTAAGATTATTTGCCTATCTCTTACCATCGGGGGAAAATGTGCATATTCAGTTGTTAAAATGATTAGAAAAGTCAAGTTTGAGACTGTGATAGTATATATATTTAAATTTTTGTGGGGGTGAATTTCAGATTTGGGGGTCAAGGAAAGTTCTGCTTCACTATCTACAATCTCTTTTATTGGTTTTCTGTACACATACATGGAGGAAAACATCAGAACTCAAATTATCTATATATCTAGTAGGGAATTTTATTTTTATTTCATATAATAAAATGTCTCCTACTGATAAAGATTAATTGTGAGGCAGTTCATTACTCTCAAGAGAATGAGTTCTGGCCCAGAATAACGAAGCCTCCCATCTCCCTGCCAAGATGAGAAAGAACTGTTGCTTTAACTTTTCTGGCCATATTGTTTATGGATTCTCAGTTCCTGAGTAAAGATAATATAGTTTAGGGGCGCCTGGGTGGCTCAGTCGGTTAAGCGGCCGACTTCGGCTCAGGTCATGATCTCACCGTCTGTGAGTTCAAGCCCCGCGTCGGGCTCTGTGCTGATGGCTCTGAGCCTGGAGCCTGCTTTGGATTCTGTTTCCCCCTCTCTCTCTGCCTTTCCCTTGCTCACACTCTGTCTCTATGTCTCTCAAAAAATAAAATAAAAATGCTAAAAAAAAAAAAATTAAAAAAAAAAAAGATAATATAGTTTAGTGCTTCCAAGAGGAGGGAACCAGGGGCTATCACGAGCATTGTGAAGGAAAACAAACTTTGCACTGAAAATATTTCTGCCGTGTAACTACCAAACAAATGTCAGAGGTCAATATGTTGAGAGAAGTTCCTTTTTTAAGTAGTAGAAGATATTTCTCTTATTGTCAGAGTAATTTGTTTACCCAGGCATTAAATGGTAACTTTTCTTCCTAAAGGGACATTTCATTGTTATTTCCTTTAAAAAGTTGACTTCTTCAGGTTTTTCTAAATTATGCAATCATCTGCTTTTGAGTCTTCCGGGGAAAATCCAAAGCTCATATAAGCAGGCTTCTCTGCTTTTCAGAGCATAAAGGGTATTACATTTTTTGGATGCCCTTATGACAGTCACTTGTGAAAATTCAAACATGACTTACAAACAATTTTTAGAATTCCCCTTCCAATTAAAAAAAGAAATTTGTAAAGAACCATGAGTAATGACTATGATGGTCCAACTTTTTTCATTTATGTAAAGTTGATAAATATTTTTTACTACTTAACCAGCTAGACACAGGGCTTCCTTAGTTGTAAGTTCATGTTCAGTAATGATGAGTGTTTTCTATAACATGCTTTCCATTTTTGTCTGGCTTTCCTTCATGAGAAGTACCAAAAATCTATTTAAAAAAAAAAAAACTGGATAGGATTAGATAGGTGTGATAGATTTTTTTAAATGATTACAAATTCCTTCCCTGAATTCATAGATTTTTAATATAACACCTTTGCAATGTGATGCCCTTGCAAAAAAAGGGGCTCCAGATTCTCCTATATCGAACGTTCCATTTCTTCACCCCGTGCATCTGGGTTGGTAATGTGACTAGCTTTGACCAGTAGGACACTAGTGAACACAACACAAATAGAGACATAAAGAGTGTTTGCACATTCTGACTTCTCTTTCCTAGGTGCTCTTTAAAAATCTACCTGTCACCATGTGAACAAGCTCAGACTAGCTGACTGAAGGATGATAGATGCATGAAAGGAGTTCATCTTATAGGTGGAATCGAGGTGCCAGACATGTGAGAGAATCCAGCCAAGAAGAGCTGAACCTGGCCCTGAGCACAAGGACTTCCCAGAAAGCCTAAGCAAATTGCCAACATATAATCATAAACTAAATAAGTGGGATTTTTTTTAAGCCACTGTGTTAGGGTACTTACTCCATAGCAAAAGATAATGGGCACTGCAAGCATCTGGTTGTCTCAGTTAGTTAGAACATAATGCTTATGTTCTAAGCATTCTGACCATAAAGACTAGGGTCAGAGTCCAGAATTTCTCTTGATCCAAACTTTTGAATAAACATGACCTCTGACCTTAAATTAAAAGGTAACGCCATAGTTAGAGGCACTATTGAGCACTACCTCTATGAAATAAAGTATAACCTTTGACATCAGACAAGCCTGAATCCTGGCTCTGCTATGCTGATTCAAGCTCATTACCTCATTTCACTCTCTATGATCAGATTCTTCACCTATCAATTAGGGATGTGTAGGTGATAACACCTACCTCACAGAAATGTTAAATGAGTTAAATGAAATAATATCTATCATCTATTTGTACAGTACTTGGTAAATGACAATGAAAGAAATTGTAGACACCACCACACAAATAAAACAAAAGTGAGGAGCCAAGAGGAGAAATAACATGTGCCAAAAGGCCCCTTTGTAGGCAACATAACTGCAAGGTCTATGCTATGCTCCTTGGAAACTGCAAACATACTTGGCTCTTGTAGGAATGGTCGCCACATTAACGTGAACTTTCCTTCATGTGGTGCCCAATCCACCCCCTTTCCCTTCTTTCTCCGCAGGTGCCCGGTGACTTCCTGCTACTCGGAGTCCCCCACTCAGGCACCTGGCAGATTTATCATCACCTGAGCAGGTCCCCACCATGTGGGACAAGTCTCCTGCTACGCTCCCCTCCAGTAGCCTATTTGCCATTCCCCTCCCCCCACACATACCTTAGCAACTCCTAGATCCACCACTAAAATTAAAAAAACTAACCTATTACAATACTTGGTAATAAAACATGGGTTACTCCAACCCCTCTCCCAGGGAACATGTTTGTATCTTAAAAGTGTTTTCAGGGGGTGCCTGGGTGGCTCAGTTGGTTGAGCGCCTGGCTTCGGCTCAGGTCATGATCTCACGGTCTAGGAGTTCGAGCCCCACATCCGGCTCTGTGCTGACGGCTCAGAGCCTGGAGCCTGCTTTGGATTCTGTGTCTCCCTCTCTCTCTGCTCCTCTCCTGCTCACGCTCTGTCTCAGTCTCTGAAAAATAAATAAATGTTATAAAAAAAAAAGTGTTTTCAGGAGCCCACGTCTCCAGGCTGGGAAGGTAGAGGCCTCAGGCGGGCTTGTGTAGGGTGGCCATGGCACTACATCTTTTGGACACTCCATATTTTGTTTTAGGGTCACTTTGCCATTGCTTCTATTGCTCTAAATTCTGAGATTTAATTCACCAAGGAAATATATGTGAAGAGTTACACTGTAGAACAATCCATAAGAAACCCTGCCAGGTAAAAATTTTTTGTGTGATTTGTACTTAACTATAACAAATACATTTTATTTAAAAAAAAAATTTTTAAGTTTATTTACTTTTGAGAGAGAGAGAGAGGGAGGGGCAAAGAGAGAGGAAGAGATAGAATCTCAGGCAGGCTCCACACTGTCAGCATAGAGCCTGATGTGGGGCTCGAACTCACAAACCATGAGATCATGACCTGAGCCGAAATCAAGAGTTGGACGCTTAACCGACTTAGCCACCCAGGTGCCCCATAACAAATACATTTTATAAAGGAATTCTCCACTGAATTTGGAGACTGATTTTGGTAATTGTTTTTGTTATAAAGCCAAAGGCTAAAATGGCTTTCTTGTGATTTTTCCTAATTTTCGAAAGCATATATTGTTTATGGAAATAAAAACAAAGTGTACATATATAGTATGAATGGGCGTAAACCTTTAACTGCTAAAATTATTCACATATTTTTATATCCCTCTTCTTATCTGAAACCGTTTCTACTATATTTAACAAAGACCTGTATTACGGCAAGTGACAAGCTGATCAAGAGGAAATGCAAGGAGAAAGACTGTATGGAACAGTACCAAAGCACAGAAAGAGAAGCAACCTTTCCCAAGCATAAGGTTATTTCACACTGGAGTCCAAATGAAATATCTAATTAGAAACAGCATGAGCAACGGAGAAACTAGACTCAGATGCTTTTTAATTCAGCTGGCATGGTACCTGTGTTCCCAAGCCTGCCCTTTTGTTTTCCTTCAGTGGCAAAAGCCAAAGCCAGTCTCACAGCCAGCTGGGCTGCACAGCTCCGTGAGCCCAGGACAGCAGTTTGTCCCGAGGCTCCCATATCTGTCAGCCTGCCACACAAGTGCACTATCTAGAGCTCAAGCCAAAACACACGGGTACATGAAGCCTCAAGAGAGATACCATGAGGATGAAAATTTCCATGGAAAAGCAAGCACATTGTTAAAGCATTACAAGGCATTAATTAGGTTCATGCGAATTTCTATTCATATTAATTCAGAGTACAGATGTTTGAACCCTGTGGGAATGAAACATACTTTCAAAGTTGGGCCAAAAAGCCCAAACCATGAAATGAATTTCAGGGACACAATAACACCACTATTGTTGCCGGAGTTCCGAACAGGTGAAGGGGTGTTCATTGGGTTCCAGGGGCTGAGACAGGGACACATGCAATAATGGGCACGTTATCTTAGTCTACTTGGGCTCCTATAACAAAATATCATAGACTGGATAGCTTAAACAACTGAATTTTATTTCTCGCAGTTCTAGAGGCTGGGAAGTCTCATGATCTAAGTGCCAGCCAACTCAGGTTCTGGTGAGAGTCTTCTTCCCAGCTTGTAGATAGCCACCTTTTTGCTATGGCCTCACATGACAGAGAGAAAGAGTAAGAGTGAGCAAAGCTCTCTGATCTCTTCTTTTGAAGGCACTAATCCCACATGAGGGCCCAACCCAAAGGCCCCACCAAATATCACAGTGGGAGCCAGAACTTCAATAGATGGATTTTGAGGGTACATAATTCGGTCCATAGAAGACTAGAACACCGTGTGCCAGAAAACAAGGACATGCTCTAATAAGGACAGGGATATGTCAAAAGAAAACAAAAGACAACTTGACTAGGTGCCCACTGGCCAATCAGGGATAAACCGAGTTTATAAATAAATAATGATAACAATGGATTACAACCCACTGAATAAAAAAAGATCTAGCCCACATATATTTAAATAAATAAATTGAAAGTTGACTAAACAACGAGATATTTACAAAGTACTTTTCCAGAGAATACCATACAGTGAATAACTACTATGGAGGCATCACCTACATCAAGTGATCAAAGCGAAGCATTATCGGTGATGGGACAAATCGAAACTACCTGAAAGGATGCCACGAAAGTGAATAAAGCACCATTTCTGTGGTATTTCTGCCAAAGAGGCATAATACTAATCTGATCATAAGGAAACATCAAACAAATCCAGAGTGAAAGACATTCTAAAGAATATACCAGCCTTTAATCTTCAAATGTGTCATGATATAAAATCAAAGAAAGACTGAGAGACTGACCCAGACTGAAAGAGATTAGAGAGAAATGACAACTAAATGCAACAAGGGATTATGAGCTGGATCCTTTTGTTACAAAGGGCAGTATTGGTCAACTGGAAAAATCTGAATGGAATCTGTGAATTACAGTCATAGTGTATTGTTAATTTCCTGATTTTTATCATTAGAGTGGGGTTATATAAGAGAAAGTCCTTGCTTTTAGGAAATACTATCAAAGTACTTGAGATTGATGAGGCATTAGGTGGGCAACTTACTCGCAGGTAGATCCAGCATTGTCAAATGTCTCCGAGATTTGGGACCTGGGGGGCAACATTGTCTCCAGTTGAGAACTATTGGAATAATCCAAACGGAAGGTATATTAGCTGGGCTCCACCTGAATGTCCTTAAACCTCTGCTGTAAAACTACCAGTAAACTATCAACTTTGTAGGAAGTCATATAACAGTCAGTATAAAGACAGATGTAGCAGAAAACCCTCTAATATCACCTAATTATTAATTTCTTCTCCTTGATACATATAATAGCAAATCTTGGGGATATCGTATCCAGTCCAGTTTCTTCAGTGTACATATGAAGAAGGATCTATCTTTTTTCTTACTTTTTGACAGCACCAATCAGGCCAAAATGTGTTCACAGCAGAGCATCTGGCTCCCTTAGACTTCCACTAGGATTTTTTCAAAGGCCTCTTCCTGAAGTATTTGCATAGGATAAACACACTAGTTTTAGCTTTACTAGGGTAAATGTTACATTTTCAGTGTAACATTTTGCTGTTTTTCCATTGGAGATTGCCTTCCTTCTATGTTTCCTGCAAATCCACCTATCCATTCGTATTTCACTAACTAAAAGTGTTAAAAATTGGATGACATACTAAAATACTTCTCAGTTCCTCTCCTTCCCTAGCTCTGTGATTACCCATGAGAGAGCCATAATGGATAACACAATTTTAAAACGTTGAATATCTCTTCTGATGAAAAGCAACAGAAGTTGTATTTTCTCTGAAGCTAAACATGTATGTGCCCAAAGATGACGCTGCATGGGAAATGCTGATCAAATACAATGATTAAAAGAAATACTATAGTCCTATATCTTCTAAGAAGTGTTCGGTGGTTCCTTCTAAATCACTAGTCTCATCTGAATCAGAACCTGAATCTCTAACAGCCAAGCAGTATGCCAGGAACAATTTATCTGATTTATCTGATTAGGCCATTCATCTGATGAAGAGGTTTTCTTTTCTCCTCAATGGGGAAAGTACCATTCCAGCCAGAGTCATCTGTCATAGTGGATACTAGGGGTTTTACGCTCCACTTACTCATCTAACAGTTATTTACCCAACAATACAACCCTTTGCCCAACATTGTGCTAGGTGCTGTGAGGAAGTCTGAGTTGGAGTTTTCACATTGTATTTGGCTTAATCTAAAAAGCCAAGCAAGATCCCCCCAAAACCCCAGTGCTGACAGCAAATATCTAGGACTGTAAAGCAATAGCAACAACAACAATAATAAAAGTCTGGACAATAGTTTGGATAAAAGAAGATTTAAAAAGAGGAAAGCGTACTTGGACAAAACCTTAAGTAGTCATAAAAAGAGGCTTTTTGCTATATGTTGAATGTTCGTGTTCTCCCAAAATTCATATATTGAAGCCCTAAACTCCACTATGATCGTATCTGGAGGCAGAACCTTTGGGAGATAATTAGGTTTATGTTAGATCTGAAGGGGGGACCTTCAGGATGGAATTAGTATCCTTTTAAGAAGAAAAGAATATTTATCTATCTATCTCTATCTTTATCCCTAACTCTATCTTTCTTTCTCTGTCTCTCCATGTATAGGCACCAAGGAAAGACTATTTCAGCATAGAGCAAAAGGGCAGCCGTCTACAAGCCAGGAAATGGGTCTTCACCTGGAACCAAATATATTGGTACCTTGATCTTGGATGTCCAGTCTCCAGACCTGTGAGAAATAAATTGTTGTTTAAGTCACTCAGTCTATTATACTCTGCCAGAGCAGCCAAGCTCACTAAGACACCTTCCCTCCATATGTACCTTCTGTCCTTCTCGCTGTGATTCTTATAGCATTATATATGTCTTCTGTATTCTTGTAGAATAAGAAAAGCTATCTGGCTATCTTTATTCTTAATAATAACATCACTAACTTTAAAATCAAGTGGCCTTTCCTTGGAACACAATGTAGAATATACATGGTACAAACAGCTTATAATCCCCTATTAACGAAGCTAATGAAGTTAAGGTTGGTCTCTTAATTTTATTTGCCTTTTCATTTTCTCAACATCAAGGAAAAGAAAATTAGATCAAAATTAATGTTTAAGCTCAAGAGACATTGGAGTTCATGCCTACTCTCTTTATTACTCCAAATGTAATTAAGTATGTTGACTTCAATAAATGTACCTTCTGCTATGCATGCATCGATTTCAACAGTAATGAGTTTGCATTCATTATAATTTATTTTGGCCAGACAATTAATACCACTCTTGTTTATTTCTTCGATCATGAAAAAGAATGAGCGTTTGCTTATTTGTCTGCACACGTTGATTATTCAATGGTCTCCTGTATGCTGCTAAATTGCAGTGTGAAATAAGGTGCAGCTAACTGGGAGCTTCGAATCTCCCATCATTGATCTACCGCTCAGGCCCAAGAGCACTGAAAGCATTCCTTATGAAGACCCAGGTACATCCATTTTTATCCTAACCAATGTAATAGGATTCTTAAATCATTAAGCCACGAGGTGGGCATCTTAAGAATAATTAATCATAGTTTAAAGGCCTAAGAGTCACCTTGAATTATGATCTTCAGTTTCATAATTTTATTTTGCTACTTGGAAATCCAGTTTTTATCAAAGTTATAATTTATTAGAGAGTTCTCATATCTCTCCCACCCCTAGATATTTCCTCTACCTTGTTGCTTCTGGTGTGTTTGCCCCTTTCACTTTTCCCTGCTTCACAGATAAACACTTGCCTCCCTTACTACTTACTAGATTATTTCCCTGCTGGATTTTGAGAAGTTAAGATACAAAAGAAAGAAAATCCAAGGGACAAACTTCACTTTTCAATTATTTGCCAAAGACTTCTTTCCCTTTCTTTCATGGTATATTAGTCAGGGTTCTCCAGAGAAAAAGGATATACATAATATATACATATATATTACATATCACATAATAGGACACAAAAATATGGTGTATAAAAGATCGTATATTATATATAAAATATACATAAATATATTTAAATCATATCAAATATATATTTTTTTTTCATTACTCAGCAATACATCTATTTGTCCAACATTGTGTTAGGTGCTATTAAGAGATTTATTATAGGGCATTTGGGTGGCTCAGTCAATTGAGCATCCGACTCTTGATTACAGCTCAGGTCATGATCTCAGGGTTGTGGGATCAAGCCCCACATTGGGCTCTGTGCTGAGCATAGAGCCTGCTTGAGATTCTCTCTCTCTCTCTCTCTCTCTCTCTCTCTCTCCCTCCCTCCCTCCACCTTCTTGCTCTCGATCTCTAAAATTTAAAAAAAAAAAAAGAGAGAGATTTATTATAAAAAATTGGCTCATATGATTATAGAGGCTGAAGTCCCAAGATCTGCAATTAGGAAGCTGGAGACCTGAGTGAGTCAATGTGTAGTTCTGGTCCAAGTCTGAAGGCCTAAGAACCTGAAGAACAGATGGTGGAAGTTCTATGAAAGTCAGCAGCCTGAGATCCAACAAGACTTGAAATTTCAAGGCTAGAAAAGATCAATGTCGCAGTTCAAGTGGTCATGAAGGAGTTCCCTCTAATTCAGCTCTACTCAATTCTATTCACACCTTTAATTGATTGGGTGGCAATGATTTTTTGGATTTGACAACAAAAGCAAAAACAACAAGTTGAGACCACATCAAAGAAAAAAAACTTCTGTATACCAAAGGGAACTATCAACAAAATGAAAAGGCAACCTGTAGACCGAAAAAAATATTTACAAATAATGTATCTGATAAGAGATTAAATCCACTCACATAGGGAGGGCAATCTGCTTTACTTAGTCGATCAATTCAAATATTAATCTCAGCCAGAAACACCCTCCAGACACCTACATGTTTGGCCAAGTGTCTAGGTACCCCATGGCCCAGTCAGGTTGAGACATACCATTAACTTTCACATTGTTCTGCTTTCTCACAAAAATACATAGCAACATCATTTTGATAGATTCATAACTAAACTTCTTTAGAAACTCACACAAATAAGGAAAGGAGACATTTTCTGAATATCTACATTTGAGTGACTTTTGCCAACAATAACCTGTTCCAGTCCAATAGAAACTTCTGCAATCAGAAAAATGTTCTATAATTGCCCTATCCAATAGAATAATCACTAGTCATATATGGCTATAATTGAGCCCTTAAATGTGGCTAGTGCGACTGAGAAAGTGAAATTTTTATTTCATTCTATTTTAATTAATTTAAAATAGTCATTTGTAGCCAGGAGATACCATATTGGCCGTCAAAACTCTAGATGATACAATATTTTTTAAAAGAGGGTTAAATTCTCAAGTATTTAATACTCAGATGAATAAACACTTCCTGCTGACCTTTCTATATAGAAAGAAAAATATCAAGGGAAATGTGAATGATGGATATATTTTTTTAAATGTTCATTCATTTATTTTTGAGAGAGAGAGAGAGAGGCAGAGCACATGCAGGGAGAGGAGCAGAGAGAGGGAGACACAGAATCCGAAGCAGACTCCAGGCTTTGAGCTGTCAGCACAGAGCCCCAAGCAGGGCTCGAACTCACAGACCACAAGAAGTCAGATGCTTAACCGACTGAGCCACTCAGGCCTCCCAAGAATGATGGTTATCTTGATGATTTACATCTTGAGCTTAGGTTGGGGCTTTGGCGTATTGACTTTTAGTATTGACTAAAGGGTCACCAAAATGTAAATTAAAAGTACTTAATTCCTTTCCTGCTTCATATTCAATCACTCTCAAATTGTTCAAATGGGTTCACTTGCTTCAATCAAAGAAAATTAGACATTGGTCTTCAATGCAAAAATGCACTCATAAGCCTCAATTCATAAGAGTAACATTTGCATTTTAACGGTAGTATGTTAAAAGGAATATCTATACAATAAGCCTCCTACAGGTGTGAAAATAGTACCTAGAAAAATAATTCACTTCTACCACTGTAGTAAGACACCTTCAAGCGGCTCACTAGTCTTTCATGGGGCATCCCGGACACATTATGGAGGTGCCATCTTCCACATCCATTATCTTTCATTGGAGACAAGGGATGAGCTGGATCACAATGGGTAATTCTCAGTGGGAAGTACAGCACTAACAATTTGCAAGTGGGTAGGTGACACAAAAGTTAGAGAAGGCTGGGTTAGTACCGTGCCCACAAGTCGCATTCCACGGCAGGTAAGGCCAGTTGGTACATTGGAGAGATTTGGGAGCACCTGGGCGGCTCAGTTGATTAAACATCTGACTCTTGATTTCGGCTCAGGTCATAATCTCATGGTTAGTGAAATCTGCGCTGACAGCGTGGAGCCTGCTTGGGATGCTCTCTCCCTCTCTTTCTTTCTGCCCTTCCCCTGCTCATTTTCTCTCTCAAAATAAATAAATAAATGTTAAAAAAAACATTTTTTTTAGATTTCTGGTACATTTTCTAAATATTCTGAATGCCATATAGATTATTTTTCATTGTAATGGCATTACATAAATGCCAAATTAAACCACCAATGCTTAATGTCAAAAATACTAGTTTTTCTTGATCAGATATTTTACCTCTTGATTCTAATATTTTCACACATAATATTTAATTCTTGAGTCTCTACAAAAATGTAGATAATTCTTGGAATGCTGACAGAGCCTCTCATCTTCACCATAGAGTTCTATCAGTAGCAGCTAGAAATTTAGCCTCTCACATCCTTAAGTAATACACAAATAAATATTCAGGAAATACCAGTTTTGATCCCGAGTCCGAATTCTGTCTTAAATCATTCAGCCAATGTGTTTCTTGGTGGAATCAGTTTTATTAACTTTTACTTTAAGGTCTAAATGATTTTTCTGCTGAAAATTTTCAGATTGATGCCAATAGTCCTCTATTTAAATTATTCTCTAAATACATTTTAGTAATTTTTCACTCTCAAACATATCAAGAATGTAACAATTCTCAGGCCCACATGGGTAGCTCAGTTGTTTGAGCACCTGACTCTTGATTTCAGCTTAAGTTATGATCTCAGGGTTGTGTGACTGAGCCCCGCATCAGGCTCCACACTGGAGCATGGAGTCTGCTTAAGATTCTTTCTCTCCCTCTGCCCCTCTTCCCCACTTGTGCTCTCTCTCTCTGTAAAATAAAAGGTAAAAATAATAGAATATTTTTTTAAAAAAGAATGTAAAAACTCTGCTATTGGCCAAGTCGAATTTAACCGCCAGATGTAGAGATTGGAATGCCATTTTAGTCACAGTCTGACTAATGTCTGTGACTCTGATGCTTCACAAGAACAATCTGATATATAAAATAAATGTGGGGTATTGTTTTATGTTTGTTTTGGTTTTTGTTTTGTTTTGGCAAAAAGCTCATCTTTTGCCTGAAAATAAGATGTATATGTTACTGCTGAAGTTTTTTGTAGAGGCACCAATATGTGCTAGAATGCTATGAATTGAGCTATGGAGTAAACATATATGCATTTATGCAACATTAATAGCATCTGTCTTCTCTGTAGATTCTACATTTTCATCTATAGTGGTAATTTTATTCTATTCTTGGAAAAACTATCCTTTATTATCCTTTATTCGATACCTATTCCTCATTAGTTTCAGTATTAAGTTTAGGCCAGAGTTTCTCAATCTCAGCCTTATTCATGTTTTGGGCTGGATAATTATTATTGTGAGGGGTTTTCCTGTGCATTGCAGGATGCTTAGCAGCCTCCTTTCTTCCACCCTGCTATATGCCACTAGCACCCCACCCCAAAGTTTTGATATCCAAAAATGGCTCTAGACATTTTTCTAAAAATCCCTTCAGAGGAAAAATATCTCCAGTTGGGAATCACAGTCTAGGCCCACTAGACAAGCCCAGGCACTAATACTTTGCCCAGAAAATCTGCTAAAAGATGTTATCAGGGGCACCTGGGTGGCTCAGTCAGTTGAGCATCCGACTTCAGCTCAGGTCATGATTTCACGGTTCAAGAGTTCGAGCCCCGTGTCAGGCTCTGTGCTGACAGCTCAGAGCCTGGAGCCTGCTTCTGATTCTGTGTCTCCCCATCTCTCTGCCCCACCCCCCACTTGTGCTCTGTCTGTCTCTCTCTCTCCCTCACAAAAATAAATAAAAACATTTAAAAAATTTTTTTAAAAAGACGTTATCAAAGATATCAAATCTGAACAAGCTGAGATCTTTGTTGAATACCTACATGTATACGCATTCCAAATGGAGATTTAGCTAATAGGGACTTCGAGTATCCCTTTAGGAAGAAGATCCATAATACTTAGGAAAGGCTCTAACTGTACCATTCTTCACCTTCTTTTGACCTACGCAATGTTTCATAAATTTCTGATACTCTTTTGCTTCATTCCAAATGCTAAAAACCTCTCTGGTGGGTGTGTAATTTCCTTTCGAGAAGAGTTTTGTGCAACTATGACTACTTCTTAATGACTTGAGTAAATTATTCTATCAACACGGCCTGAAAAAACTCTTACTCACATAAGCAGAAAATCTTCATTAATTTATTTGAGTTTTCTTTTCAGTTTCAAGTAATTTGGGTGATCATGTCCACTCTTCACAAACCTGGGATCGTTTTTATGAGCCAAGTTTCTCAGAGAATTTGTGGTCGAAATAAACATTTTACATAATACTGATGAGATGTTCGAAGTAAATAATCAGTTTCCAATGTTTATGCATTCTGAATTTCTTGACTACAACATCTAGAGAATTCAACAGGACATAAACATCACTGACGGAACAAAGCATTTTGGAAAACTTCTGTTTTCAGAAGTGATAAAACAAGCAAGCCAACGATGCAGTCTCCTCCTGTCTCTCTGCCTCTTCTTTCCCCCTCCTCAAATGGTCACCTGGGCAAATGGTAGAGAGTCAGTACCTTCCTGTAACTCCTGCCTTATAGGCCTATAATTCATATCAGTCCTTACTGAAAAAGTTTTCATAAGAGGTGACTGCCACTTTTTGCTGGAGGTTACGACATTGGAAGTTCACCAATGTAGGAAAAATACAATAAATCTAAACAAAAGCTGGATGTATGTCAAAACACTAAAATTTAAGTATCATTCTTTTAGCTTTCCTCCAGTTGCATAAAAAGAACAAATCCAAATCAGCATTTTTCTTTGTGCTTTTTAGAGATTTCTTTGAACTTCCTTTGAACTAACTAGATTCCGTTAACAGGCTCTATTTGACAGTCCATAGCCATAAAGCAATTGGAAGTTAGAAAAATAATTCCATTTAGGAAGTAAAACACTCTGTAATCTTTAGTTATAATCTGTAAAGTAACAAATACTTAGTTTTAATTATTTTAAATCAACAGTTGGCTTTATCTTCCAAACT
This sequence comes from Paguma larvata, assembly GCA_030068075.1. Taxonomy (NCBI): domain Eukaryota; kingdom Metazoa; phylum Chordata; class Mammalia; order Carnivora; family Viverridae; genus Paguma; species Paguma larvata. The sequence continues at coordinate 80,810,612 of CM057823.1, forward strand.
GATGTCTTTCTCCCCTTACTGCTTAAACCATATTTTTAAAAATTTTATTCTTTTGTTAAAATTCTAATCTGTATCTTACTTTGAATTATTTTTAAGCATCTTGGAAAATGTTTGGTTCTATTCCTCTTCAATGTAAAGTGTGATGGGGCAATCAGCTTTCCATGTTTTGTTTTGTTTTGTAAATTAGTAGTTGACTTCAGAAAAGGAACAGAATTTTTACAGTGTGATCTGAGACTTCTATTGTAACACAGCTTCGATACTTGCATGAATAGGCCCATGTTTTCTAATGCCACTTAACTCTTCTAACTCTCCATGTTACTGCCGCTGACCATTTTATAACACTAAAGTAACTATCAATTTATATAGTCAAATACACAAGAAATTCTCCCTATAACAAAATGTGTTTGAGAACTGACTCATATTCTATTAGGAAGTTAAATCAAAATTCCTTAATGAGTTTTAGACTCTCTTGCTTTTACTTGAACTTGACATTATTTCTAACTTCGAATTTGTGACAAATGCTAACTTGAATTAACTTTTAAAAGTTCATATTAATCAAAATTATACAGAGAGGCGTTGCCAAAAAGAAATTCAGTGATGTATCTGAGAAACAAGATTTCCAAATGTTGTATAAGTTGCAAATCTAGCATGCCTTCAAACACAGGCAGGTGATGATGGAGGGCTACCAGTACACAGCAGATTTGATTAACAGTATGATGGACTTTAGCAGGAAAGCCAAAGACAGTCTTAAAGGGTCAGAAGGAATTAGAGAACTAAATGTGGCAAGGAATCATAGTATGCCTGAAGAATGAGAATGAGGATTAAAATGGAGAATCAGTATATACGTAGACAGAAAAGAGCCTGGAAGACCAAGTATCAGAAGGCAAAGTCCAGGCAAGATATTTGGGGGAGATCACCCAAGTTTAAGTCAACAGACCTGGATTCAAATGGGCACGTCCATTTATAAGCTATAAGACCTCTGGCTAGGCTTCAGTTTCCTCACCAGCATTCCAAAGGAATCAACTTCACAGCATAAAGCAAGTGGGAAATCAGAATCAAGGTAACTCACTTTGTCCACAGAGTCAGTCATTTTGCATGGTACCTGTAATGTACAGGCCAATACTAACATAGTTTACAAAGACTTGCAGGCATGAGGAAGAAATGGAGAACACTGGCACAAAACAATAAAGGCAAGAATCCCTGGGTGATAAGAGGTAAATCTCAAACAGGACTCTGGAAGAGAAAGTCTTAAGTCATTTGAGAGTCTTTATGTTACCATCTTGGATTTTTATAAAGCCTGTGACCCTTTAAGGCTTTAGTAATATTCCAACAAAGCAACAAATGTGTTAGAGACCCTCATGGTATGAAGCCAACTTCCACTGGCTCAGTTCTACAGAGGATCACTTCCCTAAGGTTTTCTGCTAGACTTATACCAGCCATCTGCTTGAAGCACACTAATCACAGCACACCAAAAGAAAGCTTTATTTTTAAAACCCCAGCCACCATAAATTACTATATAAATATATACTGTAGTAGACCAAGTTCCTGGTATCCCACTAGAGACTATCTTTTCTCAGGTATTCCCACACTCACCTTGCAAACATGTTTTATTATTTGCAATAAGGAGAAGGTACTCAGGCATACAGATTACATCGTTTGTTCAAGGCCATATCAATCACAAATAGCAGAGACAATGCCCCAACCCTGGTCTGTCTGATTGGTTGCTCCCCTTGCCTCAGAAAAAGAAGGAAAAGGAGAGAGGGAAGAGGAGCAAGGGGAGGGGTAGCAAGAAAACAGGGTTTCTGTTGACCGTATTCAGTTCTCACAGGTGCCACAACATACTTTCAAGTTGAGACATTATTATCAATGCCTTCTGCTAGAATAAGCCCTTTACTTGGAGCCTGGGTCTATAATCCCACCATTCCTAATCAGGTCTTGAGACAAACAGGCTTTCCTTGTTTCCAAGCTGTCTTTTAATGTACATAGTTTTCTAAATTTTTTTTTTTTGGCATAACAGAACAATTTAGGAGCCTCCTGATTCAGCTAGTGATCATGCTGGCAATAAAATCCCTGCCCTCAGCACCAAGCTGCCAAAATAATTGGCTTTGTGTCTTGAATCATCCTACCTGGCTAACAAGCTCTGGGCATTTCAAAATAAAAGAGGGGAGAAGGTTATCCCTCCATATGAAGAAACAGACATTCTACCAGTTATGAAACATAAATCAAAATCAAATTCAGTTACCAACTTGTTTCTCATAGGAATGACCTTCTATCACCTCGAGAATGGGATGGAGTGATCCACAAGATATTACACTTTACTGTACACAGATTACTAGATATCCCAATCACTCTTTAATTTATTTGCAGTAGCCCCAAGAAGCTCTAAAGTAAACTAGCTGATTATAGCAGTGATGTGAGCTGGATGTCACATAAACTCTTCCCCTTGTCCATCACATGAGAAGGAAAGCAGTATTTCAGTCTCATCCTTTAACTCATATTTCTGCCCAAGGGCCACCATTGTTCCATCTCCCCCTCATGGGCATATTAAAACAATGGGATTCAAACTTACACCTTCAAAGTACAGGATAACATATTGTAGCCTATGATGAGTTAGAAAGAGTACATTGATTCCCTTCACATTTTCTTCAAACACCAGTTCCACTGGCACCAACAGTAATGGGTTCCATGATTTTCAACTCTTCCACAGAGTCTAGGAAGCCCACGGCACCCCCTCACAACCCATACAACTCTGAGAAACCCAGACTCATTCCAGTTAGGAAAGCACAGCTTACACCTTGGCTTACATCTTGACATTTCCCATGACCTTTTACTTGAAGACAGGGTTCTGTGCCTTAAACCAATGGTTTCCAAGGGCTAAACTACCAATGTGGGGGCACCTTGGTGGCTCAGTCAGTTAGCGCCTGACTCTTGGTTTAAGCTCAGGTCATGACCTCACGATTTGTGAGTTCAAGCCCCACATTGGGCTTCATGCTGACACTGCACAGCCTGCTTGGGATTCTCTCTCTCTCTCTCTCTCTCTCTCTGCCCCTCCCCTACTTGCTCTGTCTCTCTCAAAATAAATATACTTTAAAAAAAATTATTAAAAAAAGAAAACTAACAATGTGGGTCAGGTTGTATCCTCCGAGAAATCTACATCAAGATATAATTATAAGTGCTAGAGATATATTTATGGAAAACCTATAGAGGGTAAAGGAGGAAAGAGTAAGAACAGGAAAGGAGCATATTCAGACATCAACACAGGAGTCACACCTGATAAAGAAGATAAAGGAGGAAGGATCAGGTAGGAAGAGCCTCCAACCACAGCACAGTTGTCAGAAAGCCTCAGCTGCTAATGAGGACTTTACAGGCCACAGCTAATCATTAGAGTTACTCGATCCTTGTTCTAGTACCTCCAAGTTGCTCAGTTACCAGGAGCACACTCAGGGAAGAATGGCCTGGCACAAATGGGTGGATTCAAAGATGTGGCAGCTGGAACTGTAAATCAACAGTGTCCCATGCAGTAGGTGTTTTAAAAGGATGATCTAAGCCAGGTCCTCTGTAGCTGTCACACCTTCCTGGGAACACTGCTTACGTAGTTTAGATATTTGAACAGTGGGAAATAAAAAAATGACTTCTCAGGCATATTTATATATAACTATGAGTAACATTTTTCAAACTGCATGTGTGTTCATGTAGCAGGGCTATTTTGTGAAATCACCTGAAGTTTCTCACCACTCCCCATCCAAGTGACTCCACTGCTTTGGCCATGGGTCAAATAGCTAAATACAGAGAGAGAGAGGGAAAGTCTTCATTAGGGATTAAAAACAGACACTTGAATTTACAACAAGGAAAAGTCTTTGTCTAAGAGATTTGAGAGAGAATAATAAAAGATAAGTTTTTATTTTTGTCTTTTAGTTTCTCAAAATTAAGCCTTAAAGGGGCACAAAGTATATTCTATAGAGATTAAAAATAAAAGAGATCAAGCACCAGTTCATTCTATACTCCCACTCCCAATACTAGATAAACATTACCTAATCCGAGATAGGAAAGAGTTTAAGAAAGGAGAAGATAAAGAGAGATTAGATTCTGGTAAATCCCTGAGAAAGACCTGGTGTCCTTATCCTCCCCAGAACTCAAACCAGGTGGGTATCAGACATGATAAACCCCAAGGTGAGGTTGTACCTTCAAGGGCAGAGAGCTAAGGAGTGAGGATCTGTGTCTCCCTTCCTGACAATGTCTAGAGAGGTGATAAGCCTCAAGAGGACTGTCTCTGCGTCCACCACTAAATGGGTGGTGAGCACCTATGCAGGGAGTGTCTGAGACAGAACACCAAGTCTCTTATAGGAATGATACAGGAGAATATTCTAATGTTTCCCACACTTCCAAGAGGGGTACGTAAAGTAGCTGAGTAAGCTGATAACTTAAATGATGTCTCAAGATTCTTTTCCACAGAAAAGAATGACATCAGTGCTCCGCAAAGTGTCATCCATAGATGGATGGATGGTGGTCCACAGACTGGTAATTAAAGGCCCACGTGAAATAAGTACAGAAATTGAAAGCAAGCACTTGGAATACTGACAGCATCTGACATTATCACAACATCCAAATGTGTGATTGGTAGACCCTCCTTTTGAAGAAGGTATAACCAATTTGTAGATTCAGATTTGTGTACTGAGTTGCATGTCATATAAGCTGCATACTAGGACTGGTTAACAAAAGAAAAAAAAGGAAGAATATCTTCTTTCCCTACAAACAGTCTGAGAAGTACTGGCATATGCTATCCATAAGGAGACCAAAACAGGTCCAGGCATCTCAGTGGGTCAATGTCAACAGCAAAAGTCCATACAGGACAGGGTACATGGCAGAGAATGCATGCAGCAGAGCATCCCTGTTCCCCTAAACCATAACCACCACCAAAGGTGTGAAGTGACTGAGAAAATACTGATGTGTGTGGGTTTAGAGAATGAACCAGATTATGTTTTCTGACACTAGGTATATACTGTAAGAGCTCAGATTAAATTCAATTATAGAAAGTTTTGAAAATGAATGCACTTCTCCCACTAGGGTTTGTGGCAAAAGAAAATACGACATGTGCTTTGCTGCAGCATTTCCTAATGTACATTCCAACAGAGACTTCCCAAACAGCCTGAATATTTCCATTTTAAAATACTGAAACAATGTCTCTCAATAAGAACATAATTTATGTGGCCTTGTTAATTGATGCATACAAGGAAGCACACGTTTTGTCACTAAGGCTAAAATAGGGAACACTGAGGGAAGTTTTAACAGTAAACATGCGTTATTTCATTTTATGTTCAAAAATATCATTTGCTGGTTTGGATTTAAGGAACTCAGCTAACTCCAAGGAAAACAGGACTTACTGAAAGCAGACTAATGGACAGGAAAGGGCACGTTACTAGAATGCCGTCAACAACCGAGGGGACTCTCAGGACTGGACACTCCTGAGGTCTCCTCTATCTTTAGTGGTGTCTTTCTCAAGGTGGCAAAAGTGAGTGCCTTCCTCTGCTTCTCTTCGTGTATCCATTCCATCTCTGTCAATGGGCTTCTTTAGAGGATTCACAGTTGCTATCCATCATGGCCACTCATCTCAATTTTCAACCTCAAACAACACTGCCAACCAAAACGTAGTTCAAATTCCTGAAATAGAGGATTATATTGGCTGTTTATTTCTTCCTTAAAGTAGACCCCACCCATAAGAGTACCCTGTTTAGTCTTAGACAGACTGCTCTCAGGTCAGTTAATCTCCTAAATCTAACCAGCTTCGTACCACTAGAATAAGGGTAAGAATCATTAGAGTCACACAACTATTCTTCCATCAGGGTGAAAGGCAAGAGTTTTGCTCAAAAATAGACAGTAGGTTTGCATGAGGCTTGAGGGTTGGCACGTTCATTACGTCTAAGAGCAGGTACAGCCCATAGATCCAACTGTTTTCTCTTCGCCAGGAATCTCTAGATAATGCCGACAGGAAAGCCTCAGCAGCATGGAGGATGAATGGTAGACATGCATTTTTCACATTCTGTGGAATCCCTGCACTTGCTTCTCAAGTGTTTCCACATTTTCTATTTTCTATCACCATCTTTTAAAGGGGAGGGATTACTAAAGCGATGCATAATTACTCTTTTTAATATTAATTCCTAAGGTTGGAAAATATCATGATCTTCACTTGACTCATTTGACTCTTTAAGCACTCAATTCTTTTTGGCCCAAAGCACCTTACGTAATGACATTGCAAATAAAATAAATATAGGAAAAAAAAAAACTCAGTGTCAACTATATGCCTTCATTCCAATTGATATCACAGAATGACAAGCACAATGTGAGAGTGAGCCCCTTCACTCCAAAGAATATTTTAAAGTCTACAGCAACAAAGAAAATACAAGTGTGTTACAGAATCTCTTCTTCTATCATCTCTAAACAATTAACCTCATTTACTCAGGACCCTTTGAGTTAGTGAATCACTTCCCAACCCTTCTGCTCTTCCATCAGTGTAAATTCCCCTATCGCCTTCTCCACAAGGATCCAAAGCCACTCTCCTCACATAACGGCACCCTTCCACGTTTCTCTCATATCTTGGCTCGTGCACTGTCAGCATCACCAGCTCTTTTCCCTTAGGATAAAGGGAGAAGTTATAGGATGTTATCACACCCAGGAGAAAACTCATCTGGCCTAAGGCAACCCCCCCCCCATATGTCCAGATATATCTTCAAAGAGGGGATAAGAGGGGGGAAAGAAGTTAGAGAAATGAGACTTTGATAAATTTACTGCCACTGATCAGGTCACAGAGTTTTGCTGTTATTGTTCTAGGTATTACCTAGAATCACAGATAACATGTCAGAAAAAGATGTGTATTTTATTTATAAGATCGGACGGTTTAGAAGTATATTCTTCGGTCAGAAACAGGTTTTTAAAGTTTGAGGGATAAAATAGCCATCTGAAGCTTATCAAGAAGGCTATCAATGACAGGCAGTTAAGGTAAGACAGTGCTCATTAGGGAGCAGGGACTTCACCACTAACATTCCAGATGGCCAAGACAGGAACGGGCACATGCTCCCTGGAGGAGTTCAGTCAGGAGGAAAGAGAGAGCAAAACGGAGAGCAATGAATGTGCCCGTCCACTTCCCACACTCGTCATCAGGGGAATCCTAGAGGCCCAAGGGAGTGAGGGCGTGAGGAGAGGTCAGAGATGTTACAGTGATGGATGTCCCCTCACCCTGCAGGAAACATCAGGGACACGAATAAATGTATTCTCCCGACACTGACGTTTCCAAATCATTTGGTCAAAAAGAACCAAATAATTGAAAACTCTCACCTGTGGTCAGCATCCTGAGGTTTGATAACTACTTCAAACATTGCCTCTAGTTGAGAATTAGCTCCAACATTCAAAAAAGTCAAACATAAAATAAAAACTTTAAAAGATGGCAAAAATTTCACACATGGTATAGAGGTTAACGGAAGAATGAAAACTGTAATTGTCCTGTTGTTTAAACAATCTAAGAGCGAATGTTTTCATTTTAAAATGCAGCTAAACAGAGACCTAAACAATACCTAAACAAAAACTCAGGGTAACTGACACTTTTTCTTTATAATTGTGGAATTTAATAATGACATCAGATTGAAAAAGAATGTAGTGAGAAGAAAATGACTCGCTTTACAGCTTACATGTTCTTACGACAAATGGTAACTTAAAAAAATAAATAAATAAAAGGCAAGAAAATATGCAGAAAGGGGTGGGAGTGGGGGCAAAAGTTCAGTGATTTTTAGTCTGACCCAGTGTACTACTAAAGACAGATATGGTATTCTATATTCTAGTAGCCTGAATTAAAAATCATCCTGTCAACACAAAATTTCTACTTAGCTCTAACACAAAGGAAATGCTAGTTTTAGGATATAGTTCTCAACAGATTAAAGGTTAACCCTGGGTTTACTGAAATCTGTGGAATTAAAGGAAATTATCCTAATGGGTGTGTTGCATTCCAGTGCCTCAGGATCATAAATTTAATAAAATCTTGTTAAACCTAGGTGAGTAAAGCACACAGATTCTTGCTATAAATGGCATAAATCCAAATAAAACAGGCTTATGCAAAGTAGGAAAGTGACTGACTCACAATGGAAAAGTTCATGGGGAGGAAGGAGTAGGTCCAGGTGCTCAGACAATATTGGGAAGAATCTCTACTCATCTTTGTTTTGTTTCGTTTTTAATATTTGTTTATTCGTTTTGGGAGAGAGCAGGCAGAGGGGAGGGGCAGAGAGAGAGGAAGAGAGAGAATTCCAAGCAGGGCTCTACCCAATGACCCTGGGAACATGATCTGAGCTGAAATCAAGAATTGGAAGCTTAGTGACTGAGCCACCGAGGCACACCTCTACTCATCTTTTGTTCAACCTTTCCTTACGTTACATGTTTCTCAGGCAGACTTTCTCTCTGATTAGACTTCAACCATCACAGCTGTAAGGTCAGCAGAAAGAAAATGTTTCCTTTCTACTTACTCTAGCAGAAATCCTAAAATTTGGACTTCTCTGGGCCATCCATTTCTCACAGAACCAGTGCCCAAGCGCCAAGGAGAATGGTTGTGTTATTTAGCCAGAGCCAGGTAAATGAATGCCACCGTTCTTCCAATGAGCAGATCAACTCTACTAAACTACATGAACTGGGAGTGCAAGAAGAACAATTCACAGAGGAAAATACAAGAAGTATAGATGTCGAGTAGTTCAAACAACCGGTACCAGTGGGAGCTCACTGTTGGAGTGTGAGATTGCAGATAGGAAAGGAAGGAGGTTAGAGTGATCCATGTGGTGATGGAGTGGGGTATAAACTAATCTTTGGTTAATATAAATATAGATGATCATCTATAAAATATGTATGGATGTGCAAATACAGTCTCATGTATATACCATAGATTTCCCTGTTCTGTAAGCTGAAAGGGCCTAGGAGCGACAACCCATCAGGAGTGACAAGCACACTTAGTGCAAAGATCTTGGTTTCTCACACCATTCTCCAATAAAAGGAACCAAGGCTTCTTGGATAAATAGCTGATTCTAGGAACAGGGCAAGAAGAACACAAGATACGCTTGCAGCCTCATGTAGTGCAAGAGAGGAAGGAGTTGCTCAAGCAAAAAAAGCAAGAAAAAAAATAAACAAAATCCAACAATGATGGGAGTATGTTACAGGAACACAGGAGCTGACTGAAAGCACTCCAAATGGCCAAAGTCAGAAAATGTGGCACAACCAAATAAAGTAATATAAACCTGTAACACAGAATATAAGATAAATACCCATGAGTTCATACAGATGTAAATAATTGATTGAATAAGTGTGTAAATAGGGGGAAAGAAACTCCCTTGCAGAAAAATTCCAAGTAACTTAGGCTGATACTCAACCTTCAAGGAAGTGAAGCAGAACTCCTTGCTCCTTAGGTGTGGACTGCACATCAGAGGACAGTATAGAAAGAGGGGAAAAGAGGAACCTTAAAGTGGAAAAACCTCACACAAACCACTTCAGCTAGGTGAGCAAGGTTAAAATCAACAGCAGGAAGTCATGTTGACAGTATGTACTCGTGATATGATGTGATGAGAACAGCACTTCATCTATGGGCCTTCTTCCCGAAAATCTACAACACCGGTCTAATCATGAGAAAAGCATCTGGTAAATCTCAACCTAAATGAGGTGCATTCTACAAAATATCTATCTAATACTCCTTGACATTTTCAAGGCCATCAAAAACGAGGAAAGTGTGAAAAACTGTCATAGCCAAGAAGAGCTTAAGGCGGCATGATGACTAAGTATAATGTGATTATTCTGGACAGAACCCAGGGAAAACAATAACAAAAAGGACATTAGGGAAAAATCAGAAAAATCACAGAAATCCAAAAAAAGTATGGACTTTTGTTAATGATAAGGTATTAATATTGGTTTATTAACATTAACTAATATACCATATTAATGTAAGACATTAATAATAGGTTGCAAGGTATAAGGAACTCCTATACTATCCTCACAATTTTGGTGTGAATCTAAAACTGTTCCAAAATAAAAATTTAAAAATAAAAACAGATAAGGCATAAATAGTCAAGAGATACAGAAGACTAATATCCTCCCATTAAGATGTCAAGAAGAAGAAATAGAGGAAATGCCCCCCCACAAAAAGAAAAGATCCACATGCTAATCCCCAGCACCTGTGAATTACCTTACATGACAAGAAGAATTTTGCCGAGGTGATTAAGATCAATAACTTTTAGGTAAGGAGATTATCCTGATCATCCAGGTAGGACCAATCGCATCACAGAATCTTTAAAAGCATAGAACCTCCCCAAGCTACAGAGATCAGAAGAGTTGGCCGTATGAAAAGGATTCAGTCAGTCATTGCTGTCTTTATGGATGGAAAAAAAGGGGGCCATAAGCCAAAAAGTGTAGGTGGCCTCCAAAGCTGGAAAAGGCAAAGAAAATGAATTCTCCCCTAGAACTTCCAGAAAGGAATGCAGCCCTGTCAATACCTTCATTGAGCCTCAGTGTCCTATTTCTGAGCTACAGAACTGTAAGGTAATAAGTTTACTGTGTAAGCCATAATAATAATAATAATAATAATAATAATAATAATAATAATATCTGGTCCGGCCAGGAACTTGTACATCAGTTAAAGAACTGACCCTCAGAGCTAAGCTGGACCCAAAATAATGACTGTTCTATTATAACATCATGACTGGATGTCTGAAAACAGAGGGAAGTTGAGGAAATCTATTCCTGGCATTGTGCTAGATGAGTTACCAAACATGCATTTAGTCATCATGACAAATTGGTGAAATTTACTGTATCTATATGAATTTTGCTTTTTTAACACTTTTATTTCTATGCTGACACTTTATACCTTTTAATTCACTGTGAGAATATTTTAATTTTACCATATTAAGGACAGTTTTAATAGCTCCTTAAAAACCATTGCTAGTTCTAAAATCTGATTCACCTTAGGACTAAACCCATTTGATTTTCTTTTTTCACTTGAAAATGTGTTCCATTTTCTTGGTCTTTTTTTTTTTTAATGTTTATTTATTTTTGAGACAGAGAGAGACAGCATGAGTGGGGGAGGGACAGAGAGAGAGGGAGACACAGAATCTGAAGCAGGCTCCAGGCTCTGCGCTGTCTGCACAGAGCCTGACGCGGGGCTCGAACTCACGGACGGCGAGATCATGACCTGAGCCGAAGTCGGCCGCTCAACCGACTGAGCCACCCAGGCGACTTTCTTGGTCTTTTTAATGTGAGGTAATTCTGGACTTAATGCTGGATATTTTCAATGTTAGATTGTAGAGATTCTGAACTTGGGGTTTTTTGGGGTCGTGTTTCTTTTTTCAACACATATTGCTTTATTATAGCCCTGAGATTCTAATTTGGGGGCAGTAGCTCCAGTGTCTCTTCAGACTTTTCCTCATTAGCTGAGTTGCTCTCAGTCTGCTGAACATAGAAGCATGGACCTGAGATAAATCAGATATGCAGATAGACAGAATTTTTGGATCCCTTCTCTGGCTCTTTACTTTCTGGGATTCCCCTACTCTTTCCAGCAGCCATATTTTTCTGGCTTCAGTCTTCTAGTTCTCTTGGCCAGAAAACCGGTGTTTTCCCACTGTTGTTCCTGCCTCCCCTACAGGATCTGTGCAGACTGTACTTAGTCCTAGACCAAAAAATGAAAAAAAATGAGGAACTTACTAGAAACCCCATAGTTCCCTCTGAGTGTGTACACAAGAATGCTTCTATTCATTCTCCAAGTAATTGCTCTGTAGTATATCCAAGTTTCATAGTTGTTTTCTGCAGTGGAGTCAACCACTAGCACCCTGGTCCATCAATGTCAGAAGCAAAAGCCTCCCAGATCATTTGATGCTAAGAAAAAAAAAATTCCTATCATCGTACTGATTTTCAAAAGTCAAATGATACAAAGTTTTTTTTTTTAATGTAGAAATGATTTTTCCTGAGATAATTAAATATCTATAAATATTCATTCTTATATCTTAAAAAATGAAGAGTAGAAATCAAAGAAAGAAGTTTCTAGTATTTTTTAAAGTATCTATTAGATGCCTACTAACACAGTGCAATACCCTTGTTATCTCATTTATTTTTCCCACTAACAGTCAGATGCATTATGTCCACTATTTAATGTTTAAGAAAATTGTTTCAGAAAGTTTGAGGAAATAGCAAGACTAAGCTTTGATTTCATGTCCTTTTTGTTAAGTTTATTTATTTATTTTTGAGAGAGAAAGAGAGTGTGAGCAGGGAGGGGCAGAAAGAGAGGGAGAGAGAATTCCAAGAAGGTTCCACACTGTCAGAGCAGAGCCTGACACGGGCTTGATCTCACAAACCATAAGATCATGACCTGAGACAAAATCAAGAGTCAGATGCTTAACACTGACTGAGTCACTCAGGCGTCCCAAGAAAATTGTTTCAGAAAGTTTGAGGAAATAACGAGACTAAGCTTTGATCTCATGTCTTCTGAATCCATGCCCATAGTCCCTTCTACCAAGCCATGGTTTCCTGAGAAATGTATGATGTGTAACTTTAAATAATTTTACCAGAATTGAAAAGGACAAGAATGTTTAGCAGGAATAGTATCTTAATTCCAAATCTGAACCTTAAAAATTTTTCTTTGAGGTTTTCAATTGAGCATTTAATGAGGACCAAATTTATTTCAGCTACACTGTTAGTAATAAAAATGAATAAGTGTAGCCCATGCCCTGAAAGGAACACACGATGTAGTGAAAGATGAATCCATAATCATTTCATGAGATACTTACTCTGTCATTAAATCCATACTCTCATAAGAAAGTTTGCTTCGGTATAGAAAAAAGAACATGATTTAAAATAAACTGTTTATTTCACTAGTTATAAACACAGAGAACCCAAGGGTTCTCAAGTGAAAAAAATAAATACTTGTTCCATAAAACATATTACAAATGTCAGTCTGAACATTATTAGCACTGACTCAAGATTTATCTGATCTACATCTTTCATGAGATGGAAAGATTTAAAAATGTTCATGAAGAATTTCAACCACCAAAGACAAAATAGCAGATAGAATATCTTTCTAAATAAATACATGGGAAAGAACCAGTGCCAAACCAGAGACTTATTACTACTCATATCTTCTAGAAAATGTAATGTGCGTGCATGCATAGAATCCGTCATTTTGGTACAATGAGGCAATGGCAATGACTACTAATGAATTCTTAAGAGACTAGATAGAAAAATAAAGGCTCTAAATGACAAAGCTAGTAAACAATATTGGGCAAGGGAGATAGGCAAAACAGATGAAAAATGTCTTGTTAAAATTCAAACTGTGTTTATTCGAAATGCCAGAACTGAAATTCTGGGTAATGTATGTAATGTTTTACATTATAGTGTACTAAATATATATTAAAATTACTATTTTTTCCATTTCCCTACATATTTATAAGCAACAGTAAGAAAGCTCTTAATGTCTTGACAGAGACAGTTAAAGATCATGAAACAATCACAGTTTCTCCCATTGATTATTAAGATTACTTTGCAAAATCTCAATGTACACAATCATTTCTATGATCCCACACCACTGTTAAAAAGACTACTTACAAATACAAATCTAGTGTTTCTGTCATACTTTAAGTTACACTCATTTCTCAGAAAAAAAAAAATGGCAAATACTCTCTGTGTTTTCCTGGACTAAAGAAAATGGTATAGAAATCTTCAACAAACTGTTTCAACATGAAACTTCAACAAACCATATAAGCTTATTAGTTGGCCTCAAACCTCCCTTTTCGACTGTTTATAACATCTCACTTAGTCCCCAGAAAAATAACAGGCAAAAATGTTGAGTGCATCCATGCACGTCTAGGAATATGCACATACTATATTTTAATTGATAATGTAAATCTTTCTGACATCTACCAATTAGGGAAGGAGAGTTTGATGGGAAGTACTTTAAGATATATAAATTTACTACTTTCTTGTATATAATATAATTCAAAGATAGTTAACAAAGTGTGGCCAAGTAGAGTTCCTTCAAGAAAGTGTTTTTATCAATACTTTATAAGCTTTAATTATTAGCACATAACTGGAATATCCGAATCTATATCTCTCTCAAAAGAGTTAAAACTTCTATTCCAATCATCTTTTAAAATGTTAATTAGCTTAATCACACTCTGGATTACCAGTAGGGTGACAAAATTGGATTTCTACAGAAACAAAAATCTTTTTAAAATCTTCCAAAATGCTTGAATCTGAAATATTTTCATCATTTTTATTTAACCTTTTAGCAATTGTACTTGATTCATATCTATTTTACATAGACAAAATTCTAATTTTCCAAACAAAATAGCACAATGCTTACTTCATGGCTGGCATTGTGATGGATAAAGTCTACTCCAGCAGACTTCACAATCTCTGCAAAACCCTATACACCACGATGGCTACATTCATCCTTTGAGCAAAAGCAAAAAAAAAAAAAAAAAAAAAAACCCTCTTTAGTTACTAAAGCAGAGTCCTTGAAGCATCCAAAACAAGTAAATTTAGACATATCTGTCCCTGAGCCATGTACTGGCCACACACAATCCTGTCAATCCAGAAGAAGAATGGTACTCTGGGTTTGTTTGTTCTTTTTTTTGTTTTTGTTTTTTTAATGAACAGCTGGTGAAAATTCAAGTCTTCCCTAAACTCCCTTATTTTAATTGTAGATAGGACTTTCCAGAGCTGTGGTGTAATGGGAAAAAACACAAAAGATAAGAGATGGCAGTTCAGACTCTGATGCTTTCACTTCCTCCCATGGGATTTTTCTCAGACATCGACCTGACTTCCTGTTCAACTTTTCTCATCACTTATCTTAAACGCCATCTTTTCTATCAATGAGAATATGGATTTAGACTATTCCCCCTTTTTTTCTTCTTCCTGACCCCCCCCCCACCACATACACACAAAACTATCTCATGAAAGCTATGCTCTGGTGTAGCTTCCCTATTTACCAGTAAATGGCAGAAGAAAGAAATGGGGAATATCTTAATCTCTTTTAATGTTGAAATAGTCTGTTCACCCAATTTTTAATGTATATTACGTTATATATGTTATGATGTATGCATTATGTATTGCATGTATTTTATAGACATATTATAGATATTATAATACATAAATCATGCTCAGTGTTATTTTATAATCTAATATTGTTTGTCAGAGCTCTGTGGGGCACTCATATTCATTAATATGACCAAGTAAAGATATAATAAAGATTATAACATGCATTTTAAGTAGCTCTTTTTAGATGAAACCTAATCCAGCAAGAACCAGAATGTTTGCTGGGGCTATTATAACAAAGTACCACAGTTTCTGGTAGTTTATGAGACATCTTTGTCTTTCTCTGACTTGTAGAAACATCACCCCAATCCCTGTCTTCTTTTTCACATATGTACTCTGTGTGTGTGTGTGTGTCCAAATTTCCCTTTTTTTTTAATGTTTATTTATATTTGAGAGAGAGAGAGAGAGAGACAAACAGAGCATGAGCAGGGGAGGGGCACAGACAGAGAGGGAGAAACAAAATCCGAAACAGACTCCAGGCTCTGAGCTGTCAGCACAGAGCCCAACGCGGGGCTCGAACTCAGGAACCGGGAGACCATGACCTGAGCCGAAGTCGGACGCTCAACCAACTGAGCCACCCAGGCGCCCCCAAATTTCCCCTTTTTATAAGGACCCCATTCATTCCAGATTAGGGCCCACCCTAATGACCTCATCTTAACTAATTAGTCTGCAAAAACCCTATTTCCAAATAAGGTCACCATCTGAGGTACTGGGGTTTAAAACTTAACACTGAGTCAGGTATAAAGTTACCATATGAACTCGACATATGAATTTGGGAGAAGGAGGGGACAGAATTCAACTTCTAGCCGAGTGGGAAAATCAGTCATTCCCTAGCCATCACTAGAGCTTTTCAAGGCAGCTCCTCACCTCAACTATCTCGAGGAGAAAAAGAAAGTGAGGCATTAAATACATACCTTCTGTGAATGTGGTTATATACGTAGTTTACCAGCCACCTGGGATCAGCTTGGAGGAGTGAGCTGATACCCTCATCTTAAAGCAGAGTTTTCAGTCCATAGCACCATCTCTCCCCAAGTTGTGACAACTAAAACTGTCTCCAGACCTCTCTAATATTTCCTGGGAGACGAAAGACCACGCTGTTGAGAACCACTGTCCAAAGGGAAAATGACAAAATTCTCAAAAAGAAAAATCAGTTAACTGGAGTTTAAAGAGTCTTGGTTTGGGACCAAGTTAAATGTGAGACTGAAGCCAAATACAAGAGTTTCATATCTAGCTAAGATCTATAATAAAAAAAAAAAAAAGGTAGAATTAGGATACATTATGATGGAAAAAATTGAGAAACTTAATGAAGCCAGATGTTACACCTGGGTAGCTAACTTTCATATAAGTTGTGTTTGTTGTAAAAAAATTTTTCTATATTATGTTTGTACATTGATTACTATATTTTAATCAGTGTAGAAGACAGATTTCTTATGACTAACAGACATCTCCTTTGACTGCTCAATATCTATGCCAGAACTATTATTAAATATTTTCATACCGGCCTTGCACACACATATATATATGTGAATGTATTTTTTTACACTATGTCTGAATCTAGAATTCAATGAAATAATCCCCTTACTGAAACTGAGTGTCCTCATATAAATGAAAATTAGTGAACCTATTTTTAAGAAGCAAGAGTGATCCAAATGAAGAAGCCTGGTAAAGAATAGCTGAACTAACCCACACCCTCTCGGGGAGTAACAACTTTTATAATTTTGTACATATTCTATGAAACCATGATGGACAATTCAAGTTGCAAAAGAAAATATATAATAGGATCCTTTTTAGAGTTTTTCTGTAGGAAAAAAAATCTGTAATGTACATACAACTTTTTTCTGTAGGAAAAAAATATCTGTAATATACACAAAAATGAGATATGGTTGACTTTCCACAGGGACTAGAGTTTAACCCTGGGAAATGATATAATACGCCTGCCTCCTAAGTCTCCCACCCTTGAGACATGGGAACTAGGATGTTTATACTGAAACTCTCACGAGTCATTGCTTGCGGTTTACTCCTGGAGTTGGGAGGTATTCATTCCCCAGCAGCGGTAATGCTGGCCTGTCAGGCACATGGTAGAGTCAGCCTCTGTGGTTCTGAAGAAAACCCTCAGGCACGTAAAAGCTGAGAGTGGCATGTGGAAGTGAGCTGAGCACACCGAAATAGCTATACCATAGGATGTGGTAGGCGTGGACCGTGTCTGTTCCAGTTGTACACCAACACAAAAACTAATTTTTATTGTTATTTAGCTTTGACTTTCTTATTGCAAATGTATTATCTGATGATAGGCATAGAAAAATTATCTTTACCAAACTGAATAATAAAAATTTATAAAATTACTGATTGACTTGGGAACCTATCAGAAACACTTGAGAGGCTTATTAAAAATTAGCCTCAATTAAATAAAATTATTTTAAATGATCGAGGCACTTTTGGGATTTTGAAATGGATGTAAACTTAAAAATAAAATGAAACATTGATTTCTTTTGTGGTGATTAATGAGACTAGAGATATGTCATTAGTTGTTTATTGAAGAGGGACAATTTTCCTTGAGCCTTTTTTCCTTTAGTTCAGTTTTAGTTGACCAAATTTCATTTTGTTTTTAAAAAATCATTTCAAGTAATATTCAATTCATCTCTGTCAAACTTTGGGAAACTGGGCATGGAGGAGGCAGGCAATCTTCTTAAAGGATTCCACACAAAATAATGACTATGGGAGTAAAAATTTACTTAGACAGACATTTCTCTCTGTTCACCTCCCTCGAGCCACTAAATCAGAATTCTGCAAGGCTGAAGTTAGGGCTCTTCTGTTTTCACTGCCTTATAGGAAATAAGGTACTTGACATTAACTTCCCCCCTGTGATGCAAGTTGCAATGCTCTCTAGCTAGTGGATGTTGGGACAGAGACTTGATTATAGGAGAGCCCGAGAAGAAAATGGCCTTGGGGATGGGGCAAGCAGGCATCCTCTTCCTTTCTCTGCCTCTCTGCTTAGGTTTATCCTACGCCTCCATCCTTTCATCTCCTTTGCCTCACTGGGTATGTCAAGCTTCCTCACCTCTTCTATTCCTATAAATGCTACTAGAGTCAGTACTTTAGTAGGCCTGAGGAAAGGAGTTTTTATTTCTATCCGCTCATTGGAGAATGCTTACTGCTCCTAAAGTAATAAACGCCCCTTACCCCTTCTACATGTATGCCTCTCTACTTCATCTATTTATGTTTGATATAGTGCAATTTCATGAGCAAAGAGGACTGGGCCCCAGATAACTGTACTTAGTTCTTACCCTAACTTTTTCAGTGAAATTGAGAAAATAATGACCCTGGGTCTCAGTTTCCTAACTTGAATAGTAAAAAAGGGTTAAACAAGATGATATTTTTAAGTCTAAAAATTTCTCCAATCTTTAAAAAAGATGTATTTGTGTTAGTCCAAAGAAAGTGTTTTGAGAGCTTTAATTTGAGAGATATGAAGGAGTGAAAAGGAGCCTCTTGATGAAGCCCTTCCTATCCTTCACAACATCCCCCTACCTCTATAATATGCCTAAAGAGTAATCAGAACTAATCCCATCATGTACCTTTTCCAAGTTTATGGAAGTTTCCACAAGTCACTCAAGATTTCCAGGTCATTTCTGATCACCTAGCCTCATCCCCACAAAGTTCTGTATTTTGCTGAATATAATCCTATCCTGCCCGTCCCTATCTCCCAAAGTCTCCTCATCTTCAGAGTCCATCATCAGTAATATCCCCCAAGTCCCCATTTCATCCCTAAACAGTTCACTCATTGTCTACTGTTCTCTCAATAAATATATATTGAATGAATGAATGAATGAATTTAACAAATGAGGTCTCAAACTCAGAGGGCCCTTTCCCTACTAAGGTCATACAGAATCTCCGAACTGAACAAAAAGCAGCCAGCACATCCCCAATGCCACATTGTTTGAATTGTGGCCCTACCACAGACTCTAAACTTTAAGATTTAGTTATGAGTTAGTGTCACAAACAGTGACATGAACTGCCATAGGATAATGAAATGTACACAGAATCTTCCAGGTACCCTATGTTACCTTATGAAATTCACCAAACATCTTGACTAGATCCAACCTGGCTGGATTCTTCTGTTTATATGGTAATCATGAAGTTTGTACATGTGATAGAGCTTAATTTCCCAAAGCCTAACTTTCCACTGGGAGTAGTGAATTTCATGAGCAAATCAAATGATTAATTGGCCTGCCTCTCCTTGGGGCAATCTT
The DNA here is from genome assembly GCA_030068075.1 of Paguma larvata. Taxonomy (NCBI): domain Eukaryota; kingdom Metazoa; phylum Chordata; class Mammalia; order Carnivora; family Viverridae; genus Paguma; species Paguma larvata. The sequence goes on from CM057823.1 coordinate 80,829,955, forward strand.
TACTAAGAGAAGGCAGAGCAACATTGATATCTTTGAAGCAGTCAGCAGACTGGTCAAATCTGAGCCCAAGTCCTTGACAAGCTGAAAGGTGTCACATCAACCAAATAAAAGAGGTAACCTGTTGCCAGATTGGACTATGCTTGCTTCAGAAGCTTTTGATCAAGGCTATAGTGGGTTCCTCTGAAAGACCTTAGTCCTCTAAACAGGGTCTCACAAGGTTGCAATCCAGGTGTAGACAAGGTTGTGTTCTAAAATGGAGGCTCAACTAGCAGAAAAAATGCTTTCAGATTCATTCAGGTCGTTAGCAGAATTTAGTTCCTTGAGGTGGTATAACTGAAGTCCCTTCTTCCTTGCTGGCTATTGGGCAAGGGTCTCTCTCAGTTCCTGGAGGCTGCCTACAGTGTCTTGCCATGTGGCCCACTCTGTAGACCCTCTCATGACATGAAAACTTACCTCTTCAAAGCCAAAAACAAAAACAAAAGAAGATTCTTCCCTCAATCTGCCAAAGATGAACCTTATTCAGTGCAACCTAATCTTATCACTTTTACCATATTCTGTTAGCTAGAAGGTCACAGGTCTATCCACACTTGAGAGAAGGGGATTAAATAGAGACATGGATAGTAGGAGAAAAAAATACTGGCATTAGGAGATCACCTAAGGTCTGCCAGCCATAGTTACCACTAAACTTTTTGTCAGCAGTGTAGTATTCCTGAATAAATAGAAGAACATATCTAAGATACTAAAGAAGATGTAATCCAAGAATTTTTAACTAGCAAAATTTAACTTTCAAAACAAAAGATAAAAACATTATCAATATGTAAGAACTAAGAGAATACTGACGCCATGTGTTCATTCTCAGACATCTCAGAAAAAAATATTTAGACAACCAGAGTAGAACCATGATGATTATTAAATATACACTTACTTACAGACTTAAGACTAAATGGGGGTAGGGGTGCCCGGGTGGCTCAGCCAGTTGAGTATCTGATTCTTGATTTCAGCTCAGATCATGATCCTAGGGTCGTGGGATTGAGCCCCACATCAGGATCTGTGCTGACCGTGAAGCCTGCTTAAAATTTTCTCTCTCTCTCCCTCTGCCCCTCTCTCTCTCTCTCTCTCTCTCTATATATATATATATATATATATATAATTATATATATATATTATATATATATATATATCAAATTAAAAGGAAAAATTATAATGACTAAGTGAAGGTTAAAATAGAAGGACTAGACTTCTGGTTTCCAGTCCAGCATTTAAAGAGCTTAAAAGTCATCATTCTGTCCTAGCAACAGGTAAAATATTGAACGAAGTGAAAAGTAAACAACGTTTCTTATATCTGTCAAAGAAGTGATGTCATAGGGAAAACTGATGTCTCCAAAATTGAAGTACAAAACGGGGGATACAGAGAGTCACACTTACCAGAGCAGAAACCACCAAGCAGGAACCTCTGTGGGAACCAGGACCAGGGGGGAAACTAAAACCGTAACTGCTGAGTTGCCAGAGGCTCAGAATACGCACATCTGAGAGCTAAAAACTGTAGGGGCTTCCAGTCAGAGAGGCCACCAAACTGTTAGAAGCTCGACTAGGTTCTTACAGTGAACATAAGAGAAAAATCCCTTATGTTTCTAACAGGGGGCAGTAAAAAGAACCATTTTGAAACACTCTAGAGCATTCTGTTCTTAATATGGTCTGTCCTCAGGAGAAACTATTTTACCAGAGCCCAAACTATTGGGGCTTTATCAAAGACTAACCTAACTAAGAAAAGGAAAATACCCATACTAACTCACTCTAGCTAATCCTGTCCCACTCCAAAGGGAGAAAAAAAATGAGAAATAGCACAAGTTCAAAAAAGACAGAGACCTAATCCCAGGACTATAGAACATTTCACCTCCCCCAACGTGTAACCACCACATTACTAAAGGCCTATTTACAGCAGTTCCTTTTATCCAGTGTATCATGTGTGGCTATCAAGAAAGAATTACAGGTATACTAAACAGAAAATAAATGCAGTCTGAAGAGACAGAGCAAGCAAGCATGACAACCAGACTCATCTGGAAGAGATGACTGGAATTATTAGACTGAGAATTAAAACAATTATAATATGTTCAGGGCTCTAATAAATAACGTAAAAAGAATGCAATAATTAATGGACAATGTAAGCAGAGAGATGAAAATTCTAAGAAAGAATCAGAATGAAGTGGTAGAGATCAAAAATACTATAACAGAAATGAACTTCTGTTATATATATGTGTATATATATATAACTGCCTTCGACAGGCTCATTAGCAGACTGGGTGTGACTGAGGGAAGAATCTTTGAGCTTGGGGGTATGTCAATAGAAATCTCCAAAATGTAAAATCAAGGACCAAAAAAAAATACTGAAAAAAAGAAAAAAGGAACACAATAGTCAAGAAGTGTGGGAGAACTACAGAAGGTGTAACATAGAGATAATGGAAATACCAGAAGGAACAGAAAGACAGCAAGAAACAATAACAACTGAGAATTTCCCCCAGATTAATGTAAGATACCAAACTACAGATCCAGAAAGCTCTGAGAACTCAAAGCAGGATAAATATCCCCAAAAAACTACACCTAGGCATGTTAAATTCAAATGGTAAAAAAAGCAAAGGTAAAGAAGTAATCTTCGGATGGTGACTACATTTGTCATGGTGAACACTGAGTAATGGACAGAGTTGTTGAATCATTATGTTGTATACCTGAAACTAATATAACACTTTATGTCAGTTATGCTTCAATGGAAGAAGAGGGGAGGGGGTAATTGAGGAGGAGGAGGAGAAAGAAATAATCCTGACAGAAGCCAGGGGGAAAAAAGTACCTTACCTATAGAGAAGCAACAATTCGAATTACATTGGATTCCTCTCAGAAACCAGGCAAGCAAGAAGAAAGTAGAGTGAAATATTTAAAGTGTTGAGATAAAAAAAATACCCTAGAATTCCGTACCCTATGAAATTACCTTTCAAAACAAGAAAAAATAGACACTTTCTCAGATGAAGAAAAGTTGAAGGAACCTGTTGCCAATAGACTTGCTTGCAGTAAATGTTAAAAGAAGTTCTTCAGAGAGAAGGAAAAAGATATAGGTCAGAAACTTGGGTCTACATAAAAAATAGAAAAGCATAAGAGAAGGAATAAGTCAAGGTAGGATAAAAACTATTATTTTTCTTACTCTCAACTGATCTAATGACAAAATAACATTTTGTTCAAAATGGTAATAGCAAAAATGTATTTGATTATGTATGTATATATATACAAACTTGTGTATAAGTGAAATGGACAGAAGTAATGGTAAAGACATGGAAGAAACTGGGATTATTTTGTAATTATAAAGTACTTGCACTACTCACGAAGCAGTACAGTGCTATTTGAAAGTGGACATTTAGTTGTAAATGTATACTGCAAAAGCTAGTATACCATTAAAAAGAGTTTTTAAAAAGTATAATTGATATGCTAAGCAATATGAAAAAATAGAATAATATAATATGCTCAACTGAAACCACAAACGTCAGAAAAAGAGTGGGAAGAAATAAGCAGGAACAAAGAACAAGAGAAACAGTAACAAATATGATTTAAAAGTTCTCATCACAAAAAAAAATTCTCTAAGTGTGGTGACGGATGTTAAGTAGTCTCATTATGGTGGTCATTTGGCAAAACTGTATACAAGCACTGAATCATGCTGTACATCTGAAATTAATAATATGTTGCATATAAATTATACCTCAATAAAAAATAAAGATGGGGTGCCTGGATGGCTCAGTCGGTTAAGTGTCCAACTTGGGTTCAGGTCATGATCTCACCATTCCCCAGTTAGAGCCCCGCGTCAGGCTCTGTGCTGGCAGGTCAGAGCCTGGAGCCTGTTTCAGATTCTGTGTCTCCCTCTCTGTCTGTGCCCCTCCCCTGCTCATGATCTGTCTCTCTCTCTCTCTGTCCTCTCTCTCTCAAAAACAGACATAAAAAATAACTAAATAAATAAATAAAATTTAAGAAAATTTAAAAAAATAAAGATATATTCATAGCTGACAAAAATTCAATAATCCCTTTGTTTTGGGGAACCAAGATTCTTGATGTTTAAGAAAGGATATAAAAATATAAAAGGATTTAAGTAAAAACCCTGTAATCCTACATTAGAATGGAAATCGGTATGATTTCTGGAGGTATTTTGTATTTTAAAAGATTACACACACAAACACACAAACATACAGAATAGCATTACTGCCATTTTGAAATCACCAGTGAATGAATTAGTCCAGGGATCAACAAGCTGTCCCGTAAGGAGGTTAGTAGTAAACATCGTTGGCTTTGCAGGGCCCATGGCCACAATTACAGCTACCCAGCTCTGTTACTAGAGAAAAAGCAGCATGATAATGTGTAAACACATGTCCATAGCTGCATTCTGATAAAAGTTTATTTACAGAATGAGGAGTTGGGTCTGACTTGGTTTAGGCAATGAACTTGAATGACTGTTAACCTCAGAAAAGTACAGTCCAGATGGTATTTGCGTTGTGGAAAGAGAGCAACACCCCTATACTCTGATCAGGTTTTGGGCTCCAGCTGCCAAATTACAAGAGACACACAGCACAGAAGTCCATGTTAAACAGAGTAAATTTAAGAAACTCTACAGGTCACCTTACACGACTTCTTCAACATAAATTGTAAAGAAAAGATAAGATGGGTGAGGGGATTTTTAATCCATATTAAATTATTTTAAAGGGGTAAGACTCTAAACAAAACATTGACCATTTTTTTTTTCTTTTTAAGGAAAGAAAAAAGTTCCCCAGGCCTTGGTAGTACTTTTAAAATTGTATTGGCTCTTTCAGCATAGAGAATGAGGAAGGATTTGTCTCTTAATTAAGGCAGTTTGAGCAATAAACTGCCTGTCGGACTTGCACCACCTGCAAGGTGACCGGTCTCCCACTGAACTCTGGCTCTGGCACCAGTGGAAGGCAGGAGTTGGCCTTTGGTGGCCTCGCGATTTCTCTTTCAAGACTCTCCTTCATTATCTCCTTCACACTCATCAAATCCTGTCTCGTCTCCTGTTTGTCATGGATGATAAAGTTTTCTGGAGGTTTGGGACCTCAACTGCTACTTCTATTAAGTTAAGTGTAAGGAACTTTGAAGAGTGGAAACCCTACGTGACATAAAGGAACCATGTCATTCCCACTATATTGATAACCAGGGTGACTGAATAATGTATTGTCTAAACAGGGACACTTTTTTAAGCGAAAGTTATGCATGTCGGGACAACAGGGTTAAAAAGAACTATTCCAGGACCGTCTAATAAAAGGTGAAAATGTTTTTGGGCTGAGAAGAGCTGCTTATGGTCTAAATTATAGATAAATGTAGATTAACACATGCTATGCCTCCTCCTTCAGCCGGCTCTGCCTCTATGTCACGCGCCGCTGTGCACCTGGCTGGGACTTAGCATTCCTTTCAACAAACTACAGTACAAGAGATAGCCCTCCGTCTACCACCTCAGGGTAACTCACAAAGTGCACCCCTTCTGATGCAGGTTTTTTCCAAAGTAAAGTACTGTCTTTCAAAACAAAACAAAACAAAACAAAATAAGACACTACAGTACAAGTGTCTAATTCTAAGCCATTACATGTGTAAAAAGGCAGTTTCTATAAACCATGCAATTTGAATGCACTGAGAGTCAAGATGCCTCTCACACAAGTGGCAACTGGCTAGACATGTGCAAGATTTTTTGTTTGTTTGTTTGATTCTGTTTACTTGCCTGGAAAATAAATAGTTTCGACCAGAGGCTGTCAGAATATATTTTAGCTTTGTTTCTTATTCTGAGTGTCAGGTGTATGTATGTACACAAATTCATGTACTCTTTCTTAACAATGTGGACTTAAATCAAGATGTGTGTGTCAAAAGCAAAGAACAAAAGAAAATTGGTAATCTCAAAAAATGTTTTCTGGTACACGGTATCACAGAATTCATTCAGCCCAGCAAACATGAGTTTTTCTACCTTATTCTTAAGTATTTTTTATTAAAATTTTTTAAGTTTATTTATTTATTTATTGAGAGAGAGAGAGAGAGAGAATGCAAGCGGGGTAGAGGCAGAGAAAGAGAAAGAGATGAGAGAGAGAGAAAGAAAGAATCCCAAGCAGGCTCCACACTGTCAGTGCAGAGCCCGATGTGGAGCTCGAACTCACAAACTGTGAAATCATCACCTGAGCCAAGACCAAGAGGCTGTCGCCTCACAAACTGAGCCACCCAGGCACCCCGACCTTATTCTTAAATATTTCTAGAGAAAATGCTACTGCGACACCATTCCATTAACATGATGCCCTTAGAACCAGAAAGTTCCAATTCTTTTCAACTTATATCTTCTGAAAATAGGATAGTGTTGGAAGTTCAATAAAGGACAAGCAGATTGTAACTCAACAGTTTCGAACACCTCTTTGGGGTTAGCTAGTTCCCTCAACCATGCAGTTGCTTCCCTCACTTCTTCATTTTTCCAGAGCTGTGGGCTACAGTGATGGCCATGGGGACCGCAGTCGAGAATTATTAATTGGCTCTTTTCCTGTACCAACACCCAAAGGTAAGCAGCAAATTGACTTTTTGAGAGGTTATTGGTATGATGCAGAAAGTTCTGAGTTGCAGGATAAGTAAGCAGAAGATTCATTGATTTAAAGCCATAGTCAGCATTTACTAAGTTTTATAAAATATAGCAGACAGCCACCTCTGCCTTGGGAGTTTACAGACAAGTGAGACCCAGAAATCTAATGAGACCAAGTGACAAATGCAGAATGAGAAACTGAGATGAAGCTTAGCATCCAATAGTGACTCCAAAAAAAAAACAAAAAGTAACCCAGAGAAGCCTTCTCTGAAGACCCAGGAAAGTACCTGAAGTTTTCAGTAAGAGCTTAGTTTCCAAATAGCACTTTCGTTGCTGGAGAAAACAATCCGGGATTCACACTACCCTTGCAGACAGATCTGACTTCCAGATGGCTCAGTACTATGTCTTTGGAGTGGCTGCCCCAGCCAAGTCCTGAACCTCAATGAGTGAGTGTCGTCGTGTGCATCGTGGAAAGGGGAGGAAAAGGGCCGAAATCGTTTATTGGCCTCTTTCCCATACCTTTCTTCCTCTTGTTCCTTTAAAAGCAATTTAATAAAATTAGCAGAACATTGTAAAATATATTTTTTCCACTATACACATGCTCCTTTTTTAGTCCTTATCACATTATATTCAAACTTGGGGGTCACCTATCTCCTTGTAGTAGACTGATTATGTGGGTGGCCCAAAAGAGCTCTCAGAACCCATGTCCTTCGCAATAGGACTTTGCAGCTTTGCCCTTAAAGAGATGGAGTTTATTCCCCATCTGCGCCACCCCTACCTTGATTCTGGGCTGTACTTTAGACTTACTTTTGGCCACTAGAACATGATAGAAGGGATTTTGTGTCAGTGCTGACGCTATGTCTCCAGAGATCTTGTTCGTTGCCCTTGATGTCTTGGATCCTTGCCATCATGTGAACGAGCCTACAGTAAGCTGCCAGACGAAGAGAGACCACATGAAAGAAATCCAAGTTGTCTCATTTGTCCGAGCCCACGCCCTCCAAGACTTGCCAGTGGCTTGCTGAATTGCCAGCTGATAACAGATAATGAGTAAGCTCAGCTAGTATCAGTCGAGCCTGGCTTCCACAAGAAAAACTACCCATTTGACTCAGAATCATGAACGAATTAATGCATGTTGTTGTATGCTACTGTTTGCTATGCAGCATTATTATGGCAATATATAACTGCTTCACCACCCTACTGAATGTATTCACACAGATCTTAATATATGACACATGAATTAATAAATAATGAGTGAATCCATGAAATTGATACTGTAAACTAGATGCTATGCTTTTAAAGGGATTCTGCCTCATTAAATACAGAAGAATTTTGAGTTATCGTCTTATGTTTTCCAAACTAGAAACCCTTCCTCTGCCTCAGCCCATCTCAGAATGCCTGACACCGACTGAGCATGCACATCATTCTACCGACCTCGGGCAACCACTGGGCCAGCTGTGCTCACCCTGTCTCTGAGCCAAAGTTATGAAAGCAGAGGAGCAGCACAGAGGAATGACGCAAGACGGTAGGGCGTGTGCCCATTCTAGTCCCAGATGTGGCAACAAGGGTGGCAGTGGCTGTTCACTGAAGTTTCTGCCAAGAGCGGAGGAAAGAATGAATAAACAAGTGTGCTTTGGAATGAAAGAAAAGAAAAAAAGAAAAATTTTCTTCCCTCTCCCAGTCATGCGCACGCGCGCACATACACACACACTCAGCACAGATGTTGCCACACAACACATCAAAATTCCATAAAAACAAACAAAACTCTGTGATGAATACAATGGAATCTGCAGCCAAGGAGACTGGAAAATACTTGAGAAAATGTCCAGGAACTGGGGAGGACAGATACAGCTGTCTCAGAGGGCAGCATAGAGGCTCTGGATTTAGAGAAAGGGGCCATCCGTGTCAGCTGGAAAGCTAAGGAAGGCTACAGAAGGATGACTTGGCCCAACCTTTAGAGCCCCGGCCCAATGTGGCTAAATCTTGAGGTACAACTAGAAGTCCGGATGAAGATGCATTATGAGCAAATAAAGGCTTGAAGGTGAGACAGCCATGGAAAATTTTCAGAGGAACTAAGTGGCTGCAAAAAAATTTAAATAAAAGAGTTATGGTAAGATTAGATTGTATGGTACAGCTATATCTTTTTGTGTAGATCTGGAGAAGTATTGGTAAAGAAAGAGGGGGATAGTGATGTACAAAAAGTAGGAAGTGTTAAGGCTTCTAAGAGCAAGGCACGTGACGAAATTAAAATGAAGTTATGCAAGTCAAAAATAGGAAGCATTTAGACAGAGGTTAAAATGAGCACACTGCGCTACTCTATGCCAGTATTCAATAAACATGAACTCATAAAAATATACTTTTCCCTTGAGATCTTAGATTTACAGTGCATTTCCCTGGTTTTCAAACTCTCTAGAGTTGGCGAGACTTTCAAACCAGTATTTACAAGGGATCTCACACTTCACACTCCATAACTTTTAGGGCTGGCAGAGGTGAGGAGAGGGCAACACTCCTCTTTTCATCCCACCCCAACATAAAAACTGATATAATCCCGCAAGAGTCTCGGAGTAAACAGCTGTGTTTAAACTTACATGTCCTTCTGTCACAGCGTGGTGATTCATGTTTCATTCCTCCTCCTCCCTCCCCTCCTTGAAACTATAGTCCACGACCTCACTGCTCCTGCATCCCTCTTTTTCTTTTTTTTTCAAGTAATCTCTGCGCCCAACATAAAATTTGGACTCGCCACCCTCGGGTCAAGAGCTGCATGCTCTACTGATTGAGCCCATCAGGTGCCCCTGCCCATGTCCCTCTTGTTTTGCCAATGGAAGGTGGGTGGGCTGGCTCATAAGAAGGTTCTTCTTAATATTGCTCCATTCATGGGTTGGAACCAAAGGCCTCCTCTTATCTCTCCTATCTCCTCAATGAGATGGGCAAATGTTGTTTTAGGGACCCCTAACCCTAAAGAATCCGGTGCTGCTTGGACAGCTTGCTTTACTGCCTCTCCCTTTATAGCCTTCCAAGGAGCTTCTTCATCAGATTCAAGGTACGCTCTGTCACTCAGTGAGCCAAACAAAAGCGGAATACAACTCACGTTGACGTTTATAGTATTTTGTACTTAATGACTCTTACACTACACTTCCTAAATTACTCCCATAAAAAAACTGAATTTGAAAAGCTATTTTTCTCAACTACCACTAATACACTCGTCTCATTTTGCTCTGTTGCACAATTGAGCATGACAGAGTTAGTCAGTTTTGACATGTTCAAATTTTCCCTTACTCCTGCTTTGCAGGCTACAATGTTTTGTTGTTTTTGTTTTTTAAGCTGAGGGCAAACTGAATTTTCAACTACCTGTAACAATCTGATTTTTAAAATGTATCCTTCCAGTGGGTTTGCTTTCATACAGAAAAACAGACCATAGGCCTGAAAGTGGCTTTAGAGTGTGCAATAAAGAGCCGACTTTTGGATACTCCATCTGTCTTATGAACAAGGAAAAAGTAATTCGTTCTTTTGCCCCAAAAGGAAGATTTGGTGTACTTCTATGGTTGAGCAGTGCTAAGCCAGGGTTAAAACAAGAGCAGGGCACTTGTGTGCACATAAGATTAGGGCTTTGAAAATGCTAATATTTCATCCATTTTTACGTAGTGCCACAAACATTCTACAATATTATTCAGAAGGAAGCCTATGTAATAACCTAGCTCTTTTATCTGTAAGCCCCAGGCATTTTTATTAAGTCATTCAATACCAACAGCTCTGACTGGACAAAGAAGCTGAGACTTATAAACCAAAGTATCAGTTCTATAGAAGGCTTATTCTAACTACTCTTATAAACACGGTCTTTGTTCAAAATCTGGGTTACCTACAAAGAGAGAGAAAAGACAAAAAAGGACAAGGTAAGAAAAAGCAAATATTATTATCTTAAAAAATAGTAGTATTTCCTAAGGTGAGAAAGGTAGTTACAGAAGAGATCTGCTCCCAAACCTAATTTTTTTGAGAATTCAACTAGGACAAGAATTGGTATAACCAAAGCATTAGATACAGACAACAGGTGCTTATTCTTACACATCTCACAAATTAATGAATTCATTTCTTCATTTTACAAACATTAATGAGCAACTGCTGCATTTTAGGCACTAGGCACATGCTGAATACTAAAGCTACTGGAGTAAGTAAAACCGATTCATAACCTCTAGTACTCACAGTAGGAAGGAAGAAACAAATACATATAAACAATTATAATAAGATGCGAAATGTTGAAAAAAGTAAATTATATTTGAGTTCATCTAGTTTTCTTTCATTATTCATTCAATCACTTATTAACTCATTGAACATTTATTGAGTCCTTTGTATCAGGCATTGTTCTTACATGGGAGATGAGAATGAACAGGACCCTGAACAGTTCTCTTCCAGTTAGGAAGATGCCATTTACAGCATGAGGTACACTATTAACAGTAAGAAAGTCACAGGAAATGGGGCAAATGACTCTGCCTATGTGAGCTGAGAAAAGCAGTGACAATGATCCTTTATTCAACTGGTAAAAAACCCTAACCTACAAAATAAGGATTTTCTATAGATGAAAAAAGTGGGGAAGCTTTAAAGATGTAGCCTTCCTTATTTGTGAATATGCTCATTTTCTTCCTACATTTGGTTTATAATGTATTTCAGGATTAAGGTGATAATCTGGCTACACCGTCCCTAATATCAACTTTCTAGGGGGTCAGCCATGGAAGCAGCATAGGATTGACTATGCTTGGGAAGTGATTAGACGTCAGGGAAAATGAGTTATGAGAAGAACTTAACTGGAGGTTTCTAATATTAGAAATGGCATGGACGGGAAGGATGGGAAGATAGTGGAGTAGGAGGACCCTAAGCTCACCTGTCCCAAGGATACGGCTAGATAATACATCACTGTAAATAACCCAGAAAATGACTCAAAGACTGTGAGAACAAAATCAACGACTAAGATAGAGAAGAGGCCACATTGAAGACAGGTAGGAAGGGCAAAGACATGGGTTTTGAGCATAATAGTCCATGTCCTTAGTAAGGAGGAAACCAATAGGGAGAAGGGTCGAAAACAGACCATCACCCTGGGAAGCCTGCACAGGAAAGAAAAACTGCCATAATATTTGGCTTTGAAAGCAAGAGGGGGTTGAATTTCATGAATTCTTGTAACAGCAGGGCTTAACGCCTGGAATTTTAAAAATTGGTAGATTCAGCTTTGGGAGAGTCCAAAGGGTCCTAGAAGCTAAGTCCTTACCCTTAAAGAGAAAGCACAACAAACACCCAGAAGAGATATATAGCACGGAAGCAGCAGTTTGAAAAACTAAGAGGAAGAGTTACTTAATCACCTCAGAGCATGACTGGAGAAGTATGAGCCATTCCCCACCCCCGGCCCCAGCATAAACTCATGGACACCTGCAGGATCCAGGACAACACAAATACTCACTACCCAACTTGTTTATAACAAGCTCCTCACCTCCACACTTCAGCAGATCTGCCTTTCATGCTTGCCTCGGCACTGTGGGCCCCATCCCTTAGAAAATGGGTGCAAAACCAACCAATTCCCCATACCCTAACCCACAAATTTTGGGGACCTCAGTGACTGCAGTGGCAGGTCTCATTTTGCAAGCAGGCACCTTGTTAAAATGTGCCCTAGTTGGCCACAGCCCAAACAGTGCCCACAATAGGCAGAGAGCCTCTGCAGACAACTAGACTGAAGGAAAAGTGGTCATGACACAACAGCAGGGCACATGAGGCACACAAAGGAGATACCCCCTAAAACACCAGGTTCTGGGGAACAGAAACTTCACTGGAGGGCACTACAAGAACTCTTCTTCATAAGGCCATTACTTCCAAGAGAAAGAGACATAGCTGACTTTCCTAATACAGAGAAACAGATACAGAGAGACAGACAAAATGAGGAGACAGGAATATGTCCCATATGAAAGAACAGGACAAAACTACAGCAAGAGACCTAAGCAAAACAGATATAAGTAATCTGCCTGATAGAAAATTTAAAGTAATGATCATAAAGATACTCGCTGAACTTAAGAGTGGAGGACATCAGTGAGACCCTTAACGAAGATATTAAAAAAGGACCAATCAGAGATGAAGAACATAGTAAATGAAACTAAAAATATACTTGATGGAATAAATATGCTACAGGAATCAGAGGAATGAATTAATGACCGGAAGACAGAGTAATGGAAAGTAATCAAGCTGAGCAAATGAGAGAAAAAAGAATAGACTTAAGGAACTCTGTGACTCCATCAAGTATAATAACATTCACATTATAGAGATTCCATAAGAAGAGAGAAAGTTTATTTGAAGAAACAATAGCTGAAAACTTCTCTAATCTGTGGAAGAAAACAGATATTTAGATCCAAGAAGCACAGAGATCTCCCCACAAAATCAACTCAAGGAGGTCCACAATAAGACATAATAATTAAAAAGCCAAAACTGGTGATAAATTAATTTTTGTAAGCAGTAAGAGAAAGGAAGAGAGTTACATACAGAGGAAATGTCATAAAGCCATATGAGGATTTTTCAGTGGAAACTTTGCATGCCAGAAGGGAATGCCATGATATATTCAAAGTGCTGAAAGGAAAAAATAGGCAGCCAGAAATATTCAATCCAGCAAGGCTATCATTCAGAATAGAAGGAGAGATAAAGAGTTTCTCAGACAAACAAAAGCTAAAAGAGTTCAGGAATATTAAACCTGTCACACAAGAAATATTAAAGGAGACTCTGTGAGTGGAAAGGAAAGACCATAAGTGAAATTATAAAAAGTTGGAAGCATAAAAACAGTAAAAATAAGTATATCTGTAAAAATTAGCCAATGGATTCACAAAGTAAAAGGATATAAAATATGACAGCATATACCTAAAACATGGGAGGGAGAGGAGAGAAGAATAGGTTCAAACTTAAGCGATCATCAACTTAATATAGACTGCTATATGCAGAAGATGTTGTATACAAACCTAATGATAACCACAAATCAAAAACCAGTAACAAATATCCAAAACATAAAGAGAAAGGAATCCAAGTATATCACTAAAGAAAGCCAAAAAAAAAAGTGAAAGAAAGCAAGAAAAGGATCAGAGAAAAACTACAAATATACATATATATATACATATATATTGGTATATATACATATATATGTATATATCAATATGTACTTCATACTGATATGCTGCCTACAAGAGACTCATTTCAGACCTAAAGACACATGCAAATTGAAAGTGAGGGGATGGGGAAATATCTATCATGCAAATGGAAATCAGAAGAAATCTGGATAACAATACTTATATCAGACAAAATAGACTTTAAAACAAAGATTCTAACAAGAGACAAAGGAGGACACAATCTAATAACAAAGGGGATAATCCAATAAGAAGATATAACAATTGCAAATCTTTATTCACCCAACATGAAAGCACCCAAATACATAAAATAGTTAATAACACACATAACAGAGATAATTGACAATGATACAATAATTGTAGGGTATCCTAACACCCCACTTACATCAATCCAAACAGAACATCAACAAGGAAATTGTGTTGGGGCGCCTGAGTGGCTCAGTCGGTTAAGCGTCTGACTTCGGCTCAGGTCATGATCTTGCAGTTTGTGAGTTCGAGCCCCACATCAGGCTCTATGCTGACAGCTCAGAGCCTGGAGCCTGCTTCGAATTCTGTGTCTTCCTCTCTCTCTGCCCCTCCCCTGTTCATGCCCTCTCTCTCTCTCTCAAAAATAAACATTAAAAAAAAAAAAAAAAAGGAAACTGTGGCTTTGACACACACTCAACTAGATGGAATTTAAAAATGACTGAAGATTAAAAAGATTGAAGTCATGTCATGTATCTTTTCTGACAACAACTCAATGAAACTAGAAATTGACCACAAGAAAAAACCTAAAAAGAGCACAAATACGTGGAAGTTAAATAACATGCTTCTAAACTTTGAATGGGTCAAGTAAGAAATCAAGAAGAAATCGAAATTACATGGAAACAAACGAAAATGAAAACACAACAATCCAAAATCTTTGGGATGCAACAAAAGCAGTTCTAAGATGGAAATTTATAGCAATACAGTCTTACATCAAAAAACAAGAAATTCTCAAAAACACAAAAAAAAAAAAAAAAAAAAAAAAAAAACTAACCTTACACCTAAAGAAGCTACAAAAAGAACAAAGCCCAAAGCCAGCAGAAGGAAGGAAATAATAAAGATTAGAACAGAAATAAATAATATAGTAACTAAAAATCAATAGAACAGACCAATGAAACCAGCAGCTGGGTCTTTGCAAAGACCAACAAAACTGATAAACCTCTAGCCAGAGTCATTAAAGAGAGACAGAGACAGAGACAGAGACAGAGAGGACTCAAACAAAATCATAAATGAAAGAGGAGAAACAGGGGTGCCTGGGTGGCTCAGTTGGTTAAGCGGCCAACTTCAGCTCAGGTCATGATCTCGCGGTCTGTGAGTTCGAGCCCCATGTCGGGCTCTGTGCTGACGGCTCAGAGCCTGGAGCCTGCTTCAGATTCTGTGTCTCCCTCTCTCTCTGCCCTTCTCCTGCTCACGCTCTGTCTCTATGTCTCAAAAATAAATAAACGTTAAAAAAAATGTTTAAAAAAAAAAAAAAAAGAGGAGAAACAACACCACCATAAAAATACAAACAATTGTAAGACGGTATCATTTAAGCTATATGCCAATAAATTGGACAATCTAGAAAAAAATGAATGAATTTCTAGAAACATATAACCTACCAAACTGAAGGAAGAAGAAATAGAAAATTTAAACAGACCGACTACCAGCAATGAAATTGAATCAGTAATCAAAAAACTCCCAACAAACAAATGTCCAGGTTCAGGTGGCTTCACAGGCAAATTCTACCAAACACTTAAAGAAGAGCTAATATTTACTCTTCTCAAACTATTTCAAAAAATGGAAGAGGAAGGAAAACTTCCAAATTCATTCAATGAGGCCAGTATCACCCTGCTACCAAAACCAGATAAAGACAGCACAAAAAAGAGAACTACAGACCAATATCCCTGATGAACACAGATGAAAAAAGTCTAGCAAACCAAATCCAGCAGTACAATAAAAAAAAAATCATTCCCTACAATCAAGTGGGATTTATTCCCAGGAGCAAGGGTGGTTCAATATTAAAAAATCAATCAACATGATATATCACATCAATAAAAGATAAAAGCCATATGACCATTTTAATTGATACAGAAAAAGCATTTGACAAAGTACAGCATCTATTCATTATTAAAAACCTCAACAAAGTAGGTCTAAAGTAGTTCTCTCAAAGAGAACACACCTCAACATAAAGAGCTTATGTTAAAATCCCACATCAAACATCCTATTCATTAGGGAAAAACAGAGCCTTTCCCCTAAAGTCAGGAACAAGACAAGGCTGTCCACTCTCACCACTTTTATTCAACATAGTACTGAAAGTCCTAGCAACAGCAATCACACAGCAAAAATATTAAAGGTATCCAAACTGGTAAGGAAGAATTAAAATGTTTACTATTTGCAGATGACTTTTACTATATACATATAGCATGATATTATATACAGAAAACCTGAAAGACTCCACCAAAACACAACTAGAACTGATAAATGAATTCAGTGAGGTTGCAGGATATAAAATCAACATACGGAAATCTGTTGCATTATTATATACTAATAGTGAAGAAGCAGAAAGAGATATTTAGAAAACAATTTGATTTATAACTGCACCAAAAATAATAAAATACCTAGGAATAAACCTAACCAAAGATGTGAAAGACCTATACTCTGAAAACTATATTACATTGATGAAAGAAATTCAAGATGAGGCAAAGAAATGGAAAGGCATCTCATGCTCATGGGTTGAAAGAACAAATGTTGTTAAAATGTCTATACTACTCAAAGCGATCTACACATTTAATGCAATCCCTATCAAAGTGACAACAGCCTTTTTCACAGAACTGGAACAAATAATCCCTAAATTTGTATGGAACCCTAAAAGACCCCAAATGGCCAAAGCAATCTTGAAAAAGAAAAAAAAAAACTGAGGTATCGCAGTTCCAGACTTCAAGTTATACTACAAAGCAGTAGTCATCAAAATAGTATGGAACTGGCACAAAAATAGACATACAGATCAAGAGAACAGAATAGAAAACCCAGAAACGAACCTACAACTGTATGGTCAATTATTTTCACCAAAGCTGGAAAGAATATCCAATGGGGAAAAAAGACAGTCTCTTCAACAAATAGTGTTGGGAAAACTGGACAGCTACATGCAAAAGAATGAAACTGGACCACTTTCTTACACCATACACAAAAATAAACTTGAAATTGACTAAAGACCTAATCATGAGACCTCAAAACATAACAATCCTCCAAGAGAGCCCAGGGAGCATTTTCTCTGACATCAGCCACAACAACATTTTTCTAGATACGTCTCCTAAGGCAAGGGAAATAATAGCAAAAATCAACCATTGGAACTACATCAAAATTAAAACCTTCTGTACAGAGAAGAAAATAATCAACAAAACTAAAATACAACCTACTGAATGGGAGATGATATTTGCAAATGACATATTTGATAAAGGGTTAGTCTCCAAAATATATAAAAAACTGATACAACACAACACACAAAAGACAAATAATCCAATGAAAAAATGGGCAGAAGACATGAACATTCTTCCAAAGACATTCGGACATCCAACAGACATATGAAAAGATGCTCATCATCACTGACCATCAGGGAAATGCAAATCAGAACTACAATGAAATATCACACCACACCTGTCAAAATAGCTACCATCAAAAACACAAGAAACAACAGATGTTGGTGAGGATTTGGAGAAAAAGGAATCCTCGTGCACCATTGGTGGGAATGCAAACTGGTGCAGCTGCTGTGGAAAACAGTATGGAGATTCCTCAAAAAAGTTAAAAATATTACTACCCTAGGATTCAATAATAGCATCACCCAAAAAATACAAAAACAGTAACTTGAAGGTATACATGCACCCCTACGTTTATTGCAGCATTATTTACAGTAGCCAAATCACGGAAGCCAAATTATGGAAGTGCCCATCAGAAGAATGGATAGAGAAGAGATGGTATATACACATGCATACAATGAAATATTATTCAGTCATAAAAAGGAAATGAAATCTTGCCATTTTCAACAACATGGATGAAGCTAGAGAGTATAATGCTAAGTGATATATATCAGTCAGAGAAAAACAAATACCATACGATTCCATTCATATGTGGAATTTATGAAACAAAGCAAGCAAAGGAGAAAAAAAGAGAGAGAAGACAAACCCAGATTCTTTTCTTTATTATTTAAATTCAAGTTAGTTAACATACAGTGAAGTATTGGTTTCCAGAGTAGAACCCAGTGATTCATCACTTCCAAATAACACCCAGTGCTCATCCCAAAATCACCCATTTAGCCCAGCACCCCTCCAGCAACCCTCAGTTTGTTCTCTGTATTTAAGACTCTTGTGGTTTGCCTCTCTCTCTTTTTATCTTAGTTTTCTTTCTCTTCCCCTATGTTCATCTGTTGTATTTCTTAAATTTGACATATGAGTGAAATCATATTTCTTCTTTCTCTGACTTATTTCACTTAGCGTAATACACTCTAGTTCCATTCACATTGTTGCAAATGGCAAGATTTCATTCTTTTTGATCACCAAGTAATATTCAAGTGCGTGTGTGTATGTGTGTGTGTGTGTGTGTGTGTGTGTGTGTGTACCACCTCTTCTTTATCCATTCTTCAGTCGATAGACATTTGGGCTCTTTCCATAATTTGGCTATTGTTGATAGCACTGCCATGCACACTGGGGTGCATTCTTAACTACAGAGAACAAACTGATGGTTATCAGAGGGGACGTGGTTGGGGAAATGGCTGAAACAGGTGATGGGAATTAAAGGGTATTTTAGAATGAACACTCCAATGTAGAAAAGGCCACCTTTTAAACCCATCATCTTAATGCTTCTTTACGGTATAGGAAACAGATTTGCAAAAAATATTTAGGACTAAGATGACCCATCCCCATTAATGCATTTCTTGAACAGTGAGGAATAGTTTGCCAAAGTGTGGGTGGGAGGTAGAGTAGAAAGAAGGCAGTTAGTTTCATTTCTTTTACAGTTTTTTGTTTTATATGGAACTAAAAACTGCTTAATTTTCAACATTGCTATTATGTAATTGGTTTCTCTGTGCTTATAACTAATTTTCTCCCCTAATCTTCCAACAGAAGTGTAAAACTCGTTCCAATACAGTGTAGCAGGTTGTTAAAAAGAAAATTCCAGCTAAGTCATTGTAATATATTAAATATGAATCTCCTACCCAAAAAAGTCAAACCAAAGTACAGATTTTAAGAAGAGATACCAGAGAACCAGTTAGTTCCAAAACCACACGAGGATATAAAAGGGTCAAGAGATTGGAAATGAAGATATGATTTCTAAGGAAGGGTGTGTCTGTGTGGGTGTGTGCACACGCAAACACCCACGCACACTGTTAAGCTGTGAGTTTCACCTTCTCTGAGGAGAAAAGGTGGGGTGCTACTCTTGACAAAAAGGGGCTTCAAAAAAGAGCTTAAAATGTCCTTCCTGGAGTGGGAGAGATGGGATGACTGAGATATGACAAGTGTCATGGCAGGCAGGAGGGGCAGGTGGTGACTTATTTGGACAAAGAAGTAATATATTTCTGGGAGAGGAGATGAGGATCTCATGGAGAGAACTAGCCTGGGGACATTTTTTGCCCTGCCCGAGGGACTCTGGAAGGGGTACTGAGATGCTAAAGGAAGAGGCAATAGGAAATGGTGGCTGCGTGGACAGGTAGAGGAGCAGCCTCATGCTCCTGCTGCAGATGCTGTAGCTGGGTGAGCACAGCAGGGGGCGCCCCTGTAGAACCCCCAGAGCAGCCCAAAGAAGAAAATCAGCTCCAACTATCTTAACAGCAGAATCAGGGCTAATCTGAAATTTTCTCTCCACTTTTCCCTTTCTCTCACTGAACTGCACTCCCCAAAACCCACGGCATCAGTAATAACAGCGTGTAAGTGGCCAACAAGTGATCAGGAAGCACAGAAAAAATCGCCTGCCCCTTTCCCACCGACAGCAGCTGGTCCGCCTCAGTGCCAGGTGGAGACTGCATGTTAAACCAAAGGCATGACTGTAGTTATGGGTTAGTTATAGATCATGAATATTCTAATTTACATATTGAGAGCATATGTGAAATGGAAAGTTTCAAATTCAAAAGATCAAATTTCTGGTCTTTCTCTACAGACAATTTCATTTCTGCTTTCAAACTGCCAATTCTTTCCAGAGTTCATCTTTCTAGTAAAACTGCTGAAAGCACATGGTAATGCCTGTCGTTCTTTCTCGAAACTTTTCCCCAAAGCTACAGGCTGAGTAGAAACAAGGTCTGCTTTTCAAGTCTCCAGAGGACAGTTTTGCTAATTGTTTTCCTACAGCATGACAACAGAAGTTTACTTTTTGGCCCCATGAAATGTCTCTTTTTGACTGGCAGGTGGCTATGTTCCAAGCATCAAGTGGTACTTCAGAAATCCAGTCTCTTTCAATTTTATGGCCCCACCGTCACCAACCTGTAGCTTCATAGGCCACTAAGTTCATGTCTGCATGAGCCTGATAAAAGGGGAAAGAACACAAAGCATCTTCTATCAGAATTTTTTTGTGAACCAGGCCCCAAAATGTCATCGATCACTTTGTCTTACATTCCACTGGTCAGAACCCAGTCCCATGGCCACATCTAACTCTAAGAGAGGCTGAGAAATGCAATCTCTATTTGTGCAGAGGAAGAAGAAATAGGCTTGGTGAACAACTAGACGGTTTCTGCCACTGGAATGTTTTATTTTCTGAGTGAGCCAATTAGCTCTGGGAACTTCTGGAGAATTTATCCAGAAGAAAAGGAGGGGTGGGAGGAATCAATTACTGAAAAATTGTAAAAGAACAATGAAAGACAAAAATAGTGTTTTGATTACATCTCTAATTCGGGCTTGTTTGAAGCATAATTTTCAGCTGTCAAATGCAGAACATCAGGTACTGTATCAGTTGTGTTTTTACTTTGAAAACATACCTCTTACAGACCTCTGGGCTGATTTTTCTCATCTGGACTGACTGTTCTCACATCTGTTATACAACTCTCATCCTGACACTTCCTTCACTATCATCCAGACAGGGCCTTTATCTTGCTCCTGTTTTTAATTTTTTTTTAACGTTTATTTATTTTTTAAGAGAGAGAAAGAGACAAAGTGCAAGTGGGGGAGGGGCAGAGAGAGACAGAGACAGAATCCAGAGGCTCCAGGCTCTGAGCTGTCAGCACAGAGCCCAACACAGGGCTCAAACTCATGAACGGAAAGATCATAACCTGAGCCGAAGTTGGAAGCATAACCGACTGCGCTGCCCAGGAGCCCCTATCTCGCTCCTGTTTCGTAGCCTGTTTCACGCAGATCCGTGGGCTCCCTCCCTTACTGTTTGGTCCCTCTTTTTTGGTGGAATACATCCTCTAGTAGTGTCCTGAGAAATAGTGCACAGAGGACTCATTTTTAGAGATCCCGCATATCTGAAAATATTACTCTACATTCCCAGTTGATGGAAAACTTGGCCGACGATGTATTTCTAGGCTCCAATTCATTTTTCCTCATTTTTTAAAGGGACTACTTCACTACTTGTCTAACTACTATCGTTTGCATGGGACCTGCTATTTCCATTCAGCTGCTTTTAGGATCTCCTTTGTATCCTTAGGATTCTGCAATTGTCATACTATGAGTTGATGTTGATTTTTTTTCTATCATTCATTTCTGAGCACTTGGAGGACTCTTTTGATTCAGAAATTCATAACTTTCAATATTGGAAGTCTTCTCATGTTGTTTTTCTCCTTCTTTCTTTGCTTTTTTTTCTCTTTCTCAAAAACCTAACAGTTGAGTGTCTTGCCCTCGACTGGTCCACTAGCTTTTAAAACTATTTTCTTTCTTTCTTTCTTTCTCTTTCTCTTCTTGTTCTAAATTTTTTGGAAGTCCTCACTTTACCTTTCATACTCCTATTAAACTATTTACTTCTGCTAAAAATACTTTTACTTCTTAGGACTCTGGTATTCTCTGAATTTTTTTATACCTTCCTGTTATTGCTTTAAGAATAAAACACATTCCAAGACCTAAGAATACTGATGATTCTTTATCATTTTCTCTTCTGCTTCAACATTGCTTTTTTGTCTTCTGAGTTCCTTTCATTTTAGTTGTCATCTATGACTTGTATATATAATGCTTTCTTCATGTATCTAGTGGTCCTTGAATAACCATTCACAATGATAACTCTGGTGGCAGAACAACCCATTTGGCGGGCCTCGTTGCAGGGCAGTCAGGACCCAAGAAGGTCAGAAAATGTAGAGTTTTTTTTTCCGCTGAGAAAAAATCAATCAAGCACTCCAGAAAGAAATCTGCCAATTCATTGTCTGTAGGAGGTAAGCGACCACTGTCCTTTTTGCATAGAGAGAGAGATAAGACTAAGGGGCTTATCAATACATAAAATTTAAATATTAGTTTAAGTCCTCTTTTACCAATTTATCATTTCATCTTTCATTCTGCTATTTCTGATGTTCCCAGATCCAAACTTTCTTAGGTTTGATTTTTCTAGGGAGCAAACCTCCTGTGCTCTACCAAGAGCTGAGAGAAGAACTGCAGTACTGTGGGCAGTATTACAAGGAATGAAATACTCCTTACACAAACCTTCCATTTAACTTTATCTCTACTTGTACCCTTTTTTGTACCCTTTTCCTTGAGAGGTATTTGGTGCCTTCTGGAGTTTTGTGACCTGTTTCTAGGGGTCCCCCATCTGCAAGCAGTTAACTTTTAGCTTTTTCACTCTGCTCTTCCATCTGCCAAAATTTTGGTGACTTCAAAAAAAAATCTCTTATGCAATTTTTTATTCTTTTAATATGGCTTCAGTTGGGATTTGGTAGAGAAAAAAGGTAAAGTGGGTGCAATTAATCCACCGTATTGAACTACAAGTCTAATAACATTTTCAGATGTCTTTTTTGCTTCCCATACATATTACTATATCCTAGCATGTTTAAATTTCTAAGAGACAGGTGCACACATTTATAATAAAGCAGAGTCATTTCAATATTTTGTGTCCTTTAAAAAGCGAAGAATAAAAAAATCTGTTGTCTAACCTTTGTCATTTAAGCTTGAATGGATATCCTCGAATGAAAACACAGGTTGTACCACAAAACCAAACAGTATTAAAATTGTATGATGCAACAGAATTGCTTGAAAGCTCAGTAGAAAAGGACATCTCCCTCCAGCAGAGTTTTGTCTTTGTTTTTGTTTTGGCTTATAAGTATTATGAAGTAGTAATGGTGTATCTGCGTGTCATCATTCATATATGTCTTTCATTAACTTTGTCAAATTCTGTTTTCAAAGAGCTGATTGAACTTGCTAGGAAACCGGCTTCGGGCATTGTCTTTCCCAGTGGCCTACTGTATGGATTCTGATGAGATGCGAAACAGAGACATCTAAAGGAATTTTTAGGAACTGAAATATTAACACATATCCTTAGGTTTGATTAATTCCCTTGGAAATACAGTGTTGTGTTTATTATGAAGCTAAGAAACATCGCTTTGTAAAATTAAATCCAAAGCCAAAATAATCTGCCTTTGGAAGCAGAGTTACTGGAACAAAAATAACAAAATTCACTTATTTGCCCTAAAGTTATTGGAAGGAAATCAACTTTTGCTAAGCTATTCCTACTCATATTATATTTCGGGTTTTATTGTATTCGTCTATAGTGCTATGTGTGATACACGTGCCCAAAAAAGTCAAAGTAAACAAGTAAATTAATGAATGAACAATTAATTCACTGAATTATATTCTGGTGAAATATAACTCAAGTGTTTTTTGGATTGATTCTTCTTTAAGTAATAATTCCCAGTTTTCAACCTTTGACTTGATGGGGCTTAGAGAAGGTATGACAGAATTGTTTGTGCAAATTTAAAATGTTAATACACACAATAATGGCATTTCTCCCATGAGCTTTCTTTTCCCAAATAGATAAGAAGTAATAACGAAATTTAAATCTTCTTTTCAAAGACATTTAGATAATGTCTTCTTGTTTGACAAGCTCTGAGTTGTTAAAAGCTTTTCTCTAAGCCATCTAATTGCCATAAAATAGTTCTGTTTGAATTACTTTTCCTGGAAAGCCAAGGCCTAGTTCCAAGGCCACGAGAATGTCAGCTTCCTTAATGTGAAGTTAAAAAATAAATATAAGGAACAACTGCAAACCATATGACAGATTTTCTTTTAGGGGATATGTGCTTCTTCTATTTCTGTGAATGTATTTTTTCCTTATTCTTTTTAAGCCGAAAATAAGTACATTCTATTTTGAAAAAAAAGAGAAAAAATAGGGAAATAACAAGAAATGGAAGAAGGTAAGTTCAAGCTATCTGTGTTGGCTACTATTCTGGGTTGTAAAGTCTTAATTATTATAAGACAAGTGATAAAACATATTAGATGTCAGAGGCTCTTCGAAAACCAGTGAGAATTTTACTATTCTTTTCAATTAGTTCAAAAATTCGAGCCCCATGTCGGGCTCTGTGCTGACAGCTCAGAGCCTGGAGCCTGCTTCAGATTCTGTGTCTCCCTCTCTCTTCGTCCCTCACCCACTCACACTGTCTCTCTCTCTCTCTCAAAAATAAATAAACATTAAAAAAAATTTTAGAAGAACATTACACATGAAGAAGAATAATGATAAAAATCTTAGCTATTGTTAAAACAAAACTTCTTGTACATGTTAACCTAAAGAAACTACTTCTATATAAACTTGAAAGTAATAATACTGAATTTCTTTGAAAACATTTTATAATTCAAAATGCCTACTGTTTTAATCTGACTCTTTTCAATTATTTTTTTTAAATCAATGAGATTTTACAGCATTGGTTCAGTGCATATTTTTATGTGATTGCCTCTTTGCATTAAGAACTCTCGAAGGATGTGTTAAGGTCTATTTAACTCACTATATTGACTAATCGAATTGTAGCTTACTGTATGTTGTACATAACAATTAAAGTGAATACAAGAGATTAAAGTGACTAAGTTGTCCAACTAAAATAGGTAATTAATCCCCAATCTTACTAATATTTGTTTTTTTAACATCTCTCACATCATGCCCTAGCATTCTCTCTTTGGCACTCCTGATCAAGGCTCTCATTAGTTCCACAAGACTTCGTGCCATGTCCCCTTGCTGTAAACTTTCTTGCACACCCCTCTAGGATCAACCCAAATCTATACTGTGTAATTATCCTTCCACGATATTATGCCCCTTGTAGTCATCTTTGGTGACTCTTCATGGCCCACCGGATACATTCAGGTCTCCTGAGTCTAGCAGCTCTGATCCTCAATTACTGATGCCCCAAGCTTTGTTCCTAACTTTATCCTCACACCCACTGCTAAGATTTCCCTAACTCCTTTCTTTCCGGCTGAGTCTATATATCTACTGTCCCCCTAAACAAGTCACAGATGTGACTGAGCTGGTTCTTATGTTATAGTACTTTGTGGATTAAATAGATCAAGAGCGCTGTCTGTGAAACAACAGGATGTCATCCCTCCTTCCTACTCTGCTCTTTATGAATATCCCTGATTTTTTGGTTCAAAGGGGTGGGGAGGAATATAGAATTGCCTCATCTGTAATTTGTGGTGCCACCTGCAACTCTGGCATCCCTGGCCATCAGATGTTGCATTTATCTTTCTAAATTGTACTCCACGATCACTCACGTCCACCTTTCCAAACCACACCCCCCCGCCATGTTGCTGGCCAGCCCCACAGCCCACTTCCTGTTCAGGCTCCCCACACTTGGGACTAACCTGCTCTTGATCATCAATAACACAGTGGCATCGGGCCTCTCCACCACAACTCCACAGCACTCTTAATGTCCCCTGTGTTTGTGTCTCTGATCGAGATAAAAATTCCTAGCCTTCCATGCACCCCATTCTTTCACTGGCAAGCAAAGAGAAGAGGATTTTCAGCAGAATCATTGGAGGATACATTTTGTCCAGTTTTACAACGCTATCCAGGAAACACAGGGTCAGTGTCAAGGTAGGATCAAGTACAAACTCATGTTATGCTCTGAATGACTGTGCCAGCCTCCTTTCTTATGATGATTTTGTCGTTGTTATTATTTTGAGAGAGAGAGCAAGAGCAGAGAAGAACAGAGAGAGTGCAGAGCCCAACTTGGGGCTCAACCCCACAAACTAGGAGATCATGACCTGAGCTGAAATCAAGAGCTGGACACTCAACTGACTGAGCCACCCAGGTGCCCCTCTTACGATGAATTTTTTTCTCTCATGAACTATATAGCTCCTCCCTGCTTCCCCTTGAGCCCACCAATCCATACACATAACACTTCTGTCATTAAATCAATAAATTAAATACTGCATTTCTAATTTAAAATGGTATGATAGGGGTGCCTGGGTGGCTCAGTCAGTTAAGCACCTGATTCTTGATTTCAACTCAGGTCATGATCTCATGGTTTGTGAGACTGAGGCCCCGCATCAGATTCTGTGCTGATATTGTAGAGCTTGCTTGGGATTCTCTCTCTCCTTCGCTCTCTGCCCCTCGCCCACTAATGTTCTCTCTCTCTCTCTCTCTCTAAACATTATTAATTAATTAAAGAGTATCACAACTCAATATGCAAAAAGAAAAAATCTCAACACATTCTTCAACCCTACTACATAGTAAGTTAGAACACCCAACACAATTTTCTAGACGTGTCCTTTATGTTCCCCTTTGTTTTCACTTATGTTCTTTGGTT
The DNA here is from genome assembly GCA_030068075.1 of Paguma larvata. Classification (NCBI taxonomy): domain Eukaryota; kingdom Metazoa; phylum Chordata; class Mammalia; order Carnivora; family Viverridae; genus Paguma; species Paguma larvata. Next base: position 80,856,365 of record CM057823.1, read on the forward strand.
CTGTGGTTGCAAGGAACAGAAGCTCACTCAAATGTCAGAAAGCCCACAAACCAGACCCCAAAAAAGACAGGACAGGATGGTGGGATGGTCTGGGACTCAAGGTGGCTCCAAGGGCTTCAGCAAAAGTTACTCACTGATGCTCATTAAAATTCAGTCATTGGTAGGACTCTGCACTTTTCTGTATCTCTGGTTCCTTCTTCCTATATCGTGCCCCAGTACTTCTAATCGAGTGCTTCTCAAACTATCTATGGTCCAGGAATGCTTCCACCCACCATTCCCCAATCCATCACGGACCAATACTTTTATAAAACACAAACTTATATATTTGGATGCCACTGTAATGTTGTATCACTCTAGAGTATAAAAGTTTCTCTTTCTCTTTTTTCTTTTGTTTATCATGGCACACAGCACGCAGGCTGGTACTGACGCTCATAACACACTTCCCGCAGCACTTCATCTATCTGCTTTCTTTTTGTTTCTGATTCCTCATGCCACTGGGCTGCGAGTGGCCCAGCATTGTCTCCCCACTCTTTCTTACTTTCCAGCCCTTAAATTCTGCCCCTCCTCCACTTGCTAACTGCCCTCCTCCTCTTAGGTGACAATTTAAAGGAAGGAAATTGTATCAGCTGTGCCCTATGACTGCTCTGGGTTCGCTTGCCTACCCTTATCCAAAAACTTGGAGTGACTAAGTGACATCACAGGCTATGACACATGGATGACCACAGACACCCTGCTTGGCACATCATTTTTAGAGTTTTTTTTTTAATTAGTACAGTTTCTTTAAGAAGACAACAAAGAGCAATTTAAAACAGCTGTTACCAGATTGAGTCTTAGTTAAGTAATCAGTATAATTTTTCTCTCGTTTGAAAGAGCTGACTGTGCCTTCCCTGGGCAAGCTGGTGATGCTGAGCTGCTGTGCTCAGTGACCGTCAGAGCGGTGCTGCACGTGTAATTCCTAGTGCTCACATTAATTAGAGGTCCCACTAATCTTTGCTCACTAATATGACCTGAGTTCAGGAATAAGTAAACACATTCTTCCTATAGAGTGCACAGTATTTTTTTTAATCTACTTTCTCTGTGGTAGGTTCTAGAGAGACTGCTTTAGAATTAACTTTCTCGTGAGGAAAAGAAAGTAAGGAAAACGGGGCCCCAAGGGCCCCGTTTTCCTCTTCTCCTAGCCCCTTCTGGTCTGTATAGTCATGTGAAGAAAAGAGAAAGGGTAGCAAAGGAGCTCGGAAAAAGCAGTAGACAGTACCTACTAAGGACAAAACATCCAGAATTCAGAAACTCACCCAGAGTCAACTACTGACTCCAAGTATGTAACAGAGGCCCCATTACACACAGTGCAGAAGTCTTCGACAAGCAAGCTGCTCACCAGAATCACCCCACCCTAGACCTTATGAAGTCAGAATTTCTAGTAATGTGCAGTTAGAAAACACATTCCGGGGCGCCTGGGTGGCTCAGTCAGTTGGGCGGCCCGACTTCGGCTCAGGTCATGATTTCGCGGTCTGTGAGTTCAAGCCCCGCGTCGGGCTCTGTGCTGACAGCTCAAAGCCTGGAGCCTGTTTCACATTCTGTGTCTCCCTCTCTCTCTGCACCCCCCACTCATGCTCTGTCTCTCTCTGTCTCAAAAATAAATAAACATTAAAAAAAAAAAGAAAAGAAAACACATTCCATATTCCCTACAGAAAAGTCCCATTTGACACCTTTTATGGAACTATCATTTCCTGTTAATTATTTTTAGCTCTTTCTTCTAGGCTTTAAGGATGCTGATTTGGACAATAAATCACTTGGTCATCCTGGTATGAGGACTGTATTTTTCAGATCCTTGCCAGGTGATCTTCATTTGTACCCAGGATTACAAACCACTAATTTAGCCCAAATTCTTATCTTGTTGAAGGAAAAAGCAATGGTCCCGAGAATTTTTTAAATCTGACTGAAGTCACCCAGGTAGTTACCATTTCACACTCTAATATCACATCTGCCTGACGGATCCTACCCTTCCCGCTCAGGATGACACTGACAATTCCCTCAGAAGCAAAGAAAAAAAAAATTTCCTCTACCCCCCTCTTTCTTCCTGACCTCCCCTCTCTAGGTATAAAACTAGCTTGCTGGTTCCAACACCACTGCCAACAGACAGGTGGAAGGAAACTAGTATTGATTGACTGTGTTGATGTGCCCAACACAACATTTCAATGCAGAGTGGTGAGGCTAAGCTCAGGATACATCCCCACCGGTACACACTTCCCCAAGCTCCCATTACCCACTCCCTAGTCTTTATGTGTATGCTAGGGCCAAGCTTCCTCCAGGGAAAAGAACGAGTAGAGCATTCCACCATATGTGCCTGTTCAACTGAAACAAGAGTCTCACTGCAAGGGGAGATGAGCTTCTAAAAGAATTTACACTTGGGGGAAAAGAAATGAGTAGGACTCAACAAGGGAAGTGAGTACAGAGGAAGGAGTGAACCGCTGCATGGTGGGAGCTATATGAAACCTGAGCTCACCAAAAACCCCGCACCTATGTCCATTATTGTGAGGTTAGCACTGCTGACCCAAATCATGCCCTTGCTATAGGTGTCTTCGTATGAGAAATCATTTTACTCTCTCTGGTGTGGCATTCACAAAAAAAATCAAACACCTTGGCCTCATAAGATTCCTCCCTACATACTTGGTGTTAGTGCCAGAGCATACCCTTTGCCAGAAAAACTGGGGTGTTCCCCCTGTGAAAACATACTGGGCAAAATTTCTGGGGTTGATCCAGGGCCATCAGTTGAGCCCCCTTGCCCTTATAGTAGTTCCCTTCTGAGATATGGGGTTTCTGTATGCAAGATGTCAGTCAAGGTCACCTACCCTATTATTCATTCAGGCACTAGTCATACAGAGAAGTGTCTGATAACAGATATTGAAGAATCCTAATTCTTCTCCTCTAAGGAGACACTTGGGTCAATGCAAACAGTTCTACTTCCTCCTCTCTGTTTACCTCGGGTCTTGAGAAAAGTGGCCTTTGATAAGGCATAAAAAAATTCCTGTGAAACTCTATGTCCAGAGTGCTAGTACATACCCCTTTTCCTTTACATCTGATTATCTAAATGGGGCCAAACATCACTATACAAAAAAACAAAAACAAAACAAAACAAAAAAAACCCAGCACCGACAAATGTCCATAGCAAAACTCCAACAGGCTTTAAGCGGTAGCTTCCTCCGCTTAAGTTCTAACTAAATAAGGGTTGCCAGAAAAATTACAGGGTGCTCAGTTAAACTTGAAATGCAGATAAAAAAAATTTTTAGTGCAATAGTTGGAACACACTCATACTAAACAAAGTATTTGTTGCCATTTCCCTGCAATTCAAATTGAACTGAACATTCTATACTTTTATTTGCTAAATCTGGCAATCATAACCTAACTGAAATCTCTACCACCACACACACACACCCCAACCCCATCCGTTCATACTTGTCCAAGTCACATACCCTACAGTAGGAGCAGAACAGGAAGCTGAACAAGCTCAAGTTCAGAGAGCAAAAGTATTTTTCTCTGACCTCTGGACTGCTGTGTGAAGACTTCTGGTATGAAGAAGGACAAAGGGGAGAGGAAAGAGAGGGTCGCTTAGAAAGTTCTGCCTGGGTGCATCAGCCACCACCCCCAAATTCATGCTATTTCCACCCTAACTTCTACCCTTGGCTTCCCCGCAGTACATGCCCACTGAAATCCCCCCTGTAGGATATCCTCCACTGAGGTACTATGTTATGCAGCCAACCTCTGCCTAGGCAAACAAAACAAGGCTAAGTGAATCTAGTCTTATACTTTATAAACCATAATTACTCTTTTAAGAATATTATCTTGAGGGATGTGAAACCTCATAAAAGAACATCTGAGATAAACCATTAATAGTTATGATATTCGAGGGGCGCCTGGGTGGCTTAGCTGGTTCAGCATACAACTTTGGCTCAGGTCATGATCTCATGGTTCGTGGGTTCGAGCCCCGCATCAGACTCTGCACTCATAGCTCAGAGCCTGGAGCCTGCTTCGGATTCTGTGTCTCAACTCGCTCTCTGCCCCTCCCCCGCTTTCCTCCCCCCTCTAAAAATAAACATTAAAAAACAGTTATGATATCTGAAAATGTAACTTAAACAAGTCAACTTTATGTGACTCTCTGTTTTTGTGTGAAGGCACATGAGGGCACACCCGCATAAACATATCATTGCTGTTCCTCATCTTTGTACCCATGAAGCCAAATCTTCAGGTGTCACTTGAATGGTGAATCGCTCCAAGCCTTGCTCAATAGATATCTTTTAAAATGCCTAAATCAGGACTTGGATTCATATAGAACATGTGCACAGATAGCACGCAGCCAGTATTGACTTGCTGCCTGCCATTACTTAGGAATATCCTGGACTGCATCCCAGACGCTGGCCTTTACCTTGATGGATGCTCTGTTTCTAACTACATGATATAATGTAACCTCTAGTCCACTTCACAAACTCATCACATTCATGTGTTCTTAGGTAACTGTCAAACATTGGATAATGTGCTCAGGCTCATATTCCCAGCCTTGGTTATAACCCAAGTCCTTCTAATTAGAGATACAGGACTTGTTAATAACTATCTATTAAATTTGTCATTATTAAAATTACAATAAACTATGTTATATTCTAAGTGAGTAGAAGCTCATACACTGAGCAGAAAATTGCTCACCTTTAGGAGTATACCAACTCTCTTGTGCCACGAGCAGCCTGTGTGTGTATACGCACAGGTCTGATTAAATAACGAGTAAGTAGCACTTATCACCTGTGCTAAGCTTTTCAGTTCACTGCAGAATATTCTTCTGAAAAGCTGGCAAATTATTGGTCTGCAGAAACTCCCAGGAGTAGTGGGGTTGGAGAACCAAATGGCTGGTGAGGCATACCTAGAGCTACTACCTTCTCATACCTGCTCAGGCTTACCCTGCTGCAAGGGCCTCCCTTCTTACAGCATGTACTCCTCCAATCCACATTCTCTCTCCCAGGCAGAAGGAGCTGGGCATGTAAACATCATGATTTTCATCAGCTAAAATTTGACCCCAATTCCTAAAACATCCAAACAATTTCCTGTTCCTATTAATGTTCCTTAACTATAACCCAAGTGACTACTGTCCTCCTCTTTTATCCTCTTTAAGTTATGCTCAATGACCTTACTCAATTTCCATGAAATCAATTTACCAGGCAGAGACTCTGTAGTGCCAGAGTACACTGTGGGTGAGGATATGGGTAAGAATGTGTCTGTTTTGTTGCCATATTGTTTCAGTAGCATCTACTACAGTGCCTGGCCCCTATGTTCTCTAGGCACACTCAAAAGATGAAGAAGAAATAGGTTTCGACCCTATACACACACATTCAAGTCAAAAAAAATTATCTTATTTATTTCAACAACCAAAAATTACTATTACTATACACTTCAGATAATCTTCAGAAATACACAGGTCTAGAAACACATTACAGGGGTGCCTGGGTGGCTCAGTCAGTTAAGCATCTGACTCTTGATTTCGACTCAGGTCATGATCTCAGTTTGTGAAATCGAGCTCCATGTCAGGCTATGCATTCAGCCTGCTTGGGATTCTCTCTCTTCCTCTCTCTCTGCCCCTCCCTCACTCGCTCTCTCTCTAAAAATAAATAAATAAACTTAAAAAAAAAAACACATTACAATACCAGTAATTCTGCAGGGTTTATAATAAGAGTTTTTTAAATGTCTCATTCTCTCTCCATTTACTTCTATATTCTTACTCATTTTATATTTATTATTTACTATGTGCTAAAAAAACAAAACAAAACACTGTACTAAGTGCCCAAGTGCCTAGTTAGTAAATTTCCCAAACATTCCAGTAAAGGTCTCTCTTTTCTTTGATCAAACATGTGAAACTACACCTAAGAAGTCAGTCAATAACATTTACACAGTTTTAATCTTTTCAGCTGCTAAATGCAAAACATTTCTAAGCTACGAAATTATTTTTCTGTAGTAAAAGATAATGTTTCCCAATTATAAGAAAGTTGAGAGATTTTAAGGGAGAAACTATAAAGATATAGTGTACTTCAAGGAAAGTTACATGTTCTCCATTTTGGTTGATGTTATATCTTTTGGCCACATTCCTGAACTAAAACACAGGAATATGTTAATAAGTTTCTAGGACATATTCCCCAAACAGCTTTACAGAAGTTCATCTGATCCTAATTACCACTCTATCAAGTAGGTAGGCTGTCTTAATAGACACGGGGGGCATGGAAACCATGGTGCAAGCATATCGAATGGCCTCTCCACCAGCAACAGAGTTGTAATGATAAAACCTCTTTGGAAGGCAGCCCAGTCCAGTGAAATAAGAATGGTTTGAGAGTCAGAAAACCTGGGTTTAAAACTGTATGATTTGAGAAAATTACTTAATCTCTCTACACATCAGCTTTTTCATTCCATAAAAAGAGTTAGGTTGAACCATTTGAAATTACCAACATGAAATCATTTTTTACCTACAAAAATGGCAATTTCATTTGGTTCAACTTCATAATAATGTTAACTTAAAACGTAAAACAGTTTTGCTAACTATTAAATGCTATGTTCTATGTGAAGCACCTGCATGAAGTTGGCATAGAGAAGTACTAGACATGTGTAATGTTCTTCACCCTTCCAGTGTTGGGCTACAACCTCAGCACAACTGCTTCCCTCACCTACCAACCACTCATTTCACCACCTCGTTCCTCCACCCTCTTTTTGCACTTTAGACAAAATAAAATACATTATCCAAATGTATTTTGTAATACATTAGCTAAAAGGTTAACACCCATTGAAATTTCAGGAGATAAGACAAAGAACGAAACAGGATTATAATCACTACCGATGTTCTGGTTTAACTCAACTCAGCAGCACAATGAGCACATAGACGATAAACAGAGTCATATCTGTCCTGAACCTACATATTCAGAACCCTGTCAACAATAACATTATAAACCAGAAGACCCTAGGTTTGCCTTTACTTACCGTATCATTATAGATTGATAGCCAAAGGTTTGCTTGAAACTCAATGAAGAACTAGGCAATACTGATACGCTCGCAATCATTCAGCAAACGACAATTTTAGAAAAACAGTGAAGAAGGTTGGGATAAAACAATGTAAGGAAGAAGCTAATGCAGATCCGGACAAACGGAACACCAAAATTCTCTTTCATCATGTTCTTACCTTCTTCCTTCCCACAACCTCAGATTCAAAAGACACTAAATAATCCAAAGAGAAAAGGACTCTAGATCTAGAAATATTCTCTGTCTGGTAAGGACATATTTTTCATCTGTGAGCTCAGCTTCCAGAGGGTATTTAGATCAATGAGGAAAATAAGAGATCATCCAGGGAAACTAACCAAATCAACAGGGTGACAAACATTCTGATCATTCACATGTATAAAGGTAATTAGGAGTATTGAGCATTTGAGGAGCATCTGGGTGGCTCAGTGGGTTGAGCATCCAACTTCAGCTCAAGTCATGATCTCGTGGTCCGGTCCGTGAGTTTGAGCCTTACATCAGGCTCCCTGCTGTCAGCCTCTCAGCACAAAGCCCACTTCATATCTCTGTCTCCTTCTCTCTGTCCCTCCCCCACTTGCACTCTCCCAAAAATAAACATTTGTTAAAAAAGGAATATCAAGCATCTGAAAATATCATTGTACTTTTTTAAGACATATAAAAATTTCCATATTAATTCATCTGAAGTATAGGCCTCATTTTTATGTGAATTATTTTCATTCTTCTGTTAATCTTGATCTCCTATCTCAACAACCATCATTCTTAAGGACTTTCTACAGCGTACTGGCTGCAAAGCTAATCAATCATTGAATAACTATTTATAGAATGTCTAATATGTACTCAGCACTATACTAGAGGCTAGATAAACATGAAGGAAAGCCTTTCTAATACTTCCTAAGGCTTTTTTTCCTCATTAAAGAAGAATCTCAATGTTTCACAAACTTGCAATGTCCTCTAACAGCTCTTGCCTAATCACCTGTTGCCAAATCAAAGCTTGATGAAAATTCAGTCATGCTATGATCATCTTTCCCTCGACAGAGGCTTCATACTGCTGTGGGTTTGAAGAGGTGAGAGGCTGTGATTTTTTAGGATGCCCATGCTCAACTCGAGCTCTATTCCTGACGCTCAGATGTGATCCTCCAGGAGGAGGAGGCACTCTTCTTGCTTACTTCTGTTCACACACCCAGTGCGTCTTCTTATCATATGAAAATGGCAAACAGAGCTATCTTCGCAGACCACGTAAAGCCAATTAGGAAAGGCTCATCTACAGGGGGCCACAGTTTGAAGAATGCATCTATTTCTTGTTCAAAGCCTAGAAGAGTAAGATTCAAATTGTGTACTTCTCTGAACTGCACTAGTCGTGTTGACTCTGTACCCATACATTTTCTGTACTCTATAGGAGTTCATTTAGGCAGTGGGGAGTGGAGGACATAGAGTAAAACCACCTAAATATGTAAAAGGAGACAGTGACAATAACACACTCTCTAATAAGTCATCAGTTAGCATTGGATCCTTACCATGTGTTAAGTTCCCCTCTATGTAAAGGACAACAGAACTGTTGTTTGACAAACCATGTATTTGGGATCATTGGTATCGACTTACAGTGAGTCAACAAGACTGCAGAGTTCATGTTTCTCCTCCATTCAGCAGAAAATGCTGTGTTTCCTCAACAACTGAGAGTATTTGGCTGGGCTTTCACTTTTCTTTCTACTTATAAAGTGCAAGCAAGGAAGGGGTCTCACCATCTGGGACTTGGTTCAGAAACAGGTTTCTCTGCCGTGAGTAACTGAAATAACCCATTTGGTGCTTGCACAAAACCCTGTGCTTTCTTATATTTATATTCTATCTTTATGGTCAAATTTCAAGCAAATAATAAAAGATAATTAAAACTGAGAAAGTAGTTTTAATTCTAGAATCAAGAAGCTTCTAAAATTCAAGTAACTACGAAGTTCTTACTCTTTTTCTTTAATTTTTTTAATGTCTTATTTATTTTTGAGAGAGAGAGAGAGAGAGAGAGAGAATGAGTGGGGGAGGGGCAGAGAGAGAGGGAGACAGAATCCACGAAGCAGGATCCAGGCTCCACGCTATCAGCACAGAGCCCAGCACAGGGCTCGAACCCGTGAACCACGATGAGATCATGACCTGAGCCAAAGTCGGACGCTTAACCGACTGAACTACCCAGGTGCTCCAAGAAGTTCTCACTCTTAGCTAGGCAACATTACACTTTATTTTTCAGACCTAATCAACCAGTCTATATAAATGAAACATGAATCAACAGAGTAAATATCTTTTTCCTCCTAGGTAGAGTTTTCTCAGAAGCTGAGCTTTGAAAAGAACGCTAAGCTGAAGCAAAAGTACAGGATTCAATCTCCTTTTCTACATTAGCATGGGTGATAAGAGATCAGGATGTGAGACAGGAGAGTGGCTGAGGTGCCAATTACGAACGTTTACTTTCCTGCAGATAGAACGTCCCCACTGTCCTCACCAGTATGTTCTCCCCTACTTCATTACCCCAGCTCCTCCCGAGTCAGATCCGTGCAATAACTAAAGCCTAGGCTTCCTCTGCAGGAAGAAAGACAAACACAGCTCTTGACCTGGGGCGGTGGTTGAAGATAAGCTGCTTCAACCAGAGGTACTTGGAAAGGCATCATGCAAACCAATATCCAACCATTTCTATTTCCTTGTATATTTGCTATAGAGCAGTTCCCACTTTGCAGATCCTCTTCTAGATCAGGCTCTCAATTTTCACTTTTATACCTGAAGAAATAAATGTGCTCACTGTGAAACCGAAGGTCTTTTCTCCTTAACAGTCCTCTTGATCTTTCCCCCACTGACATCTAATTCTACTCCATACCTGGAGACACCCTGTAATCAAGCTTTGAAGGAACAATGGGCAGTTGAGCGTACAGAGAGGACAAACCATGATTTAGAATCTTCTTTTACTGGTTCGCTACTCAAATACCAACATTTATGTGCTTCCTAAGTCCTAAGGGCTTCGCTCTCTGCACACTAATAGCCACAATCCCAACTTACTAGATTGAATGGTATCCCCCCAAAATCAATGTCCACCCAGAACCTCAGAGTGTGACCTTATTTGGAAATAACATCTTTGCAGGTGCAATTAGTTAAGGAAAAAGGAGATCTTGATGACAGTGGACTAATACAGACCTTATGAGAGGAGTGGACACACAGAGAAACAGAGACACACACAGGAAAAGACCACATAACGACAAGACTGAACAATGCAGCCGCAAGCCAAAAAGTGCCAAGAATTGCCTGAAGCTGGGAAGAGTCAAGGATAGATTCTTCCCAAGTGTCTTCAGAAAGAGGAGGACCCTGCTGACACCTTAATTTTGGATTTCTAGAATTATGAGAATAAATTTTCTTGTTTTGTGGCAATTTGTTACAACAGCCCCAAAAACAATTCCATATACCTCAGGACACTATACGCTAGACTCCCCAGTCGGCTTCCTTGTTTCAGATCACAGAAAATTAAAAAAAAGAAAAAAAAAGATTTTAAAATTGAATGAAGTCAGAAAAAGAATAATGAATCCTCTATAAAATTACTTTTCTGTATATTTTGGGTCAAAGATAAGGACGTATTTTTAAGAGAAACGATCCGAGCTTCCTGGAGAATTCCCTGAAAGGTCTGAATCACGACCACATACCACTTGACCTCCTCAGGTGCCTAGAAGAGGTGTCGTATCAGTAGGACAGACATAATGAAGGCCAAAATTGAGATGGATCTTTAAACTAGCCATCTAAGCAAGTTTTATGAGAATTTTTCAAGATTAAACACATGTAAGAAACTCATAGAGAAGGATGGCAGAGAGACATAGACTCCTATGCCACTACCCTCCAAAAGAAAGAGTAAAGAAAGAACCTGTCATCGGCTAACTCAAACGATCCTTTAAACTTCCTTCCAGAAGCAGAACAATTAGGACTCCCAGAACTAACAAGGTGACGACCTCTCCTGACTCCCGGGGAAGAGGGCAGCATAGTGGGGGAAAAATATATTCAGAAGACTTTCACTGATACGCCCAACTTGGAACAAACTCAACTCAATGGTATAGGAACTGCAAGGCACAGAAACCTGGAGTGTTCTTCTAAACACTCTTCTCCACTGCCACAGATTAAACAGGGGTTCCTGGAAACCAAATGAACACCAAACGCACCCCAAATACGCACACCCCCTGAGGTGAAGCATCCTTAAACCAAAAATGCCCTTCTGTGGAGATGAATGTCCCCAGAAGTGTCCCTTAAAATAACTATGGAGTAGCCTCCGCTGGTTGCTGGCTGGCCAGGCAGCCGCGTGTGGCCCCCAGCTCCCTGGAGGAAGTAGGTCAGCCGGACATTCTGAGGTGATGGTGGCTTCACTCCTGGGTCAGAGGGGGTCCCCCCCAAGCAGCTAGACCATGGCGTGCCTCAGGGTCCACAAGTTCCAATGCCTGATGAAGAAGCGCTCGGTGACCAGCAAGCACAACCAGTCATGGGGCTCAGTGGACCTGAGCTTGGGCCACTCGAGCTTCATCTGGCGGTGCCACCTCCACATGTTTGCTCCCCGGGTGACAGCAGCTTCTCCCTGCACTGCCTCTGCAGCAACTGCGGGCAAGAACCGTGCAATCATGGAAGCTGTGTTCCCGAGGCACTGGCACCCCCCACCGCAGCCGCTGCACCAGTGTATGTTCAGGCTCCTGGGCACCGACGTCAAGGTCATGTTCGCTGCCCTGTCTAGTGAGAAGACAGAGACGCAGGAGGCTTGGAAGTGAAGCCCACACAGGCCCACACCTCGCCCCTGCCCGTCGCCATTCCAGACACCATGGCCCACTTCATCATCTCACCCCACAGGAACCGTCAGTGCTGCAAACTCCTACCCATCCAGGCACCCCCACCTGCCCCGAGCAGCAGGGTCTTCGGGTACAAAAACTGGCTGTGTGATACCAGCTGACCTCAATTTAAAGGCCGACAACTCGCAGCCAGAAAACGAAAAGGAAGCTTCTGGTGGAGACAGCCCAGAGGATGATTCAAAGCCACCTTATTCCTATGCACAGTTAATCATCCAGGCAATTACAAAGGCTCCTGATAAACAACTCACTCTCAACAGAATTTACACTCACATCACTAAAAATTATCCACACTACACGACTGTGGACAAGGGCTGGCAGGATTCAGTCGGCCACAGCCTCTCTCTGAATCGTTATTTCATCAAAACATCACGTTCCCAGGAAGAACTAGGCAAAGGCTCATTCTGGAGGATAGACCTGCCTCTGAACGCAAACGAACAGAGCAGGCTTTTAGGAGAAGACGGTGCAGGGCGCTGCCTTGCTGCAGATCCCCTCTGGGACCTCTCTCCTGTTCAAGTGCCCCAGCCCCTCCCAGTCACCCTGGAGTGCTATCTGCTCACGCCAGTGGTGCCCAGACCTCTGAGAGCCTGTAGAGAGAAGGTTCATCACGCCCCACCCCCCTACCTGGAGCCTGAGCCTGGCACCTCACAGTCCAAACTGGCTATCATCCAAGAGGCCCGGTCTGCCCAGAGTGCACCAGACTCACCTCTGTCTAGTTGGGCCATTTTAATTGCCATGCAGCAGCAGCAGCTGCCACTAGCAATCAGGCCTGTCACCTACACAGTCACAGCCCCTGTGACCACTTCGACCTCAGAGCAGCTTGTCGTGCAGACAATTCACATCATCCATCAGAACCCAGCAGTGTCCACTGCCAGCGTCGCCGGCCAGGCAGTGGTCACTCAGGCAGCCATGCTGGCCCCCCGACTCAGGCAGAGCCCCAGACAATGAAGATCATAAAGAAGTAAAGGCAAAAGTAGAAACTGTTCCTGCAATTCGCCATGCCACACCCTATAGGCACTGCGAGCCAGGTCATTCAGATTTCATAGGCCACCCCTGTCCAGGTCAGCACCAGCTACCAATAAAAACTGTTAACACAGAACGGGACTCACGTGGTGCCAATCCCTGCCACCGTCCAGCGCCTGGTGAACAACACAGCAGCGGGTCCTCTGCACAGGCTGGCAAGACCTGCATCCGTGTCAGCCTCCCTGCCCACGAAGCACCAGAATGGCGACCACCAGTCAGAGCAGCCGGAGCAGAAGCAGGTCAAGACAGAAGACACAAGAGCATCATCATCGCCCTGAGTGTGGACCGCTGCTGGCAGCCGGCAGGGAGAAGGACGTCCAAAACTAGTGACTGGGACCATCACCACTGGGAGAGCCAGCCTTGTATGAAGGGCTGGTTCTTGATTCCCCACAATAGGATTGTGTGAGCATCCACGCTCAAATAAACACAGCCAGAAGGAAGGCAGCAAGCACAAAGCAGTTTATTAGGGACAGTACTACTCTCCCAAGAAGGGAGAGCAGGCAGGCCCAGAGGGGGCAACTGGCCTGAGGATACAGGGGTCCTCTCTTTTTATGTGAGCAGGGGGGCCTTGGGTTATGGGAGGGGTCTCTAATAGAGGCTGCTTCCAGTCATTTGGGGGACTCTTCCCACAGGTTGGGCCCGGGAGTTTTTGACCCTACAAGGTTTCTACCCCACAATCTTGGCAGCTTCCCCCAAGGCAAGGGTGGGGGGGGGGCTAAAACAGCAATGCAAATACATTATAGTCAGTCTAGGGGTTACCCTGGGGCAGAGGTGTTGGCGGAGAGCACAGGCTCTGCATCTGTGGCTCTGGCTCTGTCTGCCCACGGTCTTGGAAGCCACAAAGTCAGGATATTGTGCCCCCAGGCTTCTAATGTATAACCTGTTTATCACCGTCCGTGCCTCCAGCTCATATCTAACTTAATGCCTAAGCTTACAAGACAGCTTTTCTTACTTTATTATCAACTCTGTGCTGCCCAAAGGAGACACTGCCCTTTAGCTATGCTGGGAGCACATGGTCTCAGTGCACAGAGGGTCCTGCCGTTGGACTTCACCTCAGCACTGAAAACGCAAAAGCCCAGATGGCCTAAAACCTCCTTAGAGAAAGAAGTCACACCTGAACAAAAGGAAATGCAACAAAACCTGATTGGGGAAGTGTCTCCCTGCTCTGAGCTCAGCTTGTAATTCCTAGCAGAGATCTGGGGTCCTTGGGGAGGCGGGCGCCCGGTACAGGCAGAACCGCAGGGACAGTGCGGGAGCCCTCCTCGCTGCCCTCCCAGGACCCTCGGAGCTGGCACTGGTAGATAAGACAGCAGTTTGTTGTCCTCATGTGGAATTAGAATATTTTGACCTGTACTTTATAAAAGCATGGGACCTTAGATGTTTCAGTTCATTCCATTTGTACTCTGGAAATTCTGGAATCACACAGGACCTTTCATGTTGATTTCATCTGGGGGGAAAAGAAACAACGTAGTTCTGTTTTTGTTGTTCCGTTTCAGCCAATGGAATGATCTCTTTTGTTTGTCCTGTTAAATTCTGGACCACAGGTTTTCCACGTTAGAGCAGGTACTAATGCAGTCTGTCTACTTCCATCTCAGCATGTAGGACGGACAGACAGACAGATGCCCATGCTGGGCTGCATGTAACCACAACCCCAGGAACTGCTGGACCCTGGAGCTGCGCGAAACTGGTTCTCTTTACTGCTACTTTCTGTTGTTTGTTTCTTTCTGTTGACTTTGTCCCAGTATAATTTTCCACTCTAAGCGAAACAAGCCTCCTAAATGTGTGTATGTTTCAAACGACAGAACTGTTACTATTTCATTTGGAAAAAAGATTCAGTCTTCTACCACACACCCTTCTCAAAAAATAATAACAACTATGGAGAAAGAAAGAGAAACATCTTGACGCCCCTTGTAGGTGTAATTGCTCTTTCCAGCAACTGTCCCCCAAGTCTCAGACACAGAAGAGGACATTAAAGCCATCAACACCTTGCCTCAAGCCCACATTAGAAGATGAGGGTACAGAAAAGACCCAGAGGAAAACAGAGGGAGCAAAATAGAATCCACCCAGCCCTGAGGGGTGATGAGGCCTCTTTGACAGCACCATTAAATTAAAAGTGTGAATACAAAAGGCTCATCACAGCAACAAAAATACTACAGCAGTAAAAAAATAAACAAATAAACAAATAAATAAATAAATGGAAAAAGTTAAAAAAAAAAAAAAAACAAACCTATTTTAGAATAAGCACACTCCAAGAAATTAGACTTTTAGGCTTTGCAATATGACAGAAAATAAAGAAAAGTATCAAGGAAATAAGATGACAGATGGGGAAATAAAATGACAGAATTAAAAAATGTACACGGGAAAGGTAATGAAAAAAATTAAAGAGCACAGAGGGCTAAGAAACGATAAATAAATGAAGCAGGAAGGAATGAAAATGAGAGAAAAATAACTGTGAGAAGTGGGGGATAGTTTTGAGCAAAGATACCAAATATACAGGAGGCAGAGATAGGAGGTATTTAACAGAAAAATAATAGCTGGAGGGCAAACACCAGCATTTCAACAAACAGATAATGGGTGCCCCTGAAATATGAAACAGTAACTGAAATTCAAAAGATATTAAAAGATATTACAGAAGAAAACTTTCCCCAAATGAAGAAACAAATTGTGAATCAAAAGGCTATCTAGTATGTTACAGGAAATATTCATATGAAACCACCACAGCTAATATGGATATGCTGAGAAAGTTTTTCTGCTTTAAAGATAAAAAAATTTTAAGTTTTCTCAGAGTATCCATGAGGGAAAAACAAACAACAACAAATTAAAAGTCACCTACGAACAGCCAGAATATTTTTGTTAAAGCATTAAGTCAGACTTTGTCACTTCTCTCTTTGAACCCATCCACTGTTTTCACCTCTCATCAGGATATAAACCGAATTTCGAAAATGATCTATAAGCCCAACCTCATCTTAACTTCGGATAGCATTCTGACCTCGCTCTTCTATTCTTCACCCCACTTCCTTTGCTCCAGGTAAACAGGCCTCCATGCTGTTCCTCAACTAGGCCAGATACGTTCACCTCAGGGCCTTTGCACTTGATGTTCACACTGCCTGGTATGTTCCTGATGCAAATGTGTCAGTCTTTTTCACTCACCTTCTTCAAATGTCAGCTTCTCATGGATTCTTTTTCTGACTGCCCCATTTAAAGATACCCTTACTCTGGTACTCCATATCCTCCTTTTCTTGCTTAAATTATATTTACTTATATATCTAGATGATATAGATCATTAGTTTATTCATTTTGCTAATTGTATACACCCTCCCATAGAATTTAAGCTCCAGGAGAGCAGACATATTTGTGTATGTTGTTTATTTCTACATTCTCAGTACCTAGAATAGTGCCTGCCCAATGGCAGGAGCTCAACAAATATGTGTTAAATGATAAATGAAAGGGGAAAAAATCACATATCTCGAAGCTCTCCATAGGAACATTCAATTCTGGAAGATAGTAGATAAGTAAGGAGAAATAGTTTATGTATAAAAGCCACAAAAAACGATTGTTAGATGTAAATGATCTCAGAAAATATAGCACCCATCCCCACGTTTTCAAACCTATCTAATAACAAAATTTCATGAAACTAAGATGTAGTTCAAAACATACATGCTTAGGAATGTAGAACTACTTTATGAAAAGACTAACAGTACATACTAATTCCCTTTTAATATGGCTAAGGCAAGAAAAAAACCTATTAAAGTTGCTTTAATTAAAGTTAAAATCTAAACTTATAAAAAAGAAAGTAAATGTTATAATTCTTTAGGAAAACTATACAACAGAAAAAAGCAATAACTATAATTCATTTAGCAGTCCTAGGACATAACAGCAGAAATCAAAAGAAGGGACAAAGGTCATTAAAGTAAAATTGTGCTGTGTTCCTAATATTTCACACTGGGAGACTGAATTTTATTTCCAAAACCCTCTTATATACCATTTGTTGTGGTAAAGACAAATTGTGTGGGGGGGGGCAATTTGGCAGTATCTGGAAACTTTCTGAATATGCATCGAAATCGACTGGAAAAATTATCTTACTTTTTCACACTTTTGCCAATGCCCTCCCACTCGTACGCCATACTCAGCCATGTGACCTGCTTGGGTCGGTTGGAAAACAGCAAGCTTGACATAAGGAACTTGAAGAAATGCTTGCATGTTTCCACTCCCCTCATCAACCTCTGTCTTAGCCCAGGCTGAGCAGGAGAAACACTGTGGCTACCAGACCAGACAATAGCTAGCTAATCCCAGACATGTGAGAGAGCCCCCCAAGATCAATGGGTCTCCTTAGCCAACTCCAAGCTGACCACAGGCACACGACTGAATCTAACTGAGAAGAACCACTAAGCCAACTTGTCATCTTGGGAATAACAATAAAGGATGGTCTTAAACATTTATATGAAAGTAACTGATACATGGAATTACCCTTTGAAAGCAATTCTTTCTTTAGGAAATTTATATTAAAAACACTTCCCTTCTCCAAGAATAATTGTAACAGTTCTTTTCTTATTGCAAAGAATGTGGGGGGGGGGGTATTTATTGTAACATTTCTGTCACAAGAACATTTATTGTAGCATTTTTTGAAATGTGAAAACATTTGGAACAACAAAAATGATCATCAACAGGAGATGGGTTAAAAATCTTTTAGGCTAAAAAGAAGGTATGCAGCAATTAAAAAGCGTAACTTAAATTTATAGATTTTATAATATCACAACATGTATTAGTGATGAAAATGAGTTACAGAATGATATATAGACCTTAATATTTCACATTATATAGATCTTTATGTTTTATATTACATAGATACACATATGTAGGAAAAACTGTTTGCAAGTATACCCAAACTATTAACAGCTATTACTATCAGAGAGAGTCAGAAAGAATGTGATAATTACAATGACTTTCACATTTTCTTGTATATACTTGTGTATATTTTTACGGTTCTATGTAGTGTGTTTGTCCTTTCAAAAATAAGAAAGACTTTTTTAAATAAAAGGAAGGAACTGCCTACAGAGTCACACATCACTCAACGTGTATTTAATGTTTACGAGGCACCAGGTATCAGACAGACCAGCCATGCTTGCATTCGCACACTTTCGATTCGATGAGCGCTTGCCCCAGAGTGAACTCATATCTCTGGCTTAGCCGGGGATGAGAAATCATCACTGCGATCTCTATAAAACTGGGTTTATTAAGAGCATCCATACTGTTTACGAGTCATCGAAACAGGTTCATTTTCCTATCCTGTTAAAAGCTGCTTGGAGGATTGATGGAGGATTGCTTAGAAAATGTTCTAGAACTCACAGGAAGATGTGTCAGGATAAATCATTCCTAGTTACTATATACTTACACATACTTAGAGGATAAAGCTCAGAAATTGATTAGATGTACTGTCTCTTCCTTAATCTTTCTGGAGCAGCCCCAGGACAAAATGCTCCTGAGAGCTTGGTGGGGCAGCTGAGAGGAGGATTGCTCCTTCTCTGGCTGATACGAGCTTGTGCTACCATGGAGAGCTAGTCTGAAAGGTAGGTCAGTTGGCAGCAATGCTTACAGAGGAACTAAGAGGTACAGAGCTTTCTGTTAGGTGCTGTGGGAAGGAAGAAAGGAAAGATGGAGGCCATACAGGGGTGTCTGGCCTCAAGGAATGGCTGCCGGCAATGACGCTGCCTCTCAGTTACATACGTCCCATGCTGTCCTGGGTTTACTTCACGGCGCACCCTTTCTTTCTTTGCCATACTCTTCACAAGACTGCCACTCACTACAGGTACACTCTTCTTTTGGTAAATATAAACTCTGACGACAGGAACTAAGACAGAGCAGCCAACTGTCTGCACACTGTGATTAGACATGCATCACTCCAGAGCTTCCTATGGCTGGCTGGCTGGCTGGCTTCGGAGGAGGAGGGAACAAAAGGGGAGGGGAATCTGCCTATCCGATTACAAGCTACTCTGCAGTGCAAAGTACTGCAAATTCCACAGGTCTCTCTCTGACTGACAGAGCAACTTATAAAATCTGAGATACCTCAGTTCTTGGCTTGGTATCCAGAACAAATCAGAACTTTTAATGAAATACTGTTTCTCTTCTTGTTCCCAAATTTACAGTTACAACAACAAAGTTATCAGCTGGAAAGTGGTTTCCACGTCAGCATTCCGAGGGGCATCAGGTGGCGGTGCCTGCAGGCTGTGGGCCATTGTTTCAACAGGACTGCAGCGGCCACGCCAATGAAGGGGAAGCAGGTGCTGTATATTGGCACAAATTACCTCCATCCTCTATGGGTTTCCCCCTACCTGGTGAGTGGACCTTTTAACAGAGCTTGAGAAGTCATAGAGTCTGAGTAGGAAAGACAAGTCTAAGAGTGAGGTGGAAGGCACGCAGATTCTGACCGAGGACTGACGCGGGAGGCTCACGGATCTGATGACGGGTCTTCTTCACCAGTCCTACCATCCTGCCGTGGCACTAACTGTTCGTGTTACTTTCACAACACCTACTTCTCAGGGCCTCAGCTTCTTTATTTGAAAAATAAATTCTAGAATCACAGAGTCGGAAGCAACCTTAAGGGACAATGAGTTCAATGGTCTCTACAGAGGATTTCTACATGATCTCAAATGTTTCTCTACCCTAGGTCTTTCTGGAATTCATTATTCTCTAAGAATGCAGAGAAGTCACGAAAGTCACTCCCCACATCGACCCCTAACACTAACATCCCATTCCAGTAAGGACTGCTTCAGACTGTCCTCAGAGGGCAAGAAGGTGCTGACAAGGTCAAAGGTGTGCCTCTCCCTCTGCACCAGGTTGTGACATGAGGGAGGAGAAAGGTGCCAGGCAGAGGGAGGGCAAACGACAGGTGCCACCAAGTGCTCTGCACACAGGCTGCCACTATCAGACCTTCCTTCCTCCATCTTGCTTTAAGCGCCTCTCTAGCTTTCCATATCCTGCTTCTTTTATGTCAATGGTGGAAAAAATATTGGCCATGAGAATCCCTTAAACACACTTATCAGGCTGTGGACTGAATGTACCAACGCAGGTGCTGAAGGAACCATGTCCAATTAGGGACAAAGCCCAATGAAAAGTAGTTAGGATGCAAAATAATGTGAAACACCTTCAACCCCATAGTTAACATACAGGTATATACATCTGTCGATCCACACCAAATTATAAATTTAGGGCATACACATTTTACTATATGAAAAGCATATAATCCAGTAGGCATGAAAAAACAACTTTGTTTCATTTTGTCTTCATCAGAAGTTTCAACATAAAAAGCAGATTATCCAGGAATTGTAATTTTCTTTTCTTTTCTTTTCTTTTTAAGTAGGTTCCATGCCCAGTGTGGAGCCCAATGCAGGACTTGAACTCACATCCTTGAAATCAAGACCAGACGCTTAACCAACTGAGCCACCCAAGCACCCCAGGAATTGTAATGTTCTTAACCAGTGCCAGACATACCTCCAGATAGTGCTAATGTAAATCTCAATTTAAAATTATTTCATACAGCTTAGATTATGTCCACCACTGCTTCAGAATGAGAGATGGCAAAACCTTTCGTTTTGCTGTATTGTAATCGTCTTTCTGCATCTGGGCTTCCAGAGTATAGTGTGATGGTTGGAGCCATGGCTCTGCCATCACCGCTTACTTTCTCAGTGACATGGGCAATGTAGAGGGCTGCTCTGTGCACCAGCTTCTTCATCTTTAAAATGGGGACCATTATGGATTGAATTATGTCTCCTAAACAGATGCTGAGATCATAACCTCTGGTGCCGTCGATGTGACCTTATTTGTAAAGAGGATCTTTGCAGATGATCAAGATAAGATGAGGTAGGCCCTAATCCATCCAGTATGAGTGGTGTCCTTATAAAAATGGGGAATTTGAACACAGTTAGAGACATACAGAGGGAAGACAGCGTGACACTGGGAAAAGACCATCTACAAGACAAGGAATGTCAAAGGCTCCCAGAACTGGGAGAAAGGCCTAGAGCAGATTCTCCTTCAGAGCTCTCAGAAGGAACCAACCCAGCTAATATCTGGATTTTGGACTTCCAGCCACTAGACTAAGACAAAAAATTCCTGTCGTTTTGGCCACCCGGTTGGTGGTACTTTGTTACGACAGCCCTAGGAAACCAATAGAGAAACCGAGAATATATCTTCCTTGTGAAACTGTTTAGAGAACCAAATGTGTTAATAAGTATAACATACTTAGAACCCTGCCTAGCATATGTTAAGTCAATAAATACTGGTGTTAGTTATTTACTGCATCCCATTCAACATGACTAACATATATTCACGTATAATGCTTCAAAGGCTGGGACCAATAAAACAAGGCAGGCAGTTTACTCAAATTGCTTTTCATTGTTTTCCCAATGAATATTCATTACACCTGTGTCTATAATTGAGCGAGTTTTCTTAACTTTTTCTTAAATCATACTTCATTTTTAAATCTAGCAAATTTAGGATATGTATTTTCTGACATGAAAGTGTCTCCTCCCCCCCCCCCCACTGGCCTCTTCACCCACTTACACATTAACTGTAGTATCCAAACACCTCAGATCTCTCTCTGTTCCCAAATTTCTCAGAAAGATCTAAAACACTGTTACCTGAGATCATTTTTAATCACCAGTAGTTTAACATGTTGTTACTCTCAAGGAGAATACAATTTGAGTAAGAATCAACGTTTTTAGTTTAAGAATGGGCTCTACTCTTGGAGGATTTTAACCATAAGCCAGTGGTTAAACAGAATTTTAGGGAGTGGGGAGTAGGAAAGATAAGCGGCAGGCTTTCCTGAGACTTCTGAAGGCACCCCTCTTCCACAAGTCTAGGCCAACACAGTCTCAATTTTATTGCTTTCACAATCAAACTGTGTACCAATTCAGTCAAAACCCAATGACTTACCCTATCCTGGGAGTTTAAAGAAGAGGGACAGAACAGGTTATCTCTCACCAAATGGAAACCCCACTTGATAGAATTCAGAATCAGAATGTGATTGGGCCACCAGCTATTTAAGCATCAACTTAAGCAAACTGTATGTAAAATTCCAGTGCCACCATATTGGCTGCCATGTTGAGTTAGCTCCTGCATCTATCAATTGTTGGAGACTAGAAGACTTTGGCCCTGGTGACATCACCTAAGGAGAAGACTCACTCATAAGGCAGTGCTCTAGACCAGGGCCCTCATCAGTGGATGGGGGGGGTGCCTTGAAACGAATGCCAGGATGTAATAGACAAGAACATAATTATGGCTGGTTTGACTCTGAAGGAGGGCTGGTTAGCCAGAGACAGGTAAGATTCCTCAGGGGAGGAACAACCTAAGACAGGCACAGCCGCAGTAAGAGTCACCACGACGCCTGGCTATAGGGTCACTGGGCCTCTGTGTTGATTTGTGATTCATCCTAATTTCCTCCTGAAGAATACTGGCCATAGAAAAATAGGAGTGGCTCCACAGCTTCCTCCCCTATTAAACCAGTATATGCTGCCATACTTTATTAATAGTAAAATACCATTGAGAATCATGGAAATAAAATCTCTAAGAAATCATTAGAGTTTAGAATGTATTTTGATCTATTTAGACTGATGCCAGACACTCAGGAATGTGATTATTGCCGTGAGTCTCGAAACAAAATTGTAATAGGGAATAGAAGTTAGAATAATGTTTTAAGAAAATTGTGATGTTTTTCATGTAATCTTTCAACTGCAACCGGCAATCTATGATTAAAACTTTTGTACTTTGTACTTCCTCTTTCAACCTATATCACTTATTAGAATGTGCCCATTTGTTCTACCTTGCTTATGTGTGAATTGTTTTTAACCTTTCAACCAAAATTGTCTTTGAACATTTCTATTGTAAATCATGGGAACAATCAAGGGGGCCTGAGATCATTTTGTTAATCATTATGAAATATACATCTGTACTGCTTCTAAAACTTCATAAAAACCCAAAAAGAAAAATAAACTTTGAGCAGTTTGGATAAGAGGCTGTCTTCAGTGCAGTCCAGATGAAAGGCTGTCTCCGTATCATTTGTTATGTCTTTGTCTTGTCTTGTCTTTGTGTCTCAGCCCTTACATAGGGAGCCCTGGACCAGTCCTGATACGAGGCTGACTCCAAGAGACTGACTTCGCATCATCCCTCACGCCTAGACCAACCCTCATGCAGGTGAAACCACCAGCCAGAAGCCCTGAGGTAGGAGCTGGCCTCCTCTCAGGGCAAACCCCAGCAATCAATGACTTCAAAATAGTTAAACTCTGTCAACAATCAGAACTCTGTCAACCTTATGTAAAAACTGGTTTACGAACATCCCAGAGGATGTAACAAATCAAGTAAACTGAAAATCATTCTATAAGTTGTATATCCCTCATGGTCCCAACAGAAAACAGATGGCATGCTAACATTGGGCAGTTTAAGGAAAATTTAATTAAAGAATTATTTACAAAGATGTGGGCAGGGTATAGGGAAACCACACAGGAAAATGTAGAACCAGGGGTTAATAACTGTAAATTGCCTCTGCCACTTGTAGCCTGAGGAAGATGCAGAGGGAGAAGTTAGCAGAATCTGGAATGGGAGAATCGTGGGAGAGCTCCCTGACATTCCAAGGGTGCTGCCCACTCAAGGCAACCACAAAGGGAAAGAATAGGAGGATAAATACCCTTACTTTCACTCTTCCTATTCTCTGATCTGTGGGCAGTGTTCTTCACAGGTGTTCTAATCTCAGCTAGAAGCCAGGAGACTAGAAAACTTACTGATATAATGTTCCTAACAGTCAGCCTCCAGGAGTACAGAACAGAGAATGTGGAGAGTGGATCAAGATACAAGGAGGTATCTAGTATAGCCTGTGACCTTGGATATATCACAGGACCTCTTCAGGCCTACGTTTTTTCCATTTTTGGATCCCAGCAGCCAACCCAGTGCTGGACAAGAGTCAAAAAGTTCTTAATAAGTCTGCAAAATAATGTATTTAATATAAATAAGTTCCATAACTCTTTCCAACTCTAACATTCTCTGATTACTTTGTTCAATGTTCTCAAATATTATTCAATAGTTGTGGCCTGACCATCGAAGAGGTCACAATTGCTAAAGAAGAAGTTCACATCCCACTCTTTACTCTGTTATCTCCTCCATATGAAAATGCAAAAATAAAGTATTCAAGTGTTATTTGACGTAATGTCTGAAGAAAAGAAAGACCAAAATATTTAGGTGGAGACATGACTGTGTGATAGTAAAGAAGAAAAAAAATGCTTTGATGGTAAAATTAGGAACATCGAGGCTATCTTAGTCTTATAAAGGAGTAATGTAATATGCCGTAACAACAGAGATTGAGAATATTTCTGGAAATACTCCTGCAATTTTTAGTGCTTTATTTCAGTAAATATTTTGAGTACTGTTCTAGGTACTTAAGTTAGTACTCATATAAAGGCTCACAAGGGCTTATTAAATTTAAAAAAAAGCATTCACTACCAATATTTTATCAGAAGTATGTGCTTTTTGCATTTAGGCATATGATTAGAAAAAGGTTGCTACTTATTTTATTTTCCACCAATATTTCACTTAGAAACTTGCAATATCTCCTTAATTAAGGATTATATTTTTCCAGCAACAATTTAATTTCTTGGTAATTGTTACACACATAGGAACCAACTGAATTGCTTAGAGTTGTCAGCAAAAACTAAGCCAAGAAGGGCCCTGAATTTCTTTCCAGATATTTATTTCAAAACCATGTTCTATTTCTATTCCTAAAGCTCCTTCATGGGTAGATAAAGCACCACAAAAATATGTTTTGATTCATCCAACTCATTTTGCAATCAGCTTCCCAACTCCATAAATCTTAAGTGGGTACTTCTGAATTTCTTCCTAAGGCCTTATCCCTAGAACTTTTGTTCCTGAATTTATCCTATTTGATTATGTCCTTTCTTCCTCAATGAGTACAATCTACCTGCTTCCTTGAGTTATTTTATACTTCTTGAGTGTTTGTATGTGGGGGGAAAAGATCTTCCCTTAATACTCCTCTAATTGCTTTTCTCTTTCTTCTTTCCCTTCCCTACTCTTCATTCAGTTTGTTTCTTTATTCTTATACAATTTTTTTTTCTTTCAGGTCTTCAGTGAGATACTGAATAAAGGGTCATAGAATTAACTGGTAAGACTGTTGGTAGAGCAAAGTTCTTCCGAAATGTTCTTCCACTGAGTGCTCTCCTTCCCCTCACTGTTTAAACTTTCTGTTCCAAGGACTCTCTTTTCCAATGAAAAAGTGATTTTCCAATAAAACGAAAATGACTTTATCTGGCTCTTGCTGTTATTTCAGCTGGACAGCTGGGGCTAGATCCCTGGAGCCCTGCTTTGCCAATTAGATGATTTAACCTCAATTCTCTCCCTTGTAATAAACAGCAAACAAGACTCATATTTCACTTAAATAGTATAATTTGAAAAGAATAGCATACCTGATATTATTTTCCTTGAAACACATGGTTTATAAAGACATGGAAAGAATGTTCTATTTTGAATCTGTCAGCAGCTCAGAGATGAGAGCTGGTGAACTGTCCTCTGAAATCATTAAAAATACTGTTAAAAAAGTATGTTTGACATCTCAAGAGGAAAATGACAAAATAAAATGACAATAATCCCGCTCCCATACCTAAGGCTCTATTAGACACACTCTAAATGACGGTGACTAACACCTGCTGTCAGGCATTGCCTTCACATGATACAAAAATAACTCCTCTAAATATCCTACACAAAGTTGGAAGTGTGTGTTGGCCATCTGTCTGCTCTAATTGTTTTTTCATTAGAACCCTATGATATCTTGAGATATATTCTAGTTTTTGTCCGTCTGTATCCTTAAACTGACCTCTGGATGGGTGGGGAGGACTAGACCCCTGAACGCGTGTAGGGTGCCTTCCTTTAGAGATCTTATAACTGAACTTGGATAGTTCCAAGTTTCTGAATGTTCAAGCATCCAACCTGGACCAATTCAGGTCAGCAGCCTGCAAACTGTAGGTAACACTCATGGCAAGGCCCGTGCTGGCACAGAGTCAATGCCCCTTCCAAGTACACACGCTGAGGCGCACTGTGTGCTTTCCCAGACCTGGGGGGGGGGGTGTAAATTTAACCAGCGCTCGCTGAGCTCTAACAAAGACTCGGGCTCTCTGCTTGGCATTATCTATGCACTACCATCACCCTCACCATAAATGGGAAGGGGAAGTGGATCAGCAGAGCCTGCAGAGTGTGCAGCAGAGCTCCTGCAGCCACAGGGTCCGCGGTGGCAGCTCAAAGGGAGCAGCACACAGCTGTGCAAGGGTGAGCTCCATGTTCCATTTCTATTCCTGGCTTACCAGAAGCACTTCCAAACCTCTCAGTTTGTGCCCATCCTCAGAGAACAAAAAAATCAAGAGATACTCTAGTTCAAAACAATCCCTGGAAAGTGAAAACAGATGCAAGAGAAAGGATGAGGGGCACAAGCAGAAACGTATAACACCCACGTTCAGTTATAAAGTCTGTAAAGTAAGACCGTATCATGCGTGACAAGAACAGTGTGAAACACTGCACAGACTCACACCGGCTAGAAAGCAGGCCCTTAACCATCCTGCTAAGGATGGTGTTATCGCCAGTTTCTTCGTGATGAAGAACGAGAAACTAATATCTCAACCCTGTGTTTCCTAGGTAGTTTGTCATGTATCAGTGCACATAAAGATTCACAGTTGTCTTGAAAGAGTACATTTCTAACATTCTTAGTAAAATCTTTAGTGGTCCTTGTAAAGTCCACTACGAAATATCCCTCTAATATTGCTATATACAGATATTTGGTGTTGGTGGATCTTACCTGAATATTTTATCGAGTAGAAGACTTGATTGAGGGGTCTAGCACGGACCAGTTCAGGTCAGCAGCCTGCGAACTGTCTGCAGATGCTACCCATTATGCCACCGGACTCCAGGAGAAAGGGCAGAACCAGGCTCCAGACAGTATCTTCTCTCTAGTTCCTAAAGGAGGAAACAATCAGCAATTGCAAGGCCACTTCACTATATTCTCCACTCCCCTCCTCCCAGCCAAGACACTGTGGTAATACGGGACAACGAAGAAAGGGGAGAGAGGGGTCAGGAAACCGGAAGAGGCCCACAGGAGAGCAGTCTGGTCTTTGAGCAATGGTGGAAGAGAGTGAGAATAATTCATTTATAAAAAGGGAGATGAGAGGCAGAATATGCTTTCAAGTGTCTGAACTAAAAGGGAAGGTATTTTTAAGGGACACTGGGGGTAGGGCTCCTCCAAGTACATCCCAAACCTAAGAGTCTGTGAGACTCTGGGGGAAAGAGCAAGAAAGATAGCACTCGTCCTCAAAAAAAAAAAAAATTGGCATTATATTTTAGAGTACCATATCAACACCTACAAACTAATTTGTAGTAGAAAAAGAGCCAGGTATAAAGGAGATGGATTTTGATTTGGGTTTTAATGATAATGAGGGGGCCTGAATAAGATCTATGCCGATATATCAAACACACTTTTTGTCCTATGCCACGCAAAGAATGGGTGCAACTCACGGCCTGAAACGCAATGGAGGCGTAAATGCTGGGGAGGCCTGGGTTCAGAAATGGGCGTAAGACACTGGACAGGTTACTCATCTCCCATAAACAACCATATCTACCTTCTGGGGAGGATGCAAGCAGGGAACCAATGTGATGGCCCACAGCACCATACCAGAATATGGTAGATAGATGCACATTTGTCCCTTTCTTTTTACTCTCAGAATTCTTTAAAAAACACTGCCCAAAGCATTCCGCAGTGGCTTATGTTTCTATAAACTACAATTTAGTAAGTATTTATGGAGCTTTCAGGAGGTACCATGCTATGGGACCCTGGGGACTAAAGAGAAAGAAGTTAAACAGGTACGACCCTTTTCACCAGCCTGAGTGACCAGCAGAGTTGGCTTGACCCCCTATAACCACATTGCAAAGAAGCCCAGTAATTACCTCTGGAGAATTCTCACTAGCCCCGAAACAAATGTACAAAGATCCCACTGATTTCAAAAGGGGTTAGTGCATTTGCAAATGAGAATAAGACACTGGGATGCCGGATCAGACCACCAATGCCTGCCGACTGCGGGTCCTACATTACTCGGGGGATGGGCGTCTCCTGCTGCCATCCTGCCAGGGCTGCCAAATCCCTGCATGGCCCCTGAGGTTACCCCACACTAGATCCAAGGTTACAGTTCTCTCTCTTACACGAACATTGGCCAGTGTTTTTCAAAGCACAACACTGCTTCCTGGGTGCTGAAACAAGTCCTTACCTCCACCAAGGGAACCTCTGGGTTGTCCTCTATCTTAGTAGTCAAGAATTAGGGAGGAGTGCCTGGGCGGCTCAGTCGGTTAAGCATCCAACTCCTGATTTCAGTTCATGTCATGATCTCATGGTTCGTGAATTTGAGCCCCATGTTTGACTCTGTGCTGACAGCGTGGGACCTGCTTGGGATCTCTTTCTCATTCTCTCTCTCTCTCTGCCTCTCCCTCTCAAAATTAATAATAATAACAATAATAATAATAATAATAATAATAATAATAAAAAGAATAGGGAGCAAATACCAACAAATTACAGTCCTATGGACCAATTCTGGCCCAGTGTCTTCTTCAGTATGACTCATAAGCTAAAAATGATTTTCACACTTTTTAATGGTTAAATAATATATGTCAAAAGAAGAAGACTATCTAGTGACATGGGAAAGTTACATGAATTTCAGATTTCGGCGTCTGGAAATACAAAGTCTTACTGGAAGACAGCCATGCTTAATCACTTAAGTGTTGTTTATGGCTGCTTTGGCATCACAATAGCAAAGCTGCTTCTTGAGCTACTATAATAGAAATCATGTGGCCTGCAAGTCTAAAATATTTACTGTCTGGCTTTTTCAGAAAATGTTTGCTGACCTCTAGGTTAGAGATTTAGTCTGTTCCCTTTCAAAGAGCCCTGGGCCCCTTATCCAAATTAATCCATCATTCCCTCCAGAGCCCTGCAAACCCAGGGAAGACTGAGATTTTGCTATGCATAAACAGCACAAAGGGAGGGGTATACCTTTTGCCTAAGGCAACAGTACCAACTCACCTAGCTTTTTCATGATTAAGAGGGCAAGCACAGGATACCAAAGTGTAGGGGGGTGGGCGGCTCACAGTTTCTGCTTACTTAAAGAACCAGATCAGAATTTCTTAAAAAAAAAAAAAAAAAAAGGAAAAAAAAAGTATCCCTTTCTATTAGCTTCCTGGTACTTCTTACGCTTAAACATGAATAACATGTAGATTAATGATACTAGAAAGGGCTCCGAACTCCCCCAAAAAGAAAGACTGAGCTATTCAGCAGGAGAATCCTTGAATATCCTTTATTTTAATATAACTCTAAGTAAAAAAAAAATGGTAAAGTCTGTTAGGACCATGCTCAGTAAATCTCAGTTGACATCAATAGGACTCATTATTTCACTTATTCCTTGGTTTATTTCTTCAGCAAATACACTGGAGGAAATACTAAGTGTCATGTGTCAGATACTCCTCCAGATTTGGATAACTATTTTCCAAACAGATTAAGAATCATGAAAAAAAAACAACAACAATTTTTTTCAGAGCTTACATTCAAGTTGAGGAACATAAGCAACTTAAAAGAAAAGATAAAATAAGCAAAACATCAAGTATGTCGAGTGGTGATCCGTGCTGAGAAGAATAAAGCAAGGAAGGGAAAGAGGAGAGAAGGGAGGGGACACAGCTGGAGGTGAGGTCAGGGCCTTACTGGGAAGGAACCAGTTGAGTAAAGGCATAAAGGAACTGAGGGAAATGAGCTGAGTAGATAACCCAGAGAAAAGCATTCCAGACAGAGGCAAGGTCAAGGGCAATGACCAGGGTGGAAGCTTAACTGGTGGAAGGAAGCTAGTGGATGTGCCTGTTTGTGTTCTATGAACAGCAAGAGGGGCAATGTGGCCAGAGCAGAACCAGGGAAGAACGGTCTCTTGTTTGATGATTTACAGAGGTGGGGTGATGGAGAGGGGTGGAGAATGCATCGTAGCGCATCTCTTAGGTCATCGTAAGGGCTCTGACTTTTATTCTGAGTGAACTGTGGAATCCCTGGAGGATTTTGACAGACAGGGAGAAAGAAAGAGAAAGAAGGAAAAACTAACATGATCTGAGTCGTATTTACCAGGATCACTGTGGCTGCAACTCACTATAATAAAACCGAGGATGAAAAATAGGTGTGTATGGGGGCCAGTCTCAACTGGGAGACTCCTGAAATAATCTAGACATGAGGCCGGCGTAGATCAAAGTAGCCGCAATGGAGATGACACAAAGTAGTTTAACTGTGGACATATTTTGAGAGTAAAACAGATAGCTTTGCTGCCATAATGAATGTAGGATGAGAGAAAGACAGAAGTCGAAGATGACTCTAAGACTTTCCTGTGCAGCTGAAAAGATGGAATTCCCAACTAATGAGCAGGAAGAGCAGATGTGGAGAAGTTTAAGAGTTTGATTTTGGACATACTACGTTTGAAATGCCTATTAGACATCGATGAGGAAAACTCCAATATGCTTCTGTGTGTATAAATCTAGAGTTCACACTGAGAACATAAATTTGGGAGTCATCCGAATGGAGATGACATGGAATCCATGAATCCAAAAGAGATTATCAAGGGAGAGACCAGGATAGAAAAGAGGAGAGGCCACAAGTCTGTATTCCTGGCTCTTTGCAGGAACGTAGTGCAACTTTAAACCAGAGCCATACCTTACCAATACAGCTAGTGCCACACTTACCTAGCAGCCACAAGTATTGGGGAATTCTTGAAACAAGGAGTAGAGCAACCTCAGAGATGCTGCAAGATGTCTCAAAATGCATTCACTAGAATCCACGGAAGAGACCCTTGGATCATCACTCAGGACTTACTTTAAAAAAAAAAAAAAAGGCTAGGGAGCCTGGGTGGTTCAGTCAGTTAAGCATCCGACTTCGGCTCAGGTCATGATCTCCTGGTTTGTGAGTTCGAGCCCCGTGTTGGGATCTGGGCTGACAGCTCAGAGCCTGAAGCCTACTTCAGATTCTGTGTCTCCCCCTCTCTCTGTCCCTCCATGCTCAGGCTCTGTTTCTCTCTGTCTCTCAATAACAAATAAAAACATTAAAAACAATTTTTTTAAAAACTTAGTTATCAAATTTGGTGATCTCATTTCCAGCACATGGCTAATCAGAAATTAGCAAGAGCCAGCGTGCCTGGGTGTCTCAGTGAGTTAAGTGCCCAACTCTCTGATTTCAGCTCAGGTCATGAGTTCATTGTTCCTGAGATCAAGCCGTATATGGCTGACAGCTTGGGACTCTCTCTCCCTCTCTCTGCCCCTCCCCCACTTGCATGCACTCTCTCTTTCTCTTTCGAAATAAATAAACTAAAAAAAAAAAAAAAAGAAGCAGAAGAAGTTAGCAAGAGCCTGTTAGAGACATGTATGATTGCAACAGCTAGACGTGACTGAGAAAAATGAAATCGGATATAGCTTAAGTAATTATGAAGACTAAAGTCTGGACTTCCCAGTGCTTACCCCATTGCTCTTCAGGATACATGATTCTTCTACCTTACTACTGAGGTAGTAAGTATACATAGTCCCATTTGGACTAGCCTGAGCCATGGTTCTGTTAGTGCTTCTTCAAAGACTACTATGTTGCTTAATGTGTTTTAGAAAAAGAACCCAGCACTAGGTGGAGAAACATGCCAGAGGCAATGCTCAGCCCCTCCTGGAGGATCCAAGCAGCTCCATTCCAGCCCCAGGCTTACACCCGCCACACAGGACCACTGAAGCTCTGCAGGAAGCCCTCTGTCCCAAAAGTGGTCAGTGACCACTGATTCTTACTAGAATACAACCCTTGAATATAATGATCACATGATTTAGCTTCTAGCCTCAGACACTTCTGAGAGTAAAGAAGGTGCAATTACAACGGATATCGACCGAGACTGTCTCAGGCACGGAAGGATGCATAGTCTCACTGTCTGCACAACACTCCACACCACTGCCGTCCCAGGCCCCACAAGAAAGAACTTCTTCCAGCCACATAAAATACTCCTTGAGATTACTTCCAGTAATCACATTTTTCTCCAACTCAGAACATTTCCAGAAATATTTTGGCACTGCTTATTGATTTAAGACCCTATGCAGCTTACCGACTGGGCCATTCTTTCACCTCTGGCTATTATTCAGTGAGCACCTGCTATATCCCAGAAGCCAGGGACATACATTTATAGAAAGTACTCAGCGTTGCTTGAATGCACGCTTAAATGTGTTCATTCACAAAACCATTGAGGAGTTAACCCTACCCTGACAGATGAATTCACTGATGCTCAAAGAGGTTATGGAACTTGGTGAAATTCACATAACTCACGGGTAGCACCACCAGGATTTGATTTCATAACTGCCTGGCCTCAAAGCCTATTCCTTTTTCCCTGTGCTACATGGAGTTGAAAGACGGTAAAAGATTCGTGAAAGACAGGATGGCTTTCATGCCCCTTAAGATGGCCAGGATTCTTTCTCTTTCCTATTTCCCTAAGTAGTCGTTTTAACAAACAGCCAGATGAAGAAAACTTCTGTGGAAATTTTCCATGTGACTCCCACTCCAACCCACTGAAAATATGAGAAACTCTCCCAAAGGCCCTAAAATGACTTAAACTATTTGCTAAGGAATCTTTCAGATGGCACCGCAGGTGGCTGGCTCTGTAAAAACACAGCACAGAGCTACTCACACTTCTTTTTAACAGCTAGTAGTTTGCTTCCTAATTGAGAACGTCTCTCTCTTCCCACCGTGGGTTTTATACTTAGTCTAAGGTCTCATTATCAGCTGGCATTTGCCAGTGCTGCCCAAACTTGGCTGGGCATCAGAACCACCCAGGAGCCCTGTTAAAAGATTTCTGCCCACACTTCACCCACAAAAAGGTTGGCTCTGGAGGTCTGGAGGGAATGAATACTTTCAACAGGCTCCCAGAGTGACTCTGATGCAGTCAGTCCAAACACTTGGCTTTGGGAAATCAATAAAAACCACAAGAGAAGAGATTTGTATGAAAAAAAAAAATCACAAGTGAGGCTTTTTGCCTTTTCTGTCAGGCTGCAATCTTCTTCAAGGTACTCTGTCTTGGTATTGAAGTAAGACCGTCAGACCCAACCAAGACTTTCTGCGATATTCCTTAAGCCCAGTGATATCCCAATCTTTATCAAGCTGGATATATATTGATAACTTAGAGGATATGTCCCATCAGAAATGTTAATCAAGGGGCACCTGGGTGGCTCAGTCGGTTAAGCCTCCGACGTCGGCTCAGGTCATGATCTGGGGGTTTGCGAGTTCGAGCCTCATGTCAGGCTCTATGCTGACAGCTCAGAGCCTGGAGCCTGCTTCAGATTCTGTGTGTGTCTCTCTCTCTCTGCCCCTCTCCTGCCCACACTCTGTTTCTCTCCCTCTCAAAATTAAATAAAAGCATTTTAAAAATCACATTACGGGGCGCCTGGGTGGCTCAGTCGGTTAAGTGGCCAACTTCGGCTCAGGTCATGATCTCTCAGTCTGTGAGTTCAAGCTCCGCATCGGGCTCTGTGCTGACAGCTCGGAGCCTGGAGCCTGCTTCGGATTCTGTGTCTCCCTCTCTCTGCCTTTCTCCTGCTCACACTCTGTCTCTATATCTCAAAAATAAATAAACGTTAAAAAATAATAAAAAAATAAAAATCACATTACAGCATATTTATAAAGTCCTCATGCATTTTTCAACTTTAACAATTTGAGTTGTAGATAGCCTTTTCACAACTAAATGTAGGGCATAGTTTAGATTCTTGTCTATAATAAACTCTTATCCCTCTATTAAAAAAAAACACCCTCTTTTGTAGAGTTAGGCAACACATAACATGAATATTTTTAAAGTTTAAAACTTGCTTTTAAATCTGTAATTTATACATCAGCTCTTGAAGAAGTCCGAGAATTATAAAGACCCTGGAATTAACACATAAGCAAAAGTACTTCCGGTATAGGAAACAGTCTCTTGATTATGATCAAAATGCAACTTCATTTTTGTTTCTGTTTAGTTAAACATAAAAATTACATGGGGAGCTTCAAAGATTCTAATGCTTGGGCTCTACCCTCAAATATTTTTGTTTATTTCATCTAAGGTGTAATGTGGGCCTTAGGATTTCTGAAAGCTCCCTGATGATGCTACGGTGAAGTCAAGATTGAGAATCATGCTTATCCAGTATAGAGTGGGAACATTCTGTGACTGAATGAAGGTTTGGGTGAATCCTGCCTTCCTGGCAGCTCTCCGATGATAGGGCCTTTTGCTCACTTTTGTGTAAAACACAGTCCTAATTCAGTAATTTGAAGACACACTCTTTCACAGATATCAGGCATCTCAGTGTCTCTATTTAACCCCCCCTTCCCCCAGCTCACATGGCTGGGAGACAAAGAGTGCTGGTGGGTCCGGTCCCCTGCTCTTACTTGCTCAGTTCACCTGCTCCCACACTTGGTTCTGTTTGCTCAGAGGTGGGAGTGGGAGACGGAAGAGGTGCCGGGTGGGGGGAGAGGAGGAGCTAGCGGGGTTCTGATTTGGCTGGAGGTTTCTTTGGACGTTGGGGGCTGGGCAGACGGTAAAGTCCCACTGAGTCAGCAGATGTTGAGCTGTCTCCTAAATGGAGTTCTTTTATGGTCTCAGAGACTTCCATGGTGGGATACCTCTGCCCTGAAGTTTTCTTGGTTTTGAACTCCTTTCACGATTATTTTGCATCCTGCGGTCCACACCAGCCTTTCGTGTCTGAGGATTCTTCGCTCCTGTGTAAGTCTCAAGAAGTCTCTCCCCTCGGGCCCACATCTGGTCCAGGGAGATGCCGGCACAGGCCCTGAAGCACGCTCTCTCCAAGCTCTCCCGCATAAGCACTTAGCCCTTTTATTGTTCTTTCAAATTCTCAGCCCCGGTCAGACTCAATGCAGTCTCTCTTCACCTTAGCAGGCCACAGAAGGCAGAGAACACATTTCGGAGCCCTCCAAAGGCCTCAAGTAGATGCTTGATGTGTTTAATCTCAGAATGATGCCAGTCTGGATGGAACAGAGGGGACCAAGAGGACTAAGAGAGTGAATAGGAGATAAGGTCACAGGGGCAGAAGTCAGAGTATAGAAGAGCCAAAGTAGGGACTCTGTATTTTACTCCAACTACATGGGGCGGCAGCGGGGGGAGAGGGTCCACTAGGAAGCTTGAAACAGAGGAGTAACACAATCTAATGGACACTTTAGACTGGATGGTGGGGGGACAAGAGCAGAAGTGGGGCTGAATCAGTTACAAAGCACCACTGGTAAGAAGTGCTCTCCATAGCCCACCCAGGTGGGTGGAGCATTTCACCTCAACCCTCACTATAGGTAAAAAGATTCTGGCTCCATCCTTTATCCCTTTGTCTCTGGCTCACACGTGAGAAAACAAGGCAGAGGCCCATTCCCAATGTACAAAGCCTCCATGCCAGTCCTAAGAATCTCATTTAAGAGTTTATAATGATCTAAGTGGAGTGAAGGAAATACAACTCTGCAAACAGAATCATCTGTTGACCCACTCAAGTTCTGGTCCATGAAATTCTTTCAAGACTTCTTCTGTTTAATACCCTCAGACATTCTGAGGCCTACACAGAGCGAACGAGCCCTCCAATGTGAGACAAGCACCTGCCTGGGTACCAAGTCCTTGGTGTCAGCAACGGAAATGACTCCAGTAGTCTTCATCTCCACAGCTGGAACTCTGAAGAGCTCAGCGAATAACAGTAAATCGAATACTTAACAGATTTCATCAGGCGTGGATTGGGCCGCGGCCGCCACCACAGTGGTCACTGGACATCAATGTGAAGGGCTGTCCCTGGCAGCCATCACTCTCCCTAAATGGGTCAGACAGGTTTGTCCACCTTGGTGCAAATAAATAGTGCCCTCTTCTGCCCAGCAGAAACTTCTCTACAAAGCAACAACTAGCCTCACAAAACAACTGAACTTTCCTTAGGTCAGGATGTGTCTTGCAAAATGGGCCAAAGAAACTGAAAAATAACACCAAGGAGCCAGGGAACCATGTGTAGGAAAGCTGTCCCTCGGACTCTGCCCTAAATTCATGTCCCAATTTGTAAGTATCCTATTTTAACTGCAGAAAAGATGATGAAAAGATTTATATAATAGGGTAAGTCCCATCAATCAAAATGGAAAAAACAAAATTTAAAGTGCCGAAATTTTATATTGCTGTGATGAAAAGGAAATAATATTCTTGGCATGGCATGGAATCTCGGTTCAAGTTTTCTGAAAAACAATCTAGCAATAAATTATAATTTTTAAAAAATCTCTTATTGTTTGTTAGTCTGGTAATCTTACATTTGGGAACATTTCCTAAGAAAACAGGCCCCAAAGGGAATAAAGTGGCATGTATAAAGATGTTTAGAGCAGGGTCCTATTTCATTACTTTATGGTATAGAACTGTGAAAACTCACATGCAAGCGGCGAGCAGTAAAGAAATGGTTATATGAAGTGCAGCACAGGATTACAATGCTTTAGTATAAAGCCATTAAGCGTTGTAATTTTGGGGACAAAAATATAATGCATGGGCTGTGCACAGGACACTGAAAAAACACAGAATACAAAATGATGTTCATACTCTGACTACAGTGCAGGTGAATACAATGGCAAAAGATATTAGAGTAAACAGTTTAATATCCACTCTTATCTATACACCTGATCAAGTATAAGACAATAAACTAAGGTAGGAGAGGGAGAGAAAGCCAGACAGAAAAAAAAAAAACTGTTAGCTATTATTTCAAGCTTCTGTCACCGCAAAGTATCATTTTATGTTCTGGAAGCCAAATGAATCAATTTTATTAGACTAATCGTTTGCTAGTAGAATATATTTGCTTACTGATATATAAGAAAGCAAAATAGCCAAAGAAAGTTATGTCAAATTTCCCTTTTCATGTCTTAAACATGACTTCACACTTCGGCTCATATAGACTAGAATGAGAAAAATTTAGGTCCATTTGTTAGTATTTATAATCTCTAATCTAAGGCTAAAAACCAAGTTTACCTAGAAGGTTCAGTAATATGAAAATCAATATAAAAATGACAGAGTTTCATGAAACCCCTGATAAGGCTCAAATATGACAGTTTGCTGGAGGCATTCCACATTGAGCATTCAGGCAAAAATAGTGAGTCTTTTATAATTCTCATTATTAAGCTCACAATATATTCTCAGTTCTGGCCTGTAGGGATTTCAAGTGTGAGTTCAAAATGTCTAACAAGACACAAACCTTTGCAAGGGCTCAACTATCTCTCATTGTAAGGACCAAATTTATCCTGCGTAGGAATCTACATAAGGTGGTGTTAAAATTTCAAATTCCTGGACCGCCTTTGCCAGACAGCCCATGGAGGTCTGGGGCAAGGCCTAGAAATCTTCATTTTAATGAAAGCCACAGGGGTCCTGCTGTCCCTGGCCCACCCGCACTTGGACAAGCACTAATGTAGCAGAGACCAGGGCTCTAACTTCCTTGAAAATTGTAAGTCTCCTTTTAGCTAGGATTCCAGACACTATGTTAGAGAACACAGAAGCCAACTGATTTTTAACATCCCCCATTACCAAAACCCTGCTCTAAGCTTCCACGGTCTCTTACCTAGACTCTCTTGAATTGGCCTTCTCAGCAGTTTCTCTGCTCCTACACAGCCATCACAGTGGCCCTCTTGAAGCCCAAGTCAGAACACTGTTATTCCTCTGCTCAGTCCCCTCCCGGTTCCTGACTATAACCTACGAGTAGCTATGTGCCTAGCTACTTCCCTCATCGCCTCTCTCCTTCTCGCTCTCCACTCCAGACACAGTGGGGTCCTTGCTGTACTTCTAAGATCCTCGGCGTGGCCTCATCAGGTCCTCTGCACTCGCTGATCCCTTTGACTAGAATGCTCCTGCAGCAAATACCCTCCTGCTGATGCTTTCGTATCATTATCACCTTAAATAAGAGAAGCTCTCGTTGAGTCCCTTAGACCCTGTCATCCTCTGTCCAGTTTTTCCTTGGCACTATTGCATGACACATGGTGTATTTGTGTCTTTGTGAGAGCAGTGGCTTCATCAGCAGTCTGCGTTACTGCGTTCCAGCCACTAGAGCAGTATGTACCATATGATACTGAAGGAATGAATACATGCAGGGATTTCACAGATGGAGACTATGGGAAATGCAATATAGGTTGAAGAGTCCAACTTTATATATAAAGGGGAAATGTCTACTTGGCCTCGTCTGCTACATTACTGGATGCTGAATGAGATCATCATTTAAAATTACAGACGAGGGGCACCTGGGTGGCTCAATTGGTTAAGCGTCTGACTTCGGCTCGGGTCATGATCTCACCGTTTGCAGGTTCAAGCCCCACATTGGGCTCTGTGCTGTTAGTGAAGAATCTGCTTCAGATCCTCTGTCTTACTTTCTCTCTGCCCCTCCCCAGCCTGCTCTCTTTCTCTCTCTCAAAAATAATATAAACATTTAAAAAAAAAAATAGACAAATGCAGAAAGAATTCTAAACATTATATATTCTTGAACATTTTATATTCCTTGCTGCTACTAGTACCTTTTATAGTATTTTTTAGTAGGTATTTAAACGAGGTGTCTGCAGAGGCTGCTGTAGTAGCAAGACATCGAAACTAAAACCCCGAAGCTCCTCATCTGTACAGGCCCTTGTAAGAGCTGGGAAACCCTGAAGCTGTGGAATGTTCCAGATTGCGGAGGGAAAGGCCAGCTGCATTCAGGAAGCATTCCATGTAAGCAATTCTGGTAAACTGCCTAGAAAGTTCTCAGAAAAAAATACCCATGTCTCAACTTTCGATTACTTTGTCAGAATTTTCTTTTCTGGTTGTAAGTATTCATTTCTCTCCCCAATTTTGTATTTGTGGTTTTTTTATTCTTTTTCCTAAAGGGGGACTGGATAGTACACAATCTTTGTGTGTATGTTGATCTTGACTTCTCACTGAAGTTGGAAACTCCTCTGGAACTGGGAACGGGTTTTATACCTTCTCTCCCAGGCACCTGTGGCAGAACTGAGTTCACAGGAAAAACCAAGCTAGTGCTTTATCCCTCAGCCCCCTGCATGGATCAAAACTGGCTTGGAGTTGTAAAGGTTTTAGGAAAATTACTTTTCCCTTCATGGCACTTGGCTAGAGAAGCTAGGGTTCCATTCCCAACTTACTGCCTTAAAACCCAAGAAGTTTCTTTACCAGTCTACATTGACATCATTATATGTACTTTAAAATATAATACATTTTTGTTTCAATTAAAGATTTAAAAGTCATGGCTCTCTGATTCCCTTTATTTTGAGTGAATACATATCTACAAAGTAATTATAGAAAAACATACGTATATTGTTTTTCTGTAAGAAGTGAGAAAAAGTCAGATGGGTTTTATGAAGATTCAGTTCAGACTTAGCTATTTATAATGGAGACTCACTGGCTTGTATTTCTTATTTCATATAATTTTACTCACCAGTAATGAAACTCAACAAAGCAAGGTTCTCCTTGTACATTTGGAAATTTTTGTTTATTTAAGAATCAAATTGCCTTTAGTTAATTAGAAGAAGAAGAAGAAGAAGAAGAAGAAGAAGAAAAAGGGGAGGAGGAAGAGGAGGAGGAGGAGGAGGAGGAAGAGGAAGAGGAGGAGGGGGAGGAGGAAGAGGAGGAGGAGGAGGAGGAGGAAGAGGAAGAGGAGGAGGGGGAGGAGGAAGAGGAGGAGGAGGAGGAGGAGGAGGAGGAGGAGGAGGAGGAGGAGGAGGAAGAGGAGGAGGAAGAGGAAGAGGAGCAGGAGGAAAAAGAAAGCAGAAAGAAAAACATAATCACTACTCAAATGGAAATTTCAGCCAGTCCCAACAGTAGTACATAAATATAAACCGCTATATTTCTTTTCACAAATGTATTCTCTTGAAATGAGGAAAATAAGGGTGCATGGGTGGCCCAGTTAGTTAAGCACCTAACTCTTGGTTTCAGTTCAGGTCATGATCTCATAGTTTTGTGAGTTTGAGTCCCACATCAGGCTCTGTGCTGGCAGCATGGAGCCTGCTTGGGATTCTCTCTCTCCTTCTCTCTGCCCTTTCCCCATTTCACTGTCTCTGTCTCTCTCAAATAAACAAAATTAAATATTTTTTAAAAATGAGGAAAGGGGCACCTGGGTGGCTCAGTCGGTTGAGCAGCTGACTTAAGCTCAGATCATGACCTTACAGTCTGTGAGTTCGAGCCCCGCATCGGGCTCTGTGCTGATGGCTCAGAGCCTGGAGCCTGCTTCGGATTCTGTGTCTGCCTCTCTCTCTGCCCTTCCCTGCCCGTGCTCTGTCTATCTGTCTCTCAAAAATAAATAAACATTAAAAAAAATTTTTTTAATGAGGAAAATATAATATAGAACATCCCAAAGTGAATTTTTCAAATTAGGAACTTTTAAATAAAATTGTCTAAAGCTATTAAGACATAAAACTATGAATAAAGTCAATAATAACACCAACCAATCAATAATTTAGATTAGTATTTAATAGAAATATGTTAATTTCACCCTAGTTTTTATATGTGTTTAATCAACTATTACTAAACCAGAATTACCTTTTATCACTTAAGGACAAGATTAGAGAGTTAATAA
This sequence comes from Paguma larvata, assembly GCA_030068075.1. Taxonomy (NCBI): domain Eukaryota; kingdom Metazoa; phylum Chordata; class Mammalia; order Carnivora; family Viverridae; genus Paguma; species Paguma larvata. The sequence goes on from CM057823.1 coordinate 80,896,909, forward strand.
CCAAAATAGTTTAAAATTATGACAATTCAATCCATTAGAACAAAATTTTAAATTTCAATCAAATAATAAACCTGGTCTGTAAATTTTCTCCTGACTGAGAAAGCAAGGTCATGGATGGACTTCATAAGTTGACTAGCAATACAAACAATATAGAGCCAATAGAGAAAAACAAAGTATATTCTGGAGCACATATTCTAAAAATCATAATTCAAACTCTAAAATAGTTTATCTCAAATGCATTTTAGATTGGTAGAATCTAAAGTCCTTTATGGTTTTGGATGATTAAAACCATGTCATCTATCTAGAAGACAATAAAGTACTTGTATTTAATTCCGTACAGTGCGGGACATGTATCCAACCAATCCCAAAGCAAATCATTTAGAATCAAATTTGGAAGAAAAGGGTACTGAATCTACCTCTGATCCTTATGAGAGGTCAGGCCTGATCCTAACTAGCTAATGCTATGAAGATGCAACTTCTGGAGAAGTATTAGTAATTCAGGTTTAATTAAAAGTTCGTGAAGCCCAAACCATAATATCTACTCTCCACAAAGTCAAAGTCTTTGTAAATATCAATAATCAGCTGCAAACCATCTTATGTCATTCCTGCCAGTTTTCTCTACAAAGTGATAAGGTGTACAACAATGATCAACAGTGAAATAAATTCACATGTGAAATTTAAGAAACAAAACAAACAGACAAAGGAGGGAAAAAAAGAATGAGACAAACCAAGAGTCTTAATTATACAGAACAAACTATGGTTACCAGAGGTGGGGTGGGTGGGGAATGGGTGAGATAGGTGATGGGGATTGAGGAGTGCACTTGGATGAGCACCAGGTGAAGTATGGAAGGGTTGAATCATTATATAATATATCTGAAACTAATACTACACTGTTAACTAACTAGAAACCTTTTAGAAAGTAGTGAATATGCCTGACTCCAATTCTAGATACTTCTCACATAAACTATGAGGCTAAAAAACACATATTTGCAATTTCTCAGGGATAAAACTGGCATGGATTATAAACTGAAAATATAGAAATTAATGAATCAGTAATCTGGGAAAGCTCTTTGAAATTTTAAGATAGATCGCACAGATTGCCTCCAGATGGAACCACACATACCAAACACTGGTGAGAGTAAACACACTTGTATGGACTGGAAAAATCCCACCAGAGAGATACGGTGGCATAAAATCTTCCCTGGCTGCTTTAGTGAGCTGCAGTGTATTAAGCAGCCATTTCATACATAAGCACATTAACAGAAGAGTATTTGAGAAGGCCTATATCAAAAAAGTTTGGGGCAGCTACTGTTGGCTTAATAAGAACCTTGCTGGAAACCCTCAAAATCTGGGTTCACGTCTTCACCATTATTTGTAAGCAATAGTGCCTTTGACCCAAAGTTTTCCCTTGTTACTATCTATATTATCAGAACCTCCTGCAAGGTTTTACTATACTAGAGGTTTTGGAGAAGCAATAACAAACTTGGAATAATGTATTTCATAAGCTACCCGGTGCCCTCTTTATGTTTCCTTCTGGCTTCTACCGCTATAACTTGGCCAAGGTATATTCAACCATCTTTTCAAAGATAGAATTATAAATACAATCCTTGTGTTTCATACCCAACCTAAAAAATGTAGCCTTCATTTTTCAACAGTCTGATAATGAGATGAGAGGTGGTGTATGTAGGTATAGGTGTGTGTGTGTGTGTGTGTGTGTGTGTCTGCAAGGGCACACATGTACACACACTTCTCAAGAACAAAGGAACTAATGGAATTTGACTACTTCCATTTCGTCTCACTCTTTCCAGTTATACACATGTATTAGCCAAATTATAAAGACAAGATAATTCTAGGCTAGTTGTTTCTAAGTTTAAAGTGAAGGTCAAAGACTATTTTTTACCCAACTCACGATATTCACCTCGAACTTGCCAGTGGATGGGAGAGGCTAACTGACATAGTATACTCTCTTAGAAGAGGACCTGAATCAAAACTCTAATCAGAGTCCCCATGACAAAATAAGGAAAATGGTACTTTTGGGATGAGAAGCTTCCACAAATTATGCTCTGCCATGACCTGAGGTTGGCTCCCTCTGGCAATCTTTGGTGCCATCCCATTGCTCATCTCCATATGTAATCAGCTATTTCCCTCCACTTTTCCTCATCTTTCTCCTCTCACCTCTCTTCTTTACCTAACTCAGTGCCCTGTCTTTGTGTTTTCTTTCCCCTTTGCCTTAGTGTTGACACAGTCACCTAGGCCTCCAACTGGTTTTTAATATTCTAGCTTCTGAACTGGCAGGCTTAATAATTTTCAATGCTTTTCTATTCCAAACTATGTGAAGAATGTAGCAGGCACTTCCCAGGATTCATGGCTCTTTCTCCTCAGCACTGATTTTAGGAGGCAGAGAACAGCATGTGAGATCCTTCCAGGGAAAGGAAAACTTTGTAGGCTGAAAACTTCAAAATGCTTTCAATGAACGGCTGCAGGGCAGGTGTCCTAACATTTCTTCCCCAACATGTTGGGTATTTCTGCTCTAGAGCTTGCTCTCAAAGTGGTGGTTCCTGTGCCAACAACACTGGCATCACCTGGAGCTTGCTGGAAATGTAGGATCTCAGGCCCTCACCCTAGACCCACTGAATTTGAATCTACATTTTAACTAGTTGCTCACATTCAAGTCTAAGAAGCATTGCTCTATTATGATAGGAATTCAGTAAAACACAACATATCTAATGGTATAGGTGTCTGTCATTCAACTAAGTATCAGTATTATGATCCCTGGTATAAAGCAGGTTGCTTTTTATTTCTAACATTTAATAACTCTGAATCTTCAGCAAATTATTTAACCTTCTGGAACCTCAACTCATGCATAAAACAGAGATAATAATCTTACAGAGATAATGCATATGTAATTTTTAGCACAATGCCAGGCATAAAGTAGGTGTGAAATAAATGGGTATTTTATTTAATTGTTAAATTATTATCATTACTGTTGTCATTATTTAATCTAACCTGGCTTCATATGTTATTAATAACTATTCAGATCAAGTTACATAGACATACTTCTCATCTTCCCTGAAGCTTACAACATAAAATGAGCAATAACTATGTGGGCAATTGCACAAAAAAAGTAATGTGCTAACAATTGATGTGAGAGCACATTCCTTCAAGTCTGTTTATGCTGAGATTTTAGTGAGCATGATCTTGGGTTTATACATCAGACCCACTGATTAAACAGGCATTATCTGAGTCATAAAGCACAAAATCAGGAAGCCACTAAGAGATGATGAGATTAAAACATTCACCAAATAAAAAGTATATATATGAAAGAAGACTCAAAAATTCGGCACTAGAGAGGTTTTATCCTGCTAGATAAACTTTTTAAAACCATAATGTCAACAACAATCTCTAACTGGAATTTTTAATGATCTATTGCAAACTGAACTGAATAAAATAAATAGAAGTTCCTTATAAGCTCAAGTCAAACATTTAATTAAATGTACCGAACATAAATGGCATACTTTTTAATCCAGTTACCCAAGCAAAAATGTCAGAAAAGGACTTTTTGTTAATTGAAAAATAAACAGATCTCCAGGAGAACAGAGCCACCTCTTTTTAACTTTCCACCTACCACGTAATTGTGCTATTTATACCTATTCTAGGTATGAGTCTTTGCCATGGCCAAGCCTGAAAATTATAAGTAGGGATAAATTAAAAACATTATCTCTGAGTTATTCCAAGCTCTTAAGTATTTCACATCCAACTCCTAATCCCCAACAAACTTTCATTATGTTTAAAAATATACTGTAATAGAAGATTGTTTATATTGCTTTCACACAACCAAATATCCCTTGGTAGTTGCTTTACCAATAATTAAAAGATAACTATGAGTCTTCTAGATTGTCCCCTTCCCACTGTGTTTGCATTAGTTGAACTTAGATACCTAAATAATCAAACCTCATTTCCTATTGGCTTTTACCAAGACCACTTCTCTGCTTTCCCAATTTGTTATGCGAAAATTACTAATGTCGTTTACCTCTTGATGTTTGAATATTAATAAATGTTATTAATTTAGCTAAGCCAAATAGCATTTCTGGTTTATAAAAATTAATTTGAAGTGTACAATACTAAAATAGTCATTTGAGGCTTAGAACAGATTTTGTAGAAATTCAGTTGGAAATTTCTGGCGTATATAGTAGAAAAAGATCGAGAGCTGGAGTTGTTAATACAGACATCTCTTTACTCATTATTCATTCAGGACAGGACTTCCAGACCACAAGTAGTATCTAGATAACTTGAAAAAATAAGGATTTGCTGAAAACTCAGTCAAGGGAGACCTCCAAGTTTGAATTAATTTATAAAGTAGAGGATAATCCATTTTAAGGTATCAAACACCCTTTTTTTTAGTTTCCTCTTTACCTGTGTTTTTGCTTTGTTTTGATGTTTTTAAGTCAACTTTCAATCTAAAGGTTAGGAGTACATTCTCAGCCAGCCAAGTAGATTTCAAGTGACTAGATAGAGCAGACAATACAGCAACCAGCTGCCTTTTACCCATCCATTCATCCATCTAGCCATCCATTCATATTCCAGAGTGCATATGTGCATATTTATTTCTATTCTCTGGAAATTAGGTTTCTTTTTTGTTGTTGTTGTTGTTGTTTTGCTTTTAAAATCATTAAGTAAAACATGGAGGGCCCAGGTGGCTCAGTCGGTTGAGCACCTAACTCTTGATTTTGGCTCAGGTCATGATCCCACAGTCATGGGATTGAGACCTGAGTTGGACTCCTTGCTGAGCATGAAGCCTGCTTAAGATTCTCTCTCTCTCTCTCTCTCTCTCTCTCTCTCACTATCTCTTCCTCTGCCCCACTTCTCTGCTTGTGCATGCTCTCTCTCTAAAAAGATATATATATACATACATATATATATGTATATGTGTAAAGTGTAGCCTATTTTTAAAAATAAACAAACCATGATTTCATGATTTGTGGGCGTTACCAACAATGACTTCTTTAGAAGCTATGATGTGCCTGTCACTGGCATGTGATAAGCAAGACAGCAGGATTCCTGTAGTAATGGATCTTAAAGTCTAGTGAAGCAGAAAGAGGAATAAATCCGAGATTAGAACGTGGCACTCAAAGTACTGAGTTCTACGGGAAGAAGCCATCCTGGACTGGAGGGGCCAGAAACTCTTTCCAGGAGAAAAAAGGATGTCCAAGTGGAAACCGACAGGGTGTTGACACGTATTTACTGCCATTAATGATCAAAGCAATAAAAAAGTAAAACAACGATAATATACAGATTGTTATTATTTATAATGATTTTTTTCAAAAAATAATATTTAGTACTGATGAGTATTTGGCAGTAGAGGAAAAGACCTGATTGAGTGCTGGTGAGAACGGAAGAATTATTACCACTCTCAGTACAGTGTGGCAACATACGCACAAAAATATAAAAACATTTACACCTTTCCACCTAAAATACAAATTTGAGACATTTACTCTAAAGAAAAATTAAAGATATGGGAAACATTATCTATAGTACCATAAGTATCTATGTATTTGGTAACGACCAAATAAACAATAGCACATTCATGTAATGAAATACTATTCAATCATTAAATCATTGTTAATAAAGAAATGTTTGTTAATTGACATGGATCAGTCATGATGTATCACATTAAATAAGATTACAAATTCAGGCATGGAAGGAATACATTTTTGTTAAAAAAAAAAAAATACACGCACAAAAATAAGTTCCGGAAAGATAAAAAAATGCGTCCAAGGTATCTCTGGGTGACAGGATTATGAATACTTTTTTTTTTTTTGCCAGCAGCTGTTTGTGTGCCTCTGTTTTCTAATGTTCTACATTGGAAATAAGCTGCTTTTATAATCAGAAAAATAAAAATCATGGGGTCAAGACAAAACATATTATAAATATTTATACTCCCATCTTCCTGCTGCATCCTAAGGAGAATAGATACTGAGAAAGATGCTTCATTTCGCTGCATGGAGGTAAGGGTGAGAGAACAAATTGCAAAATGAAAGAGGACTAGGTTTCTCTACACAGACCCTACATAGCGCTACCTGGAGGAGAAAACACTATGATCCTGGAAAGAGACAGGGAAAGAGAGTACAAGACAGAGACAAAGAAAGCAAGCAATAAGAGGAAATACAGAGATGACTACTCAGCAACAGCTATAATCAGTAAAACTTTGGAGAAGAGGGAATTTTCAAGAAGTTTTGCTTTGTCACACATGATACACCTCCCAGGGGTTCACAAAAAAATCGTTAGAAAAAAAACCCACATACTGGAATAGAACTTGCATGTGTGTTAGAGAAGACTCCAGCGGAAATAACCATTTTCCTTTTAAAATGAACACAGGTTTCCAGAAGTGGGGGGAAAATGAGCTTTCATAATGACGTCAATGAGAGCAACAACAACAAAAAGTCTAAAAAGTGGAACATGGCAGATTTTGTTTTTAATTTTGTCAAAGCCATAGGTAGTGTGTGGGCATCTCAGAGGTATAGTAGCTATTCTTACAGCCCTCGGGTGATCAAAACAATGTACCATGTGGGGAAAAAAATTAGAGAGGCCCAGCACTAGCGAGCAAAGCTGGAAGTCAGACAGGTGAGGAGTGCACACCAGAGCAGATCAGAAAAGGTTTTGCTGGTCTGGGGCTAGAAGGAGCCTTGACTTGAGAAGAGTCATGAAGTACTTCAAGTCTCTCTCATCAAGGGAAAGCACTGGTACAGAGGAACAAAATAAAAGAGCTCAAAGAAAATAGGTTTAGAGGAAGCCTATATGTGAAGACAAAGCTCCACAGAAAGAGGAGGTTCTCGGGGCGCCTGGGTGGCCCAGTGGGTCAAGCTTCTGACTCTGGATTTTGGCCCAGGTCATGATCTCCCAGCTGTGACATCAAGCTCCAAGTCGGGCTCTATGCTGATAGCTCGGAGCCTGCTCGGGGTTCTCTCCCTCCCTCTCTCTCTCTCTGCCCCTCCCCTGCTTGTACTCTCTGTCTCAAAATAAATAAAATAAATTAAAAAAAAAAAAAAAAGATGAGGTTCTCATCAACACAGTCAAAAGAGTCAAAATGATCTTTTAAAAACATCACACCAGGGGTGCCTGGGTGGCTTAGTCAGCTGAGCCTCTGACTTCAGCTCAGGTCATGATCTCGTGGTTCATGAGTGTGAGCCCCGAGCCAGGCTCTGGGCTGACAGCTGAGAGCCTGGAGCCTGCTTCAAATTCTGTGTCTCCGTGGCCCCGCATGGTCTGACCCTCTGCCAATCTCTCCTCCTCTGACGCCCATATATTTTACCCTACCCCACACTGATTTCTTTGCTATTTCTCTAATTCGCTGAGTACAATCTCACCTTAGAACTCTGTGGAGCTATTCCCTCTGTCTGCAACGCTCTTCCACCAGATTTCCACTGGGCTAACTCCCTCCCTGCCTTCAGGCATTGGCTTATAGGTCACCTTCCCTAAGTTCACGCTAACCTCCACCCCATGCTTCCAATCCAATCTCCGTCACTCTTCTCTGTTATTTCCCATAGCACACTCATCTTCTAGCTTCCAACTTATTTATAAGGCTTATTATTTATTGTCTGTCTTCCCCTACAAGGGCTGAACTTTTTGTTTATATGAACACTGATCTATCCCCAGCATCTAGAGCAGTACCTAGTCTTCTGTTTGTTCCCAAAAGATAATTTTTAATAAATAAATGAGTGAATAAAGCTGTCTGCTTGTTTCAATCTTTACCATTCACTTGGGAATCTGGTTTCTTTTAGGGTAACCATGCAAAGTAAGAATAATAAAACCTAAAATAATTATAGGACCTTAAAATGGTTCCACTGGAGCATTTAGAGTTACACTATCAGATAAATATTCAAATTGTTAAGTTGTTTCTATTTAGTGTTATTCCTAAGCACTCTTCTTTCTGTGCAATCTTGACAGCAAAAATACTTTTTAATTTGATAACTCGGTTTCAGTCTCCTCACCTGTAAAATGAGGGGACTGGCTAAGTCACCATAATGATCTCTTCCAAAGGGTTTCAATTCCACACATGATTTTCAGAGGTTTGTTCCAATATCACAGTCAGAAATATTGCCAGTCCTAGCTCCTCACATGATCTGCTGCCTGGCCTGTGTTTGTATAAAACCGCCTTTGATTCATATTCTCACCTTCTCTGGATTCTTGCACAAAATATGAAAATCTAAGTTTATAAATACCAGCAAGAAAAAAGATTTGAGAGGCTTTCCTTAATCTGAGAAAACCTCTGAATTTTAGAATTATTAAGATTCTAAGATAGTGAAATAGAATCTATCAATAATGACCATGTTCTTATTCATAAAACAAGACTACTTAGAAAAATTCCAGGGGTGCCTGGGTGGCTCAGTGGGTTAAGTGTTCAACCTTGGCTTAGGTCATGATCTCACAGTTTGTGAGTTCGAGCCCCACATCAGGCTCTGTGCTGACAGTGTGCAGCCTGGAACAGGTTCTGGGCTGACAGGGTGGACCCGCTCTGAGTTCTGTGTCTCCCTCTCTTTCTGCCCCACCCCCTCCCCTGCTCACCCTGTCTCTTTCTCTGTCGCTGTCTCTCTCTCTCTCTCAAAAATAAAGAAACATATTTTAAAAATTAAAAAAAAAAGAAAAATTTCATGTGGCAACACCTGACTGTAGTCAGTTTAAGAGAGGAGGGATTTCTCCTCTTTTTCTGCCCTTCAGCCTCTTTTCTGAAAATAAATGCGTTTTCTATTCTATAACATGGTAAATTCCCAAAAGCCCAGTTCCCATCATTATTTCCTATGATTATTTTTTTAGTTTATTTATTTATTTTGAGAGACAGAGAGAGCATGAGTAGGGAAGGGGCAAAGAGAGGAAGAGAGAGGATCCCAAGCAGGCTCTACACCATCAGCGCGCAGCCCAACACAGGCAGCTTTGAAGTCACCACCTGTGAGACCAGGCGACCTGGGCCAAAACTCAAGAGTTGAGCACTTAACCAACTGAGCCACCCAGGTGCCTCTAATTTCCTATGTTTTACTATTCCTTTGAGGACGTCTATTCTCTAGTTTTGATGGCTTCACACAGCTAGCCAAAAACGCGAACAGATACGAAATTCCCAAGTTCGACAGCTTGTAGCACCTTTTAGAATCGTTAAAAATGCATTAAAAGAAAGCAAAACACTTCACTACAAATAAACCACTGCTTGACTTACTGTATAAGAAACTGTGACTTTATTACCAAATGATACATATTTAATATACCCTCTGTATCCTAAAGCAAGGTAACCTCATGTAAAAAAAAAAGAGTTAACAGGTTTTCCATATATTTCAACGCGCATCTGCCTCTGTCTTTGTCACTCAGTCTAACTACAAAAATAACATTTTTTTCACACTTTCAAAATTCGAGGAAATATTACATCTTAAAGCCTGTGCATTTCAGTTACTGCTTGATCAATGAACAATTAAATCTGTTTAATATGTTACAATGATCTTCACATTAATTTGCCTGGAGTAAAAACAAGAGCTCCACACAAGATTGATCAAATGACTTTTAAGTCTCCAATGCTAAATAGCTTCTGAATACAAATGGAAGTGCATTATAGCCACACGAGCTCGTGATGAATCCCTAATGAGCAGGTGTCATCGTGATGATTACAATACATAATGACACCCCCCGCAGATTCGAGGACTGCCCAGCACTCTGCATTTGAGATCTGGCACTGCAACTCCTGTACATTCTTTGCTGGATCAATTCAAGCCTCGTTTAGACCCTAAATGAATGTATTTTGGATAAATGTATTTTATAAATTGATTAAATGTATTTTATAAAAGGATTTTTTTTTTTTTGGTAGAATTCTCAAATGTCCCTGATTCTCAGTCAGAAATTATCCTTTCCTGGCCTGGGGAATGCCAGACTAAGATTTCCAAAGACCTGATAAGAATTCAAGTTCAATGAACCACAGTGTCCCCTCCTCCTCCATAAAGTATCTTGAATTCTTCCTTCCAAAGACCACTTTAGTACAAAGATTATAATGGCATAAAATAAGCGCCCAAGGAAAGAGAATTTTAAGGAAGGCTGCACATCAAAACTAGTACTTCTTCACTCATTTATTCAAGAACAAGGATTTCTAGAAAAAGAAAGAATGTCAAATCCTCAGTCATTTTTATCAAAGCTAGACAAGCATGCTGTTTCCTAATGGTTTTCAATTTTTCAGCAGTTCCGAAGTTCTTTTCTGCTATCTGGTTGGCATCCCATTCACTATTGCTATGGTGTATTATTGTCTTCCCCCATAAAATCAAATAAATGAGAAAATGCTCTCCCGATGCTTAAAAAATTTTTCTTGTTAGAGCCAGCAAAATGGATTAAGAAGGTACAAGAGAAAAGGCAGACGGCTCACAAACTTCACACTCCTTAGAAAAAAAAAGACAATTGATTATCAAAAATCAGCCAAACGTATGTCTGGGAGAAATTCGAGTGACTGCCAGGTAAGGTACAAATTAAAAACAAAACCGGTATTCATGTTTACCAGTCAGGATCAGTTAGTTTATGCTGTGGTAACATAAAATACTAAGATATTAAGAGTTTAACACACGAAAGTGTGACTTACCCAAAGTCCTCTGCTGTCTGTCCTGAAGGCATGGTCTCTGACTGCCTTCATCTCGCTTTTGCGGGAGGTCATCAAGAAACGCGACCACCGGGTAGCGCGCGAGCTGAGCAAGGTACTCAGAGCCGCCTCACTCCCTCCCTGTCCTCGAGTGCGCGTTCTGCCCACCTTTCCCACAGTGGGAGCTGTTTTCAAAAACGCAGCCTCGACACAGCAACGTGTTACTGAGAGCATGTGGGTAGTAAACCCAGCTGAATCCAGTTCAGGCTGTAGCGAAACTTCTAAGATTCTGACCCCGGCAGGTGCGGAAATCAGCGCGTCCTGCAGCGGCGGGAGACAAGCCTCAGAAGCAAGTTCCCTTGCTTATTAAAACTGCCACCAGGGTACCTGGGTCAGTTAAGCCTTCCACTTCGGCTCAGGTCATGAGCTCATGGCTCCTGGATGAGAGCCCCAGGTTGTGGCTTTACACCCACAGCAAGGAGCTTGCGGAGGATTCTTTCTCTCCCTCTCTCTGCCCCGCCCCAACTTGTCTGCGCACGTGCAGTCTCTTTCACTCTCAAAAAAAAAAAACCAGCCACCTACCAATCTGGAGTGTTCTTCCTCTTTCGTCGTCCCGCCTTGGTCTCAGTGTACCGAGGACCAACACTCACAGCCGACCAACACTCACAGCACCCAATCAACAAAGCAGGAAAGGCGTGCCCTGGGCAGTCTCATATGGGTAATTTAGTACTTCGGCCCCAAAGTATCGCATGGCACCTCTACTCATATTTTATTGGCAAAAGGAGTCACCAGATCACGCCGAACCTCAAGGGGCCATGGAAATACAATCCCTTTCTACTTCTAATCCCAACCTCACGTGCCTGGAAAAAGAATCAGAAACACTGGGAGACGACCCAAATATTTTCCACAACATGGAAATCAGATGAATCAAATTTCCCTTCTAGACATCAAGCTATACATTCCCCACCCTATTTACTCTGTCATAATAAATAAATGTATGTGGAAGTCTGGAATATAAATTATGATGGAAATATCAATGGAGCAGATAGGTAAATTAATATTTACATAAAAGATAGTTAGGATTATTTTATACTAACCTAAAGGCATATAAGAAAAGAGAAATTGAGAGATACTTTTCAATGAATTTTGATAGGTAACATTATCCTCTTTTATTAAAGTGAACCAAGAAATGATTGAGTTGAGAAGTGTATAGAAATGAAAATGTAAAGCAACATTCATCCTTCTGGTCCTAAATCCAAAATTATTATGATTTTGAGAAAGTGTATAACTCAGTTTTATGCAGTTATCAAGACAGATGTTTTATTCAACAATAAGATCATTTGCAAGAAAAATCTAAAATATATAATTTTACCACTAGGACTAGCTGGATGCACAAAGATTTTTTAGAGCATAATTAACAACAACAGAAATCTTTGCATGTTCTTCTGTATCATCCAGTACCCTCTAATTGATTGTTTTTATTATTCAGTGAGTAGTCTTAGAAGAATTAAAAAGTGTATTATGTCATCAGCAGTTTTAACAGATGAAAACATTGGCAGTATGTGTGTGAAATAAAAATACGGTATGAAAACGAAGGGTAAGAAATGCAGAACAAACAATTTTTACTATGTACTATGGCAAAAGTACTTCTAAGAATTTGAAAAACTTTTAATTACAGCTTATGTAAACACCGTCATTAAAGAACTCTGTAACTTCTGTAAAAGTGGACAGAGCAGAACCTAAACAGAAAAAAGATTGAGTGGGATCAAAATGAAATTTGTTTGAATTTATGATTGGTGAAGATCAGAGAAAGAACTAGCAAATAGAGAGATGAAATACTTAAAATACAAGAAATGCGAAACGTGCCTATAAATTGATTCTTACCTTAGTAGGTATGTTGTTATCCATCACAAGGAGTATTATCTCTTTGCAGTGGTCACTTTGTGAGGCAGAGTGCTCATTCCGGAAGCACACTCTCTCAGTCCCACTTGGGATTTCCTCTGTTGAAAATGCCAAGTGCAGTGGCGATGGTTTATGATTTATGATTCACAGACCAAAATTACTTAGTCTGTGAACCCTGTGTTTACCTCAGCCCTGATTTCATCAAATCCAGAAAGGTGTGGGGGCACCTGGATGGCTCAGTCAGTTAAGTGTCCTACTGTTGATTTTGGCTCAGGTCATGATCTCGCAGTTGGTGAGATGGAGCCCCAAGTTGGGCTTTGTGCTGAAAGCATGGAGCCTGCTTGGAATTCTGTCTCCTTCTCTGTCTGCCCCTCCCCCACTTGCTCTCTATCTCTCTCTCTCAAAGTAAATCAAAATAAAATAAAATAAATAAAAAAAGAAGGAGTTAATAAGTTGGAGATCAAGGAGACGGGGTAAGCAGGACAACAAAGGATTTAGAGATATACTCTTAGGAAAACTGAAGAAAGTTCCTGGGGATATTTAACCCAAGGGGAAAAAAAGCCACGGGATAACATTATGGCCTCTTGCAATATTTAAAGAAATGTATTGTAGAAAAAGAATTTGATTTACCTTCTGTAGTTGGGAAGAATAGATTATGATGAGAATACGGATAAATACAAGAAATATCCATAACAGTTATAACTGACCAAAAAAATTGTTTGGTAGTATATTTTTTTATAGAAAACTTTTTAAAAATTGGATGCTTTTCCTTTGGGGATGGTGTAAACAGAACATTTATATTGAATGGGAAGTTAGATGAAATAAATCCCATCATGTTTTCCAGTGCTCCAATGCTCTGATTATTATAATCTATACATTTAGAGTCTTGACACAATTCTTAGATATAATTTGATTTGGGAGAAAAAAAATCATTAAGAGCCAAATTGGGTGATTTAAGTGGACAATCAAAGTGAGTTATACCAAAGATCTTAGTATGTGTGTGTTGTGGGGGAGAGTTATATCTTTAAATCAAGTGAGATCTTAAATTAATGAACTAATTTTAATATATTGTTTTAAACTGGCTCTGAATAGAATACCTGAGTATTTTGGGGGTTGTTTTGTTAGTTTTCTTGATTTGGGTGGTATTTTTTAAATGTATAACAGTCCCATACGCTATTATTTTTAAACATTTGAAATTTAGGGAAAAGATTAAAACAATTTACATTCCCATCTCTCTAACAATAACCACGGTTATTTCAATTCATCTTTTTTCCAATCTTTTTCCTTTTGAGTGTACTTTTTACATATATCCAATTATTGTGATAATTATGCTCTGTTAAGTTGTAGCAAATGCTGAATTAGCAAATATTAAACGAAAGTCCTAGGGGACATATAGGGTAGGTTCCCATGAGCCTCCGGTCACAACACTGTCATCAACCAGTCATATGTAACCTTGTTTTATGTGTGTGTCAGTTTAAAGATACCTTATTTAATATATATTGTTGATTCATTAACACGAGACTCACAGCCAAGAGCACTATTAACTCATACCTGAACCAAGATTATCTAACATATTTATTTTCTCCATAAGACATATCACAGTCTTCATGTGCTTAGGAACACCAGGCAGCACTTCAGCAACACACTTAGGGACCATTTAAAACAGTAAAATCACCAGCAACAAGCACCCAAATGCAGAAACCGTGTCACTCAGTAGACCCCAAACAGAACACTTGTTTCTAGCAGGAGAGCTGAACCAAGAAGAGAAAGCACATCTTGCTCAACCTCTGCTGGGAATGTGTGCATCTGGCGACTTGAGTTGTTCTCCACTCTGTACATGGCCATGAATGACCGCAAAAGAGCTGCAGGTATCTATTTTGGGACTGCAGATAAATTTTAGGAAGTAGGCATGTTTGTAAATATGAAATCCACCAACTATGAGGATTGACTGCAGTTTGTATCTTGTCTCTTTCCATGCGGTTACAAAGTCTTCCTCAGAATAACTTTTAGTGACTACTTACAAGCTATCAAGTAGATATGCTAAGCTTTCTCTATCCATATTTCAATTGTTGCACCATTAGCTCTGCATGAGTTAGAATCCCAGAGTTGCAAGTGATGGCACCAGGTTTTGCAAACAGGTTTACAAAAATGAAATCTCTTAATTGACATAACTTGAAAAGTCCAGAGTTACCTCTGTTTGGCTTTAAATATGGCGAATTTGAGAATTCAAATGACATCACTGGGACTGAGTTTCCATCACTTGGTTCTGACCTCCCATGTGTGGCTTCTGTCGTGGGCTTCATATGGTAGATAATGATGGCAGCTCCTTGCTCTGTATTTTCTCAGCATTATATTCAGCATGGAAGAGAGATGACCTTTCCCCAAAATCCTACTGGAACTCTTGTTAGATGGTTTTGGCCTGAATGGACCGTGTTCCCCTCCCTGAGCCAATCATGGAAGCCAGGGCAATTGGATAGTCTGGTGGTCTAAGTCTGGACCATGTGCACCACCTGTGGAGCTGAAATGGGGCCACCCTCACCGGACCACACTGAGTCGGAAGCAGCAGGTACACAGAGGGTGAAAGTGTGCTGAAAAGCAAATGAAATTGATACCCGCTCGAAAAGATTTTCCCTGCACTTAAATATGGCACTACTATGCTCATCTTTCTTCAAGTAACTCCAAATATACTTTTAGGTAGTAAAATCACAATTTCAAATAGGATTATGGGATATTGGTATGGAAGAGCCTTGGGCTTTATCTAACTCACCTGCAAAGCAGTGAGCAACGATTGTCCTAGCCAAAGACCATCCAGATTTGTTGAAACATCTCCAAAGACAGTTAAGATTTGACAGCTGCAAATTCTCTCCACCTTTTGACTCTAGTTCTGCCCAGTTCCATGAGACGCTCCTATGCATATTTAAATTCTGTTCCTATTGTGTCCTCTAGGCTTCTTCTTTCAGGGTAAGTTTACAACCCTGCCAACCCTTCCTCAAATGGCATTTCGGGCTCCCTCATCATTCTTGGAATAGATTCTATTTCATCCATTTTCCTCTTAAAATGAGAGGTCTCTAATATTTTGGTGATTAAACTGGACAGTGAAACTGATCAGAATATTTTATATATATGCTCCCCAACTCATTGAAGGCCTTAGTAAAGCTCTTTCTGTTCTTTAACTGGACCCTGGAATCCCACATAGAAGGCCCTTTCTCTGTTGGAATACCCTCACCACCATCTCTCCATGAATAAACCCTACCCGCCCTTCAAGGTCTCTTGCATTTGCCTCTCCTCTCCAGCAAGTCATTCCCAGTTACAGCAAATTGAATCTCTCCCTTCTTTTAAACTCTTACCTGGTTTGTTGTTTTGCTGTTGTTTTATTATTAGTTTGCTTATCCCTCTTCTACGGGATATATCACATATCATACACTATCTTCAGTAATTATCTTAACCCTATACCAAACAATAAGATTCTCTAGAGAAGACTAGTGTATTTTACTTTTCTTACCCTTGCTTAGCACCACCAGGGGTTTAATAGGTATCATCTTCTGAAATGATAAGCCTATGCTAACAAGTATGCAGTAATGTAGGAGTTAATTAGTTCTACCTTAACTCTGCCTTATTCAACTTTTCACTGTCTTTCTCAAAGAAGTGAACTCAGTTCTTCCTTTTCTTCCTTCAGAATAAAATTTCATTTTACTGATCCCATTTTATCAACGTCAGGATTTTGTAATTTCTAGTTACAGTTTTCCTGATAACCTTAGAAGTTCCCATTCGTAAAATGCAGGTTTCACGAGAATAAATATTGTGTGTATGTTTCACCATCTTATCTGCCATACTTAGAGCAATGCCTGATACATGGTAGATTTTCAAAAGAAATTTTGTTGAATTAATTGTATTTGTAATTGTAACTTATTATAATGCAATTAAAGCTAGTATCTTATATTCATATTCATCTATATGCTCTCCCTAACACATTTTATAAACCTTCTCTATTAAGTCCTGCATGTATACGTTTTTTCTAGAGACTTACAAAGAATACGAATACACTTATCATAATAAAATGTGACATACTATTCAAATGTAAAAATAATGATATCTTAGCAGATTGGTGGTTGCCAGAGGTAGGGTTAGAGGTGGACAAAATGGGTAAAGGGGCTCAAAATGTTCAAATTTCCAGTTATAAAATACTTAAGTCATGGGGATGGAATTTACATCATGAATATTACAGTTAATAATACTGTATTGCATGTTTGAAAGTTGCTAAGAGAGTTTACGTCTTAAAAGTTCTCATCAAATGCAAAAAATTCTGTAACTACGTGTGGTGATGGATGTTAACGACTCACAGTGGTGGTCATTTTACAAAATATGCAACTATCAAATCATTATGTTGTTCACATGAGACTTATTTAATGTCGTATGTTAATTGCACCTCAATGAAAAAAGAAAGGATGGTGTATTGATTTGCAAGAACCTACATTAAAAACAAAACAAATAAGAATACCCTTTCATATATAGTATAATATATAAAAGTCTGTAGAAATTTCAAGCATTTAGGTTTTGATTTTTTTCATCCTTTTGTTCTACATATTTATGCAGACTTCTAAAGTGCATAATGAGAGGAGACGAAAATAGGCATTTCGCGTGTAACATTGGATCCCACACAAGCGTGAAGGGTTGTGCCCACTCTGTAGATGGAGAACTGCATCTTCAAAGAGATACCATCCCTTTTCAAGTCCACACAGATAGAGAGGGAATCAAAGATTTCAGCCTGAATGAAGGTCTCTCTGACTATAAAAACCCAGGTCATGTCCCCTCTGCCACACATGTCTCATGGTGTCAGGACTCCAGCCACCGCCCTAGGACTTTGTACAAGTTAAGATACTGAAGAATAGGGCTTAAGACTGCTTTGACTGTATATATTTTTAATGCTTGAATAAATATGCATGGGCTGAAATGAGAAGGCTTATCAAAATCTAAATAATATCATCAGAAAATTACCCACATTTTCTAAAAAGGCTACATAAAACATGATTATCTGGGGTTTGTAATTTACTATTTTTTTAATTTTTTCAATATTTATTTATTTTTGAGAGACAGAGCATGAGCAGGGGAGGGGCAGAAAGGAGGGAGACAGAGAATCCGAGCTGGCTTCAGGCTCTGAGCTGTCAGAACAGAGACTGACATGGGGCTTGAATCCACAAACTGCAAGATCATGACCTGAGCCGAAGTCGGATGCTCAACCGACTGAGCCACCCAGGTGCCCCTAGTGTTGGCAATTTATTGCTAAAAATCATGATATCATTTTAAAGATTCTGCTTTACACAAGAGATCATATAAAAAATTTAAATCTCACACTCTTTGCAGTTCTAAAAGATTAACGAGGAAATGGGTTGGTTGCTAAATTCTCAAAAAGCTCTCTCAATTACACCTATACAAACGTGAATATTTTAAAACAAGTATCCCAGAGAGACATTCAAATCAAACCTCACTTCCTCCTACTCTTGAACTTGTCATCTGTCTTTTGTACATCTTCTGCCACAACACAACACATGCTTATTTTTTCGATGAGTAACATTTGGATGCTCATTTTCCTCTACTTCCTCCTGATTTAACCAGGATGATAACAGTCATTAGAAGCTCACTATGGTGCTCCATGCTTTGCCATCATTCCTATGATCCAGGGGGCTGCACACACAGCCCTGTAATTTACCTAGGGCTCACAACTCTGGTCAAGAGAGATGCAGCACAGCTGAGACTTAAGAATATTTATTAAGGCAGAAAATTTAACCTCTGACGTCAAGCATGTATCTTTAATTGGAAGGTCATCATTACCTTCACAGCCATAATGTTATTTAGTGTGAGAATGGTTCTATAACTGGCTTGGTTGAAGCATCTCAACTCACTGAGGTGTATACCAAAGATATTTTAATGTGCCAGGAACTTGCACCAAGTCAGCTCTATGGAAACCCACCCTCAGTGGGCTACCTTCTGAGCATCTCAGTGTGGTTCCATAATTTTTTAGTCATTTTTAATAAGCAGTCTCATTTTGGTTAAAACAATGTCATCCTCTCCATTGTGAGGTTGCAATCCCTCTGGGGGACGGGAAGGTTGCCTTATCTCAAGTAGCTTTCCTAGGAACTCGAAGTCCTTTGTGAGATCTGGTTATAATCTTTGACTCTTGCATCTCTTTGCCTATGCCAACAGCAGGCAGCTTCTAGTCCTATGTAGCCCCTGACTTCCCACCTTTTTGTGCCTTTGTGCCCCAACAGCTCTGGCGTTTCTTACCCTGAGAACAAGGAACTCAGGGTGGCACTCTTTCCCCTTTCAGCTTCACTGTGCTACAACCATGCTTCCCTCCCCAGTATCCCCCCACCTCCATGCTCTGGTAGTAACAGAGCAAGACCACAAGCTGGAAGCTCAGCAAACACCCAATAAGGGGGGTGGGGGATGTTTACTCTTCTCTTCACACAGAGTGTACTGATGACAGCTTTGCAGCTTTCAGAAGCGGAACAAATTGAAAAGCACAACGACCTCCCAAAAATTCTCCTCCTTCTCACTCCCTGTATTAGTTTCCTATTGCTGCTGTAACAAAAATATCACAACCAGGGGCTTAAAGCAAAGCAAATGTGTTATCTTACAGTTCTAGAGGTCAAATGTCTGAACTGGGTCTTACAGAGCTAAAAGCAAGGTGTCAGGCAGGCTGTGCTCTTGCTGAGGGTTGTAGGGATGAATCTAATCCTTGACTTTGCCACGTTCTTAGAGGCTGTCTGTATTTTTTGCCTCATGGCTGTGACTCACTCCAACCTAAGCTTCTGTGTCATATCCCTTCTGTCTCTCCTGCCTCCAACGTTCATGACCTTTGTGACCACATTGAGCCCAGCTGGATAACTGAGGACACTCCCCCATCTCAAGATCCTTAATTATATCTGCAAAATCACTTTTGCCTTGCAAATTAATGTATCCACAAGTTCTGGGAGCTGAGGGGCCATAATTCTGCCTCGCCCACTCTTTAATCCCATTTTCCCTCTTATGTAAAGTCATCAGACCACTGTGGACTCTGGTGCAGAACCTCAGGCAATTAGGATTCCTGTGCCACTAATCAGACCTCTCCAACTCAGCCTTGGAGAATTGGATACGTCGCTGTGGTGGCCAGCCTCTGAGATATTCTCAATGATCCTTATCTCTTGTTATTTATACCTTGGTGTGAAGGTTTCTCCTACAAAGAATCAAAGGAAGTTGTGTGACCATCAAAAATACCAAAAATAAAAAAAAAAGTTTCATTTCTCCTTTGGTCTCTTGGAATGCCAGCTTACGGGAAATCCAGAAGACACTCCAGGAGTCCTGTGGAAGGCTCCTTTGGAAGGGAAGAGAGGCCTTTCACCAACACTCAGCTCCAACTTGCCAGCCACGTAAGTGAGACATCTTTAAAGTGGATCCTCCACCCCCGTCCAGCTATCAGATAACTGCAGCCCCCCACTGACATCTGACTGCAAATTCATGAGAAACACTCATTTAAAGGCATCCCAACTCCAGAATTCCCAACTTACAAAAACTGAGAGATAGTAAATATTTAGTTTTAAGCCACTTGTTTTGGGGCAATTTGTTATGCAGCAAGAGATAATGAACACAGTCATTATCTCCGCTGTAATCCTCAGAGTTAACTCCTAGGGGCAAGAAAAATGTTAGCCAGTATTTAACTTCATCTTATTACACTGGATAATATACTAATTTTTTTTAAAAAAAAGAATTCCCTTTTTTAGAGAAGTTTTAGATTTATATCGAAATTAAAAGGAAGATACAGAGGTTTCCCATATATGCCCCACCTGCCCCCTACATGTATTGCCTCTCCCGTTGTCAACATCACTCATCAGAGTGGTACATTTGTTATCAAAGGTGAATCTTCACTGATCCATTAGAATTATACAAAGTCCATAGGTTACCTAAGTGTTCACCCCTGATGTCATACATTCAGTGAGTTTGGATAAATTTACAATGACAAATATCCATCATTATACTGTCATGAAGATCATACAAAATATTTTCACTGCCACAAAAATCTTCTGTGCTCTGCCTATTCATCTCTCTCTGCGGCCCTGGCAACCACTCATCTTTTTACTGTCTCCATAGTTTTGCCTTTTTCAGAATGTCATATAGTTGGAAGCAAACAGTATGTAGCCTGCTCAGATTAGCTTCTCCCACTTAGTAATATGCATTTAAGTTCTTCCATAAGCATTTTGATCATGTAAAATTTTCATCCTATCTGTTTTGTCATTTCAATCACAATCACCGAATTTAAAAGAGCTAATCTGATGTTACGTCTGTTGCTGCACGCAGAAGTAGAGCACCGACACTTGGAGCCAGTGAACTTGTCCCCCTGCTAGTGCATAAAGGCAACTCTGTTAAATTTCAGAGGCCTGGTGGGCTTACTTGCTGGAGGTACCCAGGTCTCCACAGTCTGCAAGGCCAAACAGCCACAACTCCCTACTAGATTCGTACTCCTAAGTGGAGACCCAGGAAGCTGGCATTCTACAGAATAGAGAAGATGGGGCGAAGAGACTCAGTGCCACAACACTTCCCTTTATCTCTGTACGGTTTTAATACTTGTTCTAACACTTGTTCTAATACAGAAGCCCTGCTAAGAAGTTCAATCAAACCATAGATTTATGATTTCTCAAAGTAAGAGAGGGGAACTATTTGCATGCGGTATTGGGTAATTCTTTATTGTACAACACTGCTCTGTTCGCTGCAGGATGGTAAGCATGTCTGACCCTGAACAGTAAATGTCATGATCCTGGACACACACACACAAACACACACACACACACGTGTATGCGCACACATGCATGTGCACGTATACACATATACTTTTCCAAATTTAAGAACTATTGATAAAAGTTGGACTATATTTCTTGCTACCCAAGATTCCTAGGCTCAGTAATGTATTCATTTATTCAACAAATATTTATTATATGCCAGGCACTGTGCTAAGTAGACAGTATGGATAATTTGGTAAGCAAAACAGGTCGGCCCCTTTTGTTGAGCTTATATTGTAAAGATGAAGATTGACACAAATAAGAAATTAATCAAGGTTGAGAACTGATATAAATGCTTTGAAGGAAGACATATATGCTTATATTAGAGAGTATATAATAGATAGATTTGAACTAATTTTGAAGGTCAAGAAAGCTACCTGTAGAATATACACAAGAGCTAAGGAAAGCATTTCAGGAAGAGAAAACAGCTAGGGTGTGGCCTAGGTAAAAGACTAAATACAGCTCATGTAGTTAGAACAGAAAACTCAAAGGAGAACATAGCGCGAGAGAAGAGTGGTCTGTGGGGCCAGACCAGATCCTGGATTTGGGGTTTTGTCCTAAGAAAAAAATATAAAAGTAGAGCTAGGAAAATGTGGGTCATAGAAAAGAAGGAAAGCGAAAATTTCATAAGAAGGCAGAGTTAACGCATCTATGCTGCTAAGGAGTCAAGTCAGTGGGGGCAGCCAGCCTCAGTGACTCACTTCTACAGGTAGTGCAGTGGGGCACTTGGGCGGCTCAGTCAGATTAAGCATCTGATTTCAGCTCAAATCATGATCTCACGGTTCATGAGTTCAAGTCCCACATCAGGTGAACACCAGACCTGCATCGGGTGAGCCCGGCTTCTCTCTCCTTCTCTCTCTCCCTCTTTCCCTCTCTCACTCTGCTCCTCATTGACTTGTGCTCTCTCTCTCTCTCTCTCTTTTTCTGTCTCAGAAAGAAAGAAAGAAAGAAAGAAAGAAAGAAAGAAAGAAAGAAAGAAAGAAAGAAAGAACAAACGAACAGTGGAAGCGATACTGCATGACTTCTAACAGTAGGTCAGGAAACAACATTCAGCTGTGCCTTGTACTTTCTTGTCATGCCTGCCCAAGACGTCATGCTGTGAGGAGGCCCAGTAACCATGTGGGAAGGCAACAGCCCCTCTGAGCTCCCAGCCACAGCCAGCACCAACCTCCAGACTTGTGTGGGAGTGCATGTCTGGGTGAGTCGAGCCCTCGGCCTTGGCCTTGGAGCTACTCCTGCAGATGCTGAGTGGAACAGAGAAAAACTGCATCCATAAATCCCTGTCCGAATTGCAGACCCATGAACAAAATAAATACCGACATTGTTTTAAGCCACTAAAGTTTTGCGTAGTTTGTTAAGCAGCGGTAAACGATTAGAACAGTTGCATATTCCATATGGCATGGCTGCGGGACGGAAGGGGCCATCTGACCAGTATCAGACTGTACATGACTGAGAAAGGAACATTTATTATGTTATGACACTGATTTTTAAGGGTCTGTCCATTGTGCAAGTTTGCATTAACTCCCTTGACTAGCACAGATGGGAATGAGAAACATCAACAGGGCTTAGCAACAATGAAGTCATCAGTGCTCTTAGGGAGAGTTACTTCAGCGGAGAGATGTTTGAGGAAGCCATAGAAGAGAGGACTGAGTATGAGGACATTAAGATTGATTCGTAGACCATTATTTCCAGTAATTTGGTTTTGAAGGGCAGAACAAGAGGGGGGAGCTGGACCGGGATCAAGAATCTAGTGAAGCTTTCGTTTGTCTTTGGAATGAGTAAATGGGGAAGAATTGGGCTGAGAAGAATCCAGCTGAGAGAGGGAGATTGAAAGCAAAAGAGAGAAAGGGGTGTGAGGACTGGAGGTGGGGAGGAGAGGAAAGTGGATTTAAAGTAGGCAGAGGAATTAGTCTTACATGAAACGACTTTTCTACCTCCCCGAGAGGAAGGAGGAGCCTCTAAGTACATACAGGTAGGTTTGTTTGTGTCAAACTAAAATAGAAGACTGCGTTTTCTCTTTTAGCTTGACCAAGTTTATCTGCTGAGAGTGGGATGGAGGAAGAGGCCAAAATTTGAGGAGCTACAACAAGTCAGGGGTGCAAAGCAGGCTCTGGTACCGACAGCTGTGACTGTTTTCCTCCCTGGCACAACTCTAGAACCAGGGCCCTCTCTGAACACTCTGAATGGCTCATTCCTTCCAACAGGATCCCTTGCTCCCTTCACCCACACCTATCCCAGCCTCAAATCACCCACATCTATCCAGTCAAGGTCCTTCACAAGCCACCCCCCTCTCTGCCTCCCCGCAACACTCATATAAACATCCTTTAATCCAGGCAGACAGTCTCTGCACAACAATTTTTGCCTCAGGTTTCTGACAGCAAGGAAACACCTTGTGTTATTATGTCCATATGTATTTCTTCACTACATTATCTTGTGCTTAAAGAGCAGGAGTCATGCCTTCTTCATTTTGTCTCTCCTGCAGTGCCCAGTATTTAACAGATGCACAACTGTCTACTTGATAACGTTTGTGACCTGTTTTTAATTCGAAGCTATTTAGCCACTTAGAATATTAAGATCTATTCCTCTCATAATCTGTTGAAATGTGACAGCTATTTTTCTCTTCCTATCAATGATACCAAAGAGGTAGAAGAGACATGAATAACAAATTGTCTACAAAGACCATTAAAGCAGATGCAATTTCCTCTGTGTGTGTAGTCAAAGCCTGGCTAGCTGTGTGGTAAAGTAGATTTAAAAAAAAAAGGGACTCTGAAAGCCAAGAGCCCCCTGAATGAATTCTCAGATCCAAAATTCCTAGCTATATTTCTTCAAATACACCATCCTCCAATTTCTAATCCATAAAAGGGGGAAATGACTACATACATTTCAGCGTTATGGTGAGAATAACAGAAACAAAACACAACAAAACAGAACAAAACATGTATAAAATAGCCAGCACCTAGTAGGAACTTAATAAATCATAGCTACTAGTATTCATTCAACGACTAATCTCAACATCTAACTGAGAATCAATATGAACCAAGTCAATGTACATGCTGTTACTAAAAAAAGGATTCTCATTTGGATATTTATATTTCCCTCAAGGACATAACAGTTGTATAAGAAATGAGAAGTTAAATTTCTTCCAAATGAGAAATTTGATTTCTTTAAGACAGATTTATTTAGTAAAAAACATATAAATTGTGAAATGATTGTGGAAAGAATTGTTTATTCTGTCATGTTTGTTTGTGTTCATGAAGTGACAAGCTAAACACTTGCTTTCTATTGCACGGTATATGTTTGCTTAATTCAAATTTATATTAGGGTTCTTGTTGAGGAAGCATTGCCCCGAGGCTTCCAGAAAAAATTTACTCAGGAGCACAGCTCTGCAAGTTTTAAGACAGCCTCTGAGATAACCCTGGGCTATGTTATTCATTAAATTCACTCTCAACTTGATAGCCTCTGACCTACACAGGTTGGTAATGACCATGAAGTTGATGTGTGGGGCATGGCATTGCTAAATGCATTCATATTTTAAAAGTAGACACAAATGAAGTACAAAAGTTTCAACCAATTCTCAGTTACCTAAAGTAATTTAGGGTAGAGGAAAGAAGTGTATCCCAATCCTTCTAACCCTGTCTACTTGGGATAACAAACTGAGTAGTCTTAGCACTTGGATCTTTCAAAAATAGTCTTTATGGCCAGAAACAGTGGCCATTCCAGAAGCAACATTTTTAAAAGATTAACTAATTGATCAGTTTCAAAGGATAACAGAAATCGACTATCTGTTCTAAAAACTAGAAAATGAAGAAAAAGAATCAAGCATTTATTATGGATTTCTTACATGGATGTTATCACTGGATAGCCTGTTGACCTGAAACTATTCCAGTAAATGAAAAATAAATTAAAAAAAGATTGTAATGTCTAATGAATTAATGGATCTGGGCCCTGTGTATCAATGGCTGCTGACATGTCCAAAAGAGAGGCAACCAAAAATAGTATGTGTTTCCTGGTGAGAGAACATAAAGCCACCTACAGTCTTGCCAAAGAGATCAAATAGGAGTCAGATCAAGCCTTTGGATCCAGCTGCCAATTTCAGGAAATATCAAAGACACAAAAATGCACAGAGCCTCACCAAGAATATGAAATCAGAAAAATCCAGATGGTATGAAACTCTACATGTCACATAGCCTTAATTCTTCAACAGATAAGTTACCAGCAAATAAAAAGGATAGAAGAGGAGCCTAGAGATGAAAAGACATTTAAAAGATATATCAAAGTTAAAAAAAAATGGACAAAGTGAAAATACGGTATCTAGGTATGCATATTGGGATAATAAAATTACCTTTTTTAAAAGTTTATTTATTTTTGAGAGAGAGAGAGACAGAGTGTGAGTGAGGGAGGGGCAGAGAGAAAGGGAGACACAGAATCTGAAGCAGACTCCAGGTTCTGAGCTGTCAGCACAGAGCCCCACATGGGGCTCTAACTCACAAACTGATATCATGACCTGAGCCAAAGTCTGACACTTAACCAACTAAGCCACCCAGCCACCCCTAAAATTACTTTTAAAAGCATAAGAGATGACATAAATGATTACCTACATTTAGGGAAAGGAGCAAATGGTGATTAGCATAGGATACACGGAAGGGTTTTCTGGGGTAACTAGGAAAATTCTACATCTTGACATGGTTGTTTGGTTTATAATAATCCAATAATGCACATACTTGATTTGCATAGTTTTCTGAATCTATGTTGTATTTTTTTAAGGCCTTTTGAACGTGTATGAATGATAAAGAAGGAAGTAGTCTCCCACCTTTGGTCCCTGTGTTAAGTGCTCTCAAGAAATACAACTTTCCCATCAGGATTTTACAGACTACATATTGCTTGTTTGAATGAGAGATTTAGACCCAACCTGACACCTTAGCTGAAGATGAACTTCTAGAACTGTCAAGGAGCAGTCAAAGATAACTCCCAGGAGTGGCTTGGTGGCCAAACAAACACAATCAATTTGAAAGATGGGCATCTTGTATTCACTCGCTTGTTTATTTATTTGTTTTTTTAATTCATTCACCTATATTAAAAGTTATTAGAATGCTAGGCGCTAGAGATATTGAGATAAAAACTCCGTGAATTTGAAAACATGGACAACAAAATTATGAGTTACAACACTGTAATTAATGCCAAAATATATATACGCAAAGGGTACATAGAAGCACAGAAAAGTTGTATCTCATCCCAAATAAAGAATCAAGTCATGGAAGACACTTTAGAGAAAGTGTTGCTTGAGGGGAACTTTGAGAAATGAGTATCATGTTGTCCAGTGACTGAGGAAGAAAGGGAATCCTAGAAAGAAGGAACTTCTGGAGGAAAACCAAGATAGGAGAGATCATAACAGATTTGAGGAAGTAGACATAGGTCAACCTACCTGAAGGTAGAGTGGTAGGGAGACTAGGGGAATAGAAAAATTTAAGGAGAAATAAGGTTTTATAGATAGAAATAAGCGAGAGATAATGGAACACTCAGCAGTGAAAAGGAACTAGCTGTTTGATGGATAGCAAATGGATGGAAAATAAATGGTGGATGAAAATGCCATGCTAACAAGTTTAAACTTAATACTGAAGGTTACCTACAACTATGAAAAAATTTTAAGCAGAATGATATGTGCAGATTTGCAATTAAGAAAAATTGCTCTGACAAATGTGTGGCACACTAAGTGAGACTGAATAATTGTGGGGAAGAACAAGAGTCCAAGTGAGAAAAAAAAAAAAATCACAACCTACACTAAGGCAATGGCAGTGATAATGAGAAGGATAGAATGAATTGGAGATCAATGATAAACTCAAGATGGAAGTTATGGAGAAGGTGGATGAAAAGGCAGGCTTATTTTCATGTTTCTCCCTTGGGGCGATAGTAACATGATCTTGAGATTGTAGAAAGAGAGTGAGAAAAATATTTAAAATATATGCAGGATCCAATTAGGTGACAATAAATATCTTAGAAGGCAAAGAAACAATTCAATTTATTCAGAGAAGAAAATTAGTTGCGAATCTTGTGAGGGAGTTGCAAATCATCGGATGTGAGGACCAGATAATGTGTAATTGGAATCCAAGGAGTAGACGTCAAGTCTGCCCCATCTGGAGGGCACTAACGTCACGCCTTGAAAGCTTGGACTGACAGGAGGTGGCATAAAAAGGAAAAGTTCACCTTCCACATTTGCAGGGTAAGACCTCCCTTCCAGCCCAGACTGCTTATTGGGATCCAACCTCAGCCAGCTGAGAAGTGAACCCTGAAAATCGCTTGGGGTGGTAACCTCAAAACTGTATGACATTACACAATAATATTCTCAACCCCAGGAAGAGTTGGATTAAGTATCAAAATAATGAAGTAAATAAAATCTGTATATTAATATTTGTGTGGGAAGGAAAAATATCAGTGCCTATTTAGATATTTTAGGTTCCAGGGAATTTTTCTTCTTTGATTAGTTTTGTAATTCTAATATGAAATGTATAAATGATAGTTGACTTAGATTTTGAGTTTTCTTTATTTTTAGATTTTTATTTATATATTTATTTAGAGAGCACACATGCATGCAAGCGAGGGAGGGGCAGAGCGAGAAGAAGAGAGAATCTCAAGCAGGCTCGACACCCAGCAAAGAGCCCAACACAGGGTTCGATCTCACAGCCATGAGATCATGACCTGAGTCTGAGATCATGACCTCAGCCAAAATCAAGAGTGGGATACTTAAACTACTTAGCCACCCTGGTGCCCCAAATTTGAGGCTTTAGGTTATAACTTTACTAGTTTCATAAACAATTCTGGAACATTTCCAAGAACGTAAGATTTAGCATATAGGTAAGTTTTATTTACTGGATTTACAAGAATTGATTAAGTACCTGGGAAGATTTTATTTGTTAGTGAGTCAGATGAAGTACTTTTAAAAGAACTTTAATGTAAATACTTAAATATAATGTAAGTAAATGGTTAAAATAAACATAAGTGGTTAAAATTGCCATATTAATAAATACAATAATTAAATGTGTAGACTTGAGCAAACATAAAATATTAAAGAAAATGAAGCCTCTGAATAACTTTTTCTGGGCCCCATAACCTATGAGGACATCCAAAAAAATTGCATTAACAGATGATTGATGGTCTTTTTCACAAGGGCCACAGAAGAAAGCAATTATGGGGTTAAATGATGAGGGGCTTATAGGATACACAACAGAAATCGTCAATAGACATCTTGAGACCTGGATTATATTCTGAATGTTTATTCTTTTAAAAATATGCACTGAGTGCCCATCACATCCCATAGGCCCGGACCATGTGGTAGTGAATAAAATAAGCATCATTTGCATATATTATTAGAGAAGAAAAATGGTGACCCTGAAAAAGTTAAATATTGATAACTGCAATGGACAGAATTAAAATAGGGTGAAATGATAAAGAATGGTTAGGGTCTACTTTAGATTAGATGGGGAGGAGATATTTATTGAAGGAGGTAAACTTACACTGAAATTCTAATCCCAAGAGAATCAGTTTTCCTACAATAGAGGAAATGGTGCTCTGTTCAAAGAGCTAGGGCAAAAGCCCTGTGGCAGAAATCAGCTGAGTATGAGGAAAATAAAAGCTCTCCAGCTGGGTAAGGAAAGGGCTAGAAGATGAGGTGAGAGAAACTGCAAAGGTCCTAACTTATAAGATGAGGTAAGGAGTTTGGATTTTATTTTATGTGTGGGAAGAAAATTTTAGGGGATTTTAGGCAGTGGAGAAAGATCTAATTTCTATTTTAACTAAACGCTGCATGAAGAAGGGATGATTAAGGGGCAAAAGGGGAGCAGCAAAGCCGGGATATTGAAATAGTACTGCTCAGAGGTGATGGCGACTTGGAGAGGCAGAGGCAACAGAACTTGGTGATGGGTGTGGTGGGAAGGATGAAAAAGGGGAAGAGAGGAATCAGGAATAACTCTTAAATATTTTGCTTGAGGCTATGGATGACTGTGATGCGTTTGTGCTGACATGAAAATCCACAAGGAGGAGAGAGTGAAGAAGTGGGTGCAAAACTCAATGGTTGCTTGGGTGGAAATGCAACTCTAGAATTCAGGATGACGTTAGGGTTGGACATAAAGGTTTGGGGATTTCTATATACCATATATATGTAAATACAACCTGGTTTATTTTCTTTCTAAAAATGATCACTCAAAAGAGAAGGCATTCCTGTATCGAGTGTCTCACGGGAAGGGGCATAGTAACAATTTTATCTACTGACTGACCTGATGAATTGTTATCAAAAGTCAGAAGGAGCCATGAGGAATATGTAGAATTAACAGAAAAATCCAGAAGAGTTCAAAGATCCTGAGATTACACGTAAGAACAAAGAAGTCCATCAAATTGAAAGATCTTTAAAGGTAAACAGAAAGGTATTTGCATTCCTTACGATCCCCAAGAGCCCTCAAAATGGAAACTCCAGTCATGTGATCAAGCTGAATAGGACATGTTAACTTCCATGAATACAAACGGGTGAGGCAGTGTGTATAATATGAATCCAAACAACAAGGCTGTGTATCTACTCTGATTCGTAGATTTATCATTGAGATAGCAACTCTGAAGTTCAGTATACCCCGTTGTAGTGACTGACAAGAATCCAGTCAGCTTCGTGGCTAGAATGTACACAAACTCAGTCAGCTAGGATGATCATTGTCTTCCTTAATGAGTGTGCCACTTTCACCATTTATAATTTATAATTTAAATTTATAATTTATTTTAAATTGTTGAATATAACCAGTGTGCGATAAATTTATGTTAGTTTCAGTCTACATCTAGGAGAGGCCAGTTGTCTAAATCAGAAATTTACATTTCAAATGTAAATTTAATTGGAAAGGTCACATTCTTTGGGTGGCTGATAAATACACTTCAACTGTGTTCTGCCCTTAGCAATAGCTGGGGCTTTGATAATTCACATAATGCATGTAAGAAATAGTGATATGAAGGAGATGTATACGGCTGTTTAGAATATTGTTCAGATTGTGTAGAATCTTAGAGAGACATTTCCCCACATTTGGCTGACTGAAAATCCAGAGCCCCATAATCGGAACATTTAGGTGTAGCCCCCTGGGCCGGATCTTGAAATGAACTTCTGTCCAGCTGCTGGTTCTGAAGATTCTTGGTTGTCTGTCTCCAATAGGTGGTTAGCCAAATCTTGATACAAGAATTTAACTGAATTTGCCTAGGTAAACCTTGCTATAAAAGCTGTTAAGCACCAAAAAGAACAGGAGGAATATGACTTCAAGAAACTTACAGAGCAGATACCATTGCTGTGACGTGATCGTGCACTAAATGACACTGGTGTGGCAGGTAGAATCCAGCTT
Organism: Paguma larvata; assembly: GCA_030068075.1. Classification (NCBI taxonomy): domain Eukaryota; kingdom Metazoa; phylum Chordata; class Mammalia; order Carnivora; family Viverridae; genus Paguma; species Paguma larvata. The sequence goes on from CM057823.1 coordinate 80,927,580, forward strand.
GACGCTTATTTGTATTATATCCTGCTGACAATAAGTGACAGCAAACATTTACCAAAAATAACAAAATTCAGCCAGTTCATAAAACCCAGATGAGAATGTATATTAAATAACCTCAGTAACCGTCTTCTTAAATAAACACTTATTTTCAATCCCGGTAAGATATAAAATTAAGATGGAAAAGACTGGAAAATCAAGACCGGAGTATTATCGTTTTGGTTAAAAAGGGAATCGGCATATATGGTGATATTATGTGGTTGTAATGATTAAGAAAATTGACCTATTCGAGTGACAACTTAAAATCCATAAACTGAGTAATTTATAGTTTAGGATTTGGAGCTTGCATTTTGCTACATTATAATGTTGGAGCATATTCATAATATGTATAAGTTTATTTTGTTAGATTTATACAACATTTTTAGTACTTGGGAATGTTTACCTTTTAAAGTCAGGTAATTAAAGTAGTACAAAATGAAATTAAATATATTAAATTTATAAATGCTGTTTAAAACATTTGAAATGTTTTATTAACTAAGCTTATAAACAGAAACAAATATTTTTCAAAACATTTGCTATATTTATAAATAGAATGTAGAGATTTAAAAGCTGAACTTTAGGGGAACCTGGATGGCTCAGTCTGCTGAGCGCCCGACTCTTGATTTCAGCTCAGGTCATCCCAGGGTTATGGGATCAAGCCCTGTGACAGGCTCTGTGCTGAATGTGGAGCCTGCTTAGGATTCTCTCTCTCTCTCCCCCTCCATCCCTTCCTCTGCCCCTCTCCCCCACTGGGACTCGATAACATAACATAACATAACATAACATAACATAACATAACATAACATAACATAACATAACATAACGGCTGAACTTCAAGGAACAAAAGGCATTATGATAACCCGACATATTAAATATTGCATTTTTAAACCAGAAATCAACGCAAGGGTGCCTGGGTGGCTCAGTTGGTTAAGCATCTAACTTCAGCTCAGTCACGATCTCACGGTTTGTGGATTCGAACCTCTCATTGGGTTCTGTGCTGAGAGCTCAGAGCCTGGAGCCTGGTTCGGATTCTGTGTCTCCCTCTCTCTCTGCTCTCCTCTGCTTGTGCTCTGTCTCTCTCAAAAATAAATAAACATTAAAAAAAAGAAGAAGAAGAAATCAACACAATTTCTGTACAAAAAGACAACAAACAAATCTCAAGGATACCAAAAACTCGTATTAACAGATAACTCTATTCAAAAATCAAAGTAATATTTAGGGAAATTGATCTTACGTCCAGGCACAGAGGACTTCAATTAATTCTAGTTTTAGACGCTAATGGAAGCCACCTTCCATAAAATGGAGGCCTAGAAGTAAAATACCTTATGGAAGGTAGGATCTCACAATTATAAGCGTTAGATATCCTTATAAGCAAACCTATTGAATGTGATTACATTCAATGTGATTGATTACACGTGGAGATGATGAATATACATCTAAAAGACAAATGAAAAAACAGATGTCTTAATGTTGTGCAGATACTGTTGCACAAAAGCCCCTAATGGGATCATAACATTTCCAGTGATAATATCGTGCAAAATTCCAAAAGGGCTAAATCTTAAATGGGTGTATTCAGAAAAACTGTATTCAATATTGGAACTGACTCTAACAGTAAGAGACTGATCTGAAGGCCACAAGGGAAGATTTTGCATAGAATTGTTTCATTAAATGTGAGATCAGGAAAGTTAACCTCTCCACATTAATATATTTTCCTATTAATGTGTGATTGTTAATACGTGCAATCAGATTAACAAGTAAGCATGTATTCAGCTAGTCTATCGATATTCCTGAAAGTATATACTTTTCAGTTGCTAAAATACATTTTAAATACTTTTTCTTTCGATCTTCTCACTGGGTAGGGATGGCCAGGAATGGGGAATGGGGACAGATGGTGAGTGAGGCAGGAGGCAAACTGGAAGAGTACGATGTGGTGGAAACCAAAGGAAAGATGTCTGAGGAGAATACTAGAAGCCATCAGTGTATTACTGAAGACAGGCTACGGAAGCAAGTAGGGAGCTGATCCTTGGATGCGGCACTGGTGATCACTGGTACATCCGTTGAAAGTAGCCTCTGAGAAGTGGGCAGTAGGGAAGGGTAGAGCAGATTGGGATTAAGAAGAATGGATAAGAAACAAACAAACAAACAAAAAGCAGGGGGTGGGGAGGGGTGCACCTGGTAGTTAAGCATCAGACTTCAGCTCAGGTCATAATCTCATAGTTTGGGAGTTCAAGCCCCTCATCGGGTTTTACACTGACAGTGGGGACGTTGCTTGGGATTCTCTCTCTCTCTCTCTCTCTCTCTGTCTCTCCCTCTTTCTCTGCCCCTCCCCAACTCATTCACATGTGCACGTTCTTGCCCTCTCTTTAAAAAAAAAAAAAAAAAGAATGGACGGAGGGGCGACATCATAGACTGTAAAATTCTCCTTGAGTATTTGCTCCTACTACTAAAAGCTGCATGTGTGGCTGCCACTCCACCAGCCTTTTTTCCCATAGGTTTCAAGGTTCACCCAGCACCCCCCAAAGTGGACCAGGGAGCCCCGGGGGAATCCAATTCTTCCTCCTCTTGTGGTTGGCAGGCCCTTCTCACTGTCTGCCACAGTCATGTGGGTTTGCCTTATTTTCGCATAGCTGTTAAAAACAAAACTCTTTAGTTATCCTCACAAACTGTGTCTCTGTGATGCAGTTTGCTAACATAGCAGTCTGCTCTGAAGTCTATTTCTAGACTTAGCTCATGGTTGAAACATAAATGAAGGTCACCAGCGGTGTTGCACCCTGCTATTAAAAGACACCAGCAGGCTGAGGAGTCAGAAATTCTCTGAAGGCCAGCCAGAATAAGTGCCTTTTTAAAATGAAAAGTGAGTAAATGACAAACACCAGGAGAAAAAGAAATATCTCTCATCAGTGAACGCCCTATTATTCAAGATGCAGTCTAAAATGTTATGCAAATGCATTTATTTGAACCACACATGATTATATTCTTACTTATTAATGGCTCTCATAGCAGCTAATACATTCTTTCTAATGGTGAGTTTTCGGCTGGAATAGGTTCTTTGCCAAGGCAGAAAGCCGATGGACTAAGTTGTTTGATCTAAAATCAGAATAGTCATACTTCTACTTTATTTCAACAAAAATTTAGGCAACATCAGAGGCATCCTGCTAAAAGTTAATCCTTGAGTCGTAGGTCATTTGGAACAAGAGCTGTTCTCTCCTTATGCTATGTAGACTCATGGGACATATTTTAATAAACAATATTTCTTTCCTGTGTTGTTCTCTATCATGACCGTTTGGTTCCTATTTTGGCTTTTCTTTATCCCTCATCCACACACTCTACTTTCATGGAAGAGAGACATCGAATGAGCATTTCAGGCCACTAGTGGTTAGGAGAGAATTTTTCGTGGGGTTCAGCTTATAGGTCACCAGGGTACTGCATAAAATTAAAGCAAAATTCCCGCCTGATAAAGTATAACTCTGCGTTTTTCTCGGTATATTTATTTCATTCAAGGAGGGGTAGCTATTATAGGGCTACATCTGGTAGGGTTTGGTCATTTGACCAAGTAACATCATTTGGCAACAAGTTAGATTTTCTTGTCCTAGGAAGAGAGTACATTTTTTGAATCCATGAATTATTTTTAAGTTTCTTATGTATCAACCATACAGCTTGATCATATTTGCTGTGTCACTTCGTCTTGGAATGAACATTAATTCTTGCCATGCAGAAGGGTCTCAAGAATATTTGTTGAATGGAATGAAAGGTTTCCTTTGAGTGTTTTTATTTTTAAAAGCCTCCAAGTGAAGAAGCTAAATCCAACACCTACTACTATCATTTCCAAACCACTATAGGAAGAATGAGAATTTTAATGAGCAATATTTTTGGAATGCCAACTGGTAGAGCAGGCGCTTAGGAGGACGTCCAAAGGTTAAACAAAAAAGACTCGTACCTTACCCCCAAGAGATTTTCATTTCTAAAACACATTGACAAGCACACATAAAACGGGATTTCAAAGAAGAAGGACGTTTTGTCAAGTTGAAAGACAAAGAAGATCAAATGTTTTTTTAGACTCCAAGTTCAAAGCTGGGTTGAGAGGCCTGGGCGGCACACTAGTCTGAAATTCTGAGAAAAAAAAAAGTCTTTTCTTTAAACTTTTCTTTTATCCAACAAAAAGAGTTTCCGGGACAATAAAGCTTCAATGACACTATTTATTAGTAATTGTCTGGTGGCATTAAGTACGACATTTCTTTTTAAAAATAGAGATTCCGTCAGCAAAGGAAGGTAATTTGATGAGCTCATACAGCACTTTACACACTCCTGGGTGTAGACAGCAGTTGGCACCACATACTTAAAGGTCAAAACTATACAAACTATCCGAATCCTGCTTTCAATGTGTTTTAAAAGCATTTTTCTTCTCTTAGAGGTTAAGAAAAACATATCAAAGATTAGAATCAAGTTATGCTAACTTTGTATAATAAACAATATATATACATGTAAAGATAATACACAGGTAACACAAAGATCTCAAATTTTAAGATAGCAATATGTGTGTGTGCACCCTGATATTTATAATTATGATTCTACTATATGGTAGTCATTTCTGGCATCAACCACGTAAAACTTATTTTTTGCTGTCTAGTTGCATGAGCTATTTAGAGAGTCTGTTACTATTTTTACTGCCTTCTACACCTGTGTGTAGTTCATAAGTCTTGCACAAAAAGAGCTCTGCCCTCCAACGGGTGGATCCCATGGAGCCTGGGAGCCCACGATCGCATCCTCAGGGCTGGGCGAGCTCTCAGGTAAGAAAACCAGTCACAGAGCATTTCTTCTCTCTCGGCACATTTTCTTACATTAACTCAAGCGTGATTCTCAACCTGCATTTAGTCCAGGGAAATTCCTAAGTGATGAAATTGTATTCCTCCAATGTTTAGAATGAGTTTGTTTCGAGATTTCATTAATGACTTCATCCTTAGTCTATAAAAAGCTCCCAGCCAGTACTGAATAAAGACTCCAAAAACCAAATACGAGACAGCCATGATTACGGCCGATATCAACAATCTAACGTTTTTTCTTTTAATGATGGCCTGGTAACAGTATTCCGAGGAGTATAGACTTTCATGAGTCAGTTTTAAGTTTCATGAATGTAAACACTTCAGACAATGTGTTAATGTTGTGGAGGACTTCGTGTTTTCCAACCTCTACCTTTTCTTTTCAAAAAACAGCTAACTTATAGTTTAGCTTATTGTTACCACACGATAAACTCTCAGAGCACTTAAATTTTGTTTGGAAATAATAACTATTCTTGTGACAACATTTGATCGTTTCATCGTTTCATCGCACGAAACAGGTCAAGTGAGGTTCGGAGAGAACTCAGTCTCTTAGTTTCCTGTTGCTGCTGTAACAAATCACCACAAATGTAGTGGCTTAAAGTAATGTGAATTTACTATCTTCTGTTGGTTAGGAGTCTGATGCAGGCCTCCCTGCACTGAAATCAACGTGTTGGTGGGGCCGTGTTCCTTTCTGGAAGCTTCCGGGAGAATCCATTTCCCTGCCTTTTTTGTCTTCTAGAAGCTGCCTGAATTCCTCAGCTCATGGTCCCCTTCCTCCTGCTCGAAGCCAGCAAGGAAGACTTGAGACCTTTTCATATCACGGCACTATGACCTCTTCTTCTTCCAATGTTAAGAACCTTTCCAACATTAAGGATATTTCTGATTGCATCAAGTCCATTCAGATAATCCGAAATACTCTCCCTATTTTAAAGTTGGCTGGTTAGCAAACTTAATTCCATCTGCTCCTTTAATGCCTCCTTGCAACATAGCATAACATATGCAGTCTTCTGGATTAAAGACATTGACATCTTTGGGAATCCATTATTCTGCCAACCACGCTAAGATTTTTAATGCTGCCAAAAATCTACGCTCTATCCATGAGTCAGGTACATATAAATTAACAAACTTTGTTTTGTAGAGTATTCATTTCCTGCTAAGACACAGGCACAGCTATACGCAGTCCTAAAAGAAGAAGAAGAAAAAGCACAATATTTAAATAGTTGAAATAAACTTGGCCATTATCTACAGAAGTATCCTGAATAGGGTAAAAAAGTAAACTAGAGGGACTTAGGGCTCTTTCTAACATTGAAACCCCACCGAGGATGTACGGAGTCCTGTTCTTTGATGTATCCCTTCCTCTTACGCACCACAGAGCCATAGAGCTTAACGTTTTTAGGGTGTAGGAATAAGAAAAAACACGCTCCCCAAAAGATCCATCAAAACTACAGCATTCTCGCCAAGTTAGCCTTAGGACTTTTCTCCTCTAAATACAAAAATGTAACTTAAAAAAATTTTGGGGGGGGCAGGGGCACCTGGGTGGCTCAGTCGGTTAAGCATCCCACTTGTGATTTCGGCTCAGGTCATGATCTCTGTTTCGTAGGTTCCGGCCCCACATCCGTCTCTGCGCTGACAGTGCGGAACCTGCTTGCGATTCTGTCTCCCTCTTTCTGCCCCTCCCCCACTCACGTTGTCTCTCTCTCTGTCTCTCTCTCTCAAAAGTAAATAAACTTAAACATTTTTTTTTTAATCAAAAATCAGGAAACCTGGAGGTCAGGGCCACTTCCAGAGACCCACATGCTGTTTTCTCTAGCTCTGGATTCGGAGGAGCGGCAGCGACCTGGGCCTCCAGCGTCCCCAGCGAACTGTAGTGGACTGCCGCAGGGCTGTGATAATGTTGCTGGGTTTACTGCAGGCGGGCAGGTCCGTGTTGGGGCAGGCCACGGAGAGGGTGACTGGCTGGCGACAACTTCCTATCTACGCTGCTAATTGCTTGCACTTTCACACTTGGCCTAGTCTTCCTGCTCTGCCTCGCAGTAGGCCCCTCTGCCCACCAGGGCGAAAAGTCCACCATGTGTTTTCTCTCCAACTCCATTCTTAGACACGCCATAGCATTTGGGAAAATTCCGATGCATGAGAAGTATAGACCTGTATTTAGTTCTAGCATGGTGAGCAAGACATTTCCTTCCCTTCTGGGGAGCGACGCTGGCATACCGGATTTTCATAGTAAAAATGAAAACCTGAATGCAAAGAGTGTCTACAGGTGTCTGACAACTCCTGTGTTGAGGAGGGGAGTTGTATATGATGTGCCAAATCCTAACTCTTTTTTGGAGAAGAAAATGTTAAAGTCGCCTTAACATAGCCCACTTTAGAAAGCACATTTCTATAGCTGAAAGACAGCGAGGGAGAGAGAGAATCCCGAGCAGGTTCCACGCTGTCAGCACAGAGCCAGATGCGAGACTTGAACCCATGAACTGTGAGATCATGTCCTGAGCCAAAATCAAGAGTCAGACATTCAAACAATTGAGCCTCCGAGATGTCCCAGATTACTTTCAAAGTTGAGGAGAAAGTGGAGAGAAAAACTTGTTTGAAGCTCTCTCTGAGCTCATAATTTCAATAGTCAGCCACGGTTTACATGGAAAGGAAATCAGAAGTCAACTCAATGAGACAGTGGCACAACTGTATGCAGATTTGGATGGAAGTTTTAGCCACGTAGCTTGGCTGCGGCCAGGTTGCCTCCCTTTGCCTAGTTTCAGACCTGGTGGCAGAGCTCATCAAGAGATCAAGAACATTTTCCCTAAAGTAACCCAAAACACAGAGAGTCAAAAGAAAAATTTGAGGACACTCTCCAAACTTCACTAGATTCTATTTACAGAGACGGATGTCCTCTGACAGATGAGGAAATGGCCGCCGAGTTTCTTGGACTGCTCTTGGCAGGGGAGCACACATCCTCAACCACTACATCTGCACGGGCTTCTTTTTGGCCACACGAAACACTTCGATGAAAATGTAACTTAGAACGGAAAACAGTCCGTGAAGATCTGCTTCCTTTAATTTGTGACCAGCTGGAGGATCTACGCTGACTTGATCGCTGTGTAACAGAAACATCAAGACTTTGACCTCCTATAATGAACACGATGAGAATGACCCCAACCCCTCCAACTACGGCAGGGAGTACGACTCCTCCAGGGAGTACGACTCCTCCAGGACATCAGGTGTGCGTTCCTCCCACTGTCAATCAAAGACTTGAACACTTATGGGTAGAACATGTGGACTTTAGGGGCACCTGGGTGGCTCAGTTGGTTAGGCGGCCGACTTCGGCTCAGATCATGATCTCACGGTTTGTGGGTTCGAGCCCCGCGTCGGACTCTGTGCTGATGGCTCAGAGCCTGGAGCCTGCTTCAGATTCTGTGTCTCCCTCTCTCTCTGCCCTTCCCTTGCTCACGCTCTGTCTCTATGTCTCTCAAAAATAAAATAAAATAAAAAAAAACGATAAAAACAAAATTTAAAAAAGAACATGTAGACTTTAATCCTGATTGCCACCCCCGGGACAGTCCAGCAGAATCAGGAAAGAAGTTTGCCTACGTGCCATTTGGAGAAGAGCATCATCGTCCCGTTAAGGAGAATTTTATGTTCAAATCAAGACAGTTTGTCCCACTAATGCTTCACTTATGTGAATTTGATCTCATCGATGGGTATTTTCCCACTATGGATTATACAACCATGATTCACAGCCCTGAAAACCCAGTTATCTGACACGAAAGAAGATCAAAATGAAAAAGGCTGCAAAGAACTGACATGTGACACATCACTGTAAACCGCCTAAGTATTTGAAGAGAATGAAGTTTATGAAACAACTCCTGGTGTATTCCTCTTTTTTTGAGTATAATTTTAAAAGATGGCTACCTTGGGGCACCCGGGTGGCTCAGTCGGTTAGGCGTCTGACTTTGGCTCAGGTCACGATCTCACGGTTCGTGAGTTTGAGCCCCACATTGGGTTCTCTGCTGTCGGCACAGAGCCTGCATCGGATCCTCTGTCCCCCTCTATGTCCCTGCCCAGCTTATGCTATCTCTCTTTCTCAAAAATAAACATTAAAAAAATTTTAAAAAAAGGAGGCTACCTTAACTTATGCTTTTATATTTTCTTAACTGAATGGTTCCATCAAATCTAATGGCATTTCAGATTATTTCCTAATAGTTTTATGATGGATATTTAATACATATGCTTTATTTAAGGATATCAATCTCGTTAGTAAGAAATTATTTAAGGGATCTCAGTAATTGACAGATTCTTAACAACACACATAGCTCTTGGCAGGTAAGGTCAGGGTATTGAGGTCTTGGACTAGATCTGCAAGTATAAATACCTACTGAGATACTTGGAAAACTTACGTTATTTATTTACTGGGTAATGTTTGTGTGTGTAAGGAGGGATGGGTAGGGGAATAAATTCACATTTAAAGTCTTGGATAAAAGAGAATGCCATCAATTGTTTTCGTATGAAGACACTTAGCAACAATGGAGCTATGTTGTAGAAAAATGCCCTTTGAAATTTTAACTGGAACCATGGTCTCCAAGGAATCGAGAGATCTGACAATGACTTAGTAATGATGTTTCCTAAGAAAATAATATAATTATTAATACCACAGACTGCACATGTAACTTGATCTAATTATTAAATGTTACATATTTACCTCATAAATTTATATCTGGTTCCACATGGTCATATGTGTGCGAAAGCCCAAGATAAAGTGCTTAAGGGATAATTTTTGTTCTCACTGGCTCTAGGTGGTTTCCTGCTTCCTCTCCGGAATCTAATTAGGGATGTTTCTGGTTTCAGTTCTGTTTGTCAAAACTTAATTTAGGTTAACAACCTTTTTTTTTTCTTTTTTAAATACAAAATCAGAGATCAGGAACTGCGGCTTTAAGAGTAATAAGAAGCAGGGTCTCCTCGGGAGTAGTATCATTGGTCACAGTGCGTGAAGACGTCTATGTTCAAGAATCAATTCAAATTATATCTGGGGATCTGATTATATATCTGTAATTTAACCACATAGTCTGTTTTTACCAGATGAGGCCAAAATATTTTCCCTTACATATAAGGGGAAGATGCAAGTTTACAAATGTAAACTATTTGTGAAGGCAACATCTCTGCCTTCACAAAAAAAACCAAGGATCACTGGTGGCCATGATTTCTCCTGAAAGTAAAAACATGTACTGCAGTAAATATAATTTTTAAACCTTACTTATATCACCTAAATGTAAATTTGGTAGTAAGAATTATTCTTATTTTACAGATGGAAGACCACTGACAAGATTTTTTTTTTTTAAAGGCAAGATTACTAATATAACCAAGTTAACAGAGTTAGGAGTAGATACAACTGCAACTAGATTTTTGTCATCCCTTTTTTCTTTGGTAGACTGAAAATACTAAGAGAATCGTTACGAACAGGGGTGAAAAATAATATGTCAAAAGAGAGTCAGTCCTACAGAACTAGTTAACTGCACGTCACCCCGTAGCAGAAACCAGATTTACTCTCTCATCTGAAAAACACGGGGGTAGGGAGGACAAAACACATGAAATAAGTTTTCAAGGCCTGGGACACCAAGTAATGGAGGAGATGGTGATCTCTGAGATGAGAAACAATTACTCCTTAGTTCCTTTAAGAGATATTACACAAGTCACAGCACAGGGAAGGGGACCCAGATGGAGCCCCACAGATGCCCTGAGTGGAGGTCAAAGAATGGAGTCTGGATAGACTTGTAGCTAGGCTTCTCAGGAATATTATATCAGTACCGGAATATTAGCATATTGCAGTTAGCATATTGTTTTGCCTCTATCACAAACACTGGCCCTCATATACATGGTTTTAAGTCTGATTCCTTGTTAAAAATGCTTCAGTATGTCTAGTTTATCATTGTAATATGTCTGATTCCACGAAATACGATTAAGGATTTAATATATTAAGTTTCATCCTTTGACTTGCTCCCATTAGGAAAGTTAAGTCGCCAGGGCCATCCTGTAAAGCAGACGTGCATGCTGTATGGTCTACTCACGGTCTGCAACAGAGTAAAACATAGAACCTTGCACGTGACTCATAAAGGTCGCCCTCACACATATCATCACAGTATCCCAGCCAAGAGTTTGCCAAACCATGACCGAAATGAAAAGGAGAAAAATATATTTGCCCCACGTTAAGCGTCAGCTACTAGATTCAGTACAGAGGCATTAACTTAATAGCTATTTGTCATACTGAGCCAAAATAGCCAACCAGTGACTCGGTCATCAGATGCATGCTTTGCCCTGGAGAGGGCTTGATCCAGCCAAGGCAGCTGTGCAGCCAAAGCTGACCCTGGGGCTGCCTAAATACCACTACCTTTGCTGCTCTCTGCTGGCGGCCGAACCCAGACCCCCATCCCTCAGGGATCGTCACCATGCCCTTCATAGGCTGGGCTGGTTTACCATGTCCATTTACGGTCACAGGTGGGCAAAGGAGCACCTAGAAAACTCAAGTGAATCATCTGGATTCCACTCATATTCCTGTCACCATCTTGTAAAAACAACCCTACCTGCTTCCTGATGAAGAGAGTCACTAATCTCGACCCAGACTGATCTCTTCTCTCCTATTGGTCTCTGGACATAAAAAGCCGGAAATGGTACACTATCCAACCAACCACACACGTATTATCTATGGAGAACACAATGGAATCGAAATATCTTTGATTCAGGGGCGCCTGGGTGGTTAAGCGTGACTTCGGCTCAGGTCACGATTTCATGGTTCATGGGTTGGAGCACCGCGTCGGGTTCTGTGCTGACAGCTCAGAGCCTGGGGCCTGCTTTGGATTCCGTGTGTCCCCCTCTCTACCCCTCCCCTGCTCCTGTTCTGTCTCACTCTCAAAAATAAACAAATGTATTTAAAAAAAAAAAAGTATCTTTGATTCAATGAGTATCAGCGACTTAGAGTATCAAATCCTTGCAGAGTATTGCCTCTGAGCTGCTGCTATCAGTGTGTCTTCAGCACACCATTACATGCTTCTAGAAGCCATCCTGGTAGTGAGTTCACACCACCCCTCATGATCCCAACCAGGATGTTAAATTCTATTAAGATAGCTCTTATCCTGGAACCCAAGGACCTAATGCGGGTGCTATTTAACTCTCCCCTAATTCACGTTCTATCATCTTCACCCTGATTCCTGCCTCACGTACTCTTCCAACTCCTCCCTAGTCCATGCTGGCCAATTCTTGCAGCTCCTTTGGGGTAGGGTCTGTTTTTCTCTGCAGGCCCAGCACCTCTCCAGCTGAGTTTTCCTTAACCCAAATTATAGTTACTTAGCCCTAATTCAAGGCCTGGTAGCCTGGGGGTAGGACAAGTCCTGAAGGGGGCACACGGTCTCCAGGGCGAACTCTGCATTGCCGCCCAGCTTAGGGGTGTGGTGGGAGTGTCGGCCCTTACCAGAGCGGGGTGGGCACGACTGCAAGCTCAGAGAGTTCAGTAGTCGGTGGAGTACACATCTTTAGCAGCATCCATTCGGGTGCCTCCACCTCACTTGTCAGGGTTCTGGCTGTTCCCAAAAAGTGCCTTGACCTTGGCATTACAGACCTGCCTTGACAGGCGACTGTCTTTGAACTTTTTCCATACAGACTATTAAGCCCTGGGCTTGGTCCTCAGTTTTCTCAGCCATCAGGCTGCAAGAGATGAAAAACTAGTTCCTGCGCATCCAGGGGCCCTCTGGCTTTTGCACCTGGCTTCCCACTGCCTTTATTGCCCTCAGCTGCTCATTATCTTTCTACAGAATAAGAATAGCCTCGCAATAGCCATCCAACCTTTTTATCCTCACAGCTACAATCTTCCCCATACTTCTCAAACGCCAGCCAGTGCAATAACGCATTCCTCCCTACCATACCAGCCCAGTTCATTGCCAGTGCAAGGTGTACAACTGGAACCTGCGCCAGCCAAATGTCTGCTCTCCACTTACCACAGATGACGGGGGTCTGGCTGCATGACTCTGCCTCTACCACACCATTCATCTCTGCTACCTATTTCACAGCGTAGACAAAAAAGGAAGCAGTTTCTACAAAAGTATCAAAATGCTTTCCAAAATGATTAAAAAATTGAGAACCAGAAATTAAATATCTAAAGTATGTAAAGTGAAATACTAGATTTATTCAAAGAGAAATACGTAAAACATCTGTGTAGTAATACTGTTTCTATCCCTGTGTCTCTGAAAAGTGGCTGTGTAGTCACCTTGGTCTATACATTGAGGCTTAATAACAGGTACTGTTCAGGGCACACGTTGTGAAGAAAAAGATGAAACGAGTCAATTGCTAAAACATACATATCACAACTACTTAAGATAACATGAATATTTAATGAAAACTTAGAATTTAACATCGGACTTTCATCCTGCGGACCTACAAGGAAAAATACAGTAATTCATTTTACCCATCACGTTTTACAAAATTGGACAGAATGAATATAAGCAGTGTTTTTTTAATAAAAACAGCAATTTAATTTCCAACAAATATATTACCATCCTATCCTTTTATCCTGTATATTTATCTAATTGGCATAACCTACTGATTACTGAAATCAGTAAAAATCCAATCCATGATGCTTCAATTGCTTGGATCAATACTCATTTTACTTATGCTATGAGCCTGATTATCAGTTCCTATAAAAATGCTACGCCCCACTCCTTGCTCCTAGAAGTGTGACTAGGCTTTTGCACAGCACTTCTGAACCCCCGCACCCAATTCCTCAAGCACACGTGTTCTGGCTCCTCTCAGAAACAGTCACCCACGGGCAAGTAGCTTTCCTAGTTCTCTTGTTCCTCATAGTGAGCATAGCCACTGGCATAGGTCCTTCCTAAATTCAAATTAGTAAACAAATCTGATGACTCCGCATCTGAATCTTTTCCGACTTCATCTTCTTCCTCTTCCTCATCCTCTGCTTCATCCTCATCTTCCTCTTCATCATGGTAGCTGCTATCACCATACTTATCAGAAGAAAGGTTCTTCCAATAGGCGTCATACCCAGAAGCGCCGTCTCCCTCTTCACCTCCAGTCTGCCTGCCGAATTTCAGGGAGCGTGCTACAAAAGACAGATATGGACATGGCACTTTGTTCCGACTCTTTACATCTTCCCTTTCCTTTACAATATACAAAATTACATGCATTTGGCTGCTTCTTACTCCCATTTTCCTAATTTCCTCCCTGAACTGGAAAGAATGGAGACTCTAGTAACAACAGTCAGTTCTATCCTACTCAGAGTCGATGCACATACCATATATAACAAATAATAAAGAGAGCAGTGTCATTTCATTAAATCTAGAAAAAGTTGGAAAACAAAGTAAAAACAAGAGCACTCTCCAAATATAACTCAAATAAGGCACGTTAAAAACTAAAATGCCCTTCATTTAATGGATTAAAATTCTATTTGCAAGTGACAGAACAGTTGATTTCATGTCATTACATTCTTCTTAAAGGAGCTATTTTAGAATTCTGGCATCCTACAAGACAAAGCCCTTCATTTCTTCTGCCTAAGTAGCATTACAGTTTGGTGCAAAAAAAAAAAAAAAATAGCAAAATCACCAATCTTACCTCACAAAGGTACAACTATACCTTTGATTAAACAAAAGTACTGTCAGAGTCATTTAGAATTATGGTTCCATTCTGCTATGTTTGGTAAAGAATCAAATTAAATTCCCTTTAATAAAACTGTGAGCTGCATTACTAGAAGCATGTTTGCAGTAGTCTTATTCCTTCATAGAAAAGTTATATAAAAACCACAAAACAATTTCCTATAGTAGTGATATATTACATCATAAGCATAGCTGCTCAAATACCACACACCTACAGAAAAGCTTCGGAATGAATTCCAACTTCCAAGTACCGAAGATTACCAGCACTCAAATATTACAGATTTATAGCTACTCAATTATTTAACAAGGAAAGCTTCAGCAAAAACAGAAAAATCACTCTTTTCGGTCTTAAATTTCAGTATTCACCGTGTCATTAACTGAGCCAAATGCCAAATATCAAAGTGAATGATGGTATATAAGTTAAATTGAGAACTTCACCCCCAAATTTTCGACGGCTATAAAATTCCATTTGCTTAAGAGAACACATTCATCTTTTCAAATAGGAATAAGTGGCAAAAACACAAATAGAGAAAAAAGAGATAAATCTTGCCTAAGCAAAAAAACAAAATCACTCCATTGGTATTTTAAGAAGAGCCTTACTTGACATGCTGAGATCCTTAGTTTCCTGAGTTTCATGTCCACATTTGGGGCAGGGAGGCTGCTTCCCTTTTTCTTGCTTAAACACCTTGCTCCTTGTATGATCATCACAGAAACAAGCCTAAATAGGAGAAAGTAAGTAAATAAATAATTCAAAAAATACACAAAATTATCATTCAGTATTGCAAGGAACTTTAAAGATACAGTTTTGTTAAGGGTAAGATTAACAGTTTTGTTGGGATTGTTCCTGATTTAAATTTCTCAGGGGAAATGGTCTTTGCCAGGACCCTCTGAACTACGCCCAAACATAAGACAGAAACTATACACGAGGTGTGACATTATAAACACACTTACTCATTCACAAACACATGAACATTCACAAAGCCCCTGGTGACATAATGAATAGCCTGTGCAACCTCAAATACACAACTGCGGACACAGACAAGAGAAAAGGGAACTGGAAGACACTGCATTGAAAGGGAAGTGCAGAGGAGGGGCACTAAGCTGGAAATGGGATTCAGGAAAGGTTTCCTGGAAAGCATGAAGTGCTGGCTGAGATCTGAAGGAAAATAAAGGTAGAGTGGGGTAAGCAAAATTGTAAGAGGGATCGAAAGCAGAGGGAACAGTACAGACAACACTTGAAAGCCATTTGGTAAAATTGGAGCAGAGTTTGGAGAGAATGAAGAGACAGGGTTAGGAATAGAAGTACGAACTAGGGAAATGTTTTTGACAGGAAGTGACTCAGCAGCATCTGTTTAGTGATCTTTGACAAACAGAATGCTGGACACAAGATCTAAGGAAATGGAACATTATGGCAATCTTCACTTTACTCCAACTTTCCTAAGCAAGTGAATTTTGATGTTAATTAAAATATACTCTCGACATTTTGTTCAGAATATTCTCCATAAAATGTAATGTGAATAACGTGTAAAAACAGGGAGCCAAGATTCAGCAGACATGTGCGGTAGTGTCAATTCTAAGACATGCCAATTGGATGACCTTTGGAAAGTCACTCAGCTTTCTTAATTCAATTTCACAATCTCCAAAATAAAAGAAGTAAACTATATAATGTTTAAAGACCCTTGTAGATTAATTATAGCTATAAATAATCCAAGATGGAAAAGTCCTGGGATTAAAAACAAAATCGAAAAATAACAAATAGACAAGTATACCTTACAACGGAGACAGGAATGCTGACCAAGTCGATTGCATGAAACACCTATGGGCAAAAATAGACAATGTCCAGATTCAAATTTGGAATGAAAACACTGTTTTCCACAGACTTATACTTGATGCACTTAGATCAATAATTAACATTTTTTTTTCTGTCTCAATACAACCTAAAGGATACATAAAAATGAGATGGAACCCCCAGCCAGAAGAAAAGAACAAACTGCACATAGCCAGCATTCCTTAGCTAGTACAGTGCTAATTATTCTCCAACCTCCTTCCACTTCTCCGGAGCTAGGGATAGCAAGCTGAATTATACTGAGAAAACTAAAATGGTGAGACATCCTTTTTCCCACAACACTTGGCTGACGCTAACCCTTAATCATACGATGCTTAAATTTTATAAAGAATCATTTTCTCCATTAACATATAATTTCTCCTAATAGCGCAGACTACTGCCATTTTTTGCATAATGTCTGATAACAGAATAGAATATTTCTGGTAGAAAAGGGTGACTATGAAGAGAAAATGTTCAAGTAGGCAGTAAAAGATGGCCAAAAAAATCGCAAAATATTTTATCCTTATTTTCATCAGTAAGCCATGTTAATTTGGGTCATTATCTATAATTACTGAGAAAAAAACCTACATGTAAGTGCAAATACATCAGAAAAGTCAAAATATCTGGCACATACTGACCATGCCAAAAATGGAAGAAAAAAATTAGTACCAAAGGTATAGAAAAAGAAAATAAACTAAGCTTTACCCTAATAAGGCCTGAATATAAACTATTAACTTTTATTCACTTAGTAGTCTAGAAAAAATAAAAAGGAAAACAAATAAAAGAAAGCCTGTCTTTATAGTTCAAATATTTGACCAGATGTTTATAATTTGGGAATTCTTTTATTTAATTTTGCCTGGTTCATGGGGAACCTTTTTAATCTGAACAGGCGAGTATTTATTTTTTATCAGAAATGATTCTCAAATATGTATATTATTATTGTTTCTGTCTCACTATCCTGCTTTTCTCCACAACAATGCCAATAATTCAGTTGGATATGCATAATTTGTCCTATGTGCTAATAATAAATGTTAAAAATCACTGAGTACTTACTATAATACAGCTGACCCTTGAACAACAAGGTTTGAACAGCACAGGTGTGCTTACATGCAAATTTTTTCAATAAATACAGTACAGTACTTTAAATGTATTTTCTCTTCATTATGATTTCCTTAGTAACATTTTACTTTCTCTAGCTCACTTTATTGTGAGAATACACTGCATAATACCTACAGCATACAAAATACGTGTTAAGCAGCCGTATTTATGTTATCAGTAAGGCTTCTGGTCAACAGTATGCTACTGGCAGTTAAGTTTTGGGGGAGTCAAAAGTAATACGCAGATTCTCAACTGCACAGAGTGTTGGTGCCCCCCATCCTCATATTGTTCGAGGATTAACTATATTTGGTATAAATAGGTATACCTAATTACTTCAATAATAACCATATTATTTCATTCAGTCTGTAGGGGAAAAAATCTGAACTCTCAATCATTTCCACTTGAAGATATACCCAAGGGGTCTTCTGTTTCCCTCTTCATTCAGTCAAAAGAAAAGGATTTATTTAACCAAAATGTTACAAATCTCTTCCAAATAAACAGCCAGAACACATACTGAAATGAAAGTACAAAGCTCCCGACCCAATTTCCCAGCATACACCAGGCATTTCCGAGACAGAATCTTTTCCCACCCACACCACCCCCGTCTTTGACGTGCCACAAAGACAAGCTGTTGCCTGTCTCACCCTCGTCTTTTCTTCTAGGAACCCAAACGAAGATGGAACCCGGCCCTGTCAGTGTCCTTTCCCTGATTACCTCAACCCCAGACACACGCACTCCAGTTAACCGCCCAGTTTTTTCTCTCCCCGGGAGTTATAATCTTGGACTTTTTTTAATAAAGAATGCATTTCTCCCAGATTCTAAAAATAGTTTGACTTTCTTAGACTGGGGAATGGTTTTCGTTTTCAGTCTATTTCTATGTCTTCAAAGTATTTTATTTATTTTTTTAAATGCTAATTTATTTTTGAGAAAGAGCGAGAGCGCGTGCGCGGGGGAAGAGCAAAAAGACAAGGGGACAGATGATCTTAAGCAGGCTCTATGCTGACAGCAGAGAACCCGACATGGGGCTCAAATTCAAAACCGTGAGATCATGACCTGAGCAGAAGTTGAACACTTAACGACCAAGCCACCCAGGCGCTCCCAGAGTATTTTGAGAGAGAGGAGGGTGGAATGCTTCAAAGCCTGCTGGTAACAACCCATTTTAAATTAGAAATCCTCAACCCATTTTATTACTTATAAAAAGTCAACATATTTGTTTTGTTTTTTCCTAATAAAACACCCTTCCCACTGATTATGCAGGTAATTATTTAAAAAAATTTCTTTAGGGGCTCCTGGGTGGCTCAGTCAGTTGAGCGTCATGATCTCACCGTTCCTGAGTTCGAGCCCTGCGCTGGGCTCTGTATGACAGTTCAGAGCCTGGAGCCGGCTTCAGATTCTGTGTCTCCCTCTCTCTGCTCCTCCCCAGCTCAATATCTGCCTCTCTCTCTCTCTCTTAAAAATAAATAAAACATTAAAAAAAATTTTTTTAATTTATGTCCCAATTCATAAGGATAAGGTCAAATCTATAAATGATGAGATATGACCAATAAAGGGGGTGGAAACAAGATATATCTCCAGATCTTATGCATATGATTAGGAAAATACTTTGGAAAAAAAGAAGGATCGAATGGCAACTGGCAAAGAAAGAATGGCCAGAAAAAAATAAAGCAACAAAAAAAAGTAAATAAGATAAATTACAGTAAGTCAAAGACACCTGTGAGCCTGCAATGAGAATGACCTTAATATCAGGTATCAAAGACATGATGACAGATTTATCTTAAAATCCTATATTAGTCGATTTTGTATTTTTCCTTTGTCTTTTACTGAATTACTAAAACTCCTTGATGAAATTATAGTCTTATCACTCACAACTGCCTATCTTTGAGATTTAAATGCTACAAAATAGACAAAGCTCTCAAGACCCCTAATAATTTAATTTTTATATTACACATTTTATAGAGGCCAAAGAATGGCTCAAAAATGCTATACACTTTGAGATGTTCTTTAACCTCTGAGAGTTTCCACAGGAACACTGTAAGAATTACATATATATGTATTCATATATACATTAAAAATGACAACTGATCAACTTTAAATTTATAGAATACAGAGATTAGCACCTCGTATCAAAACGAGAACCAAATTCAAGGAAGCGAATTATCTGGGGAATTTCAGTCTTTCCTATAATGCTATCTACTATTTAATAAGGGCTTTCAAAATAACAGGTGCCATAATAACACTTTATATGGATTCTCATTTTAATTAACTCTTTAAAAAAGAAATTAGTATCTTCCTTTAATATATAAGGAAACTCAACTTTAGAAAGACTTGGTGATTTGCCCAAAATCACATTACCAGTAAGTAGAATTTAATGTTTGACTCTAAATCTTGAGCTTTTGAGAATCAATAAAGTAGAAATAAAATGAAATCTATCTATAAAGTCATTACCATTGATAATACCCAGTCGCTAACACTGGTTCTTAAACTGGAAGTTACATGACAATTACGTGTGCAGGTTAAATACATATGCCCGAACCTACCAGACTTCAAAGACAGAGTCTCCAGATATGAGGCCCGGGCACCTATATTTTTAAAAAACCTCCACAGATGTTTCTGTGCATACTCCTGTCTAACAATCACTGAAACCAACTAACAGGCACAAACTAGGGGCAGTGCCACATATCACTTAATTGAAGGCATTTGGAAATGTGTGTGGGTTTTTTTGTGGGAGTTGGGGTGGAGGTTGTTATAATAACTTGGAATGACATTTAATACTCTGGACCAGGAACACTACAAGTCCTATAATGCCTGATCCTATAAAACAAAGAACTGACCCAACCAAAATGCCAGTGGCACCCCTATTGAAAAAAATAAAATGGACTATGTGCTTTTGAATTTTTTTAAAAAACAGAAAATAGATATTAAGTTGAATTACGGTCCACAAGAAGCTGCATGAAAAACTAGATTATTTTTTCATTGAGTCTAACACTTTTTTTTTAATTTGAGAGAAAGAGAGTGCAGGTGTGAACTGGGGAGGGGCAGAGGGAGAAAGAGAGAATCTCAAGCAGGCTCCACACCCAGCGTGGAGCCCAACGTGGGGCTTGATCCCACAATCCTGGGATCATGACCTGAGCTGAAATCAAAAGTAGGATGGACACTCGACAGATTGAGCCACCCAGGCACTCCAGAGTCTAACACTAATACTATTCAGAATCTTGGGTATAAAAGACATCTAATTTTTTTAAGTGTATTTTTTTTTTAAGTTTATTAATTTTGAGAGACAGAGAGAGAGAGAGTACACACAAGCAGGGGAGAGGCAGAGAGAGAGAGAATCCCAAGCAGGCTCTGCACTGTCAGCATGGAGCCTTCACAGGGCCCAAACTATGAACCCGGAGATCATGACCTAGGCCGAAACTAAGAGTTGGGATGCTTAACCAACTGAGCCACCCAGGCGCCCCAAAGGATACCTAATTTATAAAACTTACACTTAAATGTTTCCGCCTCTAAAACTTGGCAGCTGGCTTGATGTTCAAATTGATCATCTTCACAGAGAAAGTTGTGACAAAAAGAACAACTGAATATCCTGCCTCCTATTGGATGAAAACACAAAATCCACAAATGTAAAAATGATAAACTTCAATTTAAAAAACTCATATCCACAAAACTGCTCCATAAGAAAGCAATTTATTTCAAATTTATACCAAAATGACACAGCAGTTTCTGTTCTGGTAAAGGCTATGATGAACACTGCCAAAGTGAACCATAAAAACGCAGACTCCCACTATCTCCTGGTTACTAGCACTGCTCACAGATACTTGCTGTCCCGTAACCCCCCTGCCTACTGGCTTACGTAAGCAGTCCTAACGGTGACTCTAACTGCTCGTATAAATCCCTTTTCCAACTACACTGGTAACCACAA
This sequence comes from Paguma larvata, assembly GCA_030068075.1. Lineage (NCBI taxonomy): Eukaryota > Metazoa > Chordata > Mammalia > Carnivora > Viverridae > Paguma > Paguma larvata. Next base: position 80,948,907 of record CM057823.1, read on the forward strand.
CAGTAGTCAGAATTGAGAGTAGCCCAAAAAAAAAAAAATCATAAAAAGAACGTCCAGAACGTTTCTAGTAAAGTTCACTGCTTGTGCGTAATCACTCACCATGGTCCCAGACACCTCGTTCGCATTCCACGCACTCGGCGTCAGTAAGAGGGCAGGCACAGGCATGTGTACTGAGACATTTCCTCCCATGGCAAACCCAAGCTTCACAGAAGTCACATATAGCACCCTGCAACCAAGGAACACACAAAAAATTAATCTTGGTCAGTTGCCTGGCTGCAACCATTGTTTAACCAATGGCATCTATCAAAACTGTATACATTTAGGAATTTAACAACCCTCAGTGATGGTGGGTGGCTTCACTAAAGAAAAAATTTTGTTTACACTAAGCCAAAATTAAAGAGTTCTCTGACAATCAAACTACTTCACCAACAACTATTTACAAAATACAAAATTTGGCTAGAAATCAAAAGAAAAAGCAAAGGGGAAACTATATATATACTTAACCCTAATCTAATCATTAAAGTAAGTCACGGAGCTACAAGTGTTACCTTCAAACCGAATTCTAATTCAAATGATGTCTGGAGTCCACATTTTAAGCATTTTTATCTACAGCGATCACAGTAACTGAATTTTTTCAAATAGAAATATTTTTGACTTAAGAAAACTCCTTCCTGAATCATTTATAAAATAATTTACATAGCTGTTCTGGAATAACTGAGAAAAAAATATTAAACTTCCGCCAGCATCTTTTTTCTGTTAAGGCAACTCATGATTTAAATCATTACTATATTTCTTTGTGGAAAAAAAATTAAAATAAAATGTACAAAACTAAACAGGGTAGGACTCTCCAATTCTACTTCAAGATAAGATAGAAAGACTATAGCTTTCAATAACACGATTACATCTACAGAATATTAATTGCTAGAATGAATCTTAAGAAAATGGGATTAGATGGTCTTTCTTTTACAGATAAGGAATAGTGGCCAGAGTCTTAACTCCAAATCCCAGAGCTACATTATAGAGCAGCTGAGATTTAAGCCACGGTGTTCTGAATCTCAATTCGGTGCTCTAGTATTCAAGACACTCTAACAGAAATAGTAAAGACCAAATAGGAAGGATGTTTTTTGAGCTTTAAACATAATATCACTGTGGATAGCAAATCCTCAAATATATTTGTTGGAACATTCAGGGTTCTAGCACCAAAAAAATGACCACTAAACTGAATAATCCAGGAGAGTTTAAACGAAATAATTTATGAAAGACAGGGAAGGGCTTGGAATAAACATTAAGGGATGATGTAGTTACCATCCCTGAGCCTGGAGCAAGGGAGGAGAGCCAATGTGGAGAGGATCATCTGGCCACATAGAGAGGAACTTTGGTCAAACCATGTCCAAACTAGGATAACCTGGTAGGGAATGAGCAGGAAGAATAAACACTCAGACTGCACTATCCTCCCATAAGGTGCAGGAAGACCTGCAAAGGTCTTTCATTGGCTGAAGCCAAAGAGAAGCCGTAAGATAAGAAATCCATTGATCCATTCCACACACAAACAGGTCAGGCTCCCAGGGCAAAGCAGGGTCGAGAAGAGGGAAGGGAGAGAGAATTTCAACAGGCAATTAGAAGATTCCCAGAAAATCACTTTTCTAGTTGGATAGCTAATGATATAGGAGTTTACGGAAATATTTTATATAAACTATCATTTATATTCATACCACTTGGTGGGTTTTTTTGTTTTGTTTTGTTTTGTTTTGTTTTTTAGAGGGAGAGAGACAGTACACGAGCGGGTAGAGTGACAGAGGGGGAAAGAGAGAATCCCAAGCAGGCTCCACGCTCAGTGCGGAGTCTGACATGGGACTCAATCCCACAACTCTGGGATCATGACTTGAGCTGAAATCAAGAGTAGTACACCAAACTGAGCCACTCAGGTGCCCCTACAACTTAGTGAATTTTTTTAAAAGCATTTGATAAATTTGGACATAAGCAAACTACCAAGGAAGATTACATTGATTTATGAATAAAGACAATCCTATATTTAAAATGAAGGGGACTTCACAAGATACTTATGAATAAGTCTAGTTTCTTGCTTCTTTAAGATATGCACACATGACGTCTGCTTCATGATGAAAAGTTAAGTTCTTGGGAAGTTACTATAAACAAAATATCTGCTTGATATAGAAATACTATTGCCTTCCTCACGGAAGAGATTTGCACCTGAGCATAAAATCACACAACACAATACAGAAAAACGGTTGAGAGAGTGAAACCCATCACACGACACAACTGTTTTAATTATAGTATACCTCATTTTATATGCTTTACAGAGAGCATTTTTTTTTTTTTTTTTTTTTTTACAGATTGCAGGTATGTGGCTTCCCTGCATCATTGGTGCCATTTTGCCAACAGCACTTGCACACCTCGTGTTTCTCCGTCACACTGTGGTAATTCTCATGATACATCACTTCGTTATTTTATCTGTTACGGTGACCCGCGATCAGTGATCTTTGGTATTACTATTGTAATTGTTTGGAGTGCCGCACACTGTGCCCATATAAAACAGCAAACTTAATCCGTAAATGTTGTATGTATTCTGACTGTTCTACCCACCTGCTGTTTGCCCACCTCTCTCCCTCTCCTTGGGCCTCTCTTCCCTGAGCCACAACAATATTGAAATTAGACCAATTAATGACCCTACAATGGCCTCTACGTGTGCAAGTGAAAGAGCTGCACATTTCTTACTTTTAAATCAAAAGCAAGAAATGATTAAGGCAGGTTGAAAGCCAAGATAGGCCAAAAGTAAGCTTCTTGTGCCAGATACTCAGCCACGTTGTGAATACACACACACAAAAAAAAGCTCTTGAAGGAAACTAAAAGCGCTACCTCGATAAACACATGAATGATAAAAAAGCAAAACAGCCTTATGGCTGATAGGGATTAAGACTCAATGGTCTAGATAGAAGCTCACATCAGCCACAACATACCCTTAAGCCAAAGCTTAATCCAGAGCAAGGCCCTAACTCTCTTCAGATCTAAGGTGGCTGAGAGGTGAAGTTTGAAGAGGCTGGTTCATGAGGTTTGAGGAAAGAAGCCACCTCCACAACATCAAACTGCAAGGTGAAGCAGCAGCAAGAACTGACATAGAAGCTGCCGCAAGTTATACAGAAGATACGGCTAAGATAAATTAATGAAGGTGACTACACCAAGCAACGATTTTCAGTGTTAACAATATAGCCTTATATCTGAAGATGCCATCTAGGATTTTTATACCTAGAGAGAAGTCAATGCCTGGTTTCAAAGCTTCAAAGGGTAGGCTGACTCTCCTACTAGAGGGCTAATAAAGCTGGTGACTTTGAAGTTTGAAGCTAATGCTAATTTACCATTCTGAAAAGCCTAGGGCTCTTAAGAATAATGCTGAATCTATTCTGACCGTACTCAATAAATGGAAATAGAAAGCCTGGATGACAGCACATCTATTTACAACATAGTTTACTGAATACTTTGAGCCCACTGTTGAGACCTAGTGCTCAGAAAAAACGATTCCTTTCAAAATATGACTGCCCACTGACAATGCACCCGGTACTCGAGAGCTCTGATGGAGACGTACAATGAAATTAATGTTGTTTTCAAAAGGCCTGCTAACACAACATCTATTCTGCAGCCCATGGATCAAAGAGTCATTTGGGCTTCCAGGTCTTTTTATTTAAGAAATGTATTTCATAAGGTTATAGCTGCCATCGATAACGATTCATCTAATAGATGTGGGCAAAGTAAATTGAAAACCTGAAAAGGAGTCGCAATCCTAGATGCCTTTAAGAACATTAGTGATTCATGGGAATAGATCAAAATATCAACATTAGTGGGAATTTGGAAGAAGTTGATTCCAACCATCATGGATAACTTAGTGGGGTTCAAGACTTACTGGAGAAAGTAACGGTAGATGTGGAAATAGCAAGAGAATTAGAAGTGGAGCCTGAAGATGGGGCTGAACTGCTGCGATCTCACAGTAAAACTTGAACAGATGAGAAGCTGCTTCTTACGAATGAAGAGGGTGGTTTCTGGGGATGGAATCTACTCCTGATGAAGACACTGGGAGGACTGTTGAAATGACAGTCAAGGACTGAGAATATTACATAAAATTGGTTTATAAAGCAGTGACAGGGTGTGAGAAGACAGACTCCAATCCTGAAAGAGGTTCTTCTGTGGATTGTAAAATGCTATCAAACAGCATCATGTGCTATGGAGAAATCATTTGTGAAAGTTAGAGTCAAATGATGCAGCACTTTACACTGCTGTCTTATTTTAAGAAATTGCCACCACCACCCCAACCTTGAGCAATGACTATCCAGATCGGAAGCCAAGAACACCAAGGGAAGAACCTGCACTAGCAAAAGATTACAACTCCCTGAAAGATTAGATGATGGTTAGCATTATATAGCAATATTTGCATTAAAGGTACATAAAATGTTTCTTTAGACTAATGCTACTATACCTTTAATAGCCTAAAGTATAAAGATAACCTCTGTTATGTAACTTTTGTTTTTAAGTGTATTTATTTTTGAGACAGAGAACAATCACACACCTATGCAAGTGAGGGAGGGGCAGAGAGAGGAAAAGAGAGGATCCCAAGCAGGTTTCACACTGTCAGTATAGAGCCCAATGTGGGGCTTAAACTCACAAACCGTGAGCTCATGGTCTGAGCCAAAATCAGGCACTTAACCAACTGAGCCACCCACGTGCTCCTAAACATTAACTTTTATATGCAATGAGAAACCAAAAAAATTCATGTGACTTGTTCTATTGCGATATTTGCTTTATTGCAATTATCTGGAACCAACTCACAATATCTCTGAAGTATGCCTATCTTTAAAACAATGAATTTCCTTAGAAAATTCGACATGTAGTGAGGAAATTATGTATAAGCCTATGTAAAATATGTATTCTTTTTTGAAATGTAAAGCTATAAAAAATCTACTAATATTAGGTTCTTTTGAAACTAGATTGCTTTTTAACCAAAAGCTTGAACCTTGCTTAAGCAGGGTATTCAGTATAGTAAGTGCTAAATTCTATGGAGTCTGAATAAGACACTCTAGAAAGGTACCACTGGCAAAGGAATTTCTGTTTATGTTAACTTTAAATAAGTTTCCATTTCTTGCATGTTTTCCAATAAGAAAAAAGAAAGCAATCAAAAACAAGGGGGTATTAAAGGAAAATCATACAAAGAACATGCCACAGACAATCCAGAAAATTCCAGATTGACTTAATCAAGGACAAAGTAATGCTATTTAGAAAAAATAACCATCGGTCAGAAAGACTTTTCTTAACCTTGGAAACCTGCTAGTCTAAGAGATGAAGACAAAAAACTTACCACCATTGCAAGGCCAGTACTGTACACTCCAGCATGCTTTATGACACAGTCTGAAGACTTCATCATGCACTTGGTTTTCCCTAGTAAGGAAATAAATATGCATTATTAGTCTTGCAAAGTAGTACAGGTAGGTACTCACTAATTCCACTTTTTATCTAGGCTGAATTCCTATGGAAATAACTTGAAACTGGATAGAAAGCAGCAGTTCACTGCTTATGTTACTAAAAAAAGAAGCTAGATATAACTGAAATCTAAGCTGAATCAGATCTTCTAAGATTAGAAATTTATTAGGGGCACCTGGGTGGCTCAGTCAATTAAGCATCTGACTTCGGCTCGGGTCAGGATCTCGCAGGTCACAGGCTCAAGTCCCACATCGGGCTCTGAACGGACACTGTGGAGCCTGCTTGGGATTCTCTCTCTCTCCCCTCCTCTAGGTCCCTTCCCCACTCATGTTTTCTCTCTCTCAAAATAAATAAATAAACTTAAAAACAAGATTAGAATTTATTTGTAAATCTATAAAAATGTATTACATAATAAAATTATATGCTACATTTCTGTATGTACTAAAAATTAGAAATTGCAAGTTATAATTTATAATCTAACAATCATTAAAGTAGTTTAAAATCTTATGAATTTTCAAATGAATTAATACAGATTTTAAAAAGCTATGCTTTATAATAAATTTTACAGTCTATAATTCACAATAAAAAGTCTGATTTGAAGTAACTGCTTATTTCTTTCCACAGAACATCTCAAACCAAACCAATGACTATGCAACTTACCTGCTTCATTAATTATAAACCTCAAAAAATGGTCTCTAAAACTACACTAGAAATATTCGGGGATGTAGCCCTAAACATTGCTAATTTTCTGCCATGTTATCACACATAAAAACATTTACACTATCATTCCATAACTGAAGGGGACATTTCTTCAAATAAAAGTTTGGGGAGTAAGTATGGAGTGAATAAAATTAATCCGGTTTCTTTGCTGGATGTCTTCAGAACCTTTAATATAAAAGTATGTAATAGGAACCTCCCAGATGGAAAGGAGGGGATGAAACAAATAGCATTCCTCAAATATATGCATTATTTTAAGAAACACCTATTAATATCTCAAGTACTCTGTGGAAGACTATTTGGGAAACACCAATCTTGCTGCTCTATGAACTACCATTTAGTCTTACTTTGAATAATCATTTACTCTGAATAATCATTTTCACTTATGCCTGGCAACTGAGAATATGGCTTAGGAACTCTATTCCAATCGCCTAGGAAAACATCTGAGGAAACTCAAGAACATATGCTAAGTGCCAAAAAGAAAAAAATTGGAACCAAGCTAATGTGGAACAAAATTATTCTCAGTGGTCTAAGATACTATGGGCAATTTCAGCAGGAATCAAAACTTACCAAAAGTATTCAAACAGATATCAACAAGACCAACTTAGTGTAACTAAAAATTTAGATCACATAATTACATTAGTCTGAAATCTGATCTTTTGACGTTTACAACATGATGATAACCTATACCTAAACTGTATCTTAATTATTTTTCAGCATTACATCAAAGAGATAAAATCGAGATGTGATAGTATTTGACAAGCCAAATAACAATTTGTTATTTCATAATGTTTAACATTACTGTAAACAATGATAAGCCCATAGGTTCAAACTGATTAACTGCAAAATGAATGTTTGATAAAAGAAAAGGCATATTGGGGTGCCTGGGTGGCTCAGTTGGTTAAGCATCGAACTGTTGATTTCAGCTCGGGTAATGATCTCATGGGTTCATGAGATCGAGTCTTCTTCGGGCTTTGCGCTGACAGTGTGGAGCTTGCTTAGGATTCTCTCTCTCCCTCTCTCTCTGCCCCTTCCCTGCTTGCGCTTCCTCTCTCAATCAAAATAAATAAACTTTAAAAAAAACAGGCATATGTCCTTAGTTATCACATACTTACCACACTGTGCACAAATTGGTAACTTCTGTACAGAATTGCAAAAATAGCAAAACGCTCTATTCTTCTGCCGCCTTGTCATGTAAAATAAAATTTTAAAACACAGTCACTATGAGATAAAAGGTGAGAGGATCTCTATTATTCCATACAGACAGAAAAAGAAATATTTACCTCTGACACTTGTCACATTCCTATAAAATATAAAAATATAACATTAAGTTACAACTGACTGAAAACTACAAATTTACTTGCATCATAAACAATACCTTATTTTTCATGTTAAAATTTAAGTAACACTTCCCAAAGCCTCCCACTTTACCCACGGATACGAGCGTCTACACATACTTTACTAACAAAGGTATGTTCCTGGGCATACCACACCAGAGAAAGAAGCGGTATCTCCACCAGGGGTGAAATAAATACAGCGATGGTTTATTTTTTGGTTGTGCTGTTGTTGTTATTTTTTTTTTTAATCAGACGAGTATTACAGAAAGAACACAATATGATGAAGCTCACAGAAAATCTAGAATTCTAAACATGGTACTGAAAGTTCTCAACAATCTGGTCCCTAAATACTTTCAAACCTTGCTAGCCTATTCTCTTGAGATTCAAGTCGCTATTGTCGGCCATTCATGAAATATGTCTTATACTCTCTCTTTTCCATGCCTTACTATTACAGTGTTTTTCCTTGAAAAGCCTATCCTGACAATCTTCACCTGTTCAAAGTTCCGGTGATGTTCCCCTCTCCTCTATGAACTGCACCCCATCAACACACTCAAGTTTATCACCTCTTAGCCCAGACGTACCTTAATCTTGATTGTACATTTGTTACAACACTTACAAACTCTAGCCTTCACTATGTATATTTATGTATGTGAGTCATTTCTTGTTTTGTCTGTCCCATAGCCCTCTTCTCTAAAAAATGACCCTGAAGGGAGTCTCTACCATCTGTCCTGTGTTATGTAATCCTGGTCTCTCTCACACCTGAGGCCAGCCGTAAACATTAGGCCTGGGCTGGGCACCTGACCAAGTCCAATCTAGTAGAGTTTTCTCCCTCTCTGAGGACATTACGTGATCTGAGATACACAAGCTATCAGTACCTATGAACCCAAACAAATGGGGTAAGACGACCTGAGGAAATGGAACTAAAAAACAAAAAGAAACACAGCAAAGATGGAACTATATTATAAGTTTGTTCCTGTTGTCCCTGAAATCCAGCTACACCCGTGCCCTTCCCAACCATGTTCACATTAGTCAATAAACTCTAGCTCTCCCTAAAGTTACTCAAGTTGGATTTATCACTTATAAACAAACAACAAGACAACTGATCTATAAACCTGTGGAAACAGAGGCTGCATCATTCATCTATGTATACCCCATTTTTCTGCCTAAAATGTACCTGGCACAAAGTAGATGCACAAGAAACATTTGTCATATTAACCATTTCATACGATGTTTGGATGAAACAAGAGAAGAATGAGGAGTAGCAAGAATAGAAAAAGTAGAAAGAACTGGAAATAAGGAACAACGCAGAGAAACATAGTCAAAGAAAGGAAAGGGGTTATAATCACATGATAATCCTGTTTTTTCACACTTTGAGCAAAGATGCCGAGAAATGATCAGGACTAACCCACTGAGCACAGGAAAATACGGTAAAACAACAGTTAGCCAAAAGAGATGTCAAGAAAAGTGAAAAGTTTAGAAAAAGAAATCATATGAGTTAAGAACTACTAAGAGAAATAAGGAGAAGCTTCCAACTAATAGAACAAATTAAGTTAATGCATATAAGGTTAGAAAAGCTAGAAAATATCAGAGTTCCTAATATTTACTGTTTCATATCTATGACAACAGCAGCCAAGGTAATAAATAAATAAATAAATAACTCGCTGCTGCTCAGACTCAATTAAAACAATGGGCAAAACACAGATTTGAAATTCAATTAAGATATATGCGGCAACACTGTATTCACCAAAATGTTATTCAGGCATTTTTCAGAGAAGTATTATACAGTTTTTCAACCATCAAAAGATATCAAAAAGAGCTGTTACCATTGACGCATTGCATGGGTGTTTGGCTAAATCTATGGTGCCTCTTGATGCCCTGAGCTGTTTTTCACGTTCCCGGCGGTTCTCTGCCTTCTTCCTCGCACCAGTCTTCTTTTTAGGCATTTTGCTCCTCTTTCTACGCAAGAGAACAGAGAAGACAGAATTTCCTGGTTGCATTTGCTATTTTAAATGAGCTAAGGAACAGTAGAATGAAGTGTTTTTATTCTCGTTAAGTTTTAAACTCAACCTGTCATTTTGACCATTAAGCATATTTTAAGCCTTTATGAAACATTACATCTGTATTACCTCAAATAAAATAGATGACTTAAAATAAGGCACTTATTTGCATTTCCAAACAATTCTAAAAAATGTAAACATCAGGACAATTTATCCTAAAAGCTGAAAGTTTTCTTTTCCTACTGAGGGACCAAAAAAAAAAGGTTCTCTGATGTTAAGTATTCTTTAAAAATTACTCTGTACTAAATTAAAAAGTTATTGGGCATATATCATTAACAAGAAATAATTAAAAAGTATACTATTTACCCAGTTTATATTACTTTTCTGAGCTATATATTCAGACAACTTGATGCTACAATTTGAAGCATAATGAGTCTTACTTCTGTGTAATATCTAAACAAAACATCTGACAGTCAAGTCAAATGACAGCCAAACTTCTCTCTCCAAAAAGATTAAAAGTATTATAGCTGCTTTGACTCTAGAGGCTGCCCTTCACCTCCTATGTTAGAATGTCTCTACCTACAGTGAGTTGGTAATTTTAAGGGAGTTCAAATTTGTTTAAGAGTATTATATACGAGTATGCACTCAAAGTCCTATAAAAATAAGGACTGTAAAACAGGCTTTCATCTTTCATTGCTTAGTTGAAAGAACTACCACATTTTTTTTAAAAACAAGATTTTTACTACATAACACATATTTATTTGGCTTTTCATCCCATCTGAAGACAAGTTCCCTGAGAATTTGTCTTTCTTGGCAATGTTTATATACCAGCTCTGCCTGGTATATATTAAGCAGTCAATAACCGAAGAGACACAGGCATGAATGAGTCTATGTACTTGCTTCCAAACATGAATCTTAATATTCTTCAAAATATTTATTTTTTAAGTCTTCTCTAAGAGTGATTCTCGAAAATCAACTGTAAAAATTCCTTACAAATACAGATTTACATTTCTAGGCCCAACTCAAAACCTACAAATTCTAAACTTCCAAGGATAGGATTAAGTTTCATTGGTGACTGACACAATCTCCCTGAAGACATGACCGTTTTCAAAAAACCAAAGCACGTCCATGATACATGGACAGAGTTCCAAGAAATCACACCTTTAAGAAATTCATATTTCTTATTTTAATAAGGCCCAATTACAATTGAGCAAAATCATGCACCAACACGTACCAAGGCCACTCATCTTATGTTTTCCTACTTTGAGTTTCAACTCATGTTAGAATGTCCGATCAAAAGCCAAGTGGTGGGAAGCTGCGTCTTAAAAACACAAGACAAATCAGGCCAGGAGGTTTAATAGGTGGTCGGCTAAGCAACGTCCCAGGAGATCCCCCTTTCAGTATTTAAATGACAAAAATCTACAGGGTGAAAAAAATGTATACTGCTGCTACCAGAGGAACTCAGAAAACAATCACGGGGTGATCACCCCGGTGAATTTTTTGCTGAGCCTCGATTTTTTTCCTCCAATTTGTTCTGGAAACTTAAAAGAATTATTTTTTTCTTTCTCAGCCTTATATGGGTTTAAGACGTTCTCTGGTACCGTTTGGACTTTAAGACATCACCAAATGAGGGAAAAGGCACGAGGTCAGCGCGACTCTGGAGGAAAACCCCACAATCGGAGGACCCAGCGGAGTGATGGGGGTGTCCAGAGGCCATCGCGGAGGTGCCACGCGGTTCGGGGAACTGACAACCATCACCCGCCCGCAGGACACCCTCCCTTGCGCGCGCTCCAGGCCGACCTAGCTCACCCTCGCGGGGAGGCCGGGCTCACTCCGGGGGCGGAGGGGCAGGGAAGAGCGTGAGACCGGCCCGCGGCTGCAGCAAATCCAACTTGCGGGCCAGGACTCCGGGAGAAGAATCTACTAAAGCCGAAGAAGGGCGGACAGAACCAATTTCCAACACAGAAGCCGGACCGGATGTCCTCTTACGACAGCAGCGCCCTTACGGCAGCACGTCGACAGGAAGGGGCCTGCCCACTGCTGTTTGCTCCGCCCTGGGCCCGCCCGCTCCTGCGGTGGGGCGGGGCTCCCGCTCTTGGGCGGAGGATCCGACTGAGCAGGGAAGAGGGTATCTGAGTGAAGAAGAAAAATGGACAGAAGGACAGGGAACGGGTAGGCCCGTCAATTTTATTTTTTCAAAAAAGGAGAAATATAAAGGAAAAGGGAAATTCACAAAGTTGATACTGCATCAGATGACGTTCGAGATTCTTGCCTAATTCTTTTGGAAACTTCCTGCTACATTTTTTTGGCCTCACATCCCACTTGTCATGTTTGCTGCGCGAACTGTGAACTCTATTCTTTTGTGAACAAATTCTCCCACATTCTGGACCTCCAGTGTGTGTTCTGCCTTGCCCTTAATTGAAACCTAACATCCTCTCCCTTACAAAAGCCGCTTGCTTTATAGTGTGCTAATTTTTGCACACTTTTTGTACCTCTTGGTTAGGAGGTAGGAGCAGTGCTGTTTTTCCCCAGTACCTCATTCAGATAATTATTCCTCCTTTCTATGTAGCAATGCCACGTTTTTCCTTCATCGTTGCTATTTTTTACCCACTCTTTATTGATGGAAAACTTTAGAACCTGACTTCCAACTTCTGCCATCACCCAGAATGACCCTAACATCCAAACCCGTTCTCTTGGATTCTAGATTTTTTCATCTCCAGTAGCCATCACCTCGATGCCACTACAGGCATCTACTCTCATGAGTACTCTCCAGGTCATGTGGTCAGGTGGATGGACTCCACCCCTGAAACCCAAAATGCAGACAAACTATCCAACCTCCTACTTTACCAAGTTTCTCGCTCAATTTTCCCTCCTAATGAAGACCTCAACTCTCTTAACTCTTCAATTTTCTTCCTATTGATTGTCTCTCTGCTTTCTTCCATTCCTTTTGCCCCCAGGTTATAAAATGCAATTCATCACATCAATCACAATTTGCCTCATTTTCTTTCTGATCAAACCAACTGGAACGTTCCCAATTTTGTTAATTCAACAGTTTGCCTTTTCTCTTCTACACTGGACTTAGTATTGAAAGTACACAATCATGATTTTACTCTGAACTTGAAGTTATTAACCTCCACAAGGCTCTAAAATTGCCCTTCAATCCTCCTAGATTTTCCTGATCAGATTTATTGTTCCCATTCTCCATATGGCTTTATTAAATCTTCTTCCCTTTCCTCATCCGTCCATCACTTTTTCCATCAATTTTAGCAGATATAATATTTCACAGAGAAAATAGAATAACATCAATAATGATTATACTTCATTTTATGCTCCTGACATTCTAATTACTTTACATATGTAGTATTAACTCCTGAGTTTACACATGAGAAACCTTGAGCAGAAAGGCTATGAAACTTGTCCCAAGATTACACAGATGGTTTGGCTTATGGGATTGTCTGTTGTAGCAATTCTTAAACCTTTCGGTCTCAAGACCCCTTAAAAATTCTTAAAAATTGACGATTCTAACAAGCTTTATTTATGTAGGCTGTATCTATTTATATTTACCATACAAAAAATTAAAAGAGAAAATTTATTAATTCATTAAAAAATAATATATCTAGGGATGCCTGGGTGGTTCAGTCAAGCATCTGACTCTTGATTTCAGCTCAGGTCATGATCTCATGGTCAATCATGATCTCACAATTTTGAGATAGAGCCTCACCTCAGGCTCTGTGCTGAGTGTGGAGCCTGCTTGGGATTCTTTCTCTCCCCCTCTCTTTTTCTTTCCCTCCCACGTTCCTATGCATGCTAGCATGAGTGCTCTGTCTCTCAAAATAAATAAATAAACATTTAAGGAATAATTCATCTATTACATCTTAGTATAAATATTTATACAAAAAAAAACAGTTATATTTTCCTAAATAGAAAACATACAAGAGTGGTACTGTTTTACAGTTTTGCGAATGTCTTTAATGTAAAGCTTAACAGAAGGCAGGTAAATTCCTATATATGCCATCCACTAAGAAGTATTTTTATGTTCTCATTTTCCTAACATACAGTTATCCAGTAAAATAGCGAAGAACCTTCTGGGAAAGAACCCTCTGAGTGAATTATTACAATATACACCATTATGATGTTTCTGGGTCTTCCTCCTGGGTATCTGGCAGCCTTTTCAATGTCCATGGTTGCCAGATCCAAAAACTGGCTCAGACTTAAAAACTGGGCAAATAATTGTGACTCGTTATTGAAATATTGTTCCCAGGCTCCTAGTCATGAGCTCCCTTGGTTTACTTTGATTGTACACACTGAGCAAGATCCTTGTTTGCTGCCTGGGGATTCCTTCTGCTCCTGGAGACACTATATACTTTCATCCAGCTCCCTAATCTTCTGAGTGTCAGAGCTCTCTTCCTTGCTGTCACTCTGCCCTTGCTGGTGATTACAATAATTATACCAGATTACATTGTAAAGAATGACAAGTTATTGACCCAGTGCTGGGAGGGGAGCTAGGGGCAGATCCTAAAGGGAGTACTAGTTGTACTAGAAGGAGGAAGTCTCTACATTGTATTTAAGCCAAGTGTGTGTGATGGAGTCACTACCTACTAATCAGGAATATTGAGCCATGTTCAGACACAGAGCGTTCAGGAGAATCTAGGCATTCAAGATTTTCAGGGATCACAACCCACCCCACCGCATCAGGGTTTTCTTTCTTTACGATCCACCATTCTGACCTTGGCATAACTGGCCTAGCTGAGCTGCATGGCTGTTAATCTCTTTTGGAGCTCTGCCACACTTATGATTTAGTGCTGGGCCCATTCCTCAGCGTTTTCTGCCCTCCCACTGCAGGAGATAAAGCCTCTTTATTTGCTACCAAAGAAGCTTTGTGAATTTTACTCTTAGATTTTAAATAGCCATTACCCATCTCCGTGTTTTGCTTTTTCCAAAGAATCGATTTTGCTTAGCAACGGCTAATTCCTCTGTCCTTAAGATTATTGTTTCCCTCATATTTCTTAAGTGCACCCAGTAGCATATTATCTTTCTTTAGAATACATCCCAGTAAACAACTGATGAAAGCTTTACCTATTGCACTGTTACCTCGTGCCAAGGTCTGTCTGTCTGTCCTACATCATCACCAGTGAGGAGGTCCTCACTGACAGTCAGGTGGCCAGTGATTCAAGTCGAAAATCCTGTATGAACTTCAATTTTCTCGAATCATTCCTAACATCAACTATCTTAGATTGGTTTCTCTGGAGGTACTCTGAGTCAGAGATGAATAGAGAGAGTTCATCAGGGAATGCTTTGGGAACAACTACTGAGGAAGGGATGGCAGCAGGATTGGACAGAAGAAAGAGTTGGCCTATACTCTAGTCTTAGTGGAGACCTCAACTTTGAACCTGAGATGTCCCTTCAAATTTGAGGCAAGTGGACTCAACCTTTATATACCTGCCACAGTCATTAAGATGTGAGCTCACAAGGAAAACAAGTGTAACCCTGGGCTAGACTACTACTGAAGAGGGCTGACAGCTGAAATTTGTCAGCTTGCTGAACTCCCAGCAGCTCAGGGAATAAGTCCTTTGTTTGTTTGTTTCTTTTTTTTTTTTTTTTAAGTTTATTTCTTTTTGAGAGAGAGAGAGAGAGAGAGAACAGAGGAGGGGCATAGAGAGAGAATCCCAAGCAGGCTCTGCATCAGCAGCACAGAGCCTACTGTGGGGCTCAAACCCACAAACCATGAGATCATTACTGGAGCCAAAACCAAGAGTCAGATGCCTAACTGATTAAGCCTCCCACATGCCTAAGTCCTTTGTTTCTGAAGAGAGATATAGGTAGTGCCTCCCAGTATTCACTACAAAAGTGATAGCGAAATAAAGAAATACTCAAAGACAAAGAATCTTCGCCATTTACAGACCCTCATGGAAAGAATTCCAAAGAGTATAATTCAGAAAGATAAAAATGGAATTCAGAAAGGAGGAATGCAAAAAGCAATAGTGTTAATCAATTCATTTAACATACAGCGTAAATCTAAAACGTCACCTATATTAAACAACAGAACTGTAATAATTTTGGATATAAAAACTACAAGGAAATTGTCTCTAAATTCAACTGCAAATGCAATTCAAATCAAATCCTGACAGGGACTTTTTGATGGAATCTGATTAATTAATGCTAAAATTCATATGGATGAGTAAAGAACCATGAATATCCCAGACCATTTTAAACACCAGCAAAAGAAGGATACCTTTATTTATTATAAAGCTTTAGTAATTAAGGGGTGCCTGGGTGACTCAGTCAGTTAAGTGTCTGACTCTTATTTCAGCTCGGGTCATGATTTCATGGTTTGTGAGATCAAGCCCTGCATCAGGCTCTGCACTAACAGCACAGAGCCTGCTTGGGATTCTCTATCTCCCTCTCTCTATTTCTCTCTGGCTTGCTCTTTCTCTCTCTCTCTCTCTCTCTCTCTCTCTGTCAAAATAAATAAACTTAAAAAAAGGAGAAATCTAATTGAAATACTATTTAGTAAAATTGCAAAACAAAAAACCAATTATATACATACATTATTTGTGGCTACATATATACCTAGTAAAAGTATCAAAACATCCACAGAAGTGATATTAACTTCAGTTGTGATTATCTTTGGTGAAAGAAAAAGAATAGTTAGATTTGAGGCATTAGCTATACCTTTAGTTGTCAGAACAATACTAATCAAGAAATATTTGTCATAGTATAAGCAGAAAGAGTTAAGAGTCTCTGGAAAAAGAAAGATAAGACATGGCTTTCTTGACATAAGAAAAGTCACTTTAGGCCCCTGGTCATCCTGTGAACTATGCACTACCTCCCCAAAGCACATTTCTTGCAGAACTTCCTGGGATATGTTGAAATTACAGAAGAAAAGACCCTAATAGGTAATAATTTGGAAGGAACAACAGAATGTAAGAACCAATAGCCACTATCAGGCCAGGAGATAGCCTAGTCATATCAGAGACAATCAATCAGTGGTACTGGCAATGGTGAGTCTCATTACCCGGCCTGGGTTCGTGAGTTTGTCCAAGAAAGAATTCAGAGTCAAATTCTTAAGCAAGGATTTAATAGCAGTTTAAGCAAAAGGATACTCTCAAGTTGGGAGAACTGGCAGCCCCAGAGGTGGCCGCTATACCAGGGTCCAGAGGTATCTTCTCTTTTTGTGTTTGAATGGGTTATGGGTCATAGCAGGGCAGTGTCCGACTAAGGTTGCAACCAATTGTCTAAATGACTCCTCCTACCAGTTGTGAGGGAGAGTTTTTGGTCTTATATGTCCCTTCTCAGAAACTGTTATGGCAGCTATTCTCGAGGCAGGGGAAGGAGGATTAAAACCACAATGTAAATGTATTATAATAAAGCCATAGGATACTGTGGGGCAGTAGTTATACGGGAGAATGTGTGCATATCCCTGGGGGTCTGTCCAGGCTGTTTGGAACTTGGCGTCACAACCCCCTCTTTTCTAAAAAAAAAAAAAAAAAAATTATTTTTAAGTAATCTCTACACCCAACATGGGACTCAAACCTACAACCCCAAGATCAAGATCAAGAGTCACATGTTCCCACTGACTAAGCCAGTAAGGTCCCTGGGCCTCACTGCTTTTATCAGTCAGAAAGCACTTCTTCCCTGGTCATGTCTGCTAACTGCCTATTGTTGGGAGCCGTTTGGGGCTCGCAGGTTGAGACCCCTCCCTGCGTGGGAAAGGTTGAAGCAAAGCTCCCACCAGCCAAACTGGCGCCTAGTTTTACCTCCTTCTGAATAATCTTTCAGGCCTGGATTTCTTGAACTGCTCTCGTTGGCCTAAGGGATATAATGCTCTTTGGGTTTATGGCATATGGAAAAGGGGACCTGGAGTGCGATGTCTTGATGGATAAAATCTGAATGAGGGTAACCTAGCCAGAAGTAACCTCAGATTGCCTCTTGGAGATAGGTTACACAAATTGATCATACAGAATAGCAGTTATGAGTTGGCTAGAAATTAGT
The DNA here is from genome assembly GCA_030068075.1 of Paguma larvata. NCBI lineage: Eukaryota > Metazoa > Chordata > Mammalia > Carnivora > Viverridae > Paguma > Paguma larvata. The sequence continues at coordinate 80,966,434 of CM057823.1, forward strand.
AGGTGTTAGGCCCCAAGACTCCTTGAACCAAACTAGATTTTCCCTGCAGGTATCGCATTGTGTTAATCATCCCCTCAGCCCCACCATAAAATCTCAAGGTACATCTCTGCAAACCTTCTCTCAGTATTTGATCAACAGACTGATAGGAGAGATTGTAAAGAGACTTAGGACCTTCCCCGGAGGTTAGCCTAGCCCAAAAGTTAGAAGCACTGCTTATAGATAAGGTACAAACTAAAGTAGCTACACATATCTTCATTGATTAGCAGCAAATATTGAGCACCTTCCTGAGGTTAACATTTCACAAATCCTTTTGTAATTCTCATCCCCACGCTCCCTTATAATAAAAAGGCAATAACAAAATACTCTTACAAAAGCTACCATAAACCTATAGATGACTACATAGGTCTTGTGACAACAATGTATGTTGTAAAGAATGCCTTGTCACTGATGCAATGTCACTCACTACCTTTAAAAATAAAGACACTGAGACCAGCAAAGCAGAGATGCTAGAATTGCCAGGGCTGCCTGCTTGGTCATCAGACTCCATCTCTCTTGTGGCTCTCTCACTTCATTTCGCCTGACCGTCCGTCCTTCGTGGACCCCTAGATTCGCCGGAACAAGGACCCCGGCAGCCTGACTCTATCAACAAAACTCCCAATGCTGGTTCAAAAGTAAAGATTGACCTGATGCACACTCTTCAGTTATCTTTACAGGATCCCCAACCCCTTTGAGCACTCACATATGGGGCCAACTAAAGCGAGAGAATTGAGGCTGATCCTTGCCAGCTATAGGCCTTTGTGACTTCAACCTGGATTCTGCCAACCCAATTTCAAGCTGAATTCCCCATCATGCAAGCCCTATGTTTTGTTTTTGTTTTTTTGTTTTATGTTTTATTTTTTTTAGAGAGAGAGAGAATGCACGGGTGAGAGGAGCAGAGGGAGAGATATCTTGAGCAGGCTCCACGCTCAGCACAGAGCCTGACACAGGGCTCAATTCTGTAGCGGTGAGTCACACACAGAGAGTCAAGACACCAAGGCATTTCTTTCCAGGAAGCAGCTTTATTCATGCCAGCACAGGCTCAGTAGGCTAAGACCCAAAAGGCTGAGCCCCGAGCACAGCATGGGGTTGCCTTTTGTACAATTTTTGCTCCTTTATCTCACATATATGGTAACATACAGTATGAATGGACGGACTATGTTACAGAGTCATGAAGGATGTCACACATGGGCACATAGCCAGGTTGCTTTCCCTTGTCTTGAGGTTTTCACTACATTCCTTAGGGTGGGGGGGTCTACCGCATTCCCCACTTTGATGCTTCGACTCTCTATTTTTGTGTCAAAGAGCATCATCTTGGTTTAGAGGTTATAATCCCATGACATCATCACATGTGTGGCCATTTCCCTTTCAACTATTACCTCAATGAGGCTGGAGACAGACTGATAACCATGAGAGCTAGGCAAGGTAGGATTAAGCAAGCTCCCAAAATCAAGAAAATAATTCCCATGAAGGCTTTGAATCCCCCAAGAGTTGAAAACCATCCTCCAGATAACTCCCTGAGGTTCCAACCTTTCCAGGTCTGGACTGGGACATGAGTGACCTTTCTCATTCAATCTGTGATCTCCTCTATGACTTTTCCTTCATCACCTATCTGCAGGCAGCAGTTGCTCAGGTTAAACTTTCTACAAACTCCTCCCTCACAAGCAAGCAAGTAATCTAAGGCCAAGTGATTTTGATAGTATGCACATTTTGGTTTGCTGCTTGGCTAGCAAGTTAAGAGCTCTGGCAGTTTCATTGGTTATAATTTCTACAACTGCTTGCAATCTGATTATGTGGTTTAGCATGTAAATGAGAGTGCAGTAGCCCCAGGATCCATCCTCTGCCCAGGTGGCAGGCCCATAATATTGGATTATATGCTAGGGAGGCCATTCATCATCTTTCCAATTGCTAATTTGTAGGGCACATCATTTCCTTTGAGTCTCCCTGTCCTCATACACTTGGACTCCCAAATGTTCCCCTCTGGCCAGTGGGAGCAGGAAGAAAGATGGATGAATAGTTCCCAGCACATGTGACCCTGACCAGCCTGGGGGAAGTACTGCATAGGCTGTCCTTCCACATAACCGGTATAGTCCCCCTAGGCCCGCCGTTCAATGGCTGTGTCGACATTGTCCCAGGCCTCTTGAAGATGAGAGAAGTTAGCCAGGGGTGAGGATCTGTCTCAAGGTGATCTGGGGACCCCCACCATTGGGTTTTCTGGGCTATTGAGTTATAAAATCATTGGCATAGGCATATTAAGCTTCCAAGAGACATGGTGAACTTTTTCCCCATTGGGCAAGGCAGTTTTTCCCAATGATTGAGGTTTTGAGGATCCAAACCCTGGCAGTAGGACTGGGGTATTCTGTTCCATTATAAGTTTTGTGAGCATCTAATTCTGTAGCCTTCCATGGCCATTGATCCCCCATGTTGATTCTCCCACATACATAGCAAGAAGAGATCTTCGTTGTCTGGGATATCATCTCTGCCAAGTCTAGAAACAACTTCCTAGCTGTGACTGAAATGGGAGGGGAGCTATTTCTTATTTCTTCACTGAGGGAGTGAAAGACTTGATGGGACATAGTTGGATGGGTGGTAGTGACTCTCTTGAAATACAGCACAGTCCCTTGGTCTCTGCCTTGCCCATGGATTCAGATGCCTGTTCAGGTGTCCCATTGCCATTTGGAATCTCCTGGGTTAATGAGTAAAATTAACAGGGTTACAGGCCTTTGATTGACAACCTGATGTAGTAGCCCCCTTCTGAAAGAACGCTATTGTGCCTTCTTTTTTCCAAGTAGCCCATGAAACACAGCTCCAGCTGGGGCATAAAAACTCAGGTGTACAGGCACATAAACCATTTTCCTCACACATGTATTTGTCATTGAGTTGGTATTCCTGCTCCCAATCTAAGCCTCCGTATGGTATATCAAGAGTCTCTGGACCCTCTATGACACGTGCCCACTTTTTTCACATAACAGATGCCTCTGGACCAATACCTATAACTGCACATACATCAAACAGCATTGACACCAGTCATTTTGGGATTAATAATTTCTGTCTAGCTGACCAAGCCCCCCTCTCCCACTCTTGGTAGGATTGGACTTCTAACCAATCTTCACTAGGGAAGTATTTTAGGTCAAAGCAAGTGTATTGACCTTCCCTTTGGCAGATAGAATAAGTGGTCTTATTGTGTGTGCAGGTACCCAGGCCTTTTCCTTGGCATGAGAAGTGGATATGATATAGTAAAGTCCAAGTGACTCCCTGACCTTACCCGGTTATGCAAATACATGCATCACAGGAAGAGGAATCTAGTCTACAGAAGGGGTCCAGATTAGAAGCAACCAATACCAACAAAGCATCGTATCCAGAAAGGGAAGGTGAACGCTAACAGAAACCTCTCACCACACTTCCAGCCAGTTGGGGCAGCCTCTGCCAATCCTTTGGGGAAAATAGAGTAAGAATTACAATAACAGTGAGAAACAAGGGGTGACAGTGCATCACAGTAAGGAAACAGATACAGAAAATAAGGACAAGCTATTTGTTCCCCCAGACTGTTGATTCCTCAAGCTTCTGCCATGCATAGATTAGTCAGCTTCCAGAGTGACTAAAGCAGGGCCACAGTTTCCCAGAGCCTCTGGAGTTGCAGATTGCTTCTTCCGTATGGTCAGCTTGCATGGCATTGATGTATCAGGAATGTATTCCCAGCTTCAAGATGCCAGCTTTACTCTGCTATGGTGAATTCAGGGACCCATTCCAGCTACCTTTACTCTAGTGGGGATGGACAAAATAACAGTGAATGGGCCCCTCCAGAGGGGTTTTTAGGGGTTGGACATTCCACTCCTTCACCCATCTCCTGGCTTAAATGATTGAGCATCTCTTGGTTTAAAAAGGTGAGCATCAGAAGTCAGACTCACAGGTAGCTTCCATTTTCAGTCTTAAACCAGGTGCTCTCATGTTGTGACTAATTAGGGTCCCATTCTGCCAGTGGACGAGGAACAGTGCTGCGGTTAAAGCTGCTGATTCTGCTTTTCCTTTGGAGACTGCAAGCTTTACTTCTCTGTCTGCTTTATGGTTTCCCCATGCAGCCGTAGTGTCTCCCCTTTGATATCTCTGACAATGCATGACTGCCACTCTTTTAGGGGCCCACGCAGCGTCTAAGAGTTCAAGGATTTCCTTACCAAACTTTATGTCTTTTCCTCCCGAGTTTATTAGATCCTTCTCTTTATATAAAACCCTACATACATGGAGGGTGGTGAAGGCATACTTAGAGTGCGTGTATACGTTAACACATATCCCTGCTGCCAGTTGGAGGGCTCAGGTTAGTATGATGAGCTCTGCCTTCTGTGCCGAGGTCCCATTTGGTACAGGGCTTTGACCTCAATGATAGAATTCAGGGTCACCACGGAGTACCCTGCAAGGCGTTCTTCCTGTTTCACAAAACTGCTACCTTTGGTGAAATACTCACCATCAAGGTCCTTGAGGGGCTGGTCCCTCAAGTCTGGTCAGCCGGAGAACACCTCATCTATGACTTCATTGCAGTCATGGTCTGGTTAACCTGGCCCAACAGGGAGTAGGGTTGCGCGGTTTAGGGTCCGCACTACTTCTAGGTGAATGTGCAGGTTCTCACATAGCATTCCCTGATATCTGATCATCCTGTCATTGGTTAGCCAGTACTGTCCCTTGTACTCCATTTAATGTCAATACCAAATGTAGCGTTTGGACCATCTATTCTTGTCCCATAGTTAACTTGTCTGCTTCAGACACTAGAGGACTGTGGCAGCCAGTACCCATAGGCAGGGTGGCCAGCCTTGGGCAACAGAGTGAAGCTGCTTGGAGAGATATGCCACCGAGCAATGCCATGACCCCAACGTCTGGGTTAGGACTCCCACCACGAGGCTAGCATGTTCATGAACGTACAAGAAGAAGGGCTTGAGACATGTTTGAGAACCCCAGACTAGGCATATTGGGGAGTACCTGTTTGGTTTCTTCAAAGGCCCTTTGCTGTAATTGGTCCCATAATAGAAGTTCCTGCTTTCCCCACTTTGTGGCCTCATGAAGGGGTTTTGTCAAGACATAGAAGTTAGGTATCCAGATTCTACAGAAACCTGCAGCCCCAAGAAACTCCTGAACTTGACATCGGATCAACAGGACCAGGATCAAACAAACAACCTCTTTTCTCTCCGGGCCGAGCTGGCACTGTCCCTGGGAGAGGTGAAAGCTAAGGTCCTTGACTTTCTTTTGACAGATTTGGGCCTTTTTCCTTGAGACCTTATGGCCAGTTTCCCATAGGAGGGTAAGAACCTGCCGAGTTCCTTCCATGAAATCCTCCTGAGACCTTCCAGCCAGCAGTAAGTCATCTACGTACTGAAGCAAGATGCAGCCATGTTGATCCACTGGGAAGGCTCTTAGGTCTGAGGCTAATGCAGTGCCGAAAATAGTTGGGGAGTTTTTGAACCCCTAAGGCAATCTGGCTCTCGTCACCATTTTCAGGATTCTTCCACTGGAAGGTGAAGATTGATTGACTCTGGAGGGCCAGGCAGATGCAGAAGAAAGTATCCTTGAGGTCTAGGCATATGAAGAAGGCAGCTTCAACAGGGATAAGACTCAAGAGTGTGGGTTTGGGACAACCAGGTGCAGGGTGACAGTAGTCTAGTTTGCTATGTACAGGTCTTGTACCAGCCAATTGTCATTGGTGCCCAGCTTCTGGACTGGTAGGAGAGGAACGTTTCAAGATGACCAGTAGGTTGGAGGATCCCATATTTTAGAAGTCTTTCCAGGTGCTTCTATATCCCCAACTGTGCCTTACAAGGGATGAAATATTGTTTTTGGTAGACAGGTCCTGCCCCTGGCTTTAGTTCTACAATTACTGGAGGTATGTTTTGGGCCAGTCCTGGTGGGTTGTCCTCAACTCACACCTCCAGTACTTTGAAGGGTAGCTCAGGTCCCTATTGTGGCTCCTCCATGAGAATGTAGAAGCAACATTCTTTCCCTTGGGGATTCGTGAGAGCCATAATCTTTGTTTCCGGCTTTGATAGGGTCAGAGCAACTTGTCCCTGAGAGTTGAAAGTTATCTGGGCCTGCAGCTTTCCCCACAGGTCCCAGCCCATTAAAGCCATGGGGGAGTTGGGAAGGTACAGGAATTCATGGATGAGTTCATGGCCACCTAAATTTCATCTCCAAGGCAGCAGGAAGGGACAGCATGTCCTATTGCCCATGGCCCCCACAATGGTGGCTTCTATCCATGAGAGGGGGCCCATGGGTTGGGTCACCACTGAGTGTTCCATCCCAGTATCCACCATGAAGTCAATGGGTCGGCCCCCCACATTCATTCAGACCATAGGCTCTTGGGGGTCTAACAAAATTGGGCCGGATCTGTCCTAGTCCTCCTCAGAGTCCTCCAGGGTGGCTAGCCCAACAAAATCATCTTCAGGGTCCCATGAAGTCATGATGCTGGTTGGTACCAGCCCTGGACCACATGGCCTCTTTCTTTCTGCTTAGGGCCCTGCTGAGAATTACCCAGACATATGGGACACTAATTTTTCCAGTGGCCCTCTTGACGACAGTGAGCACATTGGTTCTGTCCTAACTTTGATCCTAGGTGAGATGATCCTTCCCACCAGTCCCTTTTGTGGCACCGGCCCCATCCCTGTGGGACATCTTTCCGGGAGCATTCTGACACCTCCACCAAGGCATCAGCTAACAAGTCTGCCTTTTCCTGCATCTTTTGGCATTCTCCCCTCCGTGCTGCCTGGTCATGGTTGATAAACACCTTAGTCGCTCCTTCTAGCAACTGACTGCCGTTCATGCTGGCAAAACTCTCTAGCTTTTGCAGCTTTTGCCAGATGTCCCCTTGGGCCTGACCTCTGAAAGTGCATTGACTGCTTGTAACCAGCACCTCTTGATCAAAAGAGGTGTAGAGACAAAATGCCTCACATAGTGTCTCATAGAACTGGCTTGGGCTCTCCTTGGGTCCCTGGAGAACTTCTGATGTCTTACTCATATTTATAGCCTTTTCAAAATCCTCTTCCTTCATGCCATTTGAAGGGCTTCTTGATACTGTTCAGTCTTTTCGAGCCCTCCATCTACACTTGAGTCATTTGGGTCCCATTTGGTATCCTTCCCAGGGAAGTGAGCCCGAGCTTAAGCCTGAGTGTCTAGCGTCCAGCTGGAGCATTCTCCTCTAACCATTTTAGGGCCGCCTTTGGCAACACTCCTCTCTGTTGAAGAGGGTCAGGAGTTGGCAGCCAACTGTCCAGGTAGGTTTATGGATTTGAATTATGGACTGCATTAATTCAATCATAGCCTGGGGCTTCTCTGTATAGGAGAGAGTATGGTAAGAAGTATTGGTTAGAAGCCCAATCCTTCCAATTTAGGAGGTCTGTAGTGGTAAAAGGCTAGTACACAAAAACACACTGGCCTCCTTGGATCTGGCCTTCCTGATCATAATAGATGGGTCCCCTAGTTTCCCTCAGTGGCATCTGTAGGGCTTCCCGATGTTGGTGCAGGGAGGGACTGTCTCCACTGGCCTGATCTTCTAGTCGCCTTCTGGGAGGGGTATATGGGGTTAGGCCCAGTGGTCCAGGCAAGCTGGTCATATCCGGAGAGGCCAGGGGTGCTAGAGGTGGAAAGGTCTTGGGATTAAGGGCAGGCTCCAGTGGAGTTTCAGCAGCAGGGGCAGCTGTAGGCACAAGTGACAGTGAGGGGTACAGTGAGGCATATGGCGGTGGAGGCCCTTCAGGCTCTCCCAACAGTATGGGTTTTTCAGTTTTGGGGAGGTATTTGGAGGAAGCCATGACAGGAGCCTTCATAACTTTACAGTTCTCTTCAATACAGACTTTGAGCCTAGGCAGCCGGGACAGGACCAGGTCTTACCAACAGTCAATGTAAGGAAATTGATCAAGGTGGCCTGGATCCCCCACAACAACCCTGAACACCCAGCCAACTAGTTCCTTATCAAGTGAACTTTCGGAGGGCCAACTCGCCCCTAACTATGGCCAATCAATTTGACAGAATGTCCGGAGCTTTTGGAGTTAATTTCACACCATAATCTCCTGAATATCCCTTTTTGAAATTCTTCAACATATACTCTAGGGGAGTTAGTTTACTCTGCTTTCCACCCTTTTCCTCCCCCTAATGAACAAATTTCATGCTCAAGAGAGGAAAATGGGAGAAGCGAGGGACGAATTTGAAGAAAACATAGACTAGCTTCATCTGTTTTTGGCCTCTCTCCTGTGAGATATTTTAGTTGCCCCTTAGCATTGGTGGGTTCAGTATCAAGCCTTGACCCGGATGAGATTCCTGAGAAAGTCTGACGCTGCCCTAAGCCAAACGAGGTTGCCACAGAACCCCGGATTGGGACTCAACACTCGCTTGGGCCCACTGGTCAGGTTGAAACCTTTCCGCTGTCTGTCTCATTCATACAGTCACAGTGACTCCAACCCACCGTCCTGTGCCCAGCACCTTAGAGTTGTGGTTTTGTTCCTCATGGAACTACTCAGGCAACTCTGGGAGGTGATCAGGCTCCCCTTCTGCCAGTTAGGGGCAGGTCTCCCAAATGAACCCAGGTTCTTACCAGTCTGACAGGAGGCACTCCCTGAGCTGGTTCCAGGGCCTCGCTGGGTTCCTTTGTGCATCCGGAGCCTTTGTCCTGGTGCACCAGGAGGGGCTAGTTTCCTATGGATCAAGTGGTCCACTGGCACCAAACAAGGTCGCCTCTCCTGGTGTCCCAAGGTTTGAACCCCAGTGACAAGGGAGGTGAAATACCATCTCTACCTCCTGGGAGAGCCCCCACGAAATGTAGGGTGAGTCACACACAGAGAGTCAGGACACCAAGGCTTTTATTTCCAGGAAACAGCTTTATTCATGCCAGCACAGGCTCAGCAAACTTCGATCCAAAAGCCTGAGTGCAGTAAGAGTTTGCCTCTTGTACAATTTTTGCTCCTCTGTGTCCGTATGTGGTAACATACTGTCTGAATGGGCGGTCTATGATCAGAGTCATGAGGAATGTTGCACATGCACACATAGCCAGGTTGCCTCCCTTGTCTTGAGGTTTTCACCATATTCCCTAGGGAGGGGCTCTACCACAATTCCACAACACTAGGATCATCACCTGAGCTGAAATCAAGAGTCGGTCACTCAACTGGCTGAGCCATCCAGGCGCCCCTGTGCAAGCCCCTTTGTGAACACATATGTATCCTTAGTTTAAAATTTCCTCAGTTTTGTTGTCCGAAATACTCCCATTGTTCTCCTTTATTTGTTGCAAGTAAAACTCTTTGTTTTTCCTATTCTTTGGCTGGGTTGTGTCTCTTGTCTTAAGACACACCAAGAAGCAAACCCAGTTTAGGGTAACGATACCACATTTACTATACAGGCACTTTTAGCCAAACAGACTTGAACAATGGAATGTAGAAAGGGCTCACAGGGACCACTTGGCTGAATACAAACAGGCCACCCAGGCGACCCATCTCAAGATATCCATAGGTCCTAACTGACCAATGGGCTACTTACAACCAGGCACAGTTACCAAAAAAGAGAGAATTCCATGAGTCTCTGTATCACCTCACCTTTCCTCTTTGAAAACAGCCCCTCCCACTACCTCAGTTGCAGAGAGCCTCTCCTCCACTCTCCTGCCCTCCACTCCCTTGCAGTGTATTCAGTTGTTAGGGAAATTCAGGCCGAGACTGAAGAAACTCAAGCAGCATGAGGAGAAAGGGGAGAACACAGCTTTATTAGAGCCGGCGGGCTCAGGAGGATAATTCCCCAAAGACCGAGCCCCGAACATAGGTTGTGGTGTGCTTATAAAGTTAAAGAAGCCCACCCTTTCTGGGCAGAGGTGTTTAAGGCTGATTAATGTATAGGGTTAGGGTGACTTGAGGTCATCTCTGTGTGGAAGAGAGGAAGAGTGGGGAGGGGGCTTTTCCAGCTTGGGCAGTTCTCCATTCTCTCCTATATGACCTTGAGAAGTTTCTTTATTTTCTTGATCACAGTAAACTTCTATCTCTTTTGTTCTGCTTCAGGTGAATTCTTTTGTCTCCTTAGCCACCTGCTTCTACCCAATTGTTGCTCCACATTTGGGAGCCCCCATCTGATGGAGAGATACCCCACTTAGATACCACATTTATCAGAATGGCTAAAATGAAAAAGACTGACATATCAAGTGTTGATAAAAATGTGAAGCAACAGGAACTCCCATTCAGTCTGGGAGAATATAAATTTGGACTACCTCTTTGAAAATTATTTAACATCATATGAGATGCATACCTGTATTTACTAAATACTAAATTAAGGATGTTTATAGCAGCACTATTTATAATTAACCCTAAAACTCTAAGGAAAGAAAAAAAAAGCAGTTGTCCCTCAACAGCATAGTGGATAAATGAATTGGAACTTTGGACAAACTACAACTTCACATAACAATATGGATAAATCTCATAAAAATAAAATGAAACAAAAGACGCTAGCAATGAAAAAGAAGTCAGCAATGAAACAAAAATTACACTATAATTCTGGTTATATAAAGTTCAAGAAAAGTCTAAACTCATGGGGTTGGAAGTCTGTATGGTGGTTATCTTTGTTATAGAACAAAAATTCAGTTGAGTAAATTTAGAGATCCGATTGGCTTCATTCAATGATTCATGAATAGGGCAGCTTCAGTCTAACAAATAGAAGAGCAGAACAAAATGTAAGGCTTTTTATAGGCAGAAATGGCAGGACAAGGAAGTTACTAGCAAAAGAAAAGATTGTTTCAGGCAAGGTCACCTTGGGAGGAGGGGCAGAGGTTCTTACTATGCAGATTACCGCACTGGAGCTGACAGGAAATTCCAGCCTGACTGATTTAAAATTCTACTTCAAGGCATGGCTGAAACTACAATGGAGTTAAATATTAAGTCATTGTGGGACATAAGTGACTACATTTGGGGCCTGTTAATTTCTTTTTAACACCTTCAGAAAAAGGTAGTGACTGGAAGGGGCATGAATGGGATCCCTGGAAATATTCTATTTACAACTACATTCAAACTGTGAATATTTGCCAGTCTATAAATTTATGGTTCATATCATATATGGGCAATGTTTCGTCATAAGTTTTGTAAAAGAATACTAATGAAACATAGAGGCAGAAAATCTGGATGAAAGTTTTAAAAGAAGCTGTCTATAGCAGTTTCTTGCCGTGGCATAAATAGAAAATAATACTTAGAGGGCATACATGTGTAAATAGGACAGGTCTATTTGTTGCCAGAGGTAACTCTTATGGGGACCAAGGGCAGGCAACCCTGAGATGTGCCACTTTGGCATACTGATTATTTTAAATAAAAGTTACTTAAGAGATAAGAGATAGCTGGTGTTAAGAAGGACACTCAGATGGGGTGCCTGTGGCTCAGTTGGTTAAGTGTTGGACTTCGGCTCAGGTCATGATCTCACGGTTTGTACGTTCGAACCCCACATTGGACTTGCTGCTATCAGTCTGTCAGCACAGAACCCACTTCAGATCTGTCCTCCTCTCTCTCTCAAAAAAATAAATAAAACTTTTTTTAATTAAAAAAAAAAAAGAGGACACTCAGATGCTCCTCTGTCTCCCTGAAAGCAGGAAAAAAAAATTCCTTTGTAAATGGTAACGTGCCTATAACAGGGGATAAAGAGACATCCTTATGACCAGAGATGAGAAATTTAGAGCAGAGAAGTATTTTTTTTTAGTTTATTTATTTATTTTGATAGAGAGAGCATGCATGTGAGCATGAGAGGGAGGGAGGGGCAGAGAGAGAGGGGCAGACTCCACTCTGTCAGTGCTAAACCTACGCAGGGCTCAATCCTAGGAACTGGAATATCATTGATGAAATTCGAAGTGGGGTTCACAAAGCAAATGGCTAAGAAAGAATGCTAAAGACGTCTTTAGTACAGAAAGGTGATTTTATTAAAGCATGACGACTGGACCTGTGGGCAGGAAGAGCTGCCCTGGGATTGTGAGGAGCGACTCATTAGATCTTTTAAGTTTGTGGAGGGAGGAGGGATAGAGATAAAGTTCATTTCCAGGAATTGCTTTATGTTGAAAGCAGGGTCTCCTAGTGATGAGGAAAACAAAGGCAAGAAAAAAATGTAGTTTAAATTAAATTCCCTTACACTCTGCAGCCCATTGATGGATGTCAGAAACCTGCAGTGTGTAACACTCCCTAAGACATTTATGGCTGCCTTAATGTTTACACCCCCTTAAAAACTAAAAGCAACTTTATCTTGACGATAGCTAAATCTTCAGGGTTCTGTGAGACCCTGCTTTCCGCCTACAGAAATTCCTTAGAAACTACTTTATCTCTACCTCCCCCAAACCGAAACATATATAATCAGTCGCTCCTCCCAACCCCAGCTGAGTCCTTTCTGCCCACGGGTCCTGTCCCCATGCTTTAGTAAAATCACCTTTTTGCACCAAAGACGTCTCAAGAATTCTTTCTTAGCCATTTGCTCATGAATTCCACTTCAAATTGCATCAATAGGACCCTGAAAATTTAGCTATTGTCAAGATAAGGTTGCTTTTAGTTTTTTAGGGAGTGTAAACATTAAGGCACTAAGGCAGCCATAAACATCCTGAGGAGTGTTACACACTACAGGTCTCTGACATTTGTCAGTGGGCTGCGGGCTGTAAGGGAATTAGTTTAAACTGCACTTTTTTGGTCTTGGTTTCCCTCATCATCATGACCTGAGCCAAAATCAAGAGTCAGAAGCTTAACTGACTGAGCCACCCAGGCACCCCACAGTGCAGAGAAGTCTTCATAAAAACCCTTGTTACTTTTACTAATTTACTACCCCTGCCCAAATTCTGTTGAGAATTCCTTACTAATTGAAGCTCCTGAAGTTGTTTTGTCTGCTGTCAATTCCTCAAGATCTATTGTCTCTTGTCTAAAAAGTATAAAAACTGCCTGCCTTAGTCATTTCTTTGGGTGTCGATTTCATAATTGGGCTTCCCTGGACATGTAATAAACCTTTGGCTCTTTCTCCTATTAATCTGTCTCATGTAAATTTAATTCTTAGTCCAGCTGGAGGACCTTGATTGCTGGAGAAGAATTTTTCCTTCCCTTCAGTTTTTTTTTGTGACTCTTCTCCCCCTCTGACCCTCACACACCCCACCTCCCTTCCCCATTTCGTTAGTGCAAAGGTAAAATCTCTATTCATTTATCTTCCTGGAAAGAAGAATTTTTTGTGTTTTCATAATGGGTACCTCTCATACTCATTGTTTCTAGAAGTAGTCAGACATTTTTATTTCTGGCCCCAACTAAAGGACCCAGGTCAAGGCACGCTTAGAACTTATTTGCAGTGTACAAGTGTCCTGGGATAGTTTGGGGACCTCTGTACCACAGGAGTTCTTACCCTACCCATTTAAAGGGCTTTTCAGTTTGGCTTTCTTCATTTAATTCTGCAAGCGAAAATGCATTTTCCAGCTCAGAAAATCACTTTTCAAATCCAGACAACTAATGTTGTCCCTCTTTTCTGTATCTCACTATCATTAAGAATCAGAAGGGAAATAACTGTGGTTCACAAAATAACTGCATGACCGATTCCACCTTAGTTCTTTTAAAGTGTCACAGTTTTTTAGTAAGGCTAATAAATGATGCTTAATAAACGGTTTGTGTGCTTTGGAAAAGGCTTATAGTGTTCAGAATGAGCTAGCAACTTATTTCTCCTTTTTTCACTGGTTATCACATTCTATTAGACACTGGCCCAATTTTTAATACAGAAGGCTCTAAGACTCCTTTTTTTTAAAAAAAAAATTTTTAATGTTAATTTTTTGAGAGAGAGAGAGCACAAAGAGGAGAGGGACAGGGAGAGAGGGAGACACTGAACCTGAAAGCAGACTCCTGGTTCTGAGTTGTCAGCACAGAGCCCGACACGGGGCTAGAACTCACAAACTGTGAGATCGTGACCTAAGCCAGAGCCAGACGCTCAACAGACTGAGCCACCCAGGCAATCCCCCTAAATACCTCTTTTGTCTGACCAATTAGCTATGTGGAAAGAAGCAAGGTTTCCTAGTATCTAATGCCTGTATAACACTTCACAGTTTATTAAGAGTTCACGTTCATTATTGTATTTAATACCCATAAAAACTCTGTTGTAAAGTAGATATTGTCTCCACTTTACAAATAGGAAAGATGTAAATTAGTTGTATCAGTCATGACAAATGATACCTGTTCAAAATTGAATTCAGTGTCTTTCCACAAAAGCTGTTGCCTCCGTTTTGGAGTCTTAATTCAGTGAACACAAGGCGCTGATCCATCTGCGTAAGCCCGAAATCTAAGAACCAACCCAACACTCTCATCTCCTCTCTCCATCACTCTTATAATTAAGTCTTTATAATAGGTTCTCCAAATTATCTGTCAAGCTCATTCTCTCAATAAAGTCCAGATATCTGTTTCTGGCAAGATGTCTGGAGAAACTGTGTGAGAAGAGAGCACATAAAATTCTGAATAAAACAAAACAAAACCAACCAACCAAACAAACCAACCAAAAACACTTTTTCCAGTACGTAGCTAAACTGACAGCAGAGTAGTAGAAGTTCAAGGAAACTGAGAAGAAGACAAAAGTAGGAATCCAAACAGTACCAAGCTCCTGAGCTGACATTTGGCTGAGACCATCTAAAAACTCAGTGACCTAGAACTTGGATTCTAGTAAGTATCACATGCACTCAGACAGGGGCCCTGTGGCCTAACGGAGTAAGACGTTGTATGAAGGCTCTGGCATAAAGCTGGGACCTACAAATGATAAGAACTTCAGTGCAAAAACAAAGTTAAAAAACAAAAAACCAAAACAAAACTCTTGCCTCATAGAGGAAAATGATAGTGTTAACTCCCTGCGTCACCTTTGTCTCTTAGTAGAGTGGGAAAAAAATAAAAATAAAAAGCACCATAAAAGAATTCCTAATTACAAGCCCACCTTCAAGCATGTGTTTGCTTGATTTTGAGACTTTCTCCACTCTATTCCATGGTGAAATAAAGATAACAAATACAAGAAAGTCAGAGGCTCCAGAATATTCATAAAGTGTGACATCTTTGGTCTGTAGTAACAAAGCCTCTTCCACACAGGCAGACTGGAAGGGATGAAGTAAGTCCTCTGCGCATGGTGGCCAGCGCATGGAAGACGGTAATTGCGAAGTTCCTTCTTCCTTGGCTACCCGGCTCTAAAGGACTTGCCGCCTTCGCTCACTGTTTAACCCAACCCATCCCTTAGTCCTGTCGCCTGCTTCTTTAGACCACAAGCCTCCAGCGGTCTCTACTGGGTTGTTCAGAGTATTCAGTAAATATTGTCTTCGTAGCACTTGGGACTCTGACAGCACTGATGTGAGACTGTTTAAATCAGACAGTGTAGTGGAAAGAATATGAAAACACTAATCTGAAAAGATCTGTGTATTCCTTTGTTTATTGTAATATTATTTATAATAGCCAAAATATGGAAGCAGCCAGTGTCCATTGATAGATGAATGGATCTAGAAGAGGTGGTATATATATGTATATATATATATATATTACTGAGCCATTAATAAAGAATGAAATCTTGCCATTTGCAACAACATGGATGAGTCTACAGGAAATAATGCTAAGTGAAATAAGTCGTATCGGAAAAAGACAAATACTCTACGATTTCACTCATATATCGAATTTAAGAAACAAAACAGGGCCACCTGGGTGGCTCAGTTGGTTGAGAATCTGACTCTTGATTCTGGCTCAGGTCATGATCCCAGGGTCACGGGATCAAGCCCTGTATCAGGCTCTGCACTGAGTGTGGAGCCTGCTTAAGATTCTCTGTCTCTCCGTCCCTCTCCCCATTTGCACTCTCCGTCTCTCTCTAAAATATATATAAAAAAGAAACGAAACAAATAAATGGTGAAAAGAAGAGATTAAAAAAAATAGGCCCTGAAATATAGAGAAAAAATAGGCCCTGAAATATAGAGAACTGGTGGTTACCGGATAGGAGGTGGGTGGGGGATGAGTGAACTAGGTGGTAGTAATTAAGAACACACTTATCACGATGAGCACTGAGTAATGTAGAGAATTGTTGAATCACTATCTCGTACACCTGAAACATAACACTGTAAATTAGACTGGAATTAAATAAATAAATAAACAAATAAAGGGTGGGGGAAGAAAACAAGAGAAAACAAAAATCAAACAAGGTAGTTAGTTGTTATACCATAAAGACAACTCAAAATGGGCAAAGCATTCACTTTTTTCCTAGTTTCCCCTCCTGTTAATTTCCTCCGTTCACTTTAGGAATGATCGTTATTACAACTCTGCCTTAGTGTGGAGTTTCGGATAGAATAAGCTTTTAAAAATTGATTAAAATATTGACAATAAAGATTGTGCAGCAAAGTGAAACTGCCTTATCTTCCAAACCTAAAAATCAATTATCGTTAATTTTGAACATCGAATTTTTTTTATCCAATACAGCCATCTGGATGACAATAGTTACCACATGTCCAAAAAACAAATCGATACATTATAATAAGTGAAAATAGTTAAAGGGATAGTTGATTCTATTACTTTTTCTACTTGGGAACTAGTGCAAGAACAATGTATGGATAACCTTCAATGCCTCTACAACAGACTCAATATGATAAAAGTTGAAACACATTAAGTTAAATCCTTGGAGGAAATAGCAAGGCATTAAAATAACAGAATCAGATAATTTTCTAATATGTGAATCATGATAGATACATAATATCAGATAGTGACTATTGACATAAATTATAGTTCCATTTTTCTTTGAATAAGATCAAATTATAACTTCAGTAAAAATTTCTTGAAATAACAAGCATAGATACATCTGATCTCTAGCTGCTTCCATAATTAAGCATGACAAAACAAAACACTTTAAATTATCAAACATATAAAAAATGTTATTTGTTACTGTGATTTTTTAAGCCTGCTACTTGGAAATGTTAAAACAACACTTAAAAATTACATCAAAATTAAGAGGTACCTGGGTGACTCAGTCAGTTAAGCATCTGACTCTTGACTTCAGTTCAGATCATGATCTCATTGTCCGAAGTTTCGTGAGTTCAAGCCAGACATCCCGCTCTGTGCTGACAGCACTGAGCCTGCGTGGAATTCTGTCTTCCTCTCTCTGCCCCTCCCCCACTGCGCGCGCGTGCTCTCTCTCTCTCTCTCTCTCTCTCTCTCTCTGTCTCTCAAAATAAATAAAAATAAAGTTAAAAATTACAACAAAATTAGATATGAAATATATCAGCTGGGAACTGCATTCAGCTGCATGTAACTGAAAACCCAGTAATAGTGGATTCGACAAGATAGTTTATTTTTCTCTCATGTTACAGGAAGTCCAGAACAGATACAGTAGCTCAAGAACTTTACTGCCAACGTCTTTGGGATTCTTTTGGCCAAGCTTTCAAGGGTAATCACCATCAAGGAACCGGTTAGGCAGAAAAATTGAGGAAGGGAAAAAGGCAAAAGGACCCACAACAGCTAAGCCAACCCCTGTCAGTGGCTTTGCTTAAAGCCCAAATGACTCTGGATTTGGATCATTGACCAGAACTGAATCACGTGAGCATGCGTAGCTGCCAAAAAACCTGGCAAATTTTTCATCTGAACACATTGCCACCTCAAAGTCAAGGTTCTGTTATGAAGGGAAAAATGGATGATAGATATTAAGTAGGAAACTAGCAGTTTCAGCCACAACTTGATATTTGATATTCCACAAGCTAGGAAATTTACAAACTATATGGATGGATTGAAAAATAAAAAGTGGAATGGGATGGTTTCAAAATGGAAAACAGTGTTCTTTAAAAATCCTTTTCAGGGGCACCTGGTTGTCTCAGTCCGTTAAGCACTGGACTTCAGCTCAGGCCATGATCTCGCGGTCAGTGGGTTCTAGCCCCAAGTCGGGCTCTGTGCTGATAGCTCAGAGCCTGGAGCCTGCTTCCCATTTGGTGTCTCCCTCTCTCTATGTCCCCTCCCTGGCTCATGCTCTGTCTCTGTCTCTCTGTCTCTCAAAAATAAACAAACATTAAATAAAATTTAAAAAAAAATCCCTTCCAGTACAGAACAACTGGATCCTGCATGCGACATAATTCTGAATGCAATGCCGAGCTCACGGGAAGTAAAGGGAATCTCTAACGGCAACACCGCCCTTCCCCTACCAAAAAAAGCTGGAACTGCAACTAGGGTGTTAAAAAGTAAGCTAACAAGGGATGCCTGGGTGACTCAATTGGTTGAGCTTCTGACACTTGATTTCAGCGCTGGTCATGATCCCAGGGTCATGAGATTGAGCCCTGAATTGGGCTCTGCACTGAGCGTGGAGCCTGCTTAAGATCTTTCTCCCTCTACCTCTGCCCTTCTCCACAACTCACGCACTCTGGGGCACCTGGGTGGCTCAGTCAGTTAAGCATCCGACTTCGGCTCAGGTCATGATCTCATGGTTTGTGAATTCAAGCCCAGTGTTGTGCTGACAGCTTGGAGCCTGGAGGCTGCTTCAGATTCTGTGTCTTGCTCTCTCCCTGCCCCTACCCTGCTTGCATTCTGTCTCTCTCTTACAAGACTAAATAAGCATTAACAAAAAAATTATAATAATCAATTAATTAAATTAAGCAAACATATAAGGGGTGTTTGTCTGAGGTCCAAAACCAGCACAGCACACATGAAACTCAGCCCCTTGCCAGCAGCCAGTTCAAAGAGCTCAATCACAGCTTTGGATTGTAACCCTGGTCCTGGAAGGCAGCTGAAGTGGCCCCAGGTCAGTAGTGTCCCTGACTTCAACAAGAAGCAAACATAAATATAGCCAGAGGAAAGAATTGCCAACTTAGGCCTTCAGGTTGTCCCAGATTAAAATCAACCAAGCATGAGATCACCATAACAAACAAACAAATACACGCAGAAATGGCCTAATAGTTACACAGGCACAACCCCCTCCCCAACACACAAAATCTACAAATGATTCGTCACGGTAACAGATTAAAGACAAAAAAGTACATCGTCATCTCATTATTTGCAGAAAAACATCTCACTTACCATTTATGATTCTAAATATACCATGCAACTTATAAATTCTCTTATCATTTCTAATAACTTTTCTGTGAATAATTTTGGCTTTTATAGGACAATCATATTATCTATTATATAATTCCTTTCTATTACTAAGAGATTTTGTTGTAATCATGAATCAGGGACAAAACCATGAACTCTTAAGAATAAATTAAAAAAGACAAGCAAACCAATAGAAAAGTGGGAATAAGATATGAACAGGCAGTTCACAGACAGGAAAGCAAATTGTGAATAAATTTATGCAATTATTTTTAGCCTCATTAATAATCAGCTAATTTCACAACTAATCAAATACTCTAAAGAAACTTCTGTACATATGTACCAGAAAATGTATGCAAAAATATGAATAGTAGCATAACAACAGGATATTGTGGACCAGCTCAAATGTTTATCAGCGGAACAGTTCTGTAAATTGTTACATATTCACCCAATGCAATGTTTTATGGTAGTGAAAATGAGCAAACTATAACAAAATGCAGAATCATGGATAATTTCAGAAATAGAGTATCTATCTATCTATCTATCTATATATTGCATATATTTTTTTTGCATGTTGTAAATACTCATTTTAAATTATAAGTGTGAATAATTGCTTGTGTACCCTCTCAGAACTTATAACTGGGTGTGTATTGAGAGAGGCAATGGACCCTCAGCTGTGCATTTTTGCTGGTGTGCCAGGAATGCAAGGCCATTTAGCAGGGCCATTGCTCAGGATTATCTTTGCAATGAGCGACCTTGAGGACTGAAGTAGCATGTTTCCCTGGAAAAGGAGCAGGCTTGCTTCCACATGATAAAAAAGCTGTAAATTCCTCAGCCTGGTATTCTTTGCCTATGAGGCAAACCTGCTGTGTGCATAGCAGCCATGTGGCCCCTCAGCATCCCTTCTATGAGATCTGAGTCAAGAGGAATCAATATGATGTCCATATGGACACTCCAGCTCCTGCTGTACCATGAATACTAAAGCCTTTCATCTCTGACCCAAGAGTCTTGTGTCTCCTGCCAGCATCCACTTAACCTGTAAAGTTGGGTAAAATTGCAGACACTTCATGGACCTTGCCATAAGTTGAGAGACTAGAAAGACTTCAAAAGACCCTGACCCTGTTGAGTCACTAACTAGCTCTCTTGACTTGGACTGTTCAGCAACCTCTTCAGACTTTTTGTTCTTTTTATGTAAAAGGAGAAAATTGAGGTAAATAGACTCTAATAGCCCATGATTCTATGTTGTGTGAGTACAGCAAAACTACCCTGAGATCTAGAGGGAAGGCATTCATGCGGATAAAACAGAGCTTGTAAGGAGGAACAGTGGCTCTTTTACTATTTCACTTCGCAAGCATCTGAATCTTCTATCACGGAGTGCTTTGGTGGTTGGTGCTTCTCTCCTCTCCCTGCCTTCCTGTATTTTTCTACGTGTGGTACTGAAGTAATGGAAACAATAAAATATGGCAATGTGCGAGCCATTTAGGGCCATTTTCCTTTTGTGCTCTTCTCTGTGTTGCAGGAGCTAGAAGCCTGGCTTCTCTGTTAGATTCCACCAGTGAGAGGCAATCACGTGAGGCTGGAAAGCAGAAGAGAGGCAGAAGCCATTACCATTCCTGCAGCAGAGCAAGGCAGGCATAGGGCCCTAGCAGACAGTAGAAATGAAGTTTCGTCAGCCACTGTCAGTTACTCTTCTGAGAATTACTCATTTCAGCACCACGGATGACAGATCATCGGTGGTGGTTTCTTGTGGTTCCTTCGGTTTCCAGATTTCATGAGAGATGGTTTTCCTCACTTTTGCTCCCTCAACTGTGTTTTTGTTTCGTTTTGGTTTTTGCTTCTAAGATGGTTAATACTCTGCCTGCTTGACATGCCTGCAATGGTTTCCCCTGCCCTGCCTGAATCCTGCCTGATAACAGAAGGTAAAAATTTTTTTTTTTTAAAGTTTATTTACTTCTGAGAGACATAGAGACAGGGTGCGAGCAGGGGAAGCGCAGAGAGAGAGGGAGACACAGAATCCGAAGCAGGTTCCAGGCTCTGATGAGCCATCAGCACAGAGCCTGATGTCGGGCCCGAACCCACAGACCATGAGATCTGACCTGAGCTGAAGTCGGCAGCTCAACCGACTGAGCCACCCAGGC
Organism: Paguma larvata; assembly: GCA_030068075.1. Lineage (NCBI taxonomy): Eukaryota > Metazoa > Chordata > Mammalia > Carnivora > Viverridae > Paguma > Paguma larvata. Next base: position 80,987,612 of record CM057823.1, read on the forward strand.
GCCCCGGTAAATTCTGATGAAAATTTACTCTAAATTGGTTTTAGTTTCCCCCTTCATTGTGAAAACGTTAACAGTAAAAACAGAACTAAAGATTCTATTAAAATCTATATCCATATATGTTGGTTATTTGCTGCCATAACAAATTACCACAAACTTAGTGACTTAAAACAGCACATTTTTTAACACATTTAAAAAAATTTATATCTGTATTTTTTAGTTATGATTGACTTTGTTTTATTTTGTTTTAAGTTTTTTTAATGTTTATTCATTTTTGAGAGACAGAGAGAGAGACAGAGCGTGAGGAGGCGAGGGGCAGAGAGAGAGGGAGACGCAGAATCTGAAGCAGGCTCCAGGCTCTGAGCTGTCGGCACACAGCCTGACGCAGGGCTGCATCTCATTGACCTTGCATCTTACAACTTCATAACCTCACAGCTCAGGTCACGATTGTGAGAGCTGAAATCAAGAGTTAGATGCTTAACTGACTGAGTCTCCCAGATGCCTCAGGGCTGTATTTCTTGGTAGAGGTTGTAGGGAAGAAACTTTTGCAGGTTAATTCAGCTTGTTGCTTCACTTCAGTCCTTGTGGCTGTAGACTAAGGTCCTCAGGTCCGTGCTGGCCATTATGGGGACGCCGGTCTCTGCTCTTTGAGACTGCCCACATTCACTCTCATGCCTTCCATGTGGCCTCTCCAGTGACAGACTCAAGGGATTATCTTTCCCACATTTCTCATCTTCCTGCATCTCTGACTCCAGCCAGAGAAGGCGCTCTGCCTCATCCAGCCAGATAATCCAGGATAGACTCCTTAGCTCAATCAATCTTTAATAGGACCTGCAAAGTCCCTTTCACCAGGTCACATAACATACTCACAGGTTCCCAGGATTCCGTACAATCACCCCTTGGGGTAGGCTGGGGTGGTCTGCCTGCCACGCCATCTAAAAATCTGAATGTTGTTTGTTATCTCTTCTTCTTGAGACAGTCTCATGTGAAACCTTAGGCTCTGCCTTGATTGTGGCAATCTTCCTTAACTCGGTATTTTGGTGTTTAGATACTCCCTTAGGTAGGAGCCAGAGAGGGAGAGATGGAAAGGAACTACCCAGGTAAGGAGAGCAACAATAACAAACCAGATCCCGGGTGACTTCAGAGAGCAAGGACTCCAAGAGTGATCATGAGCAGATCTGGAAAAAGAGTGTATCAGCCTATAAAGGTATCACTTGAATGATTTCGTTCTTAAAAATTAAGATACAAGACCCACTTCTTCCCTTCCCCAGCAATTACACATTAATTCTTTTAAACTGAGCAGCCTCCCTTCCAACACACACATACACACGCAATGGAAGCGGCCAATATTGGGAAATATAGTAATTTCTTAAAATCCATGTTTTGCCCAAAGCCTGATCTGAGGAGAATGGGGAACTTGGGGTTGCTTCTTGGGGTCTGGAAATTGAGAGGTCATTCATCGGGCTGTGAGGATATCACCAATTTTCTTGTCAAATAAATAAAATATGTGTCTAGCTTTATAGTCATAGGAAATATATTCCCTGCTATTTTGCTCCCAAGAAGAACTATTCCTCATCATAATGGATGCCCCCTCACACATAAACCCTGAAACATATTTGTGCTTTGATGTGGAACAAAAATATTCACTAGAAGGATGACTGACCATTTTGTCCTGGCTTTATAAATTCATCATCTTTCTCAATAATAGAACAATTTTTCCTCTCTAATTTTGTCCTCCCAGACCCAAGTCTCATCCTTTCTGTTTCCTTTATTACCTATAAAGCGTAGTCCAGAAAGGGGAAAATGAAATATGCAGAGATAAATAATAGCTTGAAAGAAACGTCTATTTTATCATCTCAGATCTTTTGGTTTCTGAGCATTATTAAAAAAAATGGGATATGAAAAATACTGTAAGGGAAGCATTGTAAGGGAATAACCTATATACTTGTACTAGTCACTTAGGGTATGGCAGAGCTACAGAAACTCAAAACGATTTCTTAACACTTGAGATTTATATTATACAATAAATGCAGTGAATTTCAATTTCAATTATTGGTTAAAAATATTCATCAAGTATAGCCTCTGGTTAATATTCTAGTCTTGTGTCAAATGACCTTAAAAACATGTCAATATTTATTTGATGTAAGATCATTTTAAGAATGCTTGTCCCAAATGGGTTGACTGTGTTTGGAAAAGACCTCAAGGCATGCATTTATAGGAATATATCAGATGGCCTTGCCAAAATTCTGCACTTAAAAATACCCCTGGGTTTTGCTTATATGAAAAAGGTCCTTTAAAATAATAAATGGTCTTAGCTTGTGGCCACACTGAGATTAGAACACTCATATCTCTGACCCTAAAAACATTTATCCGTATTCTACCAAAGACTGAGGACCTCAGCAAGTATAAAATATGCAAAAGAACATAATCATAACCTTTATATATATATGTTTAAGTTTATTTATTTTAAGAGAAACAGAGACAGTGCAAGTCGGGGAGGGGGAGGGGCAGAGAGAGAGGAAGAGAGAGAATCCCAAGCAGGCTTCATGCTGCCAGCTCAGAGCCTGTCATGGGGCTCAAACCCACGAACCATGATCATGACCTGAGCTGAAACCAAGAGTCAAAAGCTTAACTGACTGAGCCACCCAGGTGTCCCTATAACATTTATATTTGTATTACAATTTGTAATATATTGAGAATCCCACCTTAGTTCTCTTATTTGGACAAGATATATGTCAAGTTTGTCACTAAGAGTCCCAAGAACTATTTCAGCTCTGTCACCAACAGCAACCTCAGTTTGTCTCCTTTAAAATCTCCACCTTCAGGGGAGAATATAGATCAATTTTAATAGCACATATTCATAGAACAGGGAGGAGATGGGATGGGCAATATTTGTACTTATTAAGTGTCTACTTTATGTTAAGTACTAATTTTGCAAAGGTGAATAGATAAGGCATTTTGTCTTTTTGTCTAAAAACAACAAGAAGCTAATGAAGACATTTTAAACAAGGCATATAGATTATCATAATTACTTTTTGCAGAGATCTTTCTGGGTACAGGAGGAAGATATCTCCCTTTCAATTTTCACATCCAGTAAACTGTAAGTCGTCAGGGATGCCTAGGTGGCTCAGTCGGCTGGCCGTCTCACTCTTGATTTCAGCTCAGGTCATGATCTCACCGTTAGTGGGTTCGAGCCCTAAATCAGTGTGGAGCCTGCTTGGGACTCTCATTCTCTCTCTCTCTCTTTCTGTCTCTTTCTCTGCTCCTACCCCAGTTGCACTCTCTCTCAAAATAAATAAATGAACTTGAAAAAAATCATAAATTGTCAGTAATAGCTCCTACGTGTCACCTCCCATTTCCCTCCTCACGGCTTCTACGTAAACTCAGGTTTTTCGCTTATTCTCACCTGGGAGAGTCCTGGCGAACAATGTCCCTGTTTCCAATCCTGTCTACTTGCATCCCGCCTCCAGCTGCAGCAAGACTGATGCTTCGGGACTACAGCCTGCTCATACTGCTTCTCTATATTAAATGGACCTCACAGGTTAGAGTGAAGTCCAAATTCCTTCCCACACTGTTCAGTTCCTGAAGTTTCGCATTTTACAGGGTATCACCTTGGCTTGGCGTTCTCTCCCCCCTCTCCCTGGGCCTCCTACCAAGCCCCACTCATCCTTACAAAATTCTTGACAGAAATGTTACTCCTCTGAGAAGAGATAGAGAAGGCTATTTTTTTTTTCTTCAGTGTGTTCAGAATTGCACACTTCTGTTCTCTCATGATTAGATGCCAGGAAGACATGCGCTGACTTGTGGCCGTGTGGCCATATGGTGACTGACTGGCCCAAAGCCACGGCTTTCCTTTTCCATCAGCCTTGCCTCTATCTACCTCAGAACCACTGAGGTAAAAGTAAAAGTAAAACTGAACAAAACAAAATCTCCCCTGAAGGTACTCCCAAGCTAACTTGCAAAGGTGCAAAGAAAAGACCTTGAAAGTTTTAGGAGGGCTGAGAACAACCTTTCCAGACCTGGTGCCTTTGGGTCTGAAGTAAATTAGACAGAAGTGATCCTTGTCTGCCCACAGGCTGGCATCTGGGGAAATGGTGACTAGGACATAATTAGTTCTCAGTCAGTCACGCAGAATGATCGGAGTCCACACTTTTCATTATAATCACATATTTTTGTCTGCACAAATGTGCCATGATCGTTTTTAACAAAACAAAACAAAACAAAACAAAAAATAAACAAATGAAAAACTGCTGAAAACAGATTCAACCAAGTGGTCATATAGTCAAAATGTATATTATGAAATGAAATTGGGAATAAATCCTTTGGCATTTCCAAAGGAAACATGAATTCTCTTTTTAAATGCATGCCAAACAGCATACTCTTGTTGTAAGGATTTATTGCCACTATATTCTCTACAGCCATTTCATTTTATGGAATAGTTTACAATTGCAGAGTAAAATATTATTGTTTGATAATTTGGAAGTGGTCTGACCCCTCAGGACTTATGAATATATTTTTCTGTCACTATATACTTAATAACTTTCAGAGTTTTCTCCTAAGACAAACCCTAATGAGAGAACATTTGACTGCAGACAATAAAATTTGTCAATGTTATAAAGTAATGAGAATAATTTTCTATGTAACACACAAAATGATTTTGAAAGCATTTTCACAAAAAATTGCAAAAATCTTTTACATATTTGCAGGATACTTTATATATTTTAGTTTTTTAAAAATTTATTTTGAGAGAGAGAGAGTATACAAGCATTAGCAGGGAAGAGGCAGAGAGAGAGGGAGATAGAGAATCCCAAGCAAGCTCCTTACTGTCAGGGTGGAGCCTGGTGGGGTGGGAGGGAAGTGGGGGGATTGATCTCAAGAACTTCAAGATCATGACCAGAGCCTGAGCCAAAATCAAGAGTCTAGGGCTTAATGGACTGAACTACCCAGGTGCCTCTTCAGGATATTGTAAATAAGAGTATAACCCCCTCCCTGAAATTAATTTGAAAAATAATCATTTTTAATGAATTTCTATAATATTTTTAAACAGAAGTTTTACTTTAAAATACTACGATTCTGACTAAACTCTGGTTGTGTTTAAGACAAGAGTGATTCCAACAGTTTAGTGGACTCTTGGCTATTATTTCTTTTTTTTTTTTTTTTTTTAATTTTTTTAACGTTTATTCAGTTTTGAGAGACATAGAGACAGAGCATGAGCAGGGGAAGGGCAGAGAGAGAGGGAGATACAGAATCTGAAGCAGGCTCCAGGCTCTGATGAGCCGTCAGCACAGAGCCCGATGTGGGGCTCGAACTCACAGACTGTGAGATCATGACCTGAGCCGAAGTCGGCCGCTTAACCGACTGAGCCACCCAGGTGCCCCTTGGCTATTATTTCTATCTGCACAGGAAGTTCTCTCATCTCTCTTCATAAACAATAGGACGTGCTCTCCTGATTCCACTTGGTCCAGGACTTAAATTCCCTAATAACAACGAGATGCCCAAACAGGGACCATCAAGGTTTTCCCTAGGATTCTGAGTGAAACAACAAGCAAACAAAATAACTTTCTACGGGGGTCTCTAATATCAAGTTGTTGGTAGCCATCTTCCAAATTATTAGTTTTTAAGTTTATTTATTTAGTTTGAGAGCAAGGGAGAACAAGAGTGCATGCACGAGCAGGGGAGGAGTAGAGACAGAGGCAGAGAGAATCCCAAGCAGTTTGGCACTGTCACCATAGAGCCCAGTGTGGGGCTCAAACCCAGGAACCGTGAGATCATGACCTGACCTGAAACCAAGAGTCGAAGGCTTAACAGACTGAGCCACCCAGGTGCCCCTAGCCATATTACGAATTATAAAGAGAGAATCTACCTGCAAGATGAAGCCAAGCAGAGACTGAGAAAGACAGAGAATGAAAGAGAGAAAGAGAAAGACAGAGATTAAAAAAAAAAAAAAAAAACAACTCTTGATGAGGTTGAGTCTCTAAATTATGAAGTGTTGAAGGCTTTGGCTTCAAGAAGAAAATAAGAGCAGGTCTGTACCCATTTTCTCAGTTTCATGCAGGCATTGGGGCAAAGCATCTGCAGATAAGAAATGAGAAAGGTGACCCGGTCAAATGTTCTAGGAAACGCTTGAATGACCTTTCGGAAAACACACCAATGATATTTACTAGGAGGAGAATCTTCATCTATGACTTTAGAATGTCTTTAGAAGGATGTTCTCAGTCTATGTAGAATCACTTATAGTAAACAAATCTGGAATCCATGGATTTATGGGGCATAGTTTCCTGGAAAATCTCATGCAAGCTATGTAACTATTTGGGTACAAAACATTTATAATTGAACAACATTCTTTTGTGTAAGTAATACAGCCTCGTGCATTATTTATAGAAATCGTATGTAATCTGAGCCAGAGTACATCCAGATATGATAACAAAAGATGCGTAGACCTGCATTGGGGAGGGGGTCCCAAACATTTCCCTGTATCTTGAAAGTTTCCTGCGTGCTGTTCTTTTGTAGTCAGCTATCCACCAATCCCAACGCCTGGCAACTATTATCTATTATTCTCTGTCCCCCAAATTTTGCCTTTTCTAGAATGTCATATAAATGAAAACATACATTATGTGTCCTTTTGAGGCTGGCTTCTTCCAATTAGCAACGTGCATTCGAGATTCATCCCCGTTATTGAGTATATTAGTAATGTGTTTCTGTTGCTAAGTAGTGTCCATTATATGGAGGTATCACAGTTGGTTTATCCATTCATGGATGGAAGGACATTTGAATAGTCTCCAGTTTTTGGCAACTAATAATCAGTGCTGTAAACTTCCGTATAAAAGCTGTTACATAATTTGAAAGTTCTCATTCTATTGGATAGAAAGTAGATTGCTGGGTCATACAGTAATTAAATGTTTAACTTTATGAGAAACTGACAAACTAGCACTTGGTGTTATTGGCGGGGTGAAGGTGGAGGTTATTAGCCATTCTAATAGATGTGCAATGGTATCTCACTGACTTAATTTGCATTTCTCTAAATAATTAATGATGTTGAACATCTTTTCATGTGTTTATTCGCCATGCATGTTTTTTCTTTGGTAAAGTATCTGCTCAAATCTTTTGCCCATTTTTAATTGGGATGTTTGTTTTCTTATTGTTGAGTTTTGAGAGTTCTCTGTATCTCTGGTCATAAAAATCTATGTAAGATATCTGATTTGCAAGTATTTTCTCCTGGTCTGCAACTTGTCTTTCATTGTCTTTTATAAAGAAAAATTTTTAATTTTGATAAAGTCTAATTTATCTCTTTTTTCTTTTACTTTCGTGGATTATGTTTTTAATGGAATAAAACCCTACTTTTGTTAAGCCACCTAATTGCTCTACTTTAACCTTATCCGATAAAATTTATTTTGAAGGTAGAGCCTACACTTGAGATGTTCTTAGCTCCAAACAAAGCAAGGACATTTTTATTGATTTTTTAACACAGATTTGAAATTTCTGAGCTCATCTTCTATGAACCCTTTGCTAACCCCAGAAGACTTCCAGATGCACATTTATTTCTATTTGTTCATGACCCTCTGAACATACCACTGACCCCACTTACCACTTTTTGCTCTTATTATCTGTTTACTCTTCAACCCCTTCAAACTCCGTGAAAGAAGGAATGATGCATTGAATTTCTGTGTAAGCCCAAAGCCCAACACATTATAGATTGTCAAGAAAACTTTATGTAATGAATGAATCTTGCCTCGTGTGAATACTTTAGGTGATCTGAGAGCATTTCTGTGTGAACACAGTGGAAACAGACATAACTGAAAAATCTATGAGTTTATCCCTCATTATGTATGAAAAGGGACAGACAGAGAAGAATGGGTTAATGCCCTGTAAGATGGTTTGTAGTGAATAAAAACAAGTCAAGTCAAATTGCCTTGTTCACCTAATTCAATAAATGTTTAATTAAGCACTTACTATGTGTTGGGCATTCTGCTTGTTTAGATCATTTCTTAATATTCCATCACTTGACTTAAGAAAATACAAATTAGGGCACCTGGATGGTTCAGTAAATTAGGTGTCTGACTCTTGATTTCAGCTCAGGTCATGATCTCACAGTTCAGGGATCAAACCCCAAGTTCGGCTCTATGTTGACAGCATGGAGCCTGCTTGGGATTCTCTCTCCCACTCTCTCTCTCTGCTCCTCCCCCACTCACATGTGCTCTCTTGCATGCTCTCTCTCTCTCTCTCAAATATAAATAAACATGAAAAAAATTGTTAATTCAAATTAAAAAAGGTTTGATAAAATTATATTTAGAGGGGAAAAATACAAGAAACTTTTTAGATTAACTTTCCTTGTTATTCTGAAAATGGTTTGTGCTGCAAAATAAGTTGCAAATATAAAGTGTTAAAAATTTTAAATTAATACATTGAGTCCATTGTACTCTTTATCTTCTCTTAAATTATGAATTAAAATAGTAAGATGATTGGGGTGCCTAGGTGGCTCAGTCAGTTAAACATCCAACTCTTGATTTTGGCTCAGGTCATGATCTCACGGTTGTAAGACTGAGCCCTGAGTTGGGCTCTGCCTTGGGCATGGAGCCTGCTTTAAAAAATTCTCTGTTTCCCTCAACCCCTCCCCACAGGCACATGTCCTCTCTTTCTCTCTCTTTCTAAAAAAAATAAATAAATAAACCCAAAAACAAACAAAAAAATATTGTGATGATAAAACTGCCAAAAAGGGGAGAAATGGAAGCACTCGAGATCAAGAAAATATCTAAGAGAAAAAAAATTAATTTTATTATTGAGTGATTCAAACCAATACTGATATATATTCAAATTAAATTTTGGCAAAAAAAAAAAAACACGTAATGAAGACATTCAAAATTGGATTGCAATTGTGAATTCACTAATATGTTGAGATAATTTTTCATAAAATAAGATTTCAACATGGCATTTGTAAACAGCAAAGAGAAACTGCAACTTGAATGAAAGGAAAGGACACAAAAGGATAAAAGAAAAGTTATTAAAACACTTTATCTTTGGAACAAAACTTAACGAAGCTTTTGATGTCATCTACTGGTCAGAACAAGATAGGTTCATGCGAATGTTCTGAAAACTGGATATGAGTGAAACAAAACGAATTTTAGGAAGTACTGAAGATGAGGAGTAATCTTTTAATTGATCAGGAGATTTTGGAGCAGTGGCCACCTCCCTGGTCCTCCTCCTGGTGAAGCAGATTCTGGGAGAGAGGGGATGAAAGGACTCTGTCACTTGGGCTGAGAAAGAGGAAAGATGAGTCTTCCTTATTAGAAGGGTCAGTGTGCAAAAGCTAAAGGAGATGCCACAAGGCATTATTTTGGCAAAAAGCGTAGGCCAACCATGACTGCAATTCATCACCGATTCCTCAATCCAAAGCTACGCACAGTAGGACAATATAACAGCTGCTTGGAACTGTTTGTTTTAGGAGTTGTAACAAAAAAAGACCAATTCTTTCTAACCTCGTATTTCCACCCAAAAGCCGCTCACGGTTGAAGAGGAGTGTGGTGGGAACGTAGGAAGCAGCTCTGACAGCTCAGACTCTGGAGCCTGCTTCGGAGTCTGTGTCCCTCTCTCTCTCTGCCCCTCCCCAACTTGCACTCTGTCTCTCTCTCAAAAATAAATAAGCATTAAAAAAAATTTTTTTTTAAAAAAAGAAGAAGCAAAGTCCTAAAAACGGGAGTCTGACCTAACTTGGGCGTGCCCTCCCCTCTCTGCTACAGGAAGATTTGACCAACAGTTGCACCCACATCCTCAAAGAGGGAGATGTACCCCTCTGGGGTCAAGGTTCTCTTAGCATAAGAATGGAAAGGATTGCTAGAGGGCAAAAACACCTGCCCGAATCATCACACTTCTCTATATTGTGTATATCGAGTTAATTTCTATTTTGAGGCCCATTCTTCTAGACAGGCAGGAAATTGTATCTGTCATTTCTTGGGGTTTCTCTACCCATTGACTTTTTGCTACTGTTCCGGAGCTTTCTCCATCTCCAAAACATAGGGAAGGAGCACTCCAAATTTTGGTCTACTGTCCACAGAGTTTACTTGGAGAATTCCATGATCTTTGTCCTCGTGTCTGCCTGCTCTTTGTCGTGTCCAGCCTGAGCTTTGCATTTGGAATCTTTCATGAGGTGTCTGTGATCCCAGCTTCCCGGTATGCTGTGCCACACTGAAGGTTGGAAACTTTGTCAGGGAATAAGATTCAGATCCCTCTTTGATTGGTAAAACAGTTAGATTGCAAACCTATCACGATGCAATAGACCCTTTCCAAAAATTGCAGGAAATCTTTCTCCCCTTGTGTTTCTTCTAGACTGTTCTACCTCCACAAATTCACTTAACCTTGCTACCAACTCTACAGACCCTCTGATTATCATTATGCGCTTAGATTTTGAGCAAAGAAAGTCAGGACAGTGCATATTACTAGTGCTTTCCATCCTAACCATACCCCCAACTCGGACCCCACCTCCACCAGTTACTGAGGGAAGCAGAGCAGAGTCAAAGGTCAGCTTGAATGGGGGCAGAGCAGGAAGAGGGCGGAAGGTTTTCAGGGGCATGCTAAAAGAAAAGATGCAGGAAGAAAGCCATATAAATTAATATCTGAAAAGATTATCTAAGCATACCAAGATCAAGGATCAGTGCTACTGGCAGATGGAAAATGACTTGGAATTTGTCCAGGGATAGAGTTTAGAGGCCTTGCAGGGCTCTTTTGCATAATCCCGGCTCAGGTTTCTAAGGGCAGTCTGGGTTCATTTAAAGGGGCAGACACTACATCCGGATCCCTGCCCCTCCTCCAAATTATTTTTACTGGTAACCTGTGAAGGAATCTCTTCTCTTCATTTTTTGGAGGGGTTGATGTGTCTGCAAATGTGCACATGTCTGGAAAGGAGACTTGTAGAGGGCAAGGGTAGAAAAATGCTTATTAATGCTATATTTTATGTCTTCTTTTTGAGTATGTGCGCTTATCTTATATAATGTAGCTAATACTATTATGTCTTTCCAATGTGCCAGGCATATTTCTAAATGCTTTGCATGTTTGGGGGCACTTGGGTGGCTCAGTCGGTTGGGCTTCAGCTCTTGACTTGGCGCCTGGGTTGCTCAGTCAGTTGAGCAGTCGGCTCTTAACTTTGGCTCAGGTCATGGTCTCACAGTTCATGAGTTCGAGTCCCACATCGGGCTCTGTGCTGACAGCTCGGAGCCCGGAGCCTGCTTCAGATCCTGTGTCTCCCTCTCTCTGCCCCTCCCTGGCTCACTCTCTGTCTCTCTCTCCCTCAAATGTAAATAAACATAAAAAATTTTACAAAAAGCTTTACATGCTTTAACTAACTCATTTAATCCTCACGGCCACCCTGTGAGGTATTTACTATGATTCTCCTCATTTCATAGGGCACTGAGGTGCAGGGTTAGGGAAGCAGCAGAGTTGGGATTTGCACCCAGGCAGCCTTGCTCCAAAACTCATGCTTATCGCTACCTTCCATGTGAATTGTGTTTCTCTAAGCCAACGGTTCCTATGCCAGCTCTTTGATCAGTTCTACCTGTACTTAATACCTTCTGCAGGTGAAGGCTCTACGTGATGCTCTAGCGCTGTCTGAGAATAAAGAAGCATGAGTCGGATTCTGTCCCTACCTGAAGCAGCTTACGATTATTATACTGTAAAAGATGGTGGGGTAGCAGTCCTTTTTAGAAAATAGGCCTAAAAAAAGTTCTGTGATTCTCTATTTATAATTATATTAAAATTTGACATTACTAAAAAAACACCTGGCATTCATTAGATAAGAATTTTATGTGGTCCAGCCTAAAATATGAAAATTATATTGGCTATTAAGATTCATTTATGTGTGAAAATTCTGTACATTCGTTAGAATATAAGGCCTAAATGACTAATTACCATATATATGTTTCTCATCCTTTTTCATCAGCCATAATAGGCCAATAAGAATTGGTTCTTCCCAGAATCCTTTAAGCTATTTTTTAATATTATGAATGTATGTAATAGTATACCTCCAGTTTCATTCATAGTAATTATTATAATACATCAAAACCCCCTTTATAAAGGCATTAATGCCAGCTGTGGGTACCTGTCAGATTTTCCAGTTAACTTTCTAGACGCATTTGCCACATTGGACGCATGTAGTTTCGAGTGTACAATATGTGTGTTTCAAACGGCACGTCCAAATGTGAGCAATCCACTTTTGTAAAACCACGGGCTTATGGGAATCAGAATGAAAACGCTCCATTGCTTTTTACAGCCTACACAGATGTAGCCCTTCTTCCTCAGTGGCCATTCTAATTTATCTAAGAACACATTGAGAATAAAATGATCCTCCTTGTCACGTAACGAGGAAGTTTAACAGTAGTGGGGAACTGGATGGCCGGTTCGTATGTATCCACAACCGGGGAACCCACTTCGCCACTGCCTCCCAGCTGAATAATCGCTTCAGGGGCTACTGCCTGGACATCTCTGCGTCCCTCCGTAAGATCCGCATCACTCGGGCCCATCTCCCGTTCTTGCTCCTACACCTCGCTCCATTATGGCACGTTTGGTGACTTCAATAGCGATAATGTCCTGCCAGGCTGGCTGCTGTTACCGCTGCCCCCTGGCAGGTGCAGCCCGAACAGAGTCAGCGGGCATGTATTTGTCACAAGACAGAATCTCTGGGGAAAAAGTTTTGCTTAAAATGTAAGCTCCATGAAGACAGGGATACTGTCTTCCCTGTCCCCATATCTCCAGGCCCAGGACAGTGCCTGGTACATAGTAGGTGCCCACAAATAATAATTATCTTTTTAAGTTTATTTATTTATTTTGAGAGAGACAGAAAGAGAGAGAGAGAGAACCCCAAGTAGGCTCTGTGCTGCCAGCAGACAGTGACAGGGGGCTTGAACTCACAAACCATGAGATCGCAACCTGAGCGGAAACCGAGAGTTGGGCACTTAACCGACTGAGCCACCCAGGTGCCCCTGCCTACGAATAGTTATTAAAGGCATGAAGGAAGGAACAAATTTGCATCACCAGCTAAAACTTCAGCTGTATCAGATCATCAGGGAATCCGTAACAAAGAGACTGAGATGAGGCAGACTTGGTTAAGCTCATAAGAGGATACAGGGACAGAGGCAGGGAAGAAAACAAACCATGGGCATCAGAAATGAACAGATGTGGCAACCGCCTGCTTATTCATTCAACAAACATTCATTGAGTGCTTACTATGTGCCAGGCACTAGTCTAATTGCCAAGATACAATAGTGAATAAAACTGACGAAAATCCCTGCCCTCCCAGTTTACATGACAATACATGGGAGAAAGACAAGAAGTAAGACAGATGAATAAAATATGTGGTTCATTAGATAATGAGAAGTGCTAAGAAGAAAAACAGAAGCAGGAAAGAGTGACATAAAATGCCAGAACAGGACGAACTGACATTTTTAGATAAGGTGGCCAAGGCAAGAATTAGGGACAGGTTGTATTTTAATTACAAACTGGGAGAAGGTGAGAAGTGATCCCTGCAGACCCAGAAGAAGAGCCTTCAGCCAGAGAAAATGGCAAGTGCAAGGGCCCTGAGGTAGGAACTTGCTTGGTGTATTTGACATATAGCGAGGGGAAAGTGTGGCTATCCCAGAGGGAATGAAGAGGAAAGAAGGGGTGGATGATGTTAGAGAGATAAGAGGAGACCACAGCGCTGGCTTAGATATTTGGGTAATTATATATGGTAGAGTTTTGTAGGTGATGGGAGGATTTTGGTTTCTGCCCTGAGTGAGATGGGAAGGAAGCAATTGCTGACTTTCTCTCTCTCTTTATTATTATTTATTTTTATTTTTTTAATGTTTATTTTTAAGAGAGACAGAGAGACAAAAAGTGAGTGGGGAAGGGGCAGAGAGAGAGGGAGAAACAGACTCTGAAGCAGGCTCCAGGCTCCGAGCTGTCAGCACAGAGCCCGATGAGGGGCTCAAATTCACGAACTGTGAGATCATGACCTGAGCCAAAGTCACTTAACCGACTGAGCCACCCAGGTGCCCCCACTGGCTTTCTCTTACACCTCTCACCTTAGAGCCACCCCCCATGCTGTTCCCTCCACCTGGGATGCTTTCTCCTCTGCACTTTCCCGGACCAACGTCTACTCAGCCTCGGCTCTCTGGAGCTTCAGGCCCCTGTCTAACCTATGCCTCCTACGACTCTCAGCCACAGGCATTCGCTCTCCTACCAGCCGTTTTCCTTCAAAGCACTGACCACAAACGGGCATCATATGCTTATTTGTATAATAGCTGTCCCTCTTGCAGGCTATATCTCCGAGACCGTTCCATTTTATTCACTGTTGTTCACTCTGTGTACTTAAGTAATAAGCTCGAGAATATGAACGTGTTTTCCTCTCCTTTTTCTGTGTACACAACTTTCTCTCTGGCTGCCTGAGGTACACAACTGCTTGCTGGAAGTGGAGAGAAGACACGAAGGTTATTACATTAGAAAAGGAGAGAGAATTAAAGAATTAATTTTTGAGGCACCTGGGCGGCTCAGTTGGTTAAGCGTCCGACTTTGGCTCAGGTCGTGATCTCGCAGTTCACAAGTTTGAACCCCACGTTGGGCTCTGTGCTGACAGCTCAGAGCCTGGAGCCTGCTTCCGATTCTGTGTCTCCTCTCTCTCCCCTTCCCCAACTCAGACTCTGTCTCTCTCTCTTTCTCTCTCAAAAATAAAAATAAACCTTAAAAACCTTAAAAAAATTAATTTTCACTCTCTAATATTCAAAATGGGCTTTTTGCAGCAAGGCAATGGGCTTAAAGGGAGTCGGTATTTTCTAAGTCCTTTAGCAAACCGAGAACTGAACACTTAGGATTCAGATCGCTGCTGCTCAAGGGAGGGAGTTGTGATTTTGAGGAAATCTTGACTAGAAAAAGAAGAAAGAGCCCAACGCATGCTCCCTCTGGTTCATGGGGATTTGGGGACGGGAGCGGGAGCAGTTGGAAGCAGGATTGTCTGCAAAACCAGTGAGAGCTGAGGTGCGGCCAAAGCCTCAGAGAAGATGACTGGGCCCGACCAAGGGTACAGGCGAGGACACACTGGCCTTCGGGTTCTGGAACACACTCCGTAGAGCACCCGGACTTGGCACTCTCAGCCCTTAGTGGGCACAAGGCCATGGGACATCCCTTGCCAAGATGCTCTTTAAAAGCTTCATAAACAACATAAAGCATTGCATATGTGGATGGGTGGATGGACAGAGAGAGACTGTATATCAGCGTATTATATAAAGTGTTATATTATACATGTGTGTATTATAAGTGCGGTAATTACTGCTATTATGTTTCTTTTCGTGAAGCACCTTACAGATCCAAGCATGCTGTCTCCCCTCATCATCAAGCAATACCACCTCTCCAATGACACAGATAATCTCTTGACAAGAGCGATGCGGAAATATGAAGAAATGTGCATTTTTGCCTAAGGATATGGAGTATTATCTAAAAGGGCTGTTCAAATGATTGCATAGCAGAGTTTAGGCTTATGAGGGGAAGCAGACCACTTACTGACAAATGTAATACGCTAACTTTGTCTTTCCACATCAGAGGAAACAAATCCGCAAGTTTGCTGCATGAAGAAGCCTGTTTGGGATCCTTGAGAGGCCACGGGGGGCACGTATTTATAGTGCTGACAGGTGACAAACACCCAGATGAGAATTTGAGAGTCCAACAATCTTGATGCCAGGACAATGAAGAAAAATTACGTATACAGGCAACTACAGACAATTAGCAGATGAAAGAAAGAAAGGGGTGGGGAAAAGGAAGTAAGCCTATTTCTTTTTGAAATGATGGAGCCTCCTTCAGCCGGGTGAAGCCTTATGCCAGCAACTCAGGCCCAGGATATATTTCAAAAATTATGCCTTGGAGAAAGAGATCAGACTCCAAGTCTGTATTTAGGCCAGAAAGCATCTTTGTAGCTGATGGATACGAAGCAAAGTTAGGCTGGAGAAATTCACGAAGATAGAAAGCGAAGGCATTCTGGTCTCAAGACATACCTTGGCTGTCACCTTTTTCCCTTCTGGGTCACGGAGCTACAACTGATAAGAACATGGACGTGAATTTGGGTTTGGAGGCGACATCTCATATACCCTGCTCTCATTAAGTAGGAGAGACAGCTCATCCCTAGCTAATCAAGATCGGAGGCTCGCCTTTGTCCACAGGAAGCTCTACCTGCATACCCGGGCTGGGTCTCTGAATGGTCAGTATTGGAAAGCTCAGGCTTTCTTGGATCTCAGCTGTATCCCCACACATAGGAGCTGACCAGTCCTCAAGTTTACCCACCACCCTCAGAGGACCGGGGGGTGGGGAGTGAATCAGAAAGTAGATTCAAGGCAGAAATTTAGCTCTTGTGCTTCGGAAAAAGGGAGACGTGACCCTAAATAAGAGTCAATACCCCTGAGATTGGGGAATTTTTATTACAGAAAAGATCATAATAGGATGTGCTATTTAAAAATATTTTCCAGTTTAGAGTATTGGCCAACCTGTCTTTCTCTACCACTTCCCATCCTCCGTTATAGCTGAGGAATTAGGGAGCCTGAAGCCCTCCCTTCCTGGCCCAAATGTACTCACGATGTTCCTGGAAGAGTAGAAAGGATGAATAACAATAAGGTTCTTCTAGGAACAAGGGATTATAGTAAAGGAGGAATTTGAGGCAGGAGAGGCAGGGATGAGACATGTGTGTCTGTCTCTTTAAGCTTTATCCTAGGTTGGCAGAATTGTGCTAGGTGAGTCCCTGGGAACACTGAGTGTAGGGAGCTTTGCTCTTCTGCACGTCCAGGATTTGGGAAGCAGAGGCCCTGTATCTTTGCAGCAATGTAGACATACCAAAAGAAACTCACCTGCGTACTGTGATCTGAAAACCAAAGGCTGAATTTCAGCTTTCTTAGGGAGGATGAAACCCAGAAGTTTCCACATGCCCTTTGGAGAGAGAGGAAGAAGTAGCTAAATGTTGAGTTACAACCAGAGGTTCTGCCATTGAACTTACAAGGGCAATGGATTAAGGTGGAAACATCCAAACCAGAGACAAATGGAAGGGGCTCAGAGAAGCCAAGTGAGGCTGGGTCAGTCAGGGAGTACCCGAGGCTCAGACCGAGTAAGAGAGACACAAAGATGGAGTTCAGCTGATCTGCAGCACACACCAGCAGAATGGTCAGTGATGGGACCGGTCCCAGCTTAGTGGTCACTACTCAGAGAGAAGCCCGGGTTAGCCGCTTCACAGCCAAGACCAGTGAGGGACCAGAGGTCACTGCATGGATCTCTCTTCCAGCATCAGGAGAATGCAGAAAGGTAAGTACCCTCTCAATGGAACCAGGATGCCACCTCAAGAAGTGGGAGAATGGGTAGAGGGTGTTGAAATATTTCTGGTGGAGCTAGACTTCGAATTGACTGAATACTTACATGAAATAGAATGTATAAAATTAGAAGGAACTGCAATGATTTTAATCGGCAAGTTTAAGTTCAGAATTCTGCCTAACATACCAACTAACTGAGTAATTAGGAGGGGCGCCTGAGTGGCTCAGTCAGTTGGGCATCCGACTTCAGCTCAGGCCATGATCTCACAGTTCATGAGTTCAAGCCCCGCATCAGGCACTATGCTGACAGCTCAGAGCCTGGAGCCTGCTTCAGATTCTGTGTCTCCCTCTTTTGCTGCTCTTTCCCTACTCACACTCTGTCTCTCTCTCAAAAATAAATAAACAGAAATTTAAAAAAATTAAATGAGTAATTAGGTCTACCACCGTGATCACCTAGCCTTATGAAGTGTTTTCCATACTCCAACTGGCTATATATAGGCTTTTCAAGATAAGCATACAACCTCTCTGTGTTCTCCACCCATGAGCATAAAGGGCCACTTCCCTAGGGGTCTTATGCCAAGATAATGCTATGTGGAAATCATTTCCGTTACTACTTGTTTTATTGAGTGTTGCTAAACATTTTAGTCCTTTCGTCAGCTTCTTTTCTTTCCAAAATGATCCATGCAGGAGACTCACATTTAAGTGCTTAAAAAGCCCGGGTGTGGATTGACATGCTTGTCCACCTAAATCCTGGAATAATCAATATAGCAAAAACCTTGAGATGCTAGGTACCTTTCCTTAAGGTCTGCTAGAGCTGGGAGAAACCAGGTAAATATTCAGTCTTCCTATGGTAGGGAAGAGGCTTTCCACAAACTGCATTTCCATTCTCATGGCTCCCACTTTCAAGTTCTTCCCACTGCTGATTATAAAAATACTGAGTCTGTCTGTATAAATATATTCTCCATCACTATGACAAGAGTAGCTCACCATTTATGCCAAATTACCATGCAGCACAATAACAATTATACACATCATTAAGTATGTGTCAGATTAACTTTGCTATATATTTTATTTAAACACTGAACTCGGTTTGGATGAGCACAGTCTTCATATTTGTAGATCACGTCGCATGGACATTTGATGACAGCAGGAAAAAAACTAGAGAGAGCATTTGTATGCAAAAGAGGAAGTGTCATTGAGTGAGTCAGTAAGAATTTCTATGCATGAGTGATTGCCCGCGCCCAATCAAAGAAGCAAACAAAAAGCAGAACAGCAAGGTATCTTCAAGGAGTCAAATCAAGACTACCAAATAAATGAATTTCAAAAAAATTGTTCGGCTTGCAGAACTCATTTATTATTAATTATATACAGATGAAAAAAACTAAATAGTTCAGGTCAACTGAGTTTTGTAGGTAAGCACAATTATAGGAAGATTATACAGATTTGATGGTTTTTTTTCTTTCAGGTGAAAAGTTAGCTCATGAGGTAACTTACTAGCATGACATACTGAATTGTCAACAATTACCAAGAACATTTGTCTGTCTTTTCTTGCCATTCTTGACGAAATGAACTGTGAATCCGCTTGCCCTTCAGGGGCACCCAGTGACTGAAGACACCACAGGTAGTAGAAAGTCAGCGACAAGTTCTGTGCTAATAATTTTGTGATGATTAAACCGAGAGGCTGCGATTGAGTGGGGATGCTAGTATTTGATAACATGATTTTGATTAAAGCGTGTACTTTAGAAAGGCTGGGGGTGAGGAGAGAGTCTATTTCACATTACCTTTTCCAAACATAGTAAAGATAGTGAAGTTCATGGTAACGCCTTTGTGCATCATGCGTCCCAAATCATAAAATTACTGATCATATTTCGTTGGTATACTAAATATCAAATTTATCACAATCTGGTATGAACCATCTACATTTATTACTCTAGGAATTGCAGTACCTGGGAAAGCCTATAGAAAGAAGAAAACTATACCCTAAGGGTGGGGAGAACATTTGAAAATAAAAAGAAAAATATAATCTTTTAAAAATAATACATGTTCTGCCGATATGTTTAGTCTGCCATATAAATGTGTGATTTGCTAAATTGGTGCCAAATATTTTTTCAAGGAAAGGTCAAATGGGAGGTATGGAACCAAAGAGAGAAGGAGGAGCATCTTAAGGTATAAGGAAAATGTCACCGCCAACAATGCAGATTTTGTCCTGTAATAAATGAGATTGCAAAGGGCTGAGCAGGGTCTCAGGTTAAGATCTCCTACAGACTCCACTTCCCTATTTAAAGGTCATTTCTAATCCCCTTCTCCATTTTCCATTACCTACTATAAAGGTTGAACACCTGAATACTCATTTATTTTCCAGCTGGTGCAGCCATGTAACCTAGTTCTGGCCAATAAAATGTAAGGGGGCAATAAAAGAAGCTGGAAAGCTTATGAGGAAGGTTTCGATTTCCTGGCGAAGAGAGACGGGAGCGAGCCGTACACCTTTGCCGCTAGCTGCCCCAGCCACCTGCCTGCCAGTGAACCTGGATGCGTGAGCAGAGGCTACTGGGAGCTGCATCGGTCCTCTGACAGATAGAAGAATCAGAGACGCCAGCCCACCATCCTGACTTTGTGAGCCACTGAACGAACATCAGCAACCACCAACATCCGGATTTCCTGTTAAGGGAGCGATATCATCTGCTCCCGTTCAAACAACGATCAGTGAGCTAGCTTGTGATTTAAAGCACAGGGCATTCTAAATGGATACTGAATTATCAAGATACTTATGAATAAGAGGGAAAAGCCAGCGTGGACGGTCACCAGGGATGACAGCAGAGCCGGTCAGGGTCTTTTGCTTTGTTTATTCAGCTGGGTTTTGTTTCCCAGGAAAGAGTGTAGGTGCACGCATTTGGATTGTAGAACCCCACCTTTCTGACCAGTTGAGCAGACTGCATGGTGGATATCATTTCTGTTTTGTCATACTAAGAGGAGATCATCTGGCTCAAGAGTAATTAGCACTCATTAATCTGTCTCATCTTCTCCCTGCAGCTTTGCATGGAATCGGGACTCAGCAGCAGACGCCGGGCTACTGGGCATCTGAGAGGTTACCAGGACGGAGCTACAGCCTGTGGCCACCCGCAAGCAAAAAGGAAACGAATCTTCCCAGATGCCATTAAACTGTGTTGTGGGGATGGCAGGACGTGAAAGCATCCTTTCCTGAAACCTGAGTGGGGTTTAAGCAGTTGCAGAAGGACACTGCCCTAGGAGTGAAACTCTGTAAACAAGGGAGCATTTGCAAGAAAATAAATTCAACCTTTAAAAGGATATGGAATATTTATACAATCAAATGACTTTTTTCTTTGCAAAGCAAATTGCTATTGAACTCCTTTAAATATTAAATCCCCTTGGCAACGAAGGAAGAACTCCAAAATTCTTAACCTGAACTGGTAAGGAATAATGGCAGTCGAAGATGACTTAATAGAGACAGAGAGGCTCACAAACTCCATTCTGAGAAAGTGAGGCAATATTTACTGATTTATTCACTGGGGAAATACCGCCTGGCTGTCTTCCATCTGGTGCTGCACTGCCCAGACATGGTTCCCTCCCTGTTCGAGCATACAGTCAGGTGTGGGAGAGAAACTTTGAGCGAGTAGGAGATCTTAATATATAATTATAAACTAATTTCTGGTACATATATTTCTATACATATATTACTCTAACATTTTTTTTAACGTTTATTTATTTTTGAGACATAGAGACAGAGCGTGAGCAGGAGAAGGGCAGAGAGAGAGGGAGACACAGAATCAGAGCACAGGCTCCAGGTTCTGAGCTTTCAGCACAGACCCCGATGTGGGGCTCGAACTCACAGACCACGAGATCATGACCTGAGCCGAAGTTGGCCGCTTAACCGACTGAGCCACCCAGGTGCCCCACATATATTACTCTAAAGGAAAGGGACAGAGTACTAAGAAAAATAAAACAGGATCCTAATTCGGAAATCAAAGAAGGTTTCCTAGAGACAGTGGCATTGAGCTCAGACTTGAAAAATGGCTGGGCATTAGAGGAAGAGCGGGGTTAGGTTTCCAGGCGGGAATACACACCTTCGCAGGAACACTTAGGCTGCAAAAATACATAATTGAACCTGAAAGATATTAAGGAACATCGGCATTAAGAAGCAGTTGAAAAGCCTAAACTAGCCTCCACAAGAACTGGACCTGCCCTGGCCCTCAAGAGTACAAGTTCAAAGCTTTGGCTGTACCTCTAGTCTCTTGACATCGGCACCCCTCTCCCCCGTGACCTCCACAGAACTCATCTTCTTTAAGCTGAAGACTGTAAGTGAACAACAAGTGGGCTTCTCAGCTGATGATTTTGAGCAATTGAGAAGTAGCCCCCTCTTTTTTGCCCTAAAATTTCTCCAAAACTTGTTCTTTTGGACACATCTCTCACATGGGAAAAATAGAGAATGTAAGAGAAAATTAACTCCTGCAAATCTAAAGCACAAAGATTACTCTTTGCTACTCATTTAGAAAATTATGATTTTTTTAACCTTGATACAGGTATGGACCTCAAATTAGATAGAAAGCCTCCAATATGCTAGCTGTTAATTCAGCTCTCGAGAAAGCAGTGTGTACATACATACACTTATTTTCCCTATCTCTGTCTCTCTCTCCGTCTCTCTATTTCTCTCTCTCTCTCTCTGTCTCTCTCTCTCTCTCTCTCACACACACACACACACACACACACACACACACACACACACACACACAGAGGTTGCAACAGACATTGAGAAAATACCTATCTAAGTTTCAGCCCTAATAATCCCCAAATAAAGAAATCCTATTTCAGACACTTCTGAAAAGAGAATTTCTACAACCTTTCTAAGAACTACTTTTCATTGTTATAAATATTCTAAAGGCAATCTTTTTTTTAAATTTTTTTTGACATTTATTTATTTTTGAGAGACATAGAGACAGAGCATGAGCAGGGGAAGGGCAGAGAGAGAGGCAGACACAGAATCCAAAGCAGGCTCCAGGCTCTGAGCCGTCAGCACAGAGCCGGATGCAGGGCTTGAACTCACAGACCACAAGATCATGACCTGAGCCGAAGTCGGCCGCTTAACCAACTGAGCCACTCAGACGCCCCAAATTTTTTTAAAGGCAATCTTTTTAAAAAATTTTTTTTAAATATTCTAGAAATCTTAATGAAATCTAGAGATTTTTAGTTTACCTACATCTAATCAAATGACCAGGTTTGTCAGTTCTATAGATAATTTTGGGACAAGATCTTGCAGTTTAATTTGAAAGGGGTAATGTTGTCATGTCTCCCCAAAACTTTGAGTAGCATATTTGCTCTTGCATTAATTATTTATCCATCACCACAACCATCTGAGATTCTTTACAGTAAATAGAACATAAAAGTAAACAAAAACAAACAAATAAAAAGCCCTTTGCTCTAAAGGAGTTATCAGCAAGCACCTCCAGCTCTCCCCAAGGTATCAATTAAATTTGCTGAACAGCTAAGATGATAAAGCACCGGGCCTCCTAATTTATTCTGTTCCATTAATTTTCTTCTATAATGTCAGAGAAAAAGAACAAGAACTGAGTGTGAGGAATAATACACCCAGGAAAGAGAATGTCAGTATGTGCATCAGGATTGTGGAAATTTTCTTAAAGAGAAATTGGCTTCCTGGGGAAGTTTGACATTCCTAGGCAATGAAATGCCCTGTGCCATAGTTTCTGCCCCGATCTTAATGTACATTCGAGGCTGTATCATGAGAAAATAAACAGGGGAGGTCCAGATTACATTCCCACCCCAATGGACCTTATCTGTAATGCCGACCCATTACCAGCCCCTACTATCCTCCGTGGAAACATGGACTTAGGTTTAGGATATATCGGAATGGAGCAGCAAAGAGCCGAGACTAGGCTTTTCCATCTCTAAAGTGGGTTCGCCGGAGGGAAGTAGAAAAATTTCAAAGTGAACATTGTCATCCTCCTTTTCATTCAATTACACACAACGAAGTCCAGGATCCTGCCCCTTTTGTGAGATTCCTAGTTCCGTATGTAACTATAGATTATCATCAATGACATTGGAGAATTAAACTTCTCATGTCTTGTATTTTGTATTAATCCATGACCTATAAAACCAGCAGACACGAGCAGGTTTAGTAGAGAACACTTAGGACACTTAAAAGCTTTGTGCTTGTGACATAAAATGTTGGGAACACAAAGCACTGAATGGGCTGTTGCTTGTTATCAAGATAAAAGACAAGGAAATAGTTAAAAATTATATTCCTTGAAGACATTAAAAATATAATCTGCAGGCTTCTCTGGTGAAGGTTCTTTTTCATCAGATTTTTACCTGCTTGGGCTTTATTGTTAACGTGAGTGAAGGGGCGCCTGGGTGGCTCAGTTGGTTAAGCATCTAACTTCGGCTCAGGTCATGATCTCACGGCTTGTAAGTTCGAGCCCTGCGTGAGGCTCTGTGCTGACGGCTCAGAGCCTGGAGCCTGCTTTGGATTCTGTGTCTCCCTCTCTCTCTGCCCCTCTCCTGTTCACGCTCTGTCTCTCAAAAAGAAACGAACATTAAAAAAATTAAAAAAATTTAAGTGTGAGTGAATGGTAGTTTCTTTAGTGGTGTCCCATCCCAATGGCTGGATGAGAAACTTAGCCTAGTTCTGAGGTTCCATATTCCAAAGTCTGTTTTTGTCGTGGAGCAAGCCGTATACTCAAAGTTAGCTTTTCTCAGTATTAAGTCTGACATCTGAGTGGGATCACCTGACTCCTTTGCTTTATCTCTCATTTGGTTCTGCATTAAAGTGGGAAACAGAGTCACAATGCATGCATTAAGCTCTCTTAAATCCCTATAATGAGTAACACAGAAGGATTTTAGAAACAACGTAGAACGTGAACTTTGCCTTGGATGTGATAGCCACTGATAACATTCTCTCTGTCACCCTTGTTAGCTTCTTACCGCTTGCCACTATCTGCAATTATCATGTTAGCTTATTTGTTTACTTAAACACTCTCTCTCTTCTCTCACTAGAACTCAAGACCCACAATAGTCATGTTGTCCCCAGCCCATGGATGGTACCTGGCTGAATAATAGGAGCTCAACCGGTTTGTGTTGAGTGGAGAGATTAAGCAATTCTCCAGGGTTGCTCAGCTAAGAGGTTTGACCCCAGCACTCTGGCTCTGGACTGAACTAGACAGCCTGCAGTTTTCATTCCCACCTTCGGTATTCTGCCTGCCCCCTTTGCTCAGTATTTTGGCCGCCTTGAGGCCTTCTGACAAGCCTTCTGAAACTAACAAGTTGGAAAACAATCAGCGTAACCAGGATCTTTTGCTCCGGGGCTGGCTTCCATCTTTTGTCAGAAAACTCTTAGCAGAATGTGATTGAAAGGACTTGGGGATTTTACCTCCTGCTGTAGCTGCTATTTCTGAGCCATTGCTTATAACTTCTCCATTTGGGGGTACAACGTTTTTCTTTTATATAAGGTCCCAGGTAACCGATGAGACAACTTCGATTGAAAATTCCATGCAGGAAGGCTATTCTTAGTGGTGCTGTATTCTCTTCCAGATTTCCTGTTAGATCTCTCTGATCTGGGCTCATCTCTTTTAAGGGGGACTTCGCTGCACCCAGAAGGCAGAATAGGTAGCCGTCAACATTCTCCAGTTTCTCTGCCTTTCCCCTAACCCTACAGCCTCTGTCGGCTAATGGTCTGCCTTTCAACATTCAGCAGGGACCATGAACTTTCTAGCCAATAGTATTTGATTCCTTGCCATCCACCACCTAATCACTTCTACCAGGGCAGTAGAACATGCTCTGGTTTGGCCACTCACTTAGGATTCTAGGATAAAGACCAGTTGCAAACAACAGAAGAAATAACTGGCTTTAACAGAATAGAGATATATTTCTCTTTTAAGCAAAGAGAGGAAGATCAGAACTGATAATGCACTCTGTGGTGTTGACACATAGACCTTTGTGTCTTACTGCTCTGTTGTGCGTGGTCCCAGCCCTGCCGTTCAGGATGGTGTCATCTGCTTTGCAGACAGCGGAATGGAAAAAAGGACAAAGAAGGAGAGGCTCAAACAGCACACGACAATTGTCTCTTAAAGAAGGGAACTAAGATCTGTCTCAACACTTTCATGTACACCCTTGTGTGCAAAATTTAGTCAGGTGGCCACACCTAGCTGCCAAAAAGGGTAGAAAATGCCACTTTATTCTGGATAGTATATGCCCAGATAATAACTCTTTTATTATTGAAGAGTGGGGAAATGGGTATTAGAGTCAACTAACACTCTGCCACAGACACGTCTCTAAAATTAAACGTTAGGTAAGAAATACAAATTGTAGAAGACTAGGTATAATAAGACTCTTTTTTGTGTAAAGTACACCCACGCACATGTAGAGACACACCCACGAAACGTAAACTGCATTTATGAAGTCATAAGAAAATGCCGGGGAACATTCACTCCAAATTGATAACAGTAGTTGTCTCCAGGGAAAGAAATGGAATGAGATTTGGGGATTTTAACAGTGAACTTGCACTTTTTATCTAAATATTTCTACATTGCTTAAATTTTTATACTGAGAATGCACTTATTATTTGTATTAACCAAAGGTTTAAGGAAATAAAATAAAGATACCATGAGGCTCCAAGGAGAGGAATAGTGTGCAGTGAATGAGCACTCTATAACCCAGTATAATGGTTAGGCACTGGCTATGCAGCCAGAAGATTCCAACGGTCACTTACCAGCCTTGTTGGCTTAGGCAAATTCCTTGATCTCACTGTTCGTCAGTTTCCTCTTCTGTCAAATGGGCCAAACAATATCTATCTTGCAGAATTATTGTGGGGAACATTTGAAATGATATTTATAAAGCACACAGCACTCGACTCTTTTTCCTTTTCTATGTATTTAATTTTTTTACAGTAAATATACAGCATATGTGCAATGGAAATAAATAAACACATAATCAAAAATTTCTAAAGATACCCAGTATAAAGCCAGTGTGTAAACCATCACTGAAAGTAACAGGCAATCACTGATCGAAGCATTGAAGATTAACTGAAGATAAGGGAAAGCCTTATAAAGGAAATAGAGCCATTATGGGCAAAGCAACTAATACCTGGGAAAGAGAAGGTAGTTAGTCATTGATTGTCGCAAGGCAATGAACTGGCGGAGAGAGCTTTTTCTTGGAAACCGTGCCTTTAATTTTAAAGTAAAATGAATACCCTGACTTTCTTAAACCCAGCTTTTGGCCACAATATAATCCATGCCTGTATGCGCGTGCTTATGCTGGGTATAGAGGAAGGTAACTCCAACCCAGAAAACTCACCTCGGTGATGAGATGATGGGCACATGGCTTGCCAGCTGGTGGGGGTACAGTTGGCTCACATCTCCTCCAGGTATGGGTTTTAAGGTCATTTGGTGAGTATACGCCTCTCAAATCCCTTTGCTCACTCACAGAGCGTAGGAGACATTGCGTAGGTTGGGGGTGACTGAGTGGACTCGATTATTGGCCCCATTTTTTCACCCTTATCCACATCCACGCTCTTGCCACAACCTCGATGTGGAGAGAGTATATTTCTCTGTCCCTTGATTTTTATGACTTACTTTGGCTAATGAAATATAGACAGAAGTTCCAAATTCCAAGTCTGGGTCTCGAGAGAGCTCGCTGACTTTACACTTGCGCTCTCACACCTCTGCCACCAACAGGAGAAGCTCGTGCTAGCAAAGCTAGCCCATGGTCCCCGGAGGAAGATGAGAAGAGTGTTACACAGAGCTCCTCGGCAAACTCAGGAGAAAGGAATAAAAGCCTATCGTTGTATGCCGCTGAGATTTCGTGGCTCTTCACTAGAGAACATTATAGTGGCAATGGCTAATTAAAACATTGATCTTATGTATATGTAAAAAGTACTGTGTACATTATTATGTGGTGTATACTGAAGAACATATAATGAAAATGTGATTTAAGTATTTTAACTCATTCTAAGCAGGAATAGATGATCACAGAAAAAGAGGTAGTTAGGGATGATGGGCATGTACCTACCAGCAATGAGCTTTCCCAGGGGGGTGGGGATAAGTCTGAAACCTGAAGAAAATTATTCCAAAATACAGGGGGATAACTTAACACCATTTAATTAAATATCAGGACACCTGAGTGGCTCAGTTGGTTAAGCGTCTGACTTCGGCTCCGGTCATGATCTCGCAGTTAGTGGGTTCGAGCCCCACATTGGGCTCTGTGCCGACAGCTCAAAGTCTGGAGCCTGCTTCAGATTCTGTGTCTCCCTCTCTCTCTGCCTCTCCCCTACTCGCACTCTGTCTCTCTCTCCCTCAAAATAGATAAACATTTTAAAAAATTAATTAATTAAATATCTACAAAATAAAACTTGTTGTCAACTAGTCAACTGCAATTCAGTTCAGTTGCTTTATGGTTATATGTAAATTGTATTTAATGTGGGATATGGAGACAAACAATTTAATACATTTGATCTAAGGGGGTATGGAGCCTCAAAAGTCAGCATCCATCCCTGTACTAAGAGAAGGTCTTAAAGCAGCCTTGAGAGGTGTGTGGAAACAGATGAACTGAGAGAAAAGCAGATTCAATTGTCCCCTTTCCTATTAGCTCACAGGCAAGCAGTGAGAACCCCTACCTGTCATCAAAAATGGTTTTTTGAAAAAAAAATTTTACAGAATTCACCAATAAGGAGATTCCACTATATGGGTCAATCCTTTCGTAGACCACTGTAAAGGAGGATAATATCTCCCAAGAGACATCTTTGTTCATGAAAAGAGCACCAGAAAGCATGAGAAGATCTAGGGGCAAGTTCCGGTTCTGCTGCACAGTGCCAGCACCGTGCCGAATGGGCTGGATGGAAGGAAGCCTTCCTCCTCCAAGTCCCCCTCCTGCAAGCCAGTCTTGACAGCCTTAGGTTGAAATCCTTCTCCTTGCTTCCTAAACAGACTGTGTACACACTTATCCTAACATTTGCGTGCCTGTATCAAGATTACATTTGTGTAGGACACTGTCGCTTTCTTAAAGAAGGGTTATATCGTATTCCTCGTTGTATCCTCAGCTTCTAGCACAGTGCTTGGTGTATAATATACATTAATAAGTGTTATGTTCTAAAAATCAGGCTTGAAGCTTCATATCTTGGACACAAACTTATCCAACAAAGAGAGAGAGTCAGAGTGTCCTTCTGACACTCCTACTCGCAAAAATCAGGTTCTGACAAGAGTGAATGTTTGATTATTGTCTGGAACACTCTGAAACCGGTTGACATATGAGGTGATTTGCCATTTGCTTCTCACGGCCATTTCCAAAATGAGATTATTTACTGATTGTTTTAGTATACCTGTATGTAAGCCTACCTAAGACTCCCGCTATAATGGATTTTGAAAATCAAAATAAAAGTTATGACCTTCTCTTAGGAAAAATAATCAGAGTTGTTTCTGAAAGCTTTGCAGAGACAGAAAAAAAATCTTTATAGATTTCATTTTTCTAAGCAGAATAGGAGCTATATCACAATAATAGAAATAAGTGTGAATTAAAGGAGTTACTTTTTATTATTTTTTCAATCTGTTGTATAAAAATGGATTTTGGCAGCTCTGATAATCTAGAGGCAATGTTCAGCCATCCGAGCATTATACGGTGATTCATGTCACAATAAAAAATCATCCACAGGTGTAGCAGGACATGAAGTAAATGTCATCTCTATGATAAAGTTCCTCAAAATAACTGTGAAATTACGGGCTACTTGGTCTAAAGTGCGTTTATCAATGTACTGTATATCATCTGATTTATAACTGTTACAAATATTTATAATAATGGAATATATTGTTTAACACGACGAAGCCCGAAAAGGCTCATTAACTCTAGATTTGATTTAGTATCTCCATTTCTTTCCATTTGCAGACTCATGATTCCGCAGTTCTGTAACATTAGCTTAATTATACGAGCAGTGAACCATCCCTAAATCTAGATCCGTGTTTAGTTGAGTGCAAAATAAATATTAATGTTGCGATTCTTATTTCTGAAATGCTTTTCTTAACAAATTCATTCATCTCCTTTATTTTTCTTCTTGGGATTTCAGAACTGCAGCACAAATCGGAAATTGTAGAATCCTGGAATTTTAGGAAGTGAGGACCTTCGAGGTCAGGACGTTAGGAAAACATGTTGAATGCCTCACATGGTAAGCTAAATAGTTCTTGTAAAGGTGTGGAACTATAATTACCTTTATAAATGTCAGAAGGAAATAAATAGCAAATATTGAAAACAAACAAACAATGAAGGTTAGACCTAAAATGTAAAAATGAGTATAATAACAAACAATTAGAGAATTAAGTGTAATAACTTAAAGGCGATCCAAACTCAAATAGATCGCTCAAAGGAAGATGAGAATATCACCGAGTATAAGGAGAAATTTACTCCAAAGGTCTTGGGGCTCAGTCTAGCCCTGTTGTGAATCCCACACCAGACCCGCTCCTTTAAAATGTGGAATCTAGGGGCGCCTGGGTGGCTCAGTCAGTAAACGTCCAACTCGCGGTTTCAGCCCTGCATCAGGCTCTGTCCTGGCAGCATGGAGCCTGCTTGGGACCCACTCTCTCTCCCTCTTTCTCTGCCCCTCCCCTGAGCACACTGTCTCTGTCTCTCGAAATAAAAAAATAAACTTACAAAAATTTTCTAATAAAAAAAGAACATGGAATCTAAAACACAAAACAAACGAATTTATAACACAGAGCAGAAAGAAATACATAGATATAGAAAATGAACTGTCGGAAGGGACTGGGGGCTGGGCAAAATACATGAAGGTGAGTAAGAGGTACAAACTTCCAGTTATAAAATAAGTCCTGGGGATGTGATGTACGGCACAGGAAATCTAGTCAATAATATTGTAATAACTATGTAGGGTGAACCATGGTAACTAGACATATGGTGAGGGTCATCTCATATTGTATTAAAATATTGAATCACTATGATGTGTACCTGAAGCAAGCAAGATGTTGTATGTCAATTATACTTCCATACGAAAATAAATAAATATAACAAGATTGGAAGACTCCCTCCCCCCTGGAAAAAGGAAACTGCCTGTCATGGACTTTCAAATGTAGACGGAGAAAAAAATTGTTTTTAAATTAAACATTAACCTTCTTATTGTGATTCTTAGACCTTTTCCTGCTAGTCAACCCGTGAGTGCTTTTTTTTCTCCTTCCTAAATGAGTCACTTTGATTTTTTCCCAAATTATAACTGCTAAAAAATTGCCTGAGAAATATCTGTCGAGAAGTTAATTAATTTTGTTATTTTATGTGTTTTCCATGAGGCGATGTATTTTTATTCATAAAGTTTTACAAGTTAGTCTTATGTTTCTTTGCAAAGACATCTTACTTTTATATTATTTTAGATTTAGACAATTATAGAACCCTTGGGATACCATCCATCAGGATACCCACCAGCATCTCCCCTGAAATGCAGACTTCTATTTCCTCACCGTCTCCTCAATTCCTATTCTTTAACAGTTGTTTTGTCTTGGCCAAACAATCCACGATAGCTGTCAGACTTTCTTTTCCTTATAGATCTTATAGAACATCCTGTCTCATGGCTGCCGAACAGCGGTTTTTCCAACTTTAGCCTACATCGGGATAACCCGGAGGGTTTACGAAAACACAGATCGCTGGACCAGCACCGTAGGTCTGGGGGAGGACTGCCAATCTGGATTGCCAACCACAAGGTGCCAGATGCTGCTGCTGCTGCTGCTGTTCTGGAATCCGGCTTCCACAAGCCTAGGGAAAGAACATTTAGAAACAAGACTCCCGGGTCATTTCTTTAAGGAAGCAGTATATCTAAAAAGAGATCCAGGAATATACCCGATGGATCACAATATTATTTACAATATTAAAAATCGAAAACAAGCCAATGTCCATCGAGGCGACGTCCATCTGGAGGCTGTACTATCCAGCCGTGGGGTCACGTGGCCCTGAATGGGGAGATAAAGATGAAGAGGCACACCAGCCCTTGATAGCGTTGGCCCAGGGGTGACAGGACCCAATGATGCTTCTCTACATACCCCTGCTCTAGGACAGATCTACGTGAAACAGTACCGTGGGGCAGTTAGAGAGAGGATCATGCCTTCCTAGGCCTCCCCACCCGAAGAGCCCTTGATTCCTCATGCTTTCCCCCTATTAAATTCTTCAGTAAGCCAGCAGACTGTTAGGTTGAAAAAACAAATCGCAAGAGTTAGATACCACTCTTTTCCAAAGTGTATTCTTATAGATCTTTGGTCTTAATAAATGCCACATGAAAAATTAAAACGTAAGGAGAGTAGTCTTGTGGCCTACAGCGGGAGTCAGCAGACTGCTCATCGGCTAGATCGGGCCAACTGCCTGTTTTGCTGCACAAAACAAGCTCCATACAAAACTCCTACAACTGCAAGTTTTTAGATTTTTAAATGTTGGGAGGAGAAAAATCAATGTATCAGTAATTCATGACATATGAAAATTACACGGTCTACTGCCTGTCTCTAAACTAAGTCGCATTGGAGCACAGTAACACTCGTTCATCTGCACACTGCCCACAGCCTCCTTCTTGTCACAATGGCAGATTTGAAAAGTTCCATCAGAGAGACCTGGGATGACCCACAAAGGCTAAAATGCTTCCTTATCTGGTCCTTTACAGAAGTGTGCTGACCTCTGCTCAAAAAATTTGGGAAGCCCTTGTTAAAGTTACACCAAGGGTTTCTTTGCTGTTGAATTTCTCTTCATTTAACTTGCTAATGAGGTTTTGCAGCTGCAAATGGGTCTATCTTTTGCAGCATTTCCCAAAGTGACTTGACCAAGAACCCTCCCTTTTATGGCATGTTTCGTGCCTTATGCATTTTGAAGAACTCCGACTTTGGAAAAGCCATCCTGGAGCACAGGCCCTCAATGTGGGGGGCGCAGACTTAACGAGAAAGAATGAGAGCTGGTAACAAACCTCAGATCTCTGTGAACAAATTGCAAGTGTTGCCCAGGTGAAAAGAGGGTTTGCGTTCTAAATATCTCTCAAGTTACACCCACAAGAAATATAGACGGCCCTTCCTTGGGAATATGCCAAAGCAGAAGTCCAACATGGAGGAAAGAAACTTTCCCATGTACAAAATAATCCCACCGTCTTTACATTGTAAAAAAGAAATGGTAGTTATAAATTAGAAGAAACGCCACAGAAAAAGATTAGCTATGTCAGTCAGCAGAATGTTTGGTAAATGTTAACACTAAATATGCTAAGCATGAGCTTTCTATTCCAAAAGCCTTGGAAAGTCAGGGAATGTTATGTAACAACCACCATTATCATTTCACTTGGCATTTTAAAATAGGAGCAGGCTGTTCTTTCTGGAAAAAAAAAAAAAAAAGTAATGCATTCCCCTTTTGTGAAATAATAGCGACCTCCAGTGGCAATTTTGTTACAGTGTAGTGCTTTATATTTTCTCACGTCTCCCCAAAAATTACATAAGTGATGTGCACACTTTTCACAGATTTTAAACACGAATCCATTTACTTAACAAATACATGCAGAACACATATTCTGTTCGGTGGAGGGGATAACCGTGGGCAAAGAATCAGAAGGCCTGTGCTGTAGAGCAAATTCAACAAACTAAAAACTGTTTGACTCTGGACAAGATAGCTTGTGACTTACCTGGGCCTTGGTCTTTTCGCGGCACTGTTCTGAGTAGCCATGAAACCATAGGTACAAGCCATCTTTATACTACGATGCACACTGCAGATGGGAGGGGGTCATATGTTATTATCATGCGTGGTTCCTTCCTTAGAGTTTTTATAAACATGCCAGCAAAGTTGAGATACATGGGATCAATGTAGGAACGGGCAGCAGAGAAATTTGGGCTAAAGAAGAGTAATGGATTGCCTTCTGAAAGCTAAAACAGGAAGTCAACTCCAAATAGACTGGAAAAAAAAAACAACCATGAAGTCCTTCTAGACTGGTGAGTTCAGAGGTGGACACCATTGGCTGTCGCTTCCTCCCCTAGTCCCCCTTACTGACAGAGCCCCAGTTTTGTTCTGGGGCTCACTCACCTGTGTACTATGCACCACTAGTAGCTACGTCAGTCATACTTCTGCTCTCCTCAGTGACCGGAGTTAGCCATGGTTATAAGACCCAACCTAATTCTTCTTGAGGGCGACAGCAGGCATGGCCATGCTAGGAAAGATTTTTCATGCTATTTGTGAGAAGTACACACACTGACTTTTGAAGGGATGTTGTTGTGTTTGTGCGTGACACCTGAAACTTCTGCAACTGTTTGTGACTCTGAGGGGAGACACGATGACACCCTGAAGGTGGCAGAGCAGAGAGGCAGAAAGTACGTAGATCCTTAACAGCAATGTCACACTGTGGACTTAGCCAGCCTCTGGAGGTCATGTGAGATATTAAGTCCATCGTTTTTAAGCCATTTTTAGTTGGGAATTACGTGACTCACTGCTGAAGTTATCCTTACATATTTCATAAGGTTTGGCCACTCTGGGGGCCCTAAGCTTGGAAATAACCTGGACCTCAAAGAGTTCCTCCCTCCCTTCCTTCCTTCCTTCCTTCCTTCCTTCCTTCCTTCCTTCCTTCCTTCCTTCCTTCCTTTCTTTCTTTCTTTCTTTCTTTCTTTCTTTCTTTCTTTCTTTCTTTCTTTCTTTCTTTCCTTCTTTCTTTTTTTAGAGAGAGAGAGCACGCAGGTGCGGGGAGGGGCAGAGGGACAGAGAGAGAAAATCTTAAGAAGGCTTCATGCCAGCACAGAAGCTTGATCTCACAACCCTGAGATCATGACCTGAAGCAAAATTAAGAGTCAGATGCTTAGCCCACTGAGCCACCCAGACACCCCAGGAGTTCCTTTCTTTTAATCATCCATAGAGCGTGCTCAGAGAGTTACAACTGCATATAATGTATACCATAATTCTCATATTAGTGGAACAATGGACGTTCAGACAGAACAAAAACCTTTATGAAGCAGAAGGTATTGGTGAAATATCTGAGTAGGATGAAGGATGACATCACGCAGCATTTATTTTTGTGAACAGGCATACACTTCCTATCTCCTGTCCCTAGATACCAGGCATTGGAGGTAGTTACCTCTTCTTACCTTTAGGCGTATCGATAGGATCCAATGAGATATTGCATCTGAAACGTAGGTTCTCATTGAATGTATTTTGTTTTCTATTCCTTGTCTTTACCGACGTACATTCTTTCATCCATCAAACCTTACCAAGAGCTCACCTTCTAATGTGGCTTTCCCCAAATTAAATTCACCTATTAATTTATGTCCCCTTCGAACTCAAGTCTGTGGACTGCATTTTAAGTACCATTGCTTAAGTTTTCTGCTGCATGTGGGCATATTCTCTCTCTCTAGGTATATACCAGGATTGCAAGGAGGGCAAGCAAGGCAGATATGTTGGCCTTTACTTTTGTGTAAGTATGTGTGTGTTCTCTGACTCCTCTCAACCTCTCCCCAGTCCCCCAATATGTAGCCTTCTGATCTAAAATTATTACCAGTCAATGGAGAGAACTGCTTGCCTCAGCAACCCTACTAACATGACAGTGTGGAGCCACAGGCAGGCTGAGGAAGGACAGAATGACCTCGCTCTTTCTTATGCAGGCTGAAAGTTCCTTTTTAGCTTTATAAAAGCTAGTTCCTCTCCCAGGGCTGGGAGGATTTGGCGGCTTACTGGGAAGGACAAAATTTGGAATTTGGCCAAAGAACTGATAGCACCATCACCAGGCCCAGAATCCTGGTGTATGTCAACGATTGAGGCAGAGCTGTCTCTGTCACGCGCTCTCTGGACATACTTGAAATAACTAATTTAATAGCAAAGACTTCCTGGGTGTCTTCTTTGTGCCTGGAACCGTTCTAAGTGTGTACTCATTAACTACAGCAAACCGATGAAGCAGGTGTAATGAGGATCTCTGTTTCATTCATGAGGACACAGAGGCATAGAGAGATAAAGACACTCGTCCAAGAGCAGATGACGAGTAAGTGGCAGATCAGAGATTTAGCCTCAGGCGATCTCGTTCCAGAGCCCTCTCTCTCAACCCTACTTTACACCACATCTGCACACACAGGGTGTCATTGCCACACCCCTCCTCCAGGGAACTGTTGATCTATTCCTTAGGGATGTAGGAGCACCTACTGTGGTGCAAAGAGCAGGGGGTTCAAAGGCAAATTAGACATCATCTCTGCTCTAGGCAACACCACAATCCAGCTGGGAAACAAACAGAAAAATCAGTCATGGAGATCTTACATCCCTCTGGACTATTTTTTGAGTTCATTTATTTTGAGACAGACAGAAAGCACATGCACACACACATGAGCAGGGGAGAGCAGAGAGAGGGAGATGGAGAATCCCAAGCAGGCTCCCTGCTGTCAGCAAAGAGCCCCATATGGGGCTCAAACTCAAGAAATGTGAGATCATGACTGAAAGGTCCTGGACCAACCAATCAGGTTCCACCCCTCACCAGACCAGCTTGAACCAATCCATAGAGCACCTGTACCCCTCAAATAGAGACTCCTGTTTCCTGCCTTGGAAACTAGAGACACCTGTTCCTCCCCCCCCCCACCCTTGGAAATGTGCTTAAAAGGAGCCTGCACCCTCCTCTTGGGGACGCCATTTTACTGAGTGGCTGATCCCAGCATGCTGGAATCTCAATAAACGCTCTTGCCTTTGCATATGTGTCTCGTGCTCTTTGGGGGACGATCCAAGGACCCAACATCTGGTGCGTTGGCCGGGAATCTCGCCCTCAAAGACCCCGACTGTGTTGAGCGTTGGACAGGCCGGCTGGTAAGCGAGCGCTCTCTGTGTTTTGTTGTGTTCTTTTGTAGTGTTTGTGTGAAGTGTCTGCGTTCATTGTGTAGTGTCTCTGTGGCTCGAGCTTAACGGGAAGCCCGGGAGCTAGGTGGACGCGCTAGTGGCTCCCGCGCCAGGCTGAGGCAAGAGACGTCTTGACCTCACTTCAGGTTCAGGGAGAGCGGCGATTTTCTCGATCTCAATTGTTGGGTAACTCTGACGGGACAGAGCAGGTCGCTCCTGCCTGACAGAGCCTGTAGAAAACGGGATAGGCTGTCATCCCATTTTCAGGTTTTGTGTTTTGTTTTGTTTCAGTACCGGTACATTGTATTGTTGTTTTTGTTGTCTGTGTTGTCTTTGTAACCGGTGTGTGGATTACCATGGACCAGGCAGAGTCATCGCCTCTAACCATTGTTTTAAACCATTTCAAGGACTTGCAGAAGCAGGCGGACAATCTGGGACTATCAGTCCACAAAGGAAAACTCTGTCTTTTGCAGGAATGAATGGCCAACATTTGATGTAGGGTGGCCTGAGGAAGGGTCTTTTGACCTCCCCACCATATATCAGGTTAAAAATAGGGTATATGGGAGTCCAGGCCATCGGACCAGGTCCTCTACATTACGACCTAGCAAGTTCTAGTTGAGTGATGCCCCAAATGGCTGGCGCCTTTTCTGCCCCCAGCTAGAGCAGTCATTGCAAGGGAGACGGAGAAGAAGCTGGCGACGAAAAAGGGCCCAGAACCATCGCTCCCCCCATGGCCCTACTTTGTCCTATCCTGCCTCCCTCGGATGGGAGCTTGGAGGAGGAAATTCTGACGCTGCTACCACCATATCCACCCCAGGGAGGGGAGGAGGGTGCGGTGGGAAGGGGAGTGGCAGAGGTGGCGGGAACAGCAGGAGCGGCAGGAGGGAGGGAAAAAGCTCCGGGTAACATGGCAGGTGATGCAACTAGCTGCCCCATACCCAAGCTCGTGGGCGGAGGGAGGCTAGGCTGCCGGAACCAGACTTGGTGGCCCTTCCCCTGCGAGCTATAGGGCCACCCGATGTAGATGGGAGGCGATACCTAGTCCACTGGCCTTTCGCTACTAGTGATCTTTATAACTGGAAGCTACAAAACCCCAAATTATCTGAGAAACCTGGTAAGCTGATTGATTTGTTAGATTCTGTCTTGTTTCCCCATCAGCCCACCTGGGATGATTGTCACCAGCTGTTACAAATCCTCTTTACTACAGAAGAACGGGAGAGGATTCTGGCCCGGAAATTGGTTCCAGCCCGGATGGGAGACCCACAGCCAACCTGGATCTCATCAACTTAGGATTTCCCCTGACATGGCCAGAGTGGAACTTTAACACTGAGGAAGGTAGGGAGAGGCTAAAGGTCTACCACCAGACTCTAATTGGGGGGGGGACTCTGAGCGGCTGCTAGGCGGCCCACAAATTTGTCTAAGGTGAGTCAGGTAAAGCAGGGACCAGAAGAGTCTCCGGGGGCCTTCCTGGAGAGATTAATGGAGGCATATTGGACCTTCACTCCCCTGGACCCAGAGGCTCCGGAGAATCGGTCGGCTGTAAGTCTGGTCTTCGTCAATCAGTCGGCCCCTGATATATGCCGGAAGCTGCAGCGGCTGGAAGGATTCGAAGATAAGAGCCTGGCTGATCTCTTGGCCGTGGCTGAGAAGGTTTACAACAACCAGGAAACCCCGGAAGAAAGACAAACTCGGGGTTTAGCGAGGATACTGCTGGCAGCATCAGCTGACCCAGTAACTAAAAAGCGGGAACTCAGGGACATGGCTAAGGGGGAAAAAGGACAGCTACGCAGGCTTCAGAAAGACCAGTGCGCCTACTGTAAGGAAAAGGGTCACTGGAAGAACGAATGCCCTAAGCGCCAGGGTGATGGAACAAAAAATTTAGAATTAGGCGAATTGGAGGACTGAAGGGGATGGCGTTCGGAGCCTCTCCTCGAGCCTTGGGTAACCCTAAAAGTGGAGGGGAAACCAATACACTTTATGGTCGATACTGGGGCTCAGCACTCAATTTTGAAACAACCTCTAGGCAGAATGTCTCAAACAATCGTGGGTGCAGGGAGCCACGGGGAAGAACCGATATTCATGGATATCGGAAGAACGGTGGACCTGGGAGAGGGCTGGGTAACCCACACCTTTATGGTCCTCCCTGAGTGCCCCTACCTCTTACTGAGGAGAGATTTGCTCAGTAAAATGGGGGCCCACATTCACTTCAACTCCTCTGGAGTCTCCATGACGGATGACTCCGGTGAGGCCATAAATGTCTTAACCTTGGCCTTGGAAGAGGAGTGCAGGTTACTTAAAGAACCCCAAATGTCAATAGGGGGCACTAGTGAGCTGTTGTCCCGCTGGATCCTGGAGATCCCGGAAGCTTAGGTGGAAAGGGAGGACCTGGATGCGCTAAGCACTGGCCTCCTATAATTGTCCAGCTCAAGACGAATGCCACTCCCACCCGGGTAAGACAATACCCAATGCCTGAAAAAGCCAAACAAGGGATTGTGCCCCATATTAGTCACCTTAGAAACCTGGGCATTCTGATCCCCTGCCAATCCGCATGGAATACTCCTTCATTGCCAGTTAAAAAACCAAACTCCTCAGACTACCGCCCAGTACAAGACTTAAGGGAGGTAAACAAGAGGGTGGAAGATATACACCCTGCCGTGCCAAATCCATACACTCTCTTGACCTCTTTGCCTCCAGAATGAGCAGTTTATACTGTATTGGACTTAAAGGATGCTTTCTTCAGTCTACCTCTTGCCCCTGCCAGTCAACCCATATTTGCCTTCGAGTGGACAGACCTAGAAAACGGATTCGATGGACAGCTAACCTGGACACGGCTTCCCCAGGGTTTTAAAAACTCCCCCGCCATCTTTGATGAGGCATTCCATGAGGACCTGGGTGAGTACAGGCGAGCCCACCACCCTAACGTCAGTCTGTTACAGTATGTGGACGACCTCCTGATTGCCGCAGAAACAGCTGGAGCTTGCGAAGCTGCAACCGGAGAATTGCTCAAGACCCTGGGGACCCTGGGACATCGTGTGTCCACTAAAAAGGCCCAGCTCTGTTAGGAAAACGTGACGTATCTGGGGTACATACTCAAAGGGGGAAGGAGATGGCTGTCTCAGGCAAGAAAAGAAACTCTTACACATTCCCCGACCTGCCACTCGCTGAGAGGTAAGAGAATTCGTGGGGTCCACAGGATTTTGTAGGCTATGGATCCCAGGATTTGCTGAAACGGCAAAACCACTTTATGAAGCCACGAGGGGAGGGAATGTCTGGTTGGATTGGACTGAGCCTATGGACAGGGCATTCCACCAGGTCAAAAGAGCCCTCCTGGAGGCCCCGGCCCTGGCCTTGCCAGACATCACCAAACTATTACACCTGTTTGTGGATGAAAAGCAAGGGGTGGCTAAAGGAGTCCTTACCCAAACACTGGGGCCATGGCGGTGGCCGGTGGCATACCTGTCCAAAAGACTTGACCCGGTTGCAAGTGGGTGGCCCCCATGCCTCTGCATAATTGAAGCCACGGCGTTGCTAGTAAAGGATGCTGACAAAGTGACTCTGGGACAGCCACTCCAAGTGACAACCCCCCACGCCATAGGAGTCTGAAAATGCCCTCCTGATAAACGGCTGACCAATGCCAGGTTGACGCATTATCAAGCTTTGCTGCTAAACCCACCCCCCCCCACCACGGGTCCAGTTCACAGCCAGCAGTGCCTTAAACCTGGCTACTCTATTGCCTAATCCAGACCTGGAGGCCCCCAGACATGATTGTTCTGAGATTCTGAGCCACCTACAGGGAACTAGACCAGACCTAAGAGACGAACCCTTGCCAGATGCAGAGGCCACTTGGTATACAGATGGCAGCAGCTTCATTAAGGATTGCACCAGGTATGCAGGGGCGGCAGTCATGACGGACAAGACCTCATCCCCTGGTACAGTCTCCCAATGTCAATAGGTTCAGATAATGGACCTGCCTTCATCTCTCAGGTAACCCAGAAACTAGTAAAGATGTTGGGGACAGATTCGAAATTACATTGCATATATTGTCCCCAGAGTTCAGGGCAGGTAGAAAGAATGAATCAGACTCTTAAGGAGACCTTAACTAAATTAACCCAGGAGACTGGCGGTGACTGGGTATCTCTCCTCCCCTTTGCTCTTTTTAGAATACTCCTTATGAAATTATGCATGCTCAGCCTCCACCTCTGTTGCCTAACCTGAAGGCTGAATTACTAGCTGAGCTCGATGATCAAAAATTTCTTTCCTCCCTATAAGCCCTATTCCAGGTACAAAAAGCGCTCTGGCAGGACACCAAAACAATCCAGAGAGAGGGCTGCACTTACAGGACCTGTCCCAGGCAGGGTGGTTGTAACCCCCTGAAAGTTTCTTTCACTCCAGCTGGCAAGGCAGTAAAAGATATGGGGACTACGCCTATACAAGGGCCCCATGATTGGGCCCCATTAGGTACTAGTGAAGGGGGGAATGAAAGGTCCCGAACCAATCAGGCTCCACCCCTCACTGGACCAGCCCGGACCAATTAATTAGGCTCCACCCCTCACCAGACCAGCTTGAACCGATCCATAGAGCACCTGTACCCCTCAAATAGAGACACCTGTTTCCCGCCTTGGAAATGTGCTTAAAGGGAGCCTGTGTGCTCCTCTCATGGTCGCCATTTCACGGAGTGGCTGATCCCAGCATGCTGGAATCTTAATAAAAGTTCTTGCCTTTGCATACGTATCTCGTGCTCTTTGGGGACGATCCGAGGACCCAACAATGACCTGAGCAGACACTAAGTCAGCTGCTCCACCGACTGAGTCACCCAGGTGCCCCTGGACTATTCTTAATCTACTATACCACTAGCTTCTGGTGTAAAACAACTGAAGGTGTGTTACCTTTATTGCTTTATTACGTATTAGTTTGTTAGCGCTCCCAGGACAAAGTACCAGAGGCTGGGTGGCGATAAACAATGGAAGTTTATCATCTCACAGTTCTGAGGTCTAGAAGTCCAAGATCGAGGTGTCAGCAGGGGAGGTTTCTTCTGAGGACTCTCTCCTTGGTTTATGGGTGACCATCTTCTACCTGTGTCTTTACGTGGTCTTCCCTCCATACCTGTGTCCAAATTTCCTCTTTTTTTTCTAAAAAAAATTTTTTTTTAATGTTTATTTACTTTTGACAGAGAGACAGAGTGTGAGCAGGGATGGGCAGAGAAAGAGGGAGACACAGAATCTGAAGCAGGCTCCAGGCCCTGAGCTGTCAGCACAGAGCCGACACGGGGCTCGAACTCAAACCGTGAGATCATGACCTGAGCCGAAATTGGTGCTTAACCAACTGAACCACCCAGGCACCCCCCAAATTTCCTCTTCTTATAAGGACATCAGTCAGATTGGGTTAAGATCCACCCTAATGACCTCATTTTAACTGAATCACCCCTTTAATTACCCTTTCTCTAAACACAGTCACATTCTTAGGTACTGGAGTTTAAGACTCCAATATGTGAATTTGGGGGTGGGGGGACACAACTCAGCCCATAACATTGCATTAACTCCCGACCAGCTTCTCCTGATAGTGCTTTGACATTTTTAATGACAGTACACCCCCAGCACTTGTAAGAATTAAAGACCTTTCTCAGCTTAAGGCAGGGAAAGAAGAATATAATTATGTATATTATAAGCAAAGTGTATAATTAAGACGTTGTGAATGATTCCTGGGGACATGCTTTTGTTTATTCAAAAACACAGCCTAGAATTGTTTCCACAGGCTAATTTGAAGTGCTTCTCCTCACAGGATATTACATATATGTACAGCATGGAGTGAAGTTTATCCTAATAACAAAAATACAGTTTGAGCTTTCCTTTTTTAATCCCCCAGAAGTGGTTAGTGTATCTCAAACATCTTACAGAGTGAAATAAAATTGAGAACTGGTCCTAAAAATGAGGATAGAGCAAATAGAAGGGTTGAGAAGACCTCGTTACATAATTTATAGTGAGATCCATTATCTACTTCCGCAAAATAGAGAGCAACGTTTCCTGTGAATAAATTTCACTTTCCTTTTATACATATAAATAACTAAAAGTAAAAAACCAAATGGATGGCATTTTGTGATTTGCAATATGTTATATTAAAGTAACACAGTCATCACAGAGTGAAATAATGTTCGGACAGTCCATACGCATTTTTTTCCCCTCATACACTAATTATTTAGCTCTGTTCATCTTAAAACTTAATAACTTTAAAAAAGAATTCTCATGTTTTCTTTTCATATGACTAGACAAAATTTCACAGTGTGGGTGTTGAATCCACCCTCCAGTGACACAGGCACTAAAACCGAATTCCTAAGTGACTTTCGTCTTGACATTGTGTTACCCACTGAAGAGTCCCTGTGATGTTATATAATTCTCTAATAAAACTTCACAGCTCAAACCTTCATGTATTTCTAATGATTCATAGCAGCAT
Source organism: Paguma larvata (assembly GCA_030068075.1). Taxonomy (NCBI): domain Eukaryota; kingdom Metazoa; phylum Chordata; class Mammalia; order Carnivora; family Viverridae; genus Paguma; species Paguma larvata. The sequence continues at coordinate 81,030,178 of CM057823.1, forward strand.
TTCCCAAATTGCTTGCGATGGACTAATAGATTGGGTAAAAGCCATTGTTAAAATTGAGTAGATGACAATTTTATCACTGTCACTAAACTACATATTTCTTTGGACATAAATGAAATATTTGTAACAGAACACATAGCAAACTGACATCATGCTTATTTCCAAGAATTAAACATTTCCCAACAATATCTGTCTGTGAAATCCATTAGAATGGCTTTTCATTTCTGAATTTTCTGCGAAGAATTTCATTTTATCCTGGCAACACGTTGCCTTCCTCAGGAAATTTCAAATTATTTGTAAATACAAATGTTATGAAGATTAAGAACATCATTTCCCTGCCATAAAATCCTAAAAACTTGGCACACAAGGAACACAGAAAGATTTAAAACAAACAAACAAACAAACAAAACCACTCCCATAATGCTGGAATTGTTGTATTCTGTTTTAAGGTAAAATGTTAGAGTAGATAATATTTAAGTTTTCTCCTACTTCTAATATTACTGCAACTCTCTGATTCTTCCAGATTATTATCAACCTAACTGGAATAGTGTCTTTCAAAAAATTAAGTGTGGACTTAAATTACTCTTATAATAATATTGTTTAAATATGTTTAAGGGTAAAACTAGGTTTCTTCTGGGTTATTCTCACAATAGTTGAACAACTGTAAAAAACCAAAGCTTATTTGCAAATCAAATAATACAAAAATTAGTTTATTATACCTGATTCATTCATTCATTCCAGAATTGTTTATTGAGTGTATACTATAGTCCAGGAACGAATCCAGGTCCTAGAGTTACAGCAGTAGAGAAAGGAGATGAAAATCTCCGCCCTCTTAAATTTTAAATTCTGGTGGCCGGGAGGGGTAAAGGGAGAGGAGAAAGACAGTAAATAAAATCAACTGTATGCTATGTTAAATGGAGATCGGTTTGGGAGAGGGGGAAGAGCAGGAAAGGAAGTGGATAATATAAGAGGAGAAGTACCCATTTTCAATGAAGTGAACAGGGAAGCAAAGATTCAAACGAGGTCTGGAGAAGGTGAGGTGGTGAGCCACTTGGATACCTTGGAGAACAGCTTTCCTGGGGGAACAGCCAGTGAGGAGAGCCTGAGGTGGGAGGCATCCACAGGGAACAGTAGGGAGGCCTGTGTGGCTGCAGCAGAGTGAACCAAGAGGACGTGAAGGTACATGGGGACAGGGGGATGTTGACTGGGGCCACAGAGGGCATTCTGAAAAACCTTCCTTTTCCCCTGAGATGGAACACCACTGGAGGCTTTTGAGCAAAGGATTGACACCACCTGTCTTCTGTTTTAACAGGATTAGTCAGGCAGCTGTGTCAGGGAGGCCAGGGTAGAATAAAAGCTATTTCCAAGGGGCACGATTTTTCTGGAGCAGCATTCCTGGACTCTCTCTTTTCTCTGTCTCTGACTGATGAGATTGGAAGAAAAAATTAGTAACGTTCAATTAACCCTTTCCTCCCCAGTCTCTGGAATCTGGCTACCTACAGAGACGGTGCGCTCTGAGGGTCTCCCTCAGCGATGCTATGAGCTTCAGTGAGGCAAGGGATTTTCTCTTGTTCTTTAAGGGGTGATTCTGCCTACACCAGGGAGGAGATATTAGCAGGCCCACTTGGCTGAGATCTCACTACTTTATCCAAGACTGCTATGTTTTCACCAAAATCCATTTCCTCTAACTCTTGGACATAAAAATTGACTAAATTCCCAATTTTCCCAGTCTTCCTCAGTGTTAGGTCAGGCCTCGTGGCTGAGGCAACCGAATGTGAGCTGAACCGATGCGTGCCACTCCTCTACTGGCTCATAAAAACCCCCTGTGTAATCTTTCACAGTCTCTCTTCCCAACCTATTGGCCAGAAGTAGAGACTTCAGGAGAACGTTCCAAAACCCTAAGGGATGATGGAGCCACATAATGGAAGCTCATTGAGTGACCATATTGAAGGGCACCTACCAAACAGGAACATCCTTAATGGACTTCACATGAGCAAGAAATAAACTTTTGTTGTATTAAGCTACTAAGATTTGGAGGGGCACCTGGGTGGCTCAGTTGGTTAAGCACCGACTTCGGCTCAGGTCATGATCTCATGGTCTGTGAGTTCGAGCCCCGCGTCGGGCTCTGTGCCGACGGCTCAGAGCCTGGAGCCTGCTTCAGATTCTGTGTCTCCCTCTCTCTGTGCCCTTCCCCTGCTCATACTCTGTCTCTCTGTCTCTCAAAAATAAATAAATGTTAAAAAAATGAAAAAAAAAAGATTTGGAGGCTGGTTTGTTAACAAAACCATTACTTATCATAACAAATACAGTCACATTCTCCAAAGACTTTATTACCAGTAATAAAGCTAAGATATTGTCTCCACCTGTCCGGACCCTAGTCTACCTCTCGATTTGTTCTAATCATGGGAGTGGAAAGAGGGTGTTATTTATTGATTTCTTAAACCTCCAACAGATTGTACAGTTCTCTTGGTGCAGATAATAAACTTGCCTTGTGTGAGATATAGTGCCTAAAAGATGGGCACCAGCAGGGCTATTTGGTAGGTTTCCTATCTAAGAGTGCTCCAAATTTTGGCTAATGTTCAAGGGCAACTTTGTGTAGGGAGCTGTGTACAGTCTCATCCCCAAATGTTGATTTTTGTTTTTTTACCCTTGAATTACATCCTCAACAAGTTTTTCTATGAGCCAGATCACTAGGAATTACAACTACCATTCGTATCATTCCTAGTCCCTATATCATTCCTAGGAACCTCCATTTTCATTCAAAAATGAGAAGATGGCCTAACCTATACTTTAAGGATAGTTGATTCATATTATATGATCATACATATTGACCCCCTTTCCTAAACAATGAAGTTAATATTCTCTGAATGATGGGGTGAACAATTTTAAATTAAGCAATTATTGTTTTTGTAATCATATAATAACGGAGGTTGGGATAAAAAGTGTTGAAGAAGGTTTCAGTCTCTACAAGGAATGTTTCACCTGCAGATGTTTTTCCTCCCCACCGTCAAAGTCTCTATTATTTAGATCCACAGGGTGATGTGAATTTAAAAATTCCTTTGACTCAGTCCAGTGGACCAACTCTGTTTCTGACTCATTAAATGCATGTCCCTAAGTAATATAAAGCAGTAAATCCAATTGCTGGTTAGATCACATCTCCTCTTCCTGAGTCCTAGAGAGATTTAACCAGTACAGTTAAGTTCTTTTCTCTGATGTATCTGGAAAAGGGACTACTAAGAGGCTGTATGTGGGAGGCAAGAGGACACTGAAAATGTCTGAACCCTAGGCACACACCAAGGCAGCTGATGGTCGCTGTTACATCTGTCCTGACACAGTGATATCCCGACACCTGGACTCCTCAAAATACCCACAAGATATAAACGTTGGGAACCTGAACCATGGTAGAACCTGAGCATTGGATCTTTATAATATACAGTCATCCAAATAGGCCTTGACCCATGAGAGACCTTTTTTTTTTTTTTTTTTTGAGAAAGAGAGGGAGCAAGTGAGAAAGGGGCAGAGAGACAGAGAGAAGGAGAGAGAAGTGGAGCTCATCGGAAATGGGACTCATGTTTTTACCCAAAGCAGGGCCTGTAATCATCTAATATGGGACTTGAACTCATGAACCTGAGATCATAACCTGAGCCAAAGTCAGATGCTTAACAACTGAGCCACTCAGGCACCCAAGAGACTTCTAGTTCAGGTAAATGGATGACATGATTTCTCTTTCCTTTTTTAATCTATACACCAGATAATGAGATTTTCTTTTTCTTCTTATAATACCTGGTTGTAAAGATTACTCAGTTTAGTGTAGCCGTGCCAAATACAGTATGAGTTGAAATAGGCAGTAAATCACTGGCCAGCCCACAGAAGTTGCTCTGTGATAAATGGTCAACTATACTGTTTCCAAGAACACACACACTCACTCACTCCTATTAGTTGGAAATGATCCGTGTATATTTTAGTTGTATAGCCTGTTGAGTTTCTTAAAATTGTCTTTCTAATAGCTTTATGTTTCCTTATCGCTTGCCTCATATTAAACTAGGCTTCATAATATTTTACACTTTGCATGTTTTTATTAGTTTCATCTTATTTATTTTAAATGAAAATATTTCTCACTCAATTTGTAATTTCTTCATAGGCCAGTGTTTATTTTCTTTTTGTCACCTTAACAGTATTTTGTAAACTATTTAAATCCTATACAGTTTTAGCTGCCATTTAAAAACTTACATAACACAGCTAATTTTGTAAGGTTCAGGAACTTATTTAGCTAATTATGAACACTGACCATTGTGGGAGTTGAGGTATAACAGTTATTACCCATTATTATTTTTTTAAACACTCGCTTTTCTTTTCCTTCTTTCTTTTTTCTTTTTAATTATCCAAATTGTCCACGGTTCTCAGCCTGAATTGCTTTTAAAATTACCATCATCAGAGCCCTAACTCAGGTCAACCGAATCCAAATCTCTGTGGCTATTATACAAAAAGAAAAACAAAACAAAGAACCTTCCTAGGTGATTCCAGCATGTAGCCAGGGTCGAGAATATTGGTTTACTCCGAAGTTTGAGATCTGGACCTAAATGACTTGAATGTCTTCTTTCCTGCAACTATCATCACCAATAAATCTGAGGATGTGAATTGAGAAAACTTAAGGGTGGGGCACCTGGGTGGCTCAGTCAGTTAAGCGTCTGCCTCTTGATCTCAGCTCAGGTCATCTCACGGTTTGTGAGTTAGAGCCTACTGTTTGGCTTTGTGCTGACAGCGCAGAGCCAGCTTGGAATTCTCTCTCTCTGCCTCTACCACACTTGTGCGCGCTCTCTCTCTCTCTCCCAAAATGAATAAAAACCTTAAAAATAAATCCCCAAGACCACTCCTATGGTTGACAAGAAAGTTAAATATACACAAAACAAACACGTATATGTATATGAGCGTGTATGTTTATTTTCCATCTAGTAGTGGATCTTTGCCAACTATTTGCTTAAATAGCACAGGAATGGTTCCCACTATAGTCCATTACACTTTTAGGATCCTCATTAAATGCCTCATAAGCTGATGTAATAGCAGAAGTAGTAGGAAGTTATAGCGGTAACAGTATTTACTTCATGTTTGCTCTGCACTTTACATAAGAGAATTTGAGCCTTTCTATTTTGCAAATATTTTTATTATTTCCTTTTTTTAATGTCTCCATTGTATGCCTTCATTTGAGTTTTATAAAAGATCAGTGTAGAAATGCCCATTTGAACACGACTATGTGTTTTGCAAAAAATATGAAAACCTTATTACCCTACAATAATAAATGCAGTGAATATGATTATATTGAAATCAGTTACAAGGAAAAAATGTATCTCTTAGGAAAAATTGTCTTAATTCTCTTATCAAACAAATAAAAAACTACTTAATCCAATGTTTCCTTCTATGCCCTAATAGGAAATTTTGACCAAACTTAGCACTCAAGAGCAGTGATTTAAATATTCTTGTGCTGGTCACATTTATCTTTCTACTCTTTTGAATTGATTGAATTTTCTCTTTTAATTGGCCTAATTTCTATTTGATTTTACAAATCTAAATTGTGTTTCTGGAATAGGCGCAATGCAAATGTGAAATAAATTCTTAAATGGCCAGGATTGTATTTCAATCTAGACCTTACAGAAATTTCCATTTTTCAAGTTCAGGCCAGAATATATGTTGTTGTGTCCTAATATTTATATCTATAAATGTTATACTATCACATTTAAATGCTTAGCTGAAACAGCACTTTTTTTTGTTACTGGGGGTGCCTTGATTAATTATCTTGTCCCTTCCTTCCTTCCTTCCTTCCTTCCTTCCTTCCTTCCTTCCTTCCTTCCTTCTTTCTTTTTCTTCCCATTTATATTTATTGAGAATTTTCCTTCTATATGCCAGCCCTTTCTAAGCATAGGAATATAGAGAAGCTCTCTGCTTTCATGCCATTTATTTCTAGGATTTAGGAAAGAACCCTATAGCTCTATAGAAAATCTTGTCCAAAGTAAATAAGTACACCTTTTCTACATATCCTTGGATGAAAAAATGTAAAAATAATTGTTCCATCCTTATCTTTTCTCACCAAAGAAAGGAATCAACTCTGTCCTAAATTTTCTGGTGCCTAGACATATTTGTGCCCCTAAAAGCATTAATAAACATCGACTACAAAATTCAGCTCATTAGCCACATCGTCTATTATGGAGGCAAACTTCTACATAAAATTCACATCGTCCCTTAATAACTGGACTGGGCTTCTCAAAAACAAAGAATCATTAAGAACTAGAATCAAAGCAACTGTATAGAGTATGATAACTGCTAATTGTAGGATACTTCAACAAAACACAATCTTTATCAATGGCACAACTGCTGCTAAGTGAATTGGAAAGGCTGGTCAGATCCACGCTGTGACGATCCGAATCTGAATTATGTTTATGGAATAATGGCTTTTGAGCAAATGCATGTCAGATTACAGATCACAAAATCTTATGTAGTCAAATAGTAGTTCCAGTTCTTAACAAAAGAGTAAGCCCCCATATATTCAATATGGCGAGGTTTGCTTTTCCCCACATGCTTTTTTCCCTCCCCAAGAGATGGGAAAGATAATAATTGAAGGGTCCCCTCCCTCCCCAGGGAGGATAGTTAGGGGAAATATCTCTGGGAAGGTGGCATTTAAAAATAAAGAAGGAAGCGTTAGTCCTGTGAATGGAAAGGGAAAGAGCATTCTAGATAGAGGAATAACATGTGCAAAAGCCCTGGGGAGAAAGGGACTAAAGCTTGCCACATTTGAGGATCCAAAAGAAAGTAGTGTGGCCAAGGTGATTAAGGGGAAGGTATCAGTCTCAGGAAAAGCAGGGGCAGATCATAAAGCCATAAACTCATTTAATGAGGTAGTGGTAACAGACCCAATCAGATTTACATTTGAATTCACCTTAACTGCTGTGTTGAGTTCCATGGAGGAGGGAAGCCCTTATTCTGGTTAAGAGACTACTGTAGTCACCTTGATGAAAAGGGCTGGTAGAACTGAACTAAGGTGGCAACAGAGGACACGGAGAGGAGACAGTAGGCTTGAGACTTATTTTGAAGACTGAATTAACAGGACTGCCTGATGAATCACATAAATGGGTGGGGTGAGGAAAATGGGGGAATTAAGAACTCTTGGCTTGAGTACCTAAGCAAGTGATGGTGCCATTTGCCATATGATGAACATAAGAATGGGAAGAATTAGGAGCTCAGAGTTTGACTTTATTTTTGTGATATCCATAAATTATCAATATGGACATGTAAATGAGGCAACAGGATACGCAAGTTTTGGGGTTCCGAGAAAACAGATTCAGGTGTCATCAGATCAAAGATGAGATACCTACATATGGAAGGAGATAGATCTCCTAAATAGAGTACAAAATGAAGAAAAGGGGGCACAGCAACCCATGGGTTCCTTAGGAGCCCTTAGGTGGAGAGTCCTGGGACCCCCAACATTTACATATTGAACTAAGAAGCCAAATAGTACTGAGGAAATCAAAGAGAAGAGGGTCCCAAGCAGAAGGCTGTGGTTGACCATGTCAAAAGTTGCTGAGGTTACAAGGTGAGGACAGAAATGTTTCCATTGGATTTGGCAAAGCAGTGTCTTTAGACACCAGAGACTTTTCAGTGAGTGGTTGAGCAGAAGACAGGATCTAGTGGGTGGAGGATGGAATGGGGTGACAGTTACTATGGCCAGTGCTTCTGAAAAGCTCTGCTATGAAAAGAGAGAGGAAACGAGGTAGTAGCTGGGGGAGTAGGAAAAGTTTTTTGTTTTTGTTATGTTTTTTTGAGAGAGACAAAGAGTGAGTGTGCAAGCAGGGGGGAAGAGAGAGAGAGAGAGAGAGAGAGAGAGAGGGAGAGAATCTTAAGCAGGAGCCACACTCAGTGCAGAACCCAACTTGGGGCTTGATCCCACAACCCTGGGATCATGACCTGAGCCAAAATTAAGAGTTGGATGCTCAACTGACTGAGTCATCCAGGCGCCCCAGTAGGAAAGTGTTTTAGGTGATATTTGAGCATGTTTATACGCTGATATTCTAGTTAAAAGGAATTGATTAATGATATGGGAGATGAGGGGGATAATTCTGAAAGTCAAATCCTAAAGAGAATGCAAGAGGGAAGAAGATTACAAGCAAAAGAGTTGGCTTGATAGGCTGGAGGGTGTTTTCAGCATTTAAACAGTAGTGAAGGATAAAATGGGGGTAAAAGTAGATTGCTTTTTGATCAGGTCAGGGAAAGATGAGAAATTTTGAAGTCTTCCTTTTTCTCATTCAAATTTGTGGTGGAATTGTACACTAAGAATAAGAAACTAGAGAATTTATTCAAAGAGGAGTGTGAAAGTGAACTGATAGAGAAACACGGTAGCATGGCTGGGAGGGGCCAATGTGAGCCTTACGTCCTACATCTAAAGTTAACCAGCTCAGTAGTGAGGTCTGTGATAATAAATGATAGTAGTAGGCATGAGTGGGAACTCTCCTTGACTCCTGTCACCTCAGTGCTCAGTGCTCTGGTGTAACAGGATGAACTGGCCAGACATCTGGTGTCACCTTCCTCGAAGTTTCATTCCCATCATACTCAAGGAGGACAGCATTTTGAAAGACAGGAGGTCTGTTCTTTTGTCAAGAGCACTGAGTAGCTAGAAATTCCAAGTAAGTTCTTGGGATCCTTTTGGAGACCCTAACAAAGTCTAAACAGCAACAGTAACAGGAAAAAAAAAATACACAGTCATACGGGACTGAATTAAGAGAATCACTAAATCCACAGAAAGTGAGAGTTGAGAGGCCTGCAGAAATCATCAGCTCTAATACCCTCATATCACAGAAGAAAAAAGAGACTCTGAAGGGACTGTCTCAGCTGTCACATGGGTTTCCTTACTATGTGGCGAAAGAATCAGTCAGTGGAAATAGATGAATGCTGTCATCTTGGGGGGGGGGGAGGGGTCTCTATTACCACAGCCCAATGGGTGTTTAGGAATTAGTATCAAAAGGAAAGTATGCCCAAATGAGTGATTAGTCGTCCTGCAGTCTTGACCTAAATAGCAAATTAGGCACCGAGCTGGGATTAAGTCCTGACACCTGTGCCCTTCAGGCCTGAGGCTGTCTCCCTCAATTGTGCTGATTGCTGTTTACCCGCCCAGTGGCAATGGGCTTCATCAGAAAAGGGAAACTATTTATAAAAGCATCCCTCCAAACAGCCAGATAGAAAGGGCAGGAAAAGGCCTGGATTCTCTCCCCTTCAATAAGTCTGACAAAGTATCATTGAAAGCTGCCTGTGTCTAACAGCAGTCATGGTCAGTCAGCAGGCAATGCTCTGAATGTCTTGCCCTATGGATACATCCTCTCCCATCTGGCTTTCTGGTGAAAGAGAAGATGATCTTTAAAAGCACAGAAAAAGAAAAGAAGCCAGCTTTGGAAAATGGCCCCAATGAAACGTAATCACTTGGGAAAAAAATTAATAACCATATGAAAAAATAATATGAAACAGAAAAAAGAAACAGATGTATTGTGGTGAAAAGTTTTCTGTTGGTTTTGGCTCAAGTCCCAAGTGAATTTTTTCTAGGCTGACTTTAGTCACTCAAAAAATTTCATGCCATAAAATGGTTTGGAAGGGTTGTGGTTAATGAGAAGGGCAAAGAAGCCCAAATTAAAAGTCAGCATTATATCAAAGACTGAAATTAGGGGAACTCATCTGATAATTCAAAGGAGCAAAAAAGAAAAAAGGTTATTTTTAGCAAAGTATGCTATTGTTCCGAAATTTGAGAAATTGGTAAGAGAACAAAGAGCAAAGAAATGAATATCCTTGTTTCCTGCACACTCTCCAAGAAAACTTTTCCATAACCTCCGTTCCATCTGCAGCACTTGTAGCAGAAGTTACTGGGATGGCCGGATTCTGGGAGTTCTCCCACTTTGCCTGTGTAGCTAGTACGCGGTCTCAAAGAAGCAGAACAGCCCACCACCAGTAGTGTGGTGAGTTGGCTATGGATGGAGGTAAAATTAACACAGGCTGGCTGGAGTGAACAAAGAAATCAGCCAGAGGCAAAAGAAGCAGAGTTACAAAATGGAGTCCAGTTAACAAGCAAGATGGCGAATATCTAGTACAAAGAGAAAACCAAAGACAGTAGTATAGCTCTTAAGCCCATAGCCTATAGTTAGTCAGACATCTGGTAATAAAATCCCCACCCCTGCACTTGCTAGTTGCACATCCTCAGTCCTCAGACGGGTTACTCTGCTTCTTTGAGGTTCTGTTCCCTCATTTATGTAATGGGACCAATGACACCAACCTCATAAAGTGATCTCAAGAATTAAAAAAGACAGTCTTCGTAAAATGCTTAGAATAAATAGCACCTAGTATTGGTGAGAATGCAAACTGGTGCAGCCACTCTGGAGAACAGTATGGAGGTCCCTCAAAAAATTAAACATAGAACTACCCTATGATCCAGCAATTGCACTATAAGGTATTTACCCAAAATATACAAAAATATAGATTTAAAGGGGCACATGCACCCTGATGTTTATGACAGCATTATCAACAATAGACAAACTATTGAGAGAGCTCAAATGTCCAGCAAGTGATGAACTGATAAACAAGAAGTGATATATCTATCTCTATATAAATAGATATAGAGATAGATAGATAGATATAGATAGATAGGTAGGTTATATTCCATTGTGTGTATATATATCCATATTACATATGGAATATAATGCACACGATAGATATATTCCATTGTGTGTACACACACACACACACACACACACACACACACACACACTGGAATATTACTCAGCCATCAAAAGCATGAAATTTTGCCATTTTCAATAATATGGATGAAGCTAGAATGTATCACGCTAAGTGAAATAAGTCATTCAGAGAAATATAAGGTACCATATGATTGCACTCATATGTGGAATTTAAGAAACGAAACAGATGAGGGGTGCCTGGGTGGTTCAGTCTGTTAAGTGTCCCACTTCGACTCAGGTCATGATCTCATGGTTCGTGAGTTCAAATCCACATCAGGCTCTGTGCTGACAGCTCAGAGCCTGAAGCCTCCTTCAGATTCTCTGTCTCTCTCTCCCTCTGCCCCTCCCCAGCTTGTGCTCTGTCTCCCTCTCTCTCAAAAATAAACATTAAAAAATTTTTTTAAAAAGAAAAAAACCAGATGAATACATGGGAAGGGGGGGAAAGAGGAGGGAGGAAAACAAACCATAAGAGACTCTTAACAATAGAGAACAAACCGAGGGTTGATGGGGGATGGGCTAGATAGGGATGGGTATTAAGGAGGGCACTTGTTGGGATGAGCACTGGGTAATTTATGTAAGTGATGAATCACTTAAGTCTACTACTGAAACCAATATTGCACTATATGTTAACTAACTAGAATTTAAATTAAAAAAAAGAAAGAAAAGAAATAGTGCCTACATATGTATTAAGCGCTCAAAAATTGCAACTCTTCATCACTATGTATTATTTAGCACATATATTGATGATTACTGTCATCAGACATTTCAGCAGGTGTTTGGAAGATGAGCAGGAGTAGGGTGCCCTCTGTGGTCCATCCACACGAGCCCAGTCCTTGGTGAAACTGTCTCTGCTAGATGTGATACAGAATCAACCTGGTCCATTCCTCCCTCCATTTTGTCGTTTATATGTAGACTTTTTTTTTCTCTCACTGAATTCTTCTTACACATCTATTTAAAAATTACCACATTCTACCTTCACAATTCCCTTGGATGATAATGTCTGTCCCCAAAATCCGATTCTGAACTCCTTGAAAGAGGTCTCCTGTCTCATTCCTCTTAGCATCCAGCGCAGGAGCTAACACAAGCTAGCTGACTGCATATTCATAAATGAATACACTGACTTTCTTTACATTTCTCTGGACATTTAAATTTATCGATTCTGTTCCCTTCTATTCTTCTTGTCTTGACCTGTCCTGGAGTCCCTCTTACTCTTCTATGTGCCCAATATTCATTGCCCTTTAGAATCTTCTACCAGGGCTGCCTGGGTGGCTCAGTCAGTTGAGCATCCGACTTGGGCTTGGGTCATGGTCTCGTGGTTCGTGAGTTGAGCCCCACATTGGGCTCTCTGCAGTCAGCACAAGCTACTTTGGATCCTCTGTCTCCCGCTCTCTGCCCCTCTCCCCCCTCAAAAATAAATAAATATTAAAAAAATCTTCTACCAGTCCTGGGAGGCAGTGTAATCACTCCAGTTTCAAAGAGAATGAAAATTGTGTCTCGGCACAGTTAAATTGCCCAGGTGGCAGGATTGAGATTCTTACCCTGGTTTGCCTGCCACGAAATCTCCCATTCTTCCACTCCAGCGCATGGCCCTCAGCAAACACGGAAGATGGAGAAGAGGAAAATATCTTTGGGAAGGAACATATGAAACTCAGTAACACAGGATGTTTCTGCATAAAAAGTCAATGTAAAAAATAATGCCAGCCCTTACACAAAAGGGCACGTGACTCCCCTATTATATTTTGAGAATTCTTCCCCCTTCACACTCATGTGGGATATATTTTTGAGGGGTTTTCCTCCTTTTTGGTCATGGGAATAGTTATTTAGGAACTTACTGAGAAACTGAATGGGCACTAATTTTCTAAAACTATAATTAATGTAAAATCAAAAGGATAATATGGCTCAAACCTTGTATATTGAAACTTCTCCACGTTAAACTTTTATTAAATTATTAAAATATGTACATGTAAGAGGAACTGTATTTTCAAATGTTCAAAAAGTCTGCGGTAGATTGGGGCACCTGGGTGGCTCAGTAGGTTGAAGGTCTACCTTTGGCTCAGGTCATGATCTCACGTTTCTTGTGTTCGAAGCCCACATCAGGCTTTAGGCTGACAGCATGGAGGCTGCTTGGGATTCTCTCTCCCTCTCTCTGCTCCTCCCTTGCTCATGCGCATGCTCTCTTTCTCTCTCTCTCTCAAAAAGAAATACACATTGAAAAAATAAATAAAAAATAAATATCTACAGTACAGGGATGGCTGGCTGGTTCAGTCAGTAGAGCAAGTGACTTAATCTCGGGGTTGTGAGTTCGAGCCCTAGGCTGGGGTAGAGATTACTTGAAAAAAAAAAATTAAAAGTCTATGGTAGGGATGCCTGGGTGGCTCAGTCGGTTAAGTGTCTAACTTCAGCTCAGGTCATCATCTCATGGTCTGTGAGTTCGAACCCCACATTGGGCTCTGTGCTGACAGCTCAGAGCCTGAAGCCTGCTTGGGATTCTGTCTCCTCTCTCTCTGTCCCCCTGCTCTCAGAAATAAAATAAACATTTTTTAAAACTCTATAATAGAATTCCTTTTGAACAAACAGTGCACATTAATGGCAAGATGCAAAAGCAGTGTCAAGGCTGAGTTCTCCGTAAGGAAAGCCCTATTTGCTAACATTTGGAGAAATGGGGCACTGCCATTCTCTGCTGGGGCTCTTCTTTGTTTCTGACTCAGACACATACGTGTGTCATGCATTTAAGTCAGATCTACCTCCACCCTTTATAAAGACAGGAATATCTCCCTACACCAAAGAGCCCTGGAGAAACTCTAAATTCTATTTGGTCTGGGCTGCTTGGTTGGAGGAAAGAGCCCCCCTTTACACTGGGACTCACCACTAACCTGTCTTCTGGTGATATTTCAAAAACAATCTTAGGGAGATCACTTTACTCTGGGACATGGTATATCAATAGAGGCCAACCTTTGGAAAAGCAATTTAGCCATCCTGCATGTGTCAATAACTGGACAACTGTTCATGTGCTTTGATCCAGCAATCTTCCTCCCGGGATTCTATGCGGAAGCAAATTATATGAAATTGCCATCTGGATATCTCTAGGCTCCTTGAATCTAACCCGATTCGAAACTCTTGATTCTGACCTCGACCAGCAACTCTGACAACTTTTCTTATCTTAGAAAATGACAACTCCGTTCTGCCAGTTGGTTTGGCTCCGAACCGTAGAGACTTTCTGAAATCCTTTTTTTTTTCCATACCATATTTCAAATGCACTCGTGAATACTGTTTGTTCCGTCTTCACAACATATTGAGGATCCAATCGCTTCTCACCTTGTTCATTGCCACCTTGGTGCCACAGGTCACTACCCCTGCTTCCCGAATTACTCTTATAGTGCCTGCTTGTTCTCTTTGCTTCCATGCTTGCACCAACGCAGCTGGAATAAAGCTTTTAAAACATATCAGACTATGTCACTTCCATGCTCAAAAGTCTCCAAAAGTTTTTCCTCCCATTCAGAATAAAATCCAAAGTGTTCTTACCCTGGACTGCAAGGCTCCGTATGAGGGGCGCCTATTTCTCTTTACTCTTACTCATCTCAACCGCAGTGGTCTCCTTGCTCTTCCTCAAGCACAGCAAATACAATCTGGCCTCAAGGCCCATGCTTCCTTCTTCCTGGTACAACCAGTCTCCTAAATAGATACATGGATTCCTTACTTCGAGGATTCTGTTCAAAGGTCATGGCATCAGAGCAGCTGATCCTCATGTAAAATAGCACCTTATGTTAAATAGGTTGTCCTGGGGCACCTGAGTGGCTCAGTCAGTTGAGCGTCCGATTTCAACTCAGGTCATGATCTCACTGTGAGTTTGAGTCCCACATCGGGCTCGCTACCACCAGCCTGTCAGTGCAGAGCCTGCTTCTTATCTTACATCTCCCTCTCTCTGCCCCTTACCTGCTTGCGCTCTTCCCAAAATAAATAAATATTAAAAAAAAAAGGTCACCCTTTCTCACTGCTGCCATTTTCTTCATAGCACTTGTTATTACCTGACATAACGTAAAACTTGAAAGAATTTGTTTCTTCCACCCCAGAATAAAGCAAAAACCTTACTTGTTTTATTCCCTAGTGTACCCCCAGCTCAGTGGGTCAAGTAATGCTTCTGGGAAGAATGAAGGGCTACACAGGAGGGGAAACCTTAGTACAAAGCTGGAAACAGATTAGTCCCCCTAAAAAAGTGGACTTTTGACTCTTTATCATTAATTGGGTTCTAGCTTCTCTGCAATAGCGGCTTGTGGAAACCAAGATCTTATAGACAGATTATTACTTTTTTTTTTTAATCTCGTAAGTGCAAGTTGCAGATGGAATGCCTCATCACTACGAAATGCTCCACAGTACAGACGCTCCCACAAGGACCTCCTTCTCAAAGCTACAATATACGCATCCAAATCTGGTAATCAGCATTGCTAAGACACTACCATCCAGTCCACAGATCTCATTCAATTTTTTGCCAACTGTCCCTTTTTCCTTCATGGTCCAGGAGCCAATCCAGGGTCATTTGCTGCATTTGGTTGTCATGTCCCTTGAGTCTCCTTCAATCTGAATCGATGAGTTCTTCTGTCATTCTGTCTCTCATCAGCTCAAGTGTTTTAAAGAATGCAGACCTTTCCCCTTATAGGAAACCTCTCAGCCTGGGTCCACCAGTATTTGGTCATGGTCAGATACAGGCCATGTGCTCTTGGCAAGACATGTGACAGAAATGATGCCGGTGCTCTTTTCAACACAGCCCACGAGGAGCCACGCAGTGGGACTCATACTGGTGATGCTCAGCTTGTTCACCTGGTACATTTGGTGTTTGCCAGGGTTCTCTTCAATAAGTTCACCATTTCCCCCTTGTAATCAATATGTATATTTTCAGAAGATACTTCAAGACTAGGCTAACATCTTGCTGTACATCAAACATCCACTCACCACTCTTAGTGTCCATTGAAGACTTAGAACGCCTGAGTGGCTCAGTCAGTTAGGCATCTGGTTTTGGCTCGGGTCATGATCTCACAGTACATGGGTTTGAACCCTGCATCGGCTCTGTGCTGACAGCCTGGAGCCTGGATCCTGCTTTGGATTCTGTGTCTCCCTCTTTCTCTGCCCCTCTCCTGCTCTGTCTTTGTCTCTCAAAAATAAACAAACATTAAAAAAAAAAAAAAAAAGCCCTCCACTCTGAATTAATCAACACTCACTAGTGAATGGTGACTTTCCATTTTCATCAATCTTACTTGCTTGGATTCAGCCGTAAGGAAGAGCTGTCCCTTCTCCACCATGTATTTATTTATTCTATCATTATTTATTGATTGGTTTATATTAACACAGACCCATGGATTCCTGTTTTGTCCATCAGGTTGTAATCAGTTACTATCATTATTTATTTTGACACCCAGATTGTCCCAGATTTGGCCAGTGGGAGCTTCATCCAGCTGGCTCATATGACCTTTTGGCATGTTCCCATCATGCTTTGAGCACTGCCCTTTAAGAGGTTCCAGACTTACTGTGGATTTTCCCAGCCCAGCCCGGGTTCCTTTCACTGGAGGAAACCAAGATCTTTTGGCCACTTGATGTATCCATTGTTTCTAGTCTCTGAATGAAAAGAGCTATGGGGTATACGGGTGTGTGTGATTTCACACCCATTTTTAATCAAATCCAATACCTTAGGGTTGTTCAGAGTTTCCCTTTCTTTCCAGATTTGTTCATTTTTTTTCCCAACACTAAGAAACCCGGCTCCTGTTATCATCAGTATTTTACTTATTTGCCCACTGCTCCTGTAATTAATCAATTTCCCAGCCAGGAGGCTGCCTCCTCGACCCTCTCATCTCTTCGGCCTCTAATTTTTCTAAGAAAGGATGAGTGGTAGCTTTGCCTTCTTAATGATACAGATTCCCCAAGTGTTGCGGCTGGAGAAATATTGCTAAGCGATAAAAAGATTTGGGGAACCACCTTGGTTTGCTAAGATGTCTGTATAGAACCCAGCTCGGAGTTTTCAGCCAATGGACTCTTCCCTGGGATCTCTGGTGCTTCAGGGACTGGCAGTCAGGCAATGTCTATGTCTGCCTCCTCGGCACTAAGTACTATAAAAAGCCCTGTCCCGATTGCCCAGAAGCCTATTTTCTAAAATGAGTAAGTCAGGAAAACACACAAAACCAGCACATCAAATACCACAGAGACAGATTCTTCTAAGTAGATCTTCTTGCGCCTGCTTCTAATTTGGTGTAGCTGGGGCTCCTTGCTCGCCCCGAACAGCTGCCAGCTGTTTGTACTGCTGCTGGGAAAAGAAAAGTTGTGCTGGGGAACTGTCATTAACAGAAAGCTGTAAACGTACTAAGGTCTTATGGAAAAGGTGGACTTTTGTCTTTATCACGGAGTCCTGAGTTCTCTGAAAGAATGCCAGGTGGGAAGTTTAATGTGAGTGGCTGAGAACCATCACACACATTATCTTAGAGATTTCTTTGGCAGGTACCTCAAGTCCAGGAAACTGTTAAAGGAGAACAACCATCCGAACGTTTAAATGATAAGGGACTGTGCTGTGTCAGTTTTGAGACTGTTCCTCTAAAGGGGCTGTAGTCTCTGCTGATCTCTACCTACACCTGGGGAAACACACCATAAACAATATTCTTTATAAACAATAACAACCCAAAGAAACCTTCCTTGCCTGTTGACTTTTTAAGTCCTCTGCTACCAGTTATGACAACCCAAATAACCACAGCGGGGAAAGAGCGCACCCAGTTTCTTTTCTTATACACAAAACATCCACTCTATAAAGAAAACATGTCACCTGTTTGCTTCCAGATGGGAGGAAAGAAACACAGGCCCTATACTCCCTTTAATAGAGTGGTCGCTAGACCAGCAGCATTGGCATCACCTGGGAACTTGTTACAAAGGTGTAGTCTGGAGATTTAGTGAATCGGAAGTTCCGGTGGCAGGGCCCATCAGTCTCCCTCTTAACAGGCCCCGCACGTGATGCTGATACACACTTCTATTTGATGGTCATTACCCTCGATCGTCCAGGTGTGATGTTGGAAGGTCCTTGCTACCACCTTGCCTTACCCTTTGACCCTAGGAGGGGTCATTAGGGAGCTCATTGCGGTTCTTCCTGAAAATGATAAGGTTGTTTACGAGAGGCGCCTTCGTTTCGCTATACTTAACGCGCAGGAAGTCGTTCCGGTACTCATAGGTCAAGGGGTCGCTTCCCCTTTTGCCTCCACCTGGACCAAATCAAAGATCGTGATGAATTCGAGACCCGGCAGGGGGCGCTGCTGCCCATCTAGAGAGACCGAGGGAGCGTGGCAAGCGGAGCCCAGAATCTTTGACATCACACTAAGCTCCTCCTTGCACGCACACATTATACACACACACAAACATATACAGACACACACAGACCGCGTTCTCCCCTCCGTCCTCTCTCCGACTGCCCCCAAGTTTCCCTCCACCGGCGAGCGTGTCCCGGTGCCCGGCGGAACGAGAAGCGCCGCGCCCACAGAGCCAGGGACCCGGCACGCGGCAGGAGCGGCCGCCGCGCGGGCAGCTGGATCCGCTCGCCCGAGCGCTCGGCGGCGGCGGCCGGGACACCCTCGGCAGCACCCCGGGCTTCGAGGAGCCGCGCCCGCCCCCGCGGGGCCGGGGCGCGCGGAGCCGCCACCCCGCACGCTCTTGGGGCCCCTGCCACCCCTATGAGAGAAGCAGAAGGCCGGGCCAAGGAGCTGGACACTCGGCAGCTGGACTCCTCCGCAAGCCCAGGCGCCTCCTCCGCCCGCGCCCCTCCAGCACCCGCGAAGCGAAATGCAACCGCCGCGCTCGCGCTGAAAGGGGAAGGGGCCGGCGCCACCCCCGCGCTCGGAATCCGGCCCCCGCGGCGGCTGCGCGTCCCGGCCGCGGGCCCGCGGGCCCCGGCGTGAGCGCGAGGAGGAGGAGAGGCCGCCGGCCGGGGTTTGGCCGGGGCCGGGGAGGAGGGACGGGGCGGGGGGAGGGCGCGGGGGGCGGGGAGGGGGCCCCGGCGGATAAAGATGGCAATGTCTCTCATCCAAGCGTGCCGCAGTCTGGCTCTCTCAACATGGCTGCTTTCCTTTTGTTTCGTGCATCTGCTCTGCCTGGACTTCACCGTGGCCGAGAAGGAGGAATGGTACACCGCCTTCGTGAACATCACCTACGCGGAGCCCGCGCCGGACCCCGGGCCCGGAGTGGCGGGCGGCGGCGGCAGCCCAGAGCTGCACACCGAGAAGACTGAGTGCGGGCGCTACGGGGAGCACTCGCCCAAGCAGGACGCCCGCGGGGAGGTGGTCATGGCCAGCTCGGCCCACGACCGCCTCGCCTGCGACCCCAACACCAAGTTCGCCGCCCCGGTCCACGGCAAGAACTGGATAGCCCTCATCCCCAAGGGCAACTGCACGTACAAGGATAAGATCCGGAACGCGTTCCTACAGAACGCCTCCGCGGTGGTCATCTTCAACGTGGGCTCCAACACCAACGAGACCATCACCATGTCCCATGCAGGTAAGCGGCCCGGGCGGGGGCGCGGCGGACGCGGGGCGCGGGGGAGGGGAGCCCCAGGGGATGGAGGCGCCGAGAAGGATCCAGCGCCTGGCTCCTAGCTCCTTTCTGGGAAGTCTGCGCAGAAGACGCGTCTCTGTTTGCTGGACCGATTAAGTTTTGCTTTGCATTACTTGGAGGGGGTTTACAAAGAAGGGAGGACTAATCGGATCGCGGGGGGCGGGGGACGGGGGACCCGAGAGAGTGTGTTCCGATTAGCTAAGCGTCGGACGTAGGTTCACCGAGGTGGGCTAACTTTTCCAAGGAGGATCTGGACGGTGAAGTTTGGGGGCAGGGCTCACATATTGTTCTCCGCTGCGGACCTGCCCCGCACCTGTTTGGAACCAGCAGATCTGATAACTCAGCCCTGCACTCGTGTGTGCATCAGGTATACTACTGATGCAGGCGTTTCTGTGTCAAGCGGTGGGTAGGGTTACTGGTGCTGGCAGCTCACCGCCGCTAACTTGCTCCTTCAAGTCGGGTTTCAGCTCTGGGAGATTAAGAGTTTTCCCCCCTGCTAGGCTGACGCACGTCATAAATAATATTAAAAGTCCTGTGCTCTGTGTCATTCGGAGAAGCTGACAGGCCGGCACGATGGTAAATAATCCTCAACCTGCCAAGAAGAGCATGGTGGCCATAAAGTTATGCCTACTTTTCCAGTATTGCATTATCCTTTGCATGATTGGGAGCTTAAATATGCTGAAGGTTTTCTTTCTGGCAAGACTGAAGCAATTTCAGGGTAGAAAGAATAAGCTTTTCTTAACGATTGCAGGGTGCTAGGGCTAGAAATACATTACTGCCCCCAAACTCCTATTTATTTACCCTTAGGCCTGACATGCCAGTGCTTCGGAGGTAGGAACCAAAAAAAAAAAAAAAAAAAAAAAAAAAAAGTCCTCTCCAGCCTTGTCAGCATAATCAGCTACTTTTAGCAGTCTGGCCTCCTTGAGTTGGGCCCTCCTTCCCCAGAGGGGTTTCTGGGCCGAGGCTGTGGCATCCAGAAGGAGGGGAAGGAAATAGAAATGACAGATGCATTTTCTGACAAGAGTTGCCTAATCAAAAATGTCATTCTCTTTAGAAGCCAGGTTTTAATAAACAGTTATGCTACTGAAATGGAACACCAAGCTTTGGCCATATTGTTGGGGGGCGGTGGATTCTTGGGACCACGTTTTCATTCTGAGAGCTCTATTACCTGTTAATGAAGTATAGACTTGGTCTGTCTCTTGTAATCGACACCAGCTGTCTTCAACGAGGAATTTGTCGACCTTAACACAAACAGGTGGAGTGGGGAAACTTCGGTGCCTTTAACACATAGGCCAGAAAAATGCAGTCCCTTAATTAATGAAAAGGAGAGCCAGTCCCTTTTTCGAAAAGCTATGCTAGAGCCTCGAGGAGCAATTGATATATTTTCTGGAGCTCAACAGTTTTGTAGGGGAAAAGATCGGACCCCAACACTGAGTCCCAGAAGCACTACTTAAACTTTATGACATTCAAGGATTTGAAGAACTATGGAAGAGCACTTCATGTCACGTAAAGTATCTTTAAATATTTAATATTTAAACCTTGATTTGAGGGGTCCTGAAGGAGGGTTTTTTTTTCTGTAAATTCCAAAAAGATTATTAGCAATTTCAGGGTTCCTTAAATGTTTCTCTATGCATATGCATGAAATGTTCAACTTGGCTTCTTTGAACAGAAAGAGGCATCATTTGTTCCTGTCTAAAAAGGTTTTCCAGAACTGCCGACACATTGGATCAATTAATGGCTTGCCTGGTCTCAAAGAAAGCTGATTTTCCATACAAATGATGCTTAAGACCTAGCGGGACTAACGGGCTTAGGAATGGTTCGAAAGTTAAAGGCTAAAAAAACTGTAAACAATTCTCTCTTTTCATTATCTTGTGTCCAAAAATGTATTAACCCTGTATTTGCTCATAGCTCTGAAACTTCCATGTTCTCATTTGATATATTGCAACCTTAGGAGCCGCTTTAGTCAGAGATTGCATTGATTTTTGCTAAAGTCTCATTATAAGGAGGTACAGGGCTGCATAGCTTGGCAAACCGTCCACTTTACTCGTAAACATGTTTCTTGAATTTCGAACACTGAGCCGCCCTCACTGATCGGGTTGTCCCTGTCTGGTCCTCAGCTCCAGGACTTGAAGGCTTTCCTTTTTTTCTAGTCAAGTTGGAATCCTATTTCTAAATTTATCTTAGGAAATGGCATACATTTTAGACGTGAATCCGTAGTCCTGTTTTGTGAGCATGGAGTGCAGTATACCAGAGGGTCCTGACCTTTGTAAACTTCTTTAAATTCAGAGTCTCCAAAAATCTAACATCAGCTTTTGCATGATTTTTTTTTTTTAATCTCACCTCTCCTCTAAATCCTTTATTTTTGGAACTGCTAGCTTTAGGTGAGAAGGTCAGAACTTAGTTACACCACCCATCATGTAAGATCTGTGCTTTTGGGGTGGCCTGATCTCGACACACCCACTGTCTTGAAATTCAGTGAAACAGTAAGTCAATCCCTCTTTCCATATAGACGTTCTGTTTTTTGTTTCTTTTCGTAAATAATTTTGGGTTTCTGCTACTCCTGCAGTTACGGTTTCTCATTCACAAAGACCTAGATTCTCCTAGAATACGCTAGCACTTTTACTTTGCAACCAGTTTTTAAAAATCTTTTTTGAAGAATATGACTGCTTTGTTGAGAAAGAATTCACATTTACAACTCACACATTGAAAGTATGCGATTTAACGGCTTTTGCTATTCCGAGATCCTACAACCCTCACCACGAATCCCAGAAAGAAACCCTGTGTGCATTAGCAGTTACTCCTCTTTCCTCTCCAGACCCCCAGCCCTAGGCAGCGACTAATCTACTTTCTGTGTATTTGCCTATTTGGACGTTTCCTTTACAGATGGGACCATGCTTCCATTTGTAGCTGGCAGATAGCAGTCCATAAATATTAACCCTTTGGAGCATTGTACACAGTGATGCACTTATCCACAAACTGGATCAAAAGACTCCTGGGTGCACCGAGTCCATAACAACCGTGGGGAAGAGCTCTTTACTGACCCTCCCATGCTTTGAAGACCAGAGCGGGTGTGCTGATTTCTGTCTGGCTTCTATGATTTGAGACAGCGTGTTCCAGCTCCCTCTCATGCTTGTTGGACATTTAAGGATTCTCTTGCATTTGTGCTTTGTCTTGGCTTCGATTGAAATCTCATCCTAGAAAGGACCTGTATGGTCAACGTGGTAGGTCCGGTCCATGAGTATGGAGACAGCTTGTGACTGGGTTGTGATATTGAAGGAATGATCCATTTTTTTTCCTCCTTTTTTAAGAGTGTATTCACTGTCTTTATCCATTGCTAGTATTCGGATAAAGGAAAATGAGAAAACCAAACCTCTCGCTGAATGAAAGAACTTTTGATCGACTTGGTCTCTAATAGTACTTAGAGATGGAGGAAGCGAGGAGGTGGTTAAACTGTTTAGAGAATAAGCTCAGCTTGGCGAGGAGGGGAGCCCAGGATGGAATATATCCCATAGATTTGGGGACTTGTCTAAGGTTGGAGGAGAAAACAGGAGGTTTACAGATGCTTTCTTGTGTTGATGTGTGCTAAGAGTTTTATTTTTTAATTTTTTTAATGTTTATTTATAAGAGAGCACAAGCAGGGAAGGGGCAGAAAGAGAGGGAGACAGAGGTTCCTAAATTGGCTCTGTGCCGACAGCGGCAAGCCTGATGTGGGTCTCAAACTCACAAACCACGAGATCATGACTCCAGTCGAAGTCAGCTCAACTGACTGGGCCACCCAGGTACCCCTGAGAGTTTTAATTCATGGGTTCTTGCTACATTTGTGGCCGTTATTTTAATTGGTGAAGTCCACCTTTGCTTCAACCTCTTTAAAGGAACTAGCTGCTATAATTAATTTTTTACTGGACTCATAATTTTCTAGAATATGTGTTTTACATATTCCTTCAATTCATATGTTTGGTATGTTTGACTCTCTTTAGTATATCATAGTTCTCTCTTTGAGAAGTGATAGTATTGGCCATGTAGCACCTACTGTGTCAGGCGTGTTGTAGGCACCTTATGTGTATTAGCTCATTTAATTCTCACAACAACGCTCAAATGGGTACTATTGTTACCCCTATTTCACAGACCGAGCAACTGAGACCTAGATGCGAGAAGTAACTTGGCCATGCAGGCAGCGGTGGGGGAGCCAGGCTTGCAAACCTGAGTAGTCTGCCTCCCAAGTCTGTGCTTGTAACTACTGCTTCATATTCTCTCTCAGCTTGAAAGGACACTGTAAAAACTATGAGGACTTAATAATGCATACAGGAAATGATCTAAAGTAGATTCTTCAGAATACTTTAACAAGTCTATAGGCTGAATGCCCTGTTGACTCAGACTGCATTTTTGTGATGGGAGAGGTGGGACCTTATGCTTAGGGCTCTCCTCCTCCAGACATGCCTCTGATTAAACCGTCTTTGGGTCAGTCACTTTTTCTATTCTGGCCCTCTGTTTTCTCTACAGATAAAATGAGAGGTTTGGATTGGTTGATATCTAAGAGTTGTTTGAACTCCATAATTTATTCCTTATATATTCAGAAATCAAGCTGTTTCTACTAAAATCAGTTTTCTTTCTTTTCTTCGCTACAAAAACGGACAGCAGGGACCCATGTCCCACACGGCAACAGGCAGCTGGAGCAGAAAGTGGCTGGCCATTTATATGGGCAGTGCGCTGGGTAGTTGACTCGGTCCCTGTCACTTATGGTCTGGCTCCTGGCCTGTGCCCCTGTCTCAAGACCAAGGCCAGTGTATTTGGGGTCCCAGCTTTATGCAGTCAGACCTGGGTTAGTAAGAAGTTACAGAAAGCAGACTTCTTTAGTAAAGGGAAGTGTTCATAAGGATAGAAGAACTGTTTATGAAGGGGAGAGGCTTCCTTGGGAGGTGAAGCTTTCTCTTGTCTTCAGACTGAAACTGAACGAGGGTGCTGTGGAGTTGCTGAGTGCAGGAGTCATGCACAAGGTTCCACTGGGTAATGCCTTAAAGGGTCTTCCGAAGCCTGAGCACTCATGACTGACTATCTAATTCGGATATTTAAGACACCCTTGAGCCTCAGTTTCCCATTTACCTTCTTTGTATGCGTCATAAGAGAAAAATATCATTTATGCTCAGTTTTAACCTCCCAGGCCAGTCTCCCCCTCGCCATTTAGTATTTATACACTTATTTATTTGGCACTAAACTACCCCTTCACCGGTCTCTCTAGTGGCAGACAGACATCCAAGAGCCAGGAATTCCAGACTCTGTTATTAAAAGCCATAATTCAGTGTCAGAGTTCGATAAAACATTCTTGGCAGTGTAACCTAATATGGCCGGGGCATTTCAAGAGACGGTATGACTTGTTTACTAGTTCGGGTGATAGAAAGACAAATCTGGGGGCTTTGGAAGGAAGTTTACATTCTACCTTCCAGCGTTTAGTAAGAATTCCATCCTTCTCTCTCCTGGTGGCTCTGTTCTTAAAAAAAATCCCCAGGCCTCTCAAAAAGGAAAGAATTTATGACCATGAAATCTGGAAAGATTTAGAAAGAACCTGGGACTTTTTAACTTCTCTCCTAGTTCTATAGGAAGGAGGAATTATGCTTCTGATGTGATGTTAATCAGTCTAAGACCCAGGCTCTACTTTTGAAGAAGGCCTTAGCCATTATCATTGCATTTCCGGACCTAAAACTTAGTATATAAGGAATTTAATATCTTGATCGCCCCTGAAAGTCTTGAGTATATCCCTGGAGGAGGTGCTTCATCTTGTATACAGTCTAAAGAGCATCTTCACTTACTGCTGAGTGATTTGAAGCGATGCTGGAATTCAGCGTAGTTGAGCATGCAAATTGAGAGATGCTAAATTTGAGTTAAAATGAAATTCAGATCCTATTCAGATGATCTCCGCTCTTAAGGATTTCGATGGGAACGTAAAACCCAGAGGAAGAAGGGCAGCCTGTGCTGTGTGGTTGTTCTTCACTAAGCTACAATTGTGGTCGTTCTGTTCAGTGGAAAGTTTGTCTATGAGCACAAAGTACATTTTTACTTTAAACTCTGAAGGATCGTTCACTTGACAGGTTAACTGAAGTGTGCTTTAAGGATGGAGGTCCAAACATTTATGATTATGTTTCTAGTTCTTTTTTCTATGTGACAGGAAAGTTGCATTTCTTTCACTTCAAAGCATTGGTGATGAATTGATTTTTGTAAGTATCTTTAAATTTTTTTGTCTATTCCATAATATGTAAGTGGTATTTAGAAAAATATTTTTGGTAGAAATAAGCATCATTTGTCCTAAAATTAAGGCTTATGCATTAGACTGTTAACCTTTTTGATATTAAATGTGTGAACATCTATTTCATAGATTTTTAGAAATAATTTTGTATTAAATTTTTGGTTCATGCATGTCCTTTCCCCGGGCAAAGATATACAATAAGTACAGATAATACGTATTTTAGGTAAGATCCAGGAAATGTTTTTTTGACCAATTCAACCTGGTATTTCTCCATCATAAATGGCTTTTTACATAAGCCTTATCGAAAAGGTAAAGATTTGAGATTTTCCCGAGCGTCGACATCCATGAATGCCTTTTTTTTCCTCCTTAAATTTTTTCTTGGTCCCCCCTTTCCACAGAAGCTATTCGTGTGGCCATTCTGTAGCTATGAACTGACTAAACCTACATGGTTGGGAATGCAATTCCAAATGACCCAAAGAACAGTGGAACGGGAAAGATGTTTTCTCCTTTACTTACCAGGGAGCTGCTGGAAATGTTTTCCCTCCCAGACACCCCGGACTGGCTGCCTCCCTCAGGTCCCTTGTCTAATGTGACCTCACCACGAAGGCACTCCCTAGCTATTTAAAATAGCAGCGCCCCTCCCCCACTCACCTGTCTTCCACACTCCCTGCCTCTCTCTCTGCTTCATTTTACTTCTCATTAGCATGTTTATTGTCTGTCTCCTCTCACCGGAATATGAGAGCCACAGGAAGCAGGGCTTTTAGACATTTTTTTTGTTCATGACAGAGTTCCCAAAGCCTAGAAGAGTCCCTGGTGCATGGAAAGTGCGTAGTAAATATTGTTAAGACATGTTAAATAACCCGGAGACTGGAAAGATGGGCTGTGTTAATATTTTGGTCTCTCATGTCATGAAGAAATATTCTGTGACCCTAACATTTTTCTTAGCTTTTGACTTACATAAGTGAAGTCAGGGAGATTCTAATTTGAGTCTCCCACTAAAATGTTTCTTCTGCGCGTAGAATGTGGCAGGAAGGAGGGGCCTGGTTCATGTCCTTGGTCTAAAGGGAAAAAAAGACATAAGCAGAAGGGTATAAAAAATAAGTTGTGAATACAGTTCTGTACATGTGTTTATTGTCCTGCTGCTTTAGAAAATATAGATCTTTTTCTCTTCTTTTAAATGAGAGACCTATGCCTTATAGAGAAACCTGAAAATATGGAACATTTAAGAAGAGGGAAGATAATAAAAACCACCCTTAACCCAGCCACTTACTCGTTTTCATTATGTGGATACATATTTACATTTACCACACTGGGGATATATTATGTGTTTTGTGGCTTCTTAAAATTTAAGGGTGCATTTTGAAATTTCTTTGTTTCCACACTATTTCTATGATGATCCCACTTTCCCCCTGCAGAAACAGTGCTACTGTAAACACGCTCGTGTACCTGAAAATGGGTGCATATCAATGGTTACTTTCTTAGGTCAAGTTCCTGAATATGGGACTAGTTAGTCCACGGCTTTTCACGCTGTGGCTGTAGAGCAGGGTTTTTTGTAACCCATTCCGTGGTCTTTAGTGGTGTGTTAATTCTCTAGTATGGCTCTGTTGAACGAGAAAGAACCTCTGTCAGTTACTGGTGTTGCTGTGGAGTCGTGGCATCGATTTTCTGTGCGACTTTTCTCCAAGCTGGACTAGTTCGGCAGCTGAGGCAAGACCCAGAAGGCGGAGAATCCGAAGGCATGAAGCTTGGGTAATAGAACCATCAGGATTGCAGTTGGCGGAACCCCCTCTGTGCTCTTACATTTATCCATGTCTCGGGGGTGTTAAATGCAAATTGAAAACCATGCGTTTGGAAACGCAGGTTTCATTTGTGGTTCCACCTCCTATTGGCTTCACCAATGGCAAGTTAGTACACCTCTGCGGATCTCATTTTCTTTCATTTGAAAGCGACGAGCAGGCGGCTCCTGGAGGGGGACTTGGTTTAGGTCAGGGATTCGCCACGCTGGCTGCACACTAGAATCACCTGGGGAGTTTAACAATTACACATGCTCAGGTCCTACCTGCAGAAATTCTGATGTAATTGGGCAGGTGGGCAGAGGAGTCTCCAGATGAGGCTAATGGGCCGCCAGGGTTGACAGCCACCTCGCTCGGTGGATCTAAAGTCCCCCTTGAGTTCTTATGTTCCATAGTTCTTTTTTTTTTTTTTAAGTTTGTTTATTTTGAGAGAGAGAGAGAAAGTGTGAGTGAAGGAGGAGCAGAGAGAGAGGAAGAGAGAGAATCCCAAGCAGGCTCCACTGTGCTGTTGGCACAGAGCTTGATGCAAGGCTCGATCTCACGACTGTGAGATCATGACCCGAGCCAAGATCAAGAGTCAGACGTTTAAGTGTGCCACCCAGGTGCCCCACCTAGTTCTTAATAATTTAAAGATATGGTGATTTTTTTCCTTTGACAATATCTGAATTCTACATGAGAATTTTTTAAATTTCAGGGTTATAGTGATTAAAACTATGAGGGTGTGTATAGTAAGTATTATTTCAAGACATGAGTTAGTGATTCACTAATAATTACCAGATTTTGGAGACCAGCAAGAATACAAACAGATGGCAAATACAGCAAGTACAAGAAAGCACATAAACTTCTGTAATAATCAAAAAGAGTACAAAAATGAGTCAGAAACGATTAGACAATTAAGTTGGGTAAAATTTCATTGATGTGTTAAATGTTAAATGTTCATTATCTTTTTTTTTTTTAATGTTTATTTTTGAGAGGGAGTGAGCACTCAAGCATGGGAGGGGCAGAGAAAGAGGGAGACACAGGATCTGAAGCAGGCTCCAGGCTCTGAGCTGTCAGCACCGAGCGTGACATGGGGCTTGAACTCATGAACCACGAGATCATGACCTGAGCCAAAGTCAGATGCTTAACCAACACCCAGTGCCCCTAAATGTTCATTAGCTTGATTGTAGGCTTCTGGCATTAGAGGTAGAGATGCCATGGTATTATTACCGAGTAGAAAGTACCCCGTTTGTCACGTCATGGTTGTCATTACCCAGTTTGGGAGGCAGTATAGGGTGGTGGTGGGAAGGACCATTCTGGTACACGGTCTGCCTGGGTCCGAACCCTGACAGAGTCACTTGTCTAGGGAGACCTAAAGCAACATAGGTATGGAGTTAGAAATTTAAGTCTTCTGATTGGCTAGAGTGATGTGAGGTTCGTAGGATTTGAGCACAGTGGAAACGATGCTGCCAAGACCTAAGAGTCTCACAGGGCAGACAGGGCTTGGATGCTCAGGAAGCAAGTGATTAACCTGAAGCCTTCGAGTCTTCACCTGCGAATGAGCCTCATGTGTTATGCATCAGAACTGTTGTGAACTTACACAACAGAGGAAAGGAGCCACTGTGAGCATGTGTTAACTCTGATGATTGGCAAAAGAAATATATTGGGACTTGGACTCCAGGCTTCCACCTTTACTATCACCAACTGAATCCCAGCTCTCATACTCTCGCCTGGACTGCTGTCCCTCCTGGCTGACAGCCAGCTTCTGTTCCTGCCCCCTGCAGTCTGCTCCCCACACAGCAGACAGAATGGATTTTTAAAAATCAAAGGACCTCACTCCTTTCCTCAGATCGTCCAGGGGCTGCATGTCATACTTGGAACCAGGTCAGAGGTCTTGCTGTCACCCCCAGGGCCCGGCCTGGCCCGGCCCCTGCCTACTGTCCAAGCCTCTTTACCAGCCGTGTTTCCCCTCATTCACTCTTTCCTCGCCCCTTTCTGGTCCTCAAACATGCCTGGCTTGCTGCCATCTTGGGGGCTTTCAAATGCTCTTTCCTCCAGCTTTTTTGGTATAATATCTATTTATATAGCAAATTATCTCTTTATGAAACATCTCTTTATGCTTCTGAAATGTGTGAGAATGACTCCCAAACAGGAATATCTGGTAGACATGTATCTGGTTCCCCCTTATTTAACCAAATTATTTAAAAAATTTTTTTAATGTTTGTTTCTTTTTGAGAGAGAGACAGCATGAGTGGGGGATGGTCAGAGAGAGAGGGAGACACAGAATATGAAGGAGGCTCCAGGCTCTGAGCTGTCAGCACAGAGCCCGACGCAGGGCTCGAACGCACGGACCGTGAGATCGTGACCTGAGCTGAAGTCAGATGCTTAACCGACTGAGCCTCCCAGGCGCCCAACAAAATTATTTTTTAAATGCAACTTGCTCTTCTGTCCCCTGTACCCTGAAGGGAATATCCTTCAGCAACGTCCAATGTGGTAGTGCTAGAATCACGGGATTTAATCACTCGAGTGGGCAGGGAGAGTTACCCGTCACCACCTTGAATTTTTTTGTGGATTTCCCCCAGATTTTTACTATGGCTCCTTCCTTCAGATCAGCGGACACTGCTCAGCCATTCCCTTTATCAGGGGTTTTCCCTGGCTACCTAAAGTTCTGTGTTTTTTTGTTTATCTGCTACTCATTCTCTCCTCCTTGATTCTCCCTTATTTTTCTTTATAGCATTTATCATCATTTGAAATTGTTGTTTCATTCATTAACTTACTTGATTGCTGTTTATCTCCCCTAGGAGATTATAAGCTCCACGAGGACAAGGTCTCGTCTTAACTGCTGTATTCCTGGAGCCTGGAACCTTAAAGGCATCCAGTATCTATCTTTTGAAAATGAGCAGATAAATGAAAGGTAGAATATGTACCCATCCATAGTTTTTTTTCTTTTTAATTTTTAGCATTTATTAATTTTTGAGAGACAGAGCATGAGTGTGGGAGGGACAGAGAGAGAGGGAGACACAGAATCTGAAGCAGGCTCCAGGCTCTGAGCTGTCAGCACAGAGCTCGATGCGGGGCTTGAACCCACACACCACGACCACCACAAGATCATGATCCGAGCTGAAGTCGGACGCTTAACCAACTGAGCCATCCAGGCGCCCCTGTACTTATCCATAGTTTTCAGGTGCATTGATCACTTAAAGGATAAAGTAATGACTTTATATTACATACACATTATTTGCCTTACACTGAATGTAAGATTTAAGTTGAGAGATTAAAAACCTCATTTCTTATCCTGTGCACAGTAGAACTATTCCTGCTGGGCCTGTGCTAAGGAGGTTCATCTACTGCCTAACTTGACCTTAACCCTTGATGAGGTGCCTCTTTATGGGGTTCAGGGAACCATCCTTTCCCCATTCATTATTTCAGCAAATGGAAAGGGCATTTTTCTTTTGGCCTCCCTTCAGGAATGTTGGAGGGTCTGGAGCAGGGAGCCAGTCATTTGCTGAAATCTTCTATGATCCTGCCAGTGTATCTGAGGGGACCTGGGTGCCTGGTCCCCAATACTTACAAACAAGTGTTTCTCTGTTCTGAGGTCTGCAAGGGCTGTTTTGACAGAAAATGGAATAGAAATGTCCTTTGAAGTCAGCTGTTATGAAATACAGCAAGAAATCTGAAAGAAGTAGCTGGACATAGTGCTGCCTGGGTGTTTTTACTAGGAGTCGGGCATCTGGTAGACTTGGTACTTCAAGGGAACCTGTGTTACCACAAGGAGATCTTAAAGGTTGATGGTAAATGCTCCCCGTATAGTTTATGAATCTGTCTCTCTGTGTACACACTGCTTCATTCCAGAAGAATCTAAAGTTAATGGGGCAGGAAGAAGGATGTCAGAATTTCTCCAAATGAAGGAAATGACAAATGACCAGTGAGATATGCCAAATTGTGACCTTTTGGGCAATGAGAGAACTATGAGAGAAATCTCAAGTTTTCTCCGAAATCAAGTAAGAGAAATTTAAAGCAATTATTGGTTGCAGCATTGAGGTTTGCTCCAGAATGAATTTAATTTTCTATGTATCTACGTGCCTTTACTTTTTAGCTCTTAAGAACTATATGCATAAAGTTTGAAATAGGTAATATTATCCCTATCACAATAAGGATGAGTTCATTTTCTGTGGAAAACATATACTGTATTATTACTTTTGTTCTTCGTTCCTTTCATAAATGCATTCTTTATATGAAAGTGATCCCATCTTATTGAGATTAACTCCTTACCAGGCTGTCTCTTCTGCTAGACTGTGAGATTCCTGACTGAAGGTGCTTTATGCCTCCAGCCCCTTGCCCTGGTTACCACAGTTTCTTGAATGATTCCCCGTCTGTAGTAATAATTAGCTTATCTGGTCAATCATGACCCATCTTGATGCCATTCACCTGGTGGGAGGTACCTGGCCTTTATACCAAGCATTTAAAGGAAATAATCAGCATCTTAAGAGGCTCATCTTGGCAACACTAAACCTGCACAGGAGAGGCGAGTGTCCCTCTCATAGGGCCGGACTCAGACAAAACATGAAGTGATGCTTTATTACATACAGAGTTCTGTAGATTAAAAGTCTTTAATCTCTTTCATCCTGTTGACCTTTACAACTACCTTAAAAAACCATTCACCTAATTAAAACTCCATTCTTTTAAATTGGAAAGTCTTATTCTCTTTGACTCTTGTAATTTGGCTTACTGCTGTCTGAAACTAATCAACTTTCCCCTTTTCTGTTGAGATACTGAATTAAGCATATCTTCGCTTATTACTCATGAAGACTTTTGTGGTTTATTAGTTTAGTCCTATTGTGAAAAAGACATTACCTTGTGGGTAAGAGGGGGAAAAAGCCATTTTCTTTAGTGAGGCTAATTAGTACCTTAGAAGCATTTCGAACCATAGCATAACCATGAGCCTGCCTGTTATTTTTATATTTAGTCTTTGAAAAGATGGTGCATAATTACTAAAGTACATTTTGTGCATTTCAGAATAAGTGATATTTTGGCATTAAAATGAAACTCGAGTAGGTTAAGATATTGGGACATAGTGCGTGCTGTCACTGTTATGCTAAAGCAATTGCAGTTCACTGACTCATGCAAATCTATTCTGTTGTATTTCCTGTCCGCATCTCATCACATTTACCACCGGGGCAACTTGAATGAGAAAACAGCAGCTCAAACTCTGTCCCTTGATTGGTTGATGGATTTGATTCCTTTGATATTTTTCAAAGGAACAATAGCCCTGAAATAGACCATTACTTTGGCCGGCCTATTTGGTAACCACCATATTTCTAGAAAGGATACGTTGTCACAAGGGAGACTGATTGGTAGGGGGAGCAGTCGTCGTCAGCCTTCATTCCACTGTCCTGTGCTTCTGGGTGAGTCTCAGCCCCAGATTCCATCCATCCTTTTTAGGGAATGGGAATTTCTGGTAAAGCGGCCATGCTTTCTTTCTGTAGCTAACGGCAGTTTGAATAAGCTTCTCTCTCAACACCATGTAGCAAGTCTTCTGTAAGTGTACAGTGTTTGCTGTTCCTTAACTGTACTCCAGGCTGGGAAAAACCTGATACCAAGGAACCAGGATCACGCACTTGATCTTCACCAAAAGGCCGTGAAGCAACGAGAACCAGGATCATCCAAAACCTGTGTTCAATTGCCAAGGTGTCGGGGCAGCGAGGTTCAAAGGCAGGTAGGTGTGACATAATCCTCTCTGCTTGCCAGTGCTTTGTTGTCTATCAACTCTGTGATGGACGAAGTCGGACTGCACCTTGGTATCTGTGAGCTTCGGGCCGACATCAGTTCCCCAGGGATCAGGGCCTGTGGTGCGCTGACATGTCAAGAGCTACAAGTGAGGTGGCTAGACAATAGCCCATCGCAGCCACGTCGGCAGCCACGTGGCCATTCTAAATAGCCACTGCGCTTTTTCTCACATGCCCCATCTTCTCTTTCCATGGGAGACTACTGAGGAAAATTCTCTCCTTTTTTGAATCAGACCAGACATCCTTTCTGCAAATCACCTCTTCTGGATCCAGGCTTATATATTAAATCTATCACCTTGTTTATTAGAACAAGTTCATTAGAAGAACTCGGCAGATCTTTGTTAGATAGAATAAATATTAGAAGGAAGAGAATGGATGCTCGTTCTGAACACGTGAGGCTCTAGGCACTTGCATTAGGTGTCTTTCATACTTCTTTCACAGACCCTGTGTTTTTGGAAACCTGCCCGCAGTCACAGATGGACAAAAGCAAAGCCGGTATTTTAATCCAGATCTGTATAAATTTCAACACTATTGTGAGGCATGTAGGATTTCTTCGACTTTGTACTAATTCTTGTGTCCGTGTACTTTTTTATGAGGGGAAAATTTCTTTACAGATGATAAGCCGTAGAGAAACACGGTTTCCCGTAAAAATTGGGAAACTTAACCTGCCATTGTAAATTTATTGCATGTCTGCAGCACGCAGTTCTTTGGTTGCACAAGAAATATTTCTTATTGAAGTATAAGGTATAAATTACTAGGGGTTTAATTGTTCCACAAGTCAAAATCTGTCCCCTGTGGGTATGGTAATGTCTTTGGATTTGATAAAGGATAGTTCTAGTTCGAGGGATTTATTCTCATTAGTTAAAAATGACGCATTCTTAGAGGGTTGAGAGGATTGCGTCAAGCCCGTGTCTGCTGAAGCTACTAAAGTAAAAGGATCCACAGAATGTTATTTTTAGTTTTACAAGCAAATTGTTGCCTTCACATTTGTCCTACGGTGATTTTCCTGAAGTTTGTAATTCCTCTTAACATTTGCAACCAATACCAAATCCCATTTACCAGACAAATATTTCAAGGTCAAAATAAAAGAATGGCACTTCCCATCATTATGTCATTACGGGATTTAAAAATGTGCGCTCGAGTGTGTGTGCATATGTGTGGATAGTCTCCTGTTTAGCGTTTTAATTGGATTTGGATGATGTCTGATTCATGTAATCCCAGAACAGTTTTGCTTGCTCATTAAATTGCTACACCCTTGATTTTAAATAAGATTTTCTTTAATTAGGTTTGTGGTTCTTCATGCTCAGTAATTCACTTGTCTATTTTTAGTGTTCTTTTTTTGCTTATTTTAACTAATTCCTTGTGTATTCTACTTGTAAGATTCTTATTGGCAAGAGTACTCCTAAATTTTTTTTTTTTTTTCACAAACACACATAGTTTTACCTTGTGCACAAACGTCCTCTGGTGCAAGCAGGCCGATAAGGCCCTTCTAGTGTGAGCTTCTGCCTGCCTGTTTGGTCATTGGATTTGTAATTGCTTTCATCTGTATTATCAAAATTACCCGGGTCTTCTATTATTTTTTAATTAACTACAAAATAGAAATCGACCTTTACTGAGAGATTTTAGAGATCATCAAGTTTGGTCATTTTCTTTTATTGATAAAACGCATGAATCATTTTGTCAATGAAAACCATGAGGCCCTAAGAGTTTGCCTTACTGGAGACCACACAGCAGAGAATAAGTGTAGTCGGGAGGGACACTGCCTTGGCTGGTATCTGTGAAGGGCTTGGGGACCACTTCCTCTGGATCAGAATCCTCTACCTTGGGACTATTGGCATTTTGGGCCCTGTAACTTCTGTCCTGTACATGGTAGGTTTTGTGAACTGGTTAATTTCTGATCTGTTTTTTTTTTCTTTGATATTTATTTATTTTGGGGAGAGCACAAGCAGGGGAGGGGCAGAAAGAGGGGGACAGAGGATCTGAAGCAGGCTCTGTGCTGATTTGGGGCTCGAACTCATGAACCATGAGATCATGACCTGAGCCGAAGTCAGACATTCAGTCCACTGAGCCACCCAGGTGCCCCTCTGGTCTGTTCTTACTCCTAGAGCGTGGCCCTTCAGGTTACTTACTGGATAACCTCCTACTCGGTGGATTCAGAAGAGCAGATTTTGCCCTTTGCTATACCGAGATTGCCAAAATAGCTGATTAACTTTTTAGCCTGTGATCAGTTGCTTTTTGATTGGCTTCAAAGCATCTTCCTGTGATAATGAGCAGCTCAGAAGCCATCAGAGACCTCAGGAGGATATTGCATACAAAGTGTTCCAGGTACTCTGGTTCCTTTTTAGCCCCAGTCCTTGGTCTCTCAAGTCCTGTGGCAACTTATCCTTGAACTTTGATTTTTTTTTTTTTCTCTCCAGACTCGTTAAGATTGCAGCAAGTCCCAGCTGCTGCTTTCTGTTTGGTCACTATGATATGAGATCTGATTTCACAAATTCCCTAAGTGGGGAAAAGGGCAGCAAATGAAGAGCTGTCTTCAGTATATTTTCCTTCTTTCTAGGCTGTTGACCCCTCATATTCTTGTTGGCTTGGTTACTCTCATCTTAAACTGTGATTTTTTTTTTTAATGTTTGTTTATTTTGAGAGAGCGAGAGCAAGCGAGAGTAAGCAAGCAAGGGAGGTGCTGAGAGAGTGAGAGAGAGACTCCGGAGCAGGCTCTGCACTGTCAGTGCAAAAGCCCGAGGGGGGTTCCATCTCCTGACCCACGAGATCATGACCTGAGCCTAAATCAAGAGTTGGACCCTTAACTGACTGAGCCACCCAGGCACCCTAATTAAAAAAAAGAAATCATCTGTTGTTAATGGGAGGATTATTCTGTTACAGTCTGCTCATGATTGGTAGAAAAAAAAATCAGCCTTTTTGTTTTTGCTTATGCATTTCCGTTCCTGGGATTCCCCTAGGTTCTGCTATCCTCTTGTCTTGCCCTCGAGGCCCGTCTGAAATGCTTCCTCTTTTCTGAGGGAATTCCTCATGCTCCCTTTTAGACGTGCACTCTTCCTCATATGTTCTCAGGTAGACTTTTCATCTGTACTTGTAAAGCATTTGCCATATTTTATCATGAATCTTGTCTTTGTGTATCCCCATCATTAGATTTGGAGTGACTGGGGGGCAGGGCAATTCCTTCTACACATCAC
This sequence comes from Paguma larvata, assembly GCA_030068075.1. Classification (NCBI taxonomy): domain Eukaryota; kingdom Metazoa; phylum Chordata; class Mammalia; order Carnivora; family Viverridae; genus Paguma; species Paguma larvata. Next base: position 81,066,493 of record CM057823.1, read on the forward strand.
CCAGCACAAAGGACAGGACCTTACTCAAAGCACATGCTCAGACTGATGTATAGAACTGACATGAGTGCAGAGCACTAGCTAGAATGGGCAGCGGACCTCTCCAAGTTTGGAACGAGAATTTATCCCATACAAAATGTGCTTGAGATGATAGGAACAGAGTCACGCTAATGGCATTCTACTATTTGGAATAAAAATGGGCTGGGGGTAAAGAGCGAAGTAGACCTAATTAGTTCCTCCCCCTGCCCCTTATTTTATGAAACCATCGCTTCCACTCATCGACCACTACGCATCTCTCTTTGTGCTGTGAGCTTCTACATAGATTATCTCACTTCACCCTGTCAGAAACCCTCTGGGGTTAGGTTACTTGGACAATAGATGAGATTATTAAGTTTAGGCAACAGGCCCCAAATCACACTCTTAGTTTGGTGGCAGAACTGGGACTTGAGCGCCAGTGGAACTCCAGAGCCTGAGCTGACAGGGATGGGTTCCCTATCTTCATGCTGCAATTAACTGTTAAAAAGAAGATAGGGTTCCTTCTGTTGACATGCAAATATGTCTATGTAGCTTGCTATGTAAATACAGTGAATCTTGGGCACGTCCTTGAACACACACACAGTGACCCTCAGTGTGTTCAACTCCAAAATGGCAATCAATATGGTACTTAGCAAATTTTGTTGGATCTAAAATACTATTGGGTTTAAGATGTAAGGATATCTTTTGTACACTGAGGAAAAACCGTATTGCCATTTTGACATGGTATCGATTAGAAGAAGTATCCTGATTCCAGAGATATTAAGATGTAATAAAAAAATCTTCATAGAATTGAACTTTATTATGTCATAACTTTGTCGTGAGAATTTTTGAGTGTAAAGACTTAGTGTAGAACCTTTAAATTATTAAGTACATGATTATGAAATATTGATAGTGCACCAGTACGTAATCTAAGACTCCTTGTGACAGTGGAGAGTCATGGAATTTATTTTAAAAGAGTCTATATTAAAACTAGAAGGATATTCTTAACACAACAATTAAAAGCGTGCTGGTACCAACTAGGGCATGTAAGAATTAACCCAGCTGCAAGAACTCTGAGGAAGACTGGTCTGCCCCAGCAGCTGTAATCAAATGGACTCCCCGGGTCCATTGGCCTGTGCTGCAGATGAAGCAGGCACAGACCCAGAGCACTGCAGAGATGTGAGCTCCGTGTGGAGAGCACGTCTCAGGCCGTTCCTCCGTGAATGCTCTGCTAAGAGGAACTGTAACAACTCTCTGAGAGGGGCGGGAGGAGGAAATCCAGTGAATGCAAAGTGAACCACGCTGGCTGTAATGGAAGATGTAATTGATGTGTTGGGATTTGTCAAAAGACAGCCAGGAGAGCTGAAAGAACGAAAGTGGTGAGCTGTCTATCTTTGTCTCAGCCCAGGGTAGTGACATTTTAACGATTCAAGGGAAGAACAAAATCTATCCCATTTGAATGGATGAATTAATAGCTAGTTAAAATGGCTTGATTTCTTCTAGTTTTCTCAGAAGTTCTGTTCATGTAGTAAGGAGGGTAATACACAATATAGACAATCCCCTTTTCATGGAGCCCGTACGGCATGGGAGTATCGTCAGGAGATGACATAGCAGCTCTCATGACCTTCGTGTGTGTCCTTATCACTCGAGCACCATTACGTGCAGAAGGAAACTAACGTTCACCAGGAATTTACTGTGGGTCAGGCGTCGTGCCGGCCTGTCACACTGTTATTTAGGTGGGACGCATGGCTTTCTGGTTCGAGCCAGACTAGAACCAGTCTGCACAGACACAGATCCCAGTTCTGCCTCCTAATAGCTTCGCTACCCGGGACAAGTTAACTAACCCAGGACAGTTAACTAACTGCCTCCTGCTTCAGTTTCCTTGTGTGTAAAATGGGAATAACAGGCCCTGTTTCATGGGATTCTTATAAGAATTAAATGAGTTAATATATGTAAAGCATTTATAAATATAATCACAATAATAGCTTTTGCTAATAAGACAGCAAGGTAGTATGTGGTACTAAGACTCATGTCTGTTTTGCCAGAAGCCTATGTTTTATAACCTAGTGCTTTGGCTTGCTAATACCTAGTATACTAATGCCAGACAGATCACATTACATTTGTCACCTTTGATTTCTAGAAACACTGAACACTAGGACAGATAAAATAGCTAAAACCTGTTCTTCATTGTGTTTCTGTTCACCCCAAATTTGGGCATTGGCTATAGAATCCTCTTTATTTTTAATTAAGAAAAATGTTTATTTTGAGAGAGAGCATGTGTGTACTCTTATGAGTTGGGGTGGAGAGAGGGCAGAGAGGGAGAGAATCCTAAGGAGGCTCCATGCTGTCAGCATTGAACCCAACACGGGGCTCGATCCCACAAACTGAGAGACCATGACCTGCGCCGACTGAGCCACCCAGGTCCCCCCGTATAGAATCACTTCTTAACCTTTGATATATTTCAGGTGAAAGAACAAACATTCAAAGATCATACTCTTGGATCATACTTAATATATTTGTATCTAACATAGTACTTTTATTTGATTTCACTTATTCTTATAATAACACTTCAGAGATGGAAAAGATACTGTTATCTCAGCCTAGAGGAGAAAGAATTGAAGCTCAGAGTTGGAGTTCTAGCGAAAGTAGGACTCAAATTCACATCCTAATTAGAAAGCATCTTTCACTGTGTTTACATGTTTACCTAGTGACTATTGAGTACCTACTATGTGCAGGTGTACTAAATCTTAGGTATACCAAGAAAAGATACCATTTTTTTCCTGAAGCAGATTACTGTCTGACAAAGAGGGTGGAGTTGATGTGTGATATTATTAGTGTGAACCGAGTACTAGAGGAGCACCCAGGAATGATTAAGTGACCCAGAGATTTGAGGGAGATTTTATAGAGAAGGTGACATTTAAAAATAAGCAGAATTGTGAGAAAAGTAAAGGTGGGTGCACTTTACACAAAGGAAACCATTTATGTGATTATTGAGAGAAGGTGAATGGACCAGCCTGGCAAGTAGGTGGTCTTATGGTGAGAGGAGGCTAAAAACTAGTTTGAGGCGGGAAGGCTGCTGAGGATGTTGGACATTTCCTTATAGGTAGTGGGAAACTATTAGAGACTTTTAAGCAGACATTGTCAGAGCTCTGCTTTAGAAAATAATTGTGCTGGAGCATCTGGGTGGTTTAGTTGGTTGAGCATCCGACTTGGGCTCAGGTCTTGATCTTATGGTTGACGAGTTCAAGCCCCGTGCCAGGCTCTGTGCTGACAGCTCAGAGCCTGGAGCCAGCTTCAAATTCTTTCTCCCTCTCTCTCCCCTCCCCTCCCCTCTTTGCGCTCTCTCTCTGTCTCAAAAATAAATAAACATTAGAAAAAAAAAAGAATTGTGCTAACTGTACTGAAGAATGTGTATAGGAGACGTTGATTTTAAGGGATGTTCATTATAAGGCTGGTGACAATGGTCTAGAGATTTCAGAAATGATTTCTAGAAATTGGTGTCTGATATGATGGTGGACTAAATGACATTATGGGCTGGGTGGTTGATGAAAAACATAAAAGGGAATATAAGAAAAGGGAATATAAGAAAAAGGTTTGGAAGGAAAATGTGGATTCAATGTTGGGCATGTTACATTTGAGATGGTTGATGCTGCACCCGGATGTTGGTGCCCCTAACATATTCCTGACAGGTGAAGCAATGAGGATGGATAGACCAAGACTGGAGGAGGTGTAAGGTGAGGATAAAGCCTGGGCGCAGGGGACAATATCTTGGGGATTGGTAGTGGAAAGGAACTTTTTGGTTAGAGGACAGCCAACATGACTAAAATTATGGGAACCTAGGAATGAGTGAATTTCAGTAAAGAGGTATATAACAGTACCACATCCTAAGAGGTCAAGGGCCAGCCTGAGGCTATTGGATTTGACGTGTAATGATACACTTGGACTGGATGATATCAAAATCCTATCCAGTTCATCTTTAATTTGGAAGTTTTTTTCACCTAGATTTGCCCAAGGGCATATAATAGATAAATAGGCCAATCTGGAGAAATCCTTTAATTTCCAAAACATTCACAGAAGTCTATTCCTGTTTCTGTATGGGTGTGAATTTGGTATTGCAGTGCTAATCCTGGCATTTAAATCTCTAGAAAGAAATGTGTTAATGGTTGTGTTGTATGGAATATATAGAATTCATAAGATCCTCTGAATTTTACTTAACCTTTTAAACAAGGGGCCTCTAGGGTTGGGGTAATAAAAATGAGGGCAAAATACAGTTATCCCATTAATATTTGGGTGCCAGATCATGATGGGGTTAGATGATGTCTTGGACTGGAGTTGAAGTAGAGAAGAGAGGTAGAGGTGTGTGTGAGGGTTTTCACCATGATGGTGCTGGAAGTGCCTGAGTTTCTCTTTGGGCCCTACCGGAATGATTTCAACTTAGACCTCTTACAAAGATAGAAACATTCAAACATAATTCATAATTTGAATGATCATTCTTTAAGCCATTGCAAACACTGGCATTTTAACAAGCATTACTTTTTTTTGTTTCCCCCTCAAATAAGCTGACAATTGGGGTCTTTATGTCTGCAGCCAATTTGGATTTGAGACACTGAATGGAATCTTTAAACTATTAAGAGAGGAGGGAAACAAAGTTTTGCTGAAGCTTGAATGCATCATTCTTAATGTAGAAAGAGATCTAGGGTAAAATCTAGTCCCTGCAGACTTGTAGTCTTTTAATTAACTCTTTTCTTCCTTAAAGAATGGAAACATTTCATAGCTCTTCTACTGAGTTGCTCCTGAGCTCTGACTGCCCTTGGCTGTATTGGAGATGATTCAAAACAGAAGACCAAGGTTTCTGCGCTGAGGATTTTGCCCAGTGATGTCATAAACAGATGGGAAGATGGCTCTCGTGGTTGTACTTGGAACCCACATAATAAGAATGAGCAGATACTTTCTTGGATCTTACTAGTGACCTCTGACCTGAATTGTAGGAGTCTCTGTTCTCCTCTTGTGCTCTGTAGCTGCCAAACACTCTCAGGGTGGAACCAGTTAGGTGATGTGCCTAAATCAAGCAAACTTGACCTTCCTCCTGTGTCGCCAAACCTCCTTGCCCATTTGCTTCTCTTTACAATCCCTGATCAGAACGTGCTGTCTCCATTATTTCCCTGTCGCAGTGTAAACTTGTTAAGTTACTATGGGCTTATTCAGAATTGAAGTGAAAACACTGCTTATTTCTCCCTGCAGTCTTACCGCCTGTCATGTAATAAAAGCTAAGTGGATGTCCCCAGGCCTTTGTGTTTGGAATTTTGTGTAAACAAAATCATCCTGATACCTAAGAGAATATAACTTGACATCTAAAACTTCCACAGTGTTTCTGAGCTTTTCTCTAAATGCATCAATTTAATTATATTCCCACCTGTCTCGTTAACCTTTTATATTACTTTTTTTTCTAACTTCAGTTCAAAAGGTAAATTTAGAAGATTATGCCAACTCTCAAAAAGGAATCAGAAGAGAAAAATTATAACTCACTGCACGTGTATGGGTAGCTATTGTTTTGCCAAACTTATATTACATACACCCATTGATGTGTGTGAAAGGTCTCAATGGGTTTAAAAGCTACAAGTCATGGATAATATTCCAGTGGTTCACCATAATTTTTTCTCTACTCTGTAAAAATGTTTACAGTGTCCAGCATTATGACAATGCGTATTCTCCCCTGTACCCAGTAGTTCAGAAGAAGGCTGGTACCTGCTCCCACCAAGATATTTGCTGATAGAAGCTTGCACAAGAGGGCTTCTGGGTAGAGAAGAGTCTTCACAACTCAGAGGCTAGTCTTTGCTGAACAAAAGCCAGGAAGATCTCTAACACTTTCCCTTGATTGTGCAGAAGTGTTTGTAGCTTTATTCAGAGGCAGAGGGCTGTGTGTTCTCGTCGAAGAAGGGTCTCTGGCAATTTAATTTCATGTGAACTAGCAAATGGGATCCAGAACCTCTCTAGCAGTAGCAGGACAGTTGATGGACCCTGCATAGTAAAGAGAAAAGGCTCTGTACTTTAATCTCCAAATCCTAGAGGATGAGGAGATGAAGAGTATGCAGTTAGTGGGACACCTGGGTGGCTCAGGTGGTTAAGTGTCCTACTCTTGGTTTCAGCTCAGGTCATGATCTCACGTTCATGAGTCCCCTGTGTCCGGCTCTGCACTGGGAGCGTGGAGCCTACTTGGGATTGTCTGTCTCCATCTTTCTCCCCTCCTCCCCCACTTGTGCTGTCTCTGTCTCTCCCAAAATAAATTTTTTAAAAAGGTACGCAATTAGTATCTTCATTTTGAAAGTGAGAAGGCAGTGAATGAGTAATTGACAGAGAATCTGGCAGGAAGCTCGTGGACCAGAAACCACGACCACCGTGGGCTCTCCGGGCTATGTGAGGAGGCACCACAGGGACACCAGCACCCCACTCTACTTCTGTCTAGTTTTTAGTTTTACGTTTGTTATTCAGTTACTTTGTAAGACACCTGCTTAGTAAAATGGTGTACAGTTCCTTCTGTGGTATAAGATGAATATTCTCAACCATGGCTTTGTAAATTCAGAAGTTAAAAGGCACTTCCTCATGGGTTATCGGTAGGCCTCTGAGCCATGGCAGGTTCACCTGTCGACGCAGTCCCTGGGGTGATGTCCAGCTGGTCAGGAAAGCAGGACCACCGTAGAGTGGTTTCTGGATGAGGTTATTTTTGCTTGTGAACGCTACCACTCACGTAGGAATTTCCCACCTATGGGGTGAATGTGACATTAGCTCCTCTTTTAATATGGAAACCAAAAGCCTCCCACCGCTCCTGGTATTGTCAGGACAGGTAGAAGTGGCTAAATGGCCAGGTATTTGTGCTGAATGGTGTTCATGGCCTTTAGGAAAGGAAGCAAAAGATCAGGGAACAGTTATCTCCTATATGGATGATTGCTTTTCTTTCTTGTTTCTTAAATTCTGTGTCTTTGGACCACTCTATTTTGTTTTGTTTTAGCAGGGTGAGGTAAACAGTAAAATCCTAATAGATATTTAACAGTGCTGATAGGGAAATGGTTCGAAGAAAACACCTTTTGTAGATATGCTTGAAAGCTTATCCTAAATCTCTTTCTCTAGCACGCATCCTTGTGCGATACCCTCCATCAGGGCAGTGCCAGGTTAGGTATCGGTGAGGCTGCTAAGTGTCAAAACGGAGAGGTGCAGTGGAACCGTGTCCCCGTGTGGCCTTTGCACTATATTGGATCGGTTTGTGACACGAAGTTCTGAACATCCCTGATGCCATTACTTATTAAATGGCAGATATGCAATATTTGTGTTTATCACTTTGGACTTGACAGAAGAAAAAAAGTATTACTCCTTTCCATTAGTGAAAAGATTCCAGAATCTGTTCCAGAATTCTCTCCAATTAGGGATAAAAATCTCTCACCCTGTTCGTGCAAAAGAGAATTATACAGTTAATTTTTTATGGAAATTCCTGCCTGCCTTAGGAAAGATTTTGAAAGAGCTGGAAGATGTTCATAAATATATAACGACTAGAACATAGCATACTATAAAGCTATGCAAACAGTATTTGGGTAAAGATGTAAAATCTGGATATCAGCCGGGGACTCTCAGTCCCCGTTGTTTTGATTTGAATTTTCATCTATGTCCTATGAAAGTTTAAATCCTTCCCTGAAATTTTTTTGAGCTTTCCAGGGAACTTACATTGTCATGGTTGTTATGAGAATTTTGCTGATGTCTATTTCACCCCACATTGATCCAAACGTGATCAGGTTTCAGTCTCTCTCTGCCTCCCACCCCACCCCCGCCGCAAAGACAAAGACCTTATTAAAACATACAACACATGCACATGAAATCTCAATCACATTTTAGTGTACCAGATTTTACTGAAAATCTGAGGGATCACATTACATACTATATAGTTCAGTAATGCATTTTAGATAATTTTGTCCTTGAAAGTTATGTTGTTGTTGTTTTTAACTTTGTGTTCTTTGTTGTATCAAGTCACTTCATGGTATAGCCCTGTGTTCAAACTGGCCTCTCTGGTCCCTGTTTCTTCTGTCTGTTCCCCTGAAATACGTATTATCTCAGAAGTCAAAGTAATCCTTCCTAGCCTTTCTGTATTGTGATGTGGTTTCTCAATAGATTTCTCTTCATGCTTGGTGTAAGGTTCAAGGTTGGACTAGAGTTCCCATGGTGGCTGTGCAAGATTTTAACCACATCTCACCAGAAGAGTCTCCTCCCCTGGCCTCTCTCTCCTCTTTCTCAGCTACCGGCTCCAGAACCACCCATTTTCTTTCCCAGTTTGTCGTGGACCAGTTTCACCCCCTTCCCTGAAGCTCCGGAAGCAGTGGATGCTCTGCTCTTGAGTTCTTTCATCTCCTGCCCCAATCAAAGATATTTCCTGTTTTCAGAGTAATTCTGGTGTCAGCTTCTTGGAAAGTAATTTTTATTTCACCCTTCTGTACCAGCAGGAATGAGAAGTGCAGTGTGATCATCGTACAAGATTATATTAAAACTACAAATAATACAATCTTAGGATTAGCGTTTACTATAACTACATGAGGAGCAAAAATAATGAGATATGGGGACAGTAGAAAGGGGAAGAGTCCCCAGAAGGCTGCATTTCAGAAATAAAACTCCTGGCAGAGTTAGGTAATTACATAATAGATATTTTAAGGAAGTGCTGAAAGAGCTCTGTCTCTGTGATTGGTAAAAACAACTGGGAAAATAATTCGACATGCTTTTTAAAGCCAATCTGTGCTGACCGAGGTGAGTGGGTCAGAAGTCTAATAAAACTTTTTGAGGTTTCTAACCTTGACTTTCAAGTCAATCCGTCCTTGTGTAATGAGGAAGGGAAACACAGATCAAACTGCTCTCTCTTAATGTAAGAGAGGCAGTAGAGCAAAACATTTAAGAAGAGCATCTTCGGAAAAAGACGCACTTGAATTCATTAATATTGTTATTATTTATTTTATTTTGTATATTTTATTAAAAACTTTTTTTAATGTTTATTTTTGAGAGAGAGCGACACACACAGTGTGAGTGGGGAAGGGGCAAAGAGAGAGGGAGACACAATCTGAAATGGGCTCCAGGTTCTGAGCACAGAGCCCCATGTGGGGCTCGAGCTCACGAGCTGTAAGAGCATGACCTGAGCCGTCCATGTGCCCCTTATTTACTTAGGTTTACTTTTGAGAGAGAAAGAGCAAGTGGGGAAGGGGCAGAGAGACGGGAACAGAAGATTGGAAACTGGCTCTGAGCTGTCAGCATAGAGCCCAATGCGGGGCTCAAACTCACAAACCGTGAGATCATGACCTGAGCTGAAGTTGGACATTCAATGGACTGAGACACCTAGGTGCCCCTTTTTAATTTTATTGAAATCCAAATTGATATATAGTGTAATAGTGATTTCAGGAGTAGAATTCAGTGATTTATCACTTACATACAACACCCGGTGTTCATCCCAACAGGTGCCCTCCTTAATACCCATTTAGCCCACCCCCTACCCAACACCCCTCCATCCACCCTCAGCTTGTTCTCTGTATTTAAGAGTCTTTTATGGTTTGCCTCCCCCCTTTTTTTTATTGGACAGCAAATGAGAGTTGATTAGGTAGGTACTATAGAACTAGACTGTGGGCATTGGAAAGACTGTAGAGATCCCATATGCTGCTTGCGCCTATCATAAAGATGAGTAAACTGAGACCCGGAAATGTACAATTATTTCTCCAAGTTCACATCTCTGGTTAGAAGGAAGGCCAAAGTTATGACCGATGACTCCTGACTCCTAGTACAGGGCAGCCCGCCCCCCCCCCCCATGCCAGCAGTCAGGCTGTGCTCGGACCTGGCAGAGGCCAGCTGTGCTTATGTCTGTCCCGGGGACTTCTGGTCCGCTGTGGCATCAGGAGGCCTGTACACTGACAAGGCTAGAGACCGAAAGCTGGAGCGTTCTGAGGAGTGACCGTCAGAAGCCATTTCTCATCAAACCAGCTTTGTGCTGCCTCTGCTGATGACATAATTATCACCCAGCAGCTGTGAAGTAGCCCAAAATGAACAGTGGTCTGGAAAGACCTTTAATGTCATTCTTAGGTGGGGGCGCGGGGGGGGGGGAATGTGATCAAAGACAGGGAACTGAATGCGGCTCTTACAGTTTTCAGTGCGTGCTGATATAATTGGAGTTATTTCTAGCAGTGTGACATTTATATGTGCGTGGTTTTCTCCTGTCTATGGGGAATTTTCATGAGAGAGATACCTGAAGAAGACTGATAAAATTTGATCAAATCTGAAATTGGCTGGCATCTCTTACCAGTTGAATGAATCTCTGAATTGCAAAAAACAAACAAACAACAAACAAAAAACGCTATTTTGGTAGATAAACTGAGATAACCATTTGTATGACATAGATCAAACAAAGGCTTAATATTCTTAATTTACAAAGAACTGCCACAAAAATCAGAAAATAATAAACATCTCAATAGAAAAATGTGCCAAAATATAAAAACAGGCAGTTTGCAAGGGACTATAGTTGTCCGTATTAAGGCCCAACGTTACTTCATGTATTATAAGAATTTTTAAAAAATGCCACGAAGTAAATTAGTATACAGTGCTGTCTTAGAGTTTTGTTTTGTAATTCTTGTAAGATTTTCCTCTTCAAGTAAAGATTTTAACCATAAATCACTCCTTTGCATGCATGAGGAGAATAAGCAAAATAAATTTGCTGGTTATTTTCTAAAACTTCTTCACAATGAGTGCAACACTTGTAAATTACTTTTCAGCTTAGAGCCTCAACATCCTTGCTTTTTCACCCTGTTATCTGCACTGTCAAGAGCTTTGAGCATGTGGCGTTTCATGAAAGACGGCTCTGCTGGGATTTTCTCCAAGCCGCTGGCAGTCTGTAAGATTCAATGCTGCCACTTTCTTTTCATTTTTGGAGACATACACATGCACGCGCACACACACAAAAGAGTGAGCAAGGGGCAGAGGGAGAGGGAGAGAGAGAATCTTAAGCTGGCTGTGGACCCAGAGTAGACTTGTATGGGACTCGATCTCATGACACTGACTGTGAAATCATGACCTGAGCCGAAATCAAGAGTCAGATGCTTAAGGAACTGAGCCATCCAGGCACCCCAATGCTGCCACATTCTTAGAGATTTTTAAATGTTTTCAGATGGTAGTCCACACTTCTGGACCTTCCCAAAATGGTCTCTAAGTAGTTTTTGGCTGAGGTGCTGTGTGAGTTACAGTGTAACTCAGGCAGTGTTAAGCAGGTCCCAACAGCCACCTGACTGACAGCAGTGATTTTGACATGCCATAAATTATAAGGAGCATTCAGATTTCAAAGATGTTTCAAGGTGAAAACAATCCATGAAATGTGGAATTTGCTATTGTAGAAGCGTAGACTGCTGTGGGCTTCACGTCTGTCCATGTGTACCCCCCAAAATCGTTTATAACCTTTATAAACCTGGAAAATAGACTGCTGGGAATTTACCCTTGGGTCATTATTATGAACGAATGGTTTTATAAAATCATTTATTGTTTTTAAAAGTCGAAATTGTGGACTAGCTCAGACGTTCGTAGACGGGGAGGGCAAAGTGAGAAATGTTCCTTCAGCATGCAGCCCCGGTGCCCAGCTGTCGTTCCAGGGCGTGACGGTCTTCAGCGAGAACTGTGTTTGCAGACCCAAAAAGATGTGGATGGTGTTAGAGGAGTAAAGATCAAGTTATGAGATAGCATGTAGTAAATTCCTGGTAACTTTTATTTTTGTTTTGAATTTTTAATATTACACTGACTGTTAGAATGGAAAAACAATGCCGTTTTCTTTTTAATGTGGCCAAGCCATCAGTAGAAAGGGCTGCGGGTTTATCGACCGCATATTTAGTGTAGGTTCCCACAGATTATGCAGTACACGGCATGCTGCATAAAAGGACACATCAAAGAGCACCCGGAAGCACAGGAAGGGGCCATGTGGAGCAGGTCAGGGAATAGAATGTTAAGTGTTTATTTGCTTAAGAGTTTGGAATACGTAATCTGTCTGGGGCCCTGTGATAGGTAGTGTGAGTTGGAGCTCGGTTCACATTTTAACACTGTGCCCAGAGTTAAGGAACGTAAGGGAGATGTGGAAACAAAATGCCATGGCAGCTCCAAGGAGGGAAAAATGTATCTGAACTCAGTAGAGATTTTCTGCTGGAAGTGGCATTTAAGTTAGATCAAGATTAGGGAAGTGTTGGGAATGTGTTGAACTGTATGAACAGTGAAGAGAAATGCACTTCAAGCCATAGCTTTTATTTTTTTTTTCAGTGTATTTATTTTCAGAGAGGCAGAGCCAGCACAGGAGGTGGCAGAGAGAGAGGGAGAGACAGAGAATCCCAAGCAGGCTCCACACTGTCCGCGCAGAGTCCCATGCAGGGCTCGATCTCACGGAACTGTGAGATCGTGACCTGAGCCGAAACCAAGAGTCCGACGCTTAACTGACTGAGCCACCTGTGCGCCCTGAGTCATAATATTGCTTTTAAAAAGTGTTATTCTGGGGTGCCTGGGTGGCTCAGTCGGTTAAGTGTCCAACTCGGCTCAGGTCATGATCTCTCTGCTCGTGGGTTTGAGACCCGCATCGGGCTCTGTGCTGACAGCTCACAGCCTGGAGCCTGCTTTGGGTTCTGTGTCCCTGTCTCTCTTTGCCCCTCCCCTCCTCATGCTGTGTCTCTCTCAAAAACAAACATTAAAAAATAAAAATTAAAAATAAAAAGCATTATTCTTTTTAAAAATAAACTACTTAGTAAAGTATAGCATGCATGTATAAAATGCCCAAATTGTAAATGTACTGTTTGATGGATTTTCAAAAAGTGATCATACCCAGATTAAGAAACAAAACCCTAACACCATGCTCCTTGTGCCCCTTCTTTCCAGGCTCTAATCTTCTCCAGGGTAACCACTATCCCTACTTCACACTCCACAGGTTAGTTTTGCCAGTTTTTTTGACTCCACGTGGACAGAATTATACAGAATGTATAATTTCTGTCTAGCATCTTTCGCTCAAGCTTGTGTTTGTGACTTTTATCTACATTGTTGCTAACGTAAATAATTCCAAACTGTGATGTAGACTTAACCCCCGTGGGAATAAAAGCGTGTTACTCATATTTGCGAATTCACTATCATATTGGCTCAGAGTTGGCACAAAATAAAGGTAACACTATGGATGAACTCTGTGGATGACGAACTCTGTGGATGGATGGCTAAAAGAAACTAATTTTCTGAGCTGTCAGAGCAAGCAAAGGCACTCAAGCCCCAGTTGTCAGTACCTGGAGTGTTCCTGGCCCCGAACTAGGCTCTGGCAATGCTAAGATGCACACAACAAGGTCTCTTGTTCTACGAAACTCACTTTCTATTTGGGGAGAAGTAAAGGGTGCGCAAGCAGCACAGTTCTGCAGATTACGGTCTGCTTTGGCAAATGATGCTTTTATATTCAGGCTGCTCTCTCTGATAAAGCCGCATGAAGAGAGCCTAATTGCATCGCATTTTCCAATAGCTGAGGACATGGTTGCATTTAAATGAAGTCCGAAAGACTTCTAGACCTGGGAAGAGCACTAGAGAGCATTAAGACCCACATAAACTCCTTCTCACTCTGGTTATTGGCCATTGTTCGTCAAACAAAGGAATTTTGAAGTCACCTAGGGATAAAGTTTCTTGGAATTTCAGCCGAGCGTTCAGAGTGCTTTCTCCACTTGGCTACTCAGGACTTCAGGCTCTCTTACCTGGGCAAAGGAATACGTGGTCTTGTAAATCACCATGCTGCCTTGTCCGGAATAAAAATAAAAGGGTTATTCAATTCCAGGAAACTTAAGTGCCATTTTTGCTGAAGCAAACAAATATGGCAAAGATGACTTGAAAGTATCATTAAATATGGTATCTTTGTCTTTAAACTTATTACATGGCTTTTTGCAGCTTGGAAAAATGAAAGCGTACAAACCTCATGTTTCTCCTTTTGAGGTATTTTTACTACGTAGCAGAAAAGAATTTTCCTAAAAGGAGTATTATTCATTGGTTCAGAAGCCAAAAGTTATCTTTAGTGTTGTTTTTTTTTTCATTGAAAAAAGTAGAGTATGAATACACTCTACTCCTTGTGTTACCAGAAGGCCAGAAACAAGCACTTTGAGCAAGAAGTAAACGTGGCTGTTAACCGTCTCCCCCACCCTCCCCCATCCCTGGCAACTGCTGTGAACTGTTACGCGCATATCTGCACAAAGCTTTTATTTTGGTTACAAAATATATCACATATGCAAAAGAGCGAGTTAACGTATATGTAAAGAATGGTAAATAACTACAAATAAAACATACTCCCACCACTCAGTATACTAACTAGATTCTTTATAATTAGCACTTGAGAAGGTGCTGGGCGCCCCTTCAGGATTGCTTGCCTCTCTCCTGACCATGGCAACCACTAACCTGAAGTTCTTAAATCATTCCTTTTGCTTTGTTTAATTCGTACATATGCAGCCCTGAAAATAAATGCACACACATTTTTGTTTTACTTGTTTCGGACACTGTATAAAAATATGTCAAATTTTATACAACTTTGTTAAACAAGTTAATTTTAACATTTTATTTATTATTTTTGAGAGAGAGAGAGAGAAACCACGTGAATGGGGAAAGGGGAGAGAGAGAGAAGAGGACAGCAGATCCGAAGTGGGCTCTCTGCTGACAACAGAGAGTCTGATGCCGGGCTTGAACTCACGAACCATGAGAGCTTGACCTGGGCCAAAGCCAGACTCTTAACCGACTGAGCCACCCAGGCGCCCCAAAGAAGTTAGTTTTACACAGATGCAGTCCTTTTGTATCTGACTTTTGCTTTAGGATTATGTTTAGGAGAGTCATCCGTCTTAAATTATGTAAGATATTGCATTACACCAATATGCCACGATTTGTCGATTTTATCAGCTCATTTGTTGGTAGACATTTTTGGGTCGTTTTTTTGTTTTTTTTTTTTTTTTCTTAATTAAGGTTTTTGTTCTCTATAAGAGAAGGATCTGGGTAAGGAGTAGATTTTGTGCTTTTTAGGGAGAAGCATGTAATCCCTTCCTCCGTGCCTGTACTGAGGAGGGGCCCTTTCAGCCTCCTTCCTGGAGAGGACTCGATGGAGGCTCATGGGCGAGAACTTACTACTGACTGCAAACCTCTCTGAGTTTGGGGCCCCCAGCTATTCCAGATTGACATGTCGGCCCATTGTTGGCTTCTAACAATTTCCTAAAGTGGTAGTTGGTGTCGTCTTAGCTCCTCTTACTCACCAGTGAGCCTGTGCACACCCCTGCTCTTCCCTGATTGGAATCCATTCTCCTTAGGTGCCCTGTGCCGTCAGCTGTCTCTCAAGAAAAGTCAGAGTTCTGTGGTTTCTTCTGTTCTTTTTCTCACTGTTCAGTGGGAGCAGCACTGTTTCCAGCTTCCTAAGCCCTATGCAGAAGCCCACTTTCTAGTATTATAGTTTCGTAGACTTTTTTTTACAGCGTGTGTTATCTAGATAGCGGAATACCTATCCAATGTTTACCTGGATTTTGACAGGTATTTACCGATGCTTGACTCATAATTTCTTCTTGCATCATCTCAGCCTTTGGGGGGTCATTTTGCATCTTCCTAAGGTACATCCTTTTCAGGTTTTCTTACCGAGAGCCTGTGAGGAGTATCTTTATTTCCTCTCCACAGATAATTTTGTTGTCTTTTCCAGGAGCCGACAAACTGCAACCTCTTGGGCCAAATTGGGTGTGAGGCCAGTCATTGTAAAGCCCCATGCCAAGCATGGCTTTTTCATTTTTACAGTGTTGATGAAAAAGAAAAAGACTCTGGGACAAAGACCTGGGCCTGCAAAATCTAAAATGTTTCCTATTTGGCCCTTTACAGAAAGTTTGCCAACTTCTGGTCATATGCTATATTGACAGTGACTTTCTCCTGGCATTTAAAAGTTTTTTTAACTTTATTTATTTATTTTGAGAGACAGAGAGAGAGGGGGTGAAAGAGAGAAGGAGGAGCAAAGAGAGGCAGAGAGAGAATCCCAAGCAGGCTCCACGCTACCAGCACAGAGCCCGACATGGGACTTGAACTCACAAACTGTGAGATCATGACCTGAGCTGATATCAAGAGTCGGACGCTTAACCAACTGAGCCATGCAGGTGCCCCTGTCCTAGCACTTTAAAGATAATATTCCTTGGTCTTCTATTTGTTGCTATTGAGAAATCATCTAATGGTTATTATTCACTATTTTAGAGTATTGTGTCTTTTCTCTCTACTAGCTGTTTTCGGTATCTTCCCTGTGTATTGCGTGTTCTTCAGTTTCACTGTGAGGAGTCTGGGCATGACTCTCATTATCTAGGAAATCCTTAGTTACCATTAAAACCTTGCCTCTCCACACGTCTAGGTTCTTCTGATGCTGCCCATAAGTGAATGTCAAATGTTTTTATTTTATCTTATTTTTGTTTTATCTCGGAGCTTTTTACATTGTCTTCTCTGCATTCTCTGTGATATTTCAGCTTTGCCTCCCCGCTCATGAATGGTCTGTCTCTTCAGCTAGACACATAATCTTCTGCCGAATCTGAGCATGGACTTCCTGTTATATTTTTCATTTTGGCAAGTGTGCTTCCTGTTCTTGTTCGGATCTGCTCTGTTTTTATAGTCTCTTGATCTTTCATCATATTTTCAATCTTTTATTCCCTTAAAAATAATAAACCCATTTTGTATTCTGTTAACGCCTGCACCCTTTGCATGTCTGCTTCTGTATCTTCTTTTCTGTCTCGCCCACAGAGGCTTGTGTTTTCATTTGTATATTGACTTTGATTAGGCGTTTAAGTTCCTTAGAGCTTGGTCCATGAGAACCTTTGGAGCACGTGTTTGCAGGGTTCTTCCGAGAGGCTCTGGATTTGCTTCTGCTGACAGCCTCAATGCACTAACCCAAGGCCACTTTAAAATAACTTGAAGGCTGAGGTGTTTGTTGTCATAGGTCACCCAGGAGGGTGAATTCAGGCCCTGCCTGTAGAGCGTGTGTTTAGGGGGGATAATTAGCCAAGGGAAAATATTTCTTTCTTTTTCACACTGAGCTCCAAGGCCCAAACAGAAGGCATCTTAGAGGGAAGGTTTTTTTGTCTATTTGTTTTCTAGTTCATCCATTTCCGGGCTGCCTGTCAGGGGTTCCAGCTTTTACAGAGGGGTCTGCCTTTTCGTTCTCTCATCCTGCCGAGCCCCAGGGTTTGTGTCTTTCTCCCACAGGTGTGGGTCATAAATGCTAGCTCAAGGCCACCAGGAGCAGTAGGTGTCCTCAGGGCAGTGGGCGTTCAGTCCTGGTTTACCTGTGTGGAATCATGCCTTTTAATATCTGGCCTGACTTTTTCTCCAACTCATTTCTTTTACAAGAGATATTTTTTTAAAATTATTTTTGTGTTTTATTTATTTTTGAGAGAGAGAGAGAGAGAGAGAGAGAGATTGAGAGAGAGTGCAAGCAGGGGAGAGGCAGAGGGACAGGGAGACAGAGGATCTGAAGCAGGCTCCAGGCTCCGAGCTGTCAGCACAGAGTCCGACGCAGGGCTCAAACCCACGAAGTGCGAGATCATGACCTGAGCCGCAGTTGGACGCTTCACCGACTGAGTCCCCCAGGCACCCCTCGAGATATTTTAAATATTGCCATCCAATATTTCGAGGTGTTTTGCACTGGAACGAGTTTCTTTTCCACATAGTACAGGAATGGACAAACCAGTCTTTTTTCTACTTATCTATATACGATATGTGCTTCTCTTCTTCTCCAAAAGAAAAAAAAAATCACTGGCCCTTTAAAAATACCATATGGCACCCCAGGAAGAAGGTGGGATTTGGAATTGGAAGATGCTGCCTTGTCACTTACTCACCTGATACCCTC
Source organism: Paguma larvata (assembly GCA_030068075.1). Taxonomy (NCBI): domain Eukaryota; kingdom Metazoa; phylum Chordata; class Mammalia; order Carnivora; family Viverridae; genus Paguma; species Paguma larvata. The sequence continues at coordinate 81,084,398 of CM057823.1, forward strand.
CAGGGCCCAAATTTCTGGTCTGAAAAATGGAAATGTTACCTCTGCATGACCTGCCTTGTGATGTTTTATTAGAAAAAGAATAAGATAATCTGTCTCTTTGAATGTAATGATAAATCATTGAGTGGTCCAGAAACGTATGGCATTATTTTTAACGATGCTAAGAATACCTGATACCGAGGGCTCTAAAGAAAAAAGTGATGAATACAGATTTTCTTAAGAGATCCCATTTGTTTCCTTTTTGGTGCTAACCAAAAACATATATGTCTTACGTCTGTGAGGCTCTACTATCACGCTAGCCTGAAGTCAAGTCAGTCTACCTACTGAGATGGCAACTCGAGTATCTTGACCGTGAATACTGTGTTGTGTGTATATGTTTTTGTGTTAGCACAGTCAGCAGAAGCCTCGGTGGTGGTTCCTTTTTGGCATGTCTGTATTACTGGCTTGTTTTTGTAGTTCCTTTGTATGCTGGTAGCGTGGTGATATGAATTAGTGGTCTGTCTTCAAGGACAGCTGAGGAATTGAATATAGAATTTGCTTCTGTGGGGGAGCGTCACGGAAGTGTCAGTGTCGGAGGACCTGAAGGTCAGCTAGTTTATCCGATTCCTACCCCCACCCTAGTTCAGTACTTGAACCCTCCCCTGCTATATCTGCCGGATGGCTAATTTAGGTTTAATTTCCTCCAGGGAAAGGAAGCAACCATATTGTATTTGGAGACAGCAAAGTCTACTTAGCTTTTGTTTCTTTTCCCAGATCCAAATATATTTCCCTTTTACATTCACTGGTTGTTTCTTTCCACTTCCATCCTGGGACCTCATCAGTCAGGCTGGCTGAGCCACCCCCACGTGTGCCCACATCTCAAGACACATGTCGCCATTCGATCATCTTTCTGATCTGAGGGAAAATCTCAAGTTTCTGCAATTCTCAAAAAAGCATATTTTTACGTTTTCTCAGGTTCTATTTAGCTTAAAATGCATCACATGTGGACTTAGTTCTTTGGACATATTGGTGCTTTTAATCCTCATGTCCATCCTAATGGGAGGTGGGTCTTATGATTACCCTCATTTTATAGATGGGGAAGCTGGACCTGCAGAGGCCACGGGAGTTGTCAAGGCCACGTTCCTGGGAAGGAGTGGAGCTGGGATTCTGACCCCGCTCTCATTGGCTCTAGAAGCCAGACCTCCGATACCCTCACTGATTTTTCACTATTCCTAGTCGTTGTTTCTCCTTAACGTTAGGGCTCAGGAAGACACACTGTTTCAGGTGTGGACTCATCTCTCCTGTCATCTGAGATGTTACCTGAAAACAAGTAGCTGACACACTTTCCAAGAGGGTATGCCTTTTTTTTTTGCATGTGTAGTTTTATTTAAAAATTTTAAATTAACAGCCTATGTTTAGGAAAAGTGGAGATGCCACATTGCAATCCACATTTCCAACCTCTCTGGGGGAAAAATTCAAAATCTGGTGACCCTGGACCCTTACTCTTAAAAACCAACCGTCATTGGGAGCTGAGCAGTGGCTCCAAAGACAGGGCCTGTGTTTGCCAGTTCATTTTCTCTTCCCGACCTGCTTCCTTCACTTATAGATACTGTTGTCATCTGAGGTCCAGAACCCAGCTTCAAAGTATTGTGTTTTTATGTATGTAACGTAAGGACATACTGGCTCTTTGGGTCGCTATATCACTATTGTCTTATACTGGGGTCATGAGCCTCTAAAATTGCTTTCTAAGAATGCCACTGAGACATGCTTTCCTATCCTATCTTTGTATGATTGATTTTATGCATCAATAAATGTAGAGGTAATTTTTTCCATCTATCCCATTAAATTTTATTGAATTAGATCAAGTCTTTTTTTTTTTTTTTGGCAGTTAAGATTTGATGCCTTTTTATACCCTGATTGAGTTATCCATCAGATTTGCTATTAGTCTTTTAAACACAGATGCAAATAACAGAAAATCAATAGTAACATAGGCTTTCACTTCTGCCTAGAAGCTTCCCTCTCATGGAAATCGCGTGTGACCTTGTACTATCCAGGGTTACTCTAGCACCTTTCATGTTCCTTAGGCACCTAGGCTTCTCTTAATAGTGTAGCTTCACCATCTTCAACACATATTCTAGGACCTCCCAGGTCCTACTTGGTCCTGCCCACTTGGAAGTCCCATGTCAACACTGTCACTCACGCTTAGGTCGGCGTCAACCTTCAAAGCGGGCTGGGATATGCTGTCTTTATTCACAGTGGCCCTGTGCGCAGCTAAAGATCAGGGCCCATTACAGGGAGATAATTGGGGACAACCAGCAGCCTTGTCTCCTAGCTATTTGTTCCCTATAAATTTGATTACAGTTGCATCCGTGTATCTTTAGGAGTTATTGCTCAGAAACATTAAGACAGGATGGAACTCTGTGATATGATGCTATACATTTACCTTCAGGTGTGTACACAGCTGGATGCAGTATCTCAAGACTAGGGAAAAGCAGGTTAGGTTATATCTCCTGCTGGCATAGGGGTCACTCTCAGCGGTCTTCTGCACCATCATATGTGATTATGAGATGCCCCTTTTGTGCAATTGGGGGGACATCTTCCCAATAGGCCTTGTGCTGGTAAAATTAGATCAGAGACAGGAGTTATTAGGAAGTTAGATGGTCCCCCTGATCAGTTTCTTCTTGTCGTACACCATTAAGTTGTCAGCTAATTTTCTTTTCCTCTTATAGCTGTTTCTTCCCACTTTCTTATTTATGTCCCTGCCTCCATTCGGCTAAGAATCCAAGATTCCTCTCTGATGTTCTCTCAACAATATGCACCCAGGCCCTTAGCTAAGGTTAAAGACTCTCATAGCCACGGTCCCTGGGTCTGTAAGTTTTGCCCCTTTTAGATGCTACAGTAGCTGTGATCCTACTGGAAATGATTGTCCAAATTCATTTATTCCTAGCGGTAGAGCTCACCAAGTCCCCGATGGTAGAGCTCATTAACTGTGCCCTCACCCTTCGGTACTTCAGATCTATTCATCCTGGAGGGTGCTGGGCTCCAAACCAGGCAGCAAGATACGGAGCAACTAGTTCTTTGCATTTCTGGGTGCCTCCAGGCTGCAGGACACCTCACCAGACATTGCCTTTCTAGAGAACGGTCTCCGAAGAGGCTGGATCAGCAAGAGAATTCAACTGAGTGCATCACAGAGACTTTGTTAGCAATGATGTAAAATACTAGATCTGCGATCTGGTTTCCCCCCCGTTATCTCAGACAGTGATGAAACATGTCGTTGAAAGAGATTTTTCCCTGGAAGGCGAAAAAAGTTGATTCTGGACATGTAATAGGCATGTTTTACTGGCGACCAGTGTAAAAGCTTAGTGAGGATGTATATTTCATACGCTCTTTTTCTCCCCTCCTTTTCCTCTTCTCCTCCCTGTCTCCCTCCTCCTTCCCCTCCTCTCTGCCTGTGTGTGTGTGTGTGTGTAGGGAGTAGATAAATAGGGAGAGGGAAAGGTAGATGTAAAAAGAAGGGGCAGTAGAAAAAATATGCAATAGAGAGGAAAGAGAGAATAAGGGGGAAGTTGTCCAAAGTGCACACTCTTCGTCATGCCCTATTCATTCACTTGGGCTGTTGGCTTCATTATCGTAACAAAGATGCATCTGGGGTGCCTGAATGGCTGGTTAAGCATCTGACTTTTGATTGTAGCTTAGGTTGTGATTTCATGGTTTGCAGGATTGAGCCCCGCATCAGGCTCTGTGCTGGGTGTGGAGCCTGCCTGAGATTCTGTCTTCACCTCTCCCTCTGCCCCTCCCCTGCTTACTCACATGCCCATGCTTTCTCTCTCTCTCTCTCTCTCTCTCTCTCAAAACAAGGACCTGTTTATTTATTTATTTATTTTTTATATTTTTATTTATTTTTGAGAAAGACACAGAGCATAAACGGGGGAGGGCAGAGAGAGAGGGAAACATAGAATCTGAAGCAGGTTCCAGGCTCTGTGCTGAGCCATCAGCACAGAGCCTGACACTGGGCTCGAACCATGAACTGTGAGATCCTGACCTGAACTGAAGTTGGACACTCAACTGACTGAACCACTTAGGCACCCCAGGGACCTGATTGTTTTATTTGACGTACATAGTAGTTGTTTATTTCTGCACTCCAGGATGGAGAACAGTGTCAGCTGTGGTCACCTACTGTATGGGTCTCTCTTCAGTATCTACTGGAGTTATTTTGTGTTTTAGTGAGACATTGAAAGCGGTGCATTGATATTAACTAGGTACTATAAACTATACACATCTGATTTGGCAGTTTCTATAAGTATATCCCTTCACTTACTAAACTAATAAGTATATATGTGTATACTTCATCTATAGTACTAATTAAATTAATGTCAAAATACTGTTTTTGTGCATACACACACGCACACTAAAAGCCAGCTGGCCTTAATGATAGTAATATTGGATAAAATAGTAACCAAGGCAAAAGTATTGATAGGGATACAGAGAAATAATACTTATTATAGGAACAATCTAGTAAGAAGATATAGTCATTAATTTGTGCCATATATATATATATATATATATATATATATATATATATATATATATTTGTGCTACACTATAAATTCTAAATAAGAAAACCCATTGGACACCCTGAGGGGCGCCTGGGCAGCCCAGTCGGTTAAGCGTCTGACTTCGGCTAAGGTCGCCATCTCGTGGTTCGTGAGTTGAGCCCCGTATTAGGCTCGTCGCTGCTGTCAGTGCAAAGAGTCAGCTTCAGATCATCTGTCGCCCTCTCTCTCTCTCCATCCCCTGTTGGTTCTCTCTCTCTCTCTCTCAAAATAAATAAATAAACCTAAAAAAATTGGAATTATGGTTGTCTTTGTGTTTTGTTACTTTGAGGGTTCCGTTGTCACTGTGCTGTAAGTCAGGAATACGAAGCCTGTTTTGTGCTGGTTTCACTTAACAGCATCAGTGTTTCCTCCCACATAATGGGCTGCACATCTCTGAATTGTAACTTAGTATGTAATCTTCTATGCAAGCTACTTTGCAAAAACCTGGCGCTTAGAGCTTCATAAGTCTTTGTTAAATGTTGCATGAATGCATTGAATGTGTAGATTGCTTTGGGTAGTATTGCCATTTTAACCATATTTATTCTTCCGATCCATGAGCATGGGATGTTTTTTCATTTCCTTGTGTCTTCCTCAGTTTCCTTCATAAGTTTTTTATAGTTTTCCACGTAAAGGTCTTTTACATCTTTGGTTAGGTTTATTCCTAGGTATTTGATGGTTTTTGGTGCAATCGTGAATGGGATTCGCTTCTTTATTTCTCTTTCTATTGCTTCATCGTTGGTGTAAAGGAATGCAACCGATTTCTGTACGTTGATTTTGTATCCTGCAACTTTGCCAAATTCATGGATCAGTTCTAGTAGGCTTTCAGTGGATTCCGTGGGTTTTCCATGTCAAGTATCATGTCGTCTGCAAAAAGTGAAAGTTTGACTTCATCCTTGCCTATCCTGATGCCTTTTATTTTGCTTTCTTGTCTGATTGCTGATGCTAAGACTTCCCACACGATGTTAAATAGCAAAAAAAAAAAAAAAATGTTGGATGAATGCATAAATGAATTAAAATTGGGAGAGTCGTGCTAGAAAGGTTTCTCCCTTACCTTAACTTTAGCGGGGAAGGCTGTAGGATAGGAGGAACGGAGACGTAAAATGTCCTGAGAGATTCTTCTTAAAGGTCATTGTCCTTAAACGGAGGATTTGCATCCATTGACCTTGAAGGGTGCTTCTACCTCTAAGTCTCTGGTTCCAGTTTATGTCCCTGGGTGTCTTGACTATTTCTAGAAGGCATTGGTCTGTCGTTCCCCTCAGATTTACAGTTTTTAGTTTTGTTGCCATCGTTCGCCTTGCAGAGAGAAGTTAAAATGGCCAATGCTGTTAGGAGCCACGCCTCTCCTTGAGAACCCCGGTCACACTCCCACGTGCCCGGTGCATTCCTCTGCCCATTTCTCCACTTAGCAGAGGCTCCGCTCCGGGTATCCCCATTTGTACTGCAAATTTTCTCTCTTCTTTGCAGAGATATTATCTATGCAGCTCTACCCAGATAACTTCCATATTTCTTGTGTGTGTGTGTGTGTGTAAATTAAATTTACATGCCTAAAATAAAGTTTAAGCGCAGTTGAAGAATTTACTAAAAGTATTTTAACAAAAACTATGGATCATTTCTTAGTGTAAATATTTCTACTGATAATTTAAATTTTGTGGTGATCAGAGGGTATCCTCTGATCTTAGCCATTTTAGGAGAATTTTTCATACACGGCCCCACAAAGTCTGCTTGGGGGAGGTGAGGTTTGTAGGAAAATATGGAAGAAGTGTTTGGATCAGGGAGTATATTAGCTCAGGCTGCCAGAACCATACCATTATAACCATAATACCAGAGACTGGTGGGTTAAACAACAGAAATTTATTTCTTGCAGTTCTAGAGGCTGGAAAGTTCAAGGTCAAGGTGCTGGCAAAGTAAGTTTCACTCTGAATCCTTGTCTCTTGGTTATAGACAGTGGCTTTCTGGCTGTGTCCTCACATGATGGGGGGGGGGCATGATCTGGAATCTCTTCCTTTTTTTCCTTTTTTTTTTTTTTAATAAAGATACCAACCCTACAGATTAGAGTTCCACCGTTATGACCTCATTTTAACCTTTATCACTTCCTCATTGGCCCTGTCTCAAACCCCATCACACTAGGAGTTAGAGCTTCACATATCAATTTTTGGGGGACACGATAAGCGTGTAGTAGGGAGGAAGTGAAAAGGAGGAAGAACGAGGGGAGTATGATGGGCTGGGGATGGAGGCTGGGCGGTATGATAAGGGGCGGCTGAATTGAAGGTAGTTGAGGAAGTGGACAAAGAGACAAGTGAGTGGAGGGAAGAGGGACACGGTTTGAGAAGATCCTTCTCTGATCCTTCTTAAGCCCAGCAAACATGGATGCCCTGGAAACCTTGAGTGTGTGGCCCTCTTTTGTTACTGTATTTTCTTGCTTTTCATACCACAATTCCGTTGTGTACTTTAAACTATCCCCTTGATACAGATGATGTATAGACCTTAACCCACCTTTTCACTTAGGTTTTAGCCCTTTACTTCAAGCCTCCCGAAGAGACTGTCCTTGTATCAGGACATCCGTTCCTCAGGCAGGCTCCTGCATCTGTCTCCCATTAGGCTTCATAGGTATAAATGGAAGCCGTGTTTCTTCTTGCACCTGCTGGTACCTGGCTGTCCTCTCCGTGTGTCCGGGTACCATCTTTCACACTCTGTTGGCATCAAAACTTACTCTTCAACTACATGTATTTTTCTTCCTCCTCTTTTATTCTGTCCTGCAATAGCATTAGGCCAAGCCAACGTGAGAAATTTTTTAAACGGGTGTTCTTCTTCCTATCTTAACCCCTCTGATGTCTTTTTTTTAAAATTTATTGTCAAATTGGTTTCCATATAACACCCAGTGCTCATCCCAACAAGTGCCCTCCTCTTGATATCTTAAATTCTTAATTACAAAATCACTTTGCTTGAAAGTCTCCTGTGATTTTCCATTACACCTGTTAGTCTGGTCATGTGTGAGGTCTAATACCTGCCTCATGGTAGGTTTCTGTTCTGGTTGTAACCAACCATCCCAGGTCTCCCTTTTATGCTCCTAGATTTTGTGGGTTGGGAATTTGGATAGAGCACAGAGGTAATGGCTTGCCTCTCATCCCCAGTGTCTGGGCTTTCAGCTGAGGAGACGCCAAAGCTGGAGGTGACTTGATGATGGCGCGTTCTGACACTGCCTTTCCTTGTGTCTGGCGGCCGATGCTGACCTTGAAGACTTCCTCTGTGGTGTCAGCCAGAGCCCCTACATACGGCTTCCGCGTATGAAACATCCACCCCGACTAGTTTGGAATTCCTCACAGCATGGTGGCAGGCTCCAAGAGTGAGCGTCACGAGCAAGCAAGGTCTTCATAGGATCTAGCTTTGGAAGTTGCATAGCCCCTGTAATGCCCTGTGCGTGGAGGCAGTCACAAAGCTCTGCCCAGCTAGGTTCAAGGTGAGGGGCTGTAGACCCCAGTCTGGCAGTGAGAGGAGTGAAAGAGCCCATTGTGAGAAGAAGGTATGGGCTGCGAGGTATTGTGATGGCATATTGGTAAAATACAGTGTACCACGCTGTGCAGCCCCAGCACTGCCAAAAGGAATCTCCATTTGAGTCAGTTAGTTGTCTCACCTCTCTGTTCTTGAGGCTTATTCCCAAGCCTACACTCTGCTTCATGCTACCTCCATGCTACAGTTGTCCACAACTCTCTTCTCCACTGATCAGAAGTCTAGGCATCCTTTATCATCCAGCTCAGTCTGCAGGCTGCCAGCAACAGACATGGAGGGAAAAGCAAAGCTCTTCTCTGTTATTTTTAAGGTCTGTTGTGTTTCCATAGTTGGCAAATTTAAGAGACGTAGTTATAACTAAAATAGGCACTGGGAGCATATCCCTGGTATCTTGCTTTGTGTTGAAATAACGTATTTGCTCTGCAAGTTCTCTCTCTCAGAGGGTAAAATGCCTTATTTGGTTTTGTTTCCCAGAGAAAAGTTACAACCTGGATTTTCTTTGTCTTTCAGATCTATAGCATGAACAAACATTTCAGAATATATAGTGTTACTGCAAACCCAGAGGAATGATAAGATAATCATCTTTTCCATTATTTAGGAGACAGTGATAGTACTTCAGGTCATGGAAACCGTTATCCACTAAGCTGAAGTCATTTAAATGGTCAAAATTCAGGAATTATAGAGCTGTTATTAGTTGTCATGTGTTTCTGGTTCATGCCTAGGAATGAAATGCGTGCATTATACCTAAATTTAAATCTGATTCAAATTAGGGGTGGTCTTATCCACACCAAATTACACTGGTCAAGAGATAGAAATTTGGTGTATTTGTGCAGAGGTGGGGATGGGACACTTAAAGAATCCGTTACCTTGATTTCCACTACACTTCCAAAGAGCATATTTTTAATCTTTGCTCAGTCTTTGCTTACTTAGGATCAAGATTGTGATCTTGAGCACAGAGTATTTTCACTAAGTCACTTGATTTTTTGGAGTATGGTTATTGATGTTTTTCTTGCTGATGGTGAAAAAGTCGGTATCTAAGGATTTCACTTACTAGTTACACAAATTCAAAAGAACTGGTTTATTTCTGTATGCTTTTTTGGTTGTTGAGCAACCTGGTATGAGGAGGAAGTGTGGAATACAGCTGCTGAATTGACCATCTTTCATGAACCATTCTGATGGTACATTAGGAGTATGCCTTTTACTGTGGAATATCTTAAAAAATCAGAAAACACGGGGGAAGCTTATTGTTAGAGTATCTACAGGGGGTCTAAAAAGGTTTGGAAACCAGGAAAATGTGTATTACTGTATTTTTTTCAGATTCACTGTTGTACACACTGTTAACCTAGCTGTGCTTTATCCGAAGGTCGAAAGAAAGGGTACTGAGCATGATATTTACAAACGTAGCTAACACACTACGTAAAAATTCTCTAATGGTTCCCAACACCCTCCGCTATTAGGCACATTTTTTCTTTCTGCACTGAGTTAGAAAGGCAGAGGCAAGGAGGTAAAGTCAGAAGCCACAGGAGGTAGTGCTGTGGTGGTTCAGTCAGTTAAGTATCCGACTCTCGATTTTGGCTCAGGTCATGTTCTCACATGGTTCGTGAGTTCAAGCCTCATATGGAGCTCTGTGCTGACAGCATGGAGCCTGCTTGGGATTCTCTGTTTCCCTCTCTGTCTCTGCCTCTACCCTGTTTGCTTGCACACTCACTGCTGCCCTCTCTCTAAACAAACAAACAAACAAACATAAAAAATAAGAGCTTCCCCCAAATCATTCCTCTCAGCACATGAAGATCAGAACAGTCAGAAAATACTAGAACAACCAGGAACAGTGCGAATGACTATTGAACAGCAGTTGGATTGAACCCCTCAATTACCCTGTGCACTGGTTTAGAAGTTACATTGTTTCCAGGAACCGCTGCCCGTAATGTAGGCAGCAGCGCTGCAGTGATACAGGAATCTCTATTTAATTCCTCAATTATGTACATTGCTTTTAGGCTTTTGAAATCAGCCTTTAGGGAATATGCTCAATAACTACTTTGTATTATTTCGGTCCCTTTTCCCTGAAGAGTTCAAAACAGCAGAGGAACTCAGAGCTCAAATTACCGTGTGGCTCTGGTACCTCCACCCGCGCTTTGGACCTAAGCAATTAACCTAAATGGCAAAGCCGAAGCATGCTTTTGGGAAGCAAAGGACATTCAGTTTCTTGGGTGCAAACACACGATTATACTTTGTCAGTGAAATAGCACTGAATGCAGGTGACCATAAAGTTCTGAGAACCCTGGGGCACAAGGAGAACAGCTTACGGTTTTGAAAACTAAACAGAATTCTCTGCAGGGAGGAGAAAACTAGAAGAAAACCCGAGGTGTCTCTATTCTGTTGTTATTGAATGGGTGCACGCGCAAACCCTGAGGAAGGACTATGTAAGTTGTTCTTTGAACACACACAAAAGTTGCCGATATTTCAGGAAATAATTGGTTATAGAAAACTATTACTCTGAGTAGTCCACGGCCGTACCACCCTGAACGGGCACGGTCTTGTCTGATCTTTGAAGCTAAGCGGGGCCGGGCCTGTTTAGTACTTGGATGGGAGAAAACTATTACTCTAGTGTCTCTTCCTAAATAGAGATGGATGGGTCCATTCCCTCACACACACATACACATATATATAAGAGAATAGTTTATGGGGCGTCTGGCTGGCTCAGCCAGAAAAGCCTGCAACTCTTGATCTTGGGGTCGCGAGTTCAAGCCCCACTTTGGGTGTAGAGATTACAAAAAAATAAACTCAAAAAAATTCAACTATGATGATTCTAAAAGCTCTTAAACCTTACAGACTTCTGTTTTGCCTTTGCTTATTTTCATTATGCTTTTAAGTGGTTTCAGGGTTTTTTTTCCCCAATAAATTTTGGAAGACAAAAATTTCGCTTTTACTAGGAAAATGTCATAAATTTTATTTTAAATGTTTGTTTATTTATTTATTTAGAGAGCGAGAGAGAGCAGAGGAGGAGCAGAGAGAGAAGGAGAGTGAGAATCCCAAGCAGGTTCTGTGTTAACAATAGGGCTCAAACTCATGGACCGTGAGATCATGACCCGAGCCGAAATCAAGAGTTGGACGTTTAACCGACTGAACCACCCAGGCGCCCCGGGGAAATTTCATAAATCTTAAGTTGCTAAATCAACTTCATGCGCACAAAATCCCTCCCATGCTAAGACTGATTTGGTTGATAATGCTGGTGGTATCACCGTCCCATTGAAGCACTGGTCTTCAGGTGTTTCCATTTTAGGCAGCATAGGTTTCCTTTTGTCTCCTTTATTTCCTGCTCTTATCGCTGGATATAAGCCCACTTCTTCATCTCTAAGAGTGAGTTGCTTAGCAGATGAAGTCAAGAAGGAGCTCAGAGAAAACACTGGAAGAAGGTGGAGAAAATTAACCTAGCTCAAAGGAACAGCTCATCTAACATCTAAATGGCATTTATTTTAATGACTGATAACATTGTCTGTAAATGTAAAATAGAGTTCTCCAAATGCTGACATGTCCTTAGTCTGGCCTTCCTTTCTGGAATTTGAGCACTGAAGATGTTTCACCTGTAAGGGCTGCTTGTGTCTGACACTACCCTCAAGGTTGACAGTGTTGAAGAAGACAAAGCAGTAAATGATCTAGATGGTGGTGACTTAAGGGTTCTCTGACTCAGGATGGCCACTTACCCAAGGGTAATACTTCTGAAGTCCCACTGCTCCTCAGTGGTGACCACCACACTGGACTCGTGGTCCAGCAAATGGGCCACTAGACCCAGAGCCATATGAACAGAAGCTGTTTGGGAATCAGGCCTCTCACCTGTGGCCCAGGAGCTGTTCCACACTTGTGGCAGGGCACCCTGACTTCTGAGAGATTCCCGTCGACTTCCTGTCACAGTCACACCGGACCTTCACCTTCAGTGCCTGCTGGGCACGTGCAGCTCTGGTATCCCAGTATCTCCCATCACTGTCAGCCTATCTTGAGAACCAATTCCAATGCCCTCCACAGAGCTAAGCTTAGATTGTAAAAGCTGACACATTTTCCTTTTGCCCTTTTCCACGCGAATGTAATTTGTTTAGAGAGCGGAAGTGGGGGGTGGGGGGAGATGCAATTTCAGATAAGTAGCTGGTATTTTACAGAACAGAACTTCTCCTAGGGGATGTTGCGAAAGAGGACATATTTGAGATAAGTAAGGAATACAAGATGAAGCTAATTAAGACGTTAGATGACATGTTTGAAGCGGTTGCGCTGCCACGTTTTGACCATGGGAAAAGAAGTTTTAAATTGATACCAGCTAGTACTGGATCGGGTGAAGTTAGGAAAGTGGCCAGGCGATTTCAAATTTGATGATGAGCCAGAGGTTTTATTCCATATTTGTCTTTTGCAGCAAAAACAAAATGGTAGATGGGCTGGGAACTTAGTAGTGGAGGGAGGGGGGAAAGGACAGATTTCAGAGGTGACTGAAAGAGGCAGTGGGATTTCATGACAGATTATGGGGAGATTTAATGTGCACTGCAGGTTAATCTTCCTGTTTCCAGCTGACTAATCTGGTTTCCCTGGGAAGAGGTGTTTTTCAAGGGAGAAGTACCTTTTCATTTTTTAATTTAAAATATCACCTAAAGAGGTCTTTTTTGAGTTAGGACTACTTTTTCCAGTTTCCTGCATGATATACACTGAGGACCATCTCTTTTGTAATTTTAGACAATGTGTATTAAGTCCTAACTGTGTTCTGTATGCCTTATTTCATATAACCATCACCGTAATGCTGTGAACTCAGGACCACTTTTACTGACATTTAGTTATAAGTAAACTGAACTGAACCTTCAAGAAGGTTAGAAATTTGTCCAAAGTTTCACAGGCTTTCTGGTCCAGAGCCTACAGTTCTGACTACTACCATGTAGGATCAGGGTACTAGCTAAATGCCAGGCATTAAATCTGCATATAAGAGTCATGTTAGGAGATGTCATCAGCCCCATTTTACTGATGAGGCAACTGAGGACATTAAGCCAATACATGGTAGGATTTAAGGTCCTGTCGGTCTGTCCCTTCCAAGATCATTCTCTTTCCGTGACTGTATGTGGTGCTATGCAGATTGAGCTGCTGACAACATCTGATAACAACAGTTAATTATCCCCTTATGGTACTTCCTATGTACTAGACACTGTCCTAAGCACTATATATATATTAACTCTTTTAAGAGAAGGATCCTGCATGGTAGGTATTTTATTTACCATCCCAATTTTCACATGAAGAAATTGAAGCACAGAGAGGTTAAGTATCTTGCCCAAGTTCATGTGGCTATTACGTGGTAAGAACTGGTGTTTGGGGCCAGGCAGTCTGCCTCTAGCAGTTGATCACTCTACACTCTCTGCAAAGAATGAACATGAAATGTGAAACTAAGGAAAGAAACAACACAAAACAAAACAAAAAAACCCCAAAGCAGCCTTTTGGCTTTCTTGGGAGTTTTAATGGCCTAAGGTTTTTCAGAATAAAAAAAGGCTTAATTTGATCATTGAAAACATGATAGGATGTGCTGAATGCAAGTAAGCTGGGGTTGAGGAGAACAGAAAGTCAACATTTTTAGCCAAGAATTGCCCACTCTAAGCAGTCTCTGCATGAAGATTGCATCACTGTGGCTCAGTACTCCTTATCAATGTTACAGTGTAGTCACATTTCTTAACAAATTGTCTCTATTAGAACCTGACAGACTAATAAACATGAGACAAAAAAAAACTATTAAAAATTTTTTTTGATGTTTATTTTTGAGAGAGAGACAGAGAGAGACACAGAGTACGAGCAGGAGAGGGGCAGAGGGGGAGAGAGACACAGAATCCTAAGTAGGCTCCAGGTTCTGAGCTGTCAGCACAGAGACAAGGGGCTCGAACTCACAGACCACGAGATCATGACCTGAGCCGAAGCCGGACGCTTAACCAAATGAGCCACTCTGGCGCCCCAAACAAAACAACTTTATTAACTAGTGTTATCTAACTCGATGCCATCACTGTGAGTTGTGAGATATTTTTGCATTTGAAATGGAAGAGACTTTTTATGAATCTATCTATAACCTCAAACTCCTTTTAAAACTATTTATAGGCACAATCTCCCCTGCTTTTGAAAGCAAGCCCGGTAACAGTTGAATGTGGGATAGAATGAAATTGTTTCTCTTGCAAAGCAATGAATCTTATAAAATGTAGGCCCTCTTTTTTCCTCATACCTTGTAAAAATCCAGCAGTTCTTTGAGATTTAATTCTCAGATTTTGGAGAGGAAAAAACGGTCACCTGTTCCTTTTATTCCTTGAAGTCCATGCTGGCCCAGGGCAATCCTGTTATACTTCACCATTTACCCCAATGACCCAGGCGACGGTCAAGTATAGGCATCTTACAGTTGCATTGGGTCTCATCCTGGGACAGAATAAATTCCCAGAGAACTAGTGTATGCCATTTGTGCAGCCTTCCCGTTTACATTTTATTAAAAAAATTGAGAGCAGACCATTGTGCTTTCCTCGGGATGTGTAAGTTTCAAGGGAAAAAAAAAAAACAAGGATTCATTTTTTTTTCCCCCCTGACCAAAATCTGAGAGCTTAATGCTGGCAACAGCTGCTGGGTTTTTATTTTGTTTTAAAGCTACTGCAAGAAAAATCAAAGACTCTAATTAGAGAAACAACTTAACCTTGGTGGTCAGGGAGGCAGGACACAGCCCTGAGCAGAGCCCCGTTCCTGGCCAGGTCTCCAGCCACGGTGGTTTCTTCATCGGGGCACAGGGCCAGAATAAGCAGAACCTCTACAATCGTGGAATCCTGACAGGCAGCAAGAACACCAGGCTGGAGGGAGGGGAAGCTTAAAGAAAAGAAGCCAAAATCTTCCCCCCAGCTGTTAACTAGACGATAGTGGAACTTCATTTTCATGGGCTCTGCTCTTCCACCACCAGGAAGCTCTCACCTCTATTTGGTTTTAAAAAGAAATTTTTGACGTTTATTTTTTAAATCACATACAGTAAAATTCATCCCTCCCCCCCCCTTTTTTTTTATTCGTACGAGTTTCGATAAGAGTTATGTATCATCACCACGGTCAAGACACAGATCAATTCTATCACTCCCCAAATTCTCTTGTGCTGCCCTTTTGTAGTCCAGTTCTCCCCCGACCTCCGTCCCATTACAGCCATGGCTTTGTCCCCTGCCTCTGTGATTTTTGCCTTTGATGCCCTGTGAATGGGATCATGTGGTATGTAACCTTTTGCCTCCGGCCTCCTATACCAAACATAATGCATTGGAGATTCATCCCTGTTGTGCGTATCCATAGTTTGCTCTTGGGCAGTATCCTTGCATATAGATGTGTCACAGTTTGTTCTTTCACCCACTGAGGACATTTGGGCTGGCGCGATTATAAATAAGTCTGCGGTAAGCGTTCATGTACAGGTCTTTGTGTGGGCATCTGTTTTCATTTCTCTTGGGTCCTTTCCTATCTTCAATGGGCTTAACTCATTGGCCACCATCCCTTTTTTCTTTTTTTTTTTTTTTGCCTCTTCTCTCCCAATTTAGTCAGAATGAAGAGCCGTGTGTGCAGCTGAAGAACATACATCCCCAGACCAGGCCACTCTTCCAGGCCCCTGGCTGCGGCTGCCCACGTTATGCTTCTTAGACCTATATGTTGGGGTTTGGAAGGCAAAATAGCAATTCCACTGACCTCAGGTGGCCAGAGTGGTGACAGAATCAGAGCTGTCCTCTTCCAAATGGGATCATTTTGACCAAGGAAAGGAAGCGACATTTACCATCATGAATGTATTAAGGATTTAAATAAAAGCAAAATGAGGCACCTTGGTGACTCAGTTAAGCATCTCACTGTGGCTCGGGTCATGATCTCACAGCTTGTGAGTTTGAGCCCTGCGTCGGGCTCTGTGCTGACAGCTCAGAGCCTAGAGCCTGCTTCAGATTCTGTGTCTCCCTCTCTCTCTGCCCCTCCCCCACTCAAGTTCTGTCTCCCTCTGTCTCTCAAAAATAAACATTAAAAAAATTTAAATATAAGAAAAACTTAGAAATAACTTTGTTGAATATTCTATGAAATCTTTTTGTGAATGATATTTGTGTTTTATGGGCAACATATTTTTCTTTTATAATGTTTATTTATTTTGTACACTGAGAGAGTACATGAGCAGGGGAGGGGCAGAGAGAGAGGGAGACACAGAATCTGCAGCAGGCTGCAGGCCCTGAGCTGTCAGCCCGATTAGGGGCTTGACTTCACAAGCCGTGAGGTCATGACCTGAGCTGAAGTTGGACGCTTATCTGACTGAGCCACCCGGTCACCCCCAACATGTTTTTCTTTTTTTCTTTTCTTTTTTTATTTTTTTAACATTTATTTATTTTTGAGAGACATAGAGACAGCGTGAGCAGGGGAAGGGCAGAGCGAGAGGGAGATATAGAATCTGAAGCAGGCTCCAGGCACTGATGAGCCATCAGCACCGAGCCTGATGTGGGGCTTGAACTCACAGACCGTGAGATCATGACCTGAGCTGAAGTCGGCCTCTTAACCAACTGAGCCACCCAGGCGCCCCCATGTTTTTCTTTTTAATCAGAGACTTACAAGTAGAGATCCCAAGAGAGCCAGCCATGCCCATCTGACAAAAGAAAGGTTTCACGGCTGATGGTGTGAGAGAGGTCAGACACAGCGTCAGAGTCCCGACACACACGGAGGTGCTAACTTCTGTGGGAGCAAGAATAAACGAAGACTAAAAAGCCCAGTTTGGAGCCTCGACAGAAAAATACATACTGTGAAGGTGGGGAGACAAATCCTACGTGGCTGATTAAATCCAATCAGACGAGCAGGTGGTTGAGAATCCATGGCTGATCCGATGCTCTGGGTCATCTATTTTAAGAGAAAATGAAAAGAAAATCCGATCACGGATAATAATTGTCTACAATTTTATAAAAAAGCAGCTTTAATATAGAAATGAGAAGTAGGCCTAACTGAAGGCTGGGAGAAAGGAGAAATGAGTTCGAAGCAAATGGCAAGCAGTAAAAAGCATTAGAACACAGTTCACAGGGTCTGGAATGGACTAAAAAGGATTTAACCTATGCATGTAAGTTTATTTTATGTGACTTTAAAAATCTTCAAAGAAATCTTTAAAGAGTGGTTCCCATTTGAAATTTTATAAAAGGTATATAATCTTAATAGATATTACGTCCTCATTGTTATGAAAACAAGTGACTAGATAGTGTCACCATTTTTCAGTCGGATCTAGAAATATATATTTATTAATTTTTGAGAGAGAGCACACACACACAGGGGAGGGGCGGAGAGAGAGGGAGACAGGGAGCCCCAAGCAGGTTCCACACTGTCAGCACAGACTCCGATGCAAGGCTTGCTCTCACGAACCATGGGATCATGACCTGAGCCAAAATCAAGAGTGGACGCTTAACCAACGGAGCCACCCAGGCACCCCTAGGGAAATATCTTTTAAAAGAACTTGTTCTGGGGCACCTGGGTGGCTCAGTCAGTTAAGCATTCGACTTCGGCTCAGGTCATGATCTCGCAGTTCGTGAGTTTGAGCCCTGCGTCAGGCTCTATGCAGACAGCTTAGAGCCTGGAGCCTGCTTTGGATTCTGTGTCCCTCTCTCTCCGCCTGTCCCCCACTCATGCTCTGTATCTCTCTCCTTCAAAAATAAATAAACATTAAAAGAAAATTTAAAAGAACATGTTCTTATGCTAGAGATTTCCCCACCAAACTTCACATAAGGAAAAGAAGGAATGACAGCAGATTTTTCTAAGTGGTAGCAATGAAAATATTTTGAAATAGGACTTCAGAATTCCTTTAAGTCCTATTGTAATTAGATGGAATGCAAAATTATAGAGAAAAATAGTAAGTTAAAAGTCATTATGAATATAAAGTCGCATTAGAGGCAAAATAAAATGAAAAATGTTCTGTAAGTATTTATAATATAAAGGAGCAATTCAGGGAAAAAATGTAATACAATTTTAAACCTTTCCTGGGACTGAGATGAAAGGGTATTACTCCAAATAGTAAACAATAATGGGCATCAGCCCTATCCTCAAATTGCTTCATTTTGAGAGTTATGTCAAGATGAGCTTCCTTTACTTGGTTAGCATGGGTCTAATGAGAGGTCCAAAGACTGGGGCGCCCTGCCTGAGAGCCAAATCTGACCCACGGCCTGTTTTTGCAAATTAAGTTCTATTGGAACATAGCCACACCCATTTGCTTAGGTTTTGTCTAGAGCTGCTCTCAGTACACTAGAGTCGAGTACGAATCTTCCTCAACTGACGATGGGGTTACATTCTGATAAATCCACTGTAAATCGAAAATATCATAAGTCAAAAATTCATTGACTACCCCTAATTTGCTGAACATTTTAGCTTAGCTTACCTGACCTTCAATGTGCTCAGAACACTTACATTAGCTTACAGTTGGGCAAAATCCTCTCACACAAAGCCTACTTTATAGTAAAGTGTTGAATATCTCGTGTAACTTTTAGTTATTTATTTTAGAGTGCCCTTGCATGATCAGGGGAGGGATAGGAGAGAGAGAGAGAGAGAGAGAGAGAGAGAGAGAATACTAAGCAGGCTCCACACTGAGTGCGGGGCTCTATCCCACGACCCTGGGATCATGATCTTAGCCGAGATCAAGCATCAGGTGCTCTTCCGACTGAGCCACCCAGATGCCCCTCATGTAATATTTGGAAGACTGCACTGAAAGTGAAAGAATGTTGTGTGTATACAGAATGGTTGTGAATGTTTTGGTTGTTTACCCTTGTGATCACACGGCTGATCAGCCCACTGCTATTACCAGCATCACGGAGGAGTGTCACACCAGATATCACCAGTGCAGAAAAAGATCAAAGTTCAAAGTATAGTTTCTATTGAATGCTTATACAGCTTTCCTACCATCATAAAGTCAAAAAATTTTAAGTCAAACTACCAGTAAGTCAGGGAAGGTTTGTAGTTGAAGCAGGTTATATAGCCCCCAAAGCCTCAATCTATACCTTCTGACTCTGCAGAAATCTGCCCATCTTTACTCCAGAGTCGTCAGCTCTGGAACCAGGGCTGCCCTTAGTTGGACAACTTAGGTCTAGATTCAGTTCGCAGGACGCAGATACTGATTTTCATTCAGGCAGTTTGAATTGCGCTAACATGACTCATAGACTGTGTTTAAAACAGAAGGGTTCCAGTTTGTTAATTTACAAAGTCAGAAATGGAGGGAAATAGGACACCTATTGTGTTGGTTAGTGAGTGAAGAGTCTGTGTTCACTAAACAAATGGTATTTGAAAGGCTGTTTGGTGTGCATGAGTCAGCACATGAGGGTAACTGACTGGGTAAGTGTCTGTGATCTGCCACTTTGCCATCAGAACCATTCCCTGCCCGTCCCTGTATCCCAGAGAGCGTTCCCGTTTCCCTTGCCAACTGGTCTCTGGGAAGGCTTGGCAATGGGAGATGCCGATAGACTGGGGAGAGGAGGAATCTGGATGTTTCTCTCTTTCATTCTGCTTTAGGTGGCCTCTCTGGAGTGACTTGGTCCATGTCATGCTCTGCTCCACTGAGCAGCCTTACCTTTTGGTCCAGTTCCCACAGGCCAAACCCCCTACCTTTGGCTTGAGTAACATATTTCTTGTTTTTATTTCTCTAGTCCCAGGAGTGATACAACTTCCTACTGACCCTATCTCTAGGTTGCTTCAACCTCCCCTCTTTGCTTTTCATCTTTTCCTGGTGAACCAGATTCCTTTGTTTGAAATACTTAGAGTGGTTTCTGCTTTTCCCACATGACTGATAGAGGCATCAAGGCCTCTGTCCAGATTAATCCTGGAGAGCTTACTGTCAGGATTCCCCTTTTCCGGTTGCTGGGCACACCTGCCTTCTCTTGTTAACAGTCTACAGTCATGCACCACAACCAGCTACGCCAGACTGGCATGCCAAGCCATCGTGATTGTGATTTCCTTGGTGCCAAGGCCCAGTTCTCTGCTTGAAGGATATTGTTTAAGACCAGCCACTTCCTAATAGATTTTATTCACTCTGTAGTAATTTAAAACCATGCATTCTCAAAGTTCGAAGTCAGTAATTATGCCGAATTATGCTGTGCTCCCTATGTATGGGCTCTGCCTTCCTTCACTGCCTTCAAACTACCAGATTCTGCTTGCCCCGGAAGTCCAGGATGGGGAGAACCCCGGGGGCAGTCCTCCACTTTCAGATCCTCATCCTGTCCTGCTCTCCTCCTGGTGCTGCAGCCGCCCGAGCCAGACACTGTCAGCCCCACCCAGCTCCTGGCCCTTTTTCCAGACCCTCTTTTAGCCTGGGCGACCCTATTCATCCATTGTGTAGTCACCATCTTCCAGCATTTCTGGTCTTCTGTGGAGCTAAGCTCATAGAGATGCCACCAAGCCTGGCTGACAAAAAATAAGAATTGCATGGAATTTAAATTTAAAAACCCAGACTTGGCTGCCCTTTCTCCCAGGTTTCTTCGCCAAGAGCCATATTTTAGTTGGCCACTTAGGTCCGCATAGCAAACCAGGTGATACGTTTTTCAAACTGGTGTAAGTATTGTGAGTAGCAGTTCATGGTAACATAGACCTGAGTCTTTTCTCTTCACATCTCATTTTATTCCACATCCCCCATGACCTGGGGCTGGCAGCATTATTGCTATGTTATAAAAATTAAGAAACCGAGGCACAGGGATCTCAGATAGCAGGTAAGGGTTGGTCTTCTGACATGTTACCTCCAGTATGAGGCCTGTATGACACCTTTGCTTAAATTGGAAGCAAAGGTTAGGGAGGAGCAAAGGGAGTGCCGCCCTGTGGGACGTCAGGCTTGCCCCTTTGTCATCTTGTCTCTGGGATGGTCACTGTTGCTTTCCGTGGCCCTGCCTAGGGAGCTGAAAAAGACTGGCTACGGCCACGGAGGGGCCTTTTCTCTCCCTATCCAGGGCCGCCTCTGCTTAGCTGCTGCTCTTCTCCTCCCTCCCACTGGGTACCAAGTCCTTAGCTCTGCCACGGTAACTGGGCTGAGCATCACCACTGAGCAGAAAGCAGCGTCATGACCAACGTGATGCCCTGATTCCTGAGGAATCACAGGGTAAGGGAACCAGTTTGGGATCGTCCTCTGTGATGATGTCATCCACCTTGCTCGAATCCAAAATAATTGGTTTTAAATATTGAAGCTCTCTGTGTTCTCAGGCTGTGATTCTTAGAGGTGTTTCACTAACACAAAAGGGAGCCAGACTGGATATGGTTCTTGCTCTGCTCATAGGGTATAGCGGTGCATCGAGTGAAAATGAGATTGGGAACTGGTAATAGCTTTGAACAGGGATGGTAAACTAAATGTGTACTTTTGCTACCTGTTTTATACTTCAAGTTTCAAATGTTTCTCCAAAAACTGTTTTAAAGCAGAATTATATTTGCGATT
Organism: Paguma larvata; assembly: GCA_030068075.1. Taxonomy (NCBI): domain Eukaryota; kingdom Metazoa; phylum Chordata; class Mammalia; order Carnivora; family Viverridae; genus Paguma; species Paguma larvata. The sequence goes on from CM057823.1 coordinate 81,105,890, forward strand.
GCCTTTTGAAATACTTAGAGTGGTTTCATTACTAGATGATGTACAGGTGGCTTATCCCTTGATCCTGGACAGAATGTCTTTGGCAAAGATAAACTTTAAATACATACGTGGCTCTTCCTTTCCTTTTTGTCCCACTGACCCACGCACGCCCAAACCGCAACCTACTCCAGAAATGGACATTAGAATTTTCACCGCTGTGCCCTTGTTCTGTCTCTATTCCCGTACGGCCACCTGTAATGATTCTGCAGAGACCTTCAGCCACAACGGAGGCTCGTTAAAACACCGCTTATCAGAAGTGGTCAGTGGGTGGCAAAAAAAGGTCCTCTGTCGGTCACATAAAGCACAGTTATCTGTGCCTTTCACAATATAAAAACACTTCACCTGTTGCGGTACTTCCTGTTGCATGGCTGTGGGTGGAAAAGGGCTTCCGAGGCCCTAAAGACTTGCTGCTTGCAGTGTGGCAGCAGCCGCTGCCACTTTATGGTCACGCGGGACCTCAAGCCCCCAGCCTCCTGAGTCACACCCAATCCGGGCTTTAACAAGATGCCTAGGCCGTTCGTTCATACGCACATTGAAGTTTGAGAAGCAGTGCCCAGAGGTTGCTTGAAATAATGGCAGAATCTCTCATTTGTGTTTGATTTCTTTTCTCCTATAAGAAAAAAAAAAATTAGTGTTGCCAGGACTCAGGAGTGTCTGCTCTGACAGTGTCGCTTTCGGTCGTTGGGACCATCTGGCGTTTGTCAACTATCGCGTTGTCAGGATTTTAGTAGTGGTGAATTGCCTTTTTTGTGAAAGAACAAAAGCTGCCTCCATGATCTCTTGTGATGAGAACATCCGTGATTCCTAAAAGCGTGGAGGTTATTCTGTTACCCATGAAAATGCCCTCGCACCTCTCTCTCTCTCTCTCTTTTTTTTAAGTTTATTTATTTTGGGAGAGGGATAGAGAGAGAATCCCAAGCAAGCCCTGTGCTGTGAGTGCAGAGCCCAATGTGGGGCTTGATTCCATGAACCTGAGCACAAATCTTGAGTTGGACACCCAACCGGCTGAGCCACCCAGGCTCCACCCCCTGCTTCTGCCTCTTAACGTGTCTTTTCAAGAACCATAGGATATTGTATTTTCATAGGAGAATGTTACCACACTCGGATATTCCAAATTTAGATTCTTTGCCTATTTTAAATTAATTCAACTCTAAGCCAGAAAATATCCTGCTTTTTCCAGTAATAAATTTCCTATCTTCCCTTCCTTACTTCTTCTCTCAGTGCCTTCATTTTCTTTTTCTTTTTCCTTTTCCTTTTTTCTTGTCTATAATGCAAAAGTATGTGAGGTCTTCAGCTTTTGACCACTGAAAACGGCACCCAATTTTTCTTAAAGACAAAATTTATCAGTAATAACCTGGGTCCCATTTTGTTTACTCGATCTCAGTGCTAAAACTTGCCATATGATTTGAGTGACAGAAGCCAGGTTAGTTTACTGAGAAGAATATATCCTGACTGTACCCTAGAGATGGAAAAATATGTTTTATATGTGAATTTTTCCCATGGAGATCCTGGATTTTTATCTGTATCCTCAGATGATTGAAAAACTCTTTTATTGACTTTTTCTCTGGGCTTTCTGAGACTTTTCCATTTTAGCATAAAAATCCTTTGAGAAATTATTCTCTCTGAACATGAAAATCGGAATCAAAGCTGTAAGCTCTTAAGGATCACCTTTTAGTAATTTATAGTCAAGTTTGGAAAATAACTAAATAATTACATGGTGATATTGACCAATCAAGAAAACCAATCTAGATCAATAAGACAGAATTTTTTCTTTTAGTAGCAGGGAGATAATATGCCCTGGATTTAATCAAAGTACGCTATGTCTGGTTTTGATCAAGACAGCCACTAAATGCTTATTACCTAGAACTTCTGGTGCACGCAAGGTAGTCACATTGCTTCTACCATATCAACATACCCGGCTACAGACTTTTGACTTGACGAATCCAAGAAATAATAGCTCCTGCAGTGAGTTGCCAGGTTACAATAAAACTGATCTATTTGGAATTTACTGGAACTACAAAAAACCCCATCTCTTTGTGATATTTCTGATGGGCTGACCTATTTTGTCTCTGAAAAATTTTTGACTTCGAATGCTAAAAGTTTAAAGATGATTTCAAATTTTTGCAAGAGGATAAATTTTGTAAGCAACCTTGGGCAGTCTATATTCATTCTTTTAATAAATAATAAGCAAATAATATTCTAACCGGTTATTTTATCTGTTCTTAAAGCAATTCCACATACAAACTGAATTAGGCAGGCCTTGATCTGTTTGCAAGTCATTCCTCTGAAGTTATTTAAAAACCTATGTTGTACATTGTAGGTACTCAGTGTTGATAGTTCAGACTTTATGTTAGTAGTCAGCCAAGTATTCTACATTATTGATGTTCTGTGGTTTGTATGTGTTTAGTGTTTTGGGGGGAAATCTGCTTTGCAAAAAAATTTGTAAAAATATTATTGGCAGGGTAATATTACAAGACCTTTTAGTTTCATAAATTGTCACAGTGAAATGCTTACTAAGGTGCTGTAATTCTTTGTGTAGGAAAATTTAGAACATGAATACTTGACTTAAAGTTTTGGGGCACCTGGGTGGCTCAGTTAGTTAAGCGTCCAACTTCGACTCAGGTCATGATCTCGCGGTTTGTGAGTTTCAGCCCCGCGTCAGGCTCTGTGCTGACAGCTCAGAACCTGGAGCCTGCTTCAGATTCTATGTCTCCCTCTTTTTCGGCCCCTCCCCAACTCACACTCTGTCTCTCACTCTCTCTGTATTAAAAATAAATAAACATTAAAAAAATGTGTGTATATATTTAAGTTTTGTTTATTGTGGGCAGCTCAGTTGGTTAAGCATTGGACTCTTGATTTCTACTCAGGTCATGATCTCACAGTTTGTGAGCTCTCTCTCTCTCTCTCTCTCAATAAAATATTTCTCGCGAGAGTGAGCACAAGTGGGGAAGAGGCAGAGAGAGGGAGACAAAGGATCCGAAGCAGGCTCTGTGCTGATAGCAGAGAGCCTGATGCAGGGCTTGAACTCGACAAACTGTGAGATCGTGACATGAGCCAAAGTCGGACACCTAACTCACTGAGCACCCAGGTGCCCCAAATAAATAAACTTTTAAAAAAAAGTTATTGTGAATTCTTTTCGTTGTTGTTGTGAATTCTTGACATGGATAACTGCTTAGTAGTAGTAAACATGTTTGTATTTGTGTCTAAATATTTTGGGAGTGTACACAAAAACTTACATAAAAGTAGCATTGATACCCTGTTTTTGGATTAGGTTTCAGTATCTGAATTGCTGTTGGCTCCTTTGTCGACAGTACAGTAATCCCTTTTGATACCCTCTCAATGGAAAGGAAACATTAATATTTCTACAAAGAATAAACTGACCTCACACATTATAGAGCTATACTCTTCTGAAATTTAAAGTATATAAATTGCAGAGTGCTAAAATTACTGAGGAATGAATTAATTTTTTTACATATATACTGAACAAATGGTAGCTTTTAACAGTTGCACCTTGCTCTCCTGTTCCTGCATCCAGAGGAGAAGGGTCACGAGGAGAAATAATTTAACAGCAGGGGGAGGAAGTTCATGCTGATTCATCCCTTTCCAAATTGAACACACTTGGATCAGATGAATCAAATAACATTGAAAAGGGTTAGAAGATAATCACAATGAAAAGATTGGGGAGATGAAACTACCCATGCAGGGAGCATGCCTGCAGAGTGTTATTTCAGCTTGAGCCGCTTCAGGAAAGAGAGGCTTTTCTGAGGTTACTGTATAAAGATACAGGATTCCAGCCGCTTTCAACATCAAAATAGAGATGGATGTGCTAGTTGTGCGTGGTCTCTCTTCAGAGGATCATAATCCAGATGTATGGCTTTGTGCGGTTAGAGCAGGGCGTACAGCCTGAAGGGAGTCGGCAGTTTGATAGACAAAGGGAGGTGACCGTTGATCTCCTGCCCCTGTCATCTTGAAAATGTGGGGGCCAGTTTTTTCCAATGTCCGACCTCATAAGTAGAAATGTTATTTTTAAAATGCTGAGTCCAGCCTATCTGTTTTTTAAAATTTTTTTTAATGTTTATTATTTATTTTTGAGAGAGAGAGAAACAGACACAGCATGAACAGGGGAAGGACAGAGAGAGAGGGAGACACAGAATCCGAAGCACAGCCTATCTTTGAAGAATGAGTTACCGTGCATTTCTTCATGAAGCATTCTTCCCAATTCACTGCCTTTTAAGATTTGGCTTCTATTAGGAGGCATCTCTTAAGTGTTATTAAGCAGTTAGCAACTGGTATTTAAAAAAAAGTTGAAATATATTACAACAGATGAGGGTTTTCTATACGTACTCCCAGGAACTGCTTATGTTTTAAATACTTTTGAATAGTTTTTTCCTATTTTGAGAGGAGTCAGAAACATTCAGAGGACCGTCTCAGAGAATTCCTTTATGTCGTGCATTTCTGTCACTTTCCACCCCCCCTGCCTTTACCTCTCTCATACACGTCCCAGGTCTGTGGCTGCCCCGCACTGTAGCTGGCACTCGCCCAGAGTACACAGATTCATTGCTGAAACCAGAAAAACAAGTTGATCTGAAGACGTTGAGCCTTGAGTTATACATAGAATTTATTTAAGAATTGCCAGCCTATTAAACTTGGATTTTACAAAGCCATATTTTGCCTTTTATTTATTAGTTTTTTAACATGTTTATAATGGAAATATAACTAATTAGTTTTGGGGGTTTATTTTTTTTTTAATGTTTATTCAGTTTTGAGAGACAGAGTATGAATAGGGGAGGGGTAGAGAGAGAGGGAGGCACAGAATCCAAAGCAGGCTCCAGGTTCTGAGCTGCCAGCACAGAGCCTGACACGAGGCTCGAACTCACGAACTGTGAGATCATGACCTGAGCCAAAGTCTGACACTTTGACTGAGCCACCCAGGCGCCCCCTAATTAGTTTTTTTGATGGAGGAAAGCCATGTACAAACATTCTAGTCATAACCTTTGACCTCATAGTATTCACAACCTATAGGCAAAAATACAAAATACATAGCCAATAATATTAAGATTTCCCAAACACCTATTATATAGTAGGCAGAGTAGTGCGTATTTTCTTATCTAGTTTATTCAGGTTCAGTTCCCACCTCTGCCACTTACTAGCTTGTTTTCTCGGATGTTAAATGAGAGAATTAATATTTTCTTAACTCATAGGGGTTGTTGCTCATATCATATTAGTTACGATATGCTAAGTGTTTAGCATCTCATGTACAGCAAATATTCCGTACATTTTAAAGTAGAGCTTAAACAGTAAAGAGAATTAAAGAATGTTGGACCAGATGGGTTCAATCAGGGGAGTCTGTTTTTTAACTGAGATTAAATCAGCTTATGGAACTACCAGTCAGCTGCTCGGCACATTATGTTCTTATAGTTCAAAGAGCAGGAAAGGCTAAGGTCAAAACCTTGGACTATAATAAAGGTAGTACGATGGTTGGCCACTCAGTATTTGGAAATACAAACCCCCAGCCATCACAAGCAGCTCCGTGCGTGCACACACTGGACAGATCCGTGTGCACGCACATACACATATAGGCCCACACATTCTAAATTGTGAGTGTAGACTCTGCAAAAGGAAGAATGCTGTACTTATTTTTGTGTCTTTTGAGTCTAGCATGAAAACCTGTACACAGTGTGTTCTAAACATTCAGTTTGTTTTTACTCACAGACCCAGTCTTATCAGATTTCCTCTCGAAGAACTAAAAACAGTTTTTTTATTACATATAATATATATAAATTATATGTAATAGATATTAACTATATACTATATTTAATATAAATATATATTATATATTCTAAAAATACATATGTTAAATATATATTAGATAAGCATATATATTATATAAAATAAAATACTGTCACCCTCAAACCAGCACTTTCACCTGTGACTGCTGGAAATATAAGGTGGCACAATATTTCAGAAGAGCAACTTGCTTTTTTTTATTAAGAACTTTAAAAATACTACTGTCTTACCAATTTAACTTTTGAGACTCTATATATAAGGAAATAGCTTTGCACACAAAGGTATTTGTCTGCATTTACTTATTAGAAAATAAAAACTTTGACACAACCTATAGAGCTGTAAGGACTGAGAGGAAGATGACTAAGTAAATCTTGTATATGCTTCAGTAGAATTCAAAATTCATGTCCTTTGGGGAGGCAGTACCTTCAGTTTTGAAATTTGGTTTATAGCAGTTGAGGCGGGTGATATCTACATAATTTTAGATCCTTTCATGAGTAGGTGAATAGGCTAGGAATCGATTGGCTAAGGATTCATTTAATGAAATATCTGTATATGTAAATTTATGAATCTTTGCGTATCACTAAAATTATCTTTGCAATGATTAAAAAAAACCCAACAGATATGATGCTATCTTATGGGGGGAAAAACCAGAATACAAAATTGCCTATACAGTAGAATCTCACCTTTCTAAAGAACGCATAGGATCGGGGGCACCTGGGTGGCTCAGTTGGTTGAGCGTTTAGCTTCAGCTCAGGTCATGATCTCACAGTTCATGGGTTCGAGCCCCATATTAGACTCTGAGCTGACACCACAGAGCCTGACAGCTCAGAGCCTGGAGCCTGCTTTGGATTCTGTGTCTCCCTCTCTCTCTGCCCCTTCCCAGCTAACACTCATTCTCACTCTGTCAGAAATAAATAAAAATGTTTAAAAAATTTAAAAAAAAAAAAAAGAATACATACAATTAAGATCAGTTGCTTGGATGCCCTATTGTTCAGAGATGCTGCTTCTAAGCAGTGATTTTTCATTCCAGGTGCTTCTGCACATGTATACCTTGCAGACTTGCTAGTGTGTGTGTATTTCTTTTATGATACAAAGAAATTTAATAGTAATTTTACATAAAAACCTAAAAGGAAAACTCATCATTTCATGCATTTAAGAAATAGATTTTACTAATTTTTCTTTGCTTTCCTGTCTACTTTACATTAGACATATTCCATTTTCTTTACAAAAAAAAAACCTTGTTTTTCTAAACTCTAGTATAAAAATAAGTCTTCTAAATCTTCAAATCTTAAGAAATCAAAAGATAACTCAGCTATAGGTCGTTTGACACAAGTATTTAGTGTACTTCTAACAATTATGCAACTCTTTTTTTTTAATGTTTATTTATTTTTGAGAGAAAGAGAATGCGAGTGCATGCAGCGAGGGAGAGAGAAAGAATCCCAAGCAGGCTGCACGCTGTCAGTGCAGAGCTTGGCAGGGGGCTTGACCCTACGACCTGTGGGATCACGACCTGAGCCAAAATTGAGAGTCGGACGCTCAATCGTCTGAGCTATCCAGATGCCCCCAGTTATGCAACTCTTAATGAGCTGATTAATTCCTTTTTCCTAAATGCTTTAATAGATTTTAAAGTCTGTACACTTTGGGGGAGGCATTTCCTTTACTTTCAAAATTTAGTTGTTTTTTATTATCAGTTGAGGCAGAGCCTGCTTAATTCAGATCCTTTTGTGAGTAGGTGGAATATTATAATAAGTATATTTGTTAATGACTCATTTAAAATATGATAAAATACTTTGTGTTATATTTTTGTAAGTGTATTTATTTATTTATTTATTTGTTTGTTTATTTTGAGAGAAAGAGCATATGTGGGAGAAAGAGAGAGAATGCCAGGCAGGCTCTGCACTGTCAGTGCGGAGCCCAAAGCGGGGCTTGAACCCACAAACTGTGAGATCATGACCTGAGCCGAAATCAAGGGTGGGATGCTGAGCTGACTGAGCCAGCCAGCCGCCTATTATTGTAAGTGTATTGCTTCTTCAATTTTTTCACATGTTGTTGCCACTGTGCTCTTTAGGCAGAATGAGCCTAAATCTGCCACAGTTCCTTGGAAGTGATGGTAATTTTTTGGTAGTTTTGATATGTTGTAACCGATTTTCTCTAAGTCTGATTTCTTTGGCATTGAGTTCAGTGGCATTTTCTCACTGCTTTGTGGTGTTCGTTTCTCCTATCTTTTAGATAAGCCATGTTACATTTTGTTTATTGTGAATCACACTGAGCTTAAATAGTGCATACCACTAGTCCGATGATTTTTAAGAATTATTTCTGTTGCTACCGTATTAAATATTAAGTGTCAGTTAGTAAATTCCTTTTTCCAAGCATCCTTTTCATTAAGAGTATACTTTATTTATACCAGGTTGTGAACAAATATCTCAATGGCTCAAAATTTATGTTTTGAAATGTTATGGAAAAAATAATGAAACCTTCCTGCAGTCATAAAAGAGAGGAATTTAGGGGCGCCTGGGTGGCTCAGTCCATTAACCATCTGACTCTTGATTTCAGCTCAGGTCATGATCTCACAGTTTGTGAGTTCAAGCCCCGCGTTTGGGCTCTGTGCTGCTTGGGATTCTCTCTCTCTCCCTCCCTCTCTGCCCTTCTCCAATTGGGTACTCACATTCTCTCTCTCTCTCTCAAAATAAATAAATAAACTTAAAAAAGCAGGGGGACACCTAGGTGGGTTAGTCTGTTGAGCATCCAACTTGAGCTCAGGTCATGATCTCACAGTTTGTGAGTTCGAGCCCCGCATCGGGCTCTGTGCTGTCAGCATGCAGCCCACTTCAGATCCTCTGTCCTCCTCTCTCTGCACCTACCCTGGTCATGCTCTCTCTCTCTCTCAAAAAAACCCCAAAAAACCCCCCAAAAAACAAACATTAAAAAAAAGAGATGAGGGGTGCCTGGGTGGCTCAGTCGGTTAAGCGTCTGACTTCGGCTCAGGTCATGATCTCATGGTCTGTGAGTTTGAGCCCCGCGTCGGGCTCTGTGCTGACAGCTCAGAGCCTGGAGCCTGCTTCGGATTCTGTGTCCCTCTCTCTCTCTGACCTTCCTCTGCTCATGCTCTGTCTCTATGTATCTCGAAAATAAATAAATGCTAAAAAATTTTAAAAAAAAAGAGATGAACCTTAAAAAGAAAATGGGAATTTAGTCTAGTATTTTGTGGGATCTTACGTGAATGCACATCCAAGCTGGGGCAGCAGGGGAGTGGGGACACAAAGCATCATTTTTTCCCCTTCATATTTCTCATATCTTGATATAATTTACATTGGTAGATAATATAAATGTAAGACCCAAAACACCACCCTCCTCTTGCTTATATTACTTTTGATACCTGTGTTTAGTTTATATTTGATGGCTATTTATTACACATTTGACGATTATCTCTAGTAATCCTTATTGCACAGAATCTCCTAAGCCCAAATAGAGTGTATTTAGTAGTGTTTCATTGCCACCTTTCTCAGTCGTGAAGATGAATGTTTTTGCAGCGAAATATGGAATTATTTGAATAGAAATATAAGCTTTTTAGAAATGCACGATGGTTGTAAAAGCTTCAATAAAATGTTTTTTTGATAAGTTCAGATTGTTTTTTTTATCTTATAATCACATAACTCGTTTGTAAGATAGAGCTACCTCTTCAGATAACAAAGTAAATATTCAGTTTTGTAATGTTGAGTAAAAATCAAATCTTGTCATGAATTCTAATTTTAACTGAATACTTTTATTCTCTGAAAACTGAAAGAATTGGCTGAGAATATTAAAAACCAGAAATATGAGCCCTAAAGATTACCATTGAAGTGGTCTGTTTTATTCAAAGGCGTGAGTGCGTAGATAAAAGATGATTTTTTTTTATTATGACCTTCCTCATCATAGCCAAAGTCTGCAAATCTTAGATTTTTGGGTAAATTACCTCAACTTTCTATCTCACTTTGAAGCTAAAATTTCAACCAGGATTCTTAATAACTTATGGCTTTCAACAAAAACTTTTATAATGGTAGAAAAAAAGGTGTACTATAAAAAAGAAGAAACTGCAAATGGAATGAATTCTAAAGAGAAATGCAGGAAAATTGGGCCTTGGGGTAAAACCATTAAACTTCTGGTGAAAGCATGCAATTTGTTAGATTAAAAAAACTGTATGACTGTTTTGGAAATCAGCAAGAGAAATTTCATATGATGTATTTCATCAGCTGTATGGAAATCAGCAGGAGAAATTTCCATATGATGGTTGATCAGTCAACAATATATTTTTAAACTAGTATTAGACTTTGTGAAAATGAAGGAAAGTTCCAGTCATAAAAATTTATATCTGGAAAGGATCAAAGGATCATAGAACGTGAGTGAAGGAAGCTAAGGAATAAATGATCTGGCCGAATGTATGGCCCTCTGTCTGTGTTGTTGGTGGTCAAGAAGATTCCAGTGAGCAGGGGATCCCTAAGAAGGAATGGGGGCTGCAGAACAGGCTTTGAGGTGAAAGGAAGATGATGGGTTTAGGCTGGAGAACAAACCATGTGATCCAGGGTAGGACCGGAGTGTCTCCGATTGCTCTCAGAGCTTTCTTTGTAAAAAACAAAAAACAAAATCTTAATGTGATCAGACTTCCTGCCTTCTGTGGGGAGACTAGATCATAGTCCTCTCCACATGGTTATTGACATCCTTTTGTTGTCTAAAACCTCCCTGGGTTTACACATCAGTTAACACATCAGCCAGCCAGCCATTCAGCCAGCCCGTCATTAACACTCTTTTCTCACTTGTCAACCCTGACCAGCTGTGGGACCTTCAAGTTCATAAAAGACACAGTTGCTGCCTTCAAGAAGCTTACGCCATCTAGCTGTGTGGGTGACTGTGGCAGACAGGAAAACCTAATAGTTAACGTTTGTTAAGAATGTTATTGTTTACCAGGTGCTGTGCTGTCTGCAGCATTGTGTTCAGTCCTCACAATTATCCTATGAGGTAGTCATTCACCTCCCCACCACCCGCTATAAGGATGAGGCCATTGAGACTTAGGACCCTTTAGTGACATTGCTTGTAACCAGTAGAGGCTGGATTGAGACACAGGACGATCTGGTTCCAGACCCTTGCCCTTCATACCGCTGCATGGAATTGCCTAACAGGATGGAATTCTGTGCAGCTGTCAGACATGATGCCAGTGATTATGTATTGAGTGAAATATGTTTGCAATATGTTTTGTGGGAAAGGGCAGACTAAAAGTCAGAGGGTAGGAGCGCCTGGGTGGCTCAGTCAATTAAGTGTCTGACTTCAGCTCGGGTCATGATCTCACAGTTTGTGGGTTCGAGCCCCGCGTCGGGCTCTGTGCTGACAGCTCAGAGCCTGGAGCCTGCTTCGGATTCTGTGTCTCCTTCTCTGTGAGCCTCTCTGCTCACATTTTGTCTCCTTCTCTCTCTCTTAAAAATAAACGCCAAAGGGGGACAGGGAAGACACCTCTAATTAAAGGTTCCCATTGGGACTACATCTCCTATATATGGAGAAAAATGAAAGATATTCAGTCATCTTAATAGGAATACATCTATTTAGTGCATCAAGATCAGAATACAAATTGTGTACACACAGTTTATTGATAAGACAAATCTGTGCACAAAATAGTATATTTTTTCAGGCAGCTCGTGAGATCGCACCATAGTGGCTTTCTCTTGTTGCTTAAAGTTAATTGTCTCAATTTTATTAAAGGGTAAGTGATGTTATGTTTAATTACGAGAAAATCACATGGAGTTGTTGTTACGTCCTGCATAGTGATGTTTAGGCATCACACCCACCACTTTCAGAGCAAAAGGGGTTTGGTTCTTTTGGTGTCTCAGAATGTCAAGTGTGAGGTGGCGGGCTCTTGCCCAGGTTTGCTGTGTGCGAAGCAGTGGAGGGCAGATACCCTCATACTGGTTCTGGTGAGAGACTGCCGATGTGTGTAGTGGAGGTGAGCAGTCGTCGGATGGAGGCGAGTCTGTGGAAGGCCCGTGGGGCAGGCGAGCAGGGAAGAATGCGTCCGAAGGCTCCTGTGGCCCTCAGCAACTACCCAGCAGGGCTTGCCTGGCAAGTACTGTGTTTTAAAGGACCAGACACGTATTAATCAAGCAGACCATCCTTCCAGGTTCTTGGCTGGCAATTCAAGCTCATCCATACAAAACGAATAAAGTGTGGTGTTCTTTATTACCTTAATGTGAATTATTTGCTTTATGGCTTAAAAGAAATTGAATACTCACCAACTTCTTTCAGTTTCTCTGTATATCGCTAAACTGCCTATTCCCAGCATATTGAGAATAAATTTGCCAGGCAAATCACAACTTCATTCTAAAAGACGGAGTGATTCTTTGGTGATCTCCAGTTTTCAATCATCTGTCCCTTTGTTACTCCTGATTAGCAACCATAATTAGTTGCTTCTGCACCATTGTCACATATGAATGGCTAGAAACACCCAACTGGAGAATCAGAGTGGTTGAGATAGCTAATATCCTATTATTTTGCTTAAAAAAAAGTTTATTTATTTTTGAGAGAGGACGTATGAGCAGTGGAGGGGCAGAGAGAGAGAGGGACCGAAGATCTGATGTGGGTTCTGTACTGACAGCAGACAGCCCTTTGCAGGGCTCAGACTCACAAACTTCGAGATCATGACCTGAACAAAAGTCGGATGCTCAACCTGCTGAGCCACCCAGGTGCTCTTCCTATTACTTTCAAATTAACCCACTTGGCTCTCAGAGCATCTAACTGGATGTATTCCCTCCATCCCTTGCTTAATTTTAACAACTCCATAAGTGGTTGTGATATGTTGGTTTCTTTCACGCGTAGAATTAAACTACAAATTTCACATTGCCAAATAACGTACTTTTTGTTGTAAATGTTCTGATAACATAATCATGACCCCATCAGATGTATTGAAAGTTAAGGAGTATAGTTAAATTATCTTTTCTCTAGAGCCACGAAGGATTTTGGGAACTTTTGTGTTGATAGGAGCAAACACATGTTGGCCAAATAATTTATATTGTCTTTTTGTTATAATAATGTTTTTCTTTTTTTAATTTTTTTTTGGAGAGGGCATTTATTTTGAGAGAGAGAGAGACAGACAGACAGAACATGAGCAGGGGAAGGGCAGAGAGAGAGGGAGACACAGAAGCCAGAAAAGGCTCCAGGCTCTGAGCTGTCAGCACAGAGCCCGACGCGGAGCCCCAACCTATGAGCGACATCATGACCTGAGCCGAAGTCAGACACTGAACCGACTGAGCCACCCAGATGCCCCTAATAATGTTTTTCAAGAGGATAACTGTTCATGGCGTATCTCATAAAGTTGGACGTGTTTATAAAAGGTAAGATTAAGATTAAGATTAGTCACATGAGGAGATAAAATATTTTTTCAACACCTTTACAGTTAGGGAAGATAAACTAAAATTATAATTGTCTTAATTATGGTTTTTAATGATTTTTTCTCTTTTTAAGTATATTTTATAAATATAAGTTTATTTGATAAATATATAAAGTATACCTTATAAGTATATAAATATATACGTATTGATTGCAGACAAATAAAATCAATTTGGATAAATAATGGGAAGAAGGAATCAACCCTAATCTCACTCAGAAATTACTCACTGTGAATCTTTTTGGTTATATCCTTCCAGACTTCATCTCAATTATTTGAAAACTATATTTATAATACATAATTATAGCCATAAGTTTAACAATATTAAATATAATGTAAGTTTATCTATATAAATGCATTTAAAAAATAACATTTGTTTGGGCTGCCTGGGTGGCTCAGTCAGTTAGGGGTCTGACCCTTGATTTCAGCTAAGGTCATGATCTCACAGTTCATGAGATCAAGCCCCATATTAGGCTCCATGGATTCTTTCTTCCTCTCTCTCTGCCCCTCCCCTGTTCATGCATGCTCTCTCAAATTCTCTCTCTCTCTCTCCCTCCCTCAAAAGAAATAAACATTAAAGAAATAACATTTGCTTGGCTACCATACGTAGGCAGTAAATACTGTTTCAAAATGAATCTCAGAAGCTAAAATTGGATACAGTGGACCCTAACGGTGTACTTGCCTTACACTTCACAGAACCCCTATGACGTAGGTTGTATTTTTATTCTCATTTTATAGATGAGGGGACTGAGACACAAGTAACTTTACCGAGAGCACATGGCTCATATTTGAGTAGTCACGATTTAGTTCAACCCTTCATTTGGAAACAATTACACTGTTGTGAGTCATGCATCAGTTTCTACAAATCCAGTTGTGGGTTTTCCATGGGTAGAATTTCTTCTTCCCTCAAACCCTGGGCAAGGTTATTTGTTCCCTCTTCTGTTGCGTGTTTTTAAAATGTGCTACAAAAGCCTCAGAGAATGAGAAGAAGGAGTAACCGAAGACTCTTTGAAGTATAAAAAGACTTTGGAAGACCTGGCAAAGATAAGTCAGTGCCGACTGCTCTCTCTTGCCCACACCCTTCTATTTTAAGGACCCGGGCAGGTGTTTAGTATTATTTTGAAGTTTATGTTAGCAACAATTATAAAAATAGCTACTTTCGCAGATGTGTATTTGAATCTTGTTTCTAGAAAATGTATGTGAAAAATCCTAGTGTCTTCATATTTGTTTTCTAGAAAGAGTCCTCTCCTTAACAAGAGCTATGTAATAAGATCTTTCAAAATAGCAGTATATACCACACTACCTCTAAAAAGGATTCAACAGAGATAACCTGTGCAGAATTTCTTGTCAACAATTGCATTGTGTAAAGGGAGAAGCACCTTAATTACAGTGCATTGCTCTGGGGAGCTAGCAGTGGACTGGTTCCTGATGCATAGTCATTCAGTGACTGCTGCCATAGATGTACCATGTTTACCTCAAAATATGCATCTGTGCATGGGATACACGAGTGAAACACTTTTTGAAGTGTGAATGCTTGAGTCATTTAAAAAAGTGTACTTCTGCATCTCTGGGGTTTTTGTTTTGTTTTTGTTTTTTTGGAAAATCCTTGGACATTATACCTTGAAATATTGCCTCTCCTCAATCTAGTTTCTCCTTTTTTAAAATGAAAAAATGTTTTTAATTTAAAGAGTTTTAATCGAAATATAGTTGGCATACCATATTACACTAGTTCAAGGTGTACAACATAGTGATTTGACAACTTAGTTTCTCCTTGGAGACTCTCCTTAGCTGTGGGTTGGACCTTCTCCTTCTCTATCCTCCATATCTCTGAGCTCCTTTTGCGTATTTCTGTCACCAGGTCTGAGCGCTGCATCGCAGGGAACTTCTGCCGCCACATCATTCTGTTTCCTAATTCTGTCGTCAGCTGTGTTTAAATGGTGGCATAATCCTCACTGTTCATTGTATCTAATTTTAGCATTTGCGTTTCTTTTTTGGGCAGTTTTAACTATTTTTAAGAACTGATTCCTCATGCTCCATTATTTCTAAAAGGCATTCTGAAAAACAAAAAAAAATTTAAATAAATTTTTAATAGTATAAAACTTATTTTCTCTTGAAATTACCATATGGGTGCATTGAATACTTTTATCACTTTTCTGTAGATTATTTATTAAAGTGATTTAAAAATGCAAACAATGAAAGGACACGTTGGACCCAGTTAGTGAACGGAGAGGAGTATTTTTCCTGTTGTGCTCTGGATGAAACCATGAACAGAATATTTTTATTTCAGTAGTTAATCTTTTTTTCTAAAGGTTCCATTTTTTAATCTCCTAATCATTTTTTATTATCTCCTATTGCTTATTTTTGCGATGTAATTTTTAAAACATTCCTAAGCCTTCCTTAGGTAATTTTTATTCCAGTGTATGCGGTCCTTCTTGTCTAACTCAGTCGTTTATTTCTACTGCCTCTTGCTATCATGGAGTTCAGATTTAGTTGATGTTAAGCTGAAAAACTAGAAGATCTAAGTTAAGGATACTTTCCTTCAAAGACTCTTTGCATTTGTCATTGGACTTGTTGACTTAGGACCACTCTAGCCCCTGCCCAGTGTCTCAGGCTAATAAAAGATTCTGGCTCCCTTCTACCTCATATCCCAGTCTCCTACTGTAGCACTGACAGTAAGATTTGCTCTCAGGAAAACTCTACTTTTGCAGGCCCCTATGTATCTTTTGTTTGCTTTCACCTCAGAAATTGCTCTTATATACTATGAGCTGCAATGAAACTTTTAAATGCTCATTGTTCTATACTTGAGAAGACCCTTTAGAACATCTAAACCACCATTCTCCTAGGAATGGACTCCTATAACATTATATAGCTTTTGACTATAACTTCCCTTGAAAGTAGTTTGAGATAAAACCAAGAGACCAGTGTCCTGAGCCTCAGCTGATTGTGTTACCTGAGTATTTTATTATCCCAGATGGTCAAACAAAATGACAGACTCCCAGAACTGGTTCTTTGATCCTGATGAGATTAACCACAAGACCAACCAGTCTTCATTCCACACTGCCTGCCCGAAGCTGGATTTAGCAATTATTCCCAAGGCCCTCCATCTTTATTAAAACACATCACTGCTCCTTCCAAACCATTTATTACCAATTGCCCAACTGAAAACTATGGCCAAAGTTGTTTCCCTTAACCGTGCTCTTCAATAATAGTGTCATTGACATTTCTTTTCCCCCCGTATTTTAAAGAAATGGTGTTTTATAAAATGGCACAGATTTTTTTAACCTCGATTTTGCTCTTCGTTACAGCATTTGCTTTAACAGTTTTTCTGTTGCTCTGTATGATTTATAGTTTCAATCTGATATGTGCACTCATCTTATCCTTTTATTATATTAGTGCCTGATCCAGTTCGGAGCCATGCCTTACTCCTATTGCTCAGCAGTGGATAATTCTTGTTTATTAGATTTGGAGGCTCGCGGATTCACTATCACATCTCTCCTGGGCAATTTACCCGAAGAGAGAAAGTGGCAACTTCTGTCTTTACTATCAGCACGTTAACTTTGTAGGGAGAGTTAAAGGCGGCGGGGGGCGGGGAGACATGTCTTGGCATTCAGTTGGTCTCTATTAAACAGCCAATTTCTAGTACATTCAGACCTTTATGAGGTCATGGGGCATCTTTAGTACCAAGGTGACCTGAAGTGTAAGGTGGTACAAATCACGCTCCAGGCTAAGTGTCTTTGGTTCTGCATCCAAAGTTCATAATTCCTTCTTACAGTGTGATGATCCATCTTGCTCATTTTAATATATGCAGATTAAAGGGAAATAAAAATGTTCATACCCTTTGACCTAGTCACCTTAGTCCTTTGAATTTTATCCTGAGGAAATTGCCCATCAACATTAAAAACAAACAAAAAGGAAAAACAAAAAAAACCTTTGTGCAAAACAATGCGTATTGTAGCATTTTCTGTGATAGAAAAGAATGCACGTCATTAAATGCCTGATATTTTCTTAAATTAGGGAGTGTCAGCTTGATGAACTAGCATCATGCATTTCAGTCATAATGACTAGAAACCGAGGAGTAGTTGGGTAAGTGCCCACGGTTAGTTAACAAAATAGGTGACGGGACTGGATATATACAGTGATAACTTGACATATCTCTAGACTTAAGGACATAAATTAGACAAGAAGATATAAAAATGATAAGAATGTGTTAGCTTTGGGAATTAAAAGTAACTTTATTCATTTGAAGTATTTGCCTTAAACGTCATTATGTGGTTTTTACAGCAAACGTGTGACTTTCAAAAGGAGTAAAGGAAAACAGTGTAGATAAACCTAGGCCATTTCAGTCATCTCAACTGTCTCACCGACCAGCTGCTCTGGTCCCTGGCGAGAGCGGGCTTTCGGTGTGATGTTAAAGGCACGTTTTAAACAGATCATCCTTTGGAGGGAGAGAACATTTTGAAGAGGCAGTGTTAAGCAGAGGAGATGAGGCTGGATTATTTATCTCGTTTTCTTTTTCACTTTTATCACCATTGACAGCCTGACTCTCTTCTCATGACCACCCCTCATAACCAAAAGCCCCAGGCCCTTATTCCCTTTCTAGAGGTCTACGCCAGCCAGGAAAACGTATCGAATATGTGGGCCTCGTACACTTGGGATGACTTCGGTGATCTCTTTCTAAACTTCCTACTCAGTTTTCCTTCCCATATGTCCACCAATTGAAATATCCTCTCATGTCCTGTTTTGAAACCTGCCTCCATGCTCATTTGCCTGAGGAAACTCAGCGTGGCCTCATCCCACACTCTGCTGTGCCTTATTGTTTGTTGTGTATTGCGTTAACTCCAGTATAGTTACACCGTGCTGTGCCTCATAATCCACTACCTCCCACTGCGCCCTTGTCTTAAGGCCCTCGGCTTTACCTAGGGTTTTGCTAACGCCCATTTGCTCATGTGTTGCTAATGCCCGTTTGCTCATTTGATGTCTTTTGGTGCATGTCCTTAAGCTGACTTTGACCCTGCACATTCTAGTTTTACTGACAAGGGCATACAGTCTGCTTCCTTTTCCTTATCTATGTGTAGAGCCCTCGGAATCGTGATCTGCATTCGGTGCCTATCAGGAAATAGTAGAGTCAAGAACTTTAAGTGGACAGAATTCAAGTGTTTGTTTTCAGTGGCAAACTGATCGTGAGAATAGTAAATTTTTTTGAGCACTTACTATATGACACTCGTTAGGTTAAACACTTTTATTATTTAACTTACTCCTAACTGCAACCTTATTAGGGAGATATTGTTATTTTCTGATTTTTATAGTTAAGGAAACTGAGGCAGGCATAGAGAGGCTAAGCAAGTAAATGATGGACAGGATGGCAGGAACTCCGAAACCATCGCATGGTGAAAGTTGGCACAGCTGGAATCTAACGCAATTGTGGAAAGATTTGATTTCATTTCAATATTTCAGAACTTGGGAGATTTCATATGAACATCTGAATTTTGACTTTTCTTGAAAAATAGAAAAATCTGGCAATGATTTGTTGGAGTTGAGTAGAGTCTGTTCCTTTATAACGGAAATAAATTCCCTCTCAGCATGGCCACAGTTGGGTCCATGTCACTTATAATTTTATTATACTGCTTAATAGTTGTTTTAGTGTTTATTTATTTTTTTTTGAGAGAGAGAGAGAAACAGAGTGGGATTGGGGGAAAGGCAGAGAGAGGGAGACACGGAATCCAAAGCCAGCTTCAGGCCCCAAGCTGTCAGGACAAAGCCCCATGCAGGGCTCGAACTCAATGAACCGCAAGATCATGACCTGAGCCGAAGTCGGACGCTCAACCGACTGAGCTACCAGGTGCCCTCGAATGCTTAATATTCAAAGGTTTTCCTGTTAGTGTGAAGTCTTGCTTCATTCAGGAGTTTCTAATTACTCAAATTAATATTTTCAATTTTGAGCATTATGGGGAAATTTAATGTAAAATTCTAAGTGGTTCAAGAGCTGACGTTAATTGCTCCCTATGAAGAAGACTCAGTGAACATAACCACTAAAGTGTCAGGTTGTCACCGAGTAATAAACAGAAATGGAAGCAATTTAACAAAGAAAATTTTAGTCTCGTAGTCTCTAAGAAAATACTGTCTTTCGTTTCTTTATCATCCCATAGTTTGATACTCCCCATGCTTTGTTTAAAAGGAAAATCAGCATACCAAAGGAAACATTTTAAATGACGTGACGTATCACGGTATCACGTCCCTGCTTCATGGCCCTTGCTGGCTCCCCCTCACCTTCTAGGGAAGGTCTAAACTTTGCTGGTTCGCCAGGGCTTCCATGGTCTGGACTGCGCTTTTGCCTCAAGCCTCACCCTCTCCCATCACAAGGCTGTATTAAACTAGGAGCCCTGGAAATGTGATCGAAGTCAATGTTACGTAAGCAAAATAGTCCACCAAAGTTTAAATTTTAAATAGCCTGGCTGGGTAAGACTTCAGTAAGGAAGTGACTTTGGGTAACGTAAAGGAGCCATCCAGGCAGAAGACAGGTGCAGTGGCCCTGAGACCGTAGCATTCCTGACTTGTTTGAGGCTGAGAGGGGAGCCCAGGGTGGCTGGAGTAGCATGAGGACAGAGTGGGGCAGATGAGGTCAGAGAGATAACAAGGGCCCGGGGCATAGTGAGCCTTTAGGTCATCATAAGGATACCTCAGCGACATGGAAGCCGTTGGAGGTCGATGGGTAAAGGAGTGACATGATCTGACTTCTGTTTAACAAGCTCATCCTGGCACTGGTGCTATTATCACTTGAAAAGAACCAGGAAAGAAGCAGAGACATCAGTTAAGAGGCTCTTGCAATAATCCGTGTCAGAGATGATGCCAGCTCAGACCAGGGTGGTAAGAAGTGATAAGATTCTAGATGTAGCGTGAAGGATGAATCAACACATATTGTTAACGGACCGGATGTGGGGCATGAAGGAAAGGGTAGCATCAAAGATGAGATTAAGGTTTTTTGGTCACCAACTGGAAACATGAATATTTACTGAGCTAGAGAAGACTTAGGAGGGATGTGTTTCAGGGAGATGGGCAGCAAGCAAGGAGTTCGTCTGAGACCAGTTAAACTTGAGATGCCTATTTAGGTATCCAAGGGAGATGTCAAGCAGGCAATTGGGTAAATGAATCGGAGTTCAGGAGAGAGGTTCAGGCTGAAGATAGGAATTTGGGAGTCATCAGCCTATGGGTGTTCTTTGGAGCCATGATTCTGGGTGAGAACATGAAGGGGCTGAGCCGAGGGGTGCTCCAGCCCATCACCAGAAGTCAGGGTGAAGAGAGAGGGATTGAGGAGGAACAGCCAGAAAAACAAGGAAAAGTCGGCATTCTTGATATTCGAGAGCTTAGGGAGGAAAGGGGTTCACACAGTGATTGACTGCTAATGACAACTCAAAAAAATCAGAAAAATTAAAGACCAGTTTAGACCAGGGACCATTAGAGTTACTAAGGAGAGGTCATAAACGACCTTGAGAAGAGCAGGCAAGGTCCCTGCTGTTGGAACCCACATGCTAGGGAGGCGTATAGACAGTAGAATGTTTGACTGATTATATGTAGTATATGGTCAGGTAATGGTAAGGGTCATGAGATAGTGACAGGAATGCCATTTTAGGTAGGGCTGTCAGAGAAGACCTCCTCAAAGAGGCGACACTGGAGCCCAGCTCTGGAGGAAGTGTGGGCACCCAGGCTGGTACAGGTGGGGAGGCGCTCCGACAGCCTCGTGAATTCGATATTTAGTATCCTTTGGTCAAATGTTGGGACTAATTGTTTCCCAAAAGTGTCCCAGATGTTGAACATTTTGCAGATAGCCTCTGGCTGAGCCTATGAATGTACCAGAAAATAATGTTTCAGGTGGAAAAAACAGCAGGGCCAAAGATCCTGAGGCAAATCATGTTCAAATGGTCAAGAAACCAGTCCCACACGGAGCCAGTGTGACTGGAGCAGCAGGGGGGAACGCACTCGGAGGAGATCTGCTTTTAGGAAAGCTCTTCCTAAGACACACTCTGTTATCTACCAAGGTTATTTAACTTAAATGGTTGTCGCTCTCTGAATGTGTACGAATGTATTGTTTGTGTGTATGTGTAGTATGTGTGTTTATCTATGTATGTAGTTATGTATTGCACACACATAATTTTGCTCATTGCCAGTCAGAAGAAATGTCTCTTTGCATAGATATTACTTCTGCATGCCGCCAGTGAGTGCTATATTCACCAACTTTAGAATCACATATTTCTAAAGAGAAAGGAAGATTGTAAGGGCTGAGCTTTTTTCTTGAATATTTTCTCAGCGAGGGGGATTCTTATACAAATCAAGTATTATCAGTGACCTTTAATAAAGTTACAAACTCACCTAATTCCCTTTCTGAGAAGTCTACGTGTGTAAACTCATCATTTGTTTTGGGTTTCTTATAATCTAGAATATGTCAACGGGGAAATACTTTCTCCAGGTTTTAAGAGCAGTTTCCTCTCAAATCTACTTTATAATAAAAAAGGGAAAAATTAAATTATAATTAGAAAAATATTTACCCATAATAAAAATCTCAAACATTTCAAACACAGATTAGTTTTTGAATCTCATTCTGTGCTCCTTTGTGAATTTTGTTTCAAACTTGTACATATTTATATCATTGCAATATATGTATGCCTATGTAAATGTACATATTTTTTATATATATATCTTTCTGCTTAGTATTTTTATAAATATTTCTCCATATTATATTTGTCTTTTTAATGTGAGTGTTATATTCAATATTCAAAAATTTAAAAATAATTTTTCTGTAACTTACGTATATATATTCATATATATATGTTTATATTTATGTTCATACTGCTACTTTTCTCTTGAGAACACCCATTTCTGTATCAGATTTATCCTTTTAGTAATGGCATATTATTCAGTTACATCAATACAATGCAGTAAACTCGGCTGTTCCCCCAGTAGAGGGGGGATTTAAATTTAGTTTTTATTGTAAACATTTTGTACATTTAAAAAATTATATCCATAGATATATTTACACCAATGGACTCACCAAACATGTATCGTTTTCTCATTGGTTAACAGCTCTCCAGATATGTGCTATTTTTAATGTCGTGAAATGAGTTTACTTATTCTTCTAGTCCAAATTCCAGGACTTTTATCGTTAATAAAAAAGTAAGTTTTTTTGGAATATAGGCTGGTGTAATTCCTTTCATTTATATTTCTTTAATTATTAGTTAGCAGTGTTTCTATGGGGATTTTTTGGTTGGGTTTTGGTTTTCAGTTTTTACTTTCTGTATTTCCTCTTTCATTAAATTTCTGAATCTCTCCTCTATGTATCCGCTGGGGTTTTGGTGGTGGTGGTATTTTAAAAAAGTTTTAATGTCTTAATTTTTTTTTTTAAGAGAGTATGAGCGGAGAAGGGGCAGAGAGAGGGAGACAGGATCCTAGGATCCAAAGTGGGCTCCGTGCTGACAACAGTGAGCCCGACACGGGGCTCGAACTCATGAACCATGAGATCACAACCTGAGCCAAGGTCTGATGCTCAACTGACCAAGCCACCCACGTGCCTCTAAATGTCTTAATTTTTAAAAATCATTTTAAATGTTTTATTTTGCTTAGAAATTAACCCTTAATATAGATGTTGAAAAGTTTTTTCCTCTTCCATTAAGCTTTTTTATCTTAATTTTGTTGTTTCTATGGCTCTTATTTTTACCCCATTTTCCTCTTGGGAATGCCACTTCTTTTTTTCATTTTAGATCCTATATCTTAAGTAAAAACTATCATCCTTATCCTTGTGTTGGCTACATTTTTCAATTGTTATCTCTAGTAGTTACTAATAGATTATTTTATAATTCCTTCTTCCCCATTAGCAAAATATAAACCTTTGAAATACTTAGCTTCTCCTTATTGTTCCCTTTGTCTCATTTTTCTAAGGTATTTTTCATCCCTTTGTTGAGGCACAGTTAATCTTAACAATATTTCATAAGATCTGTCACTAAGACTAGGTGCCAGCCCTGCCTGTGGGTGAATATTAGGCCGACTGCTGCTGTTATTTTGAAAGTTGATAACTGCTAACCTTTGTTCTTAGATTTTATCAGAAGGGAATGTGAAATAAAAATTCTGTTGGTTTCAGGCATCGTGATATATCTAGGTAGCTTCCACAAAACTATCAATCACAAAAGAAGCAACTAGGAGAGATTCCTTCTTTATCACATAATTGCAGTAGCCAATTCTTTCTCACTCGCATGCAGTTCTGACCTATC
The DNA here is from genome assembly GCA_030068075.1 of Paguma larvata. Classification (NCBI taxonomy): domain Eukaryota; kingdom Metazoa; phylum Chordata; class Mammalia; order Carnivora; family Viverridae; genus Paguma; species Paguma larvata. The sequence goes on from CM057823.1 coordinate 81,129,377, forward strand.
CCAGATGCTGCATGCCAAGCTGGGTGTTCTTGTCAACTTTGTTCCCCAGTTACCTCCATGGGTAACGTTATATTGGTAACATTCTTTCAGAACATAGCTAAATGGCGAGTTTGCAGACTTTGCACTTGTACTTTCCGCAGTTAGCTTACTATGTAACACTGCTGTGAATTGCTCTATACTTCTTAGCCAAGCGATGGTGTCTTACAGCAAGCAGTAGTTCACTGCTTTCATTCAATACTTTGCTTTCCATGGAGTATACAGTGTGGCTTTATGTGACACCGCGAAAATGTCCATGACAGTAAAGGTAGGGTGCAGAGTAGATCTTGGTGTTTAAAGAGGCTAATGAAGGGCTCCTGGGTGGCTCTGTCCTTAAGCATCTGTCCTTCGGCTCAGGTCATGATCTCATGGTTTTGTGAGTTGGAGTCCCACTTTGGGTGAGCTCGATGCCCCGCTTCGGGTGGGCATGAGCCTACTTCTCCCTCCTTCTCTCTCTCTCTGTCTCTAATAAAGAGACTAATGAAAGTAGAGTGCTACCCCTCTTCTTTTGTTTTTTTCCTGATCGTCCACCATGCCACCTTGGTCGCATGCTCACAGATGTGTTTCTCAAGCACCACACTTTCATTTTCCTAGTCCCTTCTGGCTAATTGCCGTATCACCGATAGGGGCTGCCTGGGTAACTCTTATTACAGGTGCCTGTCTTGACCACCTCAATGGAAAAGATTACATCCTGCAGAAATATGTGTACCAATAATTCCTCCAGGAGAGACAATATAAATCTTTAGCAGAAGGAAAGAGTACTTGGACCACACAAGCGTTGATGAGGCCCTTTCTCGGCATGTGCCAGTGCATAGCTGCCGTTGTTTCTGAGCCGTGATCCCTGGGAAACCATCTTGTGCCTGTGTTTCAAGGACACAGTCAGCCGTCTGAAGAAGTTTCTGAGGTCCACGTTGACTTAATTTGACAGGATTTGTTGTGTGTTTGGGGGCATTTAAAAAAAAATATATGGCCTCAGGGCACCTGGGTGGATCAGTCCATTAAGTGTCCAATTTCAGCTCAGGTCATGGTCTCAAGGTTCATGAGTTCAAGCCCCATGTTGGGCTGTGTGCTGACAGCTCTGAGCCTGGAGCTTGCTTCTGATTCTGTGTTTCCCTCATTCTCTGCCCCTCCCCCTGCACACTCTCTCTCTCATTTTCTCTCTCTCTCAGAAATAAACATTAAAAAAATTTTAAATATATATATATATGGCCTCCATTTTCTGTTTTTCAAGGTTAAATGATTTATAACCACTGATATATTCCTTGAATTTATTTTTGATGAAAAATTTATCCTGTGAGTTACTCTGTGTGTGTGTGTGTGTGTGTGTGTGTGTGTGTGTGTGTGTGTGTGTCTGCCTGCCTGCCTTTGATCAGTTTTGGGAACATGCTTTAGTTACACAAGCCCAGGTTCTTAATCTGGACCAGCCTCCGCCCTTCTCTGCTACAAATGGAAATCCTGTTGACACTGGAAAGTTGCGGGGAGAGGGGACGGCAAGCAGGGTGTTCGGGGCGGGGTCAGAATTCCTTCAGCAGAAACGGCGAATGGCCCAGGGCATGCGCAGAACACTGTCACAGCATTTTAACATAGGTAATAGCTAGCAAATCTTAAAAGCCAATTCCTCACACATGGTTTTTGAACTCTTTTCAGATGTAGGCAAGCTGTGAAATATTAAAGCAGGCAAAGACACACACATGCACGTGCGCACCGTGCTCCCGTGAGTCTGGGAAGGACTGGACTTCAAAACAGAGTTTGAGTGCTTTTTCTTTCAGTGGGGGTAGGGGGAGGTCATTCTGTTTTATTGGTGTCTGGGGCAAAGGTTAAGAATAAAAAGGCAACGAAAATGAAGTGATCCAAAAATGTACGGCAAACAAGGTGAAACAGGCACATCTCTCCTTTGATCCTTACATCTGTGTCTGAGGAATGGCAAACACACGTCCTCTTACCTAGGCCCAGTGATCGTGAGGCCACACGACATCCTCTCTGGCAGGACGTCCCTCACCAGGGGAATAAATGTGGAGAAAACTGAGCATGACGAATTGCCTTTTGATTGGAATTAATCTTGAGCTGGCAAAAAGCAAAATGAAAAAGGTCACAGGAACAGAGCGGCACAGATGTTCAGAAGCTGAGGAAGCCATCAGCAGTTTGAAAAGAATTCTTCATACACCACGCTTCCAAAGATATGGAACCAGTGACTCATGACGTGTGAACTTCCATTTTGGCCCCGGTGGGCGTCAGTAAATAACAGTTGTATGAAAGCAGAGTCTACCCCACGGCTTCCTCCCAGGCTTGTGGTTGTGTATTTCCTAGAATGCTCCCATAACAAGTTTATATAACTTGTCCCAAGCTTTGGCAATCAAAGAATGTACTCTAGTCCCGTCATGAATGGAACAGAAGAACGTATTCTATTTAAAGTGGAGTGTGAGTATCTTTAGTATTGGTTTGTTTAGGTAGGACACAAAATCGGAAAGCTTTGTAGAAATACAGTTCTCTCCAAGGAATTGTCCCTCCAAATACAAGTCTCCATCCAAGGTTATAAGGAGAGACAAGGGGCGCCTGGGTGACTTGGTCGGTTAAGCGTCAGACTTCAGCTCAGCTCATGATCTCACCGTCTGTGAGTTCGAGCCCCACGTCGGGCTCTGTGCTGACAGCTCAGAGCCTGGCGCCTGCTTCGGATTCTGTGTTTCCCTCTCTCTCTGCCCCTCCTCTGCTTATGCTTTGTCTCTCAGTCTCAAAAATAAATAAACATTAAAATATTTTTTAACAAAACTTTATCAAGTATCGGTCATTCCAGACTGATATTTTGACATCCTTTGCCATCTTAAGATCATAATTCATCCTAGAATTTCTGTAATTTTTAAATGTTCCCATTTCTATACATCTCCTAGGTTTCCCTGTGTGTAATTAGACCCTTTGGCCTTCCTATTAAGTCATTTTTCCTTTACATTTGCAATTTATTTCAATTCGACCTTTCGTGTGGAGACCTCGAGGAAGAAATATGTCTGAATTTCAATTTTATATAAAACATATTGCAAAGATATTTGTACTTAAAAATAAGAAGAACCCTTTATTGGGATTACTTATCTAAAGTGACTATAATACTTTGTTTTTTAATTTACATCCAAGTTAGCACATAGTGCGACGGTGATTTTAGGAGTAGATTCCTTAATGCCCCTTACCCGTCCCCCCTCCCACAATCCCTCCAGCAACCCTCTGATTGTTCTCCATATTTAAGAGTCTCCTATGTTTTGTCCCCCTCCCTGTTTTTATATTATTTTTGTTTCCCTTCCCTTCTGTTCATCTGTTTTGTATCTTAAAGTTCTCATATGAGTGAAGTCATATGATATTTGTCTTTCTCTGACTAATTTCACTTAGCATAATACCCTCTAGTTCCATCCACAGAGTTGCAAATGGCAAGATTTCATTCTTCTTGACTGCCAAGTAATACTCTATTGTGTATGTACTCCACATCTTCTTTATCCATTCATCCATTGATGGACATTTGGGCTCTTTCTATACTTTGGCTATTGTTGATAGTGCTGCTATAAACATTGGGGCGCGCATGTGCCTCTTCGAAACAGCACACCTGTATCCTTTGGATAAATCCTAGTAGTGCAATTGCTGGGTCGTAGGGTAGTTCTATTTTAAATTTTGTGAGGAACCTCCATACTGTTTTCCAGAGTGGCTGCTAAAAGTGACTATAATACTTGATAAAGATGTGTTTGTAAATGGGTTAATAAACTTTGTAGGTTACTACATCAGCATAATGGCTCGAAATCAGGGACTGGACTTACAGAAATTTAGAACCCAGAATACAAAACAGAGTGCTTTAAAACATTTTTTTAAGTTTATTTATTTTGAGAGAGAGAGAGCATGAAATGGGGTAGGGGCTGAGAGGGAGGGAGAGAGAATCCCAAGCAGACACAGTGAAGACTCCAATGCAGGACTTGAACTCTCGAACTGTGAGATCATGACCTGAGCCAAAATCAAGAGTCAGACACAAACCCAGAGTGCTTTCAATAGAGTAGAACCATAGTAAGTATTCACTGAGTTTAACTTAGGTGTGTTTTATTCAAGAGAATGATTTTGGTAGTGATCCTCAGATTTCTCTTACATGCACGTGTACAGGTTAGAGAGTGAAGGGCTGATGTGACCCTTTATTTAACAAGATGTTTGTGTGAAGTCTCCAGTTTTGATTTAAAATTGTTGTGGATTCTAGTCCATTGATTTGAGAAATTTCGGTAGAGCTTAATGATTCAGAACATGGCTGGCTTTCCTGGAACTAACAATTTTTAGCCAAATGCCTTTGTTTGCTTCTTAACTTCTCAAAACTGCCAGTTTTCTTATCTATGAAATGGAAATTCTACTGGGCTGTGTGCTTCATAAGGTTATTGTGAAAATTAAGAGATCGTTGAGAGACTTAGCAAAAACCATGGGGGAGGGGAAGAGGGGAAAGGAAAAAAAGACACAGAGAGGGAGAGAGATAAAACATAAGAGACTCTCAAAGACTAAGAACAAACTGAGGGTGAGGGGGGTGAGGGAGGGGGGAGAGGGGGTGACAGGCATTAAAGAGGGCACGTGTTGGGATGAACACTGGGTGTTATATGTAAACCAATTTGAAAATAAACTATTAAAAAAAAAAAAGGAAAAGAGATCGTTCTTGTAAAACACTTACTCAGTGCATTGGTACGTGGTAAATGTTTCATAAACAATAGCTATAAATAGATATATTAATATATTACAGATTGCCCATGTTCCCAAACCAAAACAATCATTACCAGATGCTCCAGGAAGACAGACAGTGTTTTTCCAAGTTCTGAGGTCTGTTTCAGACCATCCTAGGCTCTCATAAACACAATGTGTGTGTGTGTGTGTGTGTGCGCGCGCGTGCACGTGCACATACCTGCACGCATATGCTTTCCCTGCTTCAGCATTCATGACTTGCCTCTATTTGAAAGTATCCCCCACATGCGAGGACTAGCTTTTAAATATTAGTTTTTAGGGACACCTGGGTGGTTGGCTTAGTTGGTTGAGTGCCCGACTCTTGATTTCGGCTCAGGTCATGATCCTAGGATCGTGGGATCGAGCTCCATGTCGGGCTTTGTGCTGAGCATGGAACCTGCTTGGGATTCTCTCTCTTCCTCTGCCCCTCTCCCCCACTTGCATGTTCTCACTTTCTTTGAAATAAAATTAAAAATTAAAAAATAATTAGTTTTTAGATATGCTGAATTTACAGTAGTTGAGGGAAGCTTCTTATCTGAGCCTAAATGGCTTTAAGATTCTTTTATCCTCTACATCTGGATACTAAAACACTATTTTCCAGTTTAAGACAAGATTTTTTCTTTATATTTTTCAATGATCAAATTATCCTATTATGTAAATATTTGGCATAGGAGATTAAGAGCATGAGAATGGACACTGAAATTTCATTTATCCATTTGTCATATGCTAATGATTAGTTTACATGGTGGGTTAATTCCTTCCCCATAACCTGGATTTGGGTATAGATGCAGAGTTCCTTTACAACATTTTGAGCTTTTTTGGTCAGTGCTCATGTGTAGAATTTATTGCTGGGAGGTGCACTAAACTCAGTCCTGATTATGGGTTGCAAAGTGGTAGAGACTGTGATTATACGTGTTGCTGGAAGAATGATTTTATTAAAATATTTTTAAAACTAAAAGGGCATTTTGCTAGCATATAGATGTACACTCCTTCTCCCTTCCAAAAGACATCCTCTCTAATGTGTTTGATATATCACCTTAAATATGGACGCATCCTTTAATAACATGTAGGGTTAATTTGCATATGTACATTTAATTTACATAAAGAAAAGAAGAAAGTCTTGATAGATTTCAATAGAGTACATTCACCTCGCCTTTGCTAGTTACCCTGTGAGGCTGTTCTGAGGGTTAGATGAGACCATATGAACAACCCAAGGGCTTCATAAGTGTTCATTGCTGTGGATTCTCTCTGATCCTCCCAGATAATCTTAACACTGTTGCATGTGATTCGGAGGTAGGGAGATTATTTTGGAATCTGAAATCAAGTTGCGATCCATGCATCCTGAGTATTATTTTTATTTCTGCATATACTTACACATTCTGACCTACCTCCACAATACAGAAAGGAGTGATTACCAATGAAACCATCGCGTCCTGTGGATTCAGAAACTGACCAGTGATTGAGCCACCCAACTCCTCACCTGTTCAGACATCCCTGTCAAAGCGGCTTCCTCTCCCCTTAGGCCAACCTCCTATTTTTCCTGCTTCCTAAAATGACTTAAATTTGCATGTATACCCATGACTAGTATGGTTCACAATTCAAGAAAACAGAAAGCCAAACCCGATTCAGATGCCAAGACCATATTTATAAGAAGAAAGTATTTCTGTATTTTTAGTCTCCCTACATAGAACTTCTCTGGAAAAGATGTTAAAATTCATACATCATGTGAACTTGACAGGGTATGGCCTAGAATTGGCCCGCTTCTAATATTACTAAGCATTTAGAAGCTTCTCACGTTACTGAGCGTTTCGGAACAGATATTTTTGCTCAGCCATTTTGTAGGAGTAAATGTTTTATTTTGGCATAAAGAAACAGTGACCCATTGCTATATTGATGGGTAAACACCTTCCAGAAACTCTCCGCAACACACCATGTTTTGTATGACTTGAAATTTGCATCCTCCTCTTTGCTAATTACCTGTCTCTTGGGAAGATCTCCAGTGTTCCTTTCCAAATGGGTCTATGTTATTTATTTGTAGACTCACACCTACAAAGAAATTATATTTGAATATTTTTCTATGTATTTCTATATATTTGATACTCAGATTATATTTTCAAATAAAAAAGAAGTCAGAGCATTTCCCTGAAACGACTTGATCATTGAAACATTTTTTTTGAATTTGAACAGATTGTCATACAACCCCACCAAGTTTTCCCTGAAGTGTTTAATTCTTTTCTGGGTTTGCCCGGAAACATATGCTGAAGATAAGGTTCAAGAAGTTGAGCAAATTCTCCACAGGTGCTTTACATGTATGCATTTGGTGTGAAGATGAAGAAGAAAGGACAAACACCACCACTACCACCCCCACCATGGAGGGGCCTGGGCAAGAAGGAGAATGAATATATAAATATCAGAAAATGAAGTCGAAAATCTGTTTAGGAGATAAGAATCATACCTCCAGTAGAAATTGTCAGTCAGCTCTGATTTTTAGTGTTCAATTTATATATGATGGTATTTATTTTTCTGTTTGGTACTGGTGGTAATTGCTAGTATCTTTTGTTTTCCTAGCAATTTTAGTATTTGTCTTCTTTGGGACATAGTGAAAAAATTATGTATGCGGTAATGAAGCCAAATTGCATTTTTTCAGACTCATCTCATCTCGCATAGAGCCTCAAGGAAAGAACAAACTCGAATTAAACCAGTTAAATTTTAGAAAGTACCCAATGTTTTAACTGTCTCAGAACTTTGGAATAGTTAGTTCCTTCATGGTAATGTCAGAGGTATTTAACGGCAAAGTAAAGAGACCTGGAGGGGTTGACTTGCCCTTTGTTTAATCTTGTTGATTTTAAATTTTGTATCGAGCAATCTGATTCTTGAGATAAAATGAGATTCGTAATTTAGCAGTCTGAAGACCGAGAGTCTCCAAATGTTTCCTTCAACACATTAGGCAAATAGAGTTTCTCTGACTCACTAGACGTCGTTGGGTTTTATTGATTCCCCCCCCTCACTTTGTTGTAGGCAGGTGAGCTGCAAATGTCACCTGTCAGAACATGTCCAATAAATGCATACTTAATTTTTATTGATGGTTCCGTATTCTCGAATCATTAACTTTTCATAGAGAAAGTAGTGATCTTTCCGGCTGACCCCACTGAGACCTATAATTACGCTTCTTTAGTTATCAAGTTACAGTTTCATAAAGCATTCTTTGCAAATATGTTCTCTCATGCTCTAAGAAGGTGGTTCCCTTGCTAACTGGTTCTTTAGATCTAGTTCATGGTGGCTTCGCAGATGGTTCAAGGTTTAATCCCATGTATTACTTTTAGTATTCATTTGTATAAAAATGTACCTTTGAAAACTTTATTCATTTCTTTTAGATTTTCTTACCTTATATTTGCTTTAGAGTAAAATCATATTGGCATCTATCAAAACTAGTAGTATAGGTTAGGTTAATTTCTGGGAGTAGGGGGAAGGGCGGTTCTTTTTCTTTCTTACATTTTCTTCCCAGTGGCCAGCAAAAGTAATCCGTGGAACGTGTTTTAGCTAAAATGACCCACAGAAGAAATATATTTGAAAAATTCTGGTCCTGATCAAAATTTAGAGAGCCTTGACAGCTGGGAACTTTTAGCCAGGTCCAGCTCTTATTAAGGTGAGAAGTTTAATTTTCTTGTGATTTAGGTTTAAGTGAGGTTATTATTTCTGTGTCTTGTGCCTATGCTGTCTTTTGTTTCCCTGATGTACTTCCGTTTGTCGCTTCTCATGAAGTGACCTCTTCACCCTCATGCCTTTTTTCTTTTTTTTCTACTGTTCCACAATTGATCATTCCTCCCTCCATGACCTCAGAGCGCTCTGTTTATATATCAGTCAGTGTGACCTTTGCTGGATATATTGTGATTTACCTGTTTAGATAAAACTTTCCTAAGATAACCCTTGCTTGTACCTATATTATAGCACTTTTCACAGTGGATTATTATTATTTGTTTGAGTATCTGTCTCCTGAGTTCTGAGTTTCTTTGTGATAGCAACCACATTTAGATTTTTAGCTGTAGGCTCAATACTACATAGTAAGTGCTCAATTAATTTTTTTAATGATTGTTTGTAGTAATAGCCAAGATTTACTAAACAGTTTGGTGAACACTTTGGGTAACAGTGACTAAAAAGTAAATGCCAACACGTTTAAAAGTTAAAAGCTTTCTCAGGTATATAAGGTGGATGGGATTTTTAGGACTCACTGATTAGGAAAATGCATAATGATCAGAATTTACCATGAACTCTGTAATATTGAAAAGTAGTTGAATTTTGTGAAACATTGTGTTCTATAGACATTTAAAATTCTAAATATATAAATGTGTGTAATATGTGTCCATCTTCGGACAGTCCTTCTTGGGGGCTTAGATTTCTGTATTTACAGTTCCCCACCCCACCCCAGAGATTGCTGTTCTTAGGTGGTAAGCCACTGATATAAGTATTATTTAACACTCAGGAGGTCTGCCCTGAGGCAGACTCTCCAGCGTGCCTAGGACTGTCCCAGTTTATACTTGCTGTTCTGGTGTCATTATTAACAACTTCCCCTTTTACTCTCAGAATTACCTTGATTTGGACAATAAATCATATAGTCTCCCTTTTAGGTGGACACTTATATTGCATTTGTTTTATCCTGACCCAGAAAAATTATACATAAAGAGAAAGTTAAAAGCGTATTATTATTTCCATCTCTGCAGATATTCAGAACTATCGCAAAGACTTTATTCTCAGTACATTCATTTGACAGTACACTCTTGCCATATTCTAATTCCAAAAGTATATCTTATTTACATTAATCTGTGTATTCTGTGCCCTCCCCTCCCCGCCACCCTTTTTCACCCCCTCTCCTCTCTCTCTCTCCCCTGCTGAAGCAAATCACTAACTTTAACCAGTTGAACTGGTCTCAAATGATCTCTTATGCCATACCAGTGTCTAGAATGTTCCGTTTTCATGTTTGGATTTCACCTGCCTTTCACTAAAGAGATTCTTATGGTTCCTCTGTCTTCCTCCAGCACCTGTTCCCAAACACAAGCAGAAGAAGCGTGGTGATTTTTTTCTAAGGGACTCCACTTGATTTTCTGAAAATATTACTTCCACACTTGATCCCCCGCCCGCCACACAGACGCAGCTTGGGCTTTTGCATCCTTCCCGAGGGTAGAGAGTGTCATGAGTACGCTCTGGTACCAAATGTGGGAGGCCTCAACCTCCTGAACTCTGAATCTGTCATCCACATTAGACTTTTAAGCCACTTGCCCCCAAGGGCCTGGCTCTCTTGGGTGAGGCTGTTGCCTGTGTCTTGCTTCTGGTCATGTCCTCCCTCCTCTGGTGTTAGGAGGGACTTCATTTGAGTTCCTCAATCTGTAACGAGGAGAGACCTCCACTCTTGCTAATTCTCTCTGCTCTGTGACCAATGTCGCTGCACCTCCGGATGCCTCTTGCCATCTCCTACTGGTCCAAGTCATTTCTCTGCTCTTAATTACCATCTCAATGAGAAAGGGATTTTTTTCAGTAGTATCAGGTTCCCAAATGTCAATGTGTTTGACACTTGGCTGCTGTAACAAAATGCCACAGACCGGGTAATTTATGAACAATGGAAATTTAGTTCCCATAGCTCTGGAGGCTGGAAATTGAAGATCAGGGAGTCAGCAGGATGAGGGCCCTCTTCTGGGTTGCAGACTTGTCCCTGTATCCCCACTTGGTGGAAGTAGATAGCGAGCTCTGTGGGCCCTCTTTTATAAGAGCACTAGTCACATTCATGAGGGCTCTCGCCTCATGGCCTGATCCCCTCCCAAAGACCCCACCTCTAATACTGTCACATCAGGCTTTTGTGTTCCCACGAGTGAATTTGGAGGACACACGAAAATTCAGACCTTAGCACCAAAAGAAGCTGCCAGCTCTGTTAGTTTTTCAGCTGTATTTCTTGATTTCTTAGATGAAGTCTTCTGGACAAGGTGGAAGATAGTTAAGTGGTACCACTGAAGGTCCTGTTCTGAGGAGTATCCCAGAATGTGTGTGCGTGTGTGTACATGTATATACATATATATACATATATATATACACACACACATACACACATATATACATACATGCATACATATATATACACATACATACATACATACATATACATACATACATACATACATATCTATATACATACATATATATATATAGCGTGTACCCCAGCTGTTTCCAGAAGTTGAGGAGAGTCTCTCTTCTCTATTTGGAAGTTTTTATTCTGGGATGTGAAAATCAACTAAGCATTTTCATCTGGAGCCCCATGGGGACTAGCCTATTGTCCTAGATTTCTCAGGATAGGGGTACAAAACACAGTCTCCCTCCTCTGAATGTGTTGTAATTATTTTTTATACAACTTAAATTCTGCGAACTGTAAGTACTTTAACTTAATGAGTAAATAATTATATTTCGGTATGTCAGTATATGTGATTGCTTGCTGGCTGTTTTAATATGTAAATTCCTCTCGCATAGATACATCTCAGTGGGAACTTAATTTTTTTATGACTGTGGTTAAAATTCTATCAGTGTACATGGTACCTACTAACTGATTTACAGTGTTAATCTTGCGCCGATTGTCTTTTCTTAAACATCACACAGATGCCATTGAATTTGGCTAATATCAGCTTTCTCAGGAAAAATAAAATCAACTTTTACAGCTGGAAATGATTTAGTCCTTGGCATTGGGCTCCTCAACTTTCTATCTTGGGAAAAACGCTTTTTTTGATCCAACAGTTTATTGCAAAAATGGTTCAGGCTTCTGTTTACATGATGAAAAAATAAAATAAATTATATTATTTTATTGGGAAACTGGGACTAAAATGCCTTCAAAGTAATTTGGAAATTCCAAAACTTCTTGAACTATTTCCTTTCCTTTGGAAGAAAATGCATGTCTAATGTTCTCATCAGATTATATTTGTGTTGGGGTTTTTTTGTTTGTTTTCTTCCAAATTCTCTTAATGAAATTGATTTGTCTTGTTATTAGCTTACCCTCTCATTAAAGTTTTCCCCATATACATCATTCATTGGTTTCTTAAAGTCTTTTAAATGATGCTGTATTAACTTAGAGTAGTTCATACTGGCTGTTTGAGTGATACCCATTAAATTTATGGGCACTATATTTTATGCTTTCTAAAAAGCTAAGGGGTGATTTAGTAGAAGAACAATAAGCAAAAGTGATCTTACTTACTTAAAAACAAAGACAACAAAAACCTTAAGTGGAAAAATCACATTTTTTAAAAGAAATAGAATACTGATTCTATTAGAATACATAAGGGCAGCCAACTGGTTTACAATTTTTTACAACCCACCACTGTATGTGTTTCTTACCATGTCCTGTTAAAGAAGAGCACGAAATAAATGAAAGGCTATGAATCTGTGCTGAATACTGTGTAAAGGCCAGGAGCACGGAAGGGCGATAGTGTGAGACTCGCTGGTACGGAAGCGAGTGCTTGTTGGAAATCCTCAAACCAGCAATCCGTGACTGGCAGCACATGAGAGCTAATGCCCGTTAGGTAAGATAAACATATTCTTTTTTAGTTTTAGTTTTGAGAGAGAGAGGAAGATGGAGAGAGAATGTGCACGGGCTGAGGAGGGGCAGAGAGAGAGGGACAGAGAGAATCCCAAGCTGGCTCCACATTGTCAGCATGGAGCTGAACTTGGGACTCGATCCCACAAACTATGAGATCATGACCTGAGCTGAGATTGAGTCAGGTGCTTAACTGACTGAGCTACCCAGGCACCCCAAACATATTCTTAATTGCAATCTATCTTGAACTGCGCTGTTTGGTATTAGAGTCCTGTTTTAAATAATTTTTTAAAAAGGTGTTATGAGCAAACATTATCAATATTTTTCAAATAAATATACATATTATCAATTCCAACAAATATGTTCCAATTGGGATTTTCCTTAAAAGAACAGAAATGGGGGCACCTGGGTGGCTCAGTTGGTTAAGCATCTGACTTCAGCTCAGGTCATGATCTTATAGTTTATGGGTTCGAGCCCCAGGTCAGGCTCTGTGCAGACAGCTCAGAGCCGGGAGCCTGCTTCAGATTTTGTGTCTCCTTCTCTGCTTCTCCTTCACTAGCATTCTGTCTGTCTGTCTCTCAAAAAATGAATAAACATTAAAAAAGAAAAAGAACAGAAATAGGAGCACCTGGTGACTCAGTCGGTTGAGCGTCTGACTCCTGATTTTGGCGCAGGTCACGATACTAGCCAGGGTCATGGGACTAAGCACCGTGTCAGGCTCCATGCTGTGCGTGAAGCCTGCTTAAGATTTTCCCTCTCTCCCTTTGCTCCCCTTGCTTGCTCACACTATTTCTCTAAAAACAAAACAAAAACAGAAATATAAAATGTGGCCAGTGCACAACAGAGGTTCACTAACTCCCTGATGACTTTCCCTTCATGTAATCTACTGATTGTCTAGCAGACTCTTAGCATTACTTACAGGTTACTTCCCAGAATGCAAGAGGTTTTCTCAGAAACTTTCAGAAATACATTGTTTCCCAGAAAACAAAACCTGAATACTGAGTTTTTGTTCAAGGCGGGGTAGAGTTTCAGTTTTATAGAAGGAAAAAGTTCTATGAATATATTTAAGACTACCAAATTGTACACTTAGAAATGGTTAAGATAGTAAATTTTAGGTTATGTGTTTTATACTACTTAAAAAATGCCTGCTCCTATGCATCAGCATTCCTGTGTCTCTTGGGTAGATTCCTAGCGGTGCTATTGCTGGGTCATAGGGTAGCTCTATTTTCATTTTTTTGAGGAACCTCCACACCGTTTTCCAGAGTGGTTGCACCAGTTTGCATTCCCACCAACAGTGTAGGAGGGTGCCTACTTCTCCACATCCTCGCCAGCATCTATAGTTTCCTGATTTGTTCATTTTAGCAGGAGGGGGGAGAAGGGGGTGATGGGCATTAAAAAGGGCACATGTTGGGATGAACACTGGGTGTTATATGTAAACCAATTTGAAAATAAACTATTATAAAATTTAAAAAAAAATGCCTGGTAGTCAAGGGCAGACATCATCTGACCCCATAACTGTGTTTCTGACTTTGTTTTTTGTGGATTCATTCAACAGATCTTTTCAAGCACTTAATATATGCCAGAAACCTATAAAGCACCACAATGAACAAGACAAGCTCAGCCCCACATGCAAAATTTAAAATAAAATATTGCTAGAGTGGAAAGGGATACTGTATTCATTCTTATCCCTTATGCTTTTGCAATAGATCTTTCATATTCTCTAAATATACTTCACTTTATATGCTTATAGCTTTATGATACTCTCTTAGTCCTAAATGCTATCTTGGCTTTTGACCTGCGTCTCAGTTCTCATTCTTTCTAGACCTTTTAAGATATCATTACACATGACCCACAGATGAAGCTCTTCCTTCCACTGCCATATCGAATTGTGTTATTTAGCTGTCCTTGTGCCCCTGGCCTAGCCGAATGGTTAGGACAGTGTTTTGCATGTAACAGACACAGAAGAATGTTAAATTAAGTGACACCATTAAAATACCCTTTAAATTATTTCCTTAGTACAGATCAAATACATTGTTTTCATTGTTCTTTTTTTTTTTTTTTTTTTAAGCTTATTTCGGGAGAGAGAGCATGCATGAACAGGGAAGGGGCAGAGAGGGAGAGAAAATCCCAAGCAGGCTCCAAGCTGTCAGTGCAGAGCCAGACACAGGGCTCGATCTCAAGAATCGTGACATTACGACCTGAGATGAAACCAAGAGTCAGATGCTTAACCAACTGAGCCACCCAGGTGCCCCTGTTTTCATTGTTTTAATATTTATTTATATTTATTTTTAATTTTTAATTTTGTATTCACATATAAATTTATGTTTTTCTTTTTAATAATATTTATCTTTTTTGGCTCCGAAGGTTCAGTTGCATACTAACTAGTGCCATATAGACTTCATTGTGAGTGTCATGTATACTTCGACTCACACTGTTATGAAGGAGCTTAGTCAGTGCAGGGACATAGCCTTGAGTAATTAATGAGGGTCACTGTCTTGTTACGCTGTGTTCTATAACCAGCATCGTCTCCTGAGGTAATAGTGCTATTTTATGGGGTTTAGAATTATTGTAGCACTGGGCACTTAGAAATACATACATGTTTCCCCATTGATGTTAAATATATAATTCACTTCTGTTGTGTCCTCTTCATTTATCCACTAAACATTCCATGGCATTCTTCTTAGAGGAAACTATACTGAGGACTCCCATGTGCATGGCCTTTGTAGACTGTGCAACAGCAGCAGAAGGAAGCTTGCTCTGATTTGGAGCCTTTGCATCGTGGCTCCCATGCAGAGGACTCTGGATGGACGGGCAAGGGTCAGTTTCTCCATTCTCCAGAACCAGTGTGAACATCCGATTTGAAGTAAATATTTCATTTATGTCCTTATTTAAGAAATTTCGCTTTTGGGGTGACTGGGTGGTTCAGTCAGTTAAACATCTGATTTTCGTTTGGGCTCAGGTCACGATCTCAAGGTTCATGAGTTCGAACCCTGTGTCGAGGTCTGTGCTGACAGTGCAGAGCCTGGTTGGGATTCTCTCTCTCTCTGTCCCTCCTCTGCTCTCTCTCAAAATAAATAAACTTTTAAAAAATAAAAAAAAATCATGTTTATTGAGATATAACTAATCTGTAAAATTGTAAGAATTTAAAGTGTAAAATTGTGGTGATTTGATTACATGTATAAATTGTGAGAAGATTCTTTCATTCTACTTTTTTCCTTTTTTTTTTATGAGAACATTTAAGCTCTACTCTCTTAGCTAATTTCAGTTATGTGTCTTTAATATTCACTCAGCTCTGGAAGGAAGAGTATCTAACAACTTCAGAGTTACTAAAACGTGTTGGAGCTATGGCTTTTTGGGTTAAGCTGGTGAGATTTGGTGAAAGTAAATGGTACTTCGATTCCCTGAAAGTAGCTTTAGTCAGCTGAAAAGCAACCAGCACTGCCTTTGGGGCAACCATAGGATTCTATGAGTTTTCATGACTGGTTTCTTAGACTGGGCAAAAGGGCTGTAGTTTTTTTGTTTTTTATAGTTTATTTTTGTTTTAAGTTTTTGATTGTGGCAAACAACATGCAATTTACTAACTTCATCGTTTTTAAGTGTGCAATTGAATAGCAGTAAATATATTTATGCCGTTATGCACAGATCTCTACAACTTTCTCATCTTGAGAAACTGAAATTCTATACCTCCCCTTTTTAAAGTTTATTTATTTTGAGAGAGAGGGGGACAGAAAGAGAATCCCCACATGGGGGAGGGGCAGAGAAAGAGGGAGAGAGAGAAAATCCCAAGCAGGCTCCGCACTGTCAGAGCAGAGCCCGACAAGGGGCTCAAACTCACGAACCGTGAGATCGTCACCTGAGCCAAAACCAAGAGTTGGACACGCAACCATCTGAGCCACCCAGGCGCCCTGAAACTCTGGATCCCTTCAACAGTAACTCTCCATTCTCCCATCACCGCTCCTGGCTGTTTGTCACCACCAGTCTCCTTTTTGCTCCTATGAATTTGACTCCTTGACATGCCTCATATAAATGGAATTATACAGCATTTGTGTTTTGGGGTCTAGCTTATTTCACATAGTATAATGTCCTCGAGATTCATCCACGTTGTAGCATGTGCAGGATATCCTTCCTTTTTAAGATCGAATAGTATTCTCTTGTGTGTGTATCATATTCATCTATTCCTCGTGGGTGGGTTGCTTCCACCTCTTGGCCGTTGTGAATAATACTGCTGTGAACATGGCATGCAAATATTTCTTTGAGATCTTGCTTTCCGTTCTTTGGGGTGTATACCCAGATGTGGGATTATTGGATCATATGGTAATTGTATTTTTAATCTTTCTGAGACTCTTCCACTCTGTTTTCCAAAGCAACTATGCCATTTTACATATCCATCATCTTCACCTCTCACCAACACTTGTCATTTTCTGTTTTATTCTTTGTTTCTTTCTTTTTATAGTAGCGATCCTAGTGGATATGAGATGGTCACACATTGTGGTTTTGACTTGCGTTTCTCTAATGATTAGCGATATTGAGCATCTTTTCATTATGCTTATTGGCCATTTCTGTAACATCTTTGGAGAAATGTTTATTCAAGTTCTAGGTCCACTTTTTAATTGAGTGGTTTGGGATTTTTATTGAGTCGTAGCTCTTTATTCTGGATATTAACTCCTTATTAGGTACGTGATTTGCAAATATTTTCTCCCATTCCATAGTTTGCCTTTTCACTCCTTTGATCCATAGCAGTGGATTTAATTTAACGTTTGATGCCATAATTTGTGCAGGAATTCTCTTTGGCTCGTCTGCTGACATATGGGCAGGAATTGCTCCTACCCAGATACTGACCGTGAGGTCCAGTTCTGTGTTAAGGTTATCCAACTTCCGTAAAACCACTAGCAACAGTAAGGGCAATATTTTGATACTTTTCTATATACTAAAGCTTTAATTAAAAAAAATAGCATATTCCTTGTTGTGACTATAGTAATGTGTAAATTATTAATGAGTACTCTGATTTAAGGTCCCCACAAACTGAACAAGGGTTCAAGGGGCAGGTGCAGGGAGAATGTTTTTGATATAAGTCTGCCAGGCCCTGAGTTTGTGAAGTAGGTTGTCTAGTCTATTGTGTAGCCTCTCCCATGGCACCTAAGAAAGCATAAGCTATACCTGTAGGGGTAATCTCAACGTTAACTTGGAATTGCGCGGGATGGAGCCTGTTTCTATAAATCTTCAAGGAAATGACATACTAAGTAACCAGGAGAGAATGCAGGGAAAATGTTTGCCTTTCTTTTTAAGGAAATAAGTGGTTTAAGGAGATCTACGGTTTCTGCAGAACCTTTCATCTCAGGGAATATCAATGTGTTCACAAGTTATTTATAGTCATTTTCTCCATTAAAATGCAGCTAGCTCTTGGGTGACTGTAAGAATAGCTGTGAAAATATCTAGGGCATCCATTCTTAGAATCAAATGCTTCCTAAGTACCCACATAGAAAGCAAGTAATCAGTAATGATGATGGCACATCCTAATAAGTGATGTTGGTTTGGGTGAATATTAATGTTATTTTTTATTGCTAATGTTGAATCTTTCCTAAGTTAATGTCATTATATCAAAGAAAGCCTGATAAATTATCGGTTATTTAGGATATGAGCTTTACTGACAAGTTTTTTTTTTTTATTTGAAATGGTATTTTCATTATTGGAAAACACGAAATAAAGTGAAGTGTCAAGATTGCCTTTGGGACGTTTATAGTGTTTAAACTGGAGAAGCACTTCCTTTTCACCATAAGCCCAACACCAACACTGAAGTTCAGAGCCTCAAACACTGAACAGTTCTGGCTTGAAAATAAATTGCAAAATTATAATCGATATTTAATTTTAAGGAAGGATATTAAAGAGCATGGGTGCCGCATTGCTGCTTTCTTTTATTTGTTTTTTAGTGGTCTCTACTGACAGTAAAATTCATACTCTGTTTGTCTAAAGAGCCATAAAGCTGGAATTTCCTAAGAGCACTGTATGTAATGATTATGGCAAAACTCCAACATTTTCCAGTGGGGAACAGGCTTTTATTCTTTTTTAAACTGCCAAGCTGTTGGCGAAAGCAAACACTCTAGTTAAATGACTAAGCAAATGGTTTCTGAGACATGGTGCAGTTCTCTAGAAGGATCCATAAGGAACATCTGGCTAAGTGACTGCACACCATTTGTGGTCATGCCGATCAAAGATTAATCATCAAGGGTTCTGACTAATTCCAGCCACTAGTGCTTAATGAATGCCAAATGTGAACCCATCAGCCTTTTTTTCATATGACATCAGTAGTATTTGAATGGAGCAGTTGTCTGGTGCTTTACGCAGTAATACGATTAATTCTACAGAGAGGTTTTTGGGTTCCAGCTTATCCCAACACTGTACTCAGTGTGCAAAGTGAGATTCCAACAGTGTGTTTCTCAGTAACCAAGTATTCTCAGACTTGCAATGCATCATCTGTTACATTCTAGCTTTAAGTTCCTGTCGGATTTGCTCTGTACTATATATACATCTCGATCAAGCAGGATTGCACAAAAAAATATTCTAAGCTCACTCACTAATGATCTTTAAGAATGCTAGCACAGGAAAGGTTAAAAATCAGTGTCAGATCCTAATCCATGAATGTGAGACTGGCTACAGCAATTGGAATATATGTACATTGTCTGTACAGTGGAGGCAGAGAGGAGGGCTCTCTCTTTCACTTAGGTTCCAGGGTTGATAGAGGCCTCACCTTTTTCTTTACATGGTTTCCAAGGTTGCTGTGGGTGTTGACATCCAGCCAGCAGATGGGAAAAGGAGGAGGATGAATGCAGAATGTTATGGGCCAGGCAGGGAAGTGATACATACTTCCCTGACCAAAACTTAATCCCATGGTGCTTCTAATTACAAGGGAGGCTGGGAAATGTAGTCTCGCTGTGTGCCAAGACAAAGAAGGAACAGGGTTAGATACCAGCTACCCAGTCTCTGCTACATAGGTGATGGAAGCTAGGCAGAAGAGCCAAAGGGAAGCCTTTCATTGTGTAAGAAAGTGTGTGCACATAAGTATAATTTGAACAATGCGAATATGTGATTTATTTAAAAAATACATTTTTCAGAAAAAGTAAAGTTGTTGTCTGTATAACAGAGTGCTCCATAATCATCAACCGTGTACTCCAGAGAAGATTGTTATTCATCATGGCTTACAGGCATAGTCTAATTCCTTTGGAACTACACTGGTTCCAGATTCGGGGAGAACCTCTCCATGACCTGGGTTCTTGGCAATTTGGGGATTTTTTTTTTCTTCCTCTCATCTCAGTTAGCAGGCACACTGCAGAGGACCGATTGTGTTTCAGCTGACAAGAAAGAAGTTAGCCTCGCCTGTGTTTAACTGGGAGAAACCATGTGACTACATCCCTAGTGAAGCCACTGTAAGGACCCCCGCCACATCCGGTCTAGGGAATGTCACCTATTGCACATTTTAGCTTTATGTGACCACATTTGCAGCTTAGAGGCATTTTACTCCCAACTCCCCTGCTCAGATGTCTTCAGAGCTTCATATTGCTTATTATTTCAAGATCCAAGTTTCTTAGCCTAACAGATAAGATTCTGATCTGACATTTGCCTGTGTTTCCAACTTTACCTCTTGCCAATTCCTTCAAGTTTTCCATATGACTGAAACCAGAGTTTCTCACAGTGGTATTCCACAGCAGATTTCTCTGGGAGACATTATCAGGTGTGCTGGAGACAGAAGGCACTACATGAGCAAATACATTTGTGAAACATTATGGTGCATACCATGTTCCCGTGTGTGTGTGTGTGTGTGTGTGTGTGTGTGTGTGTGTGTATTTGTATATATACTAAAGCCTCTGAGAAGCTCTACAGCTTATTAAATTTTAATTTCGTTCATCCTGGAATTCAACAAACTCATTTGAACACAAAAAATATATTGTACGCCCCACCTGAATGTCCTCGAGCACACCGATACACAGAACATTCCATTGGAAGCTGCCGCTCCAGACTCATGTCAGCCGGTGTGATGGCCACTGGCCACATGGGACAGTTGACACACTTGGTGTGTCTCCTATTTCTTCCACTGGGGCTGCTCCATAGGACTGCTCTAGGACCCTTGTTAATTCTTCCCTGATTGTTCTACGCAGAATAGGTCATGTCTTCCAACATACTCTGACTTTATGTCTTTTCTCAGTGTATCATAGACGTTTGCTAATGTTTCTAATTCATCAGCTAAATATTTTTTTCCTTGATTAGTCATTCTGGGGACTCCAGTGTCTAGTACAGCGCTGATCCATAATGTAATGTTGTGATTGGATTTACCTTATCCCTTCTTTCTTCTCTACACGTTTTAAAGATTTAAAACAAAAGTATTTCAATTTTTAATTTTACCCTTAAAAATTTTAAGTGCATATATAATTTTTCTTTCAATTTAAAGAATAAAGTCAATAGGCATCTTATTTTTAGAATAAACTTAACTCTACTCATCTCCCTCCTCTATTACTGTTTTTAGGTCACTTTTCCTTATGGCTTCCAAATAAGTTTTTCTATTGTTATTATTCCTATCTTAAACAATTGATGCTTCTTTACATATAAGTCTACTTTTACCAATATCTTTATTCACTATTCTCATATCTCATTTCTTTCTTCTGGGTTCAATTTTCCTTCTTCCTAACCAATCTATTTTAGTACTTTTTGAAAGCAAGGGTCTTTGAGCGGTAAACTCGAAGTCTTTGCCTAAAAAAAAAAATCCTTATTTCAACCTAATTCTTAAGTGATAATTTCCCCAATTATGGAATTATAGTTCTTCCAGTTCACTAACCCTCTCTTCAAAATAGATCAAAGCCAGTATTTAACCCAATTATAAGGGTGGGATTTGTTTTCAATTGAATGACAGTATTCACCATTTCAAGTACATTTCAAATTTTAGTTATTTAGTTTAATCTTCCTGCTCTTTTTTCATGACATTTATTCTTCTCTCATGTTTTTACTGACTCCTCTTATGACTTTAATATTTTGAGGATATTTATCTTCAAGTTCTCTTTGATATTTCTATTACCAGAATTTCCTGAGGGGTCTAATCCTGCCATTTGTTGTGTCCGCTAACTCTTGCCCCAGACGTACTGTTTTCTCACTGAGTTTTGTATGGAATGTGAGCTCAACCGCTTCGATCTGGTGTGCCCCGGGGTGGGGCATGTTCATCTTGACATGTTTGTGTTCGATTCTGCTGGACACCCAGTGGTATTTCTGGGCGTTACTAGAACATACACATTAGTTTAAATTTGAACCCCAAGCCTAACTGGGGAGAGATCCATAGACATGAATTTTAAGAAGACTTGGTTGTTTTGTTTTTTTTCTGTTGATTCTTGTTGTCTCCCTCAATAATTAAGGGAGAATTTTTTTCCTGTTTTATTATAGGAGTACCACTCTGTGGTCCCATTGTTAGAGATAAATTTCCACTCTAACTCCTGTCTCAGTCATCTGCCAAGCCTCACTTTCGTTATGTGGAAGCCTGACTTCTCAGATGCCGAGGACCCACCCATGGGCAGCTCACTTACCACCATTTCTACCCCTGTCTAGTTTTTGGGTCTGGAAATTTTCCTTCTGTTCCTACAATCCTAGCTATGCACTTCAAAGAATATTGGTTTTAGTAAACCTATCTTAGAGTTTATAAGAGGTGGGTTTATAAGCTATGTATTCTGCCGCGTTGCCGTAAACCAAGGGTTAATGCATGTTAAATGAGTAAATGTATGTATGGATGAAGTATTAAAACATTCTGGCAGAGAGAACAGAGCAAATAAGTAAGACGGGCAGGAAAGCACTGTGGCCACTAGCTCTATAGGGCCGTTGGGCACCTGAAATATGGATAGCAAAACGAGACACACTGAAGGTAAAGAATACAAACCAGATTTTGAAGACTTGGAATCAAAAAGAATGTAAAGTATCTCATCTTTTATGTTGCTAGTATACTGAAATGATATTTTTGATAATTGGGTAAAATAAAATAAAATTAATTTTACTTTAAAAAAATATGGGTACTAGAAATTAAGTTTCATTTGTGACTCCCCTATTTCTGTTGGTCACTAGAGTGCCTTCTAGATACATAATAAATATTGACTGAATGGAGGAAGGCACTTAGAACACTCAAATGGTCTCTCTTTATTCCTAAACGTGGCATAAAAGTGAGGAGTCTTACGCTATCTACAAACACTTTCCCGTAATGTATCTATTACGGATCCGATTCTCACAGCTGAGGGAGTGTGAGGTGAGAATAAAATTTACTTCTCTGTAGTGTAGCAAATTTAGGTAGAAGGTAGTTGGGGGAAATGAGTTTGGATAAATGCTTTTGACAGTCACTGGAGGAGAAAAACACACCTGTCTTCAGTAATAATCTTCAATGGCTTTGTCATGCTTTATTTAGGTGCTGTAGAAAAGTTTTGACACAATACACAATGAAAAGCACTTGCAAAATGGAATCTCAAAAAAATGCAATTAAAAACTTTTCTCAGGTCGATACTTACTTTTTCTGGAACATTGGAGCCAATCCGCTTTCCTAAATCAGCTTTCATTCATTCATGGTTTGGGCACACACAATGAAAAAGAGGGTGCTAGAATTCAGAAAACACCGTACAATCAGAGTCTTTGTTTCATACTGGGATTTTTAAACTTGCGTGGTCACTGAATGGTATTTTGTCTTTAGATACAGAAATGAGCCGTCGCTTGGCAAAGTCAGCCCACCGGTTTCCAGAGGCCTCATTCTCATCTGTATGTAGCCATTTAGCCGGTGAGGTGCCATTTTTAAGGGAGTTATTTTGCCCATATTTTGCTTTTGGCACCCTACACATCCTACAATAGCCCCTCTGACAAAGTCCATATGTTCTTTTTCTAAGCGGGGGTGGGAGTGAGGGAGTCACATCATGAGAGAAGTTTAGAAGCTAAAAGATCTGAGGCTCCCAGAGAGCTGGCGTCCCAGTGCAAAGAGATCTTGGGCTCCAAATTGTGTACCAGCCGACTGTCCCCGGAGACCATTCCTGCCTCGATTAAGAGGCCTTTCTTTCTTGTTGCCCCTTATCCTCTTAAATTGGCACCAGTATGTTAGCACACTGGTGCTGGGCCACCGGTCAGAGAACCTGTAGCTGTGGGGCCAGGATTCTGCTCAGGTGGAGCGTGCATTGTGATGCAAATTCTCTGTCCTTCAGCGGTTGCAGAGGGTCTCCTGTCTTCCCTTTTGAGATCTACTGCCATAGAAATTTATTTCATTTCCAGTTCCTCCCGTGCGTGGAGTATCAGCGCGGGACACCAAGGGCAGACGGGCTTTGGCGTGGAGTGCTGCCGGTAGCCTGATTCCCACGTGTTGGGCTTTTACCTGTAACAATGGGACACATCTGTTCCCCCAAGGGTCTGCGTTGCCGAGACAGGCGTGTGGGCCACATGATTAAAACATTTGAAAATGGAAAGCACGGATATCTTTGAAGTGGAATTATCTATAACTTTTATCAGATGTCCCCGATTCCATCCGTATGTCTAGTGTTCCAGTTCACAGGCAAGGAGTTGTCCGTTTGCCTCCATTGTTGGCCAGAGGCGTAAAAGGTCTTAAAAAGCAAGTGGAGGGCTGGATTTAGTGATGATGCCTCTTTTTCTTCCATTACCTTTTCCCTCTTAGATTCCGATGCCACTCAGTAGTGTTTGTGAGCAAGATGGCTGTGCTTTGCTGGAGGATGTTGCCGAATTGAGGATAAGAAAGTGTTTTAAAATGTTCGGTGCAGCTTAACTGCGGTGTGTATCTGTTTTCATGGTCAGTGTCAAGGGTGTATCCAGTCAGCATCTCCTTCTCAACCCTCCATTGAGCTTAGGCCTGAATCTAATCAAACAAACAAAGCAGCTGGGATCATGAAGAGCTTCTGAAAAAAAAAAAAACTGCATCATGAAATGACACAGGCTCTAGTGTTATATATTATAGTGTTATAATGACTGTCATTGTCCAGATGACCTGAGTAGGTAGGGGTGGTATGGTTGGCCGTGGTTCATAGAGTTTGCCGTATGCTCCTGATTGTTTAGATAGATTGGGAGGGAGATGCCCACAACTTCTTGGTCCCTAGGCAGGAGGAAGAGGCATTAGAAACAGGCCAAACAAAGAAGAGTTGTTTTCTAGAACCAGGGCATTTAGGAAGTTACCTCTGGAAGAATTCAAAAACTTCCCTGAGCGGGCGCTCCGTGGCCACATGGCTTGGCTGGCAGAGATTATGCTGGATTCCAGCACCCGTTTGGCCCTCAGCCTAGTCCCCTTGTGCCAATGGCCTTACCTCAGAATGTGGAGTTGCATCACGTGGGCATATAAATTACCCAGATGAAACTCTCACTTCCTGGATGCTTGAGGAGGGGAAAGGGAAAAAAAAACAAAACAAACAAACAAACAAACAAACAAACAAACAAAAACACCTATCTTTAAATATTCCCACTGACCAGATAGTCAGGGGAGGCAATGGAGCAGTTACGCCTAAAGACAGAGAAACCTATAAAAATGTAGCTATGAAGGATTTTTAAGAAATTCTCTTGCCATTTACCAATAAATCATCAAACCAAAAAAATCTCCGGTGGCCAAGGAGGAAAGGGTGATTTGTGGATAACGAAGCTAAATAATGAAGAGTCTGGAGAAGCGCTGACTATCAAAGAGTTAAAGTCATGAAGCTGCCAAGCAAGAGGTGCAGTGTACAGAAGCCGGCCCTTCCTATCGTACTTTATGGGTCACTCAGGGCGTATGCCAGGCTAACTTTGCCGTACAAGCTGAATTTGGAGCCTAGCCATACAGTGCCAAACTCCTCCGTTTATGTGTTCAGAGCTCTCTTGTCCATCAACTTGGGAGGGTCTATCAAGGAACAAATCAGATAACCTTGCTACTGGAATCTTCTGTGATTTAAATACCTGTTGTTCAGAAAACCGTTTGAATTGGTTAACATTAAAGGCACATGAAAGAGACATTTGCTCTTCCCAGACTTGGAAACATGGAAAGGTTTTCATATGCATTTGCAGATGGTTCATACTCGGTTCATAAACAGTCGCTGGCGGATATAGAAGTGGGGGGTGGGGGAGGTGTGGGGGCAATGATTATGAAAATTTAGCACGTATTTCTAATCCCCAACACAGCTCACTTGAGAAGACACCTTAAAACACTATATCTTGTTCTCAGTTACCATAAAACTTCCACTAAATTGAAAGTGGTATGATTGCTGATTTTTTATCTAATAAGAACTAAATATAGTCTTTCAGTCAAAGACTGTTATAAAGCATGACCGTATACTTTGTAAAGTGTCTTTTTCATACCCAGAAAAAAATAATGTTAAATTAATTACACAGAACTAGAAAGGCGTCAGCCACAAATGCCTAAAATTATTTTCTTGATGATTTCAAGGGAGTTTTACATTGGACATGGATCTCTTCATTCTAGACCATTGATCTCATTTACATTTTGAGATCCAAAGGTTTGTGTCTTGTTGTAAATAAGATTAAAATATTAATGTGGTCTATACAGAGCCAGAAATTATGTTTCAGGAAATCCTGGACTCATTTTATTCATTGCAGTATATTTCTCCTGACATGCTTTGGGTAAAGCCATTTTACTATATATTTATTTGCTGTAAGGTTGCCTCCAAAGAATTTTTTTTTTTTGTAATTACAGAGGTAAATAGGAGGAAAACAACCAGGCAGCGTTACATAACTAGCACAACCCCTAGGAAAAAGACCTGCGCAGCGTTTCAGTGACGTTACTCCCCTTTCCACCTTATTTCTTGAGTCAACAAATATGGAGCCAGTAGTTTTAGTGGCAGCTTTATTTGCCTTTTAAAGAAATGTATGCATGAATATGAATGCAGAATGCTGGGGAAGTGACTTGTACATCATTTCTTCCCCCAAATCCTCTTGTGATCACACCGGCAGGCAGAGGATAGCTGGGAAGCCCTCCTGGGCACTCTGCCCTCTGTGCCACCTGTCTCTGAAACCCATGTGCCACAGCCAGCCCTGGAGATGACAGGGAGGGGCCAGCACTGCAGAAGCCTTGATGGAGCAAAGACTTAGAGGAAGGTGGGTATGGCCAAAGGCGTGGCTTGGGCTGTGATACAGAAAATGCACGGGACTGGAGGGAGCTGGAATGCCCGGGCCTGAGGATTCTGAGAGCCAGGGCGAGACATTGCACTTTATTCAGGAGGCAATGAAGAGACACTGAGGCTTCATAAGCAGGGAGGAGATCGTGTGGCATATTTAGACACTGTGTGATGTGGTTAAGGGGGTGAAGTTAAGATAGTGTGGTGTATTTAGACACTATGTAATGTGGTTAAGGGGGTGAAGTTAAGATAGCGTGGCATATTTAGACACTGTGTAATGTGGTTAAGAGGGCCTCTTAGACCAGGAGAAGTGTAACCAAAGAGGAGAACATTGTGAGTCCCTCCAAGAGCATCTTTTCTGAACCAGACTCGTGACAGCAGGCATGAAAAGGAAAGGGTAGATTCAAGACACAGAACTTAGGACTTGGCAGCTTGGAGGGACTGATTGATGTTTAAAGGAGAAAAGCTGAGGTTCAAGTCCTTGCTCCTTCTGTCTCCGCTTCCCTGTCTGCTAACACTACGTGGCCTTGGATGAGCCCATCTCATCTTTGAGCATAGTCCCTATTCGTAGTTAGGAAATTCGAATGCCTACATCAAATGAGGTAGTATATTGTAAGTGTTTGTAAGCCCTAAATGTTATACAAACTGTTATTATTAGATATGAGGTTTATGGAGGATTTAAAAAAGAGTCTCAAGTCTCACACGGATGTTTATAATAGCTTTTATTCATAGTTGCCCAAACTTGGAAGCAACCAAGATGTCCTTCGGTCAGTGAATGGATAAATTAAAGTGTAGTCCATCCAGACGGCACAGTATTATCAAGCACTAACAAGAAATGCGCTATCAGGCCACAAAAAGGCATGGAGGAAATTTAAGTGTATATTGCTAAGTGAAAGAAGGCCATCTGCAATGGTGGGGCATTGTGTGATTCCAACTATATGATATTCTGGAAAAGGCAAGAAGGTAAAACTATGGAGACACTAAAAACATCAGTGGTTGCTAAGGGTTGAGAGAGAGGGAGGATGAATGGGCTGAGCACAGAGGATATTTTAGGGCAGTGAAACTATTCTGTAGGGTACTGTGATGATTTTACGTGGCATTCATTATTCATTCGTCCAAACCTATAGAATGTACAACATGGGGGCGCCTGGGTGGCTCAGTCGGTTGAGCATCAGACTCTGGTTCAGGTCATGATTTCATGGTTCATGGGGTCAAGCCCCACAGTGGGCTCTATGCTGTCAGCACAGAGCCCACTTTGGATCTTCTGTCTCCCTTTCTCTCTGCTCCTTGCCCCCTCTCAAAAATAAATAAACAGTAAAAAATTAAAAAGAAAAGAACGTACAACACCAAGAGTGAACCGTAATGTAAACTGTCGACTTTGGGTAGCTACGATGTACCAGCAGAGGTTTGTCGGTTGTTACCAAAGATACCGCCATGGTGGGGGTGTTGATGTTGGAGGAGGCTGGAGGTTGTAGGGAGAGTATGTGGGAATTCTCTAAAAAATAAATTCTATTAGGAAAAAAAAGCCGAAGATGATTCTAAGATCTTAAGCCATCTTGACTAAAATAATAGCATTGCCCTTCACAGAAGTAGGGGTGTTAGGAAAAGAAGCTGGTTTCTGAGAAAGACGATAAATTCCACTTGGGATATTTTAAGCGGAGGAGATCGAATAACAACCATGTGGCGATGTCCAGCCAGCGCCCGGAACGCAGAACTAAATCATGTACTCTTGCGGGGTCAGGGAGCACAGCAGTCAAGGAAGAGTTGCGATGTCGTATGGTGCAACTTATTAAGTTTATTTAGGAGCATAGGGACAGGACCTGTGGGCAGAAAGGGCTGCACTTTTGCTGAATGAAGCTGGTTGTTATATGCTGGGTGCTCCAGGAGGAGGGGACGTGCAAGGAGTATACGATCATAAATATTTCTTCAAATTTCTACTCATAAAACCTTCAGCCAAATTTCTCTGGTGCTTATCATTCAATTCAATATTAGCCGTTGGTGAGATAGTCAGGCACTCATGAGACCTTTTAAGAATGCAGCAACCAGCATGTATATGATCCTTATTGGAGCTATGCAGGCTCTAGGTCAGCCTTCTGGGCTAAAAGTGAACATTTTTTCTGCTTCTATCCCTCATCAGTACTGTACTAAGCCTTCTTATGGTACTTACAGTTTGGTAAGCATGTCTGCATATGTCGACTTCTTTCCCTTAGTATCTCATGCATGGGATAATGAGATGACTAGATGATTTCCAAGATTTTTGTTTCTTTTAACTGTGAGATTTTGGTGGAAAAAATCCAGGAAATCAGAGATGGGGAGGAAAACCATGACAGCGCAGGGACAGGAAAAGCAATGCAGAGAGCCTCAAGCAGAAATGGGTTGCCAGCGAGCCGCAGCGATATTAAGCAGGAAACTGAGACATATCGGAATGACTTGGAAATTCGGTTGTATTCTCACCTGTGAGAAGCCCATTGGGTTGAATCGGTGGGGATGGGAAACTCACAGTAAAGGCTGAGCCAACAGGTGTCAGGGATGTTGACGGGGAAGGATGTGAGCAGAAAGCCATGGGCTAAAGGGATAAGACGGTCACCAGAAGGTGGGTTTACGATTGGGAGACCTTGACAGACGGGGAGGTGACCAGTGGAGAGGTCGCATTAACAGTGCTGAAAGAAGAGTGGGATTGAACATTCAGGTATTTCTCTCTAGGCCGAGCATTGGGGGAAAAGGAAAATTTCCTCCAAGACTAGGGTGGAAAACGAGCAAGTGCCTGTAGGTACAGACATTTTAATATAACGAAGACAGCATCCAAAGCTTAGAAATGCCACTCTTGGGGGTGCAACTGGCATCAGCCCAAAGGACTTTTGATGCTGGCTCCGTGACCTTCAGCATGGTACTTAGCCTCTAGGGGACCCCGTTTCCTCACTCAGAAGAGATACCTTCTTTTAAGAAATTTCCTATTTTGAAAGTTTTCAAATATACTACAAATATAGAAAGAACAGCATCACACAGCTTCAAAAGTTAGCAAAATAGTACTACTATTGTATCATCTGTCCACGGCACACTTTCATAAGACAGAAGGGTGGTGGAATATTTTATTACCCATCTCAGTCAGCAGGTAATTTTGCCTATAATTACTTCCGTACGGATCTCTGGCTAAGAGGTGCATTTCGAGACCCGTGTAGCCACCACTTAAGAAAATTAAACACTCCTTAGTTTCCTCGGGCACACAGTATCCTCTGGAAAATGCATACTCCGGTTTCCCCTGCTGTCTCAAAGATGTCTTTTTACAGATGGTTTCTTTTCAATCAAGATTCAGAGTACGGCCAGTGGCTGCATTTGGGTTGCAAGGAGCCCTGAAAATTGCATGAGTTAAAGAGTATGAATGCACGTCCCCCAGGGCCGGCACATGACAGGTACTCCTTGTGTCTTCCCTTTCTTTACCTTTCCGTCTTCTGGGCAGCATATTGACAATTCAAATGGGAGTCAGAGGCCTAAGAGCCACTAGTAGGGCAAAAGACCCCCCTTATAGTGGTGGTGATGGCGGGATATCAGGGACTGGACCAGCCAGCAAAGGTTTAGAGGCAGAAGATGTTGGACAAAATGCCTCCTATCCATAGGTGCTATTGATGCCAAAATAATAACTAATAACCATTCCGTGTTTACTCTGTGACTGGCATTGTTCTAAGTACTTTTTTTTTTTTTTTAATATTTACTTGAGATAGAACAGAGAGAGAGAGAGACAGTGTGAGCAGGGGAGGGGCAGAAAGAAAGGGAGAGAAAGAATCCCAAGCAGGCTCCTTGCTGTTAGCATGGGGCCTGACCTTGGACCCGAACTCATGAACCATGAGATCGTGACCTGAGCCAAAACCAAGTGAGCTGGACACTTAACTGACTGAGCCACCCAGGTGCCCCTGTTCTAAGTACTTTTATATGTGTTACTTTATTAATTCCTCACAACAACCCTGTTAGCTAGGTGATGTCATTCTCTTTGTTATGGTGAGGAAACTGAGGCACAGAGAAGTTAAATAACTTGCCTGATGATACACAGCTTGCGGAAATGTTGGAGCTGGGATTCAAAGCCAACAAGTCCATCGTCAGAGACCAAGTGCTTAGGCGGTACTCTGCATTGCCTACTCTAAATCAAATTAAAAAGTGACATCTACGTACAAAGACCCTGTCATGCCCAGAGCCGAGGGACATCACGTGACATCAGATATCAAAGGAGGGAGTATGACCTGTTCTCCCAAGAAAGCCGAAGGTACAGCAACAGGCGTTGCAAGAGTTGTGGAGCTGGGTTTTGAAGGACTAGTAGGAGAAAAGCGGGAGCAACAGGCCCGCCTGGCAGTGAAGGGGCAGCCTCGGGGTCTGTGGGCAGGCCCGCAGCACTTAGAGTACGTCCCTCGAGTGTGTGGGAGGCCCGGCGGCTGGGTAGGGAGGGAACTGGGCCGAGAAAGTAAGAAGGTGACACACAGGGGTCATTCACAAAGGCTGTCTTTAGGAGAAGAGCAGAGAGTCTGAGAAGTTTGTGGATTTCTCTCTCACTCCCATGCATCTTTCTTGCTTCTCTCAACCATTTTCACTAGGTTTGTCTTTGAAGATCCAGTGTGATCTCCTTCTGAAATTATATCATTTTAAAAATAAACAGGGGTGGGTTTTGGTTCAACAAAACATTTACACTATCAGAGCCTCTTCTTGAAATCATCCTTAAATTTACTGGGGGAAAAAATAAACTTTTCTCCCGATTGGAGGGCACGTCCTGGTTCCTTACTGTCCTGGTTGTTTGTTCCTGCCCGTGTGTCCACACGTGTGTGTGTGTAACTGACAACCACCTGCGTCCGCAGCAGCTGTCAGGGCTCAGCGCCTCCCCAGGGTTCACTTTGAATGGAAAAGAACCCAGAAACTCTGACGACCTTGTGACATTTTTCATATGCTCTTAGAAACGTTTTAGACAGGATTGTAGTATGCGCCTAACAACAAGGACTTCCATTTCTTTAAAAAATATAAAAATGATTGTTTCCTCCCCTGGAGTTTCTACCACAGCGCTTCGCAGGGAGTAGCGTTGAAGTGCCTCAATTAGATGTTGCTGTGGATTGTTTGCAGACAAAACTAACAGAAATTTACCTGTCCCCACACAATTTCCTCTAAATAGAACATGGGTGTGTTTGTGACGCGCAGTTTGAAGCCGTGCTATTTGGTAAAGATGTAGAGCATCGCTTATGTGTAAAAAGAAAAAGCCGTAACACCTTTCCGTGTATATACGTATGCATGTTCTTCGTTTTTCATGCGAACCTTTGCGTTTTGCTGAGATGGCACACACACACACTCAAAATACTGTAGTATTGCAGTGCAAGAGGAGAGAGGGCGGAAAGCAACCTTATTTACCAGCCGATACCCAGCAATTACATTTCGGGATGCGGACATGGAATTCCTGTGGCTTCACAGCCGGGTCCTTCCAGCGCACCAGCCATGCCGGGACCAGAAGCCCCACGCTGGCTGCGTGGGGGTGGGCAGGCCTCTGAGTTTGTTTGCAGGGGGCTTTCAGGCAGTTCTTCAGGAGAAAGAGCCACCTCAAGAGCTTTCATAGTACTTCGTAGGGCCCCACGTTATGATTCAAATTTGGATTTTTGAAAGAAAAGATCCCTTACTTCACGATAACTTCGATACGATTGGCAGTGATTACCGGAAAAAGTAATTTCTAGAAAGAGCAGCTATATTGAAAAAAGAATGAGGTTAACTGGAATGCAGCTGTAACCTTAGAATATGAAATCTCTGAGCTCAATTTAATATCAAGAATGTTCTTTGTTCTTCAGAACCACTAGGTACATCCTTTGATAAGTTTCCAAAATTCCTTTCACTCTGAGATTTTTGTGCATGTGAATCTGAAATTTAGTTTGCTATGTCCTGAAACAGAATTTATAATTACCGAGTGAATGGAAGTCGCGTACATTCTAATTTATCATGATTGATCTCCTTTCATGATTTAAAAATCTGGGTTGAACGCAGTGGAGAGAAATCGTGAGTAAAGAAGATAACAAACCTTTACTGAGTGTCTCAGCCCTGTGTCAGTTCCTCTCGCATAAATGATTCCATTTAATCCTTACAACTTGCGGATTCTGTGGTGTTACCTGAGTCCATGTCACACAGTGATACCATGACTGAGCCGAAATGGGAATCAAATCTGTTTGACTTCCAAGCTTATTTTTGAATTCTGTAGGCATGTCTGGACAGGGAACTATCTAGGGTAGCACATTACAGCTCTTGATTTCTTAGAACGAGTAAGTAAATAAATCTGATGTTCTAACATCTGTGTTTCTGAGAGAAGGGTAGGCTTTTTGAGGAGCGGAATATGGAGTGGGGGTGGACCACTCCATTCAGATGCGCAGGGAAGAGAGTTCCTGATGAGGCTTTACCCCTGACAGCCCATCCTCCTGTTATTCGTGCTGGCCTGTTATGACATGGTTTTAAAGCAAATCCACAGTTTTCTCTCTTTTTAATTAGTCGCAATGAGATAGACGTGGCACCAAGTCCGAGGCTTTCAGAATGATAGTGGGGGGAAAAGCCCAACTAAATTAGCTTGCTCTTTGGTAACTACTTACGTTTTTAGTGTTACAACAAATTCTTTAAAGTTTAAGGCTGGAGTAAAGAGAGGAACACCAGAATTTGGTTTAGTAGTATCATATTGGTGATGAGGAATGCCAATATTTCATATAAATAAGGGTTTGAGAATACCCTGAGATAAAAATATTCTATCATTTGAATATTACGTAAGTAGCTTTGGTACTACCCTTAGACCCAAGCCGAGGGGCCCCATACTTTAGAAAACCGTGTTTTGGTTCTCTTCCATCCAGACCCTCTCCACAATGCAAGGGAGGGGCCACCCCACACTAGAAAGCCCCAGAACTTAGAACTACTTATCAGTGTCCAACAGCCCTTTTTCTTAGGTCCGTCTTCCAGAAGGTAGAACATGCTGTCTCTGCACACTCTCTGGGGCCAGAAGGGCAGCAAATTGTGGGCAAGTGTGGCCGGAACTTGGACACATGGGCTGGGCTGTCCGTACCTGCTCAGGAAACCTCTCAAGATCAGGGCCAGCCGGGGGTGGGAAGAGACAGGAGACCCTGTACCGACGTGTACCACTGTGAAGTGTGGAGGAGCCGGAAAATTCTAAAGCTGCACATGGCTTCCCGGTGGAAGGAAAGAACGTATTTTTGTGTAGCAGCTCATTACCTTAATGGATACCTTGTAAATACTCACACATAAGGTATGGGCCGTGATTCGTACTCCCGCCTGGGGATCCTCAAAGGGGGCAGCCCTAGAAATAGAGCTTCTTTGACCGAAGTGCTTCAGTGGTTTTTGTAAATAAGTCTCAATGCAAAATAAAAGCCTTTAGCACAAACTGACCTTTAGAGTCAATCTGAGTAAGGAAAAGCTCCAGGATTAATAGCCTAAGGCTTTCCAGCCACAGACTCAAGACTGAGCCCAGTGTACAAAAAATCCAATTCTCTTTTAAAACTGCAGGTATCTTAATAGGCTCTAAGGCAGTTTTTGGTTTTGAGATCGTAATCGGAAACATCTTTATCAACTTCACATTTTCATAATAAAGGCAGATTTTACCCCAGCCACTTGTTCCACTCAATCCAAGTGTTTTCTTGCCGGTACTCAAGCCACTCTCTGGATCTGAACATAATTGCCCATGGCCTTCCTCTTAGGTCACTAAAAAACCTGCCCTTTTGTTTATTGGTTTGTTTGAGAGCAATTCCAAACGGCAAGCTTCTTGGAAAGCAAACACATCCAGTAACATTATTACTCAAAGGCACCTAGCCGGCTCCCTTCCTGATTCGATTTGATACAATGTAACCAACATCTATTGAACATTTAAGTGCAGGGCGTCAGGCAGAGATCTAGAGACACTCAAGTGAGCAGAGATCTCCACCTTCGGGATGTCCACAGTCTGGAGGGGCAGACACCAGCAGGGCAATCCACAATCAAAACCAAATAAGAAAGAAAAAGGATTAAAGTGTGGAGAGAGGGAGAGGGACTACATGTCTGGCAGAATGAATACTTCCTTCCTCTTCTTCTTGAAAAGCATTTCATGGAGGAGGTACAATTTGAACTAGGTAGGCATTGAAAGATAGGATTACAGTAAGTAGAAAATAATAATCTCAGCTAACATTTATTGAGTTCTTACCAGTTGCCAGGGACCGTTCGGGTGTGGATTGTGTCATTTCCTCCTCCCAGGACAAAACCCTATGAGGTGGGTAAGTACACTCCACTCCCTCCACCAGGTTGCAGATGAAAATCATAAATGATGTACAAACACACTAATCATTTTGTCCACTTGAGATACATGAGGTTAAGTAACTCACCCAGAGTCAACCCACCAGTAAGGTGGAGCTGGAATATGCAGGCGAGCAGTCTGACTCTAGAACTTGTGCTTTTTTTTACCTTTTTAGTGTTTGTTTATTTTCAAGAGATAGAGACAGAGCATGAATGGGGGAGGGGCAGAGAGAGAGGGAGACACAGAATCCGAAGCAGGCTCCAGGCTCTGAGCTGTCAGCACAGAGCCCGACACGGGGCTCGAACTCACAAACCGTGAGATCGTGACCTGAGCGAAGTTGGACGCTTAACCAACTGAGCCCCGAGAGGACCATCTTTTAAATAAGTGATGCCAGGGCCACCTGGGTGGCTCAGTTAGTGGGTTAAGCATATGACTTCAGCTCGGGTCATAATCTCATGGTTCATGAGTTAGAGTCCTGCATTGGGCTCTGTGCTGACAGCATAGAGCCAGCTTTGGAACCTGTGTCCCCACCTCCCTCTGTTCCTGCCTTGCTCTCTCTTTCTCTCAAATGTAAATAGACATTAAAAATAAATAAATAAATACATAAATAATAAATAAAGGCTAGATCACTTTGATATCTATATGGAAAAAGATGTTCGAACCCTCTTCACATCATATAAAAAAATTGATAGGGGCGCCTGAGTGGCTCAGTCATTAAGCATACAACTTTGGCTCAGGTCATGATCTTGTGGTTCATGAGTTTGAGCCCTGCTTCAGGCTCTGTGCTGACAGCTCGGAGCCTGGAGCCTGCTTCAGATTCTGTGTCTCCCTCCCTCTCTACATCTCCCACACTCACGCTCTCTCTCTCTCTCAAAATGAATAAACATTAAAAAAAATTAAAAATCAAATTTGATCACAGCGAAAAAAAAAAAACTTCTAGAAGAAAGATACAGGAATATCTTTATAACTTTGACATAAACAAAGATTTCCTAAATTGAAAATAAGAGCACTAACCATAAAAAAGATTGATACACTAAACTTCATTATATTTATAATGGAGTCTTATTAAGAGAGTGAAAAGATATCCACGGTAGAGGACATTTCCAATCCGTATATCCAATACAAAAGACTTCATATTTAAAATTAAAAAAAAAAAAAAACTCCTCCAATCAGTAAGGAAAAAAAAAAAACAGCCAACCCAATTAAAAATTAACAAATGACTTACACAATGTACACAGGAGGATAGCAGATTATTTTTTTAAAAAACTGTATGATGCTAAATAGAATTTTCTAATGTCTTTCGAACTGTGATTCTTTACTTATGTGCTAATCCAAGGATCTGAAACTCCAAACAGATAGCTCCAAAGAGAATATATTCATCTTCTAATAGCAGTGTCTACCCAGCGGGCGAGGATCTTTGAGCGCCGTGCAAACCCACCATGTTTGCTGAGCACCGCCGGAATTTGTGTTGGAGGACGAGAGCTGCGGCACCTCCCTATTTTGTTCGTAGGCTTCATTGCTCGGGGTTATCGCTTCACTTACAACCTTCCCTCACTTCCCTTGGGCAAATAAAAAATGGACTTAGGTTCACAAAAACGTGGAGACTCCTTCTTGCAGGAGGCCTAGCATTGGGAGGGTAGGAATGGAGATGGTGAATATATATGTCTCCGGGATCAGCCAGACTTGTGCATAAACACCACGCTTCCCCTGGCCCCCCACCCCCCACCCCCCCAAACCTGGAGGTACCAAGAATCAGAACATCAGACATTCTGAATGCTGAGATGAAGGTGTACTCATTTGGGGCTATGAGATGATCTCTGTGAGATACAAGCAGAGTTGATTCATTATAATTGATCCATTATACCAGTCACCAAATTAGGTGACAGAAGTCTAGGGCTTTGGCAATGGAAATCCCCCTTCCAGTCTTCCCAAATTAATCACTGAGGGGTGCATAGGTAATAGAGTGCCATTTTCCTTTTAATAGTTCAAGGAATTTCCAGTCTTTAACTGGAAAGAAGATGGGATTTGGAATTAGCCAGGCCTGAGTTAATGCCAAACCCACTAAAACCTGT
Source organism: Paguma larvata (assembly GCA_030068075.1). Lineage (NCBI taxonomy): Eukaryota > Metazoa > Chordata > Mammalia > Carnivora > Viverridae > Paguma > Paguma larvata. Next base: position 81,166,139 of record CM057823.1, read on the forward strand.
AAAGTCAACTCTCTGGCATCTTAATGGAAAGGGTGTTCTCACATTTCTACCTGAATTTTATCTCACATTATACATTCTAAACCCTAGAGGTATATAAGCAAAGTTCATTTCTTGGGCACCTGGGTGGCTCAGTCAGTTAAGATTCCAACTTTGGCTCAGATCACGATCTCACGGTTTCTGAGGTCGAGCCCCACATCAAGCTCTGTGCAGACAGTGCGGAGCCTGCTCGGATCCTCTGTCCCTCTCTCTCTCTCTGCCCCTCCTCTGTTCATGCCTGCTTGCTTTCTTTCTCTCTTGAAATGAAATGAAATGAAATGAAATAAATAAATTTAAACAAAGTTCATTTCTGTTAATTTTATTATTCACCCCAAAGAGTGGGAACCATATCAGCTTTTGAATCTGCCTTTGGTCAAATAAAACCTTTAGGTCTTTACTTTGTTGAAACAATGGAGGAATTTTAATTCAATGTCCAGTTATATTTTTAAAAATAAGAAAAGTTAAATGCACAAAGAACAAATCAAACAGCTTTTCAAGTACCCAAGATGATTGGGGGCACTAAGGTTGCCAGAAATCAACTGAAACACAAGAAAAGCGTGATTCTAGAATTGGGTGAAATTTTAAAGTTTATTAACGCAGTCCACTCGCCATAGTCAGAGAGGAACGAGAGGCGTTTCAGACACATTGTCTCAGCAGGCCCAAATCACACGTTTAATAAAGGCAGAACCCAGACGTGGTCCTGGGTCCCCCAAATTTCTGCCTGGTGGCCTTTCATTTTCTAGGGGGAGTATTTTCGGAGAGCCCTGCGGAAGGCCGTCACTGCCACTATTCCATTTCCCTGTCTGGGGAAGCTAAGCGTTCAGTAAATCTCTGTTACCTTGAAACAAGGCTTAACCTGGGCTGCCTTCCAGCTCTTCTGTGTTCTGGGCGTGTGGATACGAATCAATGAGCTGTTTAGCAAATAGACTCTTAAAGAAGAGGTGAGGGGGTGCGCCTGGGTGGCTCGGTTGGTCAAGTGTCCAACTTCAGCGTGGGTCATGATCTCACAGGTCATGAGTTCAAGCCCTGCGTCAGTTCCTGTGCTGACAGCTCAGAGCCTGGAGCCTGCTTCGGATTCTGTGTTTCCTTCTCTCTCTCTCTCTCTCCCCCTCCTCTCTCTGTCTCTCTCGAAAATAAACAAACATTAAAGAGAAAGAAGAGGTGGGGATTGATTCATGCCCTAATTCCTTTCCAACCTTTGGAAATTAATATTTTATAGTGAAAATCAAAAAGTAATAAAATGTGTAACGGGCAAAAGTTGGAAACTTTGGAATGCCTTTTAGGAGCTAGCATAATACACAGAACTCTTTTCCTCTTAAAAATTAACTGTCTCAGGGGTGCCTAGGTGACTTAATTGGTTAAGCATCCAACTTCGGCCTAGGTTACGATCTCACAGTTCATGAGTTTGAGCCCTACATCAGGCTCTGTGCTGACAGCTCGGATCCTGGAGCCTGCTTCGGATTCTGTGTCTCCTTCCCTGTCTCTCTCTGCCCCTCCCCTGCTCAGGTTCTGTCTCTCTCTGTCTCTCAAAAATAAAAAGGAATTAACTGTCTCAGATATTTGCAGTTTTCTTACAAACTTCTATATTTTAGGACAACACCATTCTCAATACAGCATAAACTCAGGTATATGCATGTACAGTTTGCTTTAAAGGAAGAACTAAGTCTAGTTTGTTCTCCCCTGTTTTAACTCTCAAGCGTAATTCTGAAACTCAAAAATCTGGATGTAACACAACCACAAAAAAAAAAAAAAAAAAAAAAAAAGTCTCCCAAGCACATCTTACTGTTTAGGAAGAGCATGCCATTTAAGCAGACTCTCAGGGGTGAATGAACACCACACCTGGGAATGCAGAGCCCATGCTCCATCAGTATACCTCCTCATTTCTGGGAAGTAGATAAGGATTTTCGTAGAGACACAGCCTCCAATTTCCAAATGTCCGCTACAGCACACAAGCATCTACTGCCTAATCAGCCATGTCCAGTTCAATCATGTATTGCCGAGAGGATTAAATCTAAAGGAACTTGACATCTGTCTCTGGTTTTAGCTGTATTCCCTTCCATAGCTCATAGTTGCCAGATATCATGTTGGTCAAATCTTCCTGCTGCCATGCTGAAGGCAGAGTTTCATTAGTGTACAGGAAGCTACAGAACTGACAAAGACCAAAGCAAAATTCCCAAAGAGTGGGGCAGGGTATATATGGCTCGTTCCTCGCTCTTCATTCTAGTTCTCCTAATAGAAATTCAAATTACAGCAAATTCCAGGAATAAGGCTCTATTAGAAAAAATACTCTGTTCACTGAAAATATTTAAGATGTAACTAAAGTAAAATGTGTTCCGTCATGGTACATGATGTACTTAAATTGCAAATGGATCGTGTTCTGAAAATTAATTTGTAAGGTGGATTGGCCAATACCCATTTGGGGGCAGCCATATTTCTCATAGGTTTTACCTGTAATTCAGGGAAAATTTTTCCAGCGTGTCTTATGAGTGCTTAGGCTCTCATCCCTCCTTAAAGAAGCCTACTTATGTTAGAATTCTAGTGCCTAGAATTCTAGAATTTTCTAGAGAAAGTTCTTCCTCTCTTACAAGGTGTAATTGCTGCTTCGGTCATGGCAGGTAATTCTATTTCTTGAGTGCATCTTACCTGACCCTCTTGCAGACTCTAGATGTGGAAATCCACAACACTTGATCTCAGGCTGCCTTCTCTTTTCTCTTTACACCACCTGCCTGTTCAGCCTTGTCCACATCCACGCTTTGAGCACCATCTGCGTTCCAACAGCTTCTCTCCTTCTGAACGTCTTCACAGATCCATCCACGGTATCTCCATTGTATTTCTCAAAGCCACCCCAGACTCAGCATGTCCAAAATACATGTCTTCCCTCCAAAATCCACATTTTGCCCATGTCCCCTCCCCCCTCCAGGTCAAAGAATGGTTTCACCGTCTGTCCAGATGTGTAGGTCAGAAATCTCAGGGTCATTTTGGGGGTCAGCTTCCCTCATGCCTCATGTCCCTGCTACTCCTGTCGATTTTACCTCCTAATCTGCCCGTTTGTCTCCAGTACTCTTCGAAAATTGTGCTCTTCCTTGCCACAGGGGTTTTGCTTGTGCTGTCTGTTGGGGCAAAAAAAAAAGTCTCTCACCTGAGTTTTTATTTTTTTTAAAAAAAGGAAGTCATCTGCTGGAGTCACTAATTTATTGATTCATTCAGGCCTGGAGGCAGAAGAGTAGACGGCAGAGTTTGGAAACTCTTGTGTTAAATGTCAGGTAGAAAACAACTTCTTGTGACAACTAGGATTCATGGTTATATTACAATAGAGTCCACATGTCTCAAAGACAACTTCTTTAAAAAAAAGAATCCAGCAGGGCGCCTGGGCGGCCCAGTCAGTTAAGCATCCGACTTTGGTTCAGGTCATGATCTTGTGGTTTGCGAGTTGGAGCCCCGCGTCGGGCTCTGTGCTGACAGCTTGGAGCCTGGAGCCTGTTTCAGATTCTGTGTCTCTCTGTCTCTCTCCGCCCCTCCCCCACTAGCACTCTTTCTCTCTCTCAAAAAAAAAATATTAAAAAACTATATACTGTAGGTTAGCCAACTTGACAATGAATTATATTTAAAAAAATAAAAATTAAAAAAATAATCTAGCAGGACAATTTTGTAGGTCATACAAAAAAAGGTTATTACAAGACAGAATTGATGACACAGGCATCACTGCTGACACCGCATCACAGAGGTCACTCCATACTCACCTGGGTCTGTAACCTCTAAACCTTACAAGAGTATTTCACCAGTGGCCTGTTAGGAAGTTTCCAGATCTAATTCCATGAGCCACATCTGATTAATACAATGTAGAAAATCATAGACTTTCAAGTTAAAGGAGGTTATAATTTTCCGGCTCATCATTTTCCTTCCGCTCTTGCCCCTGCCCCTGCCTAGAAGTCTCCTGCTCATGCATCAGAGCTCAGTTCTAGTGTCAGTCCTCCAGAGAGCCTTTCCCGACTCCTCGCCCTACATCAGGCCACTTGTAGAACATTCCAGAGAATCACATTTTTTTTTAATCTCAGTTTGTAATTATACATTTATCAGTAGAGATGTTTTTTCATTAATGTCTTTTCCACTAAACGTTGGTAGCATTTGGTGTTTTTGTTGCTCACCGTGGTCATAGCCCCGGAGCCTGGGAGGGCACATTGAAAGTGTTAACTAGGTATTTGTTGATGCTGTTGAACAGATGAACTAAAAACACTGCAGCGGCTATAATGCGTCTTTGAGACGCTGCCTTCAGAATCCTACTTGGTTTCTGGTACACAGCCCCACTCTTCCGCTCCTTCCCCTCCCCCACCCCCCATCTCGGTGGGCTTCCTTCATCTGCAGGCTGTTGTAAGGTTTAAGCAGCTAGTGGTTTTCTGGTGGTCTCGATCAAGTGTTCACTCAGAGCTGGGGCTGGAACAGAAGAAAGCCAGGGTGAGGAGAGCCCTGGAAAGGGGAATAGGATAGAGACAGTGTTGGGCAAGAGTGGGGCTAAAATCCTTAGCTGTGGAGGCTGCAGAGTTTCAGAGAGAACCTAGAAGGGTGACTTTCCTTCTTTCCAGAGGCTCTAGTGTTTGAGCCTCCTGTTACTCCCATCACCTGTGGTCCTCACCGGGACTCCCCTCCTGTAGAATGGAAGAAAATTCAGTCTTGCGGGACTTTAAGATACAAAGCAGATGAACATAAGGGAAGGGAAGCAATAATAATATAAAAACAGGGAGAGGGACAAAAACATAAGAGGCTCTTAAATATGGAGAACCAACAGAGGGTTACGAGAGGGCTTTTGGGGGGGGATGATGAGCTAAATGCGTAAGGGGCATTAAGGAATCTACTCTTGAAGTCATTGTTGCACTATCTGCTAACTAACTTGGATGTAATTTTTTAAAATAATAATGATAAAAAAAAGAAAATTCAATCTTGCAGCACCCCTCTTTTTCACACGTGGTCAGCAGACATACCCGTGGCCTCCTTCCCCTTCACCCAGATTCGGGATGTTGTGGTGAGAACAGCCAGGGTACTCGGGAATGTTGGGGACTGAGTGACTGGTGGGGACTGCAATACGGCGGATGCTACCGAAGTAGAAAAAGGTGATGGGAAAGGTGAGAGAACCAGAGAGGACAGGGCAGTTACCGTCTTTCTCCCTCTCTATGCCATCGGTCCCCTCAGACCTAAGCGAACAGGTGCTGGTAGTTTGCAGAAGTGGTCATTCAATCCAGTACCAATCAATACGGGGGCCGGGGAATGTGGCCTAAATCCCACTCCAAAGCCTCTTGAGTTTTACTACATGGTGCCTGTTCTTTTTTGTGGCATAAATTATAATCCTTAAAGCGATGACCCATCGTGGTACCATTCTGCATAGTGTGTTTACTTCCTAAAAACATTTCCATGGCCCTTTCTCTCCTTCTCAAAAGTCAGTCCTTTCCTAATTGTTTATTTCTACTTCCCATACCCGGACAAACAGGTAATAAGTAATTTTGTGACTGCTCAAGAAATAGCTCACCCCAGAGCAGAAGGAGAATCTGGCTCTCCTGAGTTAATGACAGCCAGTTTAGAGTGGTACTGGTAAACTTGCCCTTGGTTCATTCTTTCAACAAATATCTTGTAAGCACCTAGTACGTCAGTGCCGTAGGCACTCAGTGTACCGGCGGTGAAGACCAGAGGTATTGTTCTTTCCCTTTTGGAATTTAAAGAGCACTCCATGAAGAGCTTAAAATTCACAATTAGAAGGAGCCTTCGAAATGATTAAAGCTGACTTCTTTATTGAGAAAATGGCGGCTTGGGGAAGGAAGGTGAGTTACCCAGGGTTGACAGAGCAAGGAGCCGGTCTCTGGCCTCCCTTGCTTCTGCCACTCTTCACCTCCGCACTACATCTGGCTTGGTCACAAGCTGCTAGGTGCCCTGTTCAAATCGGAGTTCCGTCACTTGGCGCATGCAGCGGTCCTGCTTAAAGATTTAGCAGTTTGTCAGCAGGATTAGGCTAAACGGGTGTTATTTTCAGTGGAAGCCCAGAGAGGAGGCGCATTCTCTGAACTGAGAAACATATCGAGTAACTCACAGGGGAAGCATTTCCATAAGACAGAAATAGTGGGTGTTTATATAACCACAGCATTTTGACCCAGGCTCTTAATCATTCAGCGTGGCATGGTTTAGGACAGTGAGGAAAGGAAGGAGGTGGGGGAGGGAGTTAGATTAAAGGCTGACATCATAGATCTGTTATTAGAATGAGAGACTGTTGATAGAACTACAGAGGAGTCAGATAACTTGTCCTGGTGTGCGCTTAACCGAGTGCAGTAAGGACCGTGTTGTGCGTGTGAGTCTGACAACTCAGAAGTTCAAAGGACACCGTGGTAAAAAGATTTTCTGAGACTTAAAACTGTAACTCTTCCAGTAATGCTGCTTTGTGCTCGCTTCGGCAGCACATATACCAGTGCCGCCTTGACCGTGTAGTAATCTGTAACAAAAGTATTTGGTTTCTTGGGGCGCCTGGGTGGTTCAGTTGGTTGAGTGTCTGACTCTTGATTTTGGCTCAGGTCATGATCTTACTGTTTGTAATATCAGCTCACATGGGGCTCTGCACTGACAGCGTGGAGCCTGCTTGGGATTCTCCCTCTCTCTTCTCTCTCTCTCTCTCTCTCTGCACCCCCCCCCCCACCGTTTGTGCACACACTCTCTCTCAAAATAAATTTGAAAAAAAAGTATTTGCTTTCTCTAAGCAGAACCTGAGGTATCATATTTCCTTCAAACTAAAGTGGGAACTCAAACCACAAAATGATTTGAAGTGACGTGTGGATCAATATTACAGATAGAGATAAATACATACATAGATATATATACATACATAGTAATCACATCAAATCCATTGTTTCACAAATGTTACTCATTAGTATGAAAGTAAAAGATAATTTAAAGAAAAAGTATGTATTTTTGTAGACTGCTTAAAATTCTTTTGGAAAAAAGCATGTATAAATTATTTGGTAGATCCAAATAGATTTCAACTTATTGGCATTATCTGTAGAACTTTTAACTGTGCCTTTAAAACATCCTGATTCTCCAAACAGTCTTTTCCAATAAGAAAAGAATACCCTTTAATTTCTATAACTCTCTGTTTCCTCCGTTAAGTGTCTTTATTCTTTTGTTTACATTTAACACAAATACCTCTTCAATTACTTTGCATATTGTTTTATACCAGAGGTAAGAACATATATTCTATAAAAAACAGAAAAAGAAGTAACAAAAAGTTATAAAAAGAAAACTAAAAAACCAAGACATTAATTTTGGTTTCATTTGTAATCTGCCTAGGAGATTACATAAATGTATTCCTCTCATTATCTTTACAATTAAGAATAGAAAACACTGGGGCACCTGGGTGGCTCAGTCGGTTAGGCGTCCAACTTCAGCTCAGGTCATGATCTCATGGTTCTTGGGTTCAAGCCCCACATCAGGCTCTGTGCTGACAGCTCAGAGCCTGCCTGGAGCCTGCTTTGGATTCTGTGTCTCCCTCTCTCTCTGCCCCTCCCCCGCTTGCACTCTGTCTCTCTCTCTCTCTTAAAAATAAACATTTAAAATTCACAAAACAAAGAATAGAAAACACAGATCTCTGTTGAATAATCACTGAGAAAAGACAGGAGAGGAAGGAGTAGAATAGACAGATGAAGGGGGGACTATTACAAGGATAAAGAAGAATTGGGAAAATTGTGGAACACTGAAGATGATCCACAAGGGAAGTATAAATAAAACAGTATCTAGAGAAAACAGAGAAAGATACTGGGAGAGAGAGGCCATGATGGAATGACACAGAGTTCATCTGGAGGGGTTTTCAAGAAACTTTTAAAGGTAGATTGCATTTTACAACTATAAACACAGTGGGAATATAAGCTCTTGAAAGTTTTTGATAAACCTGACCACCTATAGATACAGGGGTATGGATATGGCCTATATCTTAATGGGTCGTCTGTGGATCTCAAACATTTTTCCAAAATAAGTATTCAGTTGTAAGTAAAGTCAGGCTAATTTATGTATTTTTTTTTTTCTTGTGAAGCAGTTTTCAAAAGGCCACAGATAAATTAGTCCTGAATGAGTCACTCTGGTAGTTATTATGACAGAACACTTGCAAAACTCAGCTGAAAAGGTTCTGTGTTATTATACTTATTTGGTGCCCTTTGTAATTCTAGCAAGTTGAGAGAACTTTTGAATAAGGATGTCTTTCTCAAGGGGTTAACATCCATGAAGCATCCCAGACAAAACCCATGTTGAAATACATGAAATACAACTCATGTGGGTATGCAGAGCCAAATTTTTAACAAATCCCATTACCTCTGTCTGAAGCTAAATGGCTGGCAAGAATAAGGTCAAAATTTTTAAGTCAGTATAGGCTATTGCATTTATCTGGAAGTTGATATGCTTTTTAGAGACATTATTCCATGCCCAAACCAACGAGGATATTTGTTCTGAGGTGTAACTTAACCTTACATTGAAAAAAAATGCTACATCTAGGCTTTCCAATATTGCTCTTTCACTGTGATGTGATGTTGAGTGTCAACCACAGGAGTATCCTGGCTCTTTCTCTTTCAGGTATTGGGTCAGCCAGCAGGCAATCACTTCCCTCTGTGGTGCGAACAATACCTGAGCAATGTGTATTTTAATTGTTGCCTTAACACTACCCCTCTCACTTGGATAACAATAGGAATTGTCAGAGTTCTGTCTGTTGTGAGATGAAATACCTCTTCACTGCCCTCGTTTTTAGAGTGTCAAGGTTTCTGAAAGATGGATTTCTGGAGTAGCAGACTCTCAGAGTAGAACACGTTCTGCCTTCCCTACCTTGAGAATCCAAGCCACACGGAGAACATGGGGAAGATTCTATGTCTGCGGCAGTACCAGCCAGCTCTGGGAGGCTCCGAGATCCAAAGTAGATCTGCTCTGATTGGGAACTCCTAGGTTACAGGCTGCTGTTTATCTTTCACGAATATGAAACGGCACTATTTTTGGAAGCGAACTTGACTCTTGGCAGTGGCATATTTTGCTGTCCGTGTGTCATAGATCTTAGAACCCACCAGCTGGAAGTAACTAAGAGATTCTTGAGACCAACGCTGCAGAGGCCGGGTAGTTGAGGGTCACAGTCTGGGGGCAGCCCGGGCCCCAGGACCCTGAGCTAGTCGCCCAGGATATTTGAGTTTTAACGACTGGTGTGTCAGCAGTGCTCCTCAGCAGGCCAGGCAGGGCTGCCACCACCTGAGCTCAGCTTACCTCTGGCTGCAGGATTGTAAGCACAGGCTTTGAGGCCAGAGCACCATGCTGGATCCCCGATGGCACCTGTCTCAGCCAGCTCGGGTTCCCATAGCAAAGCACCACAGACTGGGAGGCTTAGACAACAGCAATGTATTTTCTCACAGTTCTGGAGGCTGGGAGTCCAAGATCAAGGTGCCATTAGAGTTGGTTTCTGGTGAGACGTCTCTCCTCAGCTTCCTTCCCTTGGTATCTTCACATGATGGAGAGCGAGTGAGCTCTGCGGTCTGTCCCTCTATAAGGACAGCAGCCCTATAGATGTAGGCTCCTACTGTTACAACCTCATTCAACCCTCATTATCTTCTTAAAGGCTCTGTCTCCAAACACAGTCACATTGGGGGTGAGGGCTTTCATATATGAATTTGGGGGTAGGCACCGTTCAGTCTAGAGCAGTCTGTATGTCCAGTCTTATTTAGTCTATAATCACTAAATAAGGTCCACAGGGAACGGGACTAGACCTTGTGTGGGACAACTGTATTTTGCATTGTTATCTACCTAGAAGCAATTTTAATTAGAGGCTTTTCAGGAAACACTGTGTATCAGGGCTTCCTAAATTGAAGTCATAATATGCAAAGTCTTCTGGAGTCTCTGAAAACACTGAGCCAACAGGTTGTACTTCTAAAGTAATTTTTTTAAGTTTATTTATTTATTTTTGAGAGAGAGAGAGAAAGAGAGAAGAGAATGAGTGGGGGAGAGGAAAAGAGAGAGAGAATCTCAAGCAGGCTCCTCACTCTCGGCACAGAGCCCAACTCGGAGCTCAAACTCACGAACCGCGAGATCATGACCTGAGCCAAAATCAAGAGTCAGACGCCTAACCGACTGAGCCACCCAGGTGCCCCTAAAGTAATTTTTGAATAAGTAACACATTAGTATAATATGGAATTCAAAAGGGAATGGTATGCCTCCCTCTAACTCCTCTATGCTAATCTGTTACTAGTGACTGCCTTCATATAGGCCGTCTGTGCACTGAGACACACACTGGACGTGGTCTTTCTTTTTCCACAAATGGTAGCCAATTGCACACACAGGTCTTAGACTTTACTTTTTTCACTTAACAGTAAGTCTGGACAATTATTCAAAATCATGCTGATGGAGCTATTATATACTTCATGTTTTATAGAATTTGTGAAACATTTCAGTGTGGCTACACCACGATTTCCTAACCAGTCTCCTATTGATGGCCTTTTAGATGATATTTTTAGGTTTTAAATTCAGTTTCCATCAGGGACATAAACTGGGCTCAGTGAATATCTTTATAAATAGTTTTCACATATGTATGCACATATACACCTAGAGGATAAGTTCCTAAAATTGAAAGTGCTTTATTAAAAGGTGTGTATATTTTACGTTTTGGTGGAAATTGCCATATTGTTTCCCATCATGGTCTGTACGAGAGGGTCTTACGGGTGGGTCTGAAATGACGAGTTTCCTTGCTTCCAGGAAGCAGATTTCACACGATCTCTGTATTGGCTCACAAATCTCTTACATTCTGGAATGTTCTCCCAGTTTCCTTCTGCTTCCCTATCTCCAATTCTCTTTGAAGTTTTTTGGTTTTTTTTTCCTGACAAGTGCTTTTCTCACTTTTATTCTGGATCTGTACTGCGGTGACCCTTTGTGTAAGTACATGGAACCAGGAACTCTCACTGACTACAGGACTCTCTAACACTGTGCTAAAGACAGGTTTTTCTCCTTAGACATTTCTTATATGTACCACCTTTCCCTAACTAGATTCTATAATGAGAAACCAAAATTTACCTCACTCTGTAATAGTGCCATATAATTTTTATAACATTTAACAGGATAAAAACTTTTACTTTATTCTTTATTAACCTTTTGAAGTAGCCAAAGTAGTAATAATAATACTAATTTTCAAGTTTAGTAAACTATTAAAATCGATAATTATAATGCTATATATTATATAAAAGTATTATTTCATCATAGAGGTGAAGAAACTGAGTCACACTGGACTTAAATGGCCAAGTCACAGAGCTATGAAATGATACAGCAGTTTTTTTTTTTTAAGTTTATTTATTTTTGAGAGACATAGAGACAGTGCGTGAGCAGTGGAAGGGCAGAGAGAGAGGGAGACACAGAATCGGAAGCAGGCTCCCGGCTCTGAGCCATCAGCACAGAGTCCGACGCGGGGCTCGAGTTCACAGACCAAGAGATCATGACCTGAGCTGAAGCCAGACGCTCAACCTACTGAGCCACCCAGTCGCCCCAGCAGTTTTAAGCCAGTTTTAACCGTTCCAGATCAGGCCAACTTTCCAGTCTCATGCTATCTCTTAACAGGTAGTGTGAGCACTCGGGAAAGAGCTGTAGGTTGATTGAACATAAACTTCCATCTAGACGATGCAGGTGAAAACCAGATGGGTGACAGCCATGGGTGAAAAATATACCCTGCTCTACCCCAGTGAGCCTGGCAAGTGAATCTTATTGTCTTTCAGTGTTGCCCATCTTCAGGGAATACAGTAAAACTTTTCATTTTTTTCATAGCCTGGGTTTCCTCACAAGGGCCATAGTTTTGGTCTCGTTGCTTTTGAAATGCAGTTTTTGTCGTGTGGTCAGTCCCCACAATACGGTTACTCACTTGTTCAATATTAGCCTCTGGCTTTGGTTTGGTTAGGGCTGGTCGACTAGACGTGTGCGTGCGTGCGTGCGTGCGTGCACACGCATGTGCGTCTGCATGTTAGAACAGCAGCTCCGCCGCCAGGACCGATATTTATTATAAATAAACTGATGAGTTTTATTCTTGCCTCCGGCTTGCACCCGTGATCTGATACGCACACAGTCCACTGCGTCCTAGAGTCACCCCTCCGATTAGATCATTTGGATTTTGGCCTTCGGGACAACCCGGCAACCCCTACTGTAGGGAGATGTTAATCTGGCTGCCTCTTAACACTGTTTAAAATCTCCCATTTTGGCCGTTTTGGAGCAGGCGTGACCTTGGATTTCCATTCTAAACATGGCTAATCTCCTGGCTCTTGTCTTTATCCTTTCCACCAGCAGTTCTCTTGGAGGTGCTAGAAGCACGCGTGTCTCCCTGTGGCTTGTGGAGGCCCTAGAGGTGGCAGAGGGGGAGGGGGTAATTATTTCAGAAGCTCCTGCATTCTCAGATGCTGGTGGCAGCTATTTTGGGCCCTAGGAGGCAAATTATCACTGTTATGCCAACAACACCCACACATGCAACTTTTTTTTCATACCAAAATGGACCAGGCCTGTCATCCTTCCTGGCTGCTGTTTTACAATGAGTGCATGGCCCTGCCTTACTTAGAATTCTCACCCCAAGATCCTGCTCACTGCTGAATGCCTGCCAGTGTGCTGGGGGATTTGGGGTGGGGGGGGGTGTGGTGGATGTTAAAAGCTTAAGGAGCAGGGAGGAGAGGAGAGACAGGGAATAACTATCCTTCTCAACTTTGAGAAATAATGCCTTTAACGTTTATTGAAATCAGCGCCTGGCTGAAGTCAGTCTATTTAAGCAGGATGAAGACCTTAGGGAAACTGTAAATGATATTCTCCAAGCCACATAAACACCTGAGGAGATCGGAGCCGTCACTATGATCAGGGAAGATCTGCCTCCCATCACATGCCTCTGGGAAGCCTACTCCGGAAGCACACCGTATTGCCAAGCTCACTGTGATAGGCAGAATAGCGCCCTCGCCCCAAAGATGTCCACCTTCTAATCTCCAGAATCTGGGCGTATGCCAGCTGGTGTGGCAAAAGGGACTTGCAGATGTGACTAATTTAAGGATCTTGGGATAGGGAGACACGACGATCAGAGAGAGAGGAGGAGGTTTGACAAAAACTAAGCAGAGGCTGGAGCGTTGTGGCCAGAAGCCAAGGAATGTGAGCCGCCTTGGAGCTGGAAAAACCAAAGAAACAGATTGTCCCCTAGAGCCTCCAGAAGGAGAACAGCCCTGCTGACACCTGTGACATTAGCCCAGTGACACACCTTTCAGATTTCCCATCGTTCACACTTCGAGATGATAAATTAGCATTGTTTTCAGCCACTGTGTTTGTGGTCATTTGTCACAGCAGTAGGAAACTAATACACCCAACGAACCTGATGTTGGCATCAGGGAAGATATATGGCTTCTGGGAGCATCCTCTCTACTTGGATCCTGAGGAGGAAGACTGATGTCACTTGCTGCTCTGCTCCTAGGGCATTCCTTGACTTCCATTCAGCAGAAAGCTGTCCCCCTAATCCCGGCTCTTTTCCCCATCAAGAAGCAGCCTCCCTCTTCATGTAGGACTGACCCCAACATTCGTAGTTGTCCCTGGGGTAGGAAAGGAGGATTGCTCCTTAACTCCCCCAGCTCACCCTTTGAAATAGGTCTTTCTGTGGGTCTTTTCCTCCTACCAGGGTCAGACGGTCTTGTTCACAGCAAGGAAAGCTTTACTCATAGAGTCAAAGGTGGAGCACACTGCGGCTCTTCCTTAGGCTGCGTTAGGTACAGCCCAAGCTCCGCCCCTGCACCAGCAACAGGTGCAAGGCCCAGGCCCCGCTGACCGTGCAGCCGCCTGCTTCGCTCCGCCAAGGCCACCCAGAGGCACAGCTCTGCTGCTCAGCCTTCTGCTTCATCTTCCTGTTTCTTCCCCTGATGCCTGGTTACCTCTTTACCTTATTATCCCAAGCAGGTTGTCTGAAAACCCGTGTGTACTCACATGGAAGTTCCGAAGGCTGAGAATAAGGTACATTAAAAACATACCTAAGGATACTGAAATTTTAAATAAGGGCAACTCAAATTGGAATAATTACTGTGTTTTCTTTTGAGACAAGGAATTTGAGAACTTGGAGAGTTTTCCATATTATCAATAAAATCCCTTCCTCCTCAGAACAAACCATATTTTGCATTATTTTAAGGATTTTAGCTCTTCAGTGGGACCTCATTAAGATTTAGACTATCTGAAGGTAAGAGTGTTTAAAGGATTTCTGTCCCTCCACTTTTGGTATAATTATTCTATCATTACACTGGGGAAAAAAAATCAACCATGCTTTTCGGAGCTCTCTAAATTTATCCTTTAGCTAATATTCTTTCCATATAAAATATTTTTCTTAGAGTTCAGTTAGAATAAATTTACTTGCTTCAGATTTGGAAAGATGCCTTATCGGTTGCTCAGCAACCCAAACGCGTAACTGTACTTTGCCTTCGTTAGAATCTTATTTAAGGTTGAAATCCTGACGTTCAGAGGAGTGTGTTTCTTGTGAGGAAATGAAGGTTTACAGCTGTAATCTGTTAGAATGGTTCTAAGGCTCCAGAAACTAATATTTGCAAATGATTTTTCCAAATGAAAGTTGTTAATGTGGTGGAAAAAACTATCATTTTCTTTCACTTCAGTTGTTTACAAAAAAAGAAAACAAGTAGTAGTTTCTAGAATAAGCAAAGGGAAACAATTACCACCATATAACGAACACTCTGCGCTGGCTGTGAAGGCAGCATATGGAAAGCGGGCGATAGGTGTCAGAAGAGGCCTTTAGCTCCTTGGTGTTTAGAATGCCGTCCGTGGGCATGTGCAAGCCAATGAATACAAATGATAAAATTACTATGCATTAGCAGGGCTGTCTAGAGTGGCCTCACTATAATTTAGAAAATTCGAACAGATGCTAAAAACCAGGTCCAAAACAAAAGAGGAGCAATTCTATTTCATTTTTTCATTAGTTCATGTAACTGGCTACTTTCTCTTTACACAAATAAGTAAGTGTCTTCAGTCCCATGTCCAAGGGCTTTGGCCAGGCTGTCCCTAAGCCAGGAGTGAAAATACTCTTAATTCACTGTTCAGCAACCTGTGACTACCTGGGTCTTTCTAGACCCAGGCTAACCGTTAGCATTAACCTCTAATTTGCTCCAAGTACTTTCCAAAGCCAGGTGGTAAATAACGAATAAGCCCTCAAGATTTGTGTTTCGTGGGATTAAAGAAAAGAGAAAAGAAAAGGAAAGGTAGAAAGATTGTGATTTGGTGCTTCAGTTTACACACTTCGTTGTTGTAGTATTACAGGATATATGCCAGAGTTAGAGTTCTCGATACAAATATTTAAATGATTTTGCTTCTTTGAGGAAGCATAGCTTGTGCAAAACAACACGTCCACCTGTGTAAGACCATAATTCACCTGTTAGCAGCTAGTTACTGGTATCTTTCTAAATGTTTTTAGAGGCCAACTTACAAGCTTCCACCGATCCCCTTTTTTGTCTTGGGTAAGTCTCTAGGTCTGTTTTCTCTTTTGCAAAACATGGAGTTTAGACGCGACAGGTGGTGTCTAGGTGGCCCCCAGAAGCAGAACTTTGTGGTCCTGCAAGAACTTGTCACAGCTCTGTCCACATCTGGAATCTCCTCAGCGGTCCGCTGAACACCGGTGCTTTCTCTGGATGAGCAGATCAGGTCAGGGGGGGCCAGGATCCTTCATCACCACCACCATAAGAATGAAACCCTGGCTTTACATTCCACCTGGGTCCACATTACCTTGTCATGAGAAAAAAAAAAAAAGTCTCTTGATTCTGTTTTCTCACAGTGATGATGAGCTAAGTAGTGAGGAGTTAAATAAAAAGTAACCTTGGAGATCTTGCTGACTGACACCCGCAAACTGTGTGCTCCAGGTTTGGGCAGCAATGAGGCTCACCACCCTGTGGCTTCTCATAGCGTTTGCCAGAGGGGCAACCAAAATGCTTCACGTCAGTATTTTAAGCCTTTATAGTGTTGGTGTAGTGTCTTGCTGTTGTGTAATGTATCTCTGCAAATACAAATAAAAGAGCTTTAAAGCTGACTTGGGAAGCAAACTTTTCCCATCCCTAGATTGCCTTGTAAGACGAACCCCAAGAAGACAACTGTGTATCACACTTCCAGGCAAATAGTCCTGTTGGAGCTGGAGAACGCTGGGTTCCAGGAGAGAAGGGTCCCAGTTGAAAAAACAAACAGAACTAGTATATTTGAAGAACGCAGAAAATGTTATTGTAAGCAAATGCAGAGATAGCAGCATCTGGGGAGAAAGGAACAATGGAAATAGGGAAAACCAGGCAAATGAAAGAAAGCTGTAATGACACACTTCTGGAAAAAGGAAGAAAAGGCGCATAACTGTGCTGTACGACCTGGCTGTATGATGAGCAGTGTTGCATTGACTATTACTGATATGTCCAGTGGGAGATTAGATAAGGATGTAGGTGGGGTGCCGTCTTCATGGCAAGATGTCAGCAGAAAACATCCAAAATTGATAATCCAAGAAACACTAGTATAAACATATTTAGAGACATGGAAGGAAATGTGAGAGGAAGTATCAAGAAGAGTTGATACATCTGAGAGTCACTCGTTTTTAACATATGAGCTTTACAACGATGGAAAATTTTTCACTAAGAGGAACATAAATTATATTTGAGAATTAGCAGCATTTTTTTCTTTGAGAAGGAACTTAAAATCGTTTCTGACCTGAAAGAAGTCACCTAAGCTGGCTAGACCGCATTTCCCTTCTCTGTAAAATAAAGAACGTGATGTCAGAATAGACTCTGAGACCCCTTCGAAGACCTAATTGCCGAATGCTGGTATTCCATTCTCACCTAGAAAGCTGACTTTGACAGAGCATTTGCTCCATTGTTCAGGCAGAGCCAGCTTTGTAGGCTCTTAACAAGGGTAACATGGTTTCTTAACTCCCTTTCTGTAATTTAAGATCGGTAATCTATTCCTATAAGAGAGCAGCTACTTTCCATGAGAAAGTTTTATATGCTTTTACTTTATATTTTGCTTTTAGGGGTGCCTGGGTGGCTCAGTCGGTTGAGCGTCTGACTTTGGCTCAGGTCATGATCTCGCAGTTTGGGAGTTCAAGCCCCATGTTGGGCTCTGTGCTGGCGGCTCAGAGCCTGGAGCCTGCTTCCGATTCTGTGTCTCCCTCTCTCTCTGCCCTTCCCCCGCTCATGCTCTGTCTCTATGTCTCTCAAAAATAAATAAACGTTAAAAAAAATTAAAAAAAAAGATATTTTGCTTTTAATTTTGGTTTCAATATTATGACCGAACTTGGGACATTTCTTTTAAAATGTCAACTCCTTAAGAACAGAGAGAAGTGTTTTCTTGTCTTAATCTTTTAATACAGCAATGATTTTACCATAAGTCTAGCAAATAAAAGTTGTGCATAAGGTGACTGAACAGTGCTGTCCAATAGAAATATAACATGACCTGCATTTGTAATTCAGTTTTCTAGTCGTCCTATTTTTTTAAAAAGGAAACAAGTTAAATTTAGTATATTTTATGCAACCTACTATATCCAAGATGTTACCATTCAACATTTAATCTATATAAAAAGCTCGTTATTAATATCAAATATTAATTGCTGATGACACTTTTTCATGCTATTTTTCAAATTTAAGTGCATACCTTACACTTCAGAATATTTAAATATGGATACTAAATATTTATCAGACATATTTGAACTGCATTTAAATTTTGTAAAATTTATGTTTTAAAAAAGTAGATTCTCATACCCAAGTTGTTTCAAAGATGTTTAAAAATTTTCCAACAAATAAACTGAGTAGTGGTTTTAGTTAAAATTTAAATTAACTAAAATTGAAAATTCCATCCCTCAGTCACGCTAGCTACATTTCAAATACTCAATAGCACCGTGGCCTGATGGCTGTCATATTAGTAAGCCTTCCAGAATGTTCGATAATTTCAGTGAATGCTTATAGAATGACTGATATATTCAGTAATTTCAGCGAATGCTCAGTGTCCAAACAATATCCTTCTCTCTTAAGGCCAGAGATGAAGAGAAGGATACTTGACTCTCCCTTCAGATTGGTGGTTTGAACAAGTAGTTTTCAGATGTGACTATAACTATCTTTAGGGCAGGTGGACATGAGAGGGTATGAAAGCTACTTCTGCTGAATGACCCTTTAGCTTAAAAATTAGTGGAGAGGAGTTCATGTTTTTGCTTTTGATGTTTTCTTTCCATATGTAAGCCTTCTAAAGAGTAATACTTATGAAGCAGTGTGTGACAAGCCAAGATAGCTAGTATTTAGGGCATCAGGGAACTATAAAAAAAAGAAGAAGAAGAAAAAAAGAGAAATAAATGTTGGCACAGTCTTAGTTTGGGTTTTCCCAGAAGGAGACCTAAAATAAGAATTCAAGTATAAGCCATTTATTTGAGAGGTGATTCCAGGAAATACCTGTTTGGAGATGGAGAAATGTGACCAGGAAGGAATGGAGCCAATAAAGATGTATTATTCAGCAAGTTACCACTGTGAGTCACCAAAGCTTCATCCCACTGGAGAGCTCTGGGAAACGTGTGGAAATGTGCCACAGAGTTCTACCAGCACAGGGAGGAGGGAGCCAAGGTACCTAGGCACAATTTCCTCGGTCATTAGTTCAAGACTGCTCTGTGGTGGCGGCAATTCCTCCTTTCTCTGCCCTACACACAGAGTGATATCCGGTAAGCAAGGGAAGCCATTCAGGCAAAGACATGCGGGTACTGGCAGTTGAAAGTCAGGACAATGTGCCCTAAAATGTGCTAGGGGATATGGGCGGGTAATGGTCGTCATCTGTGATAGATGCTCTTGGACTTGCAGGGTAGAATGTATTGAACAAAGGACAGGGAGGTATATTTCAGATCTGTGGAGCTCTTTCCAAATACATATTCAACGATCCCACTCTTCTCTCCTTCCTAGACCTGAGGATCCAGATAAATCATGTCCTTGTCCCTCTTGTCGTGAGATCTATTGATGGGGGCATAAAGGCTGAGGAGGCTTATAGATGTAATTTATTTACACGTTAAGCTGAAAGTATTTCATACAAATGTTTATCATAACTGGTCTGCCAAGGGATGTGCAGTGTTCTCCACTTCACCGGAGTTCGAGCTCTGAG
Organism: Paguma larvata; assembly: GCA_030068075.1. Classification (NCBI taxonomy): domain Eukaryota; kingdom Metazoa; phylum Chordata; class Mammalia; order Carnivora; family Viverridae; genus Paguma; species Paguma larvata. The sequence continues at coordinate 81,185,312 of CM057823.1, forward strand.
CCTTGAGATGCCCGTTTGTTATCCGCCAAGGTTTGTCATCAAGTTCTGTCCCACTTCTGCTATATTCTTTCAATATATTTATTAGTAGTTGGTCTTTCAACTGACCTTAGTGTTATTTGTTGAATTCATAGCCCATGCCATCTTACCAAAGGAAAAACTATGCGGGGATTCCCAGCTTCCTCTTAGAAACCAAAGTAATAAACTTTAATTGCTCTTTTTTTTTTTTTTTAAACTTTAATTGCCCTAAAGAAAGGGATTTTCCAATCTGGACTTTTAATAAAGGGAGTTCTCACTTTTAGTTTTCAAAGACTACTGAAGACAACTTTGGGGATTACTAGAAAGAAACCTTGAGACAAATCAAGTAATGAAACATTTAATGATTATGCAGTGAATTGGGACTTTCAGGTCACTTTTGCCAATTAAGCCAAAAATGTGAGAAGAAATGCTTCATGTATAATTTCCCTATTCTATCCAATGGCACATAATAATATACCATAAGTATCTAGAAGCTTCTTAGATCCATGAAATAGTGATCTTTTTTAAATTGTATAATTCTAAGTTCTTAGCCATGCATTGTTAAAAATAGTCTACTAGGGAGTAATTGATGTGATTTTTCCCAGTGTTTCAAAGCAAAACAAAGCATAAGTCCACTTGTTCTTTGATTATATGACCGTTTTAAAGCTAAAAATTACATCACTTTTATTTTTCACTACCTTTAACAGCAATATGATTTAGGCCATTAATTGCTTACTCAGTTATGTTCACTTTTTCTTTTGAAGATTAATTTCCTAATTATATACCTCAAAGAGTTTCCTTTTATTGACCATCGTGAGGTGAAAAGTTCACCCTTGCATGTTGCAGAAACAATGACTTGCTCAGCATGGACCTCATACCCCCCCCAGCTGTTTGGGGAGGTCCCTGTGATATTTAGGGAGTAGAAGTTGTTCAGAAGCTTATCCTTTCCTCCAAAACTAGGATGGAAGCCAGGTTTGATGTGCTCCTTCCCACCCCTGCCCTACCTCCTGTGGTCTAAATGCAAGTTTTATAGTGTTTGGAATGTTTTAAATGATTATTTGATAAATGAGGTTGATGATAATAATAACTTCTATTTATTAAGCACCCACTCTTTTTGGGTTCTTATATGCATTATTTCATTTAATCCTCACTCACCCCTTTGGACCAGGTAGGTTTGCTCTTAGAGTTTTGAAGATCATGAAACTAAAGTTTAAAAATTTTCTAAACCTCCCAAGGTCACCCACCTAGAAGTTATACTGAATGATTCTGCTATTTAATTTCATTTATTAGGTCATTAGGGAGGGAGAAATGCTGCAGAATTTTGGCTTCTCATAGGCTTCTATCCTGGGATCCCATCAGTTTGCTCTTTAATGAGACTTGCATGTATATTGGTTTTTATCCAAGCTAAAGTTAGAATTTAAGATATTTTATATGTAAGCAGAGGGTTTTTTAAGCAAGATTATTTGCTCTACTATGGCTAAAATTAACAACTCAGGCAACAACAGATGTTGGCGAGGATGTGGAGAAAGAGGAACCCTTTTGCACTGCTGGTGGGAATGCAAGCTGATGCAGCCACTCTGCAGGTTCCTTAAAAAATTAAAAAGAAAACTACCCAGTGACCCAGCAATTGCACTGCTAGGTATTTATCCAAAGATACAGAAGTGCTGTCTCAAAGGGGCACTTGCACCCCAGTGTTTATAGCAGCACTATTGACAATAGCCAAAGTATGGAAAGAGCCCAAATGTCCATCGACCAATGAATGGATAAAGAAGTTGTGGTATATATATACAATGGAATATTACTCAGTGATAAAAAAGAATGAAACCTTGCCATTTACAACTATGTGGATGGAACTAAAGTGTATTATGCTAAGCGAAATACGTCAATCAGAGAAAGACAAATGTATGACTTCTGAGTCCCATATGTGGGATTTAAGATACAAAACAGATAAACATAAGGGAAGGGAAGCAAAAATAATGTAAAAACAAAGAGGGAGACAAACCGTAAGAGACTCATAAATGCAGGAAACAAACCGAGGGTTGCTGGAAGGGGTGTTGGTTGGGGGGATAGGCTAAATGGGTGATGGGCATTAGGAGGGCACTTGTCGGGTTGAGCACTAGGTGTTATATGTAAGTGATGAAGCACTAAATTCTATTTCTGAAATCATTATTACACTATATGTTAAGTAACTTGGATGTAAATTTAAAAATACTAAAAATTGGGGGTTCCTGGGTGGCTCAGTCGATTGAGCACATGACTTTGGCTCTGATCATGATCTCATGGTGCGTGAGTTGAACCCGTGTCGGGCTCTTTGCTGACAACTCAGAGCCTCTAGCCTGCTTCGGATTCTGTGTTTCTCTTTCCCTCTCTCTCTCTGCCCCTTCCCCGCTCATGCTCCATCTCTCTCAAAAATAAATATTAAAAAAAAATAATAAATAAAAACAAAAAAGATTATTTGCTCTTAATAAAAACTAAATTATTATACAGATCAATTTAGTATTCTACTATTTGTTTTATTTCAGCCTGGACTCTATAATATCATTTTTAACCATATAAAATTCTCACAAAAACTAGGAATAAATTATTTTTGAGTCTGATTTACTGAATTGTTCTAAGAAAATGCTATGGTTGGGGTTATAAATAAAATATCATATATTCATCATCCCCCCTACAGTTATCACAATTCATAGAAAATTGTACACACTCATAAATCAGGAAAAAATAGGAATTTTTTAAAAAGTGTGAGTCATTAAGAAACTTAACAGAAGACCATGGAGAAAGGAAAGGGGGAAAATAGTTACAAAAAGGGAGGCAGGCAAACCATAAGAGAGTCTTAAATACAGAGAACAAACTGAGGGTTGATGGTGGGGGAACGGGAGAGGAAAATGAGTGATGGGCATTAAGGAGGGCACTTGTTGGGATGAGCACTGGGTGTTGTACGTGAGCGATAAATCATGGGAATCTACCACCAAAAGCAAGAGCACACTATATGCACTGTACGTTAGCCAACCTGACAATAAATTATATTAAAAAATAAAATTAATTCAAAAGTGTGAGTCATTGATCATCTCAAGTGTAGCTGAGTAACTGACATCAGTGAGTTAAGTTACTAGAGCGATTCCAAAGAAAATGAAATTGGCTTTTGGTAGCATCTCCTTTAAACATTTTTGACCTGATAAAATTTGTTATCGAGTGTCTGCCTGACTGTAATGGTAAATCTCCACTTAAAGGATCTGGTGCATAATTAAAATGTACTTCAGAAACATCCAGCATTTGACATGTTTCAGGCTTTCAGCAAAGCATTGACAGAGCACAAATCAACCAGTTTTTACCCAACATCTCAGATGAACCTTTAATATTTTGAGTCTGAAAGTCTTCTGGAGGAATCATGTCTGTTGATTTGCACTACAGATTATCTGTCTGGCCCCAAATGATAAATTTTACAGTCCTTAATTAGTTCTAGTGTGAATTTGTTCTTATGCCCTGAAAACTATTTTTATAGTCCAGACTAAGACTATAGTCCAGAAAACATCCTTTCCATCCCCAGGAAGTATAGTCATGCATGGGTTTCAGAAGAGGTACATGGTTCAGGATAACACTAACCTCTCCCCGGGTAGAAGAGCTAACAGAACACACTGTGGCACCATTTGAAATGACCACTCATTCATGGGCTAGCATGGTCTTGGAATCACACATGCAAGGCAAACAATGATAATTTTGCTGGTGTGGACATTCTTTCTGAAATGTACACAGATGAAAACACCAAGGGTGAATGTTAATGTGAATTCAGATAAATAAAGTAAAATTACGGACTGTCTAAGGAATTACATGGAAATCCAATGAGGTTTAGTGGTAGTGGTTTGGGACTCAGAAGACCTGGAGTCTTTTACACACACACACACACACACACACACACACATTTTGGGGGGTAACTACCTGGTTATGTCATATGGAAGCAAAGGGCGGAAAACTCAACCCAAACTGTCTTTAGCAAGTTAGCCGCAAAGTCCAAAGATGTTCCGACTTCAGGTATGGCTTGCTCAACTCTCAAATCATGTCCTCACATGATTTCTGCCCTGATTTTGCTCTATCCCTACTCTTTTCCCCTTGTAGTGCTAAGACGATTACCACAGCTTAGCTCCCAGATGTTCCTGTTTAAGATCAGCAGGAAAAGAGGGCATTTGCTTTTCTCTTAAATGCCCTGTGTGCCTTGCCCACACCTGACGAGTAGTGTGCCTGGTGGGGCACAGTCGCGCTTAGAGGATTGAAGCCTTCGTAACAGAGAGGCCGTGTCCCGCATCATGCTAAGAAAAGGGTGGGGCCAGGGCAGTCCCCTTTGTGTATTTGGCAGTGGTAAAACAGTAATGGTCCCGATAAAACTTGACATCTAGATCGTGGTTTTTATATGGCAGGTCCTGTGCTTAAGTGCTTCATTGTGAATGACCTCATTTAATCACAGGGCAGGGTATTTCCCTCTGCTGGGTATTTTTTCTCAGTGACTCCTGCAGCAAGATGGCTAACTATAAATGGCGGGTGAGAAGAAGGCGCAAGAGGTTTGAGGAGAGACGTTAAGCTCTGAGGTCATCATCTGGACAAAGGGAGAGCGGGTGCAGAATAGAGTAGAACGGGGAGTATCAGGTGTTCGTTTGTGGAAAGGGATCATAAATTGGAAGCGAAAACAGATGACTTGTGAGATTTTATCTTAGTGTTCACACAATCACAGGGAGGCATAGAAAAAGCATATCGTGTCGGGCATGTTCCGTGGAGAGACAGAAGAGCAAGGTAGCTGAGGGTATTTATAGAGTAGTGCTGAGAACTGTGGACTGCGTGATCGACGCCGAGGATCGGATGGAAAGGCAAGGACAGAAGTGAAGCCAGGAGAGGGCTGATGGGTAGGAAGACTGTCAGGGGTGGAGGGATCGTGGGTAGGGAGCTACCTGCATCAAGAGAGCTAGACAAAAACAAGGTGGCATTTGGGAAAGTGACACCTTCGAAATCGGGATTTCACCTAGTAGTGACCAGGTCCAGGGTAAGTAGGAATTTGTGTCTTGAGAAGGACTGGAGGAAAAGGGAGATCAATGGGGAAGAGAGAATTGGGCGGCTCATCCTTGGGAATACTAAAATGGCAACCCAAGGATGAATGTTATGAGCCAGGAGCTAAAGGGGGTGATAAGAGAGATGATCAGAAGGTTAGTGAACGAGGCAAGGAGACGAGAGACAGGGTTGTAAACGCAGGCGGAAAGAATTCAAAGACCAGTGGCTTTCGAAGGAGGATGGGAAGGGACTGGGAGTGACAGTCTGGAAGTAGCACAGTGGAGCATGGACACCAGGCCATCTTCTGGTCCTGAGGTATGTGGAGTGGGATTTAATAAAAACAAATCGAAATTTTAAAAACCAAAACTTTCCTCTTAATCGCAGCGCAGGGAAACTAGTCTCCTTGTCAGGCAGCCGGATCAATCAAAGCCAACAGGTAAAGGAATCATTCTAAGAAGAGATGGATGGAAGCTACGGGGCATTTGTCGGCCAGAGACTTAAGGTTGCAAGAGTCACACAGGGAGGTTTGCGAAGCAGGACATGGGTAGGAGATGGCGTCAGATCAGATGATGTGCAGAGCTATGGAGATCGGGAGATAATTCCCGACTTGGGAGACTTGGACTTCAGCAGTGGCTCAGGCAAAGGCACTGGGGCAGCCTGAGAGGGGGGCGAGCAGTCCGCGGGATTACAGAGAGCCTGCCTGATGGGAAAGGCACTGGTTGTCCTTGGGGCCATCTGAGCAATTTGTACCTCTCCCTGATCTCTCCTGGGGAAGCAAAACTAGGGTGCCTGCTTTGTTTTTTCTGCAGAAAATATGACTGGGCAGTGTAGCTGATTCCTCCAGAGAAATAGGAACTCACAGGCAGAGATAACGAGACATCTGAAGAGTACCACCGTTATTTTTTTTTAATGTTTTATTTATTTTTGAGAGAGAGAGAGAGGGAGACACAGAATCCCAAGCAGGCTCCAGGCTTTGAGCTGTCAGCACAGAATAGATGAAGAGAAATTATAAAAGACACAATGAAATACTGCTATCTACCTATCAGAAAGGCCAAAATATAGTGGTAATTCCAAACGCTGACAAGGACGTCAAGAAACTGGATCACTCACACATTGCCGGTAGGAATGTAAATGGATACAGCCTCTCTGGAAAACAATTTGGCAATTTCTTTTAAAAACCAAACACGCAGCTACCATACAACCTAACAATGCACTCCTTGGCATTCATCCCAGAGAAATGAAAACTTACGTGCACACAAACACTTGCACACTAACGGGCATTGTAGTTTTATTCTTAATAGCCAAAAACTGGAAGTAGCCCATATATCCAACAATGGGTGAATAGTTCCACTGTGGTTAAAAGTTCCATGCCATAGAATGCCATTCATCAGCTAAAAAAAATGAATTACTGATATATGCAACAGCTGTGGGGATAATGCTGATTTAAAAAAAAAAAAAAAAGCCAATATCAAAGTGTTACATAATGTAAGATTCCATTTATAAGGTTGTTGTTTTTTGTTGTTGTTGTTGTTTGTTTTTTTTTAGTTTATTTGAGAGAGAGAGAGCATGCAGAGCAGGGGAGGGGCAGAGAGAGAGAATCCCAAGCAGGCTCCACACTGTCAGTGCAGAGCCTGACATGGGGCTCAGTCCCACAAACTGTGAGATCATGACCTGAGCTTAAATCAAGAGTCACTTAACCGACTGAGCCACCCAGGATCCCCTCTAAGATTCCATTTATATAACATTCAAGAGATGATAAAATTCTAGAGATGGAGAATAGATAAGTGGACGTCAGAGGCTAGGGAATGGAAAAAGGAGGGAGAGGGTGTTCTTTTTCGGTGATGGAGTATTTCAGTATTTTAATTGTGGTAGTGATAAAATGACTCCATGTGTGTGATAAAATGTCATGGGGGTTTACTCAAAGACATTTAAAAAATCTACACATGCCAAGGTGCAGGTGAAGTCTAAGTCCTATGACCTGGTTAATTATAATGTGGCGGTCCATTTCATGTTTTCATAAGCACTGTAATATGCCCGAGGCCACCATTGGAGAAGTTGGGAGATGTGTGCGTGGGACCTCTGTGTACTTCTTTTGCCACTATCAGTCTATATTTATTTCAACATAAAAAAATTTTTTAATGAGAGGGAGAAAGTATAAAAATAGAGCGAATAGAATAAATACCACCAACAGGATAATAGGAATCACAGGAGAAAAAAATATAGGAGGAAACATTTGAATAAAGTATGAAGACACATGTTTTAGAAATAAAGAGAATAACAAAATACCTCAGATTGAAAGTGTTCATATACAGTATTTCCCCCTTACCTGCAGGAGAATGTTCCAGGACCCCCAGGGATACCGCAGATAGTACCAAACCCTGTATATGCTGTTTTTTCCTATACATACCTGTAAAAAGCTTAATTTATAAGTTGGGCAGAATAAGAGAGTAACAACAGTAACTAGTGAAATAGAAGAATCATAACAATATGCTGTAATAAATGTTCTGTGAATGTGGTCTCTCTCTCTCTCTCAAAATACCTTATTGTACTGCACTCACCCTTCCTCTCGTGACCCTGTGAGATGATAAAATGCCTGCACAATGAGACGGAGTGAAATGAGTGACGTGGGCACTGTGACATAGTGTTAGGCTACTGTGGACCTTCTGATGATAAGTCAGGAGGAGGATCATGGGCTTCTGGACTGCAGTTAACTGCCTGGAACCAAAACCATGGATGGGGGGCACTAGTGTGCTACCAAACTGCCTGATGAATACTCATAGATGTAGTAACATTTAAAAATATCAAAGACTTGTTCTCGCTTGTAACTTCAAGTGCCTGGGTGGCTCAGTCGGTTAAGTGTCCGACTTCAGCTCAGGTCATGATCTCGCTTTGTGCTGACAGCTCAGAGCCTGGAGCCCACTTGGAATTCTGTGTCTCCCTATCTCTCTGCCCCTTACCTGCTCACACTCTGTCTTTGTCTCTCTCCAAATTAAATAAACATTTAAAAAAAGGTTAACTTCAAAAGGTTACAAAAAGGAAGAACAGATCACTTATAAAGACCAAGAATCTTGATGACCTCAGACCTGTCCCCAGCAAACACTATGTATCATGATATAACCATCATGAATGCATACGCAGTTCACCATAGAAACGCAAAATAATGAGCAGCAACTAACAAGACTTCAGAGAGAAAACAGAGCAATAGTTGTATGAGACATTTTAACCACGCCCCTTTCAATCGTGTAGACAAAAATAAGCAGAGATATGGAAAATCTGAATATAATTAATAAGCTTAATCAAAGAGAGATATATACCAAACAAAGAATGGTCTTGAATACAGTGTTTCTGAACATGAATGGAATATTTATCCCCCTAACATCTATTAGATGAATAATGAATAATATCAAGAATCTGTGTTTCTTGACCAGAATGAAACAATAAAATAGTAATAATTACAAATGGATAACTTTAAAAATCACATGTGTGTAGAAACTATATAATACTAAATAACTCTTGGATTAAGTTGAAATCTACTTCAGAAAGTTTTTATGTCTTTCAGAGAAACTTTATCGTACAGTTTTCTTTTTTAATGTTTATTTTTGAGCGAGAACTTGCACACACACTGAGCGCACGAGTGAGGGGCCGGGGGAGGGCAAAGAGGGAGGGAGAGAGAATCCCAAGGGGCTCAGTTTCAAGAACTGTGAGCTCATGAGCTGAGCCGAAATCGAGAGTCGGATGCTTAACCGACTGAGCAACCCTGGAGCCCCTGTGCAGGTTTTCTTATGTGGGGCTAGTGTTTATTAGGGTTATGCTTAGCTATTTTATGACATCTGTTGCTGTTATATATAGATCATGTTTTCCGTTACATTTTCTGATTAAATATTACTGGTGTACAGAAAGCACATTTTCAATGTGAATCTTGAATCTCGTATTTACTGAATGTTAAATTTTTTTTTTAATTTTTTTATTTTCTTTTGAGAGACAGAGCGTGAGTGGGAGGGGGTCAGAGAGAGAGGGAGACACAGAACCCGAAGCAGGCTCCAGGTTCTGAGCTGCGAGTACAGAGCCTGACGTGGGGCTCGAACTCATGAACTGTGAAATCATGACCTGAGCCGAAGTCGGACACTTATCTGACTGAGCCACTCAGGCACCTCACTTGAATGTTCTTCTGATTTTAAAAGCTCAATTATCTTGGCTTTTCTAGGTGGTCATGTGATTTTTCTCAAATAATGACAGCTTGCACTCTTCCTTTCCAAGATTTACACTCTAGTTTCTACGTCTCTTTGTGCCAGATATCACTCCTACTTTAAATGTTGGCTCCTCCTGGTCTTACTCATGATTTGAATTGGAGGACTTCTAGTGTTGTTTCCTTCATTCAGTGTGCTACTTCTGGAATATCTTCTTTATCACATCAAGGGAATCCCCTTATACTGTTCTTGGTAAGAATCCAGAATGGGGACCGTCTTCAACATGTGGCTTCCTTCTCTAAGAAGCTTAGCTGAAGTCAGGGGAAAAGGGGAGACGGTCTGGGGAGCACATACTCCATCCTTTGTGGGTAAGACCCTAGAGTGGCAACCATCGTCTTCATTCACATCTCAGTGGCCAGATATTAATCACGGTGCCACATTTAGCTGCAAGGGAGACTAGGAATGAACGCTTTCCACTGGTCAGCTTGTGCCTGCCTAAAACACTAGTACTGTAGGCGAGAAAGAGCCCAGATACTGAAGAACAGCTTGCTACACAAGAGGAGCATAGGCTTTGTTCCTTGAATTTGTTAATGTATTAAAAACATTAACATATTTTCTAATGTTAAATCGCCCGCATATTCCTTAAAAATACCCCACTCGATCATGAAGATTCTTTTACTGTATTGTTGAGTTCTACTGGTGAGTGCCCTATTTAGCATTTTTATACCTGTGTTTATTAAAAGTATTTTTAATTAAGTGGTAATACGTTACATTTATGGAAGTACTTTCCAGTTTTTAAGACCAGTTCATATACATTATGTCATAAGAATAGGTGATCATCGGGAGCTGATTGTAAAAAAACAAAACAAAACAAAACAAAACAAAACAAAAAACCCCAGTAAATATTAAGTATATAAATAGAAACTCTCTACAAATGGGACACTGTAGCCTTTTCTTATTATTGCCTAAATTCCAAAAGGCCCTCCGTAGAGGATACAGAGAGTTGAAGAAGGATTTTTGATCACACGAACCTAGGAGGGATGTTAGCACTCTCCTAGGGGCTGCCACCCCTATAAAACGCCTAGCACTCCGCTGGTGCTCTAGACACCCTCTTAATGCAATGTTTAAACAACCCGATTTTGAATTTACAAGCAAAGGACTTTCTGGCTATTAAACATCTTTTAGCTTTCTGAACTTGTGCTCTGATCTCTTACTATCTGCATATACCAAATGAGATAATGGCAATCGAGCGCTCTCCTGGGAAAGGAAGCACTAAAAATACAGAGTGCCCTTGCTGTTTGTCTGGCCGCCAGGTCATATGTGTGCCGGTCACACACTGTCTCGCAGGGCTGAAGAGCTTTTCCAGAATACACAATAATTATATAACAGCGATCACTCAGTAGTAGGCGCTGCCTGTGGGAGGAAAATAAATGGTCAGCTGACATAATTTCCCAAAGTCACACTCAATATTAGAATGCTTCGGTGTTACAATAAACACAGAATCGCCCAAATAGCAGGGTCTTTTTGTAGATGTTACCCCCACAAAATATGCTGCTTGTTAACTTCTCTTCCCTGAGTCTCTGAGCCTCCCATGTGTCTTAGATTAGATACTTAGGGCTACATGTAACTCTGAGATCACTCCGGCTTTCAGTGCCATATCTCCCGCCCTCACACACACCCCCGGAAGTAATTACACTACCGTATACCTGGGGAGAATCCGCTGGCTCCTCCCTGACACCGCGGCCGCATGGTTCAAAATGAAGCAGAGATCAGGGAGTTATGTGCTTCCTCACATGGGTGCACATGACTCATTTGAATATATAAGACCTGGTAGTACTTTTCGCCCTGGATTTTGTGCGTTGATAAGACTGATGACATAATTCTTCCAGATCCACTTCGTTGTACTGTTTTTGGATAGCCTAAGTACCTAAATTCTTAATGACTCCATTGGGAGAAGTGCATACCCTTTTTACCATGTACAATAACCCACAGCCTAAAGCACATAGAAAAATATCCATGAATCCCATCTATTTTTTTTTTTTTTACCATCATCAGCCCTACAAAGATGAATGAAGTTGAGGCTAAATAAATAGACTGTCTCACTGCCATTTTCACCATCTCTTTCCAAGTGGTGATCCCCCATCATGAAGGTACACCAGGGGTACAAACAACACAAGTAGTGTTAACTAAGCACTCAAGTTTAAAATAAATGCTTTAAAATAGTTAATTATACTTTACCCTACAGGAAGAGAAAATGTTCTCTTAGGTCACTAAAAATGGATGATGTAATTTAAAACTTCGCAGATACCTAAAATTTGGTTGCCTGTTTTTAAAATGCCGAGCTGGGGTTTGACTTTTCATTCCTAGGCTCTATGGTCTTTTAAGTATAAGCAGATAATAGGAAAGTTGTGTGGAGGAGAACGAGTGACAGAGTTAGGCCACCAGATAATAAATATGTTAAAAACGACACAACGAAAGCAGGCTGCTGCAGGTTCCGCGAAAGACAGGTCGGCCTTACCCTATAAGTCCAAAAGTAGATCCGAACAGATCTGAGAATTTAAGGGAAAAAGAAACTGCATCCTGTCTTTTCTCTGCCCATCACATTATAAGAGCTGAGTAAATATTGTTGCTAAATCACATTCAGGTTGTTTAAGATTTAAATGTAAAAAAATCGTGTTTGAGAAGCCGTTTTCAATGAGTATTTCTATCATCTGGAGTGGGGAAGCACTTTCTAAGCAGAGAATCAAAAGGGGAAGCCATAAAGGAATATATTAATAAAATTCGACTGCTAGAAAATGTAAAACCTATCATGGGGGGCGTAGCATAACTGAATTGTTGGATCACTATGTCGTACATCCGAAACTAATACAGCATTAGATGTCAACTATACTTCAATAAAAATAAATAATTAAAAGACTGAAATAGGAATAAAAATGTAGAATTGTGCAAGTCTGAGTATACAGAGTCTCATAAATAACCCCAAGATCCCATCCTTAAAAATCGAATTCTAGAGTCCTGAATAGACATGCTTTAAAAATATAAGTATGGAAGTAAATTAAGTGAAAAATTATAATTCTGCCACTACTTAAATACCTGCAAAATAGCTACAGCACTGGAATGAGCCTCACCAGGCCAGATTAGTCCTGTATACACAGAAGATCGTATTTCTGTAGAGACAAAACCCATCAGCAGCCTTAATCCCTCACAGAACCTCAGACCACAGGCAGCCATTAGCCAAAGTAAACATGAAAAGAGAAGGAGCATCAGAATTGTCTGTAATATTCTGCAAAGTTGAAATTCAAGCCATCGGCTTCAGTAGTTCCCAGAAAAAACAGCCACATCTAAACACCATGTGGCTTTATGATTTGTACAGTTGGGCCAATACAAAGGTTTTAGGAATTTTTAAAAATATGTAATTGATGTAGCACATAGAGATACCTTTGTATGTAGTTAGCTTTTAAAGTATTTATTCAGTGAAATACCATCAAGGAATGTAGGATTGAAAACTTGCATAGAGATCAGGGTCAAGTAAAAGCCCTATGTAGCCTCTAAGAGCTTGTGACACTCTGAGCAAATGTAATCTGGTGGTTCCAGTAGCTGACTGACCTCGGCACACAAACAAAACCAGCTTTAAGCAGCTGCAGCAGTGTTTAATTTTGCCCTGAATCTAGCACATGCTAATTACAAAATTGTACCTTTTAATTTGTAGTGACCCAGGGGCTGGACTATGTCCGTATAGAAGTGGGGTTCTTGAGGAATTTTATGAGCATGAATTAGGGTGATACCTGAGAACCTATTCTTGTGAAACTGGAATTAATATTCTAGTTCAGGTATCAGCCACAGTGACATGTTGAGTTGGTCATTTTGGAGCTGAAACCATACCCTTAATAAAGACTCCTTGTAGAGTCCCCAGAACTTCTCACCATGACGCTGTGCTTTTCACAGTGTCATAAATGGGGATAATGACCCAGGTAACTCGACCCCCCCAAATTGTCACTTTTGCTTCAAACTGCCCAATAATGGATATTGTGGTAGAGGAGTATTTGACAGTTGAGGTCAAACGATTTTGAAATTATCCGTACATCCTCCGCCATCCCTTTGCTTGGTATGAGGAAATGCAAGCTGTTTACACCGAATTAGATAAAATAAGCAGAAAATAGTTCTGAGACCATGATTTTATGTTTACAAATCATTAGAGCTTGAAAGAAACCCATTTGGGGTTACTTTGGGTACTCAGCATAGGAGAAAACTGCCTTAGAAATGATAGAGAATTGAGTATTCCTAGTGCCGTGAGGGAGAGAGAAAATATGCAGACAGGTAGCATAGAATTGGGCATTTTACCCTTTTGCTATGGGCTAGTAGGTGCCTCTTCCCCTCCTCAGTGTCTGTGAAATGCCACAGAGAACTGTAAACTGGGCCAGGTGGGAAGGGTCCACCTTTACCAGACCAGGGTAAGCACCTTAGAGAGCTAGAGACTAGCATGATCGGGACCTCATGGTACCAAAGTCATGAGCTCAATATAGGTTCTTTTCTCCCATAGAAGACAGCAGCCTCCCAAGGTAGCTGAAGGAGGTTGAGATTTTGACTCCATTTCCAGCTATTAGATCCGGCATAGAATAATCAAAAGTAGGGTCATTATTTGGCTATATGTTACCTTGTCTAGACATTTCACTATGATTTTCTCCCTCTCTCTCTTATCCCCTTATCCTTATTGTCCCTCTCTTGCCTCTATCACAACAGGTGTTGAAGACATTGTGGCAATAATGATTCCTGAACCAAAAGGGAAGGAGATAGTAAGCCTTCTGGAAAGGAACATCACCGTGACAATGTACATCACCATCGGAACCCGGAACTTGCAGAAATACGTGAGCCGCACTTCGGTTGTGTTTGTCTCCATCTCCTTCATTGTCCTGATGATCATATCGCTCGCATGGCTGGTCTTTTATTATATCCAGAGGTTTCGATACGCAAATGCCAGGGACAGGAACCAGGTGAGTAGCAAAAAAAAATTTTTAATTAAAAATTTCTATGAAAACAATAAATATTATATAAATTTTGAAAGCACAGAAAATACCAAGACAAAAACAAAATCACCTAGTATCCCCCCACTCAACATAAACACTGTTACCATTTGCCATATAGTTTTTCAGATCTTTCCCAAATAAACGTGTTTTGATATTTACTAGTATTGTTCTGTAACATTGAGGCGCTTTGTCCCACGTCCCAATTTTTCATTTTTTTGGACAATTATTCATTTAGGCACATAATAAAGGGAGAAAGAGGAATGAGATGAGATTGTGCTAACAGTGGCAACATTCTGTGGGAAAAGCCAAGGGAAAAAAAGGAGATAAAAAATAAAAGCATTTGAAAGGCAATTAATTTTGGATCAGATGAGATATATGTAGTATAAATGCAAAAGGTATAAAATAGTCTGAAGTTAAAAGTAATGGCCTTCCCGTGTCCGTCTTTCCATGATCCACCCATCTTCATGGAATATCTTCTCTTCCAAAGCAATATTTTACATGCTTACAAACACACACACATTTTTTTTTATTTAGTCTTAAGAGAGAGAGAGAGAGAGAGAGCATGATTGAGGGAGGGGCAGAGTGAGAGAGGGAGACACAGAATCCGAAGCAGGCTCCAGGCTCTGAGCTGTCGGCACAGAGCCCGACACGGGGCTCAAACTCACAAGCCGTGAGATCATGATCTAAGCCGAAGTCGGTTGTTCAACTGACTGAGCCACCCAGGCATCCCCCCCAACACACACACACATTTTTAAACAAATGATAGCACACCTAACTCTATACCCTTATTTCTCTCTTCTTAGAAATTATCCATCTCCACACCCAATTCAAATTGCCTTCTCATTTTTAATGACTGTATAACATTTCATTTTCTGCATATTTCACATGTATTAAACCAGCTCTGTTCCAAAAAAAATGTGTGTGACACTCAGCACATTCGTGAGCATACCTCTAAGGTAAATTTTGGAAGTTTAACAGCTAGGACAATGGTATATGTAAATTAAACCATGATAGATTTTGCCCAGAGTCTGCAAGAAAGTTTGAACGAATTTTTATATTAACAAATGATAAACTAATACTGTTTATACTAATATAAACATTAGTATAGTACTCTTTATACTAACGTATACAATTATATACTAATAATACTGTTTTCCCATATCCTTGGCAAAAGAATGTTAGACCTTTTTGTTGTATGCAATTTGATAAGTTAGAAATGGTATCTCATTTTTCTTATCACAAAGAATGTTGGACATCTTTTCAAGCAAAATAGAAAACGTGAAATTTTTTTCTCTGGAGTCCCTGCTTATATTATCTGATCACTTTTCAGTTAAGTTGTTGATCATTTTCTTACTGATCTATGTAAGGGAAAGAAATTGAAGAAAAGACTATTAGTCATAGGAGCTAACTAGCATAAAACTGACAGTTTTATCTTCCCAATTTGTCATTGCCTTTGATTTATCTATGGTGCTTTTTGCCATGAAGGAATTTGGGGGTTTTACATAACGGAACCTACCTTTTTATGTAACTCCTGAGTTTTGTGTAATAAGATCTTCTGCAGCCCAAGACTATAGAAAAACATTCTTTCATTTCCATCCACTACTTTTTATTTCACTTTTATGATTAAGTCTTTAATCTACAGAGAATTTATCTCAGCATAAAGAATTAAGTAGAGAGCCAACATTGTTTCATTCCAGATGGCCTACCTACTAGATTTTATGACTGGTATTTATTCAGTAATTAATCTTCCTCTCCCTCATATGCAATATCCCCATTCAGCATATATTAATACTCATATGTATTTGGTTCTATTTCTGTGCCCTCTAAACTGTACCATAATCTGTCTATTCATACTCCATTACCATACTATTTTGAGTCCTTTAGAACTATAATATTGTCTCATAATCCTCTTTTATTTCTCTACCTTCACTTTTTTGTCTATTTTTATATAAATTTAGAATCACTGTTATCTTTTTTAAATTTACAGAACAGGGGCACCTGGGTGGCTCAGTCGGTTAAGCGGCCAACTTCAGCTCAGGTCATGATCTCACGGTCTGTGAGTTCGAGCCCCACGTCGGGCTGACGGCTCATCAGAGCCTGGAGCCTGCTTCAGATTCTGTATCTCCCTCTCTCTCTGCCCTTCCCCTGCTCATGCTCTGTCTCTGTGTCTCTCAAAAAAATAAATAAACGTTAAAAAAAATAAATTTACAGAACAATTTATAACCTTATGATGTTGAATCTTCCTAAGTATCGTATGTGTTTGGCCTTTATTCAATGATTCTTTTTTGTCTCCTACTAGCATTTTTAAATGTTCTTATTTAATTTTGCACATTTTTCTTATGTTTATTCCTAGGCATTTAATAATTGTGTTGCTATTATAAATGAAATACATTTTTCATATACAAATCATTTTTAGTGATTATAACATGCCTTATTATTACCTAAATAACAATGGTAATATTATATAGTATTATATGCAGGCATGTTCTAAGAGTTCTCTTTATATTTTCATACATAATAGTCTTAATAGACTCTAAATGAGGATTTTATCATTTTGATCAGATGGAGTTTTAATTTTAACAAATGCCTTTTCAACAACTATGGTCTGAGTTTTCTCTCTAGACCCGTTAGTAGGAGTGTATTACATTAATGGATTTCTCAATATCGAACCATCCTGAATCTTCAATACATACTATTCTAACATATGCTAGATTGTATTTGTATTTTATTTATTTTTACCCTGAAGTTCATATGTGAGATTCATCCATAGTTTACATTTATATCATTTTCAGGTAATAGTTATACTGACTTTCTTAGGAAATTTTGCAAATTCTCCTCCGGTTTTTGTAGTCTAGAGCTACAGTGTCCAACACAGTAGCCCCTAGCCATGGGTGACCATTTAAATTTAAATTAATTGTAATAAAATAAATTTTAAAATTCTGTTTCTCAGCTACACTAGCTACATTTCGAATGTCCTATATACGCACTGCCATTTGGTAGTCATTCCCATCATCATGGAAAGTACCGTTGGACAGCCCAGCTGAAGAGCATTTTAAATAGCACTGGAATTAGCTGACTTCTTTTTTTATATATTTTTAATGTTTATTTACCTATTTTGAGAGGGAACAAGAGAGTATGAGCAGGGAAGGGACAGAGAGAGAGGGAGAGAGAGAATCCTAAGCCGGCTCCATATTGGCAGTGCAGAGCCTGACACAGGGCTCAAACTCACAAATTGCGAGATCATGACCTGAGCAGAAATCAAGAGTTGGACACATAACCAACTGAGTCACCTAGAAGCCCCTGCAATTACTTCATTCTTCAAGTATTAGTAGAAAATTTCTGCATGCCAGTAAGTTCTGGGTTATTGTTTAAAAGGACAACTCTTTGACTTTTCCTCTTTTATGGCAACTGGTTGGTTTAAATTTTCGACAGCTTCTGGAACAATTTCTAAAAACATTATGACCGCAGCTTTTCTAATTCTCAAAATGATCAGTGCTCAATCTAATAAATTTTGGCATTCAAAAAAAATACTGAAAGAGAAGACAAATCACCCATTACCCCGTGGAATTGTTAACAGTCGAGTACATTACCTTTCAGGTTTTGTAACCACCTAAATATATATTCGGTAAATTATGATTATATACGTGTCTATGCATGAGACACAAATACACACGTAACCTTCGATTCTATTTTTTAATTAACTGGTGAGCAGTTTCCCCTGTCATGAAATACTCTTTAAAACATGATTTTTAGTGGTTATATAGTAGTCTGGTTCCACCACTTACCAAACACGGGCAAGTTACTTAATCTCTTCATGCTTTGGTTTTCTAAACTAAATGGGAGTATACCTTCCTCTTATGGTTATGGGCTAATGTATATTTTTTAAAGCCTCTGAACAGGCTAATGACTTTTTAAGCTCTCAGTGAATGGTATCCATTATTAATGGTATATTATCGTATAGATTCCTTGATGACGACTTATAAATCCAGCTTTACCACTTTTATTGAATATTCTGGAATTTAAGTGGACATGTGCTACTAGTCAGACACAAGGCAATGAAAATAGACAGAAATATTAGAAATATATTCAGTTTTACTAGTTACTGAAGTTTACATATTAAGAAACTATACATATATAAATCAGTTATTGCTAAGATACCTAGCTAATTTGATAATGATGAATTAAAATGGTAACCCTATGTTTCTGAGTCTATGGCTAGTCCAAGTCATCATTAGGCAATTCAGTCAGCCATGAAATTTTAAGCTTGAATCTATTAGTTGATTATTTCAGTCACGAATCCACTTCGCCCAGGTAAATGTAATTTGCATGTCTCTAGGCATACACATACTCTGTGACTTAGGTGAGAAGCTAATTAGAAGTAGATGGCATGGAAGTGATTCATAGGGTTTAAGCTTCTGCTCTGCTCCAATTTTATTAACTTTACTTAAATCGTAAGATATTACCCTCAGGGTCACTCGGTGAATTGGGATCATGTTAAAAGTTAGTACCGTTTCCTGATCAAAATAGGCACTATACTTTGGTTCTTTGATGGATGGAATAAGAACATATAATTTCCTTTAGAAAAAGATGTACCCTCTGATGGACAAGTGCCCCATTCCATTCAATAGAAAGCTTCAGCTATGCAAGCTATAGCTATAATAAGCCTCGGGTTAACTTAAGTCACTTATTTTTATTACAGCAGTACTGGCCCTTCAGAAAGATTGATTCTCAGGTTAGATGTAGGCTCACAGCCTAAAATGGAATATCAGAGGCCTTAATGTTGCATTGGTGAAGTATTCAACCATTCAGGTATGTGCAAGAGAGACTGAACTTGAATTAGGCAGGTGAGCACTTCAGTTTCCCCTTGGCTTTGCGCAGGTCACAATTGAAGAAAAGTTGCCATCATCTTACATGATCACTAGCCCGCATGTCTTACTGTACCTGAAGATCACTTTAATGCCATTTCCCATGGGGTAGGATTCGCTAGGTATTCTTTACATCACACCAAGGTCTTTTAGATGGTGTCGTGGAGAATAAAAGTACAACTGAAAGTGAAGGAGAGATTTGGCTGGTGCGCTGCATCTCCTAAAGCAATTACACAGATAAATCTAGGGCCAGGCCATCGTTACAGACACCAGCTTTGGAGTTGAACAGGCCTCACTTCAAATCTGTACTCTGGTGGGTGATTCCTAGTTGCGTGACTTTACACAGGTTAGGGACTTTGCATTTCTGTGCCTGTACTTCCTCACATGTAAAGTGAGACTGACCTCCCAACAGCTGCATCCAGCGGGTATTGAGTGACAAAATACATGTGACATATCAGACAGTGGTTAACTAGATCACCTTTAATAGATAAGGCTCTTCTTAGAAACTAGTACCTCCCCCAATTTAAATAGCTCAATTCTTGTTTTGTTTTGTTTTTGTTTTTAGAGAGAGAGCACATGCATGTGAGCAGGGAGAGGGGCAAAGGAAGAGAAAGAGAGAGAGAGAGAGTGAGAGAATCTCAAGCAGGCTCCTCGCTCAGTGCAGAGCCCAAGGTGGGGCTCAATCCCATGCCCCTGGGATCATAACCTGAGCCAAAATCAAGAGTTGGACACTCAACTGACCAAGCCACGCAGGCACCCTAAATGAATAGACAAATAAGTATTTGTCTATATCTATTCTTATATAATTCACAAAGAGTTAAATCTAAATGTGGGTTTTTAACTCAGCTGACACAGTTTGAAATGAAATGGGATCTTTTTTCTGTCTTTTCTCCAGAGTTATGGGAAAAGGAAAGCATATAAATAGACTACAGAGAAGAATCTGGCTTTCTTGTAGCAGTGGTTTTTAATTTACAGTAATAGTGTATGCACAGAGTTAAAAAAAACAAAAACAACAAAAGGGTGTGTATGTAAAAGTAAATTTCTTCCCACCTCGACTCCCTTTATCAACCTCCCTTCCTCCAGCTCTCTCCAGAGGCAGAAACTCTTAACACTTCCCTTTCTAGGCTTCTAGAAGTTTCTGTGCTATAGGTAAGAAAAGTTCTTTTCCACATTATAGACAAGGGCTCTGGCTTCACATAGCTTTTTATTGTAATGCTGTCAACCAGCAATACACACGAAAACAGATAGAAACCCACTCAGAGGCTAGTGCAGTAGTCAGATGACAAGTGATGGATTTGGACCAAAGTGAGCAAGAAACCAGAAGGAATCTGATTAGGATCATATTTTTAAATCCTATGGATTAAATATAGAGTATAAAGAATATATCCTAGTTTATACCTGTTACACCAGCCTAATTATTGATAACTCCCCATTTTACTCTCAAAAGTGATAGTTTAGGTAGAAAATTACATGTTTACCATATGTGTGAGAGAAAGAGAAGAATCAAGATGCAATTAGGTCAGTTCTCACAGCATGAACCAAAATGGCAAACACAGGAGAAGAGATCCTGAGGGGCTGGAAACTCAGAATTTGAGTTTGCAGATGTTAAATGTGAGAGGCCTATTATATCTACTAGGTATTTTTTTTAATGTTTTATTTATTTTTGAGAGAGAGAGAAACAGAGCATGAGCAAGGGAGAGGCAGAGAGAGGGGCGCACAGACTCTGAAGCAGGCTCCAGGCTTTGAGGTGTCAGCATAGAGCCTAATGCGAGGCTCAAACCCATGAACCGTGAGATCATGACCTGAGCCAAAGTCGACGTTTAGCTGACTGAGCCACCCAGCCGCCCTATATTTACCAGGTATCTAACACAGATGTCAGATATTTCAATACGCACGTCCAGAGGTCAGGAGAGACGAAGAGCTGGAGATAGAAACACAGGAGCCGTCAGTACACAGACGGCATTTAAATGGCCAGGACAGGACGAGCTCCCTTGGAGAGTAAGCATCCAGGGGAAGAGAGGTCTAAAGACAGCGTGATGTCTGCTAATGTGGCCTCACACCCCACTCTCTTTTCCTCTGTCATATTATCTTATGTATTTGTTTTCTTTTCAGTTCATATCACTCCTCGAATCCATTCCCTCCTTGCCTCACACCTCACTTGCCCCGTGCATGCAGGCACCCGGAGGGAGGGCAGCAAGGAGGCTGGTGTGCGGAGACCGGCCACAACCTCACGCTCCGTCTGGACCCACTGCCCCTCTGCTCAGTCCGCAGGGACCTTTTTACACTCGCGATGCTTTTCTTTCATACGGCCCTGTCATCTTTTCTTCCAGGCCAGCGTCCTTTGGGGACCCTGGTCTATCAGCCAGCTTATGTGTGCCTTAATACAGGGACTGTTTGTTTCCGCAGAGCTGAAGGAAGTGGCCAGACGCCTGATTCCCATTTCTTTTTCCTTTTCTTTTTTTTTTTTTTTTAATTTGTTTTTGAGAGAGAAAGAGAGCGTGAGTCAGGGAGGAACAGAGAGAGGGAGACCCAGAATCTGAAGCAGGCTTTAGGCTCTGGGCTGACAGCACAGAGCCTGACACGGGGCTTGAACTCATGGACTGCGAGATCATGACCTGAGACGAAGTTGGACACTTAACTGACTGGGCCGCCCTGGCGCCCCCTGATTCCCATTTCTGAATAAGCCCTGTGATGTGGAGGAGCTCGTTGGAGCATCCGATATGGGTTGGGATGCAGGTCGTCACAGAGCACACACAGGACCTTGAGGGGACTGCTTTTCATACCATGTTCTAGCCCACTGGAGCCTCATCCCTGATGAATCCTAGAATCCTCTGTTGCCGTAATCAGATATAAACCCAGACATAAATGTGACTCCCCAGGCAGCTTAGGCAAGGGTCTAAAATACCGTCAGAGCTGGGATGTCTGGTAGGAGCTGGGACCACTTAGGAGTAAATAGGGCTTGTTCTGTTCTAAGTGCTTTCTCTATACTGATATACTTCTTCTTACCTCCTTGATGAGGGCACTGTATGTATAACCCCATTCTATGGGTGTGGAAACAGAGAAGACAAGCAACCGCCCCAGCACACACAGCTTGGCAGTCTTAAAGCTGGGATCTTTAACGTCTTTGAAATGCTCCATCCTGAGAACGTGCTGGGCACCTGCTGGTCCAAGCCCAGCGGGCTCGTGTCCTCCTGTAGATGCCATTCTTTTCCAGTTGTCACTTAGAGAATAAGCACCACAAAAGGGCTCACTGTTGTTGGTTATCATTGTAGATGCAGTTTCAGTCTAGACTTCTGCAAAAAAGACATGTCCTGTCTTGTGCAGGACCCAAAAATGAGAATGGAAGGAGGGCTGCTGTTGCTGCTAGATTTTTTTTCCAGGGAATGTGAGTAATCCCTAAGAGCCACCGATAATTCACGTTTCTCCAGGTTCATTCCTGTCTCTCTGGCAGCTCGACTGTGCACCTGCCACACATCCATCGTCCACATCCACTTAAATCTTCCATGTGTGAAAGGAACTCCCTGACATTAAGAATATTTGCAACATGGATGGCAGATTCAAAGAGTGACTTTCTTTGATATAGAATGCGTTCCTATGATGAGCGAAAATGCCCCAAAAGATGTTAAGATGATACTTGATCTGGGGGAGGCAAGTGGTCTCTGGAGGAGATCACTGTAAGAAAATTAAACAATCATGATTTTTTTTTTAACCTGCAAATTTAGGAAAAAACAAACCCGCTAAAACCCAATCCTGGGGAAGCAAGTGTGTAAAGGGCTCATACATATGACTGGGGGCTTCAGAAATTGGTATCATTCTTGAGAATCGTTTAGCAGTCTTGATTCAATTTGCTTTATTATGCTTAAATCTAGTTTTTGAATAAGTAGTATATTCTCATGGTTCAAAATGCAAGGATTATAAAAGAGATTTGCACTAAAACTTCTCCTTCCCATCCGCCCTTCTCCTCCTCTAGAAACCCAGATACCTCCCCAGAAGCAAACATGGTCGTGATTTCTGGTGCAAACACTCATGATATTTTTATGAACACACACAAATATGTATGTGTTCTTTTTATCCTTTCTTCCACAAAGTGTAGCATATTTTAATTTGAAATGTTGATTTCTTTGCATCTTAGAGATTTTCCCCTACCATTTCATAAAAAGCTTCTTCTTTCTTTTGATGGCAAAATATTAATCCATCACACGGAGTTATGGGTTTTATCATGCCCTCTTGAAAATTCATATGTTGAAGTCGTAACTCTGAGTCCCTCAGAATGTGACTTATTTGGAAATAGGGTCATTGTAGGCACCATTATTTAAGATGACGTCATTCTGGAGTAGGTTGGGATCCTAACCCAATATGACTGGTGTCCTTACAAAGGGGGGAAATTTGGACAGAGACGCACATACAGGGAGAACACTGGAGATGAAGGCAGAGATGGAATGGTACATATACAAGTCGGGGACCACCAAAGATTGCCAGCAAACCACTAGAAGCCAAGCACGAAGCATGGAACAGATTCTCCCTCACAAGGAACCAACCCTGTGGACCCCTTGATCTTGGACTTCCAGCCTTCAAAGCTTTGAGACAATAAATTTCTATTGTTTAAGCAAAAGAAAAAAAAGTAAATAGGGTTTGAATCTAACTGTGACTTTGGAGCCAAATAAGAGGGTGGTAGGCAGTGTGGGATCACATGGCAGGAGGGCCGTCCGAGGGGGTGAGTGCACAGGAGCATTTGAAGTCAGGAACCCATCTGCATCATACAAGTAGGAACAGTGGTTACACCCACGAGGCAAAGAAAGTCGGCCCAGGAGAGGAAGCTGAGGGAAGGGCGCTGAGGTGAAGGAGGTCTTCTCTGTCACACGTGCATCTGTGGGAGCGGCAGGCCCCTGGTGAAGGCACCGGGATGGCGTGGGAAGACCTGATGCAAAGCCACCACCCGCTTATCAGAGATAGAAGGGTCCTATAATGATTAGGAAAAACATTTCACTGGCCATTTGACACGTGTCTGGGTGACTTTTAAATACTGTGACGCATCTCTCTTTCTCTCTTCACGTCTTCATGATGCCCCTGGATGAGTACGTTAAGAAAATAGCCCAAGGGTGCCTGGGTGGCTCGGTTGGTTAAGTGTCCAACTTCAGTTCAGGTCATGAGCTTACAGTTCATGGGTTCAAGCCCTGCATTGGGCTCTGTGCTGACAGCTCAGAGCCTGGAGCCTGCTTCGATTCTGTGTCTCCCTCTCTCTCTGACTCACCCCGACTCACTCTCTGTCTCTCTCTCAAAAATAAATAAACATTAAAAAAAAATTAAAAAAATAGCCCATTGATGTCAGCAGGGTGGATGTCTACATGCAATGACGTCATCTTAAATAATGGTGCCTACAATGACCCTGGACACCTCTCCCCCTGAGAACCCCCATTCCCAGAAAACTGTGGATGGGAAACCACAGTAGTAAGAACTGGGATGAAGAGACACCTGGCCATGATTCTACTCACGCAGTTGAGAATGCTGACTATCTGCCCCCAGAACCATAGTTTCAGAACTTAGAGGGCATTAGATATAATGAGTTTGAGAGAGAGAAATGCTAAGTGAGTTTTTTTTTTTTTCATGGAGACATAACCAGGTTGATGATTTCAAGTCAGAGTAGTTTCCACAAGACCAAGCTGCCTCCACAGACAATACTGAGATAGTGAGGAGACCTGACCCACAGGGAGGGTGCCAGCCCTACCTCTGTCACAGCAGTGAATGTGAGGACTCCTCACCTTTCTATTATTTGAACTTTGGCCCTTTTTGGCATTAGAAATAAGGACTTATTAACTCGTTTTTAAAAAATTATTTTTTTTAACTTTGTGTGTGCATGCACAAGCAGAGGAGGGGAAGAGGGGAAGAAGAGAGAGAGAGAATGAGAATCTTAAGCAGGATCCATGCTCAGCACAGAGGCCAATGCAGGGCTTGATCCCATGACCCTGGGACCATGACCTGAGCTGAATCAGGAGTCAGATGTTCAACTAACTAAGCCACCCAGGTGCTCAGATTAAGTTCTTTCTACTACCTCATTTAAGATCACCTACCTCAGGGGGCTTCTCAGAGGATTCTTAAGGATTCATCTTCATTCTATCCATGTCACGACATCCCAACTAGTAACTTCTTTTTGAACTTTAAGGTGGGAGGGCTGGATAGGTGACCGACTCCTGATCCTGACCACCATTGTGTGCTGTGGGCAGTCTCTTCTCCCCACCAGGAGGCGAAGGAGCCCCGTGTCTCATTTCCCAAAGGTGCCACTGCTGCTGCCTTTCACTAATTCTCACCTGCTTTAGAAACCCTACAGGATGGCTGAGCAAAACCAGCAAGCCGCACTCCTGCCATGGCTGTGGTGGGTGAGCCTGCCTTCTGGTGATGCTCTGGCACGTTGTCTCACTGTCTGATAGGACAGCCCAGCTCAGACACAAGTAATGTGTGTTTCGGTGTCCTGAAACCCACAGGACTCCCAGGAGATGGCAGTTATTTCAAATACCAGCAGATAAGATAAACTAAGGATGGCTCTTATTGTTACTCACAGACCGTATTGCCTTTGAGGCTAATCCAAGGAAACCACCTGTTTTGTCTCGCCTGAGGCCTCGTAATGGCATTCAAACCAGTTTTCTTGAAAGAGTTACCTCCCTCTGTGGATACCTTTTCCTATTATTTGCATATGCCATGGCCCACGTCCCTTTGATTTCATTTGCACATGCCAGTCATGAAGTTGTGTTAGAACATGACAAGTAATAGAAGTCAGCAGCAGAGGAAAGTCTACAGGCAGAGACGCTTCTGTCTCCTAGAGAAAAAGGACCAAAATGGTCCCTGATGGTGCTCTGGAGAAAGTGCAGAGCCCTAGAGGGGCCAGAAACACAAAGTGTACATTGTATCCATGAAGTATTTGGCCTTGAATTTGCTTTTTTTTTTTTTAAAGACCATTCAGATCTGAAAGGATCTTCGATTGCCAGTTCTGTTCTTCATGGATGAAAATCCTGAGCTGGTGAAGCTGAAAAGAACATTACTAACTTACCTACTTTCACTGATAAGGGAAACTAAGGCCCGCGATGTGTAAGCGACCTGGCCAAAGTCACACAGTTACTTAGCGACAGAAAGAGAACTGGAACTCAGATCTAACTTTCAAGCCATTGCCTTCTCCTCTACACCACCTTCCACCAAAAATAACCCTGATATTTTTACCTCGTGTTGTGTGTACACAAACAGACTTCAGTCAATGCTCAATGAGGTCGCCATGCCCATTAGAATAGTCTGATTCTTTATCCATTTTTCTAGATTTATGGATGGTGCTCCACATCATAGAAATCAGACGGGCCGTGCAAGGATTTCTGTCCTATCAACCAGGCCGGGAAGGATCATTAATATGTATTAGAGCAAGGGAGGAAGGGTCTGAGTCACCTGTGGCCACATGGGGTGCCAGACAGTTGGGACCAACTCTGTTTATGCTTATAATGTCCTTTCCTCACCTACAACATAAGAACAGTTATTTTTTTCCACTTGGTGGTAGTGATAGTGATAATAATCATGATTATAAAATATAGCAGTCAGGTAAAAGGGGCAAATATGATACAGAATTTTCCAGTCAAATGAAATAGAAGAACATAAATTTGATCTCGATGCTCTGTTTTGGCATCCTTATTCCTAGTTTTGTTTTTTTTGTTTTTTGGTTTTTGTTTCTGTTTTTTGTTTGTTTTTTTTTACCATCTTCACTGCATTTCTATATGTAACACAGAAGGGAATATGAAGAAAACATCTTATTTTTCTCAGTTGCTTAAACATTTAGGAGAGAACTGTAAGTTATGGGTTGAATTGGAGTGTGTCACTTGCCATCTTTGTTGGCATCTGTGTAGGACTTTCTTCTGTTAATTAATAGTTCTGTACTTATTTTCCATAAAGCTGTTTATCTTCACTGTTGTCAAGGAACCAGTGATCTTGGTAAATATATTTTTATATCTGTTTCAGGCACATTGGTGGATATATCTAGTTACCAAGATGGCCCCACTCCTGACAGTCTTTAGTGAATTAGGGTGTGGTTGGGCTAGAGAAAATCCCCAGGAGCACCTTGGAGAAGAGGGAGGAAGCCCTACCTGAAACAGAAGACCTGTACTAAAGTAAGGTGGCCTCTCGGTCTTCCATTAGCATCGTCTCACTCAGCATTTTTGAGAACCACGAAGGAAAGAATCTGTTTTGTGACAGACTTCTGGTTCCAACCCTTCAAATCTCTCTTCAGGCTACACACAAGAGTCAGTCTGAGCAGGGCCCAGTACTTTTCCCTCTCATTTATACTCGGTGCATTAAGAAACAACCCAAAGACAGAGGAACCAATTACGAAAGCAACTGCTTTGTTTGGGCCATATTAGTCAGAACGTTGATAATGTTACTCGTTATCTCATTAGTTTTATCTTTTGGAAATCCAATAATACTAGTTTGAAAGTTGTTGAAAGTGGGACAGTTTTTTCTTGAATTCAGAAGTCAATATTCGTGTGTGATTTTCATATCACGTAAGAAGAAACACAGACATGAACATACTAATAAAATTGACTACATGCAAGTGGTCATAGCATTTTTAAAACTTTATGGTGCTTTTTCCTCTATTTTGTTCATCTGTTTTATAAATCTAGCACTACATGGTTGCACAATTATCATACGTATCTCAGAGGTTGATTTTTCTGTATTTTCCAGGAATCAGAAGCATCTCTTCCTCACTGGGGGGGTCGGGGATGGGGGGGAGACTTTCATATCCTCCATCAGCCTCTGCCTAAATGCTAACCTTTCCCTCCTCCAAAGAGGTATATGTGTATTTTCTCTCAATAACATATGGAATGAGTTTGACTCAAGGCACCTCACAGGAAAGGGAAAAGAAAAAGAAGGCCATTATACCGTTTCTCAGAATGATTACAGAAAACATCTTTGCTACCCCTTGCGAAGCATTCGATATCTTGGGGCTTCCAGGGAGGAGGGACTCATAGACCCGGTGTTTAAGAGGACTTGATTATTTTCTTTTTTTACTCTAATTTCTCCATCTGTTAATTCTGCTACTTTGGGAATCCCATCTCCCAAATGACTTTATCCTCCACTGAACTTCTTTAACCTCATCAGCCCGCGGCCATCAAAATGTCAGAAATGGAATTCTTAACCATTACCTCTGCTGTTAGCCAGAATCTCCGATTCCTTAATGTCCACATACTTTACATTTCCTGAATCAAGACACTATTTTTTTAAAATAAAGGCAGCTTGCATTTTCCTTTAAAAGGGCATGGAAATGGCTTTTTCTGGAAGAGAGAAAGGGGATGTTTTTTAAAGACACCTCATCTTTATTCAGATACAGCCAAAAATAAAGTTAAGTGCATGGCCAAATTTAAAGTAGTCTTTGAACTTACCTTGCATGCTCACATTTAATGAGGGCATATTTCATTTGCTAAAGAATTGTTTTAGAGGACTGGAGAAGAAGATGGCAACAGAGTGGAGGACCCTAGGCTTGCCTCATCCCACAAATGCAACTAGGTAACTTATCACATCATCCTGAATACCCCAGAAATCAATCTGAAGACTGGCAGAACAAACTTCACAACTAAAGGTAGAGAAGAGGTCACCTTGAAGAAGGTAGGAAGTGTGGAGATTTGGGCCACCACGGTGGGGTGGGTGGGGTCAAGGAGAAGGGTGAAAGACAGACTAACATATGGGGACACATGGGAAAAACAATCCCCATAGCAATTGGCCTGGAAATCAAGGCCCAAATTTCGTGAGTTCTTGCAACCGGTGAGGCTTAAAGCCTGGAGTTTTAAAGGTCAGCGTGCTTGGCTCTGGGAGAGCTTGGAGGACGTTGGGGCTGCCGTTGGAGAAAACGCAGAGCAAACAGCCTGAGGAAATACAGCATGGAAACCAATCTGAGGAGGGCCTGGGGCACACAGTGGGGAGGTTAGTTCATCTTGGAGCATGTCACAGAGAGGCAACATTCAACAAAAGACCCCTCCAGGAACAAAGGAACACTGGTGGGCACCATTTCCCTCCCTTGTCGCCCAGCATAAATAATGGCCACCTGCAGAAAGCAATGCAGCATAGATCCTGGCTGCCTAAGTTGCTTACAGCAAGCCCCATCCTCCTGTGTACTGGTGGAACTGCTCTTCTCAGTTGCAATTGTCTCAGTCCCAGTGCAGCAGGCCCCCTCCCCTAGAAGTCTGGCCCAAACCCTGGCCAACACCATGTCTCCTACACTGGGAGTTTTGCAAGGCCTTCATTTCTGTGGCGGTGATGACAGGTCTCATTTCACAAGCAAACCAGAGCACACATCGTTAAAATGTGCTCCATTCAGTCCAGATACCAAACACTGCCCAGACAGGGAAAGAGAGCCTCTGCAGACAACTGGACCGAAGGATAAAGTGGCTAGGACACAATAGCCGAGTGCACAAAGCACACATGGGAGACACTACTTGAAGCACCAGGCCGAAGGGAATGGGACACAGTACTGCAGGACATTACAGGACCCTTCTTCATAAAGCCATTACCCTCAAGAATAGGAGACATGGCTGACTTTCCTAATACAGAGAAAAAGGCACGGAGACTTAAAATGGGAAGACAGAGGAATTTGTCCCAAACGCAAGAACAGGATAAGGCCACAGCTAGAGATCTAATAAGTGAAACAGATATAAGTGACCTGCATGATGAAGAGTTTAAAGCAATGATCATAAGGATATTGGACTTGAGAAAAAAGTAGAGGACAACAGTGAGACCATTAATACAGAGATAAAGAATAACCTAGCAGAAATAAAGGGCTCAATAAACAAAATGAGAAACATGATTGATGGAATGAACAGCAGGCTGGAAGAAGCAGAGGAATGAATTAATGGCCTAGAAGACAGAGTTACGGAAAGTAATCAAGCTGAACAAAAGAAAAAAGAATTAGGCAAAATGAAAATAGACTTAGATAACTCAGCGACTCCATCAAACATAATATTTGTATTATAGGAGTACCAGAAAAAGAAGAGAAAGAGAAAGGGGCAGAGAATTTATTTGAGGAAAAAATATCTGAAAACTTCCCTAAGGCAGGGAAGGAAACAGATATTCAAGTCCAGGAAGCACAGAGAACTGCCAACAAAATCAACAAAGGCAGGTCACACCAAGGCATATTGTAAAGTGGTAAAGAAAAAAGTAGTAAAAGCAGCAAGACAAAGGAATCAGTTACATACGAAGGAAACCCTATAAGGCTATCAGGGTATTTTCTAGCAGAAACTTTCCAAGCCAGAAATGAATGAGTAGCATGATATATTCAAAGTGCTGAATGGGAAAAACTTGCAGCCAAGAACACTCTACCCAGCAAGGCCATCATTCAGAGTAGATGGAAAGACAAAGAATTTCCCAAACGAAAACTAAAGGAGATTGTGACCACTAAACCAGCCCTGCAGGAAATATTAAAGGGTACTCATTGAGTGGAAAGGAAAGACCCATACAGACCACACAGAATTCAAAATGGATTAAAGACCTAAATGTGACACCTGAAATCATAAAAATCTTAGAGCATAGGTAGAAACTTCTCTGATGTCAGCTTTGCCAACTTTTTTCTAGATAGGTCCTCTGAGACAAAGGAAACAAAAAACAAAAACTACTGGAACTACCTTAAAGTAAAAAGCTTTTGCACATTGAAGGCAATAATCAATGAAACTAACAGGCAACCTACAGAATGGGAGAAGATGTTTGCAAATGACATATCTGATAAAGAGTTAGTATCCGAAATATATAAAGAACTTATAACACTCAACACCCATAAAACAAATAATCCAATT
Source organism: Paguma larvata (assembly GCA_030068075.1). NCBI lineage: Eukaryota > Metazoa > Chordata > Mammalia > Carnivora > Viverridae > Paguma > Paguma larvata. Next base: position 81,216,244 of record CM057823.1, read on the forward strand.
TAAAAATGGGCAGCAGAGGGGCGCCTGGATGGCTCAGTGGGTTAAGCATCCTGCTCTTGATTTCAGCTCAGGTCATGCTCTCACAGTCCATGAGGTTGAGCCCTGCATTGGCTCTGTGCTAACAGCACACAGCCTGCTTGGGATTCTCTCTCTCCCTCTCTCTTTGCCCCTCTCCCCAACACATGCATGCTCTCTCTCAAAATAAATAAACGTTTTTTTAAAAATGGGCAGAATACATGAACAGATGTTTCTTCAGAGAAGACATATAGATGGCCAACAGACACATGAAAAGATGCTCAACATCACTGACCATCCAGGAAATGCAAACTACAATGAGATAATCACCTCACACCTGTCAGAATGGCTAAAATCAAAAAGGCAAGAGACAACAGACATTGGCAAAGATGTGGAGAAAAGGAACCCTTGTGCCCTGTTGGTGGGAACACAAACTTGGTGCAGCCACTGTGGAAAACAGTCTGGAGGGTCCTCAAAAAGTTAAAAATAGAACTACTCAATAATCTAGTAATCATACTACTAGGCATTTATCCAAATAATACAAAAGCACTAGTTGAAGGGGATACATGCACCACTATGTTTACAGCAGCATTATCTACAGTAGCCAAGCTATGGAAGCAGCACAAGTGTCCATCAAGGATAAAGAAGATGTGGCGTATATGTACACTGGAATATTACTCAGCCATATAAAAGGAAATCTTGCCATTTGCAATGACATGATGGAACTAGGGAGTATTATACTAAGCGAAAGAAGTCAATCAGAGAAAGACAAATAACATATGATTTCACTCATATGTGGAGTTTAAGAAACAAAATACATGAGCAAAGGGAAAAAAAGGAGAGACAGAGAGGAACAAAGCAAGAAACAGCCTCTTAACTATAGAGAACAAACTGAGGATTGCCAGAGGGGAGGCGGGTGGAGGGATGGGGGAAATGGGTGATGGGGATTAAGGGGTGCACATGTTGTGATGAGCACTGGGTGATTAAAATAAAAACCTTTTTAAAAAGCAACATTCCTTTTGGGTTGTGTCAAAAGATGTAAATATTCTATAATGAAGTAACAGAATATAAGAGACAGTTAAGATGGAAAAAAAATGAATATTGTGTGTAGAAGTCAGCATAAGCCACATTGCAGACTTTCTAATAAAAAGACATGCCTGGCTTCATATTTTTATAGGTATCCTTCAGAACTATATAAAGTATCTCAAAAATTATTTTAGGCACTTGTAATGAACTATTTCATCTCTTTCCTAAAGCAGTAATATTATACTATATTTATTAAGATTACTCTCCTACTGGATTGGTAACTTTACAAATAGATTCTAAATTCCATGAGAATAGGGACTACACCCCATATTTCACTATTTTTCCCTTGTAATCTCATCACACAGAATTATAAATCTCAGTCGGTTACGCGCCGACTTACACTCAGATCGTGATCTGGCGATTTGTGGGTTTGAGCCCCATATCAGGCTCTCTGCTGACAGCTTGGAGCCTGGAGCCTGGTTCAGATTCTGGATCTCCGTCTTCCTCTGCCCTTTCCCAACTCATGCTCACTCACGCGCAGGCGCTCTCTCTCTCTCTCAAGGATAAATAAACATTAAAAAAAAGAATTATGCATAGAAAACAATATACTCAGTATAATACCTAAAATCTCATTACAGATCAACAGCCGATTGCGAGGCTCAGAATGCTAACTCTGAGCCCCAGTTAAACAAAATGCATTTCCCACCGAAAGCAATTCCATTCTCTTCGTTAGCAGACTTCTACTATGAAAAAATCGTACTCAATTATGTTTGGAATTTAAGCAATTTATGAAAAATTTTTAAAGGAATTGTTTTAAATAAAATTCAATTTTGAAAAAAATATTTCTGGTGCCTTTGAGTATAATCTGTGACTGTTGTTTGAAAATAATAGTTGCCACTTAATTGCTCTGCTTAGGCCTTTGAAAATAAAAAAACAGTTGATGTGATTCTGTTGGGGCCGAGTATTATGTAATATGCATTAACACAATTGCAAAAATATCTGAGCTCTTGAATGAAAAGCAATCAACCTTTGTTTATTTGGGTCCAGATTTCTTAGTCTAAATGTAATATCCTACAGGCTTGTGACACTTACTCCTAGTAACTAGTAGCCTTTTCTCAATTCCTTTCAATTCCTGCTCTAGGCTTCTTCAGTGAAAAGCACCTCTTGGTTGAGACTGACTGGTTTTGCCAAAGCCAGGATCACAGCTTTCCTTACCTTACCACTTACATCACTTATAGTTTGTCCATTAATTTTCCTGTTAACTGGCTAAATTTCACAGATCGTTTTTCACACTTAAAAAAAAATCTTTTGGATTAAGATTTTTATTCACTCATCAAACATTTACGGGGTTTCCACTAGACTGTAAGCTCGAAAGAGCAGGGATTTATGTGTTTTTTAACTACCACTTTTTTAAGATTTTTAATTTTTTAAAGTATTTCCTACACCCATAATGGGGTTCAAACTCACAACCCCAACATCAAGAGTCCCATCCCCTACCTACTGAGACAGCCAGGTGCCCCCTTTTCACTACCATTGTTTCCAAAACTCAGAACTACGCCTGGGGCAAAATAAGTAATCCAGATCAAAGGCAGCTTTATTCTAGGTACTGGGACACAATGGGAAGTAAAAATGAACACAATCTTGCCTTCAAGGAGTTTATGTGAAGGAAATGTCACATTGCAAATGTTATGACAGTGTTAGGAAGCAGGGGCAACAAGTTCCATAAGGTATAGACGAGAAGGATCTTCTGTCTTGGGAGACATGGAGGAAGAGCTCCCTGAAGAAGCGGCTGAGTTAAGATCAAAGGATTGTAGATCAAAAAATTAGAGGAAGAGGAGAGGACAGAGCGTTCCATCCTGTTTAGTTTCATCTCAGTACCTTTCCCCTTCACTCAGTGTGCCCCCCACCATGTTACTTATCATTATAAACTCTCCTTGTTTTTCCTGCTACCTTGTTTGCTAGCTACTCACAGACTTCTGCATAAATCTAAGTGTATGTAGGTCTCCTTTTAGGTAACAACCAAACTTACTTTTCTGTTAAGAATCCCAATAATCATTTTAGAAACTAAGGACAAAATAAAAAAAGAAAATGAATTGACAAGAAGAATACCTCTCTTCTACTTATTCACTGCTGTATGCTTGAGGAAGTGCCATACTGATAAATACTTAATAGATTTTGGTTGGTTAGTTGCTTAGCTGGCTGGCTAAATGGCAGGTTGACTGATTAGCTGGGTGGCCAGATGTTGGTTGGCTGCTAGCTGTTTGGTAGGTTGACTGGCTAGCTAGCTTATTAGGTATTGGTTGGATGGCTGGTTGGCCAAATGTCAGTTGACTGGCAGGCTGGCTGATTGGTTAGCTGGTGGGTGATTGGGTGGATGTTGGTTGGTTAGCTGGCTGGCTGATTGGGTGGATGTTGCTTTGTTGACTGACTGGCTGGTTTGTTGATTGGGTGGTTTAGAGAATAATAAGAGTGGTAGTTTAGCTTTGGCTTTAAAGTCAAACTTAATTCATTTCAATTCTGATTGACCTTTCATTGACTATGATAAACAATTTACTTAAGTTCCGTAAGTCTCAGTTCTTTCTATAAAATACTATTTTGGGGGGCACCTGGGTGGCTCAGTCGGTTAAGTGTCCGACTTCATCTCAGGTCATAATCTCGCAGTTCGTGGGTTCGAGCCCCGTGTCGGGCCCTGTGCTGACAGCTCAGAGCCTGGATCCTGCTTTGGATTCTGCGTGTGTCTCTCTCTCCACCTCTACTGTCTCTCTATCTCTCTCAAAAATAAAAAAACATTAAAATTAGAAAAAACTATATATTTTCCTAGGGTAATTGTAAGAACAAAGGTGATATTGCATATAATGCTTTAGCATGGTACCTAGAATATGTTAACTGTTCGCTAATACATGTTCACAATCTTAAAGAAAAGAAAGAAGCTTGAGTGTTATTTCCAAAAGGAATAAAAATAGTAGTGAAAGCAAATGATTATTCTTTTTAAATGTCTTATTTATTATAGTCCTTCAAATGTGTTTCACTGCCGCAAACACACATCTATTACTGGATAGTAGTACACATACCTAAGAAGGAGATGCTACATGTAGAAAATTTACACGCACACAAGCAAATCTGCTTGACAGACTGAAACTGATTTCTCTCACCACCCACTCCCTCTCCCTCTCCCCTCCTTCCTCATTGCACCATCATTGCATTATTACAGGGCTCACTAGGATAGCAACTTTCCCTATCAAAAAAAGAAAAAAGGAGTGATAACATATAACTGACCTGAATTTCAGTGGTTACACAGGTGTTTGCTTTATAATTATTTACACTGAACATGCATGTTTTATGCATGTTCCTAAATGCATACCCACTCCTACACACACACCGAGGAGGTGAACTCGGCGTGTAAGGATGCGGTGGAATAGGACAGGACAGGTGAGGTGTAAATCTAGGCTGGGTCTATAGAAGCAAAGGAAATTCCTTAAAATTCCAAATTGAAAGAAATACACAAACAATAAACCCCGATTGTGCAAAGGAGATGAAGTTTACTCCAGCCGCTCCAGATCGGCTGTGTCCTTGTCACAAGTTAAATGGCTAGAGTGGCAAATTACTGAACTTAGGCGTGCGCACGCTCGTCTGCACACCTGTAACCCATGCCGGAGTCCCTGTAGTGCGGGATTCTCCCGCGTCAGTTGCCACGTGCTGACCATTGCGCGTGAAGAGCTTCTCTCAAGGGCAGAGCTCTTTAATAGGCCTCAGTTCCTAGAACCAGTTTGTACAGATATGACTGCCCCATCTCTTCCCGCCATTGTCATTAACGCTCACGCCACCTGTGCATGATTTCAGAGATAGCTGCCCTGGTTTATTCAATGCCACCAGCAACAAAGTCAAGAATTACACATCTTTGTTACTCACGAGCAGCTTTTGGTTTTTCAGCGCCGACTGGGAGATGCAGCAAAGAAAGCAATCAGCAAGCTCCAGGTCAGAACCATCAAGAAGGGTGACAAGGTAACAGCCTCTTTTCTTTTGGGTGAGGGGCTATTCAACAAAGTTCCTGACTTTTCTGGCAGCCAGGGTAGAAGAGAGGGAAGGGTGGGAAAAGGGCAATACATGACAATAGCTCTCCTGTAAGTCTGTGATTAGACCCGTCTTTATTAAATATAATTTAAAACACTTTATCAAATACATGCAATAGAACAACAAAGTAGTCGTTCTCAAAGTAGTTGTTTCTATAAGAAATTGAAAAGTAAGTATAGGAAAAATAGATGGAGGTAGGATGCAACTTGTACGCAAATATATTACCTGAAATGTGTAACAGAAATGGAGCCCAAATTTAGGTTGGGGCTGTCCAGCATCCAGTGCAAAGAAGGAAAAACTATTCAAGCCATATCTAATTACCTTATTCTGGTGTCCCACAAGGTACAAACCAAATGGTTGTTCCTGGTGTTCCAACTTGAGAAAATTTGTCCGTAAATCCTTGCAAGGAGGACAGGGTTACATGATGGGGGATGTCCTTCACTGGGGTCTGCAAGAAGGCGTATTCAGTCCCTCTGAAATCCAACGTCTAGAATCCCAAAGTCATTCCAGCAGCCTCCCTTGCTGTAGAATGATGACAGAGTCCAGAGCAAAGCATGTCCTTTTTAAATTCACTATAATTAACATACAGCGTTAGACAGTGGTTTCAGGTATGCGACACAATGACCCAACAATTCTATACACTCCTCAGTGCTCATCAAGATAAGTGTACCCCTAATCGCCCTTATCTATTTCACCCATCTCCTCACCCACTTCCCCTCTGGCAACCACCGGTTTGTTCTCTGTACTTAAGAGTTTGGGTTTTGTTGGTTTGTTTGTTTCCTTTTTTTCTTTGTTCATTTGTTTCTTAAATTCCGCATATGAGTAAAATCATGTGGTATTTGTCTTTCTCTGACTGACTTATAGCCTCATACCGTCTAGATCCATCCATGTATGCATATACATATACGTACATAGCACATCTTCTTCATCCAGTCATCTATCAGTGGACACTGGGGTTGCTTCCATAGCTTGGCTATTGTAGATACTGCTGCAATAACCGTATCAATAGCAGAAGCATATCTTGAGGAGAAACAATAAGACAGTACAGCCCAGCCCCACAGAAAGGTGTCTCTTCTCTACAGAAGAAACTGTGGAGCAGTGGATTGCAGTACATGTATTTGGGGCTCCCTGGGGCATTGTAAGGGATTCTCAACTCTACATATATATCTAATACCATGTATTGTCTCTTGTCTGAATAATTGATTTGTCTCATGGCGTGCTGCTGTTTTTCAACTATATAAAAATGCTATTGAGCTTAGTAAGATGAAATTCATTTAATTCATCACTAAATTTAAAGTATATTTTTCCATCACTTTTTCCCCTTAAACAGAACACAAAAGAACAGGGACCACCACATAAGTAATATATTATGGGGTATTGAAAGAGATTTACATACTTGAATAAAAAGTTAAAACCATTGTTCTGGAGTTGTGTACGTAAGATTCCCAAGGAGGTGATGATTAAATATCGTTCAGACAATTCTCCATAAACACTATTTCTCATCCTTGAGATTTTGATGCCGCCTCTAATTATAATAAATAGCATTCTTAGTAATGGTATTTTTAAAAATTGCTTTCCCACAAGTATAATAAATAGCATTATTAGTAACGATACATTAAAAAACTGTTCCCTTACGAAAGCACTTGCGGCAGAACCCGGAAACAAAAAGTGGAGGTTGGAAGGAATGGAAACAGAGCCAATATACAGCCAATTATTGATTAAGAAAACGGCAGCTGGGCGGTGGAAAGCCTTGCTCCGGGCAAGCTCTCCTTGCTTGTTTGGGTATTTCCACAAGAGTTGAAGCTGCACAAGTAAGTTCATCTGTACCTTCTCTGTTGCAGGAAACAGAGCCCGACTTTGATAACTGTGCAGTTTGCATCGAAGGGTACAAGCCCAATGATGTTGTGCGGATCTTGCCCTGCCGGTGAGTCACTGGGCTGCCTGCTTTCGAATGGGGTGTGCATGCGGAGTGCCTGTTGGCCTCGCTGGCTCAGACCTGCGTGGCCTAGCCCAGCAAGGTTCGTCTGCCCAAATGTTTCCGGGTTTCAGTATCAAGCAATCAAAACGCTTGTTCTTTTTGTGTGACCTTTCCCCTTGAAAACATGTTTTCTTGTGAGATAGTTTCTGATCTTCCTTACACGGAAGGATGAGTATTGCCATGCCTTAGAACCTCATGATACCCAATCTGATGGTGTGGCCCCAAGTATGAGTTTTCTATAACAACAAAACTGCGATATTTAGAATCAGCTCCCACTTTGACAAGTACCGTTTTCATGTAATTAATGAACTCTTAAAAATATGCCGAGAATACTCATGAAGGGATGAACAGCCAGAATATGGTCAGGAGTGTCTGGGAAGGCAAATTCCATTTCCCATGTTTTTGGTATTTTTGGGTTTTTTTGTTGTTGTTTTACCAGCAGGAAGGAAATGTGACAGTCACCCCAAAACTTATAGAATTTAGGAGGGGATGCCAACACATCTAGTTGGAAGAACTCTCCAAGTGATTTCTTATATAACCCTAATCCTTCTCCCTAATTGAAATTCACTATTAAGGTATTTGAATTTTTTATATGGTTAAAATTAAATAAGTTTAAATACTTCAATAAAATCAAATACTTCAAGGTTGCATAAAAGCTGTCTTCCTATAATCGCACACCTTTTTTTAGTGTCGTTATTGCATCTGTGAGGTGTCCTAGAAATAAAAAATTATCCCTTGAGGAAAGGTTCTTCACTTAGAAAGATTAGCTTTAAAAATTCTTAAGAGTATTTAAGTAAATAAAGTAGATAAAATACACAAAGATATAAATCAAGGCACCTTCAAGAACTATTTTTTTTAGAAATACAAAAGAAATAAAATATGCCTATAAAGGAATTAGTTTAATAATCCTCAAATGACAAAGAAGTGTCCAAAAAGGGACAGGAGATGCAAATAAATGCAGAAACTCCCAAGGGGAGTGGGTCTCTCCTGAAATGCTTTTAGGCACATTGATCGTCAGATAGGGCCTAGAGAAAGTGCACTGAACCGTAGCCAAAGCCTCCCCCGGGGATTCACTTTCCTTAGTTTATAGATGCTTGACTGTCTCTATGACAAAATCATAAATTGGGACACATGAAGACTCGGTGGGTTTCTTCCTATGAGGGAATGTATCAGTTCTCTCTGTAGGCATTACACTTGGTATTTATTTGGTGACTTCTAGAAACAGCGGCAAAGAATGGCAGGCGGCGTGTGAGCTACGGAGATCTTTTATCTCTGCAGTCTTTTACTAAGGTTTTATGAAGCCTCATAGGTAGAAGAAAGGGACATGCTTTGCTTCTGCTTGGAGTGTGTTCAGAGCTCTATGAGGGCACTACTAATAAAAAAAATATATCAAAGCAAATTTAAGTTAAATTGCAACTTTTTCTTGAGAACGTAAATATAATTAAGAAAACCTGTTTTAAAAACTATATATAGCATTACTTTAGCTCTGTAATCCATACTGTATAAAATAACTTCTTCATTTAGAGCTCTGTCATGAGTATATCCCATGTTACTGCGTGGAATTAACTAGAAGCTGCAGAATATCCAAGCCGTAGATGTGCCGCAATTCAATTTACCATGCCCCTGTTGCGGAACATTTGGCTGATTTCAGTTCTTAATTATGACAAATTACCTCGCTTTAGCAGCATTTACATTGCCAACATGTACTATTCCAGATCTATCTCTTACTGTATAATTTTTGGAAATACTAACCAAGGAAATAGCATTTTAATATTAACAAAAAAATAAAAAATAAAACTTTAGGAATGTCAATTATATTTACACTAGCCCTTGCCCTAGGCTAGTTCCAGTTTGGCCTAAAACTCTTCCTTTTTACATTATTATTTGGTTCCCCGCTCAAGGCGCTCATTCCTTGATTCTTTCTGCTTCAAGCTTCTTACTGTGCATCTGCTTTTATTTCCTTATTGTGGGCCCTGCTTTAAATAACAAAATACATCGAGAATTACCAAGCACGGGTTAGAGTTATTTATTGTTTGATCTTAGGTGAGCCGTATACATTTACTCTTTGAAGCACTCATCCATTTTTTTCCGTGCTGACTTAAAATCGAGATATTTCGATGTCTGTTGCTTGTTTCTGCCAGACGGTCTGCACTAATGGATGTTATCAAACAAATGCACTGGCATTTGCTTTTTGCTACATAATTTCCTCTGGGGTATGATTAAGCCCTAGCTCCTATGAACTTTATAGACTCTCTCTCTCATTATTTCCAGGCTGAGTCACCCACAGAATTTTTCGCATCCCCTCGGAGTATAAACAGTTTCCAAAAAAATGATCCAGATTTTGTCTTCTTCTTTTATACTCTTTTCTGCGGCCTCCTAACTCCTGACACGCCGGGTACATCACTTCTCTCTTATGGTCACTTAGTGTATCTTTCCAAACCACCCCAGGATATTCTCGTACTGTGATTTTTTTCAGTCGTTCTCTTGTTTGTGTCTTTTGGCAACCCTTGCACAAATTAGGATGAATTAATCAATGAACTCCCTTCTTTATTTGTGGTCACAGCAATTACCGAAGTTAAGTCCTGCACATACGCACTTAGCGTTTTCCCCCTGCTTTTCTCCCCCAGGGGGCCTTCTCCAGCACATGCGCAGACGAGGCTCCCCTGTGGGGCCAGCCAGGCATGCGCATCCGCAGCAGTATGTAGAGCACCTCAGGGTCCGACAGGTCCAACTTTTGTGGTTTGGGTTTGATCCTCATACGCCACTAGGGTATTTTCCAAAGAACTTTGGTTTTGCGTACAGCATATATATGCCGAAACCTACATCATAGTGTGCTTTAGGGCTGGTTTTGGCCAGTCAGATTCGTACTTGTGATTATGATTTTTTAGCTACAGAAGATATTTTATTGAAGCATTTAATCGAAATGTTATTGTCTTCTCTTGTCCAGAGAATAAGATGGTCTCTCAGATTCTACCATGGCCTTTATCCTATGGTGTTCCTACTTTCCTTCAACGGTTATCCATTTCAGTCTATTAAGCTACCCAGTTTCAAACACTCAAAAAGAATCCGACCTCCTAGGGCAGGGCAAAAGTCTGCCGTTAAAAAAAAAAAAAAAAAAAAAAAAAGGAATGTATGCATCCTTCCCTGGGTGCCTATAAAATTCTTATCTTTCTCTGATGGATCCTTACAGCAGTATCATTAATTTAGGAGGATATTAGTTTCTACTACTGTCTTTCTTTTGATTTTGGGAACTCTTCTGTGATGTAGGAAAAATTTTAAAACCCTTGGTAGCAAGCAGCCCCTTGTCAAAAACTTGTTAGTAACTAAATGCTTCGTTTGAAACAACTGACGTTTATTTTGTAGCAACTGTGTGTCAGGAATGGTGTGAAGTACCCGAGTTGAAAACTCTGGCATGATCTCTGCCCTAAAGGAAATCAGTCTAGTGTGGAGGAGACAGATGGGAATTTAAATAAGCAATCTCAATTTCAGAGTGATAATATGTACAACAACAATAGCAAAATGGATTTTTAAAAATTGGAGGAAGCAATGCTAGGCACGAGAAAGTCTCCCCAGAAAAAAAGTACATCTTCCCGTTTTCTAACTATGGTTTGCCTTGTCCATTACATCTTCAATTACAGAAAATTGGCTTAATGGATATATATTTAATTATCTACCTAACTCCCTCATGCAGATAACAACCACTAATATTTTAATAATTTCCTTTTATTTGCTAGGCCTGGTTTGTCAAGTTTGAGACACTACTGACAACATCGTTTATTATCCTGCTCTTTTCACTTAATATTCTAAGAGCGTGTTAGAAATGGTTTTGGATTCTTAGTGGCTCATTTTGACTTTTCTTTGACCTCTGACTCTGTAGGCAGAAGCTGAACAAAGTCTAAATTAAATAAACCAACCAAAGTCCCTGGCGTGTTGGTGCTTATTCAGAACCTGCTCCTCAAGAGTCCAGATGTTTTCACAGGCCAGTCAGAATTTTCATCTGAGGTCAAACAGGAAGGTGTCCTGGCTCCCTTTAGCTTATTTCTTAATAATCCATTGACGAGCTGTCCGCATCTCACCATCCCACCCCACCTAAAGAAAACAGACAAAAGCAGTTTTCATACACACGTGATATCATTGGGTTATGTAGAAGTGGCCCGTGGAAGTAGCATGGCCTGCTGGCTTCCTGTTGTCGCATTTGGATTACACATAAAATCCTCTCAAACTAAATGATCATCTTTGGTAGATATGCCCCCACTTTTACCTTGCTCATAAACGGAGTTCCCATACAACAAATTCCCTCATGTCGTCACATTTTGTAAACACTGTTTCCTGGAGGTCACTACTACCTGTACTTTTACTGAGGTTTTGATTTTGATATTTTAAATTTTTTTTAACGTTTATTTATTTTTCAGAGACAAAGAGACAGAGTATGATCAGGGGAAGGGCAGAGGGAGAGAGAGACACAGAATCTAAAGCAGGCTCCAGGCTCTGAGCTGTTAGCACAGAGCCCGATGCGTAGCTCAAACTCACAGACCGTGAGATCATGACCTGAGCCAAAGTCGGCCGCTCAACCAACTGAGCCACCCAGGCATCCCTGATTTTGATATTTTAGAGCAGGGGGTAGTGTTTGGATAAAGAAAGCAATTTAGTTGGAACACCTGTCCCAAAATAGTTCCAGTTGGGAAGTGTTGCGCTTATACTGTTTAGTATTGAAGCTTCAAGCCGCCTTCCAGTGTTTGAAGGAGACCAGTGGGCAGGACTGCTCTGAGTACCCCCTGAGTCAAGGTCAATGAGTGGTCTGTCGGTCCAGGGCTTGTCCTGGTTCCTGGTTCTTCACCACAGGATGTCATTTTTGTCCTGAGCAGGGTTACCTGTTAGATCAGATAATTCTGGAAAGGGGGGAGAGGAATAAAGTATACATAACATAAAATTGACCTTTCTAACCATTTTTAAGTTTATAATTCAGTGGCATTAAGTACATTCACATTGTTGTATGACCACCACTACTGTCCTTTTCAAGAACTTCATTTTCTCAAACTAAAACTCTGTAACCGTTAAACATTAACCCCCATTCCCCCAGTCTGGAGGTGTGTGTGTGTGTGTGTGTGTGTGTGTGTGCACGTGTTGTATTTTTAATTTAGCCTCGACTTTTATTATAAAGAAAATATCAATGAAGAAACCTAGATTTTGATTTAAGCCTCTAATCTAATTTAAAGTTGGCCAACTCAAAATTGGTTTTTACATATTCAATTTAAAAGCTAACAAAGAATGATAATTATTATCATTGTTGTTGTTAGTATTACAATACTAATACAATGTTATTCTTCTCGCGATTAGGACTACAAGTGCTTCTGTTATCATCACTAACATCATTACCACCATCCATTCTTTCCTGGCTTTCTGTAGTAGCTTCTCACTAATCTTCCTACTTCAACTCCTGCCCCTTAATTATTCATTCTGATAAGTCTATTTTTAATTATCCAGCTAGATTAGCTGGACTGCAGGTACTTTTTTAGCAAGTACAACTTTAAACTCATTCAGTGTATCAAAAGTGTGATTTTTTTAAAAAGGCCATTCTTTGGAAAGATTTATTGAAATATAATTCAGTCCTTCTGTTTCTCTGAAATGTACATCTGTAACAAGGTAGGTTCACAGAAAACCAGAAGTCCTGCCCTATTACACAGTAGCTCCTTCCAGGAGAATGGAGTCGGCTGGTACCACTGCCAGCACTTTTATCAGGGATTGGGGTAAGAAGCAATCTTCACAAACTTGTCATTGTGTCTCTTCTTAGGATTTTGTTCTGTGACTTCTTCACGGGGCTTTGCCAGAGCAGTTCGTGTCCAGAATAACCGCACTTCTTCCAAGCAAGGGAATGTTTTCATGTTGTGGGTGATGGATTACGATACTGTCCAGATTTTTTTCTGTTTGTCAGTAGAAGGTCAAGAGCCAAACAAATTTGTGGCCCACCCCTAGCCAAAAGGGATTTTTTTAGCTTTATCCTTGGCTGTTTTATGTCTCCATTCTTGTTTTAATTTCTTCTTTTGCATTTATGGCACCTCTTTGAATATCTGCATCTCCTAAGTCACATTAAGTCATTCCTAGTATGAATGTTGTCCATGTTTGTAAAACTTTATCAACATCATTTTCAATCAACATTTAACATCTCATATGTCATCATTTATTTGGCTATATTTGGACATTTAGACTGTCCCCCACACGTACACATTTTTTGCTATAATAAATAACACTGTTATAAATAGTTATGCATGTAGACCTCAGTTGATATTTCAGATTATTTCCTTGTTTCTGAGGTTATGAATTCAAATTGTGTAATTGTTTTCTATGAAACTGTACTGAAGGAGTTTTCCAGTCAGAGGTAAGAATGTCTCAAGCGAAAATAATGACTGGTAACCTGTAATTGACAGATTATAGTGCAGGAGTTGGGGATAACGGGGGAGAGGTGGGCAGGCCCTGACCATTTGGAGCCGGATGCCGATCTGGATTATAGCGAGGGGCTGCGGGGCTTGCCCGGTTTAGCGTTTGCTGTTCATGCTGGCGCCATGTGGAGTATAGCTCAGAGGGATCTGACAGGAGTCTGGAGACCGGTTAAGAGACTATTGCAAATTCAAGGTAAAAAATGCTGGAGGCCCAAACTGGAGTGTTGGGTCTAGTCAGGAGAGATTCGGCAAGTAAACCCAGCAAGAGGCAGCATTTGCAACAGTTGAAAATGGCCACCCACACCAGCTGGTGATTGGTAGATACATCTGTATTTGTTTATATTTAAAACATGCACGATCTTTGCAATCCGATTCTAAGTAACAGAAAAAAGTCACGCAGGTAGTACACTGTTGCTCAAAAACCGTAACAGAAGAAACAGATTTCAAGCACTGAAACAGATTTTTATCACAAAACAAACAAACAAACACCTTGAGGACCAGCTTTGGCTTGTCTAGGCAAAGTTCCATTTTGGAAAGATTGTTGGATTCTGGGTGGTAAAATATGCCACACTTCCTTTTCTCTCCATTTTAGGAATGAGACTAGCTGGGGACATAGAATATATCATACCGCCATATTTTTTTTTTTTATTTTGAGACTTAAGACTACATTTTTACAAAGATCAGAACACGAGTAACAGCATTTGTTTTGAAAGCAATGAAATGGAGATTCAAACACAATGATATGCCAAATTATAAATCAAAAATAGAATAATGGTTGCTGTTAGAGTATAGAACAAATTTATAGCGTAAGACAAATGAAGCTTATATTTGCAAATCGATCCTCTAACTTACAAAGGAATTCCTGGTGACATTTCATTATCTGAGTCAGATAGAACCTAAAAGGGTGAGGTCTGGAGATTTGGAAAAAGAATGCTTTTGAGGGCGGTCGAAAAGTCAAAGCTGGCATTTGTTCTACTAGTTTTGATGAGTTATTTGAAAGGCCTGTTACATGTGTCTACAATTGACAAGATGATCCTATGTTAACTCTGTCCATCTAACCTGTCAAACAGCCAACTGCTTTCCTTTCTCAGCTGATGTAACTGACATATTTTTAACATGGACCTGATTATTGACTCCTCAGTTACTATAACCCATTAACTCTAGGGCAGGTGACATTTTCTTCTGCCAGAGAGGCAGCTCTGGGAGACATCTAGCATAAAATAGGCTACCAGTAGAGGCATCCATTTGTAAAGCTGTCTGAAAAACATGTATCTTAAGACTTCTAGAGTGACTTGCCTGGCAAGGCCCAGCCTCCTTGAAATCAAATTAATAAGATGTACTGAGCTAATGGAGGTGTAAGCACAGTGCCTACACCAAAGTACCCTACTAACAGTGGCTTCCATCCAATGGGAAACTGTTCACTATGTCTCAGATGATATCCTTGTTTTCATTGGATGCTTCCAACCAAATGTACCTGGGCAGTTCATAGCCTCTGCTGCTTCTCCTGAAACTCCGCTGGGAGATCCAGACCTTGGATGGCAACCCAGGGCAATACCACAGTTCAACTCTGATATTCGTTGACGAAATTGTCTTTTTAGGGGGCACAGGGTCTCTCATTCACTCTCCCTGCAAGACGCTACATGATCGTAATAAACAACATAACATAAAGAATACTTCTAATCTCCTATAAAAAAAATGAACATCAGTTTAATATTTGAAAGCTTAAAAAATCACTATCAAGTTTTACCAAAAACACTAAAAAAAGATAAAAGTTCCCTTAAGGTTTTTAACTCCAGGGACCAGTCTGATTTTAAGATGAGTCAAGTGAACTGAATGTCTGTGTGGATAGAAAATTCCAAATGATCTATAAGTAAAAAAAAAAAAAAAATTATAAAACTCTGTAATGTGATCAGGATTCTGACTATGAGTCCTATCATTAACGATGGGGAAAACAAAGGGGTTCTTTCTGGCCAGGCAGCAGTGGTCTGTCCTGACCTTACCCTGCCATGCCCAATACATATGCTTGATGATGAACAGATTTTTTTCCAAGTTTCTTATTTTTGAAAAGAGTGATGAATGTTGGATGATTTTCATGAGGTTCGACTTACTCTTTCATGCCCATGTTATGCAAATTAGACTATTGGTCATCATTTTCACATCTATTTCTTTATACATGTGATTTTAAAAATACCTTCAAGGTTTTGTTGCTAATTGTGAGAAATTTTGAAAATAGAGTATAAAGAAATAAACAAAAATAATCTCACCACCCAGAATTAATAATTATTAATGTTGGTATATTAAATTTTTCTAATGCATATATATAAACATCACATGTATATTGGTAAACATTGTAGAGTCTGGCCATTAATATAATTTTTCTTCTACTCTCTTATTTGACATTAAAAAGTAAGCATTGGGTGGGGGAGACGGGCTAAACGGAAGATGGGCATTAAGGAGGACACTTGTTGGGATGAGCACTGGGTATTATATGTAAGTGATGAATCACTAAATTATACTCCTTAAAATAAATAAATAAATATGCATTTTCCTCTAACTTTAGAAATTATTTTAAAATACTTTAGTGGTTGCATAATATAGTCCATTGTTGGAGTTTATTTAACTGTCCCCTATTGCTCAACAAATAAGTCGCTTTCAGTTTTCATCATTATGAAATCATGACCATTTTAATTGTTTATATATTTTTTCTGTATTTATCCCTTAGGATACATTCCTAAAAGTGAATTTACAGAGTCAAAAGTAATTTTGAAGGATCTTGATAAATTTTGTCCAACTGCTTTTCTACAAGGTGGTAATAATTTACTCCCCACTGGTAGGTATAAGCATACTTATGTTAGTGTACCTTTGGAACCACGAAGTAGCATGGTTTAAGCATCTTTCTCATCTGATAGCCAAATATGAAAATAGTGCTTAATTTTAGTCCCCCTGTCTTTGATTTCTCTGAGATGCTACTATTACCTACCACAGTGCTTCGTACTTAGTCCACTCTTGTTAACTAAACTCATAAATCATATCTAATGTGAATTGTCATTGGCTGTAAGATGCTTCCTAATAGCAGAGATGTTAAAATGTGGGGGAGGAAATGGTATGGCCTAGAATTGGCAAAATGTGATGGTAACTATTTTTAATATTTGTTTTCATACTTTTAGTACATAGTGCTTTTTCTCATTTAAATATTTTTATTTTGTCTTTATAATCCTTTTTGATGAACAAAAGAGTACATTATAAAATATGAACTTTTATCTGGTTGCTGATCGCTTTAATGCCTCCCTATCAAGACATAAGATAACTGATCAATTAATTAATTATTTTTCAAATTTATCTGGAATTTATGTTGATATAAAGCATCTCACTCAGTAGTCACTGTGTATGAAAACTATCACATACAAAACTCAGTTTTTTAGGAATATAAATATTCTGCCAAATTAAAAGTTATATAGTGTGGCAGGAGTTTAAAATAGCACGGTTGCTTTGGAAATGTGTTAGTTTGACAGTTTCTAAGAAAGTTAAATGCATACTACCCTCTAATCTAGTAGTTCTACTCTTGGATATATCTCCGAAAGAATGAATGAGTACGTTCACAGAAAGACTTGTACAAGAATGGTCATAGCATGTCTATTCATAATGGGCAAAAAATGATAACAACTAGCAACAGGAAAATCTATAGATTAATTTAGTACATATATGCAATGGAATATTACTCAGCAATAAAAATAAACAAGCTATTGATATATATCAAGCATAGATAAATCTGAAAACATCATGTTAAGCAAAAGAAGCCAGGCAAAAATAAATACTTTGTAACTCCATTTATATGAAATTCAGTCATAGGCAAAGCCAACTTGTGGTGACAGAAGTCATAATGGTGGATTCATGGCAAGGAGTGGGTATGGACTGGTAAGGAGAGAAGTCGGGGGCGATGGAAACAATGTATATCTTTATCTGGGTTTTTGTACATAAGCATATGCATACTCAGTAAACCATCAAGCTTGCTTAAGGTGCCCAAGTCAGTTAAGTGTCTGATTCTTGGTTTCGGCTCCGGTAATAATATCACAGTTCGTGAGTTCAAGCCCTTCATCAGGCTCTGGGCTGACAGTGTGGAGCCTACTTGGGATTCTCTCTCTCCTTCTCTCTCTGCCCCTCCCCTGCTCACTCTTTCTGTCTCTCTCTCAAAAAATAAATTAAAAAAATTTTTAAATCTATACCTTCATTTAAAATAATGGAAAAAATAGGGGTGCCTGGGTGGCTCAGTCGGTTGAGCATCTGACTTCAGCTCTGGTCATTATCTCACAGTTCGTGGGGTCGAGCCCCACATCTGGCTCCGTGCTGACAGCTTGGAGTCTGGAGCCTGCTTCAGCTTCTGTCTCCCTCTCTCTCTGCCCCTCCCCAGCTCACGCTCTGTCTCTCTTTGCCTCTCAACAATAAATAAACATTAAAAAACATTTAAAAAAATAAATAAAAATAAAATAATGGAAAAAATGTTTTAAGTACCAAAGAAGCTAGGTTGTGGACTTTTTTAAAAATGTAGTTCATTTTGTACATGAGTCAAAATGAAAATCTAAATTCCAACTTTGTTGATGGCGTTTTCTAATAACTTTTTCTTTGATTCTTTCGGGTCTATCTGTATACGCTGCCAAAAATTAGATGCCACTTAATCTAAGAGATTAAAGGAACGAAACATGAAAGGAAATGGCAATGCTGATAAATGATGTCTCATGAGTTGTTTTCTGTTGTGTTTTCAACAGAGCAAATGCTGCCTTAGGAAAGAAGTCTTGAACTGTAATAACCTTGTTAAATATGGCATTCTGACTTCAAACGTCCTGCTCCCCAGTTATATTAATCAACTGGACACACAGAATGAATGTCAACCAGCTTTGCTGCCCCAGCCAAATGATATAATTAGACCAGGATCAAGTTTGAAGCACAGAGCTTCCCTCTACCAGAACCCAAAAAAATGAGACCCTTATAAAATGAGGGTCTGCAATTCCCTTGTAATTTGCTTCCATTGTAGCTAAAAAAGAAATTGAGTTTAGCAGCTAGAGGATCTGATACCATTGCTTAGTATTTAAAGTTTTGTTGGTTTTTCTTTAATGATGTTTACACCTGATGCTATGAACAACTAGATGAAATCAAGTAGCTGTTTATTATAACACTTGAATGTTGTAAAGCGCTCTGCTGTTTCATACAATGTTGAATTTGTATCTCACAACAGCCTATAATAAAGTTAAGAGCAGGTGCCATTAAGGCTCCTTTATTTTACTAAAAGAAACCCGTTAACTCAGAGAGGCTGGTCACAGAGCCCAAAGCAAAGCCAGGCTCTCTGACTTCTCAGGCTGGGTCCTTTCCCCTGTAAAGCTGGATTTGACACCTTTACCCTCCCCACCCCCAACCCCTGCCACACAAGAATGCTCTGTTGAGCATCTGGGAATATGGTTTGATGAAGTCTGTCCCCAGAAATCCCCATCTCACTCCAGGCCAAACAAAGAAACCGAATCCAATGTAGGCTAGCTTTAAGGATTTTACTTTCTCCACAGTGATTCCAAGCTTTGTTTTGTGACCCTGAAAACAGGCCAGCCTTGTTCATAGGAGGCCAGTGCTGGTGCTGGTAAGGTGAGCAATAATTTATTTCACTGCATTCTTTCTTTTATCCCCTCCATCAGGTAAAACCGCCAGCATAGCATATGAGCTTGCCAGAACAAAGTAATTCTGTTTTTAAACAGTAGCCAGAAAATGGTTACTGCTGGTTCTGTGTGATAGCTCTTTTTCCTTTTTCCTTCTCGCTTCTTTTTTGTTTTAAATGATGTTTGCATAACCTAAATAAGGGGGCGGGGATCAGGGAAATGCAGTTGCTCATCATTGTCTGAAACATTCCAGACCAAGCCCAATAGCAGAATCACCCCCACAGTGAGGCTCTGGGCCATTTGGACCGTCCTGATCCCACCATGCCCCCAAACACCCCATTGTCACCACCGCAAGGACTTTCTGTATGGGAGACATAGAAAACTGACAGTGGAAGGAAATAACTTGATGACGAGAAGCCCATCATCACAAGGAATGGGGGACGTCTAGCTCAGGTCCGTGGTTACTTTCCTTATCATTCATACCGCTTTGCTACTCAGTCCCTCCAGATTATTTCAAAATGCCGATTTGGAAACATCCGTTCCAGCTTTATTTCCTGTTCTTACTTTTTAAATAGTCTAGCTTTCAACCCAGCCAAATTTCTCATCCAGATCCTGAACCTGCAACTCTCTTTACTCATATAAGTTCCTTCCCCTTAGATTCTTTCCTCAGGTCTCCACATTTCAGTGTTCTCCCCGTCCTGTGGCTTCCTAATTTCCTCACAAAGGAACTGCTTCCTTCCTTGAATTCTGTGATACGTTTACTTGTATCTCTTTATGACCCATCACTTTCTATGTTGTATTAACATCACTTAAAATAGTTGGGGCGCCTGGGTGGCTCAGTAGGTTAAGCGTCTGACTCTTAATTTTGGCTCCAGTCATGATCTCAAGGTTTGTGAGATCGAGCCCCACATCAGGCTCTGCACTGACAGCACGGAGCCCGCTTAGAATTTCCTCCCCCCCTCCCTCCCTCTCTGCCTCTTCCCTGCTCAGTACTCTCTCTCTCTCTCTCTCAAAATAAATATTAAAAAAAATAGTTAACGGCACCATTATCCACTGAACCCTTACTAGCCAAGCACTTTACAAACAAGAACTTAATCCTTACAACAACCTGATAAGGTATTTTACTAGTCAGGATAGGCTAGGTTTTGCTGCAGCAGCAGCAGCAGCAGCAGCAACAACAACAACAAAAATCCACTCCCAATTCTCCGTGGCTTAATACCACAGAGATTTCTCATGTTTTGTGTTTATCTGTGCATCAACGAGGAGTGTCTGCTTATGGCTGTCACCACCTCAAACACTGTTAACTTTGACAAGTCAGTAATTAAATCCCATGGCCCAAAGTGAAATCTTCTATTTCTTTTTCTGTCTTATTGGGCAGAATTAGTCCTGTAGCTATAGCTACCAACAGGAGAGCCTGTAATCATCCCATGTGCTTGAAAGATGCAAAGGTAGCGTATTAGAGGAATAGTATTAATGAGCGCCTCAGCTGGGTACTATCATTATCCTCACTTTACAAACAATGAAACTAACACTCAGTTCAGGGTTATCCCAGGCCAGTCGGCCAAGATTAAAAATGAGACTCACTTTCCCCCCCAGCCTGAGCTTTTAACCTCTACACAGTACGGACTGTGCACCTTCCTATCAGCCTGTCAATTCCTTATTTAAAATACCTCACCAACAGGATGCATGGCTGACCCATCTTGGTACCTCCAAGGCCCGGCACAAGGCGCTGCATAAGGTCATACTACATAACTACTCTACACAAATGACTCTGTTATTCGGTGTTGATTTTCCTACTTTTTCCTTAGAACTCAACATTCCAAGTAGTGAGTTCTGGTATCAGTTTTGGAATCTCTTTAATAACATACAGAAATACTCTTTTTTTTTTTTTTTTTCAGATTTTCTCATGTATAACTAAGCAATCTACCTTCCATACTACACGAAAGTGCTACTGTGTCAACAAAATTCTTTCTTTCACTCACAGGGATAGAAG
The DNA here is from genome assembly GCA_030068075.1 of Paguma larvata. NCBI lineage: Eukaryota > Metazoa > Chordata > Mammalia > Carnivora > Viverridae > Paguma > Paguma larvata. Next base: position 81,237,403 of record CM057823.1, read on the forward strand.
TTAAACCTACTCCTTTGTGTGCTATAGTACAGTAGAAAATGTAGAGAAACCCCATGATACACTGAATGCCTGGGTTGCTAGGTACTGGACCACAGTCATGACATCTGGGCAAAAGATAATGCACAAAAGAAGTCAGTGATTTCTGTGTGCTTTTCAAAGCCTTGACAGTCAAGATTCTGGCAAAGTTCTGGTTGAATTCACCTGATTTGAGGAGCAGCTAGACAAATGGAATCCTATTAGAAATCAACACGAGCAATTTAGATTTCTTTTGTCCTCTGGGTAGGAATGGAATACATTTGTCCTATGCGACATCCGCGCCACTGTCTGGGCTCAGTCAACATTCTGTGAGTGTCATCACCGCTGCCATTAGGGTCCTTCTAACCGACTAATGCTTGTGCTCTGATCCACAAATTGACGTTCTCGGAATGAGACGTGCAGCGAAGGAATGGGCCTGTGCGGTATCTCCCAGGCAGTCCAGGCAGAGCATGGCTTCATCAATGCGCCTAATGTTCTCGTCAGGAGCCACTGACACCCGGAAGAAGGCAGAATTCTTTTACATTGTAGAACCCATGACATTTTAGGAGAAGTGCTTCCTGAGTAAGCTCTACCCCAGAAAGCTCACTGGCAAGGAATAAGAACCAAATTATTACTAATGAAATCACGACTCGGGGAAAATGGACTTTCAGAATTCATTTTCTCAGCAAACAATACCGTAAGCATATCCTATTCTAGGTACTCCACTAGGTTTTGGAGACAGAAATACTTTAACTCTGCCTCCAGTGTTCGTCAGACTCACTTGGGACATAGAATAGTAAAGCAGGGTGAATACTGAGCCTATAACATTGTGTTCATTTTTACAGCTGGTGTCCATTCTTATCTGTCAGCTCCATACTGAGCCAGTGACTAAAATACTTTTAATTTCACCCATATGTAAACAAGTGATTAAAAAAAAACATTCTATGACACTCTAGCTTTTAATGTGCCAGGTAGTATTCTAAGTATTTTGTGTTTTGCATCCTGTTTTCTTTTAATATTTAAATTTCTTCTCCCTTGAAAGACCTAATTGTAAACCGGATTCTTTTTTACGGGATAAAAGAGATTATTCATTTCAGTATTGGTTCACTCAGTCATATTGCTCTCACAAAGGGTTAGACTGACCAATTTACTTTCCAACCAAAAGTATGTGAGCGTCGATGCCATTGCCAGCATGAGCTATTATCAAATATCAAAAATAAATGCAAATTATGGACGCCTGGGTGGCTCCATCGGTCAAGCGTCTGACTTCAGCTCAGGTCATGATCTCGCAGTTCGTGGGTTCGAGCCCCGCATCAGGCTCTACACTGGTAGCTCAGAGCCTGGAGCCTGCTTCAAATTCTGTGTCTCCTCTCTCTCCCCCTTCTCTGCTCATGCTCTGTGTCTTTCTCAGAAATAAACATTAAAAAAATGTTTAAACTTTTTTTTTAACGTTTATTTATTTTGAGAGACATAGAGACAGAGTATGAGCAGGGGAAGGGCAGAGAGAGAGGGAGATACAGAATCTGAAGCAGGCTCCAGGCTCTGAGCCGTGAGCACAGAGCCTGACGCGGGGCTTGAACTCACAGACCGTGAAATCATGACCTGAGCCAAAGTCGGCTGTCCAACCAACTGAGCCACCCAGGCGCCCTAAAAAAAATTTTTAAACAAATAAATGCAAATTATCAGCAAAAATGAACTTATTGTTTTAATTTACATTTTTCTGAATTAAGTTAGGAAACACTTTTGTTAAGTGTATTAATACTTTTATCTGAAGTCTTAAATTCAGTTTGACAAAAAGATAAGCAAGGAATATTTTTTTGCCAACAGCAATTGTGCACTTGTGAAAATGTATTAGAACAAATAAAATAGTTTTTAGATATCTGGATATAAGATCAACATGAAATCAGTGGTTTTCAATTCAACAGACATGACCTTAGCTGAGCAGCACCAGAACTATTCGTCTTTTTTCCTTTCTTTCTTTTTACCTTTTGACCCCCTCACCCATGTCTCCCACTCACCACTGGCAACCAACAATCTGTTTTCTGTATCTATGCGCTTGTCTTCTTGTGGTTGTTGTTGTCTTTGTTTTTAGATTTCACGTATAAGAGAGAGCAGACCGTGTTTTATCTTTCTCTGACTTATTTAACTTAGTATAATGCCCTTCAGGTTCATCCATGTTGTCAAAAATGGTGAGATTTCATTCTTTTTAGTGCTGAGTAATATTCCATTTTCTCTCTGTGTATGTGTGTATGTGTGTGTGTGTGTGTGTGTGTGTGAGAGAGAGAGAGAGAAAGGGAGACACATGCCATGTTTCTTTATCCATTCATCCATTGACAGACACTTGGCTATTATAAATAATGTTGCAATGAATATGGAGGTGCATATACTTTTTTGAGTTACTGTTTTTGTTCGTTTCAGATAAATATCCAGAAGTTGAATCGCTGGATCATATAGTAGTTCTATTCTTAATCTTACGAGAACCTCCATACTGTTCTCTACAGTGGCTGCAACAATTTACATTCCCGCCAACAGGGCACAAGGGTTCCCTTTCCTCCACATCCTCTCCAACACTTTGCTGTGTCTTGTATTTTTGAAAAAAGCCATTTTCGCAGCTGTGAGTTGATATTTCATTGTGGTTTCAACTTGCGTGTCTCTGATGATTAGTTCATGTTGAGCATCCTTTCATGTATTTGTTGGGCATCTGTATTGTCTTCTTTAGAAAAATGTCTATTTGGATCTTTAGCCCATGTTTTAATTGAAAAAAAAATTTTTTTGCTATCAGGTTGTATGAATTCTTTATGTATTTTGTATATCAGTCCCTTATCAGGGACTAATATCCAAAATATCTTCTCTATGTATTTGGATATCTTCTTTATGTATTTTGGATACATAAGGGACTAATGTATAGGGATAAGGGACTAATATCCAAAATATCTTCTCTCATTAGGTAGGTTGCCTTTTCATTTTGTTGCAGTTTCTTTTGTTCTGCAGAAGCTTTTGAGTTTATTGTAGTCCCACATGTTTATTTTTTTCCTACTTGTTTATTTTTGCTTTTGTTGCTTTTGCTTTGGGTGTCAGATCAAAAAACCACTGCCTAGATGTATGTCAAGGAGCTTACTGCCTATGTTTTCTTCTAGGAGTTTTATGGTTTCAGGTGTTATATTTAAGGCTTTCATCCGTTTTGAGTTAATTTTTGTGTGTGGCGTAAGACTAGGGTAGTCTTTTTATTCTTTGTCCCGTTTTCCCAACACCACTTATTACAGAGACCGTCCTTTCCTCATTGTGTGTTCTTGCCTCCTTTGTTGTAGATTGATTGATGATGATATATGCATGGGTTTATTTCTGGGTTCTCTATTTTGTTCCACTGAGCTGATATATGTGTGTCTGTTTTTATGGCACTACCATACTGTTTTAATTATTGTAGCTTTGTAATATAATTTGAAATCAAGGGGCATGATACTTCCAGCTTTGTTCTTTCTCAAGATTGCTTTGGCTATTTGGGTTTTTTGTGTGTGTTTGGGTCCATAAAAATTTTGGGATTATTTGTTCTATTTCTTCGAAAATTGACAATGGAATTTTGATAGGGATTATATTGAAATGGTAGATTGCTTTGGGTAGTATGGATTTTTAATAATTTTGAAGTCTTCCAGTGTATGAGCATGGAATATCTTTCCATTTATTTGTGTCTTGATTTGCTTTCATCTATGTCTTATTATTTTCAATGTACAGGTCTTTCACCTCCTTGGTTAAATTTATTCCTAGGTTATTTTATTCTTTTTGATGCAGTTGTAAATGGGATTGTTTTCTTAATTTCTCTTTCTAACATCTCATTATTAGTATATAGAAATGCCACTGATTTTCGTGTATTGATCTTGTGTCCTGCACCTTTCCTGAACTCATTTATTCTAACAGTTTGGGGATGGAGTCTTTAGGGTTTTCTATATATGTCACTTGCAAATAGTGACGGTTTTATTTCTTCCTTTCCATTTTGGATGCCTTTATTTTTCTTGCCTCGCCATTCTGGCTAGGACTTCAATACTATGTTAAATGTGGTGACAGTGGGCATCCTTGTTTTCTTCCTGATCTTAGAAGAAAAGTTTTCAGCTTTTCACTATTGAGTATAATGTTAACCGTGGGTTTGTCATCTATGGTCTTTATTATGTTGAGGTACCTTTCCTCTGTACCTTCTTTGTTGAGAGTTTTTATCATAAATGGATGTTGAATTTTACCAAATGCTTTTTCTGCATCCATTGAGATGACCATATGATTTTTACCCCCTTTATTTTGATAATGTGGTATACCATATTGACTAATTTGTGGGTGTTGAACCATCCTTGCATCTTGGAATAAATCCTGTTTGGTCATTGTATATGATCCTTTTAATTTACTGTTGAATTTACTTCTCTAGTATTCTAGTATTGAGGATTTTGGCATCTGTGTTCATCAAGGATATTGGCTTATATTTTTCTTGTACATCCTTCTTTGGTTTTCATATCAGGGCAGTGCTGGCCTTATAAAATGAGGGTGGAAGAGTTCCCTCCTCTTCCTTTTTTTGGAAGAGTTTGAGAAGGATTGGTATAAATTCTTCTTTGAATGTTTGGTACATTGCACCAATGAAACCATCTGGTCCTGGACTTTTTATTTGTTGGGAAGTTTTTGATTATTGATTCAATCTCCTTACTAATAATTAGTCTGTTCAGATTTCCTGCTTCATCATGATTCAGTCTTGTAGATTGTATGTTTCTGGAAATTTATCCATTTCTTCTAGATTTCTAATTTGTTGGCATAAAATTGTTTGTAGTGGTTTCTATGGGCCTTATATTTCTGTGGTGGTATCAGTTGTATTATCTCTTTCATTTATTTTTTTTAATGTTTATTTCTTTATTTTGAGAGAGAAAGTGACCATGGAGGGAGGGCAGAGAGAGAATTTCAAGCAGGCTCTGTGCTGACAGCACAGAGCCCCATGCAGGGCTCAATCTCATGACTGGGAGATCATGACCTGATCAAAATCAAGAGTTGGACGCTTAGCCAACTGAACCACCCAGGTGCCCCTCATCTCTTTCATTTCTGATTTGAGTCCTTTCCCTTTTTCTCTTAGTGAGTCCAGCTAAAGGTTTGTCAATTTTATCTTTTGAAAGACCAGCTCTTAATTCCATTTATCTGCTTTATTGTCTTTTTAGTCTCTATTTCATTTCTTTCTGCTACAAGCTTTGTTATTCTCTTCAGTCTACAACTTCGGGCTTTGTTTGTTCTGCTTTATGCCCTTCGTCCTTCGATTGTAATAACAACCCTCTAAAGGATTATCACAGACAATACTACTTCAGAGGGTTGTTGCAACAATTAAAGGACATTGTCATAAAACACAAAAGAGAAAACTGAGCCACAGCCAAGTTAAATTATTTACCCAGGTCACAAAACTAAGGAGTGGTGGTCAAACCCTGAAATCTGGGCATACACTCAGCTCCTATGACATGTGTAGGAGAACACAGTGGGGCAAAAAGAAAAGAAACTAGCTCTCCTTGGCTGAGTTTCGAGAAAGAGGATGGGATATTCAGAGACGAGAAGGAATATCTGAGCTATGACTTGAATTATGAGTGAGACTTGACACACCAAGGAAAAAATGAGAAGAGCAGTCCAGAGTTATGGTAAAAGAAAGTGTGGGGTAAATGTGGGGACGTAACAGAAGATGTGACACGTGCCAGAGTGGGTGAGCCTTCTGCATGTGTTGTCTTCAGGCATTTTGACTTCGTGCTCTAGGAAGAGGGGAGTGGCTGAAGCATTTCAAGTCTGAGGAGTGGTATCATATTCGTGTTTAGAAAGCTAAAGCAAGAAAGGGAAGCCGGACCATGTCAAGAGCCCTGGCAAAGCATGGGTATGACTTTCTGTGGTACTTGATGGTTCAAATATGAACATTTTATGGAAAGTTAATGGAGTTGCCAACTCAGCATTTCCCAAATCTGTTTGTTGGGCTGTGGAGAATGGGGGAGTACAAAGCCTTTAGAGGCCAGTGTTATCCTCTCCCCAAATAAATCAAGCAAACTGATCTCTAAGTATAGTCCTGAGGAGGCCAGTATTGTTTGACAGCTTTTCCCTTCCGTAGCCAAGTGAATATGTTTAAGGCAGATCACTTTACCTTTGGTTTTGCCTGATCCCCAAGCCCCATAACTAAGAAACTGCCTCCTTGAAACTGAACCAGAAAAATACATAAGGAGAGAGTAAAAGCTTGAATTCCTCCAAACCGCACACCCTCTCCCCCAACCCATGGGTTCAATGGAGGGGGAGGAGGGGTGGCAGAGTACAGAGTTGGGTAAAACCACTGACTGTAAGGCTGCTTTTGAGCCCTAGCTCCGCAGCTTACAAGCTCTTTGCATAATTTAATTTACTTTGATGAGCTTCAGCTTACTTCTCCATAAAGTGGGAATAATAATTGCCATCTCATAGAGCTTTTATGAACTACTGATGTATGTAACATGCATGTTATATACATGTAGACATATTAATAAATATTAAGTTAATATTCATTAATTAAATTAGGGTTTATTACTTTAAAAGCTCTGACTTCATTGACAACTTTGCAAATAAGTTTGTGAGGTTCTGAAGAAATGTTTTGACTACCCATAGAAGCACTGGATATATCCTATTAAATAGTCAATGTTGCCTGGGTCCCTGAGTGACTCATGTTCTTTGATAACCATCTCCCCGAAGGGAATGAAACAGCTTGTATTGGTGCCAAAAAGGAAAGCCATGGAATTCTAATGTCAATGTCAGGGTGACAGGATCTGACAAAGCCTACCAAAGTGAATGAGATGGAAAGGCCAGAGAAGCTCTGTTCTTCCTCTAGGTGGAGGGAAAAAAACACCATTTATTTAGAGGGGGTGTAACACATATAGACAAAAGGACAACGGGAAACAAGAATTACTAAATGGGGAAACAGGTTTAGCTGGGTTTGTCATTACTGCTAAAAAATGTGAGAACTTATTTTATTACTCATAATCAGTTCAGCATCATTTTCAGTTGTCAGCAGCATTCTATGTTAGATCCTTGAAGAACTTTTTTTTTCTTTCTTTCTTTTTTTATTTTTGAGAGAGAGAGAAAAAGAGAGAGAGAGAGAGAGAAGAGAGAAAGAGAGAGAGAGAGTGCATGAGTAGAGGAGGGGCAGAGAGAGAGGGAGACACAGTATCCGAAGCAGGCTCCAGGCTCCAAACTGTCAGCACAGAGCCCGACATAGGACTCGAACCCATGAACTGTGAGATCATGACCTATACCGAAGTCAGATGCTTAACTGACTGAGGCGCCTAGGCGCCCCTGAAGAACTTTTACCTAAATGTTTGCTTCCCTTTGATGAAGTAAGAGGGAGAAGAGTTTTGGTCAATCCTCTGTTGCGTTTCCAGCTTGCTAGGATTGTTAAGACAGACAAGATAGACTATCTTGTCCCATTGCTCCTCAGTATGTACTTTCTCACGCAGCCTTTGTTAAAACCTGGGAAGGAACAGTTCCGTACTGCGAATCATACAAACAGGATGAGCTGAGGTTGACTTTGCCATAGAGGTGTCTACTCGACTGTTGTACATCTCGCTGAACGCTGGATTCTTTCCCTATCTCTTTATTTATTTAGTCTAGTAACTTTTATTTTTCTTTCCATTGGGGAGGGAAGAATTGTTTTTGCTTTCCTACTTACAAGGATACAGTCTTCATATTTGATAGTTAACGCAAGAAATATGGTGTTAGAAAGATGAATGTTCAGTAATCAGCACGATCAGCCTATGTGTCACTTTAGCACTTTCATTTTTTGCCCTAGTTATCCCTTTGGTTTTTTAAAATTTGCCTTTACTTGCTAAAGTGTTAAAAGTATATTCTAAAGAATAGAAATTGGAGTAATAACAGAATATCTAAAAATAAAATGGAAGACATTGGTGTCAGTAAGGTTAATGATAGCTTACAATTAAGGAGGGCCAGGAGTTACATTTTAAACTTCGTGGTCATTATTTATCCCTCCACTCCAACCCGCGCCCCCCCCCCACACACATACAGAGTCATTCGCTTGCAAACCCCATACTTATAAGAAAATTTCACAGACAAGCAACTGAGTCTTGGAGAACTAAGACTTGCCTACGATCAAACAGCCAGAAAAATGATGTATCCCAGAGTGTGGCTTTCCAGTGGCCTATACACCGTAGTTCACAGGGAACCATTCAAGGGCTGTGCTACTGCATGGATGGAGGGGCCTTATCTTATTCATCTTTGTACCCAGCTCCTAGCACAGAACAGAATGGGAACGAGGAGGTGACGTAACTAGCGCTATATTTTAGGAAGATAAATCTGGCAAGGATGAGTGGGATGAAAAGAACAGGCAAAGCAGGTGGTGTGGAGAGCAGTTTAGATGTTATTGCAATAATAAAGAACGTTAACAAGATTAGGAGTGAGGAAGCAGCATTGAGAATAAAAGCGAAGCAAAGCGTGTGGAAGAGATTGAGCAAGACCAAGTCCATGGACTTATGACCGTGTGTAGGCAGTGAGGAGTACCAGGACTTTTGATATAGCAAATATTCATTTATATAGCAAATATTTCTGAACATCACCTGTGTGCCAGGAACTATTCTAGATGCTGAGGATACAACAGTGAATTAGGCAAACGAGGATTTTGCTCTCATGGCCCTTATATCCTTATCGGCAGATCTGTTGGTCAGTGTTCTCCAGAGAATCCCACTATATTCCACTCTATTATATATCATATGTATATGTATATATAAGAGAGAATTTTCAAGGCATTGATTTTTTCAAGAAATTGGCTTATGTAGAGTTGGTAAGTCAGGAACCTGTAGGGCAAGCCTCCAGGCTGGGAACTTGAGCAGAATCTGGTGCTGTCCTCTGGAGGCAAAATTTCTGGTTCCTTGAGAAACCTCAGTTATGTTCTTAAGGCCCTTAACTGATCAGATAAGGCCCACCTAGATTATTTAGGGTAATCTCCTTTATTCCAAGCTAACTGATTGTAGATATTAACCAGATCTGTGATGTGCCCCTAGATTAGTGTTGGATTGAATGACTGGGCACTATAGCCTAGCCAAGTTGACCCACAAGACTAACCATCACAGAGATGTCAGAATGAGCAGTGCACAGAGAGGAATGACTCAGGGTGTCCGAGAATAGCTACCAGCTCCTAGGGATTAGAGGCTCTAGAGAGACTTCTCTGCACACGTAGGTATATCTCCCTCTTACAGATGGGGCATCCGAGACTGGGTGATATTAAGTGACTAACTGAAGCTAAAGCAGCTAACGATTGGCCCTCCTTTCTGACTCTAGCATGTATGCAGGAAACACAAACAGAATGTTTGACTTTTTTCCCCCCAGAAGAACACAGTTGGTGAGAAAGCTCAGATTCAGAAATTGTTTCCTGAGTGCAGAGCCTGAACCTAGGGAGGTCCATCCATACTGCTTTTGGGGGACAGGGTGGCTGCATCCTGCCTTAGCCCCTCCCTCACTTCCGCCAGTGTCCAGCTCAGGGCTCTTGTCCCAGTCAGTCATTGTGCCTAGAACACCCTTCTTCTCCCCTCCCCTTCATGCGGATCACGTCTGTGTAGCCCTCAGGTGTCCACTTTGGCATTTCATCAGGAAAATCTTCCCTGAGTACCCAAACGAAATAAATCTCCCAGTTATAAGCCTCCCCAAATTCCATGTTCTTCTAAGGAGGTACTTAACACTGTCATCATTAAGTAGTTTCTTTAGGTTATTTTATTAACCTCTGCTCCTCCTGTTGCACTCCCTAAGGAAGGGAACAAAATCACTACCATGCTGATTCCCAGTGTCGACCCCAATTCTCAGCATTTATTGCTTGTTGGATGAATGTATGGGTAAAGGAAGGAATGCATGTGATATGTGTCTTCCAAGGAATAAATCTGCAGGCATTCTAAACAACAATCTGGAAACATGATGACACATCCAGGTTGCTACTCTCCTGTTCTAATCCCCAATCTAATCACATCCAGGGTACAGCTAACCCCATCCTTGGCACATGGGTTTGTCTCAATTTCCATTTAAAAGGTGGCCCCTCCTGCACGCCTCCCTAATTTAGGGGGTCCCTTTTAAGCCTTTGAGCCTAAAGCCCTCGAACACGAAGAAAACGGTTAGAACTGATAGAAGAAAAGAAAACAAAGGTGAGAGAAGAGAGTAAACATATTCTAGGAATAGTGCACTGCTGAGGACAAAGTCAGGCGTGAATGGAATGTCCTGTGAAGCTCTCGTACTTGAGACAGATGGCTCCCTGTCTTCTCGCCCCAGGAAGGGAGTTCTGACTGCTTCTGCCTGTGGTCCGGAGTCTTGCGAGTGAGAAGAAAAGCTTCTGACTCGAGCAGTCTCTGATAATCTCTTGGGCTTGAGAGAGCCAAGTTGAGTGAAAGGTCAGTTAAGGAGGGTCCCCCCACCCCACCCCACGCGCCTACTCAATGCCCACCTCCTGCTGGCACGCAGTGAAGGCTCACGGGAGCGGCACATGAGAACGGCAGTGGAGTTGAACACATCAGCTGCACAGACAGGAAAGGGTACAGCACCCTTGACTCTGGCTTCTGATTTGACAGCCAGGAGCCATAACAACGTACAATGTCATCTGTGTCGTTAAATGCTTTCAGGGGCTCTTCTGCCCTTCTGTGTGAGAGTCCAGGTATTAATGGAAACAAGGCTTTATTTTGCAGTTGTCTTCTGACTGTGGAAAAAGAAACTCTGGGTTTATTTACAAGTCGCAAGTTATTCCCAAAGGTCTGTGCAGGCCTCCCCACTTGCATTCTTTCCATTCAGAATTCTTCCTATTGAGAAAGAGAAAAATCTCTCTGTGTCTCCATTCCCTACGTTTCCTGAAACTTGGAAGACTCCGTCGTGACTCCTATAGGACAGTCCTGGGATCCAGACAGATTTTGACTCCATCAGCACAGGGTACACCAGGAAGCTCACTGGCCCAGGAGCTAGGAGAGGGAGGTTCGAGTCTTGGCTGTGCCTCCGAGCAGTCGAGTGACCCTGGACAAGTCTCTGGGCTGTGGTGGACGAGGTAGTCTGTGCGGTTGCCGCCACTCTAAGATGTATGGTTCTCATTGCAGGCATCTTTTCCACAAGTCCTGTGTTGACCCCTGGCTTCTAGACCATCGCACCTGTCCCATGTGCAAGATGAACATTCTTAAAGCCCTAGGGATCCCGGTAAGCACAGCACAGCCTACAGCATCGTAACGTGTGTCTTTCTGCATCACCCCCAAAGCAGGGAGAAAACATCACACCCTGATTTTCTATGACCCCCTCATCGCCATGGCAGAGCCGTCCTCTGCTGAGGCCCCGAGAGAACACCCATGTCCGAAGCATTTCTCCTCTCCCTTTTTCTCACTCTGAGAACATCACGGCCCTCTCACCACGTCCATGTCTGCGAATCAAGGTGCTGCTTATGCAGTTCATAGGCTTCTCATCTAGGCCGCAGGGTGTGAGTGCAGGCAGGACGCAGCAGAGGCCGGATGGCCCATTTGCGCACCGATCACCTCCTGTGTCATTACTCATGCACTGTCAGCAAGGACACAGGCCACACTTTCCTGATACTGCCCTATGACCGGCTAGCTTTCACTGGAAAGGAACTCTTCCGGACAACGGGAGGGAAGGACAGCCACTGGGAACCTGGCCCAGAGCCTCTGCTCAACTCAGATCTCTGCAGAGACCTTGAGTGAACAGGAAATGAGAGCCAGAGCCATTAATTCTGGCACTACAATCCAGCTGGTGCCCTCCGTCATATGTTTATAAAATGTAGTCTCTTCCCCAGTGCAAAGAGAGTCCCACCAGCTGGCTGGCTTGATGCTCCAAGGAAGGACTTTCCCAGGATCATATTGAAGTGAAGCCCACGAGCTGGTGGTTGGTGAGACACCAGCTGCTGTGGTGAGGGCAGGAAGCAAGCCAGGCCACCAAATCCAAGGGCCACACAGAGATGTGAGAAAAACATAGGCACTGTCTTAAAGAAGCTAGGCAAACGATGCAGAGACCAACCCCCACCCCCCCGCATCACCTCCACTTTGCTGTAACCTCTCTGTTGTCAGTTCTGACTCCTGATGGCAGAGAATAAAGAGAATGTTAACAGTCCCAAGATGTCACTGAAGAAGAAAGAATCAGATCAGATATCAAAGGTTTCCTTCAATGCCAAAATGCCAATTATGCCAGGACTATCAGAGGGGCTCTGTTGGAAAGAGCACACCTGAAGCATTATGAGGTCATGCATTGGCTGGAGAACTTGCTACCCTGGACCAGCTGCCTCGATGCGAGCTGTATGCTGTTTTCTATGGTCGATACACCAAACACAAATCAACTTGTGTGACTATAGCTTCGAGCTAGATTTTGAAAGGCAATGCATTAAATTTTCAGACCAAAGTTGTAAATGCATAATTTATTCAGGGAAAATCAATTACAGTGAACATGAAACAGTAGTACGAACCCGTCATCTCTACCAGATATGAGGGGCTTAGAAAAGTGAACTCAGGGTTTGCACTTTTCAACCGGTTCACGCGAGGGAGGCAGGAAATGTATGTATGTGTGTGGTGCTTACATATGCGTATGTCGTCTTTAGTCTCCAAAACCTTTAGAATACTCACAATTCAGGTAGACAGTCACACTATTTGACCCAGTTCCTAGTCTCAGGATCTTTTCAGAGCTCCTAAATGTTGATCCCAGTGCTTCTCGGGCAGGACAATGAAACCAACCACCCCTGGTTGGTTTTGAACGAAATAGCACTTAACTTCAGACTTCTCCGGAGGAGGTACGACTTCTCCGGAAGCTACTGGAGAATGAGTTGACAATACAAATACTGTTCGCAAAATAGAATCGTTGGGTGGCCTTTGGGCTTAAGTCCAAAATTAAAAACATTTTAAGTTTTAGCAGTTGGGCATTTTGTACATAGTTTCATGCCCACCAAGTATGAGCAGGATTTTACTCAGCACACTTGACTTCCAGAAGAATAAACATTGGTAGCATCTTTTGGATTTTGCCAAGGATTCATAAAGACCAGCTGCACAGGAACATGACATGCATCTGAGCTCGCCCCAGAGAACAGAACGTCCTCCAGAGAGAAGGCATGTGGGCCACTTCTCAGGAGCCACCAGAGCGTATGGCTACCCTCATGCCTCCCCAAGGCTTTTCTGGTTGTGTTCTAGGGGATGATACTGAAGTCCCGATCTGGGAAGAATTGGGGATATCATTTCACCCCATACATTGCCACCGGGTAGCGCCATACCTAAACCATACCAAGAAGATGACATTTTATTGCATTCATATAACTTTCCATGTCACTGGACAAGTTCCACAGCCTTCTCACTTAGTAAACACTTCAGCTACCCAAAGCCCTCTTGATGCAGCTTGAAGATATTGTTTTATAACTTTTCTAAATTCCTTATACTCTCTTCTTAATCAAGGAAAATTGACGAGAGCTTGTCAGTCTCTTACAATTAGTGCCTAGTGGTTCTTATCTCTGGATCCCTTTCGTATGCTGAGTGTTCAGTAAGCACCCATGGCATTGTTGCCCTTCAGAGCCAGAAGGCTGCCAGTCACAGAATCATGTTTACGGAATTCAGTCTGGTCCTCCTTTGGACCGTGTCCGCTCACCACTCGTTACTTGGTTGTAATCTTGGTCAACCAAATGGTCCAGATACAGGCGGTAAGGGCTGTTTGGCTTGTTCTGGTTTTTGTTTTTAACTGAGTATCCTGCGGCCGTCTGTGCTACAAGGCACACCACACGTAAGCCGCAACCTGAGAGCTGGGGACATTTTCATTTTGCAAAGTGGATTTCTCTAAAACTAGCTGACGAATGAAAGCACAGCTTTCCAATCATGAAATTCCCATTTTAGTGGGTATTTCTTTTTTTTTTTTTTTTTTTTACAATATTTTGCCAAGAGAAATAAGAGGAGGGAGGCCTTCATTGTCAGAAGTGTTTTCATCCCTTTACACAACAGAGCTTCACCCTCGTTTCTCTCCAGTCAAGACTAAGGCAAGTCTTTGTAGAAAGACAGAACGCAGATCTCAGTGAGTACTCCTTGGAGGTACAATATCACCCAAGCCATTCATATCCCAGCATCAAACACCTTCTCCTATCACTATTGTCCTGGTATGAATAGGATGATAGTTATTGAATAGAAAATCTCATGTAGCCGGAGTATTCCCAAGTTCCTAACTTCAAGAGGTTGGTTTATTTGAGGGGTTTCCCCCGTGCTAACCTGAATTTGAATACCTATGCAGTGTTGATTTGCAGATGGTATCTGATAACTTCTGCTAAACATTAGGAATGTAATTTCTCCTAGAGGTATATAAATTGGGTCCTTTTTCAAAAACATTCTTCTCTCAGATGAACCACCTAAGAGTAGATATAAACTGTGAATTTCTGTACTGTTTGGTCTATGAAATATTATACCTAAGCCAAATTATTCATGTCTGCCACCGTTAACAGTCTCACTGAGCTAATTAGCTCTTTCTCTTTCCCTCTTCTGTTAAAAACATAATACCATTCCTACTAGTCCACGAAGTAAAAGGGAACGCTCTGCTTCAAAACCAATAGCTTTTTTTAAAAAAGGAAGAGAGATAAAACAAAGAAACAATATCAACAAGCAAATTCAACATTTTGAAAACTATGTCAGTGGTTATTGCATATGTGATTGCATTCTGATGCTTGTGGAGGAAAGACTAAGCAGCACGGTATTCTCATTGTAAAATCTTTTCTCCCCTGACTCCCCCATACAACTGGTTTTGCTTATAAGCATTTTTATATAGTGTAGGGGAGAGAAAAGAAAATATTTTCCCTCTGCCCTCCTTGGTTCTCCAGCAGGGGCCCCGTAAATGAGACTGGTAAAAGAGAAACAAGTGAAAAACCACCAGACATTTGTTAACATGTGCACTGCACAAGCACGTGGGAGCACTTAGGGAGGAGTAACTCAAAGGGGTGGGCAGACAGAGCATCTTCACAAGAGAACAAATTTTTACAGAAATGACCAGACAAAGGACCTTGAGTTTCTGGGGTGGCAGATTGTGGAAAAGTACACATGTGAGGACCACTAATGGCAGAGAAGGGCATATTAGCAAGGTGTGTTATTACAGATCCATTTTGGTGTCAACTCCCAGGCTCTGGTGATCAGAATGTTCTTCTCTTCCTGGTACAGGGAGGGGGGCCA
Source organism: Paguma larvata (assembly GCA_030068075.1). Taxonomy (NCBI): domain Eukaryota; kingdom Metazoa; phylum Chordata; class Mammalia; order Carnivora; family Viverridae; genus Paguma; species Paguma larvata. Next base: position 81,252,585 of record CM057823.1, read on the forward strand.
CATTTACAAAATGTCCTACTTTTAGGCAGATGGGAAGAGGGCAGAGAACATTTCTCTATCTGCTTCTTCTCAACTGTCCTTAGCTCAAAATAATCCTTACGCCAACAGCACATTTTGGGGTGGCATATTCTGCTATCCTTGAATAGCATACCTTACCTTCACACAGAATTTGACAGTTTTTAAAGCATTTTCTCAAATCCTCCCTTAACTGATCTAGGGCAGATACTAACATTCCCAACTTCTCATAGTAGTAAACAGAGACCCTGATAAAATCGACATTTACTGAGAGCACCTTGTAATTGTCAGACACTATGTGAGCGCTTGGAAATCAAGATCGATGTAATGTAGTTGTTCCACTTTAGAAAGCTCGTGTCTCACTTTTATGTGGAATCTAAAAAACCGAACAGCCAGAAACAAAGAACAGACTGGTAGTTGCCAGAGGTTGGGGATTGGGGTGGGGGTGAAATGGGTGAAGGTGGTCAAATTATAAATCAATCCTGGGGATGTAACATGCAGCATGGCGACTCTAGTTAACAATCCTGTTTTGTATATTTGAAAGTTACTAAGAGAGTAGATCTTAAAAATTCGCATCACACACACACACACACACACACACACACACACACACACAGAATTGCAACTCTATGAGATAATGGATGGTGGCTAAACTTAGGTGTGAATCATTTTGCAGTATATGTGTATATCAAGTCATTCTGTCATACACCTAACTGATACAATGTTCTGTGTCAATTATATCTGAATCAAGCTGGGGGGAGAAAGATTATGGACTGGTAGAGCGAGACAGAGACCAGCACAGTTACAAATAAACCATAACACAGAGGAAGATACCTACAAAGTATCAACCATGCTATCTGGGAGGGAACACTACTTAGAAAAGGTGATGGTCGGCCTGGGAATTGAAGATTATTCACCACAGTTAGGCTGAGACCTTGGGATGGGGAAGCAATGAGGGGTGGCTGGGGCTGATCAAAGGAACAGCAAAAGCTACGGCACTAGATAGGGAATATATGGTATTCTGTGTTTCCAAACGCTGAGGTGAGGCCAGAAAAGCTGGCTGCTGTGAGGCTATAGAGAGCCCACTTTGCCCTACTAAGGAGCTTATAGTTTGTTCTCTAAGAGAAAAGAGGAATCAAGGGCACCTGGGTGGCTCAGTTGGTTAGGCATCTGAATCTTGACCTCAGCTTAGGCCTTTACCTCAGAGTTCAAGCCCCATGTTGGGCTCCATGCTGGTTATGAAGCCTACTTAAAAAAAAAAAAAAAAAAAAGGAAAGAAGACTCAGACCTTTGTTTTTGTTTTCTGTCTTTTTTTTTTTTTTTAAAGACTGCTCTGTTGAGAAAGTAGAGAATAGAATATACCAGGGAAGGAACTGTAAGGAAAGAGGGAGGCTGGTAATGGGGAGAGAAAATTCATAATAGAGCTTACGTCCAGTATCACAATCTCTAAATTTCATAAATATGGTGTGTTAGTCATTCAGTGAACTGACTTTTGATAACTCGAGTTCCAGTGAATTGGCTCACTTCCAACAGAGACGGAGAAGATGAAAGAAATAGAGAATACAGAGAGAGAAGGAATGAGCTGAATTTGAGATTTTTGTGAGATCGATGGAAATTTCCAACTGACTATTGGAAACACAGGTGTGGAGCCTGAGAGACTGGCTTAAGAGTAGAAAATCAGGACAAGAGCCCCCTGCTTTGGATTTCTTGCTTTGTGCTCCCAGTGAATCCAAGAGTTACGGATTTTCCCTTTGGGTGAGCTTTGAACACAATGTAGTCACCGTGATGTTAATTCAGTCAGTGCCAATCCAGAATTTCTTCACCTAATCCTGCCCATCCTCGTCCACTTCCATTGGGACTGCAAAACCACATGACCATCATCCCTCAAGGCAATGTTGGTGTTTAGACCAGGCTGTTCTAGTATTTCTCAAGACCAAATCTCTGCAACACCATCTTTTTGAAATAATTTTTATGAGTTTGGGTAGAGACATAACAACTGAAAATCATTTTAAAAGCTATTTTTGGAGGAAATATAAATATATTCAATATCATTTCCAACAGCAGAACTAAGACCAAAGAGAAAAACTTGGGAAGAGAAAGAGTTTGCCCAAACATAGAATAGTCTAACAGAGGCTGGCCGACTTTGCCTTGCAAAGTAGAGAGCCCCCCATTTCTATGTCATTCAAGTGGGACTGTCGGAGATGGGGGGAGGTGAGCGGACTGGCAGGAGGGGAAGTCTTGCAGTGAGTGGAAAATCAAGCTAGATGATCTCACCCTGGTTTTATGATTCTAAAATTTTAATTGAGAAGATTTGACCAACGTATGATTGTTTAAGTAAATAGGATATTTTTGACGGCTGGCTTTTGCTTATGTTTAACCACCACCATAATAAAAATAGCCTCACCCTGTGCTTTTGTGTGTATCTCTAATGAACAATCCACACATGAGTCAGATTCTGCGCCCCCTCCCTACTCTCCTGTCATCGGCACATTTACAAACAACGGGTGGGGCTTTGGGGATAATTATCAGCCATATGAGGACTAAACACTATATACAAGGAAGGGCTATCATTATAAATAAATATTATGTCCCCCCCAGTACTATTTTAATACATGAATATTGCTTCTCCTGGAATTAAAATGTTCTATCTAGATCTAAATGGAACCTTTGGAAAGGAAATTTTGGAAGATGTTTTCATGTTAATTACAGAAACTATAGTGGGATATTTTTTAAAAGTGATTCAGGAGGAAAACAGTAAAGAACTCAGTTTTCCATTGACACAAAATGTCTAGGCTGCAAACATTTCATCTCTAACTTGATGACAAACACTCAGAAGAGATCCTTTTCTCTTGGTTATCAGCCCAACGCTGACTGCATGGATGACTTGCCCACCGACTTCGAGGGATCCCTGGGAGGCCCGCCCACCAACCAGATCACAGGCGCGAGCGACACGACCGTGAACGAAAGCTCAGTCACTTTGGACCCCTGCTGTCCGGACGGTGGGAGCCTTGCAGGTGGTCCTGGACACAGACCCCGCCCCACAGGAGGGAGAGGCCATCTTTACTACTAACAGTAAGTCCTGCTCCGCTCCGGAGTGCCGTCGTCCACAGGGCTGTTGCCACACAGGAATCAGAAAAAGACATTTTCCCTCCAGAAGGGAAAAAAAATGAGTATAATAGTGCCAGGCTGAACAGTCATACCTGACAGGCCTTTAGAAGCCCAGCACCTTCCAAAGCCAACAGGGCGGACAGCAGACCTGGGCTGTGCCTCTGGCCTGCCCGAACACGGACACCTCTGCGCCCACAAAAGCCCCACGTATCCTAGCCCCGTGGTCCCTAAAGGGGCAGGGTGGCGGCTCTGGTCTCTCAGAGGGGTTAAAAAGCAGCTGCAGGGAATGCTTAGCAGGACTGGATAGGGCACAACCCCGCTCACTGGGTGTGTGTGTGAAAGAGAGAGGGAGAGAGAGAGAGCCCTCCTGAGTGGCTGTATGAGCTGGGCTGGGCTGCATAGAGGAGGCTGCCCCCCACCCCTTGCTGCAGGACACAGATGTAAATGACATTACTTTAGATGGCTACTTTTACAGGACAACCTAATCCCCCAAACACAGTGGCATATTCAGCTATCTTTGGGATTCCTTCCCCATCTTCTGCATATACTATAAGTACTGTTGTATTTGATGGTAGTTGTAAAAATATTAAAGAGCTGTGTTAGCATCAAGATCAAAGCTGAAACCTAAAGTATCTCCTCTTCAGTCTTATACAGCAGAGATAAAAGCTTCAGGAGTTCTAAGAAAATCAGTATGCAAATTAACATCGGTTCAAGGTTTAAAGGGTGGGTGGAAATTGAAATTTTAAAATAAGGCGTATTATCTCTCTTGATAGAAGTAACCTATTCGCTGTAGAAAAATTAGAAATGGAGAAAAGTAGATTAAAGCCTTTTGGGATATTTCCTTTTAAAATTGGTCTTTTTTTTTTTTACATATTTGTGGTATTTGTGGAATTTATAAAATTCACGCTGAAATGTTAAGAGATGCATTTTTCTGATGAAGAAATTAATTTAGACCTTGTTGAAAGGTTGAAATATGAAAATAATAAAAAAGAATGAAAAAATCGCTCAGGACCCCACCTAGAAATAATCACTCGTAACATTTTGGTGTATTTCCTGATAGCCTTTTATGATATAGTCAAGACAGTACCGCAGAGGTTGAATATTGAGCATCGTAACTGTAGAACCCCCTGAGGACCTCGGCAGAAAGTACTTTCAAGAGGAACTTGGGGGCAAATATCTGTCCGTGCACAGTTTATTACTTTCGTGCAGATAAGAATTTTAACTTTGAAAACCTGACTTTTAGAGGCATAACAACCTTAATGTTGAAACAGTGATCATTAAACACTACAGGTCCTTAAAGACAAATTTCCAGTCCTTTCGTTTTGAAGGTCTAGGGAGGTGCTGTCCCACGTTAATATAATGTAAGTCACATACGTAATTTCGAATGCTCTATAGTCATGGTAGAATAAGAGGTTAAGTTCATTTTGATCATGTATTTTATTTAACCCCATATACTCAAAATATTTTGCATTCTTTCTTTTGTATTAACGCCTCAAAGTCTGGTTTGCGTTTTACATTTATAGCGCATCTCAGTGTGAACCAGCCTTGTGTCAAGGACTTGGGAGCCACATGTGCCTAGGGGTTACTATACTGAAGAGCACAGATCTAGAATCCTAGTCATTTAGGGATGGAAGAACCTTAAAAGTAGTTTAAGCTTTACCATGAGAAACTTCTTATTTTTAATTGTGGCCACGAAGAGTAAACGACAGATGTGGGTCTTTTCAGAGAACAAGACCAGCTCATAATTTTTCCATTAACAACTTCGATTACCATTGGACATTTCACTGTTTGTTGTCGAGGTGAACGATATTGGAAAGCCTGATAAAATTTTGCTAGCAGTTCAAAAACATTGAAGGCATGAGCTTTTCTTGAGCCCACAAGAAGAACCAAATCAAGGGGCACCTGGGTGGCTCAGTTGGTTAAGCATCTGACTCTTGATTTTGGCTCAGGGCATGGTCTCATGGTCATGTGATTGAACGCTGCATCGGGCTCCTCACTGAGCATGGAGCTTGCTTGGGATTCTCTTTCCCTCTCTCTCTGCCCCTCCCTGCTCTCTCTCTCTCTCTCCCTCTCCCTCTAAATAAATAAACCTTTTTTTTTTTAAAGAAGCATCAAATCAAAAATGGATCACTTTCCTTGCCATAAAATTTTTTTTTCATTTTCAAGGGAAACTGTGTCATCTGTGAGATTCCTTGTTTCTAAAAGTAGCTACATTCCTCATACATCTCCATAAAGCCCAGATGACAAATGAGAAGGCATAGTTTGTGGGCTAAAATACATCCAAAAATGAAATACAGAATCATGGTCTGTACCCACATAATCAATAATCCCTAACCTGTTTTCGTCTAAAGTAGACTCAGGGTGTTTAGGTCATAGCAGGCCGGCAGCAGATGTGTGGAAGCAGGGAGCTCTTGTTCACAACAGAAGGAAAAATGCCACGCCATTTCAAAGCAAGATACTAGTAAGGGGGGAAAAATGGCCTGAGACCACATCTGTGGTCAGAAGACTTAATGGTTGGCATGTGTAAATATGGCTAGAGATCTCAGTCTCATAGTCTAGAAACTGCGTTCATCCTCAAAATAGTTTTGCTAGGCCATTTATTTCTGATTAGTTTTCTTTCTCGGGATCTAAGAGAACGTGCCAAACATAGTCATTCTGATTAGGTATTAATCGTTTATATCATTAAGCAGCTGTAGTTTCCTTAAGGAGAAAATCCTGTGCTGTACGCAAGTTTGGAAACTGCCGAGTGCCCTAACTCAGATAAATAATCCACAAATGAACAAACATACCTGTGTGGATGAGTGGGCGAAAAGATTCAAGTTCTCATCACCCCTGTTATGACCAAACCTAATGCTGCCTAAAAATAACGTGGATGGAGAATTAAGTGTCGTTGCAAATCATAAATAAAGAATCCAGTGGAGGTTGGACCTAACTTTTCTTCACATCATCCTTTCCCACCTCCCATCTCTACAGACCCAGGAAATTACTAGAAGATGAGGCAATAACAGTAGCTAACAAATACATCCCACCACCTGTGCACCAGGCACCCTTTAAGCCCTTTATTTACACAACAACCCTATGAGGTAAATATTATTTTTATTGTCATTTTACTGATGCAGAAATGGAGGCACAGAGAGATTAAAGTAACCGACCCAGGGTCCTGACTAGTGGCAGGTGGAGGTGGAATTCAAAGGAGTCTCTGGTTCCAGACCCCCATGCTTAGCTACGCTACGCTCAGAGTATGAACAAGGGGAGAAAATAAACACAGTTCCTTGCACCCATCTCATTTATTTATCCCTTTTCTCCCTCTTGCTGAATCTCTGAAAGGTCAAAAATGTGCGTAGTTCCTACTTGCATCCTCATCCCCACCTCTGTTCTTCCTTTCTGGCAAATGGTGTTGGTGTGTGGTCCATCAGACGCACGTAAAAGTCCTTTCAGCACTCATGGCGGGGAAAGCATAAAACAGATTGCCTTTAGAGTGGAGATGGAAAAATCTGGCATTAAAGGATCATCTCCAGTTCTCAGGAAAGGAAAAAAAGAGAAGCAATTGACACGGCAAAGGAAACCCAGACTCTGCAAGTCTGACATTTGGGAGCAAGATGTTCCCATGTGCATTATCTTGAACGTTTCTGACATTCTGCCTTTTACAACCTCACACAGCAGTCCCAAATCACAGCGTTTCTCCTGCACCTTAGTGCAGTTTTATGATTGCTCAGATGTCACTCACCGGTGTTTATCTGCACCCAAAACAGATGTTGCCTTCTGATTCCCCAGGCCCAGGCTGCAGGTTTGGGGCTTTGCTTAAGCAAGGAGAAAAAGTTCCTGAGGACCAAAGGAAAACACAGTTAAGCAAACAGCTCTGTGTGTTTGCAGGCTCCAGAGAGGAGCGAGAGAAAGACACAAAAGAAGAAGATTCTATTACTCCTCTGCAGAGACATTCAGGGCCACTCCACATCTTCTCAGGAGGGTCTGAAACCTTCCCTTAAATTTCAGAGAAGCTACCCATGTCCCTTATCGAATCACGACACTACACAAGCCCTGGAGCATTCTAGGTCATGACCCACTTGCCACTCCTCCTACCTCCAACTAGAAAAAGCCAGCATTTAGCCCTGGGCAGGGGTGGGGGGTGGTTAAGATTGGAGGGTGGGAGGGGTGGGGGATCTGGGAGCTAGAAAGAAATGAAGATGGACAAAATCAAGACATCCCAAAGCTGCCCCTGTACCTTCTGAGCACATGCCAGAATGTGTTTGGCCAGAAGACCTGGTCTTCCGACTTTACAGAAGGAAGCATGAATTATTATGTACTTCACATAAATTATTATGTACCCAGCTAGTTGAAATGAACTGTGGTATGGGATTCCTCTGGGAAACCTCCTTTGCTAGCTTTCTATCAACTCAGATCCTTGGGGTAAAGAGAGTGTATCTAATGTATTCAGCAAACATGATTTGCGATGTGTTAAAAATGCATCTTTATTTTTGCTTCACGCCATTTCATATAATATTCTCCTATCCTGGATGAAAACTCCAGCAGGCCTAGGAATTTTCTGCTTGCTCTTAGGTCACTGACAGTTCTAAAGGTCCTTCATGTCCCAGATACAGACAAATTTTTGTGCTGGGCCCTTTTCCTTGTAATTGCCATGACTCATGACAGGCAGACCTCTTGCTTACTCTCAAGTCTCCCTGCATCCTCTGTGCATCCAGTGATCTGTTTGCACCCTCAGTCTGCCGAAGTGCCCTTACCCCCAGGCCCTTTCAGGTAGGACCCAAGTGGAGCCCAGTCCTGCTCTTTCTCCCACGGGGCCACCTCTGGGACATTTATACATCACCTGCCCTGACAGTCCTCTCCAGACCAGCAGCTGTGTCTGACCTCTGACCGCATGCAAGCCATCCACCTCCTCTGTCTACACTCCAAGCAGGAAAGAGACCTGAGTCCACAGTCTTCTTTAGCTTTTCATAGGCTTAAGCCAGTTCTCTTTGACTCCCACCTACAAGAACGTATTTCAGAATCCCCTCCAGGGTTCCCTTACAGTAACCCTTCACTGGGCTTGGGTGTGGGAGGTAGCCCTTCCCCACCCCTTTTGCTGGAGTGGTGGCATTTGGCATGACAATGCTGTCCTCAGACAATCTCTTTACAGGTTCTCTACCTTCCTCTCCTTCCCTCTCCTCTTTATTATCTCAAAATGGGCAATGGGGTCAAGAATAATAGAACAGTTTCAGCAATCCCTATCAAAATGCCACCAGCATTCTTCACAGAGCTAGAACAAACAATCCTAAAGTTTGTATGGAACCAGAAAAGACCCTGAATAGCCAAAGCAATCCTGAAAAAGAAAACCAAAGCTGGAGGCATCACAATCCTGGCCTTCAAGCTGTATTACAAAGCTGTAATCATCAAGACAGTATGGTACTGGCATAAAAACAGACATAGAGAACCCAGAAATGGAACAGACTAGAGAACTCAGATCAATGGAACAGAATAGAGAACCCAGAAATGGACCCACAAATGTATGGCCAACTAATCTTGGACAAAGCAGAAATGAATATCCAATGGAATAAAAACAGTGTCTTCAGCAAGTGGTGCTGGGAAAACTGGACAGCAACATACAGAAAAATGGACCTGAACCATTTTCTTACACCATACACAAAAACAAACTCAAAATGAATGAAAGACCTAAACGTAAGACAGGAAGCCAACAAAATCCTAGGGGAGAAAGCAGGCAAGAACCTCCTTGACTGCGGCCGCAGCAACTTCTTACTCAACATGTCTCCAGAGGCAAGGGAAACAAAAGCAAAAATGAACTATTGGGACCTCATCAAAATAAAAAGCTTCTGCACAGAGAAAGAAACAATCAGCCAAACTAAAAGGCAACCGACGGAATGGAAGAAGATATTTGCAAATGACATATCAGGTAAAGGGTTAGTATCCAAAATCTATTAAGAACTTACCAAATTCAACACCCAAAAAACAAATAATCCAGTGAAGAAATGGACAAAAGACTTGAATAGACTCTTCTCCAAAGAAGACATCCAGATGGCCAACTGACACGTGAAAAAATGCTCAACATCACTCATCATCAGGGAAATACAAATCAAAACCACAATGAGATACCACCTCACACCTGTCAGAATGGCTAACATTAACAACTCAGGCAACAACAGATGTTGGCGAGGATGTGGAGAAAGTGGATCTCTTTTGTACTGTTGGTGGGAATGCAAACTGGTGCAACCACTCTGGAAAACAGTATGGAGGTTCCTCAAAAGGTTAAAAATAGAACTACCCTACAACCCAGCAATTGCACTACTAGGTATTTATCCAATGGATACAGGTGTGCTGTTTCAAAGGGGTACATGCACCCCAATGTTTATTGCAGTGCTATCAACAATAGCCAAAGTATGGAAAGCGCCCAAATGTCCATCAACAGATGAATGGATAAAGAAGATGTGGTGTGTGTATATATACAATAGAGTATTACTCGGCAATCAGGAAGAATGAAATCTTGCCATTTGCAATTGCATACATAGAACTGGAAGGTATTATGCTAAGCGAAATTAGGCAGAGAAAGACAAATATCACAATTTCACTCATCTAAGGATTTAAGATACAAAGCAGATGAACATAAGGGAAGGGAAGTAAAAATAATATAAAGACAGGGAGGGAGACAAAACATAAGAGACTCTTAAACATAGAGAACAAACCGAGCGTTGCTGGAGGGACTGTGGGAGGAGAAATGGGCTAAATGGGTAAGGGGCATTAAGGAATCTACTCCTGAAATCATTTTTGCACTATATGCTAACTTGGATATAAATTAAAAAACAATTAATTTAAAAAAAAGAATCATAGAACAGGTTCCCCTTCACATCCATTGTACATCCAGCAGTGGAGTGGGGAGCAAAGGGGTGGGTAGAGGTGGGAGAAGGCTGTCTCGCATCTTTGCTGTCCACACCTCTTCAGTAGAAACAGGCAAGAAGAGTCCCAGGACAGTGTGAAACAATTAGTTCCCAAATGTCCTGATGATCTTCACTGGAGGACCACATTCTTAGCTCAAAGTCTTCTAAACTATGGTCTCTTCTGAAAGAACCTAGACAGTCTGTCTGTCTGTCTCTCTCTCTCTCTCTCTCTCTCTCTCTCCCAACAACTGAATAAACATTAAAAAATATATATTTTTTAAAAAGGGCGCCTGGACAGCTCAGTCAGTTAAGCATCCAACTTCAGCTCAGGTCATGATCTTGCGGTTTATGGGTTCAAGCCCCGCATCAGGCTCTGTGCTGACAGCTCAGAGCCCCGGACCCTGCTTCAGATTTTGTGTCTCCCTCTCTCTCTGTCCCTCCCCTGCTTGCACTCTGTCTCTCTCTCTCTTCCCCCAAAAATGAATAAACATTTAAAAAATTAAAAAGAAAGAACTTAGAGATAGGTCAGCCTTTTTAGGAAAAAATATGCTCATTCTCTTCAAAATGCATTCATGAGACAAAAATAATTTACGAAAGCCCAGCTGAAACTGCAGTCCAGGAAAAAAAGTAAAAGCCATTTGTAGAAAAAAAGCCGTTAACAGCTACCACTGTAATCACCAGGAGCTCTCCGGAGACACATACTCCATCTTAATTATGGAAAAGAAAACTTCCAAGGTTCACTCAGAGTCTCGTGTGGAGTCTCCGGAACGATTCGCGTTCTCTGACTTGAGGAACTCAGAATCAGCCTCTCTGAGAGTTCTTCATTCCTAAGACATCTTCTCTTAAAATTAGGCTAGCAGTGACGTTCATTCATTTTTTTAAGTTGTTCATTTACTCTTTAGGGAGTAGTTGATGGAGTGCTCAGGACATCCGTGTTCAGAAATGCCCCTAGCCTTGCCCTGGCCCCAGCTCGAAGCATGGAAACAAGGCAGCCTGGACATTCGGGACTTTTCCAGGGAACCCAATTTTGAACCTCTGAGTCAAGACAACTGACAGAAACAGGGAGGGTTGGCATGAGCACCACATTTCTGTTTCCAATATGCAACTACACTCTGCTATATTTGCAAGGCAGCAATTTCCAGGTTTTATGTGCCTGCAAAACATACTGGTGCGTCCCGAAATAAACACATGTAGCTACAGTGTTCCAGTGTTTATGAGAGAGGACAAGAGCGAGTAGCCACGTCTGCTTTTTTGACTTGATCGAAGCTTGAAATGGCAAGGAAGCTATCCTTGACTGTGGATAAATATGCTGGCTGGAATCAGCGATGAAAATGATCTCCCTTGGTGCTCATAAGATTCACATTAGCCCTGGAAAAAAATGATTGATTTATGAGGCTATTCCACTGTGGCAGACAGCAGAATCAGCCGACCATTCGAGTTTAGACCCACTGTCATCTCTCCTTCAGGAATAGTTAAGCCACAGTGGACTGCTGCTACCAGAGTAAAGCATTTGTAGATCGCGATACTGCTCCCCGCGGTCATCGCTATGTCTCGTCATGTGTCAGGCCCCTGGGGCAACGTCACCCCCCTGTTTCTGAATTGTCCAGCCCACCAGCTCAACACTCAGCAGAGAGACAGCTATTCTGAAGAGGAGAGCTCTTTGTGATAAGCACAAGCCTTGATCACCAAGTGACCCAGATGGCAACTGTCCAGTCCACAAGCTGCCGGATTTTCCAGAGTAACATTTCTCCTTGATTAAAAACATTCGCCAATCCAAGAAAGCCCACTCAGGGCCAGGCTCCCAGGGTTTTTCTGTCTCGTGCATCTGGTGCCTCTGACAGGGGGTATGGAGGACCTGTAGGTTTACAGCCTGTGAGAGAATTAAGCAATTTAGACCACAGATATATTGCCCCTTGGAGCACTCAGCCTAGGCATGACACATACCATCCACTCAGAAGAAACTTGTCTTCTTGAAATGAAGTAACTCAGCCAGCAGACCAAATCCATCCATTTCCGGGAGATTACCTCAGATGTTCTAAGTTACGCATTGAGAACACCACTTCCAGTTTGATTAATTTCTCCCAATGCTGTCTAGCTTGGGGTAAGTGTCGCGGCTTAACAGCTGTTCCAAGAGTGCACCGGGGAAAGGGCTGTTGAGCAGACCTGCATTTTGCCAGCTATTGTCACACTGAACATGATCTCGGCAAGAGGTGGCAGCCGATGGCAGGAAACACAATTGATAGGTCAGCACTTTTGCGACATTTGAGTAGCATGGAGGGCAAATAAAAGAACATTTCTCTTTGCATTTCAATTCTAAAGCATATCATGAGGAAATTCCATTATTCAGAGATTAAGAAAGCAGGAACAGCTGAAAATGCCTTGGGGATGACATAAGAATTGGCGCTGAAAATTCAGATTCTGAGAGTTCTGTAAATCCAAAATGTTTCAGAAATGAAATTCAGTGGTTCGGGAGGGGGAAAAAAGTAATTCCCAGGACATCACTGGAGCTGCTTGAGATAGGATGATCTATGGGAAACACCACTAGCTTGAGGCGGGAAATTTGGGCATTCGTCCCGATTCGGCCTCCAATTAGCTGTGTGACTTCGGCCGAGTCACTTTAGTTTCTCAGCACTTTCATTGACAATTGAGGAAATGTACTTGTACTAGCAGATGATGGCTAGGATTCTTTCCAGTTCCATAACTCTGTGATTAAAGTTAGATTCCCTCTTGGTACCCTTCCAAGTCTCACTAGGAAAAGCTCAATCAAGATCTTGCTGTCTTACTTACAAGCTCTTCTGGCTACCCTTCTCCTTCTAGCACCCCTAAGCCAACTAGCAAGGACCTGTGCCCTCCTAACTCTCTCCCCTCTGCTACATTTCCTGAGACTGTAGAGGGTCTTATGAGATGCAAAATCTCCCCATCTTGAAATCAGATGAGCGGTTGGGAAGACAGCGGGGGCTGATGGCTGGAACAACACTGCCGGAGCCCAGGTGCCCCCAGGAACCCGCTACTCAGTGCACCCCGGACTCAGAACGTTACAACTGTCTGCTCACAGAAGCTCTTAAGCACTACTCACCTGGTTCTTTTGTGGGGATTTTTAAAATGATAGTTATGATGGCATGTCATGTAAACCAAAATATTATGTGGAACAACTCTTTATTCTGCTCTAATATTGATGCTAGGAAATGAGGAGGGATACTTCGGAAAACCCATTGTGTTTCTTCAATAGATAGGTATAGATGTGAAGTCTATATTTATGTCTTTATGTGTATATGGATCCACAGTTTGGTGTTTAACTCCAACCACGATACGTATGATTTTTGCATATTTATTATGCTTCTATATTTACAGTTGATACCACATATATCGTATCATTTTCTCAGTGAAGTAGTAAAATCAAAAAAGTCCTGAGACATCGTTTAGAAGTGGTATTATTTCCACTTAACAAACAAGTGAGAGCGCTAGGAACCAAGTACCACATTCAGAGTTGTTGGTTCCAAATCGAGGAAGAAAATCTCCCTCAATGGACCCCCATTCCAGGGTACGCTACACTGTGTGGCTCCATTCATGTATCCATCGTGTAATTTTTTTTAATGTTTATTTATATTTGAGAGAGAGAGAGTGCAAACATGGCATGGGAGTGGGAGAGAGAGACAGAATCCAAAGCAGGCTGCAGGCTCTGAGCCATCAGCACAGAGCCTGACGTGGGGCTCAAACTCACATCCTGTGAGATCATGACCTGAGCCGAAGTCGGGTGCTTAACTGACTGAGCCACCCAAGTGCCCCATTCCATTTTAAAGGAAATAACTGCTAATCCCCTAAGAATAGCTCCGGTTCATCTAAATATTTTAGATTTTGACTCTATTTTATTTGTTACTAAAATATTTCAGTGCCAGATATTTGTATTAAGGACTTAGTTTCATTGGTTAACAAGCTGAATGCTAAAAATTAGATTTTCCTCTCTATTACTGTGAAATTATGAGGCGGAAAAATGTTTTGTAAAGAACCCTTAATTTAATAATTAATGTTAATCTTTTATTATAAAGCAACAGGAGTAAGAAATCTTAATATCCTCTTTCAAACAGTTGAGGCCTGCTCTCTCCTGCCAGAAAGAAACTCTGTGAATTCAGTGATTGGCCGTTCTTCCCAAGGCCTCAAAGCATAATTCACCCACAGTATCTGCCTTCATAACATTCTTGTGCAGCAGAAGCAGACAGGAGTAGCTATCCCAAAAAGAAGAACCGAAACAGAGGAGCTAATTCGAGTCCCTGCCTTGGCCAAATTGTCTTTCTCATACTGAACCACAGAGTCGCACTGGTTCATTGCAGTGAAATGCCAGGAAAGCTCTCCTGTTCCAAACTAAGAGTACATAGTTAAAAATCTAGTTAAAGCACGCCCATAGGTCGTGGTTGAAAACTCAAGGGCATCAGGACTGGTCTTGATAAAGGAACCATCTGGAATCGACCCAGGATTTCTGGCTACACATGGAAGATCGAGCCCACAGGTTTATTTCTGCTACCTAACAAAGTCCCACCAAAGGGTTTATAAAAGATAGAAGCCTACATGGGCACTAGGAATGGAGAACAGATTACAACAGACAATAGGTCAACAAATTCTGGGTGACAAGTGAGTGGAAATTCACTTAGCAAAGTGGAGAAAGACGAAATCTAAGTGCCTCCTAAGGAAGACGCTGATAAGAAACAAGCAGATGAGCCCTCAGAGGCCTGGAGAGCCTCAAGATGTGGGGCACCAGGTGCCCAGGAAGACCCGGGTAAGGAGTGGTGCTCAAAGGAAGATCTGGTGATAGACTATGTGAAGAACATTTAGGCCCCCAGGTCCCTTAACCGATCCTGAGCCACCTACTGGTGGCCTTTGCCCCATAATAAGATCCCTTCCCCATTGGCAAGCCCATCCATGCATGCCTAATCAGAGTGCCTCCCTGGTAAATTCTGAATGGAGAGCAAGGATGGCTAGACAGTTAGGAGAATCTAAGAGAAGAGACCACAACAAATAAAAACAAAAAGAAATTCCAGGGAAACCAAGATAACTCAGAGCACAGAATTCTGTAGGCTATCATTTGTGTCCTCACAGAGGAGATAATATTGCAGCAGATACTGTTGAAACAGACACTGTGAGAAACAGGAATTTTCAGAGAAGGAGAAGAACTCCCAGATATTAAGAAATATAGCAGAGTAACAATTCCCAGAGAAGGATTAAAAGATAAAAGGCTATTTGTCTTGTTAAACTGTATTCTTGGAATGAAAAAAAAAGTCATCTAAAAATTAAATTTAGGGGAGCCTGGGTGGCTCGGTCGGTTAAGCGTCCCACTTTGACTCAGGTCATGATATCCCAGTTCGTGAGTTCGATCCCCACGTCGGGCTCAGTGCTGACAGCTCAGAGCATGGAGCCTGCTTCAGAGTTTGTGTTTCCTTCCCTCTCTGTCCCTACCCCCTCACACTCTGTCTTTCTCTCTCAAAAATAAATAAACAGAAAAAAATTGTTTTAAATAAATTAAAAGTAATTTTAAATATAAAAGTAAGGAAAAACAAAAAGCATCCATTGACATAGCACTGAAGACTGAAATCACTAATTCCACATACATTTTGTGTTAGCATCCCCCCTGCCCAAAAATGCATTTTTTGCCACAGTGAAAATTATGGCCTTGCATGGCATACTTTGCTTCAGCAAATGGGTATGGTACCAAACTTTTAAGAGTGTTTTCTTTTTGCATACTACATTTGTGTTATATCTGCAACATACGGGTGTATATTTTTATACACCCGTATATTGCATATTGTATATTTTTTTAATTTTTTTAACATTTTTATTTTATTTTTGAGAGACATAGAGATAGAGCGTGAGCAAGAGAAGGGCAGAGAGAGAGGGAGATACAGAATCTGAAGCAGGCTCCAGGCTCTGAGCCGTCAGCACAGAGCCCGACGGCAGGACTCGAACTCTCAGACCGTGAGATCATGACCTGAGCTGAAGTCGGCTGCTTAACTGACTGAGCCACCCAGGCGCCCCACATATATTGTATATTTTTTACAATGACATTACTTCCTAGTGCTCAACCCAGTAAACTGGGATTACCTATATTCTTTCCACTGTTTCCGTCTGTAGTGATACAATCACCAAATGTTCAGTCTGCTTTTTAAATACCTCCCTCTGCCATTTCCCTCTGCCGCTACTGTAACTCAAGACCTTATCGTCTCTTACCTTGATTTTCTCCCCGCTGCCATTTCACTCCGTTTCTAGTCTCAACATCCACCAGTGTATCCTCCTCCTGCTTCCTGGACCATCATCTACAGAAATCTGATCTTGTCACTGTTTTGCTCAAAACGTTTTTATCACCTCTGGGTTAAAGCCTCCAGCTGGCTAAGCTACACAAATCATAAAGCATTTGGCAGCAGCTCACCTCTTTCTGGGTTTTAACCACTCCCACCTGGTACTTTACACACATAAGCCGCTTGTGGTTCCCCACACGCTGCCCCCGACGCTTCTCCCTCACCTGCCTAGTCCTGTGTATCCTCGGGAACACCTCATCTGCTGTATTCTCTGAGATGCCTTCTCCGCTACGCCAAGCAGCATGTGGTGTTCATTTTAGAAGTATCTTCTTCCAAACAGTTCACTCTGTTACAATTTCTTAAGAGGGCGTCTGTCACCCCACTGAATTTATAGGACCTTAAAGGGTTTGGACTGTGACTTTTCACCTTCACGTTCCAAAGCCCAGCATAGTTTATGGCTTCAACAAGCTTTAGTTGAAGGAACGAATGAATATGCTGAACAATTTTAAAGAATCAATGGTAGCAAATCATCAGGAGACCGCACTGTGATATACTTTTGTGTTTTGTCCACTAACAAAAAGAAAATACACATATTCTTCCAAGGATCTTCAAGCTGGACCCAGGCACCAGCAGGGCGCGCCTCCCTACAGCTCATTCCTCTGGGGTGACTCTGTGACCCTACCCCTATGACACAGAAGCACAAGCACTAAACTGGTCCCCCACCACAAGGAAGGAGGGAGACTAATGCCTCGTGGAAATGGATTGATGATTTATTATTCATCATTATCGACATTGGACTCCACAGCAGAAAGGGGGATTAAAGGCAGCAGAGAGACAGAGAGGCAGAAACAGGAGCAAAGGGAAGTGTGATGGAGAAGGTCCCCAGTGCCTGCCCAGGCAGCACTCTCTGCAGACGCCCCGGAAATGACACAAAACCAGATGCCCGGAAACCAGAGTAGCTTAAAGGAAGCGCTTCACTTCTTGTTTGATACCATTGGCACCACTCTTACTATTTCAGATTGAGCCACGATGAGGGAAGGTAACCCTACCGAGGGGTAATACAAGCTCAGGGAAGCCAGATGACGTTGACATCAGGCACATCGGGCTCCAAGCCTGGCTGCCTGCTGAGGCGGTAGCTGCGACAAAATCACGTAACATCCCTGGGCCTCGGGTTCCTCATCTTTCAAATTGTTCCAATAAAACCCACCCCACAGGTTTCTTGTGAGGGTGAAATGAATCCATGTATATGCACCTGCTGGCTCAGTGCCTGACTGTCAGTGAGTCGCAAATTTACCTGTCCCCACCGCACACCACCTCTCCATGAGAACACACGTTGGACGGACACATCCCGAGCTACCTGTTGGTGCAACTGAAATGTCTTAATATTATAAAAATCTCTACAAAGCACCTTTATCAGATAGACGGCAAGGCCTGACAGCTCTAGATAGTGGCCTAAACCAGTCGCCTATGGAGATGAAAACTGACATTACCTTGCTCTTCTGCAATCACCAGAATTACTTTACTTCTTGAGCCAGAACCGCATGCTCGCATGTAATTCCCTTTTTTGCTAATTGATCATCTGAGTACTACTGAGTTATAAAATGCAGTCTTTATTACCATGATCTCCTATAAAATAATGGCCGCCCTTCTAGCGCCATTTGCAGAGAACCACTCAGGTTATCAAATCATTACCAGGCAGCCCATCCATCAATCACCAATCCCTTAGTGTCAGTTCCTAGAAAGTCATAATTATGTCTTTTGCGCACACAGCTCTGTGTTGTAATCGATAGACTGCAGCCCTACAAATAGCCTCAGAGAGTGTCTTGAGCATACAGACATGCGGGTAAATGATCTGTACATAAGCTAGTAATTTCAGATGTGCTAAGTCAGGGAACAGCTTAGAACAAAAATGTTGAAAGTACCCGTTCTATGAACTTCTGAGGTTTCAGCAAATGGGTGCCACACCCCCACACAGAAAATTCACTGGAAGACCTTTAAAATCCAGAAATCTCTGACTCACTGGCTTTTTCTGGGTTGGGCCTCACTGTGCTTCCTCCCTTTGGGGGAAATTTGCAGGGAAACTTCTAGAGAGAAGAAAATGCATTGTGGCTAAGTGAGTTAGCCACATTCTCCTCCCCTTCTGCGTTGTGATCAGCGAGGTCACATCCCACGTGGTCTGGTTAAGTCAGGGTGGTGGGAATACCCCTCACTCCAGAGACTTCCCAGAGAGCACACACCAGGGTGGGGATCAAGCAAGGTTTCCTGCACACACACACACACACCTGCACTCACGTACACACACGTCCACCTTGTGCACACGCACTCACACGCCACCACCACCACATCCCTAGGGCCTTGGCTCGTCATCCAGAACCACTAAGGAATAGATCCCTAGGAATTCCCCGGAATTATTGTGGGCAGAGGTAGCAAACTGCTGTCACATATGACTCCTCTTGCCTGCAGATGAGTCTCTTGGTCCTGAAAATGCGTCTGACAATGCTTTAGTTAGTAGCTGGCGTTTAAATATGGCAAGGTTTTACACATAAATCTGCATTTCCAACTTGAAAGAGCTGGAAGCAGCAGAAGTCCTGGGCCTCATTCCCTTACGGTGTTAACCGGCTAGACCTGAGTCATGGCAGCCCCTCAACGCAAAGCATGTTCCCTGCAGCTCACCCCAGCTTTGCCACCGCAAATTTCGGGACAGTTTCAGGGCAAACGGTGCTTTTCTTCATAAGCACTGATGTCTAAGGGACAATCACAGTTTTGAATTGTCCTATTAGGTCTCATTAAAATAATACCTATTGGGGTGCACCTGGGTGACTCAGTCGGTCAAGCTTCTGATTCTTGGTTTCAGCTCAGGTCATGATACCACGGTTCGTGAGTTCGAGCCGCGCATTGGCTCTGCACTGACAGTGCGGAGGCTGCTTGGGATTCTCTGTATCCCTCTCTCTCCCTCTCCCCCCTTCCCCTGCTCATTCTCTCTCTCTCTCAAAAAAAAAAAAAAAAAAACTTAAAAAAAAAAAATAATACCTACTGGTAACTGTATGTGTGACTATCAAGCAAGAACATACACAGTTAGTACTCTAACCGGTAACTAATGTCCACAACAGGGAGAAACAGTTAGTAGACTTACAGACTAAAGTTTCTTCAAAAACAATTTCTGTCAAACATCATTTATATAAATAAAGACTTAGGCCTTAATCAGAGCTGTCAGCACGAGAAAGTATTGGCTGCACTTAAGTTCCTGCTGTGCGACAGGAACAGAACAATGGGATGGATTTTTTAAGGAAAACTAATGCCATCATAATACTGCAGCTTTTGTTCAAATAAGGAGTTAATTAGAAAATTAGATTTGGAAGTCAGAGTTTAATATCCCTGTAGTGTCATAGGTAGCAGCATGCACGCGTGTGCACAGATGGAAGCCAGCAGCTCACGTGTGTGTACCCACATTCGTACCTGCATAGCACGTAGTGCACGTATGCGCCTCAAGCAGAACCTACGAGCACGTACACATCTGTGTGTTTATAGGGCACACACACGTGCTGGTGGTACACCTAGCACGTGAATCAGTACTGTCAACTTTATGTCACCGCAGTTAACTATATCTCAGCAGGGATACTTGAATACTTTTGGCTCGCGACTTCCAATTTATGACTCCTGATAAACGAAACTGTAGTTCCAGCTTAGCTTGTCAGACAGGAAACAGCATCCCAGACAAATTTATATATATTTTTGTTTCTTTAATGGATCTAAAGGCCTCTCTACTATCTGGAGAAAGGAAATGTACTCCTACAACTAAAGCAGTCCTTAGTTTTCGATAAGGTATCCCTAGCACGCGCAACCTCTAATAGAAGGACACACTTCACAGCCAGATTGCGGTTGTGCGTGCCTGTGTCCGCACAGAGTGCGAGTGTCATCTTAAGCTGGGGAAACATCAGGGAACATGACCACATGGGAAAGGGGCTGGGAAGTGAGGGTGGGCTTTATTAGCAGAGAGGGGTTTTCAAGTTTCCTGTTCCTAGTTTATACTCCCAGAAATAATCTAAGTTCTCAGTAGTAGACCTGAGTCGAGGCCCAGCCTTGAGCAAATTGCTCAACATCGCGATGCTTCCATTCCCACCTCAAGGGCGCCTGGGTGGCTCAGTCAGTTAAGCGTCCGACTTTGGCAGAGGTCATGATCTCACAGTTTGTGGGTTCGAGCCCTGCATCAGGCTCTGTGCTGACAGCTCGGAGCCTGGAGCCTGCTTCGATTCTGTATCTCCCTCTCTCTCTGCCCCTCCTCTGCTTGTGTTCTGTCTCTCTCTCTCTCTCTCAAGAATAATAACATTTGAAAATAAGAAAAACAGAGCATCCACCTCTGGGATTAAATGTAATCAAAACTCCTTGGAAAAGTGTCTGGTCCATAAAGACATTAAAAAATGTTCTCTTTTGTCATCTAAAGTGGAAGATATAGAGAGAACTCAGATATTATTAAGCATTTGTCACATGCTGAGGACCTTGCCCCTTTAAGGTATTTTATTTAACCTTCACAGTCATTATCACTCTTTGACATGAGAAGCTGAAGTGGAAACTGGAGCCTCATCAGAAGTCACCCTTGAGTAAATGGCAGGCTCGATGAGAGCTCTGTCACTCTCCCCAAAGCCCAGGCTCCTTCCAACACACAGGAGTTTCTCAGCTGTGGTGTAAACAACTGCCTGGGCGGCAATTGCAATGCAGATTCCTGCCCCCCGCCCCCCGATCTACCAAATCATAATTTTCAGGAGTGGGCCAAGAACTATCATGCTTTTTTTTTTTTTCTTTTTTGAAGATAGTTGGCACGCAGGGTTATATTAGTTTCAGGTGTACAACATAGTGAGTTGACAAGTGTATACGTTCTGCTGTGCTCACCACAAGTGGAGCTACCACCTGTCACTACATCACACTTATAGTACCACTGACTGTATTCCTTATGCAGTTCCTTTTATTCCCATGACTTATCCTTTCCATAACTGGAAGCCTGTATCTCCCTCTCCCCTTCACCCATTTTGCCCACCCCCCACCCACCTCTCCCCTCTGTACTTATAGGTCCGATTCTGCTTTTCATTTATTCATTTGGTTATTTTTAGATTCCGCAAATGAGTGAAATCATATGGTATCTTTCTCCATCTGACTTATTTCACTTAACATAATACCCTCTAGGTCCATCCTTGGTGTCACAAATGGTACGATCTCATCCTTTTTATGGCTGTGTAATATTCCGTGGTGTATATATTCACCACATCTTCCTTAGCCATTTATCTATCAGTGGACACTTAGGTTACTTCCTTATCTCGACTCTTGTAAATAACACTGCCTTAACTGTATGGGTGCATATATCTTTTCCAATTGATGTATTTTCATTTTCTTTGGGTAAATACCCAGTGTTGGAGTTGTCATCAGGCTTCTTAGGTGATTCTTTCTAAAATCAGACTTTGAAAAGCTGTGCTGCTACCCTAGAATACCTGCCCAAGGGGAACAGACCTGGGACAACTCCCACATCCTCTGCTGTGTTATCCCTACAATCCATTTAAGTTTTGTCTCTAGCCAGATACTAATTTTTCTTTAGGGGCACCAGAGTTGGAACATCGTCTTCAACCCAGCTAGCTACAACCTATTTCTTACTGACTCAGCCTTGGAAATTTCCCAGCTGAACACTTGGGCGCCATTTTGTGTGACTGGCCATTGGGTGGATCCTTATTCATAAATCCTACAATGTCTGTCCACACCTACTGGCCCCTGGGACACTGATCCCAATCCCAAAAGAAAATCAATAGAAAGTCTAGGCATGTTTTTATTCAATCCTACCTTGTGATCTTGATGGAGATTTACCTGGCAGCCAGCACTGCTATATGAGCCAGAGGCCATCACCTTTTTATTATGAAAATAATTGTTTCTTTGCTCATGAAAGATGATAGACCTGTATGTGACCAACAGGCAGTGTTACAGGCATTCATTTACATTTCGAACATGAGCGGTAACCCTTGAATCACCTCCTGGTAAAAGGAAGTGCTCTCTGTAGAGAAAATACTTTAACGATTCTGAGTTACTGAAGAAAGTCCTTGATCCAGTAGAGCAAAAGATGAATTGGGAAAGAATCACAGTTGGTTTTCTCAACTGTGTAACTTTATTGAGGAAAGAGGTCTTTAGTGTCATAAAATTAACTGCTGAAAAGATAAGGCAACAAGGTTACATTTTATAGTTCCTTTGGATTTACAGCAGCTAAGGTCTGCAGCAGAGTAGTAATTAGGCAGTAACTGCTAAGCAGCATTATCTTTTATCCAAGATACAGTGTAGAAAATATGTTTGGGGAGCTTAATACAGTTCACCATTGAACAACACAGGTTTGAGATGCATGGATCCACTTATATGCAGATATTTTTCAATAAATACAGTACATTATTATAAATATATTTTCCTGGGTCACCTGGGTGGCTCAGTCGGTTAAACATCCAACTTTGGCTCAGGTCATGATCTCACAGTCTGTGAGATCAGGCCCCATGTCAGGCTCTGTGGTGACAGCTCAGAGCCTGGAGCCTGCTTCGCAGTCTATGTTTCCCTCTTTCCCTGCCCCTTCCCTGCTCACATTCTGTCTCTCTCTCAAAAGTAAATAAACATTTTTAAAATAAATAAATAAATAAATAAATAAATAAATAAATAAATAAATAAATAAATAAATTTTCCCTATGATCTTCATAACATTTCTTTGGCTCTATCGTAAGACTATAGTCTGCAATACATGTAACACACAAAATGTGTATTAACCAACTTTTTATGTTATTGGTAAGGCTTCCAGTCAACAGTAGGCTATGTGAAGTTAAGTCTGGGAACTGTCAAAAGTTATATTCAGATTTTCAACTGCCTGGGGGTCAGTGACCTATCCCCTGTATCCTCCAAGGATCAGCTGTACTGGGGAGGAGGTAATAATGGCAGGAAATCTTTCTTTTTTAAATCTTCTTACCTCGTTGAACATTAACAGTAATGGAACATACGGAGCCCTGACTGAGCTCTCATTGTGTGCACAGCTAATTTCTTAAGGCTGCGTATGTTTTTGTCCTTCAAGTCTCGCTGTTGGGACTTTGCCTTTATGTCGATACGTGCCTCTGCTTACGACATGCTCTTCTTCTACTTCCAGGATTCCCTCTGTGCCTAAATATGCATCCTCCTCTCAGAGAAATCCTATCTCTAAAAAGGCAAGCCATAAAACGGAAAAATACACTCGCCTCTGATGCTGGAATTACAGCCAAGGTTTGAGGGGGAAAGTCTCAGATATCTTACCCAGCTCTCCTGCTGCCTACAACTCTTCTCTCCAGGAGATTTGCTCTTATAAGAGAATCTTCATCAGATTTTGAAGGTGGCCTGAGGCTTAGTCTCTGGTGGGTTAAATAAAGTACAGGGTCTTCAGCGTCTGCAAAGGTACCAGTTCTAGTTCAAGGACCCCTGCTGCTTTTTTCCTGGGTTGCAGATCCTGGGGGAGTGAGGGAGTTTGCTCTCCCTGCGAGTTCCCAAAATTGAAGACAGGCCCTTGGTATCCATGGAAACTCAGCTCAGCACCAGATGAGTGGGTTCTATGTGATTTGGGGATTTACGGATTTTTAACCACTCTGCACCATCATTTACCATTATCGACAAAGCATCCCGTGTTACAGGAGACTTCGGCAATCGTGTGAGGCAGCTGTTTTTCTGTGGCAGAGTCATGTAAATTATTTGCAAGCAGGAAAAAAATAAACATCAAAGACTACATGGTAAGATCTATCCAGTGATAGAGCTCCTCTTGTTTGGAACACTGTCCATGCTTGTGGTTACAGAGTCTTCAAAAGTACAAATTCAAAATGCTCGTTCATTATGTACTCCTGGGGAACGCTGGCAAAATGACAGACACAGCGTGCAGCAATCAGAGGCAGTTAGGTAGGAGCTCTGTCCTGGACAGATATTTAGGCCAACTCTGGGGCTTAAAAAAGGTGGGAGGCAGGGAGTGGGCAGGGGAACTTGTTATAGGCATCAGTAATCTTTCCAAATTGCAGTAGCATGTCCTTAAAACAAATCAAAACTCAGAATGCACATGAGCCACGTATTGAAATGACTGTGTGTAATGCAGGGATCACAAAAGATACTAAGTGTAAGTAGGGGGAAGAGACATACAAAGTACGCTGACAATAATCCAGAAGACCTCTCTAGGAGTTAACCTAGGAGTCAGTTTCATCAGTTAAACAAAGCCACTTTGCCAATGATGTCAGTGATTTGGTATAATATTTATGAATGCCTGTTTTGAACTAACATGAAATTGCCCCTCCTTTCAAGAAATTTCGAATCTGACAGATGTAAAACAGATGTGTACAAAGTAGAAGTTACTTTGCCAAGTGCTATATTTTTCTTCTAAAGAGGTTTCATTTGCCAGATCCGCTAAAGGCTTTGTCTACATAAGGGATTTATGTAGCTTTCATTAGTTTACAGAGAGACGGGGGAGTGATCACTCTCAGGCTGGTGCAGGAAATGCTAAGACCTTAACCCCCGCATTAAATTCCACAAACTCCCGATGGGCTTGTTCGGGGGGACCTGGCCTTTTGAACACATATTCGGGGATACTAGGATGAAATGCTTCTGTCTTCAGTTTTCCTTCCTTAATATTGGAAAATTGCTAGGTTTTAAGTCATTTTCCTAATTCCGTGTCTGTCGTGGATATTTTCATCCAGTCATGACGGTCCATCTGGAAGTGGTACCTTTTGAATTCTCCTCATCTCTTCATTTTTAAGTTTACCAAGCCTCTGGCAGAATGGCCGTCTTAGCCACACCCCCACCCACGCCAGCCACAGAGACAGAATTCCACATAGGTGACCCCTCTTCTCAGAGAGGTGCTGAGCATAATTCTGAAACCATTAAAGAGGAAAAAGAAACTAGAAACTGCTCTTTGGAAATACCTGCTAGGGCGAAGGGTTGGGAAGAGCAACAATAAGGTTCTTGGCCCATGTAAGTAAATGAAACATTTACCTCACCTATCGTGTAGTCTAGATCTTGTTTTCCTGAGCTTACTCTGTGGTCCTGCTTGGCACCTTAATGTCATATTCTCCACGCAGCACTGAAATAAGAAGAGTAGGAGTCTCCCTCCCCAGTGTTTTTAGCCTTTAAAACACCAGCATGATTTACCGAGGTCTTCCCATTCTTTTGTTTAATACATGGAGGTGGTGACCATCACATTTCTTTTATGAGTATAGCATTGGAGATGAAGGTTTGGCCATGTCTATGCAAAATAAACCCCTACCCTTGGAGAGGTAACAGTCTGTTCTAGTTAAGAGAAAAAGAAAACTGCATGAGTGGGATATTTAAGTAATGAAACAAGGCATTGATATTAATCAGGTGTCAGAGATATTGTGGATTACAGACATTGTTAAGAAAAAGGGGGGCTCGTGGTGGGCAGCGCTGCTCTCCAGCCTCGGGCGCACCTCTTCCCAGTGGAAAGGAGCCTGTGGGAGCCAAGAAGAAAATCACTCAAGAGTCCCTACCCCACTTACTAGAGACCAAGTTAGCAGGATGCAAACCGCCATTTTGTGGAGGGCTGCAATGGGCCACATCCTTCTTTTTATTTGGGTTTTTAGTAGCAAAGCCTATTTTTAAACCCAATGCACATGTAGGACAATTCAAATGTAGTAAGGAGATAAAACTCTTTGGTTTGGGGGGGCTAATGAAAACAAAAAGTGCTCAGCACAGAATCTGGTGGTGGCACTCAGCTACCTCCCTCCCTCCTGTACCAGCTTAGGAAGAGGCATTTGATAAAGTTCACTGTAGCTACTAGATGCTTTTGTTTTGTCTTGTTTTGGATTTCCAGGAAATACAGATCAGATAAGCAAAGGAAATGAAGATCAGATTAGTAAAGTAAATGAGAGGGTCTAACAAGCGGTCTCAACAAAGATTTGTTTCCCTAATAAGTAGTCATCTGCCTCTGATAATTGCTATACTAAATGCGGAAGCAGGGGGAGCACAGGTGGTGGAAGGAACAGCCTCGGCTGTCCTTTGTGGCAGGTACTATCATCACCTCCATCATCATCACCATCCTTATCCACCAGGTGCCCCAGGTTCCTCCCACAGCGGACCCTTGGGACTTCGGGAACCATGAAACCCACCCAAGCAAGAACAGGAGAGCCAGGTTCAAGTCCTAGGTCAGCTACTTACTGGCTCTTCAGGGGACTTGTGGGAGTAACTTAGCCTTTCTGAAAGTCAGGCAGCCTGCTGTCAAAGGGGCTCGAATGTTTGACAGAATGTTGTAAACTAAAGCAAACGTAATGAATGATGATGATGTTAGAATAAGAATAGTTATTATTGTAAAAAGGGGTGTTAGAACAATTCTGGGCCAAGTCTACCATTTTCTCCCAGTGCTGTTACCCACCTTCACTCCCATCTCATTGCCCCCTGCTGTAATCACAAAATACAACAGATACAGGCAGGTGACCAGCTATTATAATCAACCTTTTTGGGGACCAGTGATTTAAAAGTGGTCATTTACACTTCTTCATTTCTTTTATTCTTCTAATGTTTATTTTCTGGAAGCCAAAACAAATGGTAGTACCTAGGAGCTACATAAAACTCTTACAATGCCTCTTCCCTATAGAAGGAAGTGATCATGTATTCTTACTCTGAAAAGAAGGAAAGAAAACTTAACATTTTTGGAGAATTTGCCAGAAGATATATACAAGTCAGAAATTATAAATAACATAAATGTCTTTCATTTTGGAAAAGAACAAATAAAATACAGCATGTGTTTAAGTGAACTAGTTAACAGCAGCGAAAAAGAATTAAATACAGAATATGATTAAATCTGAAAAACAAGATTAAGAAAAAAAGTTGAAAAATAACACAGCAAGCTTTCATTTGTGTAAAAAATTTAATACACAAAATAGCAGTTAATTTGTTCATAGACTTATTTTTTACCTGCATAGATGTATGCGTGCACACACATGTACACACACACTTTTATATAAGATATACTGTAAAGACTCATGTGAAATCGTCATAGTGGTTGCTTTGTTGGGAACATAAAACTAGAAATGAGGTACAAAGGGAACCAATGTGGTTTTGTTGGTTTTACTTTTACTGAAGAGACAGACTTAAATATAACATGATTTACTAAGTGAATATTTATTCAGAGCCTGGTATAACCCAGACCCTTATTTCTGTGCTGGGGAATCTTATGGTGATACAGTCTCTGACCTTATGGGGATGACTTTCTGTTGAACAAGACAAGAGAACATAAAGTATAGAACAAGATGTTAAGATAAGACTATCAAAAATAAAATTAAAATAGGAACAGGTAAGGCGTTAGAGAGTGACTAGGGGCTATTAGAAGACAGACGAGGATAGCTTCTCTGAGGAGGTGACATTGGGCGGACACCTGAAAATCAGTAAGTATCATTGGTTGGTGATGGAGACATAGCATCTTACGTTACCAGATTATTCCCTGCACTTTTGTAGCTTTTTTTTTTTTTTTAAGTATCTACTTCCATCCCCACCACCTCCACCAAGAAAATTCGATTCAAGGTAGCATAAGATTTTTAAAGAAGTACCAAACCTAGATAAAACATTTAGAGATTTCAACCTTTTGAACCAGTGATAAGTTGTAAGAGATAGTGAGTCTGGAGAACTATCCCCCAAGGTAATGACTTAATTTTATTTCAGGAAAACACCAAAATGCAAATCATTTTTTAAAACACCCACTTTAAAATTCAACAAAATCTTCCTGACAAGTGAGGATTCAGGAAAATAGAATTCAGTGATTCTCAAAGGCAAAATGATGGGGGGTGATGCAGGTATCAAAACTTTCATGAGGAAGGATAAAATTTATATTTTTATCAAAAGGGAATATGGCTTCCTTTTTCTTTAAGTTGGAGAATGTGTTCATAAAGGGGAAATATACATTGGAAAGAGCTGGTGAAGAAGTTAGAAGACCTGATCTCAACACTGACATAACAATATGCGTTGTATGTTCAACCAGCATGTGCCTCTGGGTTCCTCGTCGGCCTCCTCACTTAGAAAGAGGTGAGACGGGTTCATCTACCTGTGAATAACATAAACAGCAGCCCCAGTTTTATCATTACCACCGTCAAAACCTATTATTAAGGGTTTCTCTGAACCAGAAACTAGGCTAAATGTTTTCTATCCAGTGTCCTAGTTGATTGCGTGAGTGATAAGTAGACTCGAAGGCTCTTCTGGCTTTATCTGCTTGGTTATGAAACAAATGAGACACAAGAGAGAGGAAGACCAGTGGTTTCTATCCCCGAGGGGCAGAAATGGAGGACGAATGTCTGGCCCACCGTAATATCCATTTCCCTTATTCCCTTTTCCCACCCATGCTCCCTTACCTGGTTGATCGGCTTGCCTCTTTAAGGTTTTCTGACCCAATTCCAAATGGCAGGGTGGGGGGAGATCCCACACATACAACACCAAGCAGCACATCTGAGAATTCAGCTCAATTCTGACACCCCCTACATGGAGATAGCATCGGGTCCCACAGGCCAAGGGTTCAGTCCCACAGGACTGCCGCCGCCACCACCACCGCCTCAGATGCCAAGCACATGCCCAGGCTGTTTACTTGTGCTTCTGACGGACCAGCGACAGATTTTTGGTTCCAACAACCTCCTCTGTAGGTTCAATTAATTTGCTAGAACAGCTCGTAGAACTCAGGAAACATGTATATTTATCATTTTATTAAGGGATATGATAAGGATATGAATCAACAACCAGGTGAAGAGATACATGTGGCAAGGTCCCAAACAAAGGAGTGTCTGTCCTCATGGAGCTTGGGACCTGGCTCTACAGCATTCTGGTGCCCAAGGGTGGAAACTCTTAGAAAAAAAGGGACCAAAAAGGTGCACTCTTGGGTCTTTATGGAGGCTTCATGACAGTCATGGCTGAGCAAGTCATCGATCATTGGCTGTTCCAGCTCCAGCCCGTCTCCTCTCCCTGGAGGTCTGGGTGGGGCTAAAATTCCAGCACTCCAATCACAGGGTTGGACCTCCTGCCCTCGGGTGAGGTCCAAAACACCTTCATGAATAAGAAGACACCCAGTTCACTTTTATGGCTCGAAAGCGTTTTTAGAAACTGTGGATGAAGACCAAATATATCTGAGAATATATTTTGGTCATCTGAATAATCAAATATATCTTTCTAATAAATCATTATATCACATGACATCATTCGTATCCCCTTTATTTCCACCCTAAACTCATGGCAAAGAATTCCTGTGGCGTGGCCAAGTATTAATTAAAATTCTAGTTTTTGCTCTGAACACAAGAGCTAGAAATTGCATTCTGTGAGCCAGAAAAATGGGTTAGGTTATGATTTTATAACATGTGACTGGACTCCTGCTCTGGCTGTTATGTGCTTTAGATAGAATCCATTAGGTTTTCCAGCAAGGCACATCCATCTCAATTTACTGTGAGTTTCAGGAATTTATTGGGACATCAACTCATGCTCTGGATGAAAACATCAGGCCTCTTTTCTTTAGCTAAGATGAATCTAACAGTTTTTGAGGGCTTATCTGTGCCACCACTCTGAGACCTTCCCCCCTGCCCCAAAACACCGGGTCATGACCTATTCTCACACCCACCAAAGGTGAATTATGCAGTATTTGTTGGAAGAGGTGGGGACAGCCAGAGGTTCTTCTGAACAATGACTTGGTAGTCTTGAAGTTTTATAAGCAGGCTTCTCCATGTGCTTTATGGGGGAAGCAGATGGTCAGAATGGTCAGAAATGACAACCATGGTAAAAAATGTAAATGGATCGTGGTGGTAGAACAGATTGATGTAACGCGATGCCTGCAGACAGAGACCCAGATGCACTCTTCACAGTGTCTGGTCTCTAGCACTGAACTATTTATTTACCTTACATGTTGCTTATGCTCTTCTGGAGGACTTATATTTCAGCTAAGTCCCTATTTAAAATTTTTCTTTTTGGGGCCCCCAAGTGGCCCAGTCAGTTAAGCATCGGCTCAGGTCATGGTCTCGCAGTTCACGAGTTCGAGCCCCAAGTTGGGCTCTATGCTAACAGCTCAGAGCCTGGAGCCTGCCTAGGATTCTGTGTGTCCCTCTCTCTCTACACGCTTCTCACCTGTCAAAATAAACATAAAATTTTTTTTAAATGTTTCTTTCTTTTAAAAAGATATGTGAACGAAACTGTGTTTCTACTTCCGCCCTCCTCAGTCCCTTCCAGAGGGAAATAAAGGATTCACTATCTTCTGTAGCTTTGACCTTTAAACTAGATGTTACGTTTCCATCAGAACCCTGTCCTCTAGTTTCCTCTGACTCTGTGTTGGACTATCTTGTAACAGGGCGACACTTACACAGCAGTAGGGGTGAGGCTGTCACTTGGCAAATGAGCTCTTTATGAAATGGTGATGCATCGACCTACATCCAGTAACCCTGAAGAAACAGAACATTTCAGAAACAGTGGGTAGTGACCGGGAAAGAACGGGTACCCCTTGTCTGCCAGCACATTAATGGGCAAAGAAGGAAGAAGCCAAGAGGCCTAATGCAAAAGGAAATAAAGCAGGCTCTGAGTAAAATTTATTAAATACAATAATAGCAGTGCGTCAGCTGCCATAGCATTGTGTCAGACACACTGTGAAGTGAAGCGTTGTGTGTGTATATATACACATAAATATACCAAATCCCATTACGGGCTACAAAAAATGTATTATGATCAATATTTTATTGAAAAAGAAGCAGATTGTTTATTTTCCAACAATTTATCTAAGCAAGTACTTCTTATGCACACTATAATAAATCCACGTATGTTAAAAGAAGTTTGTGACATTTGAGCCTGGCATTCAAATTCCTCCTCAGTTTTACTACAGCCTCTCTTCAGCCTCATCACCTGTAATTAGTGAGGCCAGTCAGGAAAATGGAAGTCACTCTAGGTACTTAAAAATAAGGGAATTTAGGAGCACTTGGGTGACTCAGTCAGTTGAGCATCTGACTTCACCTCAGGTCATGATCTCACAGTCCTTGAGTTTGAGCCCTGCATCAGGCTCTGTGCTGACAACTTAGAGCCTGGAGCCTGCTTCACATTCTGTGTCTCCCCCTCTCTCTGCCCTTCCCCCGCTTGCTCTCTCTCTCTCTCTCTCACTCTCTCTCTCTGTCTCAAAAATAAACATTAAAAAACGTTTTTTAATAAAAATAAGGGAATTTAGTACAAGAAATTGATTACAAAAATCTTGGCGAAAAATGAATACCAAGCTTTACCTTGCATCGTGTATAAATTTAACTTAAAATGTACCATAGATTTCAACATGTGGTATATACCACATTAATAGAACAAAGGATAAAAATAAAGGATCGTCTTGACACAGAAAAAGCATTTGACGGAATGCTACACACTTTCATGATAAAAACACTCAAAACACGAGAAATAGAAGGAAATTACCTCAGCATATTAAAAGCCACATGTGACAAACCCACAATTAACATCATACTCACTAGTGAAAAACCAAAAGCTTTTTCTCCAAGATCAGAAACAAACCAAGGATGCTTACTTTCACCACTTCTATTTGACATAGCACTGCAGGTCCTAGCCAGAGCAGTTAGGCAAGAAAAAGAAAGAGAAGACATCCAGACTGGAAGGAAAGAGGTAGAATCTCTGTGTTTGCAGATGACATGATCTAATATATAGAAAATCCCAAAGAGTTGGTTAAGCCCTGTTAGCACTAAAAAACAAATTCAGCAAAGTTGCAAGATATAAAATCAACACACAAAAAAACAATTGCTTTTCTATATTAGCAATGGGCAACCTGAAAAGGAAATTAAGAAAATAATCTAATTTACAATAACACCAAAAAGAATAAAATATTTAGGAACAAATGGAAGGAGATGAAAGACTTGTATACTAAAAACTATAAAACATTGCCAAAAGAAATTTTAAAGATACAAATGATTGGAAAAATATCCCAGAACCATGGATTAGAAGACTAAATATTATAAAAATGTCCATACCGCTCGAGGTAATCTGCACATCCAATGCGGTCCCTGTCAAAGTCTCAATGGCATTTTTTTTGTGGAAATAGAAAAAAAGCCCTAAAATGCAAATGGAATTTTAAAGGGCCTTAAATAGTCAAAACAATCCTTATGAGGCGGGTTCAGCGTCTGACATTTTTCCTTGAAACCTACTACACTTAATGCTTAAGGTTTTCTGTAGGTGGTACTAATTGGGGATTGTAACAACATAAATGTTAACTACATAAATGTTCACTAGACTTTGCATCCTTTCCTGCACAAACCAATGTAAAACCGATGCAAAAGTTACCTTGTCCCGTCTTTGGGCACTTAGTAAGGAATTACCTCAACAAACTGTTAATGCAATCAGTAAGAAGTTTGAGCAATCAGAGGAAATCTTTGCCCTCCTGGAAAGAAAACGAAGGATGAAGAGATAACAGCAGGGGAGCCCGGGTGACTCGGTTAAGCGGGTTCACCGTCTGACTTTGGTTCAGGTCATGATCTCACTGTCATGATCTCATGAGTTTGGGACACCCCACGCCGGTGTTGGGGAGCCTTCTTGAAGCTTCTCTCTCCCTCTCTCTCTGCCCCTCCCCCACTTGCATGTGCATGCACTCTTGCTCTCTTTCAAAATAAATAAACTTAAAAAAAGTAGATAAAAAAGTGAAATCATAACGATGTGGTCTTACTTAATATGCAAGCTTCCAGGGAATTCTCTACCAAGTCCATGTAAAAATATTGCTTTAAACGTTCCGGTCTGAAAGAGAAGGAATTATCCTGATTCGATCTCATCACGTGTATATTTATCATTATGGGTCAAGAACTTAAAAAGGGAGAAGTGCCAGTTATATCTGAACAATTTAGATGTCACTGAGCCAAATGGATGAATTTCTATCGTAGCCTTGGAATACTTTGTTCCCAAAGGTGGCCAAGTGTTGTCTATGAGAACAGCTTAGCAGCCACAATAAAAATCTGGCGCATCTGCCATTGCAGAATGGCATAATCGTCAGTATCACTGGCTTGGATAGGGATTCCATTGCTGCCCCTTCTGTGTACTTGACTTTGGACAAGTTGACTTCGCCTATAAAATGTGTAGCAATCATTGGGATAATTGTACACCCACTTCAGAATGTCATCGTGAGGATGACATATGTAACATGTAATCGCTTAGCACAATACCCAGCACGTAGGAAGGAGTCAATACATTCTCACTCTTGTTTTTAATATCACACAGTCTCTAAGGAAAGTGACCCTCGGGCTGGCCATTCTCACAGTAGAAGCCGCTCCTAAGAGGGAAGATTTAAACCAAATCAGAAGTTTATCTCAGAAATTCTTGTTGGGCAAGAGAGAGAAAGCAAGGAACTCATGCAAAAGAAACACATTTCCTTATTGAAAACGCTCTGCATTTGAAGTCAGATGAACTTGCCCGCTGAGATTAAGATAGGGAATATGTAGGCAGTGCCCCAGTCCTGCCTAAGAATCCTTGATTCTGAAAAGAGTTGAAAAGATAATATAAGTCAGCCAGTCTGGTGGAGCATCTCCCCTACGGTGCTCTTGCGTAACACAGGAGTGATTGGAAATGATGTCTTATTTTCAAGAAGATAAGCATTGGTACCAGTGGACAGAAGGGTGCCATTTTTTTCCTTGAAAGCTTATTTCTCAAGTACATGGGGGAAAATAAGCTTTTATGTGATGCAGAGCAGCTCCCAGCGTGCGAACACCAAACCTCCTGGAGAATCAGGACACCTGGGGGATTATATTCATCACTCCCTTATTTTCTCCCAACACAGAGAACACTTATTCTGAGGGCAATGTTTGTTCATTCTTAACAGAGGAGGACTCATTCCAGCCTGCTACTGCTCTGTGCCTTCTTTCATAAGACGTGCAGTAAATCTCAAACCTCATTCTGGGAAGGATAATTTTCTGCTTTAGCTTTGAATAACCATCATAAAGAAACAATTAAGTAGGAAAGTGGTGACTTCATATGAAAAGTGTCATGTCAAATTAATAGAACACAGAGTCAGTGAAATGTAGACCAAAATATGCATTAAAAAGAAAGCCAAGCCACTCTTACTGCACACAGTGATGTGTTCTCCCACTCACCCACGATGCAAAAATCTCTGCGGTGAATGGTTCTTAGCCTTTTTGTGGTTTCTGGGAGAATCTAGTGAGAACAATCCTCTTACCAGAAAAAATCTATGTAGGCCTGTAACCATATAAGTGTACATGTAACTTTAGGTACCTGGATTCCCCTGCAAATCCACTAATCCCCGGGGTAAGAATCTTACCTCTGAAGTGTAGATATGGTCAAGTTCATGGACTCTGGAGTCAGACAGATCTAGCTTCAAATTCTAGTTCCGACTCTTAACTGCAGTGGAAGCTCAGAAGGTTTTTAACCTTTCTGAGCTTTAGTTTTATCACCTGAAAATAGAAATAATGTATGTCATAGGCTGATTTTGAATATTAAATTAGACAATCTGTTTAAGCACTGAGCATCATCCCTGGCATGTACTAAATACTCAATAAGCATTAGGATTGTTATCAGCTAATAAAAATATAAAACTCGAGCCCTACATGGCCAGAGGGGACCTTCAATTCAATGTCAATGCAACAGACATCTGCTGAGTACCTCCTGTTTCTAAACGAGCATGGTGGGATTCTGAAATGGATATTTGGGGTGGGGGGCTTGGGGGGGTTAGTTTATATATTTTAAGAGAGAGAGGGGAAAACACGAGTGGGGGAAGGGCAGAGAGAGAGAGGGAGACAGGGAATCCCAAGCAAGCTCTGCTCTGACAGTGTGGGGCTCGAACTCACTGACTGTGAGATCATGACCTGAGCTGAAATCGAGAGTCAGATGCTTAATCGACTGAGCCACCCAGGCGCCCCTGAATGAGAGTGTTGACCGTGGCAGAGGTCCGAGCCAGGGAAGCGATAGGGACAGGCCAGGTATGCCCAATACCAGGCATACTTTATACACACTCCTGTCAAACCCACAGCAGAACAGCAACTGCAGTGCCCATTTCACAAAGGGAAGCCATGAGTCTTTAGGTAATTTTTTATCCATTAAAGAAGAAAGAGATAAGCCAAAGATATTAATAATTTATGGACCGAATAGAATTAATAAATCCCAATACGAAGACTTTTTTGGTTAACCACAAGGCTACTGATGGATTTTACTTAGAATTAAATGCGGAAATGTTATGGGTGTAGTTATGGATCGAGAAAATAGGTTACGAAGCTCCACTTAAAATGGAGTTTTTTCTGCCCACCATCTCATCAGGTGGTCTTTAATGCTGTGATAAAGACATTCAAGTCTACGAATTAGATGACAGGATTAGTCTTAAAACCCACCCAGCAGAATCAGTAGTACTCACAGTACCTCGTTGCCTTGGGTATAGATTGTTAATTGTGAGTCAATGCCTATAAAGGAAGTGAAGCAGAATATATTTAAAAGAAAAGGAGGAAATGAATCAATGACAGTATTCTCTGGCCTTTTTCAGGCTTCGTGGGGGCTCACACTCCTCTATGGTTCTTCTGCCCTCCCCCTAATCAGAAGATTTTAAACTTCAATAACTACACAGGCCATGTAACATGAACCAGGGGAGCAATTACTGTGGGGACCCAGAGCCTCTTTGCCTCGAGCTGAGCAGGGCAGCCTTCCATTCCAGGAATTGGGCATATAGTACCCAATATTTCCTTTTCCAAGATAAATTTCAAATATAAATCTGTATGTAAATGTCCTGACTTTTAAATACTGGTAACTAGTTCATACTTCAAGAACAAAAACAAAAACAAAACAACAACAGCAATAACAAAAAACTTGGTGCAGGCCAAACAAGTCATGTCAGAGAGGCATGAGTTGAGTCTTTGGCAGTACGTTTTGGTGTTCTGGGGAACTCTCTCCCTGGTGTTATTTTCTTACTCTATAATCTTTTCCTAGAAAGACCTCATCTCCTCTCCTCTCAGGGTTTCAAATCTCTTCTCTGTGCTGAAGTCTCTCACTTCATTCATTGTCCCCCAGACTCCTATATGTGGCTGCCTACTCCACATCTCCTTTGCATGTCTTACTGGCGTTTCAAACATGGCGCATGCAAAGCTGAACTCTTGATCTCCGCCCATGAGTTTGTCTTCCAGTTAGTCCAGCCGAGTAAATGGTACCTGTTTTGCTCAAGAGATTTGGGGGCTACCCTCTTCTTTCTCCTCTCTTGCTGCCCTTGCCCAGCCCATCACCTTTCTATATATCCCCCTTCTAAAATATTTCTTCAGCTTGTCCCCTTATCTCCACTCACTACTGCCACACCAAGCCACATTTCCTGTTTTGCTGCAATCATTTCCTCCAGATTCCCTCCACCCTTTGTGCTTCTAATCTGTACTTCGCTGGACAGCAAGATCTTTTAAAATATTAAATGGATTCCTATCATTCTGTTTCAGTTCTCTGAGTGTCTTTGCAGTGCTCGAACCCAAAGGAAGAGAGTATGTCAAGGAGGTATTATACTACTGCATCCAATGGACTGAGAGTATATTTCATCATCTGTGAAACAGGAATAATGAAACCTACATCAAAGGTTGTTGTGAGACTTCGGCAAAGGCCGATGTTATTTCTGCATTCCTTTTATATCAGCTTTTGCAGGGAAGAAGGTAACTACATTCAGTGAACATTTATATTGTTAATAGCTACTTTACACTCCCCAATTAGTACCACCTGCAGAGAACCTTCTAAATGTTTTAGCGACAGTGTTTTCATTTGTATTATTTTGGCTTCAAAGTAAAACATCTGCTTTAATTAAAAGATAAAGTTTCTAAAAATAATGGAAGGGGCGCCTGGGTGGCTCAGTTGGTTAGGCCACCAACTTCGGCTCAGGTTATGATCTCACAGTTCGTGAATTGAAGCCCCTCGTTGGGCTCTGTGCTGACAGCTCAGAGCCTGGAACCTGCTTCAGATTCTGCAGTTTCCCTCTCTCTCTGCCCCTCTCCCACTTGCTCTCTCTCTCTGTCTCTCAAAAATAAATAAACATTAAAAATTTTTAAAAGATTATAGAACAAACTAAGTTCAATAAAAAACACAGGACAGAGTGAAAAAAATAATTTCAAAATCTTCAGGTCATGTTTTTAAAGTTTTGACATAGAAAATGATTAGATGATGTGGTGATGCATTGCTACTTCATAAAAATTGAACCACTTTTTGGCGAATATATGATTTCTTTGATCTCAATTCCTCCTTGCCTGGAGCTCTGAGGGACAGTCAAGTTTCCAAAATAGCATCATGAATTCAGCAGCCGTCGTTATAACAGTCCCCATGGCCTTTCTTTTTTTCAATTCACAAGTTCCAGTTTAGAAAACACCACAGTGAGAATGAATCCAGAAAATCTGCTGAGACTGGTGGCTTGAAAAAGCCAGAAGTGAAGGTGAGAGGCTGCCAGTGCAGATACACAGAGCTGTCTTTATAGAATTCTGACTAAATCCGCCTTTCATCTGAACTGCCCTTTTTTTTTTAACTAGCTATTTATTAAAGTCATAAAATCACTCTATGATGAGCTCCTTGGGTGACTTACAGTTTAATTGTAAGCTGAAAGTTTTGGCTTCTCATGAGCCAAATTTGTTCATGGACCATTACAAAAGAAGAAGAAAGAAGGAGAGGAAGAGGAAGAGGAAGAGGAAGAGGAGGGAGGGGGAGGAGGAGGAGGAAAAAAAGGGTGAGGAGGAGGAAAAAAAGGGTGAGGAGGAAAATAGAGATTATATCTTTATAATGTAACCACTTTTTATTTCCAGGAATAAGAATAG
This sequence comes from Paguma larvata, assembly GCA_030068075.1. Lineage (NCBI taxonomy): Eukaryota > Metazoa > Chordata > Mammalia > Carnivora > Viverridae > Paguma > Paguma larvata. Next base: position 81,290,649 of record CM057823.1, read on the forward strand.
TTCAGCTTTCATTATACCACAAAGTAGTGAATTCTCCCATTTAGGATATACTTGTACTAAATATAAAACAGATAGACCTTTTTAATTAAGAAAAAGTGTTTAAAATAGAAAACAAAAATTAGAAGGGTTATAAAAGAGAAACCTGCAACTTGGTTCCTCAGTGTTTATTCTAGTAAATATTTATTGAGAGCCCACCATGTAGGAGGCACTGTGCTAGTTTGGCATCAGCACATGTATGCCTGGAACAACTGGAAAGCACTGGAACAACTGGAAGCACTCTGAAGTACCCAGTCCAAACTCACAGACAGCTGAACTCCCAATGGAGAAAGCGACTTAGACAAAGTAACAGGAGTAGTTACAATAGCTGAGACCAGAATATGGTTTAGTAAAGTAAGGTAAATTCCCAGTTCTCATGAATATAATTTTAATTAAATGTATTTCTCACTGTAAAAGTGACGCTTTAGGAGAGCACTGAGTGAAAAGAGTGGATTGAGCCCACGAAGCTACCACCTCTCCTAAAACCCCACAAAAACGACAGCAAAGGGATTTTGTAAGGGATGGGCCAACATGGACAGGGAAAAGGGAAAAAGAGACAATAACAAGATCTGAGCAACTAGAAAAATGGACAAAGGGCCAATGGCTTAGTGGATCTGAGAAACAGAGTGAACGCCTGTGTCCAGCTGTACCGGTTCTGTACTGTCCCAATCCAGCAGCCACTGCTCACTCAGACTCCAAAGTGAAGGCTTTCTCCGGTACCGAGCATAGAGCATAGCCTGCACAACAGCAAGTCATGGCCCTGCCGAGAAAACGGGTGCAGAGCAGCCATGAGGGAGGGAAGAGCCATCCCAATTTGCAGCAAAGAATTTCCCCAAAATCAGAGATTGAAGGCCCTGGATGGTTCTGGAAAAGAGGATAAATGGGAAGGAAGTGCACACATGCAACTAAAGATGGGCTAGAGGTATAGATATAGATGCAGTACAGATACAGGTATAAATAGAGGCATAGATACAAGTATTTAGCCAGCCTGGAATGTATTTCATTGTGAAGTGTGGTGTGAGGCAGGGATCCAATTTCACCTTTTTCTAAATGACTAGTTTTATTGAATATTTGTTGAGTGCCCCATGTCAAATACTAAATGCTTTTCTCTTCCAAGAACTGCTTCAAAAGCTTTATTCTTGCCATTGACCCGTCTGTATTTCTCTGAACCTCATGCATGTATGGGCCATATTAGGAAACATATTAGGGCTCTCAGTCTTTAGATTGGATATGTCCCTGTGAAACAGTCCTTTTCTCACAAACTGATTCTTTTTTTTTAATATTTATTTGTTATTGAGAGACAGAGAGACAGAGCATGAGCAGGGGAGGGACAGAGAGAGGGGGAGACACAGAATCTAAAGCAGGCTCCAGGCTCTGATCTGTGAGCACAGAGCCGGACGCGGGGCTCGAACTCACCAACTGTGAGATAATGACCTGAGCCAAAGTCAGATGCTTAACCGACTGAGCCACCCAGGCACCCCTCAAACTGATTCTTAAGGCCATAACTCTGTTAGTTCTGTTTGTCTTCTTCTAAACATCTTAAAGAATTCACAGTCCTTCGTAAAACTCATACATTCTCCTTAATGATACCTCAACATGAAGAAAATTATATCGGCGTTTCTCAGAGCAAAAGTATTATAACCATCAGCTTCTTCAGTACTTAGGCATCTTGTTGGTCTTCTAATTGTGTGTTTCTTCAGCAGGAAGATGGGACATGACAGATCTTTTGGTTTTAAAGCTGCCTTTTATGCAGTTGAGTGCCCCAGCCTCCCTTGAGACTCTCTGGCTTGACCTTGCATTAGTCATATTTAAATATGATCTGATGTCCGTCTGTACACGGCCTCCCCTCATGTTCAGACATAGCTGTCTATACATGCTATTGCTAGTGCTTAAAAGATGCTTCCCTCTCATTAATCTGGCTAAAATTTGAGTTAGGACTCAATTTAGCTGTCACCCCCGATGGGAATCCTTCTTTGACTCAGGAGTTGGTTACGTAGCCGTCTGCCCTGCTCCAATAACACCAGGTGCCCCTTTCAGAGTCAGGTGTATCTCACTGTGTTGTGATTGACTATCTAACGGTGTGCTGGCATCCTAGACAGTAAGCTCCTTGAAGACAGGAATTATCTTGCTCTTACCAATGTCCCTAGCATCTGGCACAATCCTTTTGCACATAGACGGGACTCATTATGTCTTGAGCGAATGAATGATATTTGTCCATTGCGGAATGTCTGGAAGTAAAACTGAAAAAAACTTTTTTAAGAAGACAAATATAAATCCCAAAACTTGAGACAACTCTTATTAGCGTTTTCGGCTTCCTTGCTTCTTGTTGACTTTCTCATCAGTCTCACTGCATATAAAGCTTTGAATCCTTCTGTTTTCCCTTAAGAGAATACCGTGAGCGTTTTCTTATGTAACTACAAATTCTTTGGAAATGTCACTTTGTTAAAACAAGATTGTTCTCTAGAAGTAATACAGTTTACCCAGATATTCTATATTGTTGGACTTTGTTACTTGCAATGTTTCACTGCTATAAATAATGCTTAAATGAATATTTTTGCCTCTCTGATTATTTCTCCACAATACATTCTGGAAATGAGAATGTCACTATTCTGTATGTACTATATCAAAGGACCTGCCTCAGTGTAATACTGTCCTTTTCTAAAGAGTGAAGATATTATAAACCAAGAAGAGTTGCCCATTTTTACCGTATTTATTGGTCATTTATATTATACTGCTCTATGAATTGTATAATAGTAACCTGTGCCCATTTTTCTGGTTAGTTTTTCTTACTGATTTAAAAGTTGTCTATATGTTGAAACTACAGCCCTTTGTGAAATTTTCACAAGTATTTCCAGTTTGATGTATGCCTTTTGATATTATTTTTCATGTTTTTAATGTTTTTTGAATTTTATGCATATTTATCAATCTATTCCTCTGTGAATTACTCAACTGCTTTTCCACACAGAATTTCTTGCCCTACGTTAATATATTAGGTATTTTTCTACTTAGATATATACTTGTAAGATACACCTTCTTCTATATATATTAATTTCTTTTTTACATTTAACTTTTTGATCTATTTACAATTTATTTGGGGCTATAGTGCGAGATGAGGCTCTAACTAGATTTTTTTTTTTTTTTTTACAAAAGAGTCCACTTTTCTAATGCCTTCTCTTGGCCATCAAAGAAATGCTATTAAAGACAATTGTATTCAAATAACCAGCATCCAAAAACACAGTTCAATGTTCACCATGAACTTTGCTTTCTCCTCCCAGGCGAGCAGGAGCCAGCGGTAAGCAGCGATTCTGACATCTCGCTGATTATGGCGATGGAAGTTGGACTGTCTGATGTAGAACTTTCCACTGACCAAGACTGCGAAGAGGTGAAATCTTGAAATGATAAATATAGAACAGAGGGACAGTAGGACCCAAGGGGAAGGGAGGGAGGAGTGCCTCCAGACTTGGACGGGGCGCACACATACCTCCAGAACACCTTGGTGACCCCACGACGCTCCACTCACGAATGGTAACGAAAGCAATATCCAAAGTCACGTCAATCAGGATGCCATTTCTCCATCTGTAGGACAGTCCATGACCTGGGCAGCTCGGAAGATGAAAGCTGGTTTTCCCTCCATGTCCTTGTAGACACGCATTTCAGGATCTCCTAAAACACACAGAAAGGACACATGGAGGGCTTCGTAGTTTCATTTCCATTTTTTTCCAGGTCTTGTTTTATTGTTTTTGGAATGTTGTTGGATTTCTTTGGCAGTTTCTTTTTCAGACTGTGTGTAGTTTATATTATGTCCGCTCCTTTGGTTTCCTCCAACTTTTGTAGTGAGTTCTGTTTAGAAGCACCAGTTCCTGCTATGATCGGTTTGTACACCATCTCTGAGATTAATGGCCTTGACCTCTCAGCATGAAGTGTGCATGGCTTTGGAAGTGCCTCAGCACCCTGAAACAGTCTAAGGCCAGCTCTCATTAAGAATCTAAATTCTTTTAAGTGGGTCTTAAAACTCCTAGCTGCCCGAGACCCCAACCCTGAGCTCTGAATCCACTGAGGCTACTACTCGCTATTTTCATCTACATCATGCCGGCTTCCACTTACCAGGCTCTGTTAATGGCCCACGTACATGAGAAGGAAGCTCTAGGGAGACCCTTGATTCTGCCTGGATCTTACAGTCTGGTGGAAATTCCAAACTCAGAAGTCCCCTCCAGGTCAGCAGCACCATTCTTCATGACTGTAGGGCTTGTAACGGGGACTGCAAACCTAGCTTTAAGACCAGATACCACGTATTCTTCCCCAAAGCAAAATGTCTGTTATATTGGTCTCCCCAAGGCTAGAACAGTCTTTTGTTACCTCCACAAGTGGCTTCTGCTGGAGACGGAGGCTTCAGAAGAGATCCAATCAGCTTTGAGCCCAGTGTCCAACACAGTGGGGGTTGCAATAACACCTAGTCTTTACCTTAATTCCAACGCACTTATGTCGAACCCCGCCAGACCTCAAGGAAGGGTTCAGGTGAATCCTTAGCAGGTAGCTTTCCAGGGAGCTCTGAGTACATCTAAAGACCAGGTGAGGGAGGAACGTGTGATTTGATAAGCCATTTGATCTAAAAAGTTCAGCATGGGAATTTGCTAACCTGATGGAGAGAGACAAAGAGGGAAAGGAAAAGAGGTATCAAATCAATACTAAAACCCACCGGTGTTTTTAAACTCCTTATGTTTTTATTCTTTTTTTGTAACTATGACAGAGCTGTGCTATTTTTTCGGTGGGCAATTTTGTAATACGTTCAGACTCTCCATAAGCAGAGATGACTAAGGGAGTGAATGCATTCCCTGGACAATCACGGGTCACCTCATCCTCCGGAAGAAGGCCATGTGGCTGCGTGGGTTACTAAGAAAGAAAACTTTCCTCACTGAGTTATTTACGTATTTGATGAGGCTTTCCCACCTCATTACACTAATACTCATACAAACACAAGAATTTGGTTGTGCCGTAAATCCCTACTGCCTGCTGACGCCTAGAGTGTCTGTCAGGGGGGACCCCTGGTTGCTCTTTTTTCACCATCTTTAACGATATCATATCCGATGCTCTCTAAGTAGGCAGCAAGGCAAGGAGAGTGATTACCACCTTCAGAAACGTCACATCTCCCTGGGCGTCTAACACTTCCTGTAATGAAATCCGGTGTCCGTGTGCAGAGGAGGGCAGGGAGGGATGAAGACGGCCCTGAACGGAACGTCGGGAGTCCTGGATGAGCCACTTGCTTGCTGGGCCTCATCTTCTCCATCTGTGAAATGAAGGAGTTGAACACGATGATGCCCAAGGCTCCTTCTGGCGTTTAGACCACTAATGAGCTTTTTGCCAGGGGGATCCATTTTTTTGAGATGGCCATGACAGATAGCTGACTTCATTCATACCTTAGGGAGGCACTGACTTGACACATAACCTGTCCTAAGGGCTTTCGGGATTCAGCACTCCTGCGTTTGGAGAATGAATAACTAAATGACTGAAGTTTTAAGTCCAAGGAGGAGTGGTTTTGGTTTGCCTTGTGTTAAAGCTGCTGTTAGTCACAGAGTTTGTCATCTCTGGATACCTTCAAATCCTAGTTCTCGGTGTGGACTTCTTCATCTCAAAGTGTTGCTTTTTCTTGGCCAGCTAGAGCTACGTCATGTACTCCTCCTCCACTCAACTCGGCCTGAAACACATTTTGGTATTAACTTAAGTCAAGTAGAATTAGAAGGATAATTCGACAGCAAAGGAAGTATGTATATACATCGTATTCCATGCCCAGGAGAGAAAATGACTTTTAGGTTGCATAGTTCTCCGCGCGAGGAGAGTGGTCTCTTCCTGCCAGTGAATCAGGAATCGGTTGCATATGTCCGAGGTGGCTGCAGCAGCCCCTTATAGAATGCTGCATGAAAACTTGAGGCCCGTGACTTTCACCCCAAGGAGGTTCTGCTGCAAAATCCCTGAGCCTAGGAGGCTCTCTGTTTACCAAAGGTTTGTTTCTGGAGGATTTTCATGTGGCTTTGGTAGTTAAAAAAGAAACAAATTTAACCAGCACAGAAGGGTTTAAAAGAAATGGAAACCTTCTCCCATACTTCTTCACCACCTCCCCTGCAGAGGAAATTCTGAGCTGGGAACCCTCTAGAAGTATATGCAAACTCTATGAGTATTTACAGATGTGCATTTTTTGGTAGTGAGTATCCAGACCAGCGCTATCCAATAGAACTATAATGCAAGTCACACATATGTAAATTTTACCTTTTCTACCGGCGCCATTTTAAAAAGTAAGAAGGAACAATTCAAAGTCATTTTAATAATATAGTTAATCTTTTTGTCTCAACACGCAAAAAGTATTAATGAAATACTTTATATTGTTTTGGGTACTAAGTTCTCTAAATCCATCGTGTGCTTCACGCTCAAAGCCAGTCTCACCTTGGCCCGGCCACTTCTCCAGCTGCATGCCAGTAACCGCACGTGGCCTGTGGCTTCCGACTGGACAGCGCAGGTCCAGAGCAGAGCTGATCCAATATTCTCACAAGGTTCCCTGACCCTCGCAAAGAAGAGAAGTTAAAACCTAATTACCTCCAGAGAGAACTAGACTCCACCCAAGTTGCCTAACGAGAGGCCCAAAGACCTGTTTGTTTTGTGATGCATAAATATTCAGGCCATTCTTTTTGAAACTCCTGGTCGACCTTTCTAATCACACACTGATATCCATTACTGTTACTGTTACCCCCTGACCAGTTGTTTTTGTTTTTAAGTCACACAAACCATGTTGATTTGGTGCTGAAACAAAATTATCTCCCTCACTTCTATGACAAACCCTTAGACTGGTATGAGGCACTCGGGAGCTGAAAAGAAGTCCAGACTCTAGTCATCCAGCTTCACCTTGGCCCCCTCATTCTCCTGCCTCCTGATTGGCAAAAGGTCCAGTGCCAGTGCCCCCTGCCCAGGGCTATGGGGGCGGGCAGGTGGGAAGTTACATACTGACTCCAACAACAAGACTCTGAGTGGCCTTACTGAGAAGAAGTCTTTGGGGTTGTGACCATTCAGCCCTGTTGGGCGAATCACGACAGCTTACAACTGCCAGCTCTCAACTCAGAAGTCAGCATCCTCTCTCAAGGCTGTGGGCAAGAAAAAGTATTTCCATTCGCTCAGAAAAACTGAGGGTCATGTCTTCCATGTGGCTGATCCCTTTGAGAAGAACTGAGTCCTGATCATGAATACAGCATCTAAACATTGAATTAGTCTCTGGGCTTGGTCACCCCTGAAATATTAACTCCGTCACTGAAGCAGGAAGAGGGGGAGTTGGGAGAAGGCAGAAAGTGAATAGTGGAGGGGCACCTGGCTGGCTCAGTCCATAGAGCATGCAACCCTCGATCTCAGGGTTGTGAGTTCGAGCCCCACCCTGGGTGCAGAAATTACTTAAAAACAAACTCTTTAAAAAAAAATGATTAGTTGCAAGACTTACCTACCTATTGTGACATCACCTAGTCATGATGGTAACCATGGAGGGAAATCTCTGTCCAAATAGTTTTTTCTGTTTGTTTTGTGTTGTTTTCAGCGTTTCCCTCATTCTGAACATTCACGTGTCTGGGTTCAGTGCCCAGTGGCTACTTCAGCCAGTGCCGACATTCTTGCAGCTGACATACCTTCAGAACCAAAAGTGGTGACAGATAGCCTAATATAGGATTCTCTCTAAACTCTCATAAGTAGGAGTTATGTTTAGATGAAAATTCTTGCAGAGTGTAAAAAAATAAGAAGCATTTAGTTATCCATTGAATCCATCCTCTTGACTGAAAACAAGCAAATCTCATTAAATCAAAACTCTTTCAGAACACCTGAGATACAATGTCACATCCTCTGCAGAGCAAGGACTCAGCCCTCTGTGGTACTAGGGCCCCTGAGGCAATTCCCAGTAGCATTTTTTATATGTTCTCACCTAGATGTCTTTCCTGTGTGTGTGTGTCTGTGTGTGTGTGTGTCTGTGTGTGCGTGCGTATCTATATCTGTCTCTGGCTTTCTCTGACTGCCTGTCTCTTTCTTGTACACACACCTACATGCATTCTTTTCCCATCTTTCAGGACAAAAACCTTGGTGGCTTTGGATCTAAAGATTTATCATTATTGTGATTACTATTGTTACTGTTGTTGGTGTTTTTCTTCTTTTTATTGTGTGGCAATGTCTATATTTGCACTTCTGAGGAGGAAAACCAGTTTACTATAAAGGCAAATCAACTTCCTCCATAATGGAGTTAGCCATTTTTTCACTTCTCTTATCACTGATTTAAATGCAGACCACCTATAGCTGTTGCCTTTTTTGCAGGCTTCCTTGCCAGAAAAGTCTCCTAGGCAAATGATGGCAAGGTCACAATTCCAGAATGCTGTCTAGATCTATTACCTCCCACCTCCAGCATTTGTGACCTTCCTGGTTCCCCACAGGCCCCCGAGGTTTGAAAATCTTGGAAAAATGTATGGGCCATAGGGTATCTGATGTCCATTCATGCTTCTCAATTCAGCTTCTTACCATGGGAACTTCCTCTTTGTAACTGATCTGAGAGGCCACTTCTTCCTTAAGACTGAAAAAGAGACAAAGAGGCCATTCTCCCAAGGTGAGGGACACAGAGCACTGTGTCACAGATGTGTAATTGATGGTAGTTAGAAGGAGGTGGAATACTAGCCTGCAGGAAGTGAGAAAGAGGGTGGCAGGATATGAACATGGGCAGTCTTCCCAAGGAAATGCCCATCCCCTAGGTTTAGAGCTGACCTGGTGGGGTGTGTGTGTGTGTGTGTGTGTGTGTGTGTGTGTATTTTAAGGAGTTTAATACTCATGAGTTAAACACTTACGGTTGCAAAGAAGGTTGGGATTGTTTGAAAAATAAATCAATTCTGAGAAACAGGAATGAGTTTCTCAGCATCACTTACCTCTTCTCTTTGCCTGCTTGTCTCCCCATCTCACAACCCCAGGCCCTTTGTAATAGGAACAGTAATTTGTAAATACCCATGGATCGGTAGCCTCACTCCCACTTTGACCCTTATGGTGGCCCCAAACGAAAGATCCTAGATTCCACGTCCTAGATGTAGATCCTTAATTATCAAGCCCTTTGATTGCAAAACTTGGTTGTTCTGTAAAGAATCCAATGAGGTCATTAGCATCTCTCTTTATCACCCTGTGGACTATGCCTCAATCAAGTGGCTTTTGCAGCGATCTTGGTGATCAAAGACCTTTCCACCCTTGTGCTACTATGGATGTTTGCACTTACTACAGAGCCATTCGCTCAGCAGCTACCTGATAAATATTTGTTTATAATGATCAGGCAGGAACGTAATCTCTTATGAGGTCCGCAGGTCTGAACAGAGCAAGAGAGAACTTCTGTAAAGAAGGTAGCTCACCTTACGTCACCCGGAATCACTGCTTGGCAGAATGTCTGTGGTCTTGTCATCCTCACTGAATTGAAGGGCTTGGAGAAGCAGGGAAAAATGTGGGGACCATGTGTGCTGTGTAAACCAAAGACCAATCACCATCCAAATGGACACATGTTTCTCCATTGACTACTTTAATTTTCTCCTAATGTTCTCGTAAATAAAAGCCAAGGTGGGTTGCCTCGTCAGACAGAACTGCGAAACCTTAGGGGGTTTTGTCTTGCAAGCTGAGGCCTGACCTTACTAAATCCAGAAATCTAAAAAGTGTATCGTGGCCTTCATACCACACCATCTTTAAAGTCTGGTGTTTAGTCAGTCCCCTTTTCCCTCAAAAAGTTTTAGACCAAACTAGCGCTTTATTGAACTCGGAATATTCTGTTTGAGAATGTGAAGATTTTACATAGCCAAAGAATTTTCATGTAGGAGAGTTTCTTAATTAGCGTCTCCCGCGCTTTTGAAGGAGATACCAAACTATCGCCTGTACGAATAGATAGCAGTTGAAGAAGGACTGTCAGCGTAAGGACTTTGCAGCCTGGGTGTATGTTGGCATCTGTGGTACTTACAGTTCAGTTGGATGTTATTGCAAGGGGGCAGGGTGCCCTCTGCTGGAATAATTGCCATTATTCTTTCAGCCAACTAATTTGGCTAGGGTCACCATTTCCTCAACAACTAGGTGTTTCACCATATAGTCTCCTCAATAGTGGAGAATTTGGTCCACGTTTATCAAAAGAGGAAGGAATGTCACAACTCGGAAAAGTTGAAGGAGAACCCCACCGAAGAACTAACCGTCCGCAGCCCTTTCTTCTGCAAAACGTGGAAGCGTATTGTTAGCTCTGTTCGCAAAGAAGATGCCTCTGGCCGGAACGTTTGGGCAGAGCTCCAAGGCAAGGGCCTGATGGTGTTGTAACTTATCTCAACTCTATTCTTGTCAAATCCCAACGGAAGATCAATAAACAGACTTCTTTCATACGAATGTAAATGGTGTGAAATACCGATGTGTTTTGTACATGTACATAATAATATATTTACTTCCTGCTTTCACATTAGTAATCTGGAATGGTTGTACCATTTTATAATTAGAAAGAGACGTGGGGGGGGGAAGGGAGGGAGGGACTGTTATTTTTATAGTGGGACGTCGCTTATATTTAGAAAACTTGAAGTAATTTTGTACTTGTGAAAAGTTACATTCCATTCATTTCCTGAAAAATAATGGGAATTGTTCTTTAAAATATTCACGAGCTGGGAGGATCGATTACTCTAGTTTCCAGGGGAGCCTCCCAGGCGGTATGTATGTGATACCCGATTTTATAGACTGCAGACCATGACCAGCAACTGCCATTTCAATAATGTGAAAAGAAAAAAAAACCCACTTCCTTTAACTCCTTTGTATGCAACACATTATTTTCACTGAAAAAAAAAAAATCTGCTACCAAGCATGAATTTACCATTGTGAAATATTCAGAAACGGTACGATCAATCTCTAGTATTACCCTGCTGGCAAGAAAAAAATCCAACGGATTTTTTTTCCTCCGTATACATGCACTTGCGTGCTTTTATGGTAAAACGAACGATTGTCGCAGGTAGAATTTTACTTTGCTTCCCTGCGAGGTCGTTCTGGCCCGCCTGCAGATGGCACGCACGGTGGTGCCATCGTGCTGTTTCCCATCCTCCAGTCTCAGATCAGGGGACGGCTTCCTGGATTTATTTGCCACTTGACTCAAACATCACAAAAATTATTCCTGATGGCATTTGCATGGGTAACTTTTAATTTGGACTTTGGCTAGCTTTTAGTTGCAGAGAAATTTAGCAGTGGATTATGTAACCTTTTACTCAAACACCATCTTCTGTATAAAGTCGCAGGTATATTTAACGGATTAGTTAAGGCGGTATCCTTTGTTTGGGGGGGAGGGTTAAGGGGTGGGTGAGGAGGGTGGTATCAATCTCTTTTTCTTTCCTTCTTTCCCACCTCAGGCACCTACCTTACTCCTTCCAGAGCACTTTATATCTCTCTTGAAATACACAGAAGTTTAAAAGACTGTCTTTAAAGGGATTTGTCTTCTGTCAGAAGACATGGACTTTTATTTTGCTTTATTCTATTATCTATGTGTTTGGAGAGCATAAACAGTTTGTCTCATACTGGGCTAAGTGATGAAATATTAAGGACGGTAGTTGAGAACAATCGTACAACACAGCTATTTTTGTTATATAGAAGACTATCATGTAAATACGTGCAATTGTGTTCTTACGTACTGGTAAAAAAAAAATGCAACTATAAAGATTTGAAAAGGATTGTGAATTCCAGGAAATTTCATTGCAAAATTTTGTTTGGTTTTGTTTTTTAATAAAATGGAACCAGATGCTGGTGTCTGTGTCATGCATATTTCCTAACCACGCTGCGTCGTCTTGAGTTCCAGAGGCGGCCCTATGGATTTTAAAAGTTGATATTTGACATTAAATCATGATTATGTTTTAAAAACATATAAAGTGGAATTTTAATAACTTTTTTTATTTCTCTCGAGTGCCAGACACCCGACTTCCTTTTAGCACTGTTCCTCTAAGTGAAGCGATTAAAAGATTTTGATCAGTTCAGAAGAAAAAGGGCTGCTCAGTTAGCCTGAGGTGCGTTCAGCGGGAACCGAGAATTACTGTCTTCACCGTCTTGGGCAGGTTCTCCTAAGTAGGGTTCTACCAGGGGACCACCCGATGGGCCGGGGCGGCCAGGTCTTTTTTTAATACTTACTTGTACTTCTCTAAAGAATTTTTAACAGCACTTCCTTTGAATTAGCAAGGGAATACTAAAGAAATAAAAAATGTGGGAGCTGCCAGCCTGGGGAAGTAAGAACGGAAGGTAAAAACGGAGAGGCACCCCTATTTGCTGTTTGTTACCACCTCCTCGACACCGCCAGGCTCCCGGTGTCCCTTCCAACCTCTGGCCCATCCAAGATTGCCGACGCACCCCTTGAAGGAGCAGGCAGGGTCAGACATGCCCAGTGCAGTTCAGCCAAGCACCGAAGCCCTCCACCTGGCCAGGCGCCCCTCCGGGAGCTGTGGATTCCACCACGTCTAGGGGTTCCCTGCTAGCAAGAAACAGATTCAATGGATTTATTTTTTCCTCCCAAACATTAGTCTGTGTGCTTTTGTTATAAAACGAACGATGTCACAGTTAAAATGTTACTTTGCCTCCCCGCGCGGTCTTTCTGGCCATTCTGCAGATCATATACATGGCGGTCCAGATGGATCTGCCAGAAAATGCTGGCAGAAGTCAAACTGTATTGAGCAGCGCGACCTTCTGGAGCGGTTTCCTACCCAAATGGCCAGCTGCTGTGTCCCTGGCCAGAAAACATTAGTGCCTTGGAGGCTTTGCTCTAGGGGCCAGTCTTTGCTGAATTTGAAGGTAGGAAGATATTCTGAGGGGGTTGCTAGTGACAGTAATGATCGTGCCACCTTAGAAGGCATTTTAAACTTTATGCTTTCATGATTGCACTTTAAATCTTCCCAGACACCTATTGTCAGCAGTGCAGCTGACATCCGTGTGTGTCACACAGTGGGGGGGAAGGGGGGGCGGGGTGGGAGCTATTACCCAGGATCTAGAAACCACCTCTCCAGCTTCCACACTCCTGCTGGCCCAGGGTTTCCCACACGGGAAAATGCATTCTAGGTGACACATCCTGGGATCTGTGAGAAAATACCACATAGTCCCAAGTTCAGCTCCGTTGGGATAAGGCTTCGTACAGTACATTAAAAGCCATTAAAAACTTTCTGGAAGGCTTTTATTGAGTTACCCACTTAATTTTGTGTCATTCGGCTTTTCGCGAAGCTGATGGATAATAGTCCTCTTTTTCAAAGGTCCTAATTTTCAAAGCCACACAAGACAAGACCACGTATGTGGAACGTGTTGGCATTCAGACTAGAAAGAAGCTGCTACAGCTGTTTCCCACCTCTCCACCTCGCGCACCCCACAAACTGTTGCCTCTCCTGTCCCTGTTCCAGCTCTTAAAGGAAGGCTTCCCTGGCAGCCTGGTGCCTGCTTCACCTGAGTGGAGATGTTCAGGGAAACAGGCCACCGGGCACTGCTCAGAGCCGCACACGTGCCAGGGACACTGGGCGGCTCTGGGGCTGCCTCTCGCTTTTCCCACGGGGAAAGCGAGGCTCCACTTTGTGGGCTTTTGTCTTGGGAAGCACATTTGTCCCTTGAAGAATGGAAAATGTAAAACTCATCAGAGCTTTGTAACAAGCCAGTCAGGCCAGCTTTGCCGCCTAATTCTTGAGTCTATTAATGCCTACATTTAGGATATGTGGAGCTAAACTGCTATTTATAAGTACAAAAACGTGTTCCGTGCTTACAGAGGGCTCATAATTCCTTCTCAACCTGTGTTGGTGTCTCGTCCCGTCGCCCTGCCGTGGTTGAGCAATACACTGCGCGGGATTGGGGAACAAGGATGGTGGGGAAGAATGTGAACTTAGTTTTACTCTGGGACACTTACTGTACATAGAAGAGCGTGAGGGTCCACTGATGGGAAATTCAGGGGACTGAAAGAGGTTTCATATTTATGAGACATTTAGAACAATTGCTCCGGGATCCTTAGCGACCCCAGAACAGAAAATTAGTCTACCTCTTCTTCCAACACACTCCTCGGTATTGCCTCCCTCAGATCTCATCCGTGATTCGTTTTTCGCAGTTGTGAGAGGGACAGTGATGCCATCAAAGACTAGGGAGCCCTTCGCCTACCGTGAGCAGATGCCCCTTCATGGATTTGCAGTCACAGCACCCTGCACAGGGCGGGTGTCTCCCTGATTCTCCAACCGGGGGGAGCCTGGGTGGCTGGCACACTGGGAGGTCAGCAATCCAACTCCCCAAACCCCTCAGACCTTTTTGTTGTGGAAAACATTCCCATCCTCTCCCTGTGGGAACATCCAGAAGGTCCAATCATAGTTATGGCCCCCTTAACTTAAGCACCCCCCTGCCTGCCTCCTCCTAATGTCCCTGCCTCCTTTGTTCCTAAGGGTTATTTACTGAATGGTCAGGGGAGAAGCCAGAGCCAGCTTTCAGGGCAGGCAGCTGCTCTTGGTTGCTATAGAGCTGTCTGCACAACACAGCTGTCATTGATGTTATAGACGTAGTGGGATCCAACGGTCTCAAGCCTCTAAGTAAAATAACCCCCATAATTCGGAGCTTTCGAAATGGTGTCAATATCTAAATATACACGTGAGAGCAGTTAATTAATGGAATGTGAGAACACAATAGAGGTAGACCTGAGAAGATGATCTCGTCACACTGGGCCTGGGCTGAGGTCTGAGAACACGCAGCCCTCCCTTTATGACGACGGGGCAAATTGAAAGCGGTCCATTTGCCTCATCACATTCTCTTCTCCTCTTTTTTATTCCTTTAGTTTGAAACGAGGAGGAGGAGAAAAAGGGAGAGTGTTAATACGGACCAGAGCAAGGGCTAGAACTTAGGGCTCTGGACTCTTTGGCCAGAGTTCTCTGGGCTGCACCGTGTTCCTTCCATAAATGGGTAGGCATCTCCAGACAGCTCAAAAATCTCAGGAATGAAAAGCAAGAGCTGAAAGTTCGACTTTAGTATATGGACAGGAAGGTTATTATGTAGTCAGGAAATATTCCCTGATCCGAAACAATCCTAATCTGGAGACAAAACAGGATCGATGCCACCGCGGGGGTGTGTGTGCAAGGACACACGCACCCCCCACACACACTCGCCTACATGTGCAAAAACCACCACCCAGAAGCTGGGTTCCCGGTGAATGCTGTCTAACCTTAGCTGGGCAAGAAAGCTCACCACCTAAAGATCCCAACGTGAGTTATTACTTTCTAGACTCACTGCTTCAAAATAAAATTAGTTATTATTTTGTGCTTTCGGAAACTGGCTCACGGACAACAGCCTGCCTTTGTCCTGGCCCCAGCTATGGTTCTGAGACTCGCTTGACAGAAAGTATATGACAAAAGTATAGGACTTCTTTTTCATTTATGATGGGGAAATAGATGTCCACAAACCCCTCTAAACTACAGAACACTTAAAAATACAGAGATCAGGGCACTTGGATGGCTCAAACTGGTAAGCTTCTGACTCTTGGTTTTGGCTCAGGTCATCATCTCATGGTTCATGAGTTCGAGCTCTGCATTGGGCTCTGTGCTGACAGCATGGAGCCTGCTTGGGATTTTCTCTCCCTCTCTCTCTGTCCCTCCCCTGCTTACGTGCTTTCTTTCTCTCTTTCTCTCTCTCTCTCTCTCTCTCTCTCAAAATAAATAAACTTAAAAAAATATGGAGACCAAGTATTAGAAATTTCCTTTAAGATGAATAGCTAAGCTAGTAGTAAAGTAAGAGCGACTCTTGGAAACTAGAGACTATAAGAAAGTCCTACCCAGAGGGAAAATGAACATCAGAGTTTGCTCCGGGTGCATATGCTGATTCTCGATGGTCTAGGGAGCCACGATTTTTTTTCTGAAAAGGGCCAGATAATAAATATTTTAGGCTTTGAGGGCCACATGTGATTTCTATACCTTTCCTTCATTGTGGTTTTTTAACTCTTTAAAAATGTAAAAACTGTCCTTAGCTCAGACACCATACAAAAACAGACCCCAGGAGGGATTTGTGCTGCTCCTGCAATAGGGACAGAGTCCAGGGTCAGAATCAGAGACTCTGGCCCAAAACCAGCACTCACAGTGGTAAATAAACTAGGAAAATCTTAGTAAATAAACTATCCGGAAAAAAAATAACTTCTAGAAGGAGTTGGTACAGACATTTGTAAGTGGTGACATAAGTTCTAGATAAAGTACAGAAAAGATACGGTCTCCCTCTCTTGGTCCCACTTCTCAGTCCCAGATGCCCTAACTACAAACAAGCCTTCTCATGAGCTCTGGACCCAAATCCAACCACCAGTGCAATCCGAATCCCTAAGGTACAGATATACTTTAAAGTGGGTCCCAAATTGAACATGACACTAAGCGTTTGGTAGAATTAAACTCATAAACTCATATCCTCACTGAAGGAATACTCTGAACCCAGGTCTCAAGATATTCCTAAAAGACAACTTCCAAAAGAATACAAATTCACAATAAAAAATCTCCAAATACATGATAAAACACACCACAGTAGGGGCCCCCGTGTGGCTCAGTCAGTTCAGCATCTGACTCTAGCTCAGGTCATAATCTCGCGGTTCCTGAGTTCAAGCCCCACGTCTGGCTCTGTGCTGACAGCTCAGAGACTGGATCTTGCTTCGGATTCTGTGTCTCCTTCTCTCTCTGTTCCTCCCCCACTCAAGCTCTGCCTCTCTGTCTCCCTCTCAAAAATAAATTTAAAAAATTTTTTAATTAAAGAAAACACACCACAGTAAGGAAGAGAGTGCAGACTCAGACTCAGATGAATAATACGGGAAATATCAGGTACAGGTTATAACACACATGTGTAAGGAGTCCCTCAGTTGACACTAATATATCCTAAGTTTGAAAACACTTTTCTAGTCATTTCAAGCATTAAAAGCAAGGTGGGAAGGGGAGAATGGGCGGGCTACTCCGATCCTCTGATGATGGACTTGAAAGAGAGTGAATTTCATCTATAAACGCTTTATTGCTCAAGACTCTCTGACTTGCAGCTAGGGAAAGAGAGAGGAATCAGGCTCTTCTCGCACTTAACCCTCACGGTCCCACCAATCTACCCTGCACACAGCTCCCGTGTCCCTCTCTCTGAACATCCTCCACCTGACGGACTGGGCTACGACCACACTCTGTGTGTTGGCTCAACGCTGCATCCTCAGGATCTAGGAGGAGCTCAGCGAAGATGGTTAAACTCTTGACTAAATGAACCAGCCAGGCTCAGCCATTTAGCCCAGAGGCCGAGAGCCCAGGCGGGCATATTAATGGAATGAATTGCACGCTTAGGAATGCTGCTACTGACTGAAGAATAAACTCAGCAGTGACTTTAAAGTAAATACACAGTGCTTATGATCATTGCTATCCTATTAATGTTAGCAGTCACTGCAAGCATTTGAGCATGAGAGTTAGTTGCATGTTGGTTCATCAAGTGGCCGGTAAGGGCTTTTTGTGCATGGTGTCGCTCGACCCTTGGCATAAAAGTTGAGGAAAGTACTGGCTTATCCCAGCTAACACATTCTGACAGTACAGCTTAGGAAATAACTTGCCCGAGATCACACGGAGCAGCAAAACCGTTCACAAATCCCCATCTCTCTGGCTCCTAAAAGCGGTCCTTCATCACCGGATCACACCGCCTTCTCTCTTCCAAAAGGAAAGCCCACAAGTTTCTCTGTAAAATAAAAGGAAAGAAATTTAAATTAAAAAACAATAAGTAGGGGCGCCTGGGTGACTCAGTCGGTTAAGCACTGACTTGGGCTCAGGTCACGATCTCACAGTTTGTGAGTGTGGGGCTTGCTGGGGCTCTCTGCTGTCGGCACAGAGCCTGGTTTGGATCCTCTGACCCTCCCTCTCTGTCTCTCTGCACCCCACCACCCCCCACTTTGGCATGCACTCTCACCCTGTCTCTCTCTCAATAATAAATAAACATTTTTTAATAAAAACAACTAAAATTAACTTTGCAGTGGAGAAATCCAACAAACACCACCTGAGCCTGGCAATCAAAGCCAACCTCTTCAACAGTGAATCATGTTGATAGTTTGTTCCCAGATACGACGTGATGGGAGTGTTACTTTCCCTCTGCGGTCTTCCTCTGCAAAACTCGTAACCCCAGTGTCATCATGAGAGAAACACCAGACGAATCTATATGGAGGGGCGTTCTACTAAATATATGACCAGTACTCCTCAAAACCATCAAGATCAACAAAAAACATAGTCACAGAAACTGTCAGATAGCGGAGGAGCCTACGAAGACATGAAGGTGAAGTATAACTTGGTATCCAGGATCAGATCCTGGATCAGAAAACGGATGTTCAGAGGAAACTCGTGAAATCCAAATAAAGGCTGGAGGTTAGTTCATGGTAATATACCGATGTCGACTCCTTAACTGTGACAAATGTACCATGGTAATGTCAGATGTTAACGACAGGGAAAACTAAGTGAGGGACATACAGGAACTCTCTATACTATCTTTGTATCTTTTCTATAAGTATAAAATTATTCTAAAATAAGTTTGTTTTAAAAGATATATTTATCGAGGTACCTGGGTGGCTCAGTTGGTTAAGCATCTGACTCTTGGTTTTGGCGCAGGTCATGATGTCACCGTTTATGAGATCAAGCCCTGGGTTGGGCCCTATGTTAACAGCACGGAGTCTACTTGGGAGTCTCTCTTTCCTTCTTTCTCTGCTCCTTCTCACGTACACTCTCTCTCAAAACAAATAAATAGACATTAAAAAAATAAAAAGTAAAATAAAATTATAAAAGATATTTTTATCAAATGTATGAAACCATTGGATTACTAAAAACACAGAATTTGGTTTTTGATGATATTGTGGAGTATCCTTCCTGGGAAATTTTAGGAATAGAACAAAGAACTCAGCATCCTGAAGATGTTAGATGCTCTTTCTCTCAAAGCAGGAGACTGGACTGAGTTATTTCTTAACAATTCCAGATTTTTTGAGACTAAATTTGTGATATGCACTTACTGTTACAATGAATCTTCAATCCAGAGTAATTGGAAAGTGTTCCAAATGAGAAGCTAATTCTTTGTAATTATATGTCAGAGGTATTGCAAAGGTAATGAGTAGGTTTTCTAGCTGACACAGTATTTCGTTTAACACTGGATGGGTAAACCACCCGCCACACCAGAGTTACAGGACTCTGGCCCTTTGTGTTGGTATTTATGTGGTTGAGCTGCTTCTCCCAGTAGGGGGCTCTGATGCCCATCAAATGGAAAAGACACCCTGGCACTGGAGAATAGAGGTGTGTGGATTCCACGTTGACGCGTCTGTAGGGTAACTTTGAGAAAGAGTAAGCATTCAGAAATCTCTCCAGTAATAGTTGTACAGCGGGAAAGGGGGATTAGGCAATAGAAACCAACATGGTGGGAGTACAAGTGTTTCACAGAGGGGAGAATATGGGCTTTACCAGAAAATAGAGCCCTTAGGCCTACATGTTATTGAAACTATATGTCCCTCAATGAAAAGCAGGAGAGAAATGACAAAACTAGAAATGTCTTATCCTAGACTAGACATGTTTTCCTGTAGTGTGGGAGAAGTGTTCTTAGAGTATCATCTACTCACTGATTGACCACAAATGTATTGCTCCATGTAGCATTTCACAGGATAGCTTGTTCACTTAATTTCTTGATTGAAACACAGCAGGGGGGCCTGGGTGGCTCAGTCAGTTAAGCATCCGACTTCAGCTCAGGTCATGATTTCACGGTTCGTGAGTTCAAGTCTCGCGTCAGGCTCTGTGCTCAGAGCCTGGAGGCAGCTTCAGATTCTGTTTCTCCCTCTCTCTCTGACCCTCCTCCACTCATACTCTGTCTCTCTCCATCTCTCACAAAAATAAGTAGACATTAAAAAAAATAAATTAAAAAAAATTAAAAAAAAAGAAACACAGCAGCAAGAACAACCTACACACACACACACACACACACACACAGAGTGACCCAATTAAAATCCTTTAATACCCTCCCATTTCTATTAAGTCTGAGTGTAGTAAAAATTCTTAACATGATCTAAGTCCTACTGATCTAGCCCCTGAGAACATCTCTAGAATTATTTATATCACTCTTGCACTCATTCCATGTGCTCCAGCCCCTCTCCCCTCCTCTGGTTACTGCCTATTCATCCTTGGGATCTCAGTTGAAAAGCTTTCCCTTGCAGAAACCTTCTCTCACCCTGAGGTTAGACAGCCCCGTTAAATGCTTACATAGCACCTTGTACTTGGCCTCCATAGCTCTAATGATAGGTCTGCTCTTGATGCTAAACATCGCACTAAACAACAATTAGCATTAATAATTCGCTCGTGTGATTGCTAAATTGAGTCTTCTCTCTAGACTTACACGTTCCTTGGGATTAGGGCTCATGTTTTTATTCCCCATGTATCCCAGTGCCTAGCACAGAACCTGGCTTAGAGTAGCTTTTCACTATGTATTTGTAGAATAAATGATTGAAGGAACAACTAGGTTCTTGCCAGCGGTCCGGCTTACTCCTACATGTTTTAATTTTTTTCATCCAAAAAGAAAAAAACACATTTCACTCAGGAACTAGAACTAGTAGTAATATGTGGGTATTATATACAAGGCTGTTTGGGAAAGTTAGGGAAAATAATGTAGCAAGAAAAGCACTTAAATGTTACTTACAAAGCATGGGGGGAAAATGATAGAAAAGAGTAAGAGATAAGATGACATCAAACAAAAATTTTGACATCTATGAGACAGGTTACAAGAGGGGCATATTTACTAGAGAAGTCTCTCCCAGGACACCTGCGCTGACAGGGAGCAGGTTAGCACCTCTGTATTGAATCAGGTTAGGCAGGGTACTGCTATTAACCCAAGGAACCTGGAAAACTCAGCTCCTGACTCAGGTCAGCCTTGCTTTAGCAGGGCAAGGTCCTAGGGAGAGAGAAATCTATACTGAATCTTGCCTAGTGCAAGACTGTATTAAGCTGAGCTCAACCAGTTAGAATACAAGTGGGAGGATTCGCTTAGACTTTGCTCTAGGAAACTCAAATGGTTCTTTGACTTGGTTTCTAGGTCCTTCCTTACATGATATTACTAGTCTTTGAAAGCTTCCTCACTATCTGATTTAACAATGTTCCAGAACCATCGTGTATACTTTCTACCCAAACATGAAATCAGCCTGTCTCTAAGACATGACATGTCAAGAAACAATCTGGGCAGTAGCAGTGCTCACTGCCACTGGCTTGGTTGTTGTTTTCATGCCTTTTAGATAATATATACATTAAGAAGAAGAAGGCAAAGGAGAAGAAGGACAAGGAGGAGGAGGAGGAGGAGGAGAGGAGAAAGAGAAGGAGAAGAAGACCTCATGACTTTATATTGATACTTCTGATTCACGTTGGGTACCATAAGGTTTTTTAATTAATTCCTTTTCTATTACATATGTATGCATCTCCTTAATTCCATGATGAGAAATATGAATCTCAAGGACACAAGGAATGATAGAATGACAGTATCTATTAATCATTCATTTATCCCATACCACACACACAACAGTCTCAGAAAAACATTTGGATTTCAGAATTTACTACTTCCGATGAGATGAAAACCCATTCCAGCCAACCTCAGAAGAAGTAAAGCTAGAGAGACAAACAATAAAAGGGAGTACCTTTCCCCAAAATGTGCAAGTTCTACGACATTTACTTTCTGAACAAAGCCCATCCTGTTTTCTGAATACTGAGTTAAGTTATTCAAACCAGTGCTCCTGGTAAAAACTTATTTTTTAAAATAGGATAAAATATAATATATACATATATCTTAAAAGAATCAAAGAACTGACATGATAGTAAGGATTTACTAGACCTACGATGAGGGGAAATCAGGATCACAGAGGTTCAAATAAAGACAGAAGCCTCTGTCACTCTGAGAGTAGTTATCCACCCTGAAAATTTTGGATTTTTGTTTTGCTGGCCTTCAGGAGAGAGAAAGAGAGAAGTAAAAGCCCAGAGACCACATGAAACAGGAAGTCTCAGGGGAGATTCATCCCATAATATAATAGACTACAAAGGACTGCACCCCCGTACACACCAGTCCCAGGACAAAATTGCAGCCCAGGTAAACTCTCCTGTATTTCCTTTATTTTTTAAGAAGTTTCAAATCTTTTTTTTAGTTTATTTATTTATTTTGAGAGAGAGAGAACAGAGAACACACAGAGAGAGAGAGAGAGAAGCAAATGGGGAAGGGGCAGAGAGAGAGAGAGAAGGAGAGAGAGAGAATCCCAAGCAGGCTCTGCATCACCAGTGTAGAGCCTGATGTGGAGCTCGAACTCACGAACCGTGAGATCATGATCTGAGCTGAAGTCGGACACTTAACTGACTGAGCCACCCAGGTGCCCCAGGAAGTTTCAAGACTTGAATTTGGTTTGGAGTTGTCTTAAACTGGTAGTACCTCCAAGCACCTGGAATCAAGGTAAAGTCTTTCTGAAAAGCCAAATTTCTATTAGGCCTCGGATAATTCATCTAATAAACTTTTCAAATTCAAGATTAAGTCAAAAATAACCAGATACATAAAGGAAGTAGATGCCATAAGTGATATCCATTTGAAATTATGGACTACAGAAATGCAGACTACAGTCTACGGTCTGTCACAGTTTTACAAAGACTTCAAATCTTGGGATTGTATAAATTTACTGTGTTTAAATTTTTGTTTAAAAATTAACATCTGAAGAAAAAGAGATATTATCAACAGAGTCATAGTTTTATAGTTTAAAGTATAAAACAGGTTTTTTAAAAATGTTTTATTTATTTATTTTGAGAGACAGAGCATGTGTGCAGGCAGGTGAGGGGCAGAGAGAGAGGGAGAGAGAGAGGATCCCCAAAAGGCTCCATGCTGTCAATGCAAATCCAAACGCGGGACTCAAACCCACGAACCATGAAATCATGACCTGAGATGAAATCAAGAGTTAGATGCTTAACTGACTGATCCACCTGGTGCTCCTCAAACAGATTTTTAAAGGATCAAATGGAACTTTTAGATATGAGAAAAAAAATAACAAAAGTTTAAAACTTAGCACATGGGTTTAATACATGTGACACAGATAAAAAATAAATGAACTGGAAGACTATTCACAATGAAGGATGGAGTGACAGAGACTGCTGGTGCAGAAGAGAAGGTAAAAAACATAAAAAAATAAAGAAGGCTGCATGGACTTAACTAAAGCCTCAGCAGGGGAAAGGAGAAGTAGGGCTACAGCAGCCTTTGAAGAGATAATTAGTTAAAATTTTAGAACTGATGAGAAACACTTCCACAGGGTCAAAAAGCCCAATAGATCCAAAACAAGATAAATTTATAATGCTAAATGCATATGTTAGAGAAGAGAAAAAGTTTCAAGTCAATAATCCAACAACCTCAAGAAAAGTAAAATGAACCAAAAGTAAGCAGAAGGAAGGAAATAATAAAAATTAGAACAGAAATCGATGGCATTAGAAACAGAAAAACGATAGAGAAAAACGATGAAACAAAGACCTGGTTCTCTGAAAAGCTCAATAAAATTGGCAAATCTCTAGCAAGACTGACAAAGAAAGAAGAGAGAAGACATAAATTACCAATATTAAGAATGAACAAAGACTATCACTACAGGTCCTTCAGATACCTAAAGAATAATAAGGGAATACTACCAACAACTGTGCACACATTAATCTGATAACTTAGATGAAATTTCTCAACAAACACAGACTATCACAACTCAACCAGTGTGAAATAGATAATTTGAATAACCCTGTATGATTAAGAAAATTGAATTTGTAAATAAAAAATCTTCCCACAAAAAAATCTCTAGACTAAGAGGATTTCACAGAAATTTCCACAAAACATTTAAAGAAGAATTAACACCAATTCTATGCAATCTCTCCCCCATCAGAACAGAACATCAGGATAGAACATCTGTCAGTTCATTTTCTTTAGCCAGTATTACTGTGATACCAAAACCAGACAAAGAGAATATGAGAAAAGAAAACTACAGACCAATACCCATGATAAGTATAAATGCAAAAGTCCTTGACAAAATATTACATAGATAACTCTCAAAACTCAACAATAAAAAAACAAACATTCAATAAAACGTGGGCAAGGACATGAAGAGATATTTTACCAAAGAAGGCATACAGATGGCCCACAAGTACATAAAAAGATGTTCGGCGTCATTAACCATTAAGGAAATGCAAATTAGAACCACAGTGGGATACCCCTACATACCTAGGAGGATGACTGAAATTTACAAAAAAAACAATAGTGATACAACAAACGATGGTGAGGATTTAGAGAAACCAAATCATTCTCACGTTATTGGTGAGAATGTGAAATGACACATCCCCCTCTGAAAAAACAGTCAGTTTCTTAAAATCTTAAACATGTAACTATCATACAAACCAGCAATTACATTCCTGAGCATTTATCCCAAAGAAATAAAGACTTAAGTTCACCCAAAAACCTACACATAAATGTTCACAGAAGCTGTTTTCATGATAGCCCCAAACTGGGAAGAATCCCATTGCCCTTAAATGCATGAATGACTAAGCCAACCATAGACTGTGCACAGCATGGAATGCCACTCAGCAACAAAAACGAATGAGCTATTGAGACATACAGCAACCTGAAGGAATCTTCAGAGAATTACGCTGAGTGAAAAAAGCCAATCCTGGCAGGTTTTATCTTGAATGATTCCATTTTCATAATGTTCTTGAAATGACAAAATTATAAACATAGATAACAGGTTAGTGGTTTCCAGGGATTAACGAGATGGGAGCAGGAGAAGTGGGTACAGGTATAAAAAGGCAGCACAAGTGATCCTAATGGTGATGGAAGGGTTCCGTAACAATGCCAGTTTCCTGTTATACATATGGTTTTGCAAGATGTTATCATTCAGGAAAAGTGGGCAAATGATACACAGGATCTATCTGTATAATCACATGTGAGTCTACAATTATCTCAAACTTAAAAACTTTAAATGAATTGGTAAGCTTCTGTCTTTAAATTTTTTTTAATGTTTATTTTTGAGAGAGAGAGAGAGGAAGAGAGAGACGGAGCATGAGTGGGGGAGGGGCAGAGAGAGAGAAAGACACAGAATCCAAAGCAGGCTCCAGGCTCTGAGCTGTCAATACAGAGCCGAACACAGGGCTCACACCCAAAAACCATGAGATCATGACCTGAGACAAAGTCGGAGGCTCAACCGACTGAGCCACTCAGGTACCCCAAACTTCTGTCTTTAAAAACTACTCATTTTTCAGATGTTTTAAATAGAATCTGGAACTAAAATTCCATATGATATCAACAATGGCGTGGGAGAATGTCCCAGTTATCTACTGTATAATAAACTTTCTCAAAATGAGGCAACCTTAAAAACATTCCTTTTATTTTTGCTCAGGATTTTGTCAGACTGGACTTCAGGAAGGGCTCACCTGGGGCCTTTGTTACATGTACCATTCCTTGGAGTAGCTAGGGCTAGACCCTCCTCATCCTCCCCTTCCTCCTCCTCTTCCTTCCCTTGCTTTCTGGTGCCTTGATGCACCTTGCCCTCTGGCTGTACACTCCTCCTCCAGGGCCCCTCCACACAGTCAGGTCTTTTCACAGAATAATAGTCTTGGGCAAGTTGCACTTGCCACATGGTGGCTGGCTTTGAGGAGGCAGGAACAGAAGGTGTTAGAACAGGCAAGAGCCACACCTGGACCAGGCATGTATGTCACTTCTGCCATATTTTATTGGTCAAAGTTATCATAGTGCCTTCCTTCCCCAATTCAAGATGATGGAGAAACAGACTCCAAGTCTTGATGCAATGAGAGATAATACTGTGGCAATCCATGGAAAATACAATCTGCCCCAAGAGGAAGTGCAGAATTTGCGAGGGAAGAAAAAACTGATATTTGCATTAATAATTCAAGGATAACTCCTAGGGGCATAGAATGAAAATTGCAAAAAATTGAATGAAGAAAACTTGATCCAACAGAGAGCAGAAAACAAAAATTAGAAGCAAAGAGAAAGCATCCGTAATAGGATAGCAAAAACAAATCCACATTTATCAGTAATTCATAATAAGTAAATATTAAAGTTGAAAGTCCTCAAATCTAGTGCTATGTTATTTACAAGAGACACAAATTTAATACAAAAAGGTTGATAATCAAGAGTAAAAGTAAGATTTATCAGGCAAAAATTCCCAAAAGAAAATAATACCTATTAATATCATAAAAGATAGATTACATGAAAACTATTTTTAAAAAAACAAAATGAAACCTTTTATACTGAGAAAGAGAACAAAGCCACAAAAGGTATGAGACGTATAAGATACACCCTCGTTTTGGTCAGTATAGACTAGTCCATGTTGAATAGCAAACAACCCTAAAATTTCAGTGGCTCAACACAACAAAGGTTTATTTTTCAGTCTCATTATGTGTCCAGCATGAGTTTGTGAGAAGCTCCGTTCCAGCACCACTCAGAAAGTCCAGGAGGTTCGTCATCTTGTGGCTCCACTTTCTGGAACTCAGAATATCTTCAGTTAGGCAAAGAAGGACTTTAAAATGCTCCCTCCCAGAAGTGACAGACATCTCTTGACTGATAGCCCAGTGGTGAGAACTCGTAACAAGAACTATCCTAACTGCAAGGGGACCAACAAAGTCTGGGCAATGGGTATTTGGTTAGCTAAAAATGTTTATGCCACTGCCTCTAATAATATAGCCTACAAGGAAAAATTACTCCACTAACATGGTGGAAAATTTCAGCACAAGTTTCTCAGGGACCGGGTTAAAAATAACTTTGTGCTTCAAATTCTTCTATTAGAGAATAACTCATTTGAGTCTTGAAACCCTACATTTTCATCTTCTATTTTAATCTTCTATTAAAATTCATTTGGTCACATGGGAAGAAGGGAAGTGGTGGATATGGCTATCAGATCCCTCTCAGTTTGAAAGCAGGATCCAGTGGGAATGAGTCTTAGGACAAGGAAGTATAGGTCGGGGGTGGGGTTGTGCAACAGATAGGAACAGGGCATAGAAAGGGGAAGAAGGACATTTTATAATTTTTGCCAAAGTTTACTCAGGAGGAGATGGAGGTAGTATGAAAAAGGAGGAGATTGAAGCAGAAGCATTAAGTGGCATGATTAAGATGTAGGTAGACTTTATATAACTGCCACAAGCAGTTGTAACCTTGGCAACCACAGCCAACAAGGATCATTACGCTGTGGCCACCTTAGTTTATGTTAGGTGGGTGGTTGTGAGGAGTGAATTGGCAAGAAAGGGGTGGTTTTCCAACATGTTTTCTGGTTTTTTAAATAATTTTTTTTGTTTTGTTTTATTTTTTGTTTTTCAGACAGAGAGAGAGAGGGAGGGAGAGAGAGAGAGAGCACAAGAAGGGGAGGGGCAGAGAGAGAGAGGGAGAGAGAGAATCCCAAGCAGATGGATGCGGGACTCCATCCCACAGACCATGAGATCATGAACTGAGCCAAAATCAAGAGTCGGACACTCAACCGACTGAGCCACCCAGGGGCCCCTCCAACTTGTCTTCTTTTTGCTGGAATGGGAGCACAGAGTTCACATATAATTAAAAGCACTAATATTTATTTAATTATATATCGAGAGAGAGAGAGAAAGAGAGAGAGAGAGAGATTTATACCAAATACTGCAGCAAACAGAAACCAGAATAGTTTACCTTTTACGAGTTGTCCTGCTTCACGGCTTACATAAAACTTTTGTTTTTGTTATCTTCCTCTGCTTTCTGATGACAGTATTGACAATCCAGACAAGCAAAAAAGAAAGACAAGAAAGGCAAGGTTGCCTGTGACTCAACAGACTGATGACAAGCTGTGGTGATAATGCACAGCGAAGTCTTTCACAAACATTCACAGGGTGAGGAAGAGTTCCCATAAATCCCTCCAATTAAAACCTCCTTTTAATAACCAATCACACTTCATCTGCTCTTTGGTGGCAATTTAGGAAGAGCGCATTTCAAAATGCAGTGGTAAAAGTGCTACTGTATTTTTTAGTAGAAGGAACTCTCTAATGTGTCTCCCTCTTTGGTGTATGTAGGGGTAGTTTAAAATGAAACATTGAGATGTCAGCCAGTCCATGAACCTATCTTGACTTTTGTAATAGAGCATGTTTTCCAAAGATGGCCAGAACAATGTATATCCCATCCCACAGTGCTATTTACAATGTGACATTTGACTCTACGGGACCTCTGAAACTACTTCCACTGATTGGGTGCATTGGAGGAGATGTTATGTGACTTCCATGACTAGGTTATTAAAGGGAATACAGCTTCTGCTGAGCTTTCTCTTTAGGGACATGGGACTTGAAAGCCCTGAGCCGATATATATGAAAGTGGGCTATTTTGAAGCCATCATGTGGAGAGACTGTATAGAGATAGAGAGCAATGCCCAGGGAGCTCCAAATGCCTTAACTCCCAGCTGTTCTTATCTTCCCAGCCCAGGCACCAGACATCAAAGTGAGTAAGATTTCAGATGAATCCAGCACACAGTCTTCAAGCTGCCCAGCAGAGATGAACTGCTTGCCAAACCTTGTGAAATTGCAGATTTGTGAGCAAAATAATGTTATTAACGTAAGCCACTAAGTTTAGGGATAGTTTGTTATGCAGTAGTTGATAACTAATGGAGTCTTGTATTTATTTAAAGGATTACTTTTTGGAAGCAGAGAGACAGCAGGTGGAGAAGAGGCGTATGAGGTAGAATCTGGGATGGGTGTTTGGGGTATGAATAAATTATGATGATTGAAAACTGATGGATATGATGAATGACTTAAATTTGGTAAACCTCAAGGCAGACTCTGCTGGAGTTACCATGACAGGAGAAAGCAGAGGACATCTTCAAGTAGAGATTGCTCATTGGCCAGAAAGTTTGGGCAGGGATACCAGATCTAGGGCTGGAGATATGTGGGAAAACCTACCAGTGTCTAATGACTGAGCCCAGCTTCACTCATAGTCAGTATTGCAACAGGGACTCTATCCCCTACAGTCCAAGTCACTGGGCTTGGCTCACACCATGCTTATTACAGCCTCCTGCTTCCAGTAGGTGAAAATGCATACCTGTCTTCTAGATTTTTCTACCGCTTGACCTCTTGCTGGATTCAACTTCTCACTCCATTTGTCACCTGATTTTACTCTGAATTATGTTTGCATTCTTCTTGTCGGTCTAGGCCACAATTCTTATTGTTAGTTAACTGATATGATTGGATACTATAGATCTCTTAACCGCTGCCAGTCACAACACTAAAGTCATGATAATAACATGTGCCAAATTTTCTTAATCCTTTGCCTATTTTAGAGGTTTGAATTGTTTCAAGTTATAGACTTTTTAATAAATGATGGAAGATGAATATCCTTGAATATAAATGCTTGTCTCCTTGGGTCGCCTGGGTGGCTCAGTTGGTTAAGGGTTCAACTCTTGCTTTCGCCTCAGGTCAGGATCTCACATTTGGTGTCTTTGAGCCCTGCATGGGCTCCATGCACTGACAGTGTAGAGCCTACTTGGAATTCTCTCTCTGCCCCTGCCCCCCTTGTGCAGGTGCTCTCTCTTTTTCTCTCTCAAAGTAAAATAAAAAACTTTAAAAAGGGGGGGGGGGAAGATAAATAAATAAATAAATAAATGTTTGTCTCCTTTCCTAAATTTTTCCTTAGTTAGGTTGTTAGAATTTGGAATTACTGGATCAAAATGTGAATACTGTGACGTGTATACATTTATATCTCAACCCTCAGAAAGATGCTAACAGTATTCACTCCCACCCTCACCATGACCCCTAGTAGACCCCCAGTCTACTTTGCTGCTACAACCCTTACCCTGGAAACTCAAATCTCTCACAGAGACCTCTTAGAACTAATAAAAACTTAGTGACCCTAGAGTTCCTGAGGCAAAAAAATAATATCAAGAACTTTTTAAAAAAAGAATCCAGAAATTTGAAATGTACAAAAGATAAGATAAGAAAGTCAAGGAAGGAAACAATGCTAAAGATGAACATGAAGGGGGTTTCAGGTGGTTAAGCTTCTGACTCTTGATTTTGGCTCAGGTCATGATCTCAAGGTTCCTAAAATTGAGCCCACCATTCTCTCCTGCCCTGCCCCCTCTGTACATCTTCCATGTACATGGGCTCTCTCTCTTTTAAAATAAATTAATTAATTTTAAAAAAAGACCAACATGAAAATATGCCTTGTCTCATAAACAATGTTGGGAATGTAAAGCAAAACAATGGGATACAATTTTTCATCCATTATCTTGGCAAAGTCTTAAGATTGAAAATGTCCAGTATTAATGAGGATGCAGGGAAACAGTTTGACAGATATCTTTCATTGAGTTAAAATTATTATTTCAATAAATTTATTACTTATTAGTAATATGCATGTATTAATTTTTTATGTGTTAAAATTAGGGTGTCTGGGAGGCTCAGTCAATTGAGCCATGGACTCTTGATTTCAGCTCAGGTCATGATCCCAGGGTCATGGGATAGAGCCCAGTGTAGGACTCTGTGCTGAGCATGGAGTCTGCTTAAGATTATCTCTCTCTTCTTCTGCCCCTCTCCCTTCTTCTCTCTCTCTTTCTATAAATAAACAAATAAACAAATAAAATAAGCTAAAATTTCAGATTATCTGGAGGACAATCTGAAAATATAAAAATTTTGAATAAATACCCTTGACCTAACAACTCTACTTCTAGATTGTATTCTAAGAAGATAACCAGACAAGTGTGGAAAAAATGTGTTTATAAACAAGGATTTTCATTACAACCTTATTTATCATTGTAAAAACTGAATATAATCTGGAGTCCAACAATAGTTGCTTTGTTAATTTCATTATGCCATATATATATATACAAAGTTTTACTAAGGTACTAAGGACTCCCTTTTAAAAATGCTGTAGATCCATATATCCAAAACATCATATATTGAATAAAAACAGATGTTATAGAAAAAAGTTTATATCACATTCTTTCTTTGTTCCTTTCTTGTTTCTTTCTGTGCTGCATACTCCATGAGTATATACATCAAATCTACTAGTAGCTATCTCTGGAAGAAGATACTGTCGACAGGCTTTCTATACAGTTACAAGTTGCTGTTTTCTTTTTTAAAATGAACTTTCAGAGTTTTTATAATCAGCAAATATATCAAAGACATTTCCATTTATTAAACAAAGCATTCCTTACTGATTAACTCATTAAATAAATGGCCATTGAAGGCATGCCTTCCTCCAGGCTCTCTCCTGAACAATGAAGGACAAGATGAGTAAGAAGTTCTCAGAATCTATGAGGAAAAACAAAGAATTGTAATGTTACATGGCATTACTAGATTTATATGTATGCCAATTAATAATGCTTTGTAAATGAAGTATAAAATCCATTTGGAACCCTTTGGAATTCTGAGGTTCCTCACCAGCTGAAGTCTTTATGGACATAATCTGCTAAGCATATTTATTATGCATAAACTAATGCATATCCTTGTATTGGTTTGGGTAAGAGGTTGGGAGAGGAGAAAAGAGGAGAAAGGATGAGTCATCCCTTCTGGTGTTCAAGAACCCTGACACCAAGGTCTCTGGCCTTCAGCCAAGACAAGTGCACCTTTAGAGACTGTGCTGGATTCCCAGGCTGAGGCGGAGGCACTCAGAGGCAGGTGTGATGACTTCCTTTGAAGTAGAATGCACTGTCTTCTTCCTGGAAGATTTGTGATTTTCTGGACACGGGTAATGTCACATGGGAATATAAACATTTTCTACAAGCTTTTTCTCCTTTTCATAAACTCCATACAACTGACATATAGATTGTCTCATACATACATCAAAACCAGAAGAAGGAAGTTGAAGTTTTCCAGAACTTGCCTGCAGATAGTCTTCATTATGATGGAACCAGACAAAGCCTGGCTATATTTCGGGCGTCAGAGAATGCCAGTTCCTCCAGACAATGACACGGTAGAAGTCAGCCAGACAGAGAAAAACCTCTCTATACCAGGCTCAGGCAAGCTTGGCTTCCAAACTTCAAAGACACAAGCTTTCGTTTTTTAAATTCGAATGACCTCTTTTGGGGCTCAAACTCACAAATTGTGAGATCACGACCTGAGCTGAAACCAAGAGTTGGATGCTTAACCAACTGAGCCACCCAGGCACCTCGGGGAATATATTTAAAAATGATTTTGAGAGCAGTTTGAGAGCAATGTGTAGATTTGGGCAATTGTTTTGATGCTTTATGTTCTGAGGAAACAGTAGAGAGTCAAGGCTGGACAGCCGAAACAACCAGAGCAAGGAATGGGAATCCTAGAACTCCAGCCAAATGGTACCCCCCATGAAAGGAACAGGGAAATGGGCACAGGCCCCATCCAGGAAATTTCCTGTGTGTGTGTGCATTTGTGTGTGTGTCCACTTACACTGCCATGGATTTCCAGGATGGGTGTACTTTTCCTTCATTTAACCAGGAATTCCTGGGGAATAGCAATGCCTTTTTCATGCTGTGTTTTCCCTCACTTGGACCAGTTGCTTGGTTGTCCTGTTGTTCAGTTCCCTGATAAGGTTAAAGGTGACAATGATAAAGCTGGCTAAAAGTCCTATTAGAAGGGTGAAATGGGATAATGTTGAAAATGTGCTTTGTGCAGGGCTCCTGGGTGTCTCAGTTGGCTAATCATCCCACCGGTTAAGCGTCCGACTCTTGATTTCAGCTCTGGTCATGATCTCATGTTTGTGAGATAGAGCCCCATGTGGGGCTCTGTGCTGACAGCATGGAACCTGCTTGGGATTCTTTCTCTACCCCTCCTTCCTCTCTCTCTCTCTCTTTCTCTCTCTCTCAAAAATAAATACATAAACAATGTTAAAAATGTGCTCTGTGCAATGCTCAGCACTTTGTAAACATTCAGTGACCATTGACTAATATTGTTTTAAAATCCAAACGTATGTTCATAAGATCAAACAATTAATGATACAAAAATTGATAGATGGACTGGAATTAGACATCACCCATGTGTCCACAGCTAGAGAGATGTGCATTTAATTAGAAAAAAGAGTCAGAACAGAAGGAGAGCTATAATCACGTACCAGAGAAGTCTCAAAAATATAATGATGAAGAGAAATAAGAAACAGAAAAGGTTTTACGGCACAGTATCATTTGCTTTTTAAAAATTAAAATATTAGGGGTGCCTGGGTGACTCAATCGGTTAAGTGTCCAACTTTGGCTCAGGTCATGATCTCTCGGTTTGTGGGTTCAAGCCCCGTGTCGGGCTCTGTGCTGATGGCTCGGAGCCTGGAGCCTGCTTTGGATTCTGTGTCTCCCTCTCTCTCTGCCCCTCCCCTGCTCACTCTCTGTCTCTCTGTCTCTCAAAAATAAATAAAAAATTAAAATATTAAAAGAAAGAAACATAACCACATTAGACATTTAAGGTTATAAATACATAAATACATGTTTGGAAGGTCGATTGGAACAGAATGCATTAAATATGCAGAAGTGCTTAATGAAACGAGGGGCAATAATAGCAGTATAAATGGGAGATTGTGTTGCTAGGAAATGCCCCCTTCCGAAGACATCACGTCCTAATCCCTGAACCTGTAAATGTTACCTTAGTTGAAGAAAGTGTCTTTGCAGATGTGAAGGATCTTGAGATGGAGAGAGTATTAGGGACGATAGTGGGGCGGGGGGGGAGGCTCGCTACAGTCACAGGCGTCCTTGTAAGTGAGGCACAGGGAGATCTGACAGGCACAAATGAGAAGGTGAGATGAATATGGAGCAGAGAGATTTGAAGCTGCTGATCTTGACGACTGGAGTGATGCGGCCGTAGCCAAGGAGTGCCAATAGCCGCCAGAAGCTCCCTAAAGACTCCGGAGAGAATGTGGCCTCCATAGCCCCTCGATTTGCACCCAGGGAAACTGATGTCAGACTTCTGGCCTCTGGAACTGTGACAGAATTCATTTCTATCATTTTCAGTCACTAAGTTTGTGCTAATTTGTTACAGCTGCCATAGGAAACTAACAATGAAGAGGGAAAATAAAAGATAGAATAGTCTCCTGACATAGATGTATGATTATGGATTGCTATGAAGGGAGGCAGATAGACCACTAAATTCATTCACTTACCGTCTTAAAAGAACGAGTGGTGCCTGGGTTGCTCAGTTGGCTAAGCATCCAACTTCGGCTCAGGTCATGACCTCACAGTTTGTGGGTTCGAGCCCCACATCAGACTCAGTGCTGATAGCTCAGAGCCTGGAACCTGCTTGGGATTCTGTGTCTCCCTCTCTCTTTCTGCCCCTCCTCCACTCCCGCTCTGTGTCTCTTTCTTTCAAATATAAATAAACATTTTTTAAAAATTAAAAAAACAGCTACAACAAAACAAACAAAAAATTGGTAATGGCCACATAAAATGCCATGGTTAATTATATTCCAAAACATATTTAAACACTCCTCTTAAGACGTCCTTAGGTAGTTCCAGATGTGTCCTTTAAAACTTATTAAATATTGTTAGGTAGAGGGGCGCCTGGGTGGCTCAGTCGGTTGAGCGTCCGACTTCAGCTCAGGTCATGAGCTCACAGTCTGTGAGTTCGAGCCCCGCATCGGGCTCTGTGCTGACAGCTCAGAGCCTGGAGCCTGCTTCAGATTCTGTGTCTCCCTCTCTCTCTACCCTTCCCCTGCTCATACTCTGTCTCTATGTCTCTCAAAAAAAAATAAATGTTAAAAAAAGTTTTAAAAAAAATAAATAAAACAATAATGAAATTTTAGGGGCGCCTGAGTAGCTCAGTCTGTTAAGCATCCTACCTCAGCTCAGGTCGTGATCTCATGGCTTGTGAGTTCAAGCCATGAGTTGGTCTCTGTGCTGACAGCTCAGAGCCTGGAGCCTGCTTCCGATTTTGTGTTTCTCTCTCTGCCCCTCCCCCACTCATGTTTTCTCTCTCTCTCTCTCTCTCTCTCTCTCTCTCTTTCTGTCACAAATAAATAAACATTAAAAAATTTTTAAACAATAATGAAATTTCATACTTTTGCCCATTAGAACGACAGATCTTTTTAGTCATTAAATGCTTAAAATATTTCCTCACACTTTATTTTTAGCCTGCTTTCTCTCCCCCTTAGCGATTTATCTTCCTAAACAGGACAGAAAATGAAATGAATAAAATAAATAGTGAAAAAAATGTGATAAAACTGACAGTATCCCACAGTGCTAATGACTGTATCATTTGAGAAGAAATCTGGCAATATGAAGAGCTTTAACATTTGTCAAAGACTTTGACCTTCACTTAGTTTTACTTCTAATGTTTTCTAAGGAAGTGATCCTCGTTGAGGAAGCACAATGTTTTATCATAGAATCTAAAATAATAAAAATTAACACAATATAATAGCTTAGAATAAGGTCAGCAAACCATGACCTCTGGTCCAGATGTGGTCTATGGCTTGTTTTTGTAAATAAAGTTTTATTGGAACACAGTCACATTTGTTTACATATTGTTTACATATAGTTTATAGCTGTTTTTCACTATTATGGCAGAGTTGAGTAGTTGCGAAAGAGATATACGGCCCACAAAGACAAAATCATTTACTTTCTGGCCCTTTATGGAAAGAGTATGCTGATTCCTAGTTTAGATTATGGTTGTAAGGTTAGTAAACTATGTCTCAATTTCTAGAATATTTTGCAGTCCTTGAGAAAAGTGTTCATGGGGAGTTTGTAAAAAAATGGAAAAATGTTTCATGCTATGGGAAAAATAAGAGAAAAGAGAATAGTAGGAACTGTATAGTTACAATTATGGAATCATGATAGTTACAATCATTTAAAAAAAGACTGAAAGGAAGTAAGACAAAGCGTTAATATTACTTATCTTCAAATGATGGATAATACATATGATTTCGTACTTACTTTACTGTGCGTTTCTTCATGGTTATTCAATTATTCACTGTATACGAATGAACATATTTCATTTTAAAGTATAAAAATAAATATCAATTTTAAAACTGAAACTAAGAACATTAAGTAAGCCTCCAGGGCACTAGGTCTCACAGACTCTTAAAGATACGATTATGTATCACACTTTAGTATCTTCTCCTACCACTTCTGGCCACCTAAAGGGAACTCCTACCCACTGGAGTTAGAGATTTTATTTCCATTCAAATTTATATGGCAGAAAGATTTCTTCTCCATGTTTACCCTCTTCTTGAAGACAGACACATGTCTGCCTCATTTCTGGACCTTGTCCCATGCTATAAGAAAAAAGGGAGAATTCTAAATAAGGCAAAAAACCACCTAGAATTCTGCTAAGATGTGTTAATCATACCAGTAGCAAGACTGGACCTCAAAATTCCTTTTCCTTCATCCTATACTGTCGGCTTGTGACTTGACACCACTTACTTCCAAGGGAAAACCAGATGAATTGAAAGAAATGAATGACAACCTAGGACAGAGAAGGGAGAAGCAGAAGTGAGACTTTGAGGGTAGGCAGACAAGAGAGGAGATGGGGAAACAAAAGTAGATGACTCTTTACTTCCTTCTGAGGTGGACTCCGTAGACTAAAGCTGCCACACGAGAGAAGCAGAGATCTGTTTTTCATCACCCTCTGGATGTGTGTATGTGAACTTAGTTCGAAAGTGAAATAAACCTCTTGCAATGGGCTCCCACCCATCAAAATGTTAAGGGTTTAGCTAAAGGATTATGCTTAATTCAAAACCATCAAGCAATAAGAACACAGTGAGTAAGACACAATTGAGAACAAAGTGAAACTAAAAAGGAGAGGTCAGCCAAAGCAACTTCACTTCCCATAATCGCTTCCTATTATCTGTAAGTCCTGGAAAAATTGCAGTATTAAACTTTCTGAGCTGATTGGGGAGTGCGACAGTTCCTCATTCTTTGGAGGATAAAGGATAAGGGTTGCTGAATCTTTTCTAATTAGACACAA
This sequence comes from Paguma larvata, assembly GCA_030068075.1. NCBI lineage: Eukaryota > Metazoa > Chordata > Mammalia > Carnivora > Viverridae > Paguma > Paguma larvata. The sequence continues at coordinate 81,327,575 of CM057823.1, forward strand.
CTCACTCTGAATCACTAGGCAACCTCATGCTTTGATTACTCCATTTGCTCAGCCTGTGTGCACAGACTCACTGAGACAGTGTGACCACCAGACAGCCGTGGGACAGGGAGGCATGAAGAGTGAGCAGGAGAAAGGGACAGCCACACATCTATCATCGACCAATTTGGCATTTACTAATCACATCTCATTTCTTAGTCCCACGAACAATTAAATCTAATTCCCTTTCTTGGAACCAATAGCCACAGCTAAGAGCATCACTGGCTTCCTCTGTATCTCTATTCGTTCATGAAAAAATTTCCCACGGGTATCTGGGTGGCTCAGTTGGTTGAGCATCGAACTCTTGGTTTCAGCTCAGGTCATGATCTCAGGGTTTGTGGGTCTGAGCCCCATGTTGGGCTTTGCGCTGGCAGTGTGGAACCTGCTTGAGATTCTCTCTCTCTCCCTCTCTCTCTCTGCCTCTCTCCCATGCTCTCTCTCTCAAATAAATAAATAAACTTAAAAAAAAAATCCCAAACTGCAAAGTGGGGCCTAGAAAGGAAGACTGACCTGGAAGGACTCAGTTTATCTCTTCAGCAAATGTCCAAGCACCACCTGTTGAAGAATTTTTTTACCTCAGCACCCGGGTTCATTGTCTCTCTGCTTCAAAGAATGAAGAGGTGGACACAGAATAAAATGAGCAGCAGGCAAAAGTTTATTGAAGTGTAAGATTGGAAAGTAAGAATAGTATGAAAGCTCTCTTTACAGAGAGGGGGCATTCGAAGGTGAATGTCAGTGAATAGAGCTAGGGACTCTGTTTTATAGGGTTTTGGTGAGTACCCCTTCCCTTCCCCCATATATCTTCTCAGGTTCTACCCTTATTGGCTAGGTGACTCTAAATGCCTAGTCATTCCTTCTTGGTTGGCTCATTTCCATCGTAGGAGGGGTAGTTTATGGCCTTATATAAGTTCCTAGTGGTTCATGCATTTTATGGTCTACTGCTTTTTTCAGTCAGGTCTTTTGTTGAATTCCTGAGGGAAACCTGAGGGAGAGGAAGTGGTATCCATCACATTCTCAAGAGGAACCTTAAGCCTGAGGGAATCTGGTAGAGGTCAGATGTTCCCAGCATTGTTTTAAAATATGTGTTTTTCCCAGGGACTTCAGGTCTTAACCTTTCCCTCTCTGCCTATTTCCTCCTATCTTTTCCAATACACAACTATGCGCCACACACTGTTCTAGGCTTTGGGGATACAGCAGAGAAAATAATAAAGATTCCCACCCTTGTGGAATTTATTTTTGTATTTTTTTAAGTTTATTTATTTATTTTGAGAGAGACAGAGACAGTGTGAGTCAGGGAGGGGTAGAGAAAGAGGGAGAGAGAGAATCCCAAGCAAGCTCCATTCTGTCAGCACAGAGCCTGATGCCGGGCTCAAACCCACCAACCGTGAGATCACACCCTGAGCCGAAACCAAGAGTCAGACGCTTAACTGACAGGGCCACCTAGGTGTTCCCACTCTTGATGGAATTTGAATTCAAACAGGGGCGATGAACACTAGAGAGCAAAGATAATAAGTAAATTATGTTGGAAGAGAATAAGTGATATGGGCATTAAGAAAGTAGGGAAACGTAAGGGGGAATCGGCACTGGGTGTGGAGGGATCCATCCACATGATTAAATAGGACGGTCAGGACAAGCCTTCTTAAACAGGTGAGCAAAGACTTGAAGAAGGTAAGGGAGTTAGGAAAGCAGCAGCCCTCCTGCTATGAGCTAATATCTTTTCAGATATTCCCTCCAGGACCTTCATGACATAGCAATCAGAATGTAATCAAGTCTGGCTTCTTTTCCCAAAAACTAATAGAGAAACCATGTCAAGCCCCAAAGGAAAGTAATCACTACGATGCAGGCTTGAGCAGGAACTTCCTTTTCTTTACCATGAGATTCCTAGAGTCTGCCATGTAGAAAACACTCCATCTCTGTTGGGTGAATGACTAAATGATTACCTGCCACATGTAAATAACGCACGGTTCAAGACACAACACCAGGAAGACGCTGGAGCAATGTTCCAAACAGGTTGTACTGCTTTCCTTAACCGACCCTCACCTTCCTGCTGTGCTCAGCATGGGGTCTGGGTGCCCAGCACACAGGTGCAGATCACTGGTGCTGGGAGAAAGGGAAGTGGTTGGAAACATTTCTCCTGGTGGCAGCACCTGTCTTATCTCAGGGTGTCAACGACTTTGTTCTATTTAAATCAATTTATTAACCGCTTATGCAGAACCTATTCTCTGTTACCCAGGGCTAGATCTTACGGCGATGAGAGTAAGTCATGTGCTGTGGTAGAAGCCTCTAGGATAGCCCAATGATTCCTGCCTCCTGATATTTATGCCCTATATAAGCCTGTCCTTTTGGGTGTGAGCTGGATGCGGTAGCTGACTCACCTCTAACAAATACAATATGGCAAAAGGGATGAATATCATTACAAAGAGCGATGGGATTGCATTACAAAAAGACTGTAACTTCAGTCTTGCTCACCATCTCTCTCTCCCTTTCTTTCTTTCTAGTCCTCGCTCTGGGGGAAGCAAGCTGCCACATGCGTGTGGCCCTATGGAGAAGCCCACATGGCAAGGAACTGATGTCTCTGACCAATAATAGCCTGCAAAGACTTGTGGCTTCCCCCTCCAGGTGAGTGAGCTTCGAAGCAGATGCTTTCATAGTTGAGCTTTAGGAAGATCAGAGTCCCAGCAATACCTTGACACAGGCTCTCAGAAACCCTGATGCAAAGAACTCAGTTAAGCTGTGACTGAGTTCTTGACTCTTAGAAACCATGAAAGGATAAATCATTGTTATTTTAAGCCACTAAGTTTGGGGATTATTTGTTATGCAGCAGTGGATAACTAATACACATGACCTACACTTAAAACAAAATATGGTAAGGTAAGTGATACATGAGTAATAAAAAACAAGTATTTGGGGTGGAGAGGGTTCATGGGAATAAGAAATAGGTGACTGCATATTATAATTATATAAATTTACATAATTCTTTACACTTAACTGGGTGCTTCCACAATTGTCTCATATGACCTTTACAATAAGCCTAAGGATGATATTATTTGTCTTCCTCAACATTAGGTTAACTGATCCAGTCATTTAGTAAAAATTTTAAATGTCTGTTATTCATCTGTGATGGGTATAAAGGAAACCTATATAAGCCATAGTAACTATCCTCAGAGAACCCAAAATAGTTTAATACATTAAATAAACAATAAAGAGATAAATAGACCTTGTGGTACAATATATTAGAGGCCATAAACGGGTGTGCAAAGAACATTTGGCAACTCAAAGGTGGGGATAATGCACTCTTCCAGAGGGTCTAAAAAAGACCCCAAACTTGATTCTTTTCATTTCTAGCTTTGTTGTGTATATTTGGCAAATAAAAATTATATATTTTTAAGGTGTACAATGTGATGTTTTGATGTATATGTATATTATGAAATAATTACCACAATCAAGCTAATTAACATATCCATCACCTCACATAGTTATAATTTTTTTTGTATGGTGAGAACACCTAAGATTGATTCCCTTAGCAAATTTCAAGTGTGCAGTACAGTATTGTTAGCTATAATCACCATGCTGGACATCAGATGTCCAGAAGCATGAGTTGAAGTCTGCCAGATTATTGGATCATAGGATGGCAGGCGGGGGGAGAGAACAGCATCTTAGGCGAATGGGGATGCGGTCACGTGTGAGGGCATGGAGTTTGAAGCAACAGTCTGTTACAGGAAATGATAATTCTATATAGGCAGGCAGTGAGTTGCATATAAAGAAAAGGAAAATCAACAAATGAAAGAACTGCCTTTCAGACTCAACTCTTCTTGTCTATATGTTATGCTTTCTCCATGATGACACACCGTCTTTTCTCATCTTAGCTGCATTTCCTGATTTCTCTTAGTCCTATATAAGATTTGATGATCATTATAGATCATTAGAGAGCAAATCAGAAACCAGGAAGAAGCTCAAACCAAGTGGCAAGTAAGTTAGGAAGTGAACTGATGTTCTCCAGGGGATAAAGAGGTGGTGGAGAGAGAGTGGAAGGGAGGGAAAGATGGAGAGGGATATCTGTAGCTCAAAGAAAGAGAAGGATTAGAGACAAAAATTGCCAAGAGGTATAGGGTAGATATAGGTAGGGTAGGGTAGATTAGAGACAAAAATTGCCAAGAGAATTTTTGTAGCTAGATTGTACAGAGCCAAATAAGAAGGAAAGATATACATATGATATGTTAGGTGAAGAAAGCTGAATATTTTAAGAGAAGAAATAGATTCCCTAAAATGATAAACCAATGTACCTCCTGCTGTGATATAGTAAGAAAGGCATTTGCCTCTGTGGAGGTCTCACCCCAAACCTGTAAATGCAGTCTAGTCGTTTGTTACAAATTTGTCTAACTGACAAATGAGTAATATTCTACAAAATGCCTGACTCGCCCTCTTCAAAACGGTCACAGTCAGTCTTTGAGAAACTGCCACAGACCAGAGGAGACTGAGGAGACATGATGATTGAACATAATACGATATCCTCAATGGGAGCCTGGAACAGAGAAAGGGCATTAATGGAAAAGCTAATGAAATCGGAATAAAGGGTGAAGTTTAGTTGATAGCAACATACCAATGTAGGTTTCTCAGTTTTGATAAATGGACCTGAGCAATGCAAGGTGATAACATCAAAGGAAATTGAATCCGATGAGGGGCATACAAGAACCTACTGTATCATCTTTGCAATTTTTATATAAATCTAAAAATATTCCAAGTAAAAAGTTTATTTTGAAAAAACGATAGACCGATAGTGAAATCTAGATTATGAAACTTACGTGAACTAATTTTTCAGCTGACTTCACAATTTAAAAATCAACTTTCACAGTCTATGTATACAATCTCTTGAGAGCATCCTTTAAGCAAAGGGACGATTCTCTGAGAAATTTCCAAGAAAGTCTAATTGAAACGTTGGTCAAGAGCAGGTTTGGCATGGGACAGTATAAGTCTCAAAACAGTTAGCGAAAGAGAATAAGGAAGTATTGAGACACCAGATGAAAAGTAATATCATAGATTCTAAGCAAGCTGGAGACAGAACTTGTATTCGAACATCTCCTTGTCCTCAGTCTGTGGCCTAAATAAAGATGTTTTCTGAATGGATGAATGAATGAATGAATGAGTGTGTGTGTGTGTGTGTGTGTGTGTATGCACACACACTCATACAAACATGCCTACTGAGAGGGTTTATTATCTATAGACCCTTACTAAATTGGGAGGGAATGGTCAAAGTTAAAATAGTCAGCAGTGTGGATGTATTTCAGAGGAAGTTGAAGATACTCATCAATTTTAGACTAGGCTAAGACAATTGCATTAAGTTAATTTTGCACAGCAAAATTTCAAGGTAACCCTATGACATTCAAACTTTGACGTTTTCCCCTCTTTTAGATGGAGTTAGACCCACACACAAGCTCCTTATCTTTCTCTGTTCCTCTTTATAAACTCTGCTTCTCTCTAGAGAATTCTTAGGCCCATGAAAAACACTTTCATATGGCATATGAGGACCAAGAACCACATAAAACAAAGAAATGAAGAGCTGTAGATAATAATCCAATGAACTACAGGTCCAAATCCAGAAGAAACAAGACTGAAATTGTCCTCTCGAGCTACCACAAAGTCCTGGAGAAAGAAATATTTCAACATACCCTTTGCTCCCAACTGCACTGGATTGTGGGTTATTTCTTGAATATGATTTCCCATGACTCTATGGCTTTCTCCCTGCAGTTCCTCAATGGACTGCCCTCGGATGGAGCAGAAGACTGGAACAGACCCTTCCCTTAGAGCCCCCAGAAGGAAACAACCCTGATTCTGGACTTGGAGACTCCAGAATTATGAGACAATAAATCTCTGCTGTTTGAAATCACTCAGCCTATGGCCCTTTTTACAGTAGCACTAGCAAAATCACATACCGGCCCTTAGAGAGAACCTGACTGAGAAGGAAGAGAACACAGAGGAAAACAGCGGTGAGAAATGGAAAAAAGGGCCCTGCATAAAGTTGTTCCTTAAGACCTACCTACGACCTGATTTCAGGAATCTAAACCAATAAATGCCCTGTTGAGTTGACTTTCTGTCTGTCATTACAGTGAAAGGGCCCTCACTAATAGTACTGCATGTGTTCCAAACCCTAGGCCCTGACTAGGATAATATAATATTATTTCATAATGCAATTTCCTGATTTCTGATAAGTATTTCCTTTTTCTAAAAAAGGTAATTAAACTCACTTTCATTTTGAGGATATCATGACTTGAGAGAATGGACTATAACCTGAGGTGCTCCCGAGTCATCTTAAGACATACTGGGTTTTCTTTCCAGACACCCTTAGACAGGAAAATCCAGGTGTATGAGAAAGGGAATCCAGAAGAGAATGCCAATCAAGGAGGAATTTTAAAATAGCTACAAGCAGATTATACTACAAATGCATATGTTGATGCAATGGAAAGCAAATTAAATACATACATACATACAAACTCAGTTCCTTAAGTAAATCATCTAAGTATGGTATGATAGAAAGACCCTGGATTTGGAACCAAATGACCCTGGGTTTGTACCCAGCTCTGGTGCTTTCTATATAGCCTCTTCTGTGGCAAGTAACCACCTCACTGAGCAACTGAGCACCACATTCTTTGTCTATTAAATGGGGCTGAGGATGCTACCTAGCATCATTGGTTGATACCAAGTCAATGATAATGTGAGTAGAGCAGCTTATGCCTGGCACACAGTAGGTGCTCAGTAAATGGTAGCAACAAGTCACCTTTATTCTTATTTATCTTATTATTTATTCCTAGGGTCCTCAGTTCTTTTATTTGTGGGCTCTGGGTAATAGAATTCTTAGGGAGATCAAAAAGATTTTTCAGCTTGAAAGCGTTTTGTCACATATATTTCAAACACAAATGTAAAGACGTTATTAATGTCAGGCAGGTGAATGGAACACTCCTGGGAGCCCCGATTCCTGCCTCTAAATGTGGGTTCCCGTAGCTCCAGCTTCATGGATGGGCCAGCTTCACGTGTAGGAACCAGCCCCTCTCCAGCAAGTGGGCAGCTGCTCCAGTGTGAGGCTAAGCCCAGGTCCCACCCATGAAGCCAAACCCATGCAGAGACTCCTGCAAGGTCCACGCCTCTGGCTCATTATGAGGCATGTTCACACAAACCGGAACTGAATTAGGGGAACCGAGCCAACCACAGTCAGAAAAACCAAAAGTGCTCTAACTAGTAAACAAATATACATTCTTCATGCATTGCCCCTGCTTTTGTATGCATTGCCCCTGCTTTTATGTGTTAGAAACAAAAATAGCACCATTGATACTGAAATGGTCTGTGCAGGAAGTTTGCATCTGGACTTGCTTACTTAGTGAATGTCTTGAGTTACTCTCAGTAACCACCCAACTGACAGGAAATTCTCCTGCTCCACTCTGTGCCTTGTTATTGGCCCTTAAGTAGCTCTCCTGTATTATTGAACTGACAGTGAGTCATTGCCCCCAAAAATAGCAAAGGAGAAGTGAGCTTGCCAGAATCCAGAAGTGATCGGTGACAAGGCGCCATGGTTTCAAACACTTTTATCCACAGTAATCACATGAGTTTTCACCTTAACAACATGGAAGTCAAGTGGATTTTTGAAAGACAATATATTCTAGGAGGACCATGCAACATCCATCATTCAATAAGAGCAAAGGTAGTTATTTGATGCCTAAACAGGGCTGATGAAGTCATGGGGCTCCCTCTAACATTTTCAAAGGACGTCCAATCTCATTAAAGTGAACACCAAGTGGTGTTGAAGGGAAAGAGAAATCAGACAAGGCAGAGTTTTGGGGGGTGACCAAGGGGGAGAAGTAGGCCATGCACACTTCGTCCTGTAGTGTATTACGGGGTGATGGCTTATAGACTTACCAGCTGCAGTGATGCAGTTGTTTCAGCAGTAGGAGAACTGGATCCTCACACTATGCCCAGCTTTCAGATGAGGACAGACACAAAAGAAGACAGCTAGTTCCTGGAAAGAGGCAGCCGGCCCCATGCCATGTACTCTATATGGGATACCCATGCACTTAGAGCAGTGTCACAGAGCAGTCCTGCCTCCATCTGAGAAGCAGACACCAAAATTACAGCCCAAGTTTTCTTAGAATGTTGTTTCTTCCTGCTAGCTACATTTTGGTCTATTTTCTCAATTATATTAGAGAGAGGGAACTCTAGCATTTTTTTCCAGCTTAACAACTTGGTTGATAAGGTCTGGATAAAATTATATTTTAGAAATAATTCGTGAATAACACTGGTAGTATAGCATCCCTCTGTATAGATAAGAGAATAAAGGCTTACAGCCAGGAAACCTGCATTAAGGCAGCCTCTGTCCCATCAGCAGCTAGTCCATGAGGAAGATAATCAAGTCTTAGTTTCCTCATCCATAAAATGAGGTCCATATCTTCTTATGAAAAGAAATGCATTCGGGTATTAGGTCAGTGTGCTCTCTGAGCTTAAGAACATTACAAAAATGTGCAATTATTACTAATAGCAAGAAAGGATACTTAGATATTGCTGACAGTGATCCCTGAGAAGTCCAGGTGATATCAGGCATATACACAAAATGCAACTAACTGATCTCGAGGTGTGAAGACCTTCGTAATAAGAACAAAATAAATTACACACACGCACACAATAGAGTCCTGAAAATATGAAGTTCATCTTTTAATACCTTTCTTTGGAAGAAATCCAGAAGAATTAAGATGCATCTTTGCAGTCTTTTTGTGGAAAAGCAAATGTATAGCGGCATGTGGAAGCTTTGTGGATATCTAAGAGGAGAGTGTGAGGTGAAATGACCAAGCCTCTAAGTTAAACTGGAAAAAGAACAGCAAGCTGTCTGTTTAGTGATGTCATGACTTGGGATTTGGCATGAGTCGATGGGTATCTGGGAGACTTTATTTTGGTTCTTTGATATAACACATTAATCTGGTTTGCTTTCACCCACATCTTTGGGACTTCCTGCTCCCCCCCAACCAACCCCAAGACTTCCTGGGCCAGGGAGAGAAAACCCCCCCCCAAACACTTTATACCACCCCTGGACATTTGTTATTTCCTTTTTTTTTTTTTTTTTTCTTATCTGGCTTTCTTCCACAATTTTGCTGGCAAAGCCAAATGAGGATGCCTCTCCTCTACCGCTCAGGTTGGCCATCAAAATCACGCTGAGCCCACACACATCTGCTTTAGAACACTTCTACTGAAGTGGGGAATGTGCCTTCCTCTGCCACCTTCTGTCGCCACGATTCCAGAGAAGACTTGCCCTCGATTCCCAGTGCCATACAGTGACCTGTGTGCGAAAACCATCCTTCGCATTTCTGCTCACCATCACTCCTACCTGAGACTGAGGCACAAGTCCATGGGATCAGCAGGAGAAACTGAGGGAGAGTCAATACTGTCCTCCAAATTCTCATCCCCTCGCTCCTCTCCCAATTACTTTCTCGTATCTTCTGACCAACTGCATCAAGGTCTTGTTTCCACCATTGCTCCATAACGAGCTTACCCTGGAGAAGTTTTGTGTGTCACTATGAAGCTTTCACTAAGTGACAGTGTTGAACACGTAGTCGTTCATCATCACTAACATCCTAACTCTGGTCTGTTCAGGTGGCATCCTGATGGCAGACGCTGGGTTACCAGGGGCAGCAGTGAGCACAGAGGAAGTGCTAGCTTGGGTTCCAGCAAAACCAGGGCAATCGCTGTGCAGGTGTAAGATTTCCACTATCTGTAGGATTGGCTTACAAATTTTCTTCTCCAGGTGCTAAAATCTGAAACATGTCCATGACCCACAGTTCACTGCTGTTCTAAAAACAGTTCTATGCATGCGTTTAGCTAAAACGAATTCCTGTGCCATCTCTTTCCCCAATCAAAAATGTTAAGCTCTGAAAACCAAGATGTCCAAGCCAATCAAATCTCCTTAGCATTAAAATAATGCTGCATATGATGTGAGGAAATTCTTTCATGACAAGAATTTAGAGCATACATTTCATCATGACCAAAAGATAAATTAAGCACTAGGGAGGAGAGCACATGTGAGGAAACATCTCGTTGGCCCTATAGTCCATTCCGTCGCATCCAGACATCTGAAGGATACTGCCAGAGTGTAACAGATACTGCCTTCCTCGTTCCCTGGATATTCGCCAAGTGCTCCATCATCATGTCCCCATGCTTCTCATTACCAGCGAGGAGGCTCTGTGGAAGCAATTTGCTGCCCAGGGAAATGCTGACTCTATCGCCTTCCAGAAGAACTGGTCACTGTCAAGAAGGCAGGACCATATCAAGGAGAAGAATTAACACAGAACATTCACTTGGTTCCCACTTTCTCATCTGACACCTTGCTTCTCTTGCAGTCGTCAGTGTACTCAACACGACCCCTGCCTGCTTCCAACCTTCACGTGGCTAACTCAAAGCTCCTCAGCGGTAGAGGCAAGAGTTTTGTGTTGTGTTGTTTTCCATTTAGCATTAACCTTCGGAGAACCTGAGACATTTAGCTCTTCCAGAGGGGCATTATTATTCTTAGCTGAATGATGCTCTCTTTTCCCTCATTTTCGTTGGTGAAACTGAGGTTCTATGAAGATAAAGGAGATTGCCCCAAGTTAAATGGCCCAAAATAGTAAAGTGTAGATTTGCAAACTCCCCGTGAGATGCAGTGTCATCTATACCTTTCCATGAAGATCCAAGGTTATGTGCCTCATTATTCCCCAGTGCAGTTCCATCCCTCCAAAGAAATCTTTTGCTAATGATACTAGACAACAGGTGATCCTCCTGTTTCCTTACCCCTCATGGCACTTATAGGTTTTCTTGTATGTTCCGGGTAGTGGAACTAACGTGAACAAAGATATAGAAATAAGACTTTCGAAAGCACTTTGGGGAGAGGCCAGAGAGGCAAACAGTCAGACTATGGGTTGCATACTAGGTAAGATTGGGGATAAGATTGTATGGGACAAGGCAGGGTACAGTGACTACTGAGTCTCTTGCCAAAAAAATTTACCCAGTCCTCCAATGGCCATGGAAAGCCGTAAACAATTGTCTAAAGAGAAGTAACGAGTTCAGATGTATATTTTAGAAATCAGCTGGATAAAGACTAGAATCAGTAACATGATACTGTCAGAGATGGTTTTAAAAAAAAAGTCTATGGCAGTGATAGAAAAGATGAAGAGGAGGGAAGGGATTCCAAAGACATTGCGAAGCTAGAAATGGCAGGCATTGGTAACCACATAGACTTTAGGGAGGGGGCTAGGAGAAGGGCAGAGGGTAGAAACATGTAAGGGTAGGCCCCTTACTTGGAGTCTAGACTGGATGGTAACGATTCTAATTGTGGTAGATAACACAGAAGAAGGAGCAGATTGAACGGCCGGATGACAAGCTCAGCGTCAGGCAGGTGGCGCTGGGGCTGGCCATAGGACACTCAGGGGCAGGAATCAGCCAGACACTTGGAAATTCTAAGCTGGAATTCAATACAAAACATGAGTTTGCGTATTAAAAAAATGTATAAGAGTGAATGGGACCACCTGAAAAGAGTAGAGTAAGAAAAGGAAAGGATGAATGGCAAAATCTTGGTGACTACGGAAACATGTTGGTGGGGGCATAGAGAAAAATATTCAAGAAACTGACAAATTGTGGGCAGAGATATAGGTAGAAACAATAAACACATAAACCTAAGGGAAATACCAAAATTAGGCAAGGGACAGGGAGGATACTAGTTACATTATATTGCTGAACAATTTTAAAAACATTTTATATTAAATATCAGTTTTTAAATTCTTACTTGTTTTCAATCAAAGAATTTATAGTTTTCACGTCGCATCCTTTTCCAAAGTGCTGCATAGCCCCTACTTTTTCTATGCTAGTCAGATGGGTTTCTTCTCTTGAGAATTCCTCTAAGGGTTTGTAACGGAAATAAACTCAAAAAGTGTAATTTTCTTTATAGACGATGTAATTTGAAGATATCATTTCAAAAATTAATGGATACTTGGGACACCTGAGTGGCTCTTTTGGTTAAGCCTCTGACTTGGCCTCTCAGGTTATGATCCCAGGTTTGTGAGTTCAAGCCCCGTGTCAGGCTTTGTACTGACAGCTCAGGAACCTAAAGCTTTCTTTGGATTCTGTGTCTCCCTCTCTCTCTGCCCCTCTTCTGCTTGCACTCTCTCTCTTTCTCTCTCTCTCTCTCTCTAAAACAAATAAACATTTTTTTAAATTAAGGGATACTTGATTTTGAGGTACAAATGTTAGTGCTGTGTTGCTTGATGCATACAACCTAATCCAAGTATTTGTTCAAACACCCAGCTAAAATGCGTCTCTGGCTTAGTTCTTGAGCTGTAGTGAGAGGAACTGACAAGGTAGGCGACATCCTTGCCTTCAAGGACCATACAGCGTAATTATAGTGGGAAGATAATGAAGGCATGCCAGTTTCGCTTTTAAGCCACGCAGTAATAACACAAAAGCCACTGTTGCAGACTGCTTTTATTGCCACACCTCCCCCACCCCCAACCAAACCCATTCTTTCCTCCTTCCATGATAACAGACTAATTCTGGCTCAGCACAGGCTGCCAAGCTAGAGACTGTATCTCACAGCTTCCCGGGAGTTAGGAATGGCCATGTGATCAAGCTCTTAGCAAAGACGAGAAAAGTTACATATGTGTCCCTTGCTTAAGGGAAAGTCCCTCATCTAAGATTTTCTCTTTCTCCTACCCACTGGCTGTAACAGGGACTCTGCAGCAATCCTGCTTCAACTGTGCAGATGAGGACAACGCCATAGGATGGCAGGGAATAAAGGGAGAGGGATTGCCTGCCGCTGACCTTGCAGCACTGAGAGCTGCCTTCCTTCTCAGTCTGCCGGGCTCACTGTTCCGTGACGGAGAAGTAGCTCCTCTCTTCTTTAAGGACTGTGTTTTCAGCATCTGCGTTAGCTTTTAATCTAACTATTGGAGCTACCATTTATTTAATGATTAATATGGGTCCCATACATTAGCTCGGCAGGTCTTTGCACAATTCTGTGAGGTAGTTATTTCTTTTTTTAAAAACAATTTTATAATGTTTATTTATTTTTGAGAGAGAGAGAGAGAGTGGGGGTGGGGCACAAGGAGGGAGACAGAGGATCTGAAGCAGGCTCCATGTTGTGAGCACAGAACCTGAGGCAGACCTCATGCAAATTCACGAACCGTGAGATCCTGACCTGAGCCGAAATTGGGAGTCAGCCGCGTACCTGACTGAGCCGTCCGGGTGACCCTGTGAGTTAGCTGTTTCATATCCCCCCTTTACAGATCAAAATACCAAGAGACAGAAAAGCGGATTAAATAACTTGCCCTGATCAAGCAGCCTACTGGAACAAGGAATCCACGTCTGTGTAACTCCAAAGCCCACAATTTTAACTCACTGTTGTCGTTATTAACTCTTATTTTAATAAGAACAAGTCTAAGTGTTAAATTTTTAAAAATAGTTTTTACAAAGATTTTATTTTTAAGAAATCTCCACACCCAATATGGGGCTCGAACTCACAACCCTGAGATCAAAAGCGGCACATTCCACCCAGTGAGCCAGCCAGGCATCCTAAAAACTATTTTAAAATGATTAAATAAGGGATATTTAATAAATAACAATAATCATTAAAGGTTATTATTAAAGTAACTGCCATTTATTGAGTAATTAATATCTGTCAGGCTCTATGCTAACCGCTTTACTCACGTCAACTCATTTCAGCTTCACAAAAGCACTGTGGGATAGCTATTCTTATCTCCATTCTGCTGGTGAAGAATCTGAGGTGTTGAGTGACTCGTCCAAGGATAGTATTATGTGCTGAATTGTGTGTGTCCCTCCAAATTCATATGTTGAGTACTAACTTCCAGTACCTCAAGAGTGAGGCCTTGTTTGGGAGGAAGGTGACTTGGGGGATGCATATCACAGAGATGATTAAGATGGAACCGTACGGGTGGACTCTAATCCAGTATGACCAGCGTTCTTATATGAAGAGGGAATTTGAACACGGACTCATAACGGGGAAGATGACGTGAAGACACAGTTAGAAGATGGCCGCCTACCAGCCAAGGAGAGAAGCCACAGAAGAAGCCATCCCTGGCGACACCTCAGTCTTGGACTTGGAGCCCTCAGAATTGTGAGGAAGTACATACCTGTTGTTTGAGGCCCCCAGTGTGTGGTATTTTGTTACTACAGTCACGGAGATGGTAAATAACCACTGAAGTGAGGCGTGTTGCTCTGAGTAGGCACAGTGATGGTTTCACAGAGGAGAAATAAATAAATGGGCCAGACATTTCAGCACAAACCTGAGGTGGGGATGGTGATTGAGCAGTACTTTGAAGGAGGGTACAAGAATCATCTGGATGAGAAAGAGAAAAGATGACTGGCTCGGGGTGGAGGAGGAAAGCGCAGGAAGATAGCTGGGGCTCTCCAGGGTTGCAAGACACTCTCTGCCCAAGCCTACTGCTCCGGCTGGGTGCCCAAAGGGAAGGGGGCCTGTGAGGGGTGGTGTGGGGACAGCAGCAAGGGATACCACCAGCCGGGGCTGGGGGTGCACTGGGGTCTCTCAGTTGCCCTCACCAGCTGTCTCTGGCCTCTCAGAGAGAGGTGTCTTATGTTCTCACTGGAAGATTTTCCCATCTGTTCACTTCCCTGAGAAAACCGCCAGCCAGGATCTGTACGACATCTCTCCCTTTCGACCTTTTCCCATTAAGAGAATTGTTTGTTTTCTAGTCTCCCTAGGAAATATGGCTTAGAAGCTTGTCCACTAAAGCCTCTGTAAGTCAGTCCAGCAGGTGGTGAAACTCACCTATTTGAAAGGAAATGTCTTTGCTTTCATCCCCACCATGATGGATAATTTTATGTGTCAGCTTAGCTGGGCCATGGTGCCCAGATATGTGGTAAAATATGATTCTGGATGTTTCTGTGAGGCTGTTTGGTTTTTTTTTTAATGTTTATTTTTGAGAGAGAGAGACAGAGCATGAGCAGGGGAAGGGCAGAGAGAGGGAGACACAGCATCCAAAGCAGGCTCCAGGCTCTGAGCTGTCAGCACAGAGCCTGACACGGGGCTCGAACTCACAGACGGTGAGATCATGACCTGAGCCGAAGTCGGCCGCTTAACCGACTGAGCCTTTGGCTGAGATTAAAATTGAAAATTAAAATGTGTGGACTTTGAGTAAAGTAGATTACCCTCTATTACGTGGGTGGGCCTCAACAGATCAGTTGACGGCCTTAACAGAACAAAGACTGACGTCCCCCAAGCAAGAAGGAATTCTGCTAGCAGGCTGAGACTGCTGTACTTCCCTGAGTCTCCAACCTGCTGGCCTACCCTAGAGATCTTGGCATTACCAAACCCCCACAATCACACGAACCTGCTCCTTAAAATCAACCTCTCTCTCCCTCTCTCTCTCTCTCCATACACATACACACACGCGTGCACGCACGCACACACACACACACACACACACGCCTCGTTCTCTTTCTTTTCTCTCTGTTTCTGTTGGCTCTGATTCTCTGTAAAACCGTGACTGATACACCTACGTCTCCCTGTTCCCAGTGTCCCCCTCTGGTTGTGAGGTTTAGGAAACTACCACTAGAGTGTGGAAAACACGGTCTACTGAGCCAGCATGGGGTCCTCCCTCCGACTGGTTCTGCAAAACCGTGGCACTGAGCTGTGATGACAGAGGAAAGGCCCTTCGTCCCTGATTTCCTGATGCTCAAGTCAACAGATCATTTCTGAGAGCCAGTTGGGGGCCCAGGACTTGTCTGGACCCACCTATGGACAGCACAATACAAGGTACCGGCTTCACTCAAGTCTTCTCAAGGGACAACACTCCTGAAATGCCTGAAGAATACATCCCTCTCAAGGTGTGGTAGGTCGTGGGTCTAAGACAAGTCACGAGACTGTGTTCCTGTGGGAAAGACCATAGGTCGTGTGGGAGTGTGGAGGGAGGAGGGGAGAAGCCCCTGGGGCTGGAGCCGCAGAAGCTGGTTTCTTAGAAGAATTGGCATCGCGCTGTGTCTTGAACAATGGGTTGGGATTGACTATGTGGAGAAGAGCCAGAGAGGATCTTTGCTTGGTTGGGGAGGGAGGAGGCGGGGGAGATGGCAAGAGCTTTCAAATGTCTGACTGCCAGGCAGCCAAAGCCTCAGGTAAGTCTGCTTTACGCTGTATTCAGTTTCAAAATTACTATCGATGCCCATGAATTCCAATTCCTATTCTGTGAAGCCCATAACAAGGTATTCCACCTTGCGGCCTAAAAAATTCAGAGGAAACATCGATGTAATACGAAAATCGTGAGTTTCCTAATGTATAAATAAATACACGAAGTTGGACCACAGTAGAAATCCTCCTAAGAACAAAAAGTGACTGAGTGCAAAATACCCAGACTTCTAAGACGGTTTCTCTCTTCATAGCCAGTTTAGGCTTAAAAGCTACCACAGGGGAGGGGCACCTGGGTAGCTCAGTCGGTTAAGTCTCCAACTTCAGTTCAGGTCATGATCTCATGGTTCATGAGTTTGAGCCCTACATTGAGCTCTGTGCTGACAGCTCAAAGCCCAGAGCCTGCTTCAGATTCTGTGTCTCCCTCTCTCTCTGTCCCTCCTACTCTGTCTCTCTCTCAAAAATAAATAAACATTAAAAAAAAAAAAAACTTAAAAAAAAAAAAAGCTACCACAGGGGAGACTGTCATCCCCCGGCTTTGCACTCTGACTCCAGACATAAAATCTGCCTCATGTTCTTTTTTTGCAGGTCTGCCAGCTTCACTTCCTGGTTCTCCTTCTGTTTGGTTTGAGATTTTGGACCCTACTTTTCTTGATCCTGTCATTCTGAATAAGGACAGCTACCTCCTTGCTGGCAGAGAGGAGCTGGAAACGCTAGCACTCACGTTTAGTTCTGTATACCTTTCCCCCAATGGTAAGAATTTAAGTGCACATTCCTGTGGATTCGAGTCATTCCTAGGAGCGATCGTGAGAAAAGTGTGGAGCTGGATGCTGGAAGAGGGCAGGGAGGCAGGGAAGGTAGCAGAGTTGGAGGTGTATCCAGGGCAGCTGCGGGAGATACGCCAGCAGCAAAGTGCTGGTGGGTCCTTCCCCCGAAATCCTGAGGTTTCTCGAATCCCTGACGCACTGGTGACTCCCATCCAACATCTTCCAGGGACCCTGAGCCAGTGGTATCAGGAGACACTGAAGGAAGGAAGGGGGGTGGGGACCTTGGGAGAGAGGGAGAGAGAACGACAGGCAACGTTGAAGAGGTTCGACACTGAGAGATAGCCAAGGAGCATCAGGACGGAAAGTTCTGCTTTTACATTTTTCTAGTACATTACCAAGGAATAGACTGTCCCTGATTTGTCAAGACAGAACATGACTGAAGGGGGGTGGGAAATGGGTCTTCCCAGTGACACAGATCTGAGCAAATATCAGCATGAGCCAAAGTGCCCATGGATACGCAAGGAGAGAACCAGGCAGGATGGGGTGCGGCTGGACTGGCACTGTCATGTAAATTATACCAAAGAGCAGTTTTCCTCTAAAAAAACAAACAACAAAAAAAGGCACGTTCTTGCTGGTAAAAACGTGGGAGTTGTTTGTTTTGGTTTTTACATGAAAGAGAAGAAGGACTGTGACTTGTATTTCGTAACTTCTGACGCTGATTCCAGGTATGATCGGACTGACGTTAGTGGCATCTGTTTCTCTGCTGAAAAGTCATGGGGAAGGTAACAAAGTTCCTGCACTCTTTCCTCTCCTTTCTTGTGGTGTTAGAAATGTGTTGTTCTGGATTATAAAGGAAACCGCATGCCCATCGACCCTGGTCTCAGAGCCGTGATCTTGCTGCTTTGTGGAGCCGTGCTTCAGATTTAGGACCTGGGTGGCTCAGTCAGTTAAGCTCCTTGAATTCAGGTCAGGTCATGATCTCACAGTTGTGGGTTTGAGCCCCGCATAGGGATCTGTGCTGACTGCGTGGAGCCTGCTTGAGTTCTCTCTCTCCCTCTTTCTCCCCCCTCCCCCACTGGCTCATGCTCTCGCTCTCTCGTTCTCTCCCTCTCAAAATAAATAAATAAACTTTAAAGAAAGATAAAAATAAAAAAGAGTTAGGACCTTAAATGAAAGCAGGGACATGGTTCTCAGCAACATTATTTACAATAGCCAAAAGGCATAAACAACTCAAATGCCCATCAGCAAATTCGGTACATACATACCGCAGATTATTATTCAGCCACTAAAAGGAAGGAAATCCTGACACATACTACAACCTAGAGAAAGCTTGAAAACATTATGCTGAGTGAAATAAGCCAGGTACAAAAGGACAAATACTGTACGACTGACCCTACTTAGATGAGGAAGCTAGAATAATCAAATTCATAGAGACAGAAAGTGGAACAGTGGTTTCCAGGAGGCAGGGGGAGGGGAGAATCGTTGTTTAGTGGGTTCAGAGTTTTAGTTTCGGAAGACGAAAGATTCCGGAGGTGGATCGGAGTGATGGCTGCAGAACAATGTGAATGCATGTAATGCCATTAAACTGTATACATTAAACTGTATAAATGGTTGACATGGTAAGTTTATGTTACGTATATTTTTCCCTAATAATAAAAAAACCTTTTAAGTCTTCAGAGTCCGGCTGAACCTGAATTCAAATCTATGTCTACCACCAATAGGTGAGATTGCCTGGATCGCATTTCTTAGGCTGCGGGTTAGTTTCCTCATTTCTAAAATGGCAATAATAATACCCTTCACAATGTTATTGTAAGGGTAAATAGCACAACGTGTGTAAAATCCTGAGCCGAACACTGAGTGCATAGAAATGGCCGGCGAGTGTGGCTTTGTATTCTTAGCTGCTCTCCGCGAGGAGAACTGAAACCTCTAAGCGGAACTGGCAGAGCCAGGTTGCAATGCTCCGCTCTGTTTTGAGTTTGAGAAATAACCTGCTCAGCTATGCAAATGTTCCTTCACAAACATCTGAGTTATTCTAAGAAGCAGGAGAAGATAACTCCAAATCAGAAAGGGCTGGACACTTGAGCAGGAAACCAGATGCAGGAAAAAAGGAAACATATCTTAAAATGCAAATAAACATCACCTACAATGATGCAAAATGAACGTCTAACCATCTCAGTGAAATGGGGGAGAAATCCTGAAAAGCACCTAGCAAGCAGGAGTCGGTACATGGCAACTAATTGTCCAGCGCCCTTTAACAGAGGCCCTGTTTAATGTCACCGCCGATGGTCTGTTTAGTTAGTAGGCACTCCATTGTTTGAGTTTACAAAACGTGGTATTTCTAAGTTCCTACAAGGTTGGCTTTTCTGTCCTACTTTCTCTCTAAGGCCTTAAGATACCCAAACAGAACTTTTTGCTATTTTGTAGATTAAGTTTCAGGAAAACAATCTTTTAGTTTTAGGGAGAGAATTCTGTTCTATTTTTGGTTACTCTGTAAGTGATTGTTTATTCCCACTGAATTTAATTTAACTGCCCTGAGTTACACTTGAGTAATTAGGAACTCTGCTTTTTATCTGTAATCATCCCTTTGACTACACAAGTGTCCTGCCCCTGGCCTTGCCACTGTGCTAATAGCTCTCAGCTCCACCCTTGGTCTTGAACAAGCAGTGGCCCGCATGTCCCCTTACCCGCTGTAATGTCTGCAGATGGATGGATATTCTACCATATATCAAATGTAATAGGATCCAAACTGAACCCGCCCTTCTCTTTGCTAACCAGCCCACCCCCTACATGGCCTAGGCCTCCAGTTTCCAGGCGGGAAACCAGGACCGCTGCATATGATTGGATGCCCAGACCAGAGCACCTGGCAGAGGGGCTGATGGAGGGGCTGAAATCCAACTCGCACCCACACGGGTGACTTTATCCCCTTCTCACAAAATCCCAGGTCATAAGGGGCCTGAGGGACAATCACAGACACCTTTGTCTGTGAAACCTGTCTCTTCTCTTTGTGTCACGTCCCGTTGGTTGCCAAGTCCTGGAAATTATACCTCCTCAGTAATTCCCACATCACTCTTGTCTGAAAAGCCCTATTCAGGCCCTCAGTTCTTCCTGCCTAGACACAAAGTTCTTAATTGAAGGGTATTGAAAGCACCTCTGGAGAATGAGTCAGTAGACGTGGAATGGGGCCCTGGGCTCTCTAGGCGATTCAGATGCACAGCTCCGGTTGAAAACGACGGCTTCCAGCCTCTGCCTCCTCAGTGGTGCCCAGCTCCCCCACCATGGTGGGCCATGTAAACACTGTGGCCCAATTCGTCTTCACTGTGGAGCTGACACTACCCTTTTGACCTTCAGGATGGACTTTAGTATCACAACAATACTAAACCACATACTTCTCTCTCCCAAAGATCACAGAAGATGAGATTAGTGATGCAGTTGGAGAAAGTTTTTTTGTAATACTTTAATTAGGAACTTAGGTGATCTGTTCAGTTGGCCAGACATTTGTTACTGAAGCTTCTTTCTGTCCCTGCCATCACCATCCTCTGTCACCTGGATCCGTGAAATAAACTCTTACTGGCCTCCCTGCCTTCTGTTTTACTTCTTACAAGCCATTCTCTGCACCATAACAAACTAAATCATTCTGGATATAAAGCTTAGGAAGACACTAACCTTGTTTAAAACCCTCCAGTGTTGGGGCGCCTGGATCGCTAAGGCAACTGAGCATCTGACTCTTGTTTCAGCTTGGGTCACGATCTCACAGTTCATGAGTTTGAGCCTCATGTCGGGCTCCACACTGACAGTGCGGAGCCTGCTTGGGATTCTCTCTCTCTTCTTCTCTGCCCCTCCCTTGCATGCTTTTTCTCTCTGTCTCAAAATAAATAAAGAAATAAATAAACACTTAAAAAAACAAAAACAAAAACCCTCCAGTGTTTTCCCAGTGCCTTGGGGTAAAGTCCATACTCCCAACATGACCCCCCCAGAGTTGGTCCATGCTTGGTGGCCTTTTTCCCTCTTGTCCTGTTGGCTCAAGAACTTGACGAAGTTATTTTAGCCTTCGAGTGCTTCATGCTTCTTATCTCTGTACCTTTCAATACACATTCCCTCTACCTCAGACACTCTCTAGCCTCCCCACCACTTCCCCGCTTCCACCTGACTTACTGCCCCTTAGCTGTCAGCTCTCAACCTTGAACACTTGCCCACAAGTCCCCCCCTGACCTTCCTTCAGAAGTAGCATCTTTACAGCCTGCTCCGGGTGGCATCTCTTCTTGTATCCTATTAATGGCTCCTTCCACACCTGTCTCCCCCAGTGGATGCAAACTCCTGGAGGGGACCATCACACGTAAGTTTGTCATCACTCTACCCCATGACTGAGGTTGGCATGGCTAGTGGTGGATACATATTTACTAAAATAAAATGTGGACATCAGCAGAGACAAAAAATTTGGCGGTTATCTCTACCATGTGAATCAGTTAAAGGAAGAGTGTTAACGTACTTTGAGCCTTTAAGATGTGCTAGACATTTCTCTAGGGCCATAGAAAACAAAAGAACAAGATGAGTTCTCTGACCTCCAGGAGCTGACAATTTCATGAAGGAAATCTATAGGTAAATAGTAGTTATAATGAAATCTTTTTTTTTTTTTTTAGTTTATTTATTTTGAGAGAGAGGAAGCAAAGGAGGGGCAACAAGAGAAGGAGAGAGAGAATCTCAAGCAGGCTCCAGGCTGTCAGCACAGAGCAGGATGCAGGGCTTGATCTGACGAACCGTGAGCCATGATCTGGGCCAAAATCAAGAGTCGGACGCTTAACTGACTGAATCACCCAGGCGCCCCGGTAATTGTAATGCAGTTCTAAGGTGACTTGAGTAGATGTCATAGAAGTGCTTATAGTTATACATATGAACCCTGGAAGAAGTAGTGGTCTAATTGTCTAAAACAATGTTTCTCAAAGATTGGCCCAAACTATTCCGTACCCTTTGATTTTTATTCTTAAGGGCTGCCTGGGATCTTCCCCCAGCTCGACTACTTTTTAGTAGTAATTACTACTAGCCATGTAATTTGGAGTTAATTTACCTGACTTCACCGTGCCTCAGATTCATAATTCCTACCTGTATGAGATTAGGAAATGAATGCACAATGTATTTAGCACAGTACTTCTCCACGTAGTGAGGGCTCAAAAATGTAAGTTTCATCATCATTATTATCAAGACTTGCTAGTTAGAGTAAGCCTCTGAGAATTAATAAAAGTCAGTATTTGTAGTGAAAATGATCATATTTTACCATTTACTAAACACTGTGATTCAGTAGACTGGTTGCTAGGCAATGCTTGTTACTATATCGAAGTTCAAACTGCCCCTGCACCCCCACAGGTGTGGAATGGGATTCCTGCTGTTCTCAGGAGACACATCTTGTCATCGGTGTTATTCGGAGATGGTTATGTTTTCTACTGTGGCTCTTTTGTTCTTTAGTCATCAGTTCCCGTTAGTTTAGCTTCCTTGCTATCCACATAGTTTACCATCGCTTGTCTAATTAACTCATGTATTGTTAAGCAGTTGCATTGACAACATTTTGGGGGCTTATAACTTTCTAATAATTATACCTTAAGATACATATACAGTATATTTTAAATTTAAATAATTGTACTCCTATTGGAAATACAAATGGGTAGACAATCCTTCCGCCTCCCTTTGCTCTATAAATTTTCATTCCTATTACTGAAATAACTAAATTACTTTACCAATACAAAAATGAGGTGCACAGTGTAGGTGAGCCAAAGGGTCTCTTACATTTCCTGAATAGATTGGAGTCAAAATTCTTCAAGTGAGAAACAAATGATTACACATGCACACATACCCTTCCCCAATATGCTTAAAACAGTGCCCAGCACATAGAATGCACTGTATTATTATTATTATTATTATTATTATTGCTATTTAGGGAAATATTTTTGAACTTAAAAAAAAAATTTTTAATGTTTATTTATTTTTGAGCAGGAGAGAGAGACACAGAGCGTGAGCAGGAGAGGGGCAGAGAGAGAGGGAGACACAGAATTTGAAGCAGGCTCCAGGCTCTGAGCTGTCAGCACAGAGCCAGACGCGGGGCTTGAACTCATGGACAGTGAGATCATGACTTGAGCTGAAGTCAGACACTTAACCGACTACTAAGCCATCCAGGTACCCCATGAACTTTTTCTTTTTTTTTTTTAAACCAGTTGTGCCCTTCCAGTGGCAGGCTGAATAATGACCCCAAAGATAACCAGGTCATAACCCCTGGAGTCTTTGAATACTATCTTATGAGAAAAACGGGTCTTTGTCAATGGGATTAAGTTAAGGATCTTGCGATGGGGAGCGTATCGTGGATTATATGGGTGGCCCTAAACGTGATCACCAGTGTCCTTCCAAGAATAAGCAGGGGAGGCTTGTAACAGAGAGAAAGGAGTTGGTGTGAGGATGACAGACACTGAGGGAGATCTGAAGATGCTAACTGAAAGCTTTGCAGAGAGACGAAGGGGCGGGGGAACAAGTGATGCCAGCAGCCACCAGACACTGGAAAAGTCCCAGAAACAGTTCCTCCCCTAGAAACTCCAGAGAAAGCACAGCCCTATGACACCTTCGCTTTAGCCCAGAGACACCGATTTTGAACTCCTGGCCACCAGAATTGTAAGAGAATAAATTTATTTTATTTTAACCACCACTCATGGTAATTTGTTCCATCAGGCTTAGGAAACAAATACACGTTATTTTCTTCGTTTAAGTTAAATCTTTTTAAAAGATCGTATCATAATTTATTACATCTTACCATTAACATCCACAAAACTTGAAAAATTAATGGCAGCACTATTGGGCTATAGAAAGAAAGTTCAGAACAGGCCTCAAGTTGGAAAAGCATCTACTCTTTTTCTCTATAAAGGTGCCAGAAATCTTTTAAAGAAGAAATTCTCAAATTTCACTAAATACTCTTTGGAGGGGTGAAGGGGAGGAGAGCAATGCAACTGGTTATGCCAGGAGGCATACGCTTGTGTTTCTGAGATAAGACCAGTTCCCTACTGTAGAAAGATTTAATAGATTTTAAATATTGCATTTTCTTATTTTTAAAATTCCAGCTTTATTGAGGTATAACCGTCATATAAAACTGCAAGACAGTTAAGGTGTAAGGTGGGGATTTGAGGGACACCTGGGTGACTCAGTCAGTTAAGTGACAGACTCTTGGTTTTGACTCAGAATCATGATCTCGCGGTTCTTGAGTTTGAGCTCTGCCTCAGGCTCAGTGCTGATAGTGCAGAACCTGCTTTTGGTTCTCTCTCTCTCTCTCTCTCTCTGTCTCTCATTCTCTGCCCTTCCCCTACTCTCTCTATCCCTCAAAAATAAATAAACTTCAAAAACATTAACAATAAATTAAAGAAAATAAACTGGGGATGTGATCTAGGTATAAATTGTGAAAGAATTCGTCTCATGCAGTTACTTACCAAGCCCATCTCTTGACATACTTGTCTTTTTCTTCTTTTGGTGAAAACTTTGAAGTTCTACTCTCAGCAAATTTCTGTTTTATCGACTATAGTTACCATGCTTTACACTAGATCCTCAGCCCTTATTCATCTGATAGCTAAAAGTTTGTCCCCCTCTACCAACATCTCCCTGTTTCCCCCACCCCCAGCTTACGTCAACCACTTTTCTATTTTCTCGTAAAATACTTTCATTCTATTATAAATGAAAATTATATACATCCAATCTCTTCAAACTACTATTGCCTCCCATCATCTTGTTCGAAACACATAACACTAGACAGCAAATAATGTACCCATTCTCCAGATGAGAAACCCCTTTTTACCAAAAAGGGGTGTGATGAGCATCCCAGAGTTAGCGAGAGAGCAGTTGGAAGTCTCCTTCTGCTGAAACATTCAAAAAGGAATGCCCAGAAAATGCATGTGTGGCCCCCTCAGCTGAGAATGCGTTCCAGAGCAAAAGAGCACCTGTTCTTACAGCGAACAGGAAGGAAGTAGAAGCACTCGATGAAGAGTGGGGTGGCAGGAGAAAGATTTTTACTTCCGTGTTCTGAAGGTTGATGCAAATGAGGGAAAGCCTACCGAGAAGCCATGAAACAAGATGGAGCTGTTCAGCTGGCCACAGAGCCACCCACTCCAGGGTCCCCGCCTCCTCCATCTGGACCCCTACTGAAAGCTGAACTGATGCGGGCCTTTTCTTTGTCCTGAGAAACAATAGGGAACCAACTGACAGGAACCAACCTTTATTGGTTCTATGCTGACAGCTGGCATGAGTGTTTTGACTTTGTTCTCAAGGACCGGGCCTCAGCACAGCAGCTGTTTGAAAACTCGTGTGTGGAACTTGAAATACGAGTTTTGATAGCCATTAGCATTAGAAGAGCATAAAATTGTGAAAAAAAGCTTTTAAGAGAGAAAAGCAGGCAAATAGAGTGTCATATTACTGCAGAGCCCTGCAAAACAATGACTGGGAAATATCAGGGGATTCAGAGAGTACCCCGAGGCTCCGGGGCCTGACCTCTGTTTTACAGTGCGGTGTGTAGTGGGTTAAGCACCTGGGCTTTGAAGTCAGGAAGTCTGAGTCCACCTAAATGTGCATTCATCCTAGCAGTATTGATTGTACGTACTGTATGCTGGTCTCTGCATTCACAGTGTTTACATTCAGGTGGAGAAAGACAGATAACAAACAAATGAACAAACAGATCCATGAGTGCTTTCAATTCATTCACTCTTCCAGCAAATACTGCAGTTACCTATTCTAGCTCTCTGGGAGACAGTCAGAAAGGTAATGGGGCACATAGGACAGGGTCGGCTAGCCCGTTGTGAGGGCTCCGGCAGCTGGCAGTGCTTACTCTGAGTGAGATAGGAAACTATTGGTGGTTTCGAGCAGAGACGTGATGCAGTCTGACTAATATTTTAAGAGGATCGCTTTGGCTGCTGTGTGGAGAACAAACTGAACAGACCGAGAGAAGCAGGGAGCTCCGCCAGGAGCTTATTGCACTAATCTGGGTGGAAGGCAATGGTGATTAGGCCGGGAGGCAGTCTGGAGGTGGTGAGAAGTGGTTGGAGCCAGGACTTATGTTGAAGGTGGAGAACGGGGTTTGCAGCCAGATTGGGCACGAGGTGTGAGGAAAGGAAAGACCTGAAAAGTGACTCCAAAGTTTTGCCCTCAGGGATTAGAATAGAGTTGCTGTGGCATCCTCATGAGGAGGATAGCAGATTGGAGGGAAGGCAGGAGGGTACCGGGGTCCAGTTCTGGCGAATCTAGGGGTCCCCGAAGGATGGACGATCAGGTGAAAGGAAGTGAGAGAGCCATGAGAGAGATGGAGTCTGATGACCAAGCAGGCAGCCCTGGCAATTCTGGCATCTCCGCCCTGCTGGTCTCAGTGTCTTTATTTAAAAGGTAGTTTGATCTCTTTAACAATAATCCATTTTTACCAGCAAGGTGGCAACCTCCTTAATCCTGTATGTTGGTTTCAGGATAATTAATATAAAAATTTAGGGTGGGGGGAGAGAGCAGGGTGTTTTTCCTTAAGGTCTTATAAATCCATCAAGGCATCATGCTCCAGGTCTTTCCCCTTTATCTAAATGCCATTAAACAAAAGAACATTACATTCCTTGGGGCCAAGAAGAGTAGCTCAAGAAATCCAAGCCCGCCATTTTGGCTAGCAGGAGCTTTGCTTTAACCACTTTTCTACACAGGGAAGGGTCTCAACCTGTGAGCCCAAAATGGCTCCCAACAAGAGGGGGATCAGAATTCACTTTTGGATGTGGCTCCAGTGACTCTGAGAAGACTAATAGGTAGCCGAGCAAGGATGTCAAGTGAGCAATTGGTCCTCACAGCCTAGAGTCCAGGGCAGTGGTCCAGGCTGGAAAAGAAAATTGCTAAAAGGAAAAATAAGGCAGAATTTAGAGATAAAGATTGACAATAGTGGGAGACACCACTTGTAGATAGGAGAGATGAAGAAAACCTAACGAGGTGCTGTTTGAACTAAGTCCTGGATGCAAGGAGAGAGAAACCCTTGGGTTACCTGAGGGAAGGAGAGTCCAGGTGGAGGGACCAGCGTGGGCTCAAGGTGTCAAAGCACACTGTGCTTGGCTTTTTCAGCAAGAGCCAGAACCCAGTGGGGTGATTAAGAGACCACCTGGCAAGGATATAAAATCAGAGAGGTAGGGAGAGATCATATCACAAGTCCAAGTCCTTGCTCAGCCACTTGTTAAGAGTTTGACCTTTAACAAATCACTTACTTCTCTCGGTTCCATTTTCTTTATAAATAGAGGTACTAATGGAACCAATCCAGAGAGGACCTTGAAAGGATTAAATAAGATAATGTTTATAAAGTGCTTAACACAGTGCCTGCAGCCTAGATAACATTTACTGGGTGTTTACACTTTTTTTTTAATGTCTACAGTATTTTCTGGAGGTACGTAGGTACATCGGTTTGGGGATGAAGAATTCTTGTCCCCGTGGAAGTTTGGATTTTGTCATTGGTATTTCACTTCCTTGATCTCCATTTCACTGGTCCAACTGGCAAAGACACCTCTCTGGTGGCTTGTCCTTGACAACCACAGCCACATATGGCAAGTCAGCGTGGACAGGGAAGCCTGGGAGATCCACAGTCATTAATTTGAATGACGGATGGCTGGCTGCGTATTCATCTGAACCCTCCGACTTCTTAGTGGTAACACTGGCTGTCCCTTCCACAAGGGGCCACCCCAGGGCTGGCGAGACATCTAGTCAAGTCATCCCACACCCACATTAGTTCTCACTAAGCACTCAGCAAGAAACTCAGTCACCTCTAGCCTCAACCGGCAATATTAGCCTCCACCCAGAATCTCCAGTGGAGCAGTGTCCCTGGAAATTCCCACCCTGAGTCTTCCTTTGGTTCTTCTGAACTGCCATAGAAAGGAGACAGTTAGAACTCAGAAGGTTTGCTGTGGTTAAGTAAAAGCTATGTTGGGCAAATGCATTTTATTTCACCAACTGTAATCTAAAACCCCCAATGTAATATTCTGGATATGCCCTGATGCAAAAAGGATACAGGGGAAGAACAAAAAAAGGTTGAAGAAAGGAGAAAGAAAAGAGCCCAGAGAAAATGAATTTTTATTAAATCTTACCTGACATTTGAGTCAATCATTCAGAAAAAAATCAGATAATATGCTAATGACTATAAGCTAGTCACAGAGTTACCACACCTCCTCCACCGTGCTTCGTTGTGAACCACGTTTGCTCTTTGTCAGGAGAGTCTGACCATTGCACTTCTAGCACTCGGTGAAAAAGAAACGAAACGAAAGAGGGATGAGAACAAGTCAAGGGCATGTGGAGGTCGGGAAAAGCCAAAGGCAAACAACGCTCTAACTGTCAAGGATAAACAAAGCTAGACTCTAGTCAATGTGGTAAGGGCAGACCTGATTCGATAAGAACAATTGCGATAGGAAAAAAAAAAGTCCAACATGAACTGAACTCAACTTGGCTGAAACGAAAGGCAGGAGACCTTTTAAAGGGGCTGAGCGGCGCTAAGGGAAAGGCAGTGGATGTGGTAAAGGGAGTTGGTCCACGTGACCGGGCCATCGGGGTTTGTTCAATGGCGCTTATCCAGAGAAGAAACCACCTTCTCCGATGTGTATGACAAAAGGCGTAAGTCTGAGCAAGGTGTGCATCAGAGAGGGCCATTACCTCCTTGACTGTTTCCATTTCAAACAGACAGCTCTGAGGTCCTTGAAAAAAAGTTCCCAGTGGTAGAAGATTTATGTCTCAATGGGGTAGAGAAAGGATTTATAATTAAACTTGTCTAACGTAACTGTTGAATGAGAAAATTCAGTGACCTGTCTGCCTATTACCAGTTTGGACTGGAGCAAATGAATTCTTTTGGCAGCGCTGAACTTTCTCAAGCAGTCAGGCATCTTCAGGGGGACTACAGTCATCCCTGAGATGTAGCCTTGAGCTGTTAAATACTATGCCAGTGTTTGTTCAAGTCTCTTCGTGTGTGTGTGTGTGTGTGTGTGTCTTTGCATGCCTAGAAGGCCAGGCAGGCATGGGGAGGGAGGGAGTAACACAGTTTTTATAGACCAAGTTTGAGGCTTAGTCCAGAAGTGAGCTCAGAGGAGCCTGACTAGAGTTCGGTCAAGGTCTTTACTCTGATCCAGCCACAGAAAGTTTTCAAATGCCTTGGTTTCCTGGATCTCCTTAGGCCTATAGTTTTAATCAATGGTTTTGTGAGGAGGACATAAACAGATACTAAGCAGAAGGAAGAGATTAATCAAAAAGGGGAAAATGAGACGTGGGAAAAGAGGAACTAGCAGAAAGATCCCCCGGCAACTGGCTGGTTCTGTGGTGCATGTGATTTCAATTCTGACTAAGTGATGAATCTTGACTCCTTTTTGCAGCCTTTCCAGGCCTGAAACTCCCCCGTAGACCTTTCTGTCTTTCACTCTACAAGGGAACAGAGGATAGTTCAGTAGATACGGCAGTTCTAGTACCCTCAAACAGTGGTCCAGACTGGTGGACACCCCTGGAGGTTCAGCAATGTTTCTCCTAGACAGCTTTAGTTCCTTCCTTTTCTCCTCCTTTTTCACAATTAAGGGAACTTGCTGAATATCAAACTGCTTGCATGAGGTCAAGAATTGTGGCACTGCCCAGGCGAGGGCACTGGAGGCCAGAACTGGAGTTGACCTGAGGCCACAATTAGGTCAGAAAGAAGTGAGCCAGAGCCCCATTCTAAAAAAGTCTGGGTGAAGAAAGCATGGAAGGAGGAACGGACAGCTGGGAAAATGGGAAAGATCTCCCCATGGTCTACTGTGTTGGAGGAAGAGGCATCTGACATGCTGAAAAGCCCAGAGGCTGGGAAGGAAGACTTTCTTTAAGAACTCAACAGTTGGGGGTGCACCTGGGTGGCTCAGGGGGTTACAGATCTGACTTCAGCTCGTGTCTGACTTCGGCTCAGGTCATGATCTCTCAGTTGATGGGTTTGAGCGCCGCGTTGGGCTCTGTGCTGGCAGGTCAGAGCCTGGAGGTTGCTTCGGATTCTGTCTCCCCCTCTCTCTTCCCCTCCCCCACTTGAGCCCCCTGCCTCAAAAATAAATAAACATTAAAAAAAAAAAAAGAACTCAACAGTAATCAAAGAGCTATTTGAAAGAAAAGCAAGGTATTATCCAGTAAACTTTCTGAGTAACACGACTTACTCCTGCGTGGATTTTTTTTTTTTTTGACCCAGATTGCAGTTTTCATCCTCACTAAAATATATGCAATGTCAATACAAATGAACCTAGTCCCTTCTGAATCACTATTTCCCAAAGTGAATTCCACGAGATTCTAGCTGAGTGGAACACATGTAGGCACTACAGAATTTTAAAAGGTTCATGTGCCTTGCAAATCTGTAGACACGGTCTGCCATCTTTCCAAGCTCTTTCTGAGGTGTACTAGGAACTGTCAACCTAAAATTGTCAGAGGGCAAAAATTAATTAAAAATTAACTAATTAAAAATTAAGCATTTATATTGATCAAAAAAAATTACAATTCAGGGTACATAGATTTGGGTAGCAACCTAAACAGTGTTCCATTTAGGGAACAAACGTCAGAGGTTTTTTTAAAGAAAAAGGAAATGCTCGCATACATTGTTTACAAAGAATTTTGGATTGGATTGGTATCGGTGGCAGAAAGCTAATCTTGGTTGAATATACTTGGTTGCCAAGGCTATCCCTAAGCAAAGTCTCTTACTGTAGCAAGTTACAGGTGTTCGGGTTAAGTCCTTGCAATATTTGTGGTTTGGGCCAGTTCAAAAGTTCATGGTTCTGCCAGGGAGATCATGCATGAGGCCCACCTCCTAATGTCCTTCCCACTGCATTTTAAAACCCTTTGACATAAATGACCTCACTTCATTTCACCTTTCAAAGAACAAAGTACATAGAATTAATATTCCAAGGATCACTTCTAAAGAAGTGACTATATGCATGTATAATCTCCCATTATTATCCAGTATTTTATACCCTTTCATTGAAGACAATGTCCTAATTCACTGCAGTGTGGAGAAACAGCCTCTTGAGAAAAAGCTTGTAAAACATGCTGAGAAAAAGATGGTAAACTATTTTCATCAATAAATTATTCCTTATGTATTCATTAGGGTTTAGTTGCTGTAATTGAAACCGAACAACAGTCAACAAGGAGTTTATCTCTCTCTCATGTAACCGTCTACGGCTGACATGGCAGGAACACCACTATCTCGATGCTGAGCTATCTCTAGGAATTACCCACTTACTGTCTCAGGAGGACAGTGTGTTCACATTCCAGAAAGCAGGTTGGAGGAAAAGAGTTTAAGGACGTGTCCTAGAAACAGGACACACTATTTCTCCGAACATCCTGTTGGCCAGTACTTGGCCTGTTGGAGGTTCTATCGCTGTAAAATAAGAGAATATTTCAATTATCTATTGCTATGCAACAAACCACTCCAACTCAGTAGCTTAAAACACAACAACTTTTTATTATCGCTCACAACCGTGAATTGAACGGGTGATTCTTCTGCTGATCGCCCATGTAATTGCAGTCAGACAATGGCCACCACAAAAATGTTCAGCATGGCATACTCATATCTGTGGCACGCTGGTGGGGATAGCTGAAAGGCTGGCTTCAGTTGACAAGCTTGGACAGCTGGACCTTTCTCTCTCAGTGTAGATTTAAGATCTCTCACTTTTGGGGCACCTGGGTAGCTCAGTGAGTTGGGCGTACAACTTCAGCTCAGGTCAGGATCGCACAGTTCCTGAGTTTGAGCCCTACATCTGGCTCTGTGCTGACAGCTCAGAGCCTGGAGCCTGTTTCAGATTTTATATCTCCCTCTCTCTCTGGCCCTCCCCAACTCATTCTTCTCTCTCTCTGTCTCTCTCTCTCTCTCTCAAAAATAAATAAACATTAAAAATAAATTAAAATAAAATAAAATAAAATAAAATAAAATAAAATAAAATAAAATAAAATAAAATATCTCTCCCTTTCAACAAGGCCTTGCCATGTGGTCTCTCCAGCAGGGCAGCCAAAATTGTTAAATGGCCACTCAGGGCCCCCCAACGTGCAAAATTCTAAGTTCCAGACCTTCCTAGGGCATTGCCCCAGAACTGGCACACCATCACCTCAGTCACATTCTGTGGGTTACAACAAGTCATAGGCCTAGCACAGATTCCAGGGGAGTGGAATGATAAGGGCATGGATACAGGGAGGCATGGTTCATTGGAGGTCACTGCTAGAAGTGATTATTGACCGCATTCGCTTATCAGGGCTGCCATAACGAAGTACCACAAACTGAATGACTTAGAAAACAAAAACTCGGGCATCTGGGTGGCTTAGTCTGCTGAGTGTCCAGCTCTGGATTTCAGCTCAGGTCATGATCTCACGGTTCACGAGTTTGAGCCTTACATCGGGCTCCATGCTGGCAGTGTGGAGCCTGCTTGGGATTCTCTCTCTCCCTCTTTCTCTGCCCTTCCCCATCTCTTTCTCGCTCTCTCTTTCTCTCTCTCTCTTTCTCTCAAAGTAAATAAATAAACTTTAAAAAGAAAATTAGAAAAAAAGATTTACTGTCTCACGGCTCTGGAGACTAATAAAAGTCCAAAAATCAAGGTGTTGGTCAGGTTGGCTCCTCCCTAGGTCTCTTCATATCATCTTCCTCTGTGCTTGTCTCCATGCCCAAATTTCCCCTTTTCCTAAGGGAACCAGTCATCTGAGTAGGGGCCACTCTAGTGACTTCATTTAAACTTGATTATCTCTATAAAGACCCTATCTCCAAATAAGGTCACATTCTGAGATACTGGGGATCAGAACTCCCCCATATGTATTTGGGGGAGGACACACTTCAACACACAGCACTGAAAAATAACTAATGGTCTTTGCCATACTCCGTAATACATTACTATTCTACCTCCCTGACAATGTGTTGGTAATTATTTCCCCCTTGTATTGCTCTTTCTGTTATTTCTTGAAAAAAGAAATCAGCCATTTTGAATGTCTTCTCTATTTTTTGCAGTATATAGTATATTATAAATCAAGATTGTCACTGCCGTATGAAGTCAACATCTCAAAAAAGGCAAGAATATCCAATTCTTACTTCGTTTCATCTTTTATGTTAAGGAAACTCATCTTCAGTTTGGAAGGGAGTAAGAGAACATTTTTTTTTAAGATTGCATTTTTAAGTAATCTCTACACCCAATGTGGGACTCAAACTCACAACCCTGAGATCAAGAGTCACATGCTCTACCAACTGAGCAGTCAGGTGCTCCAAGAGTAAGAGTAAATATTAACCTTAGAAAAAAGTGAGAAACTTAAGAGAAAACCTCTAAATCAATCTTATGCCCCAAAGGAATTAAGTTTCAGCATTCTGAGAGAACTTGCAGAATGTAGAATAAATCATCCTGTTGCTATAGTTACTTGATTATATCAGGTCCACTTAAGCCAGTCACAGTGGGTGAAGTGTCCAAAAGCAACATAACTCTAACTCCCAAAGTGAAGGTGGTGACTTCTTGGGACAGTGTCATTGGTGTAAATGCTTTCGAAAGCAAATGAGCAATAATCTGTTCAGCTACAGCATGTTTTTATAACATAAATGAGCTCTTTAAAAAAAAACTTTTTTGTTTATTCTGAGAGAGATATAGAGAGCAAGCAGGGGAGGGGCAGGGATAGAGGGAGAGACAGAAACCCAAGCAGGCTCCTTGCTGTCAACATGGAGCCTGATGTGGGGCTTGAACCCATGAACCAGGAGATCATTCCTGGAGCCAAAATGAAGAGTTGGATTTAACTGACTGAGTCACTGAGGTACCCTTAACATATATTAGCTCTTCCATGATTGATAAATAGAGTAACGATGTCAGTATAATGAGAAATTGATGTTGGGTCATACAAATTTTTCCTAAGCAAAGAGAGCTGTAAGGGTGGAAATAGCATTAATAACCTTCTAGAAGAAAGACAAAAGTGCTCAGATCAACAGTTGCACACAGGCCAGAGTCTTTTCAGCCCTATCAAACAAATGATATCAGTGCCCACATCCTCCCTTCATCCTCTGAGAGGGACATCCCCATCTTTGCATAGGTCTGGGCTTGTGACAGGTTACACTTCCTGTGTCCACCCTAAAGAAAGCCACCTTGGCTCAGACTTCACTTCCAGCAGCACTTTGATAGTATTTGGGTACATTTTAAATATCTCCCTTAGGTAGCCTCTAGCCTGATGACCTCCCTTCCTGGGCTGTCGGGAAGATTGTTCTATGTAGCTAGGACAAACCTATATTAGAATAGGCTGAAGGTCAGTCCTGGAACAGGGGTGACTGAGGAGAGAAATTTATTGATTTTGTTAGTATTCTGATTATAAAGCTGCTTAGTCTTTGAGTGGTCTGCCCCGGCCCATTTTTTCCCCATTAGTGCCATTATTTTGGGAGCAGAACTTTTCAGAAAATAAGGTTTCTTGTGAATGACTATATCTACTGCTATACGCAAAATTGGCAATTCTTTTCTTTTTTTTTTTAAATGTTTTTGTTATGTATTTTTGAGAGAGAGAGAGAGACAGAGTGATGGCAGGGGAGGGGCAGAGAGAAGAGGGATACACAGAATCCAAAGCAGGCTCCAGGCTCTGAGCTATCAGCATGGAGCCTGATGCAGGGCTCAAACTCACGATCCTAGAGATCTTGACCTGAGCCGAAGTCAGACTCTTAACTGACTGAGCCACCCAGACACCCCCAAAACTGGCAATTTTATTAAAATTGAGATTGTATTTTGTATATGACCCAGCATATCTACTTTTCAGAATTCTTTGGAAAATACTCATATGGGTACACAGGAAATATCCATGAAGATGGCCACCGAAGCATTGTTTGAAAGGGTATAAAATGTGGCAAGGAGGCTAACTGTCCACCTCCCACTGGGGAAGTGCTTACATAAAATGTAGTATATCCATACCATGGAATATTACACGACAATTTTTTTTAATGCAGCAGTAATATATGTAGACCTAGAAGGATCTCCAAGACACAGCGTTGAGTAAAACAAAATTAAAAACACACACACACACACATAAAAATATTATGTATTTTCCACCACTGCATATATACATATGCATATATGTATATGCATATATATGTGGGTTTATGTGTGTATGTATATGAACACACACATACACATGCATACATACAAATATAGGAGATAAAAGATTTGGAAGAATCTCTGAGGAGGAAAAGAATCAAAATTTGAAGATGCAGAGTGACTCAGGGATGGTTTGGTTTCTTTATAGTTCAATTTTTTTGGCAAGAAGACTATATTCTTTATATATATTTATTTTAATTTTTTTTAAGTTTAATTTTGAGAGAGAGAGTGTGTGTGAGCAGGGGAAGGGCAGAGAGGGCCAGAGACACAGAATTTGAAGCAGGCTCCAGGCTCCATGCTGTCAGCACAGAGCCTGACATGGAGCTTTAACTTATGAGCCATGAGATCATGACCTGAGCTGAAGTTGGACTCAACCCACTCAACCACCTGTGCCACTCAGACACCCCTCTTTTTTATATTTTTAATAAAAATCCAGAGTAAAAAGGGAAGAGATGAAGCAGAATCCAGTGGCTAAAAGCCCAGAGTTAGGGACCAGATTGTGAGTTTGAGGCTCTGATTTTTAATGTTCTGCCCAAGTGACCTTGAGCTACATAGCTTCTCTGTGCCTTTGTTTCCTCAATAACAAAGTAGGGAAAGTAAACGTGCCTACCTCCTAGGATTATTATGAGGATTAAATTACTTTTAAATCACTTAAAAAATAACCAACGCACATTAAACATGTTTGTGAGTTATTTTTTAAGTGTTTAAAATAATAGGTTAATTCTTTTTCAAAATATAAAGGAAAATAATACAGGATCTGTTGAACGGGGCTCCTTGGGATACACCCATTGGGGGAGGGATAGGACATCACCACTCGCGATGATCTAAAAATCCTCTCGTGTTTGAATTGTTTCTTTATTTCCTTCCAACCCCTGCCTCCTTCTTGGATTTCCCTTTCTTGCCTTCTCTTATGGAGAGGGGTCCTTCCCCTACCTGGGCTTCTTTAGTTTGCTATCTCCACTCAGTATTGCAAAGGCCTGGCAGCCAGGGAACAAGCAAAGAATCTTCAGTAGGAGAGAGGTGAGGTGAGGTATTGTTAATACATTTCAAGTTTTTTTTTCGCCCTTTTTCACCTTTGACACACTGACAATATTGTCTTTTCCAAGTATGGTTGGCAGGTGCCTCAATGCCGAAGGGGCCAGAGCTGTTAATGGAGCTTCTGCAAATGCCAGAGGAAGCAATAGAAGTAAGTTCTTTCTAAGTCCTACCAACCTGCTGGGTGAGGTCCCTGGAGGGCACAGAGAAGTGTGGGGGGAAAAGCTCAGGCCCCCTGAGCTTCAGGTGCACTCCATGGCCTTATCCCAGGGAGGATGCCATGCCTGTCATCTCTCACTTTCCTCTCTCCCTTTCTCCCTCTGCCTTTCCCCCTCTCTCCCCATTTCCCTCTCTTTCTCTCTCTGTCATCTCCACCAGCCTGGTGGAAGGAGAGAGGGTGCCAGGCGGCCTCCTCTACAGCAGCTGTTTGTACAGAACAGGAGGATCCCTCTCCTGTCCCATCCTACGTTCAAATCAGGGTGACGCTCCTCAAATCCCTCCTGACTGTTGCAAGAGGGTGAGGCAAAGCAGGGCAGGAACACTGAGAGAGAGAAGAGCCGGTTCCAGACGCGTCTTACATTCCAACCCTCCCAGAGCACCTGTACACTGGAAACAAACCAGCCATGGCCAGCAGTGTCCAGAAGTCATTTAGTTTAATCCTTTGCATATATTTTTTCTGATTTTTAGAAAATAATCTGATTTTTAGAAAATAATTATTTTACATAATTATATTTTCTACAATACTTTAATATTTATAGGATATTAAGCTAATTTTTAGTCAGAAAATACTATATATATTTTTAAATGTTTATTTATTTTTGAGAGAGAGAGATAGCAAGTGAGCCCGAGTAGGGGAGAGGCAGAGAGAGGGAGACAAAGGATCCAAAGTGGGTTCCCCACTGACAGCAAAGAGCCTGATGTGGGGATTGAACTCATGATCATGAGATCATGACCCGAGCCGAAGGACTCAGCCATGGACTGAGCCATCCAGGCGCCCCAGAAAATACTATACATTTTTAAAGTTTATTTATTTTGAGGGAGAGGTAAGAAGGGAGGAGCAGAGAGAGAGGCAGAGAGAGAGAATCCCAAGCAGGCTCTGTGCTGAGCCCAATTCTGGGCTCTGTCTCACAAACCATGAGATCATGACGTGAGCCAAAAGCAGACACCTAACTGACTGAGCCACCCAGGGGCCCCTGTCAGAAAATACTATTAATTTTAAGTATTATTTGTGGTTTAACTTATTGGGTAATGATTCTTTAACTTTTGCATACACTCTTATTATTCTTATCAGTTTATTTAAAATGTTTATTTTCACATTAGAAACAGAAAATGCCTTTAGGAATTTGGAATTTGGAATGAAAGGAACCAATCCCAGTCACACTCTGAAACTGGGGATATACTTTCTCTATACTAGTTGGCCTTAAACAGTCCTTTCATAATTCAAAGCAATGAACCTCTAACTACAGTTGGATAGGACACACTGAATGCTGTATTGTGAACCATCCAGGTCACTTAAGACACTCTCAATCAAGCATCCCCAAAGGAGATGCATGGAAACCATTCACATGATTTTGCCATTTTGTTCCCAAGATCTTCCATTCTCCATTTGGAGATTGGTCTACACATCCAGGTCAACCCTGTAGCATAACAGGCTGGAGGTCAGCCCTGCAGAGGGGGTGGGCTGAGGAAAGAAATGAGCAGCAACAACAAGACAGAAATGGGGAAGCTCACTCCTAATGATGGGTCTTTCGGTCATTGGCTATTCAGGGATGTCAAGCCAAGGACCTCACTCCTGAGATTCTCAAAATGGCGGAAGACCTGAGCTGGCTCTGGAAGGGGTGTCTAGCATCCGTAGCCATCATACCTGACAACTCCATCAAAATTAAAGAGTCTTAGAAAGAGGAGCAATTCATAAAGGAGAAGCATGAATGAATTTCTTTATATTTTATTTAAAAAAAAAATAGATACCCTTACACTGATTGCCTTCTCTCATGAGTCTTCAGTGTTCTGACAATTAAAGGTAATTTTTTAAAATCTAAGAACTGGTACTGAAAATGGGCTGAAGCACAAAACCAATTCATCAGTTTATAGGGATAAATACTTCATAAATATTTCATTCAGTTATATCTTTTTAAACTAGTCTTTTTGCCATATTCATAAATCTTAATTTAAAGAATCCTCTAAGCAGATTGTGAAATAGAGATGTCTTTATTTAATGGGTCCTATCATTGGGCTTTGAAGTTTAGAGCACAGATAAAAAAAATCCCCAAAACAGAGTTTTTCTGAGCTCATGAGGTTTATTTGTGTTGTGTGTGCTATGTACCATTGACACTCCCCTTGTCAGGATGCTCGCTGGTGACCTTCAACTTGGGAAAGTCATGGCACTCTATAACACCCATTACTGCAGCCTTGATTTGTTCTTCAGAAACATCACAAGGGCATGGCAACTCTCCCCTTCCTAACCCTCCCCACCCCGACCCCAAAGAGGAAATGAAAGAGGAACACACACCCTGATGGGGAGGAGAAGGACCAGAGAGTGTATGCATGGCCTTAAATGCAAATACTTGTGTGTTCTCTACAGTGACTGGCTTCAAATCAGTGTCCTAAAAACAAGATATCTGTTCCCTCTCTTAGTTACTCAAGGCCCAGCAGTAAATGTACTTCCCAAACAGGATGCCTGCCATTTCAGTGAATGACGGTAATAGCTAACATTTACTAAACTTTTCCTATGTGCCAAACACTGTTCAAAGCATGCTATACGAGTCTCAAGAGGGGTTAGATAATTTGCCTAAGCTAGCCCGGCTAATAAGTGGTCCGGCTAGGATGTGAACACCAGCACTATGGCTGTAGAACCAGATGCTTTTACTCTTTACACTCTCTCTCATTTAACTTCTCTTTACCTCAATGTCTTCAAAACAATAATAACAAGCACCTTATGATAAGGATGCTGTAAGGAAAATAAATAAATAAACAAACAAACACTCCACACACTTCCTAGTACAGTGTAAAAACTCAGTGAGTGTTAATTGCCGAGAGCAGCAGATACCTTGCCCAAAGTCACAGGAGTAGGTGGCTGGATCAGGATCCCAACCAGTGAGTGTGCTCCTGGTCTCCATTCTTTACAACACCCACCCTGCGACTCCCAGCCAGTGACATCATAGGTGAAGTGCCCAGCACCCCACCTGGCACAAAACAAGTACTCAGGAAATGTCATTCGTGTTCCTCTCCCACATCTCCCTCCTCCTCACTCAGGGATGAAACATGGCACAGAATCACTCTTATTTAAGCTAATGACCAATTTTGAAAAGAGAAGCCTGATTCAAATTCCACCTCATACTTCCTTTCTCATGCTTACATAGGCGACAAAAAGTACATGAGATATAAGACACAATTTTTATTTTTTTAATTAATTATTTTTTTATTCACTCATTCATTCATTAGGTCATTTATTTTTGAGAGAGAACATGCAAGCAAGGGAGGGGCAGAGAGAGAGGGAGGGAACGAATCCCACGTAGGCTCCATGCACAGTGCGTGGCTCAATCTCCTGTCTGTGAGATCATGACCTGAGTTGAAATCAAGAGCCAGACACTCAACCAACTGAACCACCCAGGAGCCCCAGAAGACACATTTTAAAAACTATATTGTATATTTGGCTTCCTCTTGCTTCCCTATTGTCACCTTGCTTCACTGTATTAAAACTACCAGGATGGAACGGATACCCAGTTAGTCATGATGCATCATCTGCCTCGTGTCAAACAGAACGCTTAGATTACTCATATACTCAGTTAGCGATATTAGACACATTGCACATTTCATTGTGAAATGACAGCATCTACTGTAAGCATGAACATTCAAGTTTCAATTATGAAGGAAGTTAGTAACCATGTAATAAGTATTTAGCAATTTAATAGTTCACTTCTAGTTTTTTCTCCTTAAGAAATCTTGTACTCCACATATTCTGGAAGACAATCACCTGACTCTGTCTTCTGATTTTCTCCCTGTACTGGAGTCATCTTTAAAATTTTAAGAAGGCACCCGGGTGGCTCAGTCAGTTAGACATTTAACTCCTGATTTTGGCTCAGGTCATGATCCCAGGGTTATGGGATTGAGTCCCAAGTCAGGCCCCCACATTGAGTGTGGAGTGTGAAGCCTGTTTGAGATTCTCTATCTCTCTCCCTCTGCCCCTCTCCCCTGCTCATACTCTTTTTCTCTAAAAACAAACAAAAAAAAAAATTAAAATCATAAGGAAATCACTCTAGCCTTCTTGGCTTATCTATGTTGTGAATCGAACTTTAAATATATCCACAGAAAATTTTTAGCAGCTCAGAGTCTCCAGGAGAAAAATACCACATGGTTCTATTCTTCACCACTTTCTTATCTCTCATCCCTCTTCCACTGCCACCTCCCTAGGTTAGTCAGGTAACATCTCTGGAGTCGTAATGATCTTCCTGGTGTCCACCATCCCCAGCATACCTGGACACCCCTTGCTGCCACATTTTAAGAACATGCATCTAGTGTAAAACCTTTTATCCAGTACACCTTAGCACCCAAACACTTTGCTTCGTGCATTGCACGTACACCCATATGTACTGTAGACCTTTTGACCTCTTGAGAGTAGAGGCCATCTTGTTGATATTTGCATACACAGATGCTATACTGGCCCAGTAGGTGGCAAACACCTATGAGATACTTTGAATCATGAATATATCCAGACCCATGTAGCAAGCTATTGGTATTACGTTTATGAAACACGGTTCAGCTAGCGAAAGTAATGAAAAATAAATTGTATTTTTACTCAAATATCTTATAGGACATTAAAAGAAATCCAAACACATTATCCACAGCAACACTTACTGAAACTCCCGTTCTTTTCTTCTTTGCCTTTTTCTCACTCACAGCTGCTCCAGTGCAGCTGTCCTTAAGGCTCTTTCCAGAAGAAGACACTCTGTCCACATTCCAAGTACCAACTGTTTTTCTGTACTTCCTCAAGAATTGGCTATGCGGATGGATTTTGCCTCTGGTCTAGCAAGAAGAGATCCTTCCATAGACAGGGAAACTGGGTTGAAAATGATAGAATTCTTATTAGGGTTCTGAAGAAAGGAGGAAATGTGCAAACTCTCCTCCATTCCTAATTTTATCCCACGTGGTTATAAATAAGAAAAGAATTTCACCATCAATTCAGTGAGGAAGAGGGGGAGGGGAATGGAGACAAATCATTGGTCTTACAAATTCTCCAGATACCAGGGCTTTTGAAATTCCATCATATTCTATTTCCATTTAAATTTATACATCATATGATATGTATGCATACATGTAGTATGCATATGTATGATACTGACACATGTACATGTAGCATATACGATAGAAAGTTTTTGTAGTTCTCATCTACAAAAGTTCTTTCACGTATGCATTTTCTTTGAAATCTTGCAGCAATGTAAATTTGGCATTATTGGCTAATTTAAGATGTAAGAGAACAAAATCATAGTTTAAGTTAATGTACCCAAAGTCATACCTTAAACGAAATGTTCTTTCACTATGCTTTGGCCTGTGACCTCCATCCCATTAGTATGCTTATTTTAACTCTGCCTATTGAACCGAAACTAATGTTACAGGTATTGTGTCTTATCTTTTACACCTATTATGCTTAATTAAATACTTCTTGAATTCTTACCTATAATCCTCAGGATTTGTGTACTATTCTATAGTGTATCTGCCCACTTGAAAACTGAATGTACCCTTTTACTCTGTTAATTCATTTTACCAGGGATTAACATCTGTTTGGAAGTAGACCACATTGTGTTCAAGATGGAAGAGAGTATCTCAGGAAAGAGTTCTTTGTATCAGTGGGAGAAAATAGGAAAATCAGTCATGGTATGCTTGCTGAATAAACATCTGAAATGTTCTAAAATTGCCAGTCAAATTGACCATTTTCCTGGTTGATGAGAAGGGCTTCATGCAAGCTAGAAAGGTACCGATATTTCACAGACCCTTTAAAAATGACTGGTTTGGTAAATGAACTTATTTAGTTGTGACTGCTAAATACGAAAACAAGAAGTCGATGTGGTCAAATCTTTCAAGCCAACTCAATGAAAAATATCAATCAAGCGACTTATTTATTTGAATCAATTTGTTGTTAGATTAACACGAATGAGTTCATCTGTCAAAATAGCTGATCCACATGCAAACTCAAAACACTGAAAAAGATAATCTTATTCGCAACAAATACCTTCCGTAAGTTCTTAACATATTTTCAGGGTAAATATGGGGTTTAGCTAACATATACCTTAAGCTTCATTAAAAGGCACGAAGTTGACTCCATTCAGTTTTAGGAATAAAACCTCATTTTATGAAGTATTAATTTTTAAAAAGAAAACCAGATATGCCATTTGAATTATTCATGAGATCTGATTCCCTGGACTATATTTCATTAGATCGGTCTAACTTTTAGATTCTACTGAATGCAGTGACTACTGACAGAGAATTTATTCTAAGCCAGGAGATCATATTAGACTAGACTCGGTGCCTTTCAAGTTTTCAAGATGTTCTAGAGGGAAAAAAATCTATGATGGATTTAATTATAAACAGCAGAACTTACCAAAGTTGGCACTGGCCTTTCTTATTCTCCAATAAAGTATGCAAGTATTCCAGTTCTCAAACACTAAACATGCCGCAAATGCTGAAAAAATGCCTGCCGAACACAAACTTCCATTTGTCAGGGAAAGAGATCTAACTTCCCCAATTCACATAAGGTTTTCCGAATTCGCACAACTCAAATTCAACATTCAATTTGCTATAAATTAACAAGCTGCCTAGTTGAAACCATTCAAAACAAAGTATTTTCGTTATGCTCACATGATATAGTAGTCAGATAGCAATTTTTTTGTAGGGTGCAAAGTAATGCTTTTATCTCTGCTTTATTTAAATACAATATTCTCTCATATATGCTTGCTTCAAGTCGGGCATACCATTGAAGTGGGCCGTTGTCGAGGGAAGCCATTTTAAACAGAGGAAGGCCCTGGAGGCTTGCTCCAGGTTTCTTTCCCTTGATTTCCCAACGCTTGGCCCTGGCTGCCAACTAGCCTATTTCACCACCACCCTCCCCACGCACCCTCCCTGCCAGCTGCATCTTGGAGCTTTCCAGGGACCAGAGCCCACTGGAATAGTCAGGTTGGGTTACATTTTTTATTCTTCAGAGTCAAGAATGCATTTCTTGAAAGACGGTGTGCCCCAGATCTTAGAACTAGCTCTAATCATACTCTGGGAGAAAAGTCTCTTCTTTTGGAGCCAATATTTGCGTTTACTAAGCTTTGTTAGGAGTCTGATCTTTTTGGATAAAACAGAGGAAATTCTTTTCATGTTGAAAATCGAAATCTTTGCTTTATTTGCTATTTTCTGCAGAAAACCTTTGCTATCTGTCTACCCTTCCCTGTTTCCTGTATTAAATATGTACTTATCACAGTACCGAGTAATTACAGGGGTAGGTTCCAAATCTGTTTTGCAAATGTCCAAATTTTCAAAAATTATGATAAAACATACTTCATAAAATTCGGTATAGTAAAATTTTAAATTTACTACCCTCAGGGACATGTTGCAATCTCAATTTCGAGAAGAGAACAATGAAGGTTAAAGGCAATATAGTCTTAGATATCAGGCCGTTGGTTATGCTCAGTCGCTAGCTAAGAGTTCATTTTCTCTGACACTCGGCTTCAGCAGAAAAACAAATCACTGCTTACTTACCCTAGGCCTTCAGATCAAAACAGTAAACTTAAAATACCTGAGGAGAAGAATGAGCTGTGTGTTTACAAATCTATCAGCCAAACAAGATTGTGAATTCCGGGAGAGCAGAATCTGTGTCTTGTTTCCTGCATGTAGTACTTGGCCTGCCTGAAGGTAAGGCTGCAATAAACGGATGAATGAGTGAGCATTAACCCAGCACTTGGGGTAAAGACCTCTCGCTTTCCGGCTGTATTCTTACTGCTCCTACTGCAAAGGGTTCTTTGGGTTTTGCTTCCAGAAAGCAAATAGACAGGCAAGCAGGCAGGCGCCTCTGTGCAC
Organism: Paguma larvata; assembly: GCA_030068075.1. NCBI lineage: Eukaryota > Metazoa > Chordata > Mammalia > Carnivora > Viverridae > Paguma > Paguma larvata. Next base: position 81,371,716 of record CM057823.1, read on the forward strand.
TAAACCCCGAGTGAGGAATAATATCATATGTAGAGAGTCTACTTCTAGTCACAAGTCCAGTTTTCTCCAACTGCCAGTTTAGCTAGGAGAAAGTTCTGGTCGCTGTGAACAGATATCAGACTTGTTAGATATATTATTAAGTTTGAACTGTTCAATTCTAAATGTATTTTTTAAAATACCTGTGTGCCAGGCACTGTGCCAACTGGTTAGAAGACAAAAAGTAAGTTATGAGAGAGAGAGGAGAAATTGAGAGAGAAAGAGACAGAGAGATGCAAGATAGTAAGGGGTCAGAGCTGAGGAAGCCCAGGAAAGGGGTACTAAGCCAGGAATCTGAAAGAGGCTTCCCGAAGGTGATGACTCTTCTGCTGAATGTTGAAAAGATGAGGTAGAATTATCAAAGCAAAGACATGAAGAAATGGAATCTCATTTCTGGGGACACAGCTTGAGTTGAGGGGAAGAATCCAGAGTCAGCATGAAGCAAGTAGATGTCGGCACCCAGCTCCTTATTGCCCGAGCTTATAATGTGAGGCTGGAACGTGGGGGACAAGGCTGACAGAGAGATGAGTACCCTCCTAGACACTGAGACTTCATTTCATTTGGAAAGCTGTGGTGAACCCCTAAAGGATTCTAATGGCTAAACTCACTCATCCAAATTGCTGTGTGGCCTCCGACCCTCCCTGTGACCACTCTGTTTCCTCATCTTTCACTTCCGGGTATTTCTTATGCATGCTGAATGTCCTTATCATGCTTCAGAAAGTACTATTGGCAGAAACATGGCCAGTTTAGACAGTCAAATTTCCTCCCCTAGAGCCTTTGTATGTTATCAAATGGATCAAGATCACTTCCAATGCAATATGGTTCACAGGCTAGACCACTCTGATGAAATTGAGGACATTCGCATGGAAAATGCCAAAGTCATTACATTCAAATTTTATACTTAACGATTCACCTAACCCCATTAAGATTCAAAGAGGAGAAAAAAAAATAAATTTCACCCCCCCCCAAAAAAAATAAGCAATGAATTCTTTCAGGATACAGCTTTGTTTTATTTGTTGTAGATAATCTTGCATGTTCTGGAAACAGCGAAATCAGAGGTGGTTTATGATCATATGTCCCAGTCGATTCTTTTCGGACCCAGGATGATGGGAGAGGGGTATGTGGTGGCGATAGAACATGGAGGCCACAAGCAATATCGGCTTCAGAGTTAATGACCTACTTTTTCCCTAATAATCTCTTGTTCCAGTTCTTACCTCCTCACCTGCTTCTATTGGTGCTATAAGGAGCACAAACAAGGGCTCTCGGAAATGTGAAAGGCCAGGCTGATTTAAAAATACCTAGGGGTGCCTAGGTGGCTCACTCGGTTAAGCGTCCGACTTTGACTTAGGTCATGATCTCACAGTTCATGGGTTTGAGCCCCGCGTTGGGCCCTGTGCTGACAGTTCAGAGTCTGGAGTCCGCTTCGGATTCTGTGTCTCCCTCTCTCTCTGCCCCTCCCCCACCTCAAAAATAATAAACAATAAAAAAATATGTAGATACTCTGAAATTCACTTTCCAGGTGCTATGGACTGAACTGTGTCCCTCCAAACAAAGGTGGGATCCTAATGCATAGGACTGGTGTCCTTATAGGCAGAGAAAGAGACAAGAGAGATACTTCTCTCTGTCTCCTCATGCACAGAGACCATGTGACCACATAGCAAGAAGGTCGTTGGCTGCAACCCAAAGAGAGAGATTTCACCAGAAACCAAACCTGCTGACACCCTGATTTGGACTTCTGGCTTCCAGAACCATGATGAAATAAGTGTCTGTTGTTTGAGCCATGCGGTCTGTGGTATTTTGCTATGGTGGACTGAGTGGACTAATTCCACAGGGTGGTCAATACATTTCATGTCCCCTTGTAGAATTCAGTCTGACCCATGTCAGAGTAGACCCGGATTATACACCCTCAGGTTCTTTTTCTGAAACAAATGAAAAAACAAAAAAAAAATTTTTAAGTGTGAAAGAAACATACATAGACATAGTAAAATGTGCATCTAATACACATGGGATTTGAGGACATTTAAATTCTTCTTCTCATCCCAGACCCTCACTACCGCACTCCATCCCAGAGGCAACCACCAGAAAATATCACTACTAACACACTAGAATATAGACAAATGAATAGACATAGATAACCCCTCTTTTTATATAAATTAGAGCATTCTACATATACTGTCCTGAATCTTGTTTTTTACTTATCAATATTTCATATGAACTCATTTCCTAGTAGATATACATGCAGAGGGGTTTCATATTTTTAAATTTATGATTTTTAAGAATATAGCACAATTTATATCACCTGTCTTCTGTTGAAAAGGACATTTCGGGTTCTTTAATCTTTGTGCATCCATACAAATAATGTCACAATAAAATAGATGCACGTTCATCTTTGGCACATAGTATGTGTAAAATACAGTCTTAGAGATGAGATTCTGGCTAAAAAGTATTTGCATTTTTAGATATTTTATGTTTATAGAAATTTCCAAATGCAGACATTCTTCAGACTTCTGGAGACAGCAGGAGGCATTTAGTTGGCTCCCAGGCTGTACCTGTCCATGATGTCATTATCGAAGATCTTTCCTAAACAATCTGCATAGTCTACATGCCATATGACTAACCTCTTCCTGAACTTGACCTCGGGAATAAACCTGGAATGCTACATCACCAAGGAAGCCACCTGATCTGCTGAGCACACAGGCCTTCCCTTTGTTATTACTCACGCTTCTGGGACTCTTCCTTCTTCCAGCCTTCTGCCTCTTCAAGTGCTGTAACTCAACTCTTCAGATTCTTCTCAGTTTCTACCTAGGAAGAGAAGAGAAAGGGAATAAAAATTTAAGGGCTGTATTTCACTCCCACATCCTAGGGAACATGCTTCGTTTTCTTTAATAAGCCTTGGGGAGAGAAGATTATTCTCTTGAGAAAACGTTCAGCGTCTTCATTGGTACTTTGAACAGAGCCGGACCATTTCAGAGGATCACACCAGTTTGGCTCACGTGAGTCAAAGGAATTTCAGCTTTTTATATGCTGTGTTTTCTCGGTGGAGGAGGAAAGTACTGAGACCCATTTGTACTAATAAACTCTTCCAAAAGACCTGAGAGTATGAGCATTTTCCCAAGTCTAGATATTTTCCCTAACACAAGTGGGTCCCTTAGAGAAGTGACAAATAAACCCTGATCCAGTCTTACTAGATTCATGTGACGTTTTATTTTATTTTTTTAAAAAATTTAATATTGGGTCACCTGGGTGGCTCCATTGGTTGAGTGACTGACTTTGGCTCAGGTCATGATCTCATGATTTGTGACTTCAAGCCCTGCATGGGGCTCTGTCCTGTCGGCTCAGAGCCTGAAGCCTGCTTCGGATTCTGTGTCTTCCTTGCTCTCTGCCCCTCCCCCACTCATGCTGTCTCTGTCTGTCTCTCAAAAATAAATAAACATTAAAAAATTCTTTTGAGAGAGAGAAAGTGCAAGCAAGGGAGGGGTGGAAAGAGGGAGAGAGAGAGAGAGAGAGAGAGAGAGAGGGAGTTCCAAGCAGGCTCCTCACTGTGAGCACAGAGCCTGATGTGGGGCTCGAACCCATCAATTGTGAGATCATGACCTGAGCATACGTCAGACACTCAACCGACTGAGCCACCCAGGGACCCCTAGATTCATGCGATGTTTTAAACCTCGAATTGGTGGTTTGAAGTACAGAGGCGCCAGGGCATTTGTAATTTACTAAAATACCGCACATTCTAGTCCATTCAACAATCCATAGGGGCCTTACTGGGCTTTCGGAACATTTCTCCTCTTCCTAAAATTATTTTGCATTTAATGTTACTTACCATTGGAAATAAACATCATCTGAAATATCTTTGAGTGGGGCTAGTAGGGTTTTCTGATCCTCCAGCTTGAAGAGTCACCTCAGAGAATGCTGATGACCCCGACTTTAAGGTCACACAACACATGGCCTTCTCCCTCTTAATACTTATCACGATAGAATTTTATTTTATTGTTTGATTAATATTTGAATCCTACCTGCTATGAGCTTCTTGTGGGTATAACGGTGTTTGGTCTTCTTCAACACACACTCCCAGCATCCTGCAGAGTGCTTGGCATCTAGTAGGTCTTCACTAACAGTAGATTCATGTGTTGGTTATAAGCAGAGTCCAAGAGTGGATGCAGGATCATAAGGGCAACTTGGGGCCCAATGTAATTCCGAGAGATGAGTTTAGATCATTTCCTAAATTAGAGTCTGGTGTCAAGAGGTATATTAATCCAGGGCTGAAAACCCATTACCTAGATCTCACATATATATTTAAGTAAATCCATGCTTTATCTGAAAAGAAAGAACCTCCTGCTAAAGCACCCTTTTTTGATCTATACCAGTCGTTCCCAGAAGTGGTCGCCGGATCAACGTCACCAGGAAACTTACTGGGAATGCACAGTCTCAGGGTTCAGTCAGACCTACTGAATCAGAAATTCTGGAGGAGGGGTCTACCAGTCTCTTTTGACAAATATCCAGGTAGTTTTGGCACACAAAAGTTTGAGAACCACTGAGATACACAAATCTCATCACTTTCTGTAGAAAAGGCAGACTCATGGAAACGTGGAGCCTCGGTTTCTTGCTGGAAACGTAAGTAAAAAATGGCAGAAGGAACTAGACCAGAGTCTGCGCAGAGGTTTTAGCTGTGTACGAGGTTCCCGGCTGAAAGCCTTGGAGAGAGTTGCCCCACCACATTTTCAGCCTCACCAATACATGACTGTTTTTGTACAATCTCATTTAAAGCCTGGCCTATCTGCCTAGGAAACACTTAAAAGTCCCTCTGATACCAAAGACGATCTGAGAATAATTTCATAACCTAAAACATATATTGAGACAATAATACTGAGACAAATAATATAAATATAAAATAATAGAAATAACAGTCAATATTTATAGAAAAGAAGTAGGGTATGATTATGAGGGCAGGCTAGCTTTAAGCGGCTTGATTTTGAATTTTGACTCTACTCCTTCCTAGGTGCATGACTTTGATCAAGTTATTTTACTTTTGGTAGCTTTGTTTCCTCATTTATAACCAGGAGTTCAATAATAGTTTATTCAGTTCCTACTTCATATAGTCAGTATGAGGATTAAATGAAATAATAGATATGGCCTTGGCACATAGTTCATGCTCAGTAAATATTAACTGTATAATATGCAGAATGTGTACACACACATACACATGCACACATTGTCTTGCCCCCATGGCCTCTCCAGGTTGAATCCCAGGGAGTATGACAGCAGAGCTCTTACCGGAAGTTTAAGATACAACAGATGGTGTGCCTGGGTGGCTCAGTCGGTTAAGCATCCGACTCTTGATTTCGGCTCAGGCCATTATCTCATGGTTTGTGAGTTTCAGCCCCACATCCGGCTCTGTGCAGACAGCGTGGAGCCTGCTTGGGATTCTCTCCCTCTATCCCTGCCCCTCCCTTGCTCATGCTCTCTCTGTCTCAAAACGAATAAATAAATTAAAAAATATATATGTATAACGGAGAGAGAGCTGGGTCCTCTTCCAGTGAAACTATTTGCGTCAGTGAGAAGACATGCCCGCCCTGCTTTCCCCTGCCCCCTCAGTAACACACACAGCCGAACATGTTGAAGCAGGTGTAACTGGGAACTGCAGTGAATGTGTCTGCGGTGAGAAGGCAAACCTCCCAGAGGCAGAGAGGGCTCAGAAGAAATTTCTGTCTTCCCTTACTCCCCCCACTACCCCTTACCAGTAAGAAATAAAAATTACCAGCAGGCCCAGAAGGGGTCCTGTGACTGGGAGAAAGGAAGTCAGAAAGACGTGGCGTGACTCCAGGGCTGGGTGTGGATCCAGCTACACCTTGGAGGTCACCAATGCCAAGGAGCTGAGCTGGTCCTGGCTGACCAAGTCTGGTGACTATCTGAGGGACTCCCCTGAGAAGAGGAAGAATACTCAGATAACAAGCAGCCAGGAAGACAAATATTCACCCTGGCTCCCTTTGAAGTTTTTTAAATGTTTATTTTTTTTTGAGAGAGAGAACAGGGAAGGGGCAGAGAGAGATGGAGACAGAATTAGAAGCAGGCTCCAGACTCTGAGCTGTCAGCACCGACCCCGTTGCTGGACTTGAACTCAGGAACCACGAGATCATGACCTGAGCCGAAGTCAGATGCTTAAACGGCTGAGCCACCCAGGCGCCCCTCCCTGAGTCTCTTTGTATAGCAGCCCCTCAGCAAAGGGGTATCAACTCCCATAACAGTACGATCTTGGCAAAACCGCATTTGACAAACAAACCTATCATAACAAACAGGCTAGGGGAAAAAAAGAACTATTAAGATGGCATTAAATGCCCATATTTTTAGCTGTAAAAAGAGATTCTAGAAGACATCTGTTTTCAAAACATGTCAGATTCATCAAAATACTGTGAAGCAGCTGTGCCAGTGGGTGACCCTTCTGTTGAGGAGACAGTGTGTCTGCGTTGGCAGCAGCAGAGAAGAGGTGACCATAAATTTCACCCAGGAATCCTGCCTTCCTGTCAAAGGGGAAAACTTAGAATCATTCACATTGGCTCTGTTTCCCTTTCTGCGCCAGATGCTGGGGTAATCGGCAAACTTTTCAAACACTATCATGATCTTTCCAGGGCCTGGTCTGCACATCCAAATATAAGAAAGTGAGCATAAAACAGATCTCTTTCCCCCACCCAGCCCTGTCCTTACACACCCTGAGTGAAAGAGGCCACAATCACCTTCACTTTAACTCTGCACAGGGCCCAAGCAGCAAAGAAATCTTCCGAATACAGGTGCACAGCCGTACTATCTCAATATAGCGCCTGGCTATTCCCTGGCGGGAATAATCATGTCTCGTTGTCCTCATGTGCTTATATGCACAGATTGATGTTGGGAAAGATGTTCCCCCCGAAAGCCAATTGTTATCTCTAAGTGGTGATATTTGGGGGAAATTCTACCTTCTCTTTTATACTTTTCTATCATGTTCATTTTTTATAAAAAAATTTAATCATTTTTACAATCTGAAAAATGAGGCTATTTTAAACTTGGGGAAAAGTGTTATCGTGTGTGTGGAAAGCCTAGAATGTAATAAAAATGTAGAGTCACAATTACTATTTTCCACCCTGAAGACACAGTGAAAGGCACTTTCATGCAAACCTAATAGATGTGGTTGTGAAGAAGTATGCACTGTCCATGCTGCTGGGGGGAAGGAGTGGGTACGTTCTTTCCAGGGAATAATTTGCCAGTGTGTCAAGAGCACTAAAAAAGTGCATTCTAGAAAGCCCAGAAATTCTACTTTGGAATCTATATTAAGAAAATAATTAAGGGCACCTAGGCGGCTCAGTTGGGTTAGCGTCTGTCTCTTGATTTCGGCTCAGGTTATGGTCTCACAGTTCTTGAATTCGAGCCCCATATTGGGCTCTGCACTGACAGCGGGGAGCCGGCTTGGGATTCTCTCCTTCCCTCTCCCTCTCCCTCTCTCTCCCCCTTTCTCCCCCCCCCTCAAAATAAATGAATAAACAAACAAGCAAAAAACACGAATGTGCAAAGATATATAATTAAACGGGTTCATCACGGATGAATGAATTTGCATTTAAAGATGCAAATAATTATGGCGGATGAGTTAAATAAATGAAGGCACATCATATAATTAAATAATATGCAGTTAATGAAAGTGATGATATAAATGTACATTTTTCAAAAATTCAGGGATGTGTTCACAATATTGTTATGCAACAAAAGCAAGATATAAAAATTTAAAATTTTATAAAATATAAAATTTGCATGTAGTGTGAACCCCTTTCTGTTTAAAAAGAAAAACACCCTACATACCTACATACTTACACTCTTTTCTTGTGGCTTATCTATATTGTCTGATTTGTCTACAATCGACATGGTTTACTTGTGTGATTAGAAATTAAACAGCAGGAGGAATATTAATTGAAGACGTTTAAATTTGTAAAATAGTTTACAGGCTCTCCCTTACACACACACACACACACACACACACACACACACACATCTTATTATACTGATGGCTACTAGTTCCAGGTTTTAATAAAGCCTGTATATATATATGATCTGGCACTAGCTTCAAGGGTAGCCATACAATTACTTTTATAGAGTTGACTCAATCAACTGTAATCTCTAATATAGGACTGTTTCACTTAACCACCAACCGGCTGTCCTTACCTACAATTCTGTGATTTTGTATTGGCACATCTGAGATAGATTTTCTCATATCTTTCAAATGGGTTCTTAATTGAGACTTCATGTGAAAATCCCAGGGTCACGATGTGTAGGGAAGGTTGCATTCTAAAGGCATATATTTTTGTATTTTAACTGTGTGCCTCTCATTTCAGTGTTCTTTAGGGGAGTGAGGGTTGGCTCTGTATAAAGGAAGAAAGAAGAAATGATGTTTTAAAAAGTTTCATTCAGGGACAGAATGTCTAAGCTTCCAATTTGATTGACTGAGTCTTTCCCATTAAAAGCAAACTGTAATCTTCATTGGAATAGAAATCAGTGTGATCTAACACATCCCTTTTTATGGGAGATTGCATTTCACAGCCTATAAGAGGATCACAAGTGATAAAAAAAAAAAAAAGCACAATTCTCACCAGCACAATTTTATGATGAAAATGCCTATTTAGGTCTATATTTTATAGAAGAAATCAAAGACGTCATTAAACGGCAATACATTCTGTGAAAGAAACCTCAGTGATGAATGCCTGACAAGAGAATATTAAGAGCCTTGGGGACAAATAAGGAGTGAGTTATTTTTTGCCTTTTCCCCAATTCTGGTAAAGATAGCTCAACAGCCAGCTCTCATGCTTAGTTTTTAGGAATTAAGTGATCTGATTTGCAGATTTCAGATTATATTCTGCTTTATAATCTGTAATCTGAAGCTCTGAGAGGCTGGAAATTAAGAGATAAAAGTCTTAAATATAGTTGCTAATGTAGGGAGTTTGAGTGATATGTTGTTGTTTGGTGTTAGTATTGATGCCTAGATATCCCTCTTCCTTCCTTCCTTCCTTCCTTCCTTCCTTCCTTCCTTCCTTCCTCCCTTCCTTCCTTCCTTCCTTCCTTCCTTTCTTTCTCTCTTTCTTTTCAATCATTTAGTCAAATATATAAAAATGTTTTAAAGATTTGAGGTTCAAGATAGAATATAGTATTTCTCTAATAAGAATGCTGTCGGTATAATAAAAAGACAGTTCTCTTATTTGAAAAGGAAGCTGCAGGCATGCCTGGGTGGCTAAATCAGTTAAATGTCTGACTTCGGCTCAGGTCATGGTCTCACAGTTTGTGAGTTTGAGCCCCACAGAGGGCTCTGTGCTGACAGCTCAGAGCCCAGAACCTGGTTTGAATTCGGTGTCTTCTTCTCTCTCTGCCCCTCCCCAGCTCATGCTCTGTCTGTCACTCTCTTTCTCGAAGATAAATGAGCATAAGAAAAGGAAACTGCATTCTTTCCTTGAATTTTTGAATTAGAGAATCTGCATAAAGTTAACCATCTTTTTTTTATTTTTCATAAAAATAGGTGTACGCGAATTGAAGTATTTTATTTCAAAAAGATCATTAAAAATGTTAGTTCTCATCCTCAGAGGAAAAAAGTTGTATTCCTCTATTTAAAAAAAGAAAAACCTACTTATTAGGTTTACAGGCACATGTGTAATTCAGAAGAAACACTATTCTTGCCTTGAACTCAATGTTCCAATCTGCTTTTTACTTATTATTCACATGTTTGATATAATATTTGTGTTGATTTAAAAACGCTGTTGATGGTGGGTTTTTTTGCGTGTTTTTAACAAGCAAGAAAATGGACAAATTAGTCATTGGCAAAAGAACAGCGTGACTGTGGGAAAAAACCCTTCATCTTTAAAAGGAGCAAGAAGGCTATCATCAGGACACATAGCTATATACCAGATTAAAGAGTGTTTGCCTTTACTGATATGACTGATTGGCTTATACAAAACAGGGGAGATGTCAGACATATCTCAGCTAGTGGAGTAACTGAAGGCCAAGTAATGGGTCAATTCTCAGAACGACTAATTTTATAAGAAAAATGAGGGGCGCCTCGGTGGCTGAGTTGGTTAAGCAGCCGACTTCGGCTCAGGTCATCATCTCACGGTCTGTGAGTTCGAGCCCCGCGTCGGGCTCTGTGCTGGCGGCTCAGAGCCTGGAGCCTACTTCAGATTCTGTGTCTCCCTCTCTCTCTGCCCTTCCCCTGCTCATACTCTGTCTCTATGTCTCTCAAAGATAAATAAACGTTTAAAAAATTAAAAAAAAAAAAAAGAAAAATGAACCTACAGACACACTTTGTGAAGTATCAGTTGCATAAGATATGCCCACATACATAGCTGCATGTCTTGGTAATCTCACCAAATGGTAGCCAGTCATAGTCCGGGCAACAACCTGGTCCTTGGACAAAGAGAGAAGGTGAGTCAATCCATTTCCTCTCATGAATTACAGCTGTGAAATACGTAAAATTTTTAGTTAATGGTGGGAGCTATAGCTTGAAAGCAATGACAAAAGATGGAACCAGAGAAGCTTTCATGAGTCACACACACACTTCAGTTATAAGAAACAGAAACTATGGGTAAGGAAAGAAGGCTGGTCAGTGGAGATAAGATACTAAAATAAATGTGTAAAGAAAAGCAGAGATTCAGAGACAGAGAGAGAAAGCGAGCGCTCAAGCAAGGAAGAGAGGGGCTGGTCCTGGGCTTCTCCAAGGTTTCTTGCACTAGTTTAGTCTATGTGAACCCTTGCAATGATGTCTTCCTTCCTTCCTTCCTTCCTTCCTTCCTTCTTCCTTCCTTCCTTCCTTCCTTCCTTCCTACCTTCCTTCCTTCCTCCTCCCCCCCTTCCTTTCTCTGGTAAATTAAATGATCAAATCACTAGGCTTTAGCAGAAAACAAAACAAAACAAAGTACATTATATTTATGCAATGTAACATTACAACCAAGAGGATTTAATCTTTAGAAAACAAATTGTCAGTAGCAAGTTACCTAATAGAACTCTGTTGCCCAGTCTTGCCCACTACCCTCTCACCTTATTTTGGTAATACTCCTTTGATTTTCCTTTGGGGACTATCCCGTACCCACTGACCTGTCAACTGTGCCACCATCTCTCCAGGACAGGCATGTGACTCAGGTAGAGCCAATCAGTGGATCCTGACACTCAGACCACGGTGATAGATAGATAATAGCCATGATATACTATATAATTACGAATCACTTTAATTCTCAAGAAAAATGTGACAAATAATGTGTGGCAGAAAGAAGGAAAAGGTGCAGTTAAGATTTGGGGACTTATATAATAGCCAAAAATAAAGAGATCTAAATAAAAGACCAACTTCCAACTCTGCTATTAATTACCTAAATGACCTGAGTCAAGCCCTTCCTTTTTCTGAGCTTCAGTTTCCTTGTTTATGGTATGAGGAGCTCAACATAACCGTAATCAGGGACTCTTTTCCTTCCTAAATCTCTAAATCTTTCTTAAATTTAGAAATTCGAAAGTCAAGTCAAGACCGCACCTCCTCTTTGGGCATTTTCAGAAATGCAGGTGCTACGCCTGGGGTTATGACAATGATCTTTTCACAGTCTTGGCCCTGGGGGAACTTGCAATGGATGATTTTGAAGTAAGCAAAATATCTCCCTTCCCTTCCCTGTGGTCTAAGCTTTTGACCTCATCATTCCCAGCCATTAAAACTTGCCCTCTTCAATGACAGTTAATCAGAAAACGAATCTCTGTGATACCTTGCTTCATTTTTTCCCGCCTAGAGACTCGCTGTCTTTTTCCCTTTCTTCATTCCAGGAACACAGATACACTTGACAGAGGTCATCGGACCACAGTTCTCCAACATGGAAAGAAATGATGTTTTATTCATTTTTGATTTCCAGAGCATCTCGGAATTCAAAACGTGGACTGATCCACTGAATGGAGGCAAGGTAGTGCTATTCCAGATCCTAGGTATTTTGAAGGATCTTTCTTTACAATGTGCACTATGTATAAGGATGGTCTTGGCTACGTTCAGCCACTTAAAGTTGAAAGAACCAAACTGTGGCTTCTGTATCATCAATTAGCTCTATTACTTGCAGAGTAGACATTCTGGTGACTGGTTGATCTGGTTTTTCCAGCTGGATTAGCAGCTCAGATCCAGTGTGAAGGTCTCCTCAGATATCAAAGCTACTGTAAAGTCTTGGATCTTTGAAACAATCACTACCCTTCTCTAACCCAACTGGTAACACTTCTTTCTACCTCGCAGGATGCTAGAAATTCCAAATACCCTACTGCAGCTCTTGCCCTTCCAGGTTGGACAGGGGAAGTACGGGCACTTAAAAAATGGTTCCTATTAACATGTTACCTTCAGCTAGAAGGCTAGGGGAACATTAGCACTTAACTACTCCGCTTCATGACTTCTCTCTGCAGAAACTAGAACCAAATTTTCTACTGACTTGCCCACTCTTGGGGGCTGCTAGAGTTGGGAGGTGAAAGGGTGTGGGCAGAAATAAAGTGCCCAAGACTCCACAGTATTTCCAAGGGTGGTACAAATTCCTAGAAGGCAAAATAAAGGATTTATTTGGAGAGGGGTGAGGAGTGGGAGGAAAATATACCGCTGTGAAGATGAAAAGCAGAAAATGTGGAAACATTGTAGGAATGGGGGGGGTAAGAAGTGCCAACGACAAATTTACCACCCTCACAATTTTGTTTCAGCCAGATCTGCCCACTAAGCAGTAAATTCATTGATTGCTCCAAGTGGAGGAGTGGGGGTGGGCATCAGAACCTTATCTGGGTTGACTTTTCCAAGAGGGGAAGGGAGGAGTAGGAAATCTCAGTGAGACACAAAGACCGTGACATCATTTACCCCTACCTTATCTAGGCATCTGTTATATGCTTTTCTTTTTTAAGTGGTTTGAGACAATCCTTGGGCTTAAAACCAAAGAGAATGAATTGAATGCTAAAAATAGCTATTTCACTAAAGAAGTGATGGGATTAATTAGGTTCTCTTTGTGTTATTTCTAGTTCTGGTATATTTGATTGTCTTTTTTTCATAGCTTCTCTGATTCTTTGCAGAGCCTTCTACTACAGGTTATCACAATTCATTATCATAATGGAAACCCTGATTTCCTGGAAAGAATGTGCTCTCTTTTTTTAAATTTTATTAATATTTATTTATATTTGTGAGAGAGAGAGAAAGTGAGAGGGAGAGAGAGAGGCAGTGCATGAGTGGAGGAGGAGCAGAGAGAGGTGGAAACAGAACCTAGAGAGGTGGAAACAGAACCTAAAGCAGGCTCCAGGCTCAGAGGTGTCAGCACAGAGCTTCATGTGGGGCTCAAACTCAGAAGCCATGAGATCATGACCTGAGCTGAAGTCAGATGCTTAATGCCCTGAGCTATCCAGACGCCCCAAGAATGTGCTCTAACTCTTACAAGAAACTAGAAAATAGTTAAGGACTTAAAATTTTTTCTTCTTTCCTTTTTGTGTCCAATCTTGCTCTCAAAACAAGTTTTTGTAAATTTGTTCTGGTTTTTATCATGAATTTTACATTTAATCTTCATGAAGGCATGGATTTTTATATGGTTTGTTCACTTGTTATCCCCAGGGCCTGGAGTATCTAGTAGGCATTCAGTAACTACATGTTGAATGAATGAGTGAGTGCATGAACCCATGAATTGTAAGTAAATAGCATTTTGGTACCTATTGATACAGAATGCTAAGTTAAAATCACACTTTAGGGTTAGGGTAGAGCTATCAAGTCACAACTTTGAGCAGTATGATAAAGGACACTCTAAAAGACAGTATGAAGGCACCTAGTAGAGTTTTAAGAACTGCTAATTCCATAAAATGAAGGAATTTTTATGGAAGCAATTCAAAATATTAAAAGTTATATAAACATATTATTCATTAAATTTTGGCATATGAATGATTTGCAATCTTAATGTCAATTGTGCTTGATTTGCAATATATTCTACTACTAAAGGCGCTGTGCTATGGCCAAAGGTGCCAAGTGACATTTTTGAGTCTGTGTTAAATATGTGAAGTTTCCACTAATACCTAGAGGTCTAACATGTTTCCTGAAGAGGCAGAAGATCAGTCAGTGTGATAAGGTAAAGAGACACTTCCATTCCTTGAGAGCTCACTGGGTAGGAAACCTACAGGCACAGAGGCAGCCTCTGTGTTAAAATGGCTGGGATGCATTCGCTTGGCCATTTGAAGGAATTCAGCGGTACAAAGCAGAGCTATGTAAGCAAAGAAGCTGAAGTTCACACAAGAAAGTCTTATTTGAATGCTTTGCTTATTGGGAAAGGAATCCGTCTCTAGAATTGCCCAACTTCCACAACAAAGCAGAGCTTGGTAAGTTCCCATCATCTGGGAGGTAGAGCCTCTTTTGACTAAACTGGCTATCTGCAGATCTCCTAAGTGTAAAAAGGGTGAAAAAAGGTCACCAGATATGTAGGTAGATGAGCTGTGATCACAAGAGTCTTGAAGTATTGGGGGATCACAAAACCGTCTAGCGATGACGCTGGTCTTTGTGTGTCTCTGAATTCAATGATTAAAAAAATTTTTTTATCCATCTATTAAATGTGAATAAATCCGTGAATTCTGCCATTCCTGGTCCTCGGAGCTCCAAATGCCTGAAATAGGAACAGCTGTAGTGTGAATTAGTTGGCCTAAGCTCTTGGGCTGCTTCCAACTTCGCTATTGCTCATGCCCCACAGGTCAAGGAAAGAAGTGATGTAATGCACTTAGCTGGGCCACTTTAATTACAATGCAATGGGAGGGGGAGGGGTTACAGGCGGTGACAAGTTTAGCGCATGACTTGCCCTAGGGATGCAGGAAACAAAAACACGGACAACCATTGGCTGCGTCCACTTCCGACCCGGTATCTAGCTCCAAGCCTGGAACCTTGAAACACTTATTTCCTGGGAAGAGGGGTGGCGCTAGCCCACAGAGCGTCAACCATAAACATACAGCACACATACACACACACACACCCGCGGAGGCTGGCAGCGTCCTTCCAGCTGAGATGGGCGTGGGGCCGAGTGCTTGGCCCACGGTCCCCAGAAGGCTTCCCCAAAGCTGGCCACAGCAGCTGGGCTCGGCGCTCGGACCCCGAGGAAGGACCCGCGTCCGCGGAAACTGGTGTCACCCGGGCCCGCTCTAAGTGAGCCGCGCTGGCGTCATTCATTCGCAGTGTCCGGAGCGTCCTTCCAGCGGCAAGCTGGGTTTCGCCGCAGGTGCCAGTGGTCCCGACGCGGAGTGTTACTGCCCGGCGACCTCGAGGGCGCTGAGCTGTTAGAGACTGAGGAGGTCTGGAGCTCGGCTAGGTGCTGCGGTAGCAGCCGTGCCCCAGCGCAGATCGGCCCTAGCCGCGGGGCAGTGTCGGCTCCAGGCTCCCGCAGCCCTGCCCGCCGCCGCTGATCCGGATCCCGGGACTGAGCGCCACCACTTCCTCCTCCTCCCGCTCCCCTTCCTCCTCCTCCTCCCGCTCCTCGCGCCGCCGTGGGCCGGAGCCGGGCTGCGGGGCGGCGGGCCTGGGCGTCTGCGGCCGCGGGCTCGCGGGGGGCGGCGCCGCCGCGGGGAGAATGCTGCTCGCCGCACCCGCGTCCTCGCCGTCCGCTCCCGCCGCCCGCGGGGGCTTTGTTGTGGCCCGGGCGCCGTGGACCGCCGCCTGGTGAAGTCGCTCTTCGCCGCCGCACCTAGCGGGCGGGAGGGCGCGCGTGTGCCCGGGAGTGCGCGCCTGTGCGCGCCGGTGTGTGCAGGACCTGACCCGCGGGCCCATTGTGCGTCCGCCCGCGGCGCCCGGGAACATGTGGGTGAACCCCGAAGAGGTGCTGCTGGCCAACGCGCTGTGGATCACCGAGAGGGCCAACCCCTACTTCATCCTGCAGCGGAGGAAGGGGCACGCTGGCGATGGAGGCGGCGGCGGCGGACTAGCGGGTAAGGACCTGGCGGCCAGTCCCTGCGGGAGGGGGCCGGGAGCGCTGCGGCGCCGCGCGCGGCCCTGGGCTGCGGGCACCCGGGACGCCGCCCGGTCCCCAGGGGCCCGGCGACCCGCCCCACTTCGGTGCGTGGAAGACATAAGGAGTCCTGATTTTTCAGTCTGTGAAGCAGATGATTCTTCTCTGACCCTGTCAGGCTATAGGGCCCTTCGAGTACTGGGTGCTCCCTAAGTGGGTGATGTTGATGAGATTGGAGGTGGGGGGGGGGGAGCAGCCCTTATGAATTAAATGCAATACATCTCCCTACCTCCCCACCCCCTTAAAAATATCGTTTTGTAAATGGGCAAGAGAGGCAGAAGATGGTTCATTTTTACTTCATCCTCGTTAGTGTTGATGGCAGGATCAGGTATAAAATGCTCTTTTGTTTTCAGGGAAGCAATCAGTGAGAGGCTGGTGTGGTCATTTCCTAGATTAGTTATGACTGAAGAGAATGAATAAGGAAAAAGGATATTGCCGTTTTGTTGTTGTTGTTGCATCTAGAAAGACCTAATAAAGCAAGTTACCTGGTTGTAAAAGGAATTAGCACTGTAACTGCATTTTAACTATTTTAACTCAATCACTTACCCAAACCCCCTCCCAAGGTATTATTAATACTGTAACTATTAGTGAAACCATGCCCTACCGTTTCAGGACTGTAAAATCAGACCCAAGTAGTGCCATATTAGAAAGGTCTTCGTTATTAACTAACGAGTTTGTTTGCTGGGAGCGGACCAATAATCTTGAACTCATACCGTACTGGAGAAATTAGACCTTCTCCTCTCCATGGTGGTTAGAACGAAAAGAACTGGGATACTTTTTACAGTGAAGAAGTTAGCAGGAGAAATAGGAGAGGTTTAACCAGGAAAGAGACTGCAGAAAAGAGATGAACCTTGACCTCTTCGGAGTCCAAAATCTGTCACCCTCTGGGAGTTGGCAATGCTAGCTAAATTGTGGCTTTCAAAATGCCGTGCTATGAACCAGAAATTCTTGATGTGGGCCGTATTTAGTTGTGATTCTAATTTACAGACCGGTTTTCTCAAGATTAAAATTCAAGTGACACATTTTATGGCATGTATTGGTTTGAAGAATCTTGCTAGCGTATCGTATGGCCAATGGCTAACCCGATTTTTCTATACTTTTTCTGCCATAAAAGAGAAGGCAGTATGCAGAGCTTCAGACCCTGTTCTGGAAATTCTGGTTAGTGGCCTAGAATCAGAATTTTCCAGTTCATTTTGTAGAAGTCGTCTAACTATATATGCTGATATGTAGCTTGCGTATCTAATACTGGGGTCAGCTCAGATTGTCCTTTTTTAAACCTAAAACAACAATGTCAATGTTTGTTATTACATTAACAAAGAACATTTGCTGCCTGGAGCTAGCCGTCCTATGCCGCGTAACTACTATGTAGTATTTATTTTCTAGAGTCATTTGCAATAGGTTAGGAAAGATCCAGAGATGCAGGGCCTTCTTATCCTCATTAATATTTTTATTATATTCCTACTGACTCTTGGAGCTGTAAGTAACCATGGCCCACTTGGAATCTCATTATTGATAACTGACTTCAGAAAGAAAGTTACATCTTTTTAATTGAAAAATCACAACTATTGTACTTATTGCAAGAATAATTGGGATTATTATCATGAGTAAAAATATTACTGCCAATGAAGGCTCTTTTCAACTAATAGAGGAAAATGTCTGCTTTGATAGATCGGTGCCACATTAAAGGTAGCAGGAACATTTTAGAAATCCTTGACTATGTACAGTATATTTGGAGCCTAATGTGAGTTCCGTCATGCATTCATTAACATACTTAAATCATTTAACAAATATTTGTTGGCAGTGTCTGAAGTGCCAGTGTCGTGAAGCTCACAGCCTGGGGGAGTAGACAAGTGTTTATAAAATAATCATAAAAATGAATGTAAAATTTCCAATCCCCAGGGTCCCAGCAGAATACAGAATCAAACCTAGTTCAGAGGAAGAGAGTTTCTTGAAAAGACAACTTAGAAAGATGGAGGCAGGAGTTACCAGAACCAGTGAAAGGCGCAGTGGTGGGGGGTGTCACCATCCTGGGCGGCAGCAATGAGGTTCCTGGAAGCCTTAGGAGCTGGAGCCAGGCAGGAGGAGCTTTGGGCCTCTGGAGACGCAGCCCCTCCTAGAAACACAGAGCACAAAGAAAGTGGAGAGGACATGCCCGATTTCTCTCCCTCACCCTGCCAGCTTCTGCCATTGCCTTTCATCAGTAGAACCCAGGAGAAGCCAGGTGGACAGGATGTCCTGGTAATTAGTCCCAAGAGATCAGCCTCCCAGGGATGGATCTGGGAGGTGGGAATGACCACTACTAACATCAAAAGGAGAGAAGCATGCTGCTCAGAAAAGCTCCACTCAGAAAAACGGGATGGCAATGGGAGCAAGGAAAGTTTCCCTGAAGAAGTGACGCTTGAGCTGAGGAGGGAAGAAAGAAAAAAATGAGCCCATGAGGAGGGAGGGAAGACTAAGTGTTTGTTGGGCATCAGTTGTTGGAGATTTTCTGGAAGATCTCAGGACCTTTATATAATGTGCATTAGCTGGGCCAGTGTGCCGTGGTCCACTCATTAAATGCATGATGGTCGCGGGATGATAAATGGGAAACCTGCTCAGTAGGACCTGGCCAGGAGTGCTCAGTGGTCCACGGTGCTTGGTAAGACGGTAGCGCAAAAGCTATAAAAAATAATGGGTCACAGTGAAGACACTGCTTTTTTTCTTAAAGTTTATTTATTTATTTTGAGAGAGAGGGAGAGAGAGAGAACGAGCAGAGGAGGGGCAGAGAGAGGGAGAGAAGAATCCCAAAGCAGGCTCCTCCTGTCTGGCTCCAGCTCCATGCTGTCAGTTGCGGGGCGTGATCTCATGACCGTGAGATCATGACCTGAGCCGAAATCAAGAGTCGGACACTTAACTGACTGAGTCACCCAGGTGCCCTGCCTTTTTTTTTTTTTTTTTAATTCAGCTATTCTCTTCCCAATTGCAGGCAATATACATAGGTACTCAGGCAATTAAGTTTTTTATTGTAGATGCATTCGATTTATTTATTTAGCCCCATTAACTGAGATTTCACACGTATACAGAAAAGTACGCGAAATAAAGATGCAGAGTGCAATGATTTATTACAAAGTGACACCTTGCAACTCATACCAGGATAATACATAGAACATTGCCTCAGAAGCTCCTCCCATAACCCTCTCCCAGTCACTACTCACCTTCTCCTAAAGGGAAAAAACCAAAAAGCAAACACCTACTATTTTCGTGTTTTTTTTGATAAACACTTTGCTGCTTTTCTTTAGAACATATTTTTGGTTTTGCCTGTTTTTTTGAGCAAGGGATGAATGTAATCAGAGTACGTATTATGCGTCTGAATTCTTTGTTCAGCGTTGTGTTTGTGATATTTATGAATGTTGTTGCTTGTGGCTGTAGTTTATCTTTCTGTGCTGCACAGAAAACTATTATATGAGAATGCCGCAATGGTTTGTTCATATTTATCCACTGTATTGTTGGCGGACCTTGGAATGATCTGTCTTGGGGCATTGAAGGTAAAGTAGCTCTGATCTTTCTTGTGGGTGTTTCTGGTGCCTGTGGGCATATATTTCTCTTCGATCTGTCCGCAGGAGAGGAATTGCTAACTCACAGGTTATATGTATCTTCAACTTTAGCAGATAATACCAAACTGTTTTCCAAAGTAGTTGTACCAATATACTCCCACCAGCAGCATATGGGAATTTCCCTGGCTCCGTATCCTTGCCAACATTGTCAGTCTTTGTAATTTTCACTATTCTGGTGGTTTTGTAGTAATACCACTTGCTTTTTCCTGACTAATGAAGTTGAGCACCTTTTTGCATTAATTGGCTATTTGAAATAGTCTGTGACGTGCCTGTTCAAGTCTTTTGCCCACTTTTCAGTTGGATCGTTTGCCTATTTCTACTTAATTGTAGGTATTTTTAAAAATATATTCTGGAGATGAGTTCATACTTGGTTTTATGTGTGGCAAAATCTTCATTTGTTGCTTGCCTGTTTACTCTCTTAAGGATGATTAAGGGTTCTTAATTTTAATATCTGAATTCTTTATAGGTTCCATTTCCTTTATGGTTAGTGTTTTATTATGTCTTGTTCAATAAGTCTTTTTCTAGATTGAGGTTATAAATGTAGTATCCTCTAGAAACTTTCAGTTTTAACCCCTACATTTAAATTAAAAAAAATTTTAATGTTTTTATTTATTTTTGAGCGAGAGCGAGAGCTCGGGACTGGGAAAGGGGCAGAGAAAGAAGGAGACACAGAGTCTGAAGCAGGCTCTAGGCTCTGAGCTGTCAGCACAGAGCCCGCTGCCGGGCTCTTAACTTGGGAACCACAGATCATAACCTGAGCCGAAAGTTGGACACTTAACCGACTGAGCTACCCAGATGCCCCTAGCCTCTACCTTTATATTTACGATTCACTGGAAATTAATTTTTGCATATTGTGTGAGATAGGGATCACAGTTTATTTTTTTTTTTTAATGTGTACGTACATCTAGTTGCCCCAGCATGATTTATTGGTAAGTCTATTCTGTTTCCACTGCTCTGTAGGGCTACTTTGGTCATGACTCAAGTGCCCAGACATGTGACAACTGATTTGTTTGGGCACTCTAGTCTATTCCTATTGTCTACTAGAATATTCTTGCTCCAGTACCACACCGTAGTTTTATAATAAGAGTTTATATTCATTTAATCAAGTACTCTTATCTGTGTTTTTTAAGAGTTTTTTGGCTAAATTTGTCTTTTATATTAAACAACATCTTAGAATTACCTTATTAAAGTTCCGCCAAAACAAAACAATAGCAGCAACAAAGACTTAAAACTGTTGGGATTTCAACTTCAGTTGCATTGAGTCTATAAATGTAGGCAAAATTGATATCTTTATAATATCAAGTCTTCTGGTCCATGAACATGGTATGTTCTTCTATTTATTTAGGTCCTTTAAAATATCTCTCAGTGATGTTTCATAGTTTTCTGTGTAGAGGGATTATGCATATTTTATTAGATTTATTGGTAGATATTTCATATTTTTTCACTGTATTGTATATTGTATCTTTTTAAAATTTCATTTTCATGGGAGCCTGGGTGGCTCAGTCAGTTAAGTGTCCAACTTCAGCTCAGGTCATGATCTCATGGTTTGTGAGTTTGAGCACCACGTCTGGCTCTGTGCTGACCACCTGGAGCCTGGAGTCTGCTTGGGATTCTGTCTTCCTTTCTCTCTGCCCATCCCCAGCTTATGCTCGCTCTCTCTCTCTCAAAAATAAATAATAAGCATTAAAAACCAATTTTAAATTTCATTTTTTAATTCTTTTTGTTGACCTCTAGAAATATAGTTGTTATGTTTTTATGTTGACCTTGTATCCAGAACTTAGCTAACTTAGGAAGTCAATTATAGTAATTTATCTGTAGATTCTTTTGCATTTTCCACATATACAATCATATCCTCTAAGAATATTGACAGTTTTATTTCTTTTCTAAATTTTATGCTTTTATAATTTTTTCTAAGCCTTTTTTGTGAGGGCAAATTATACAGTGTTGAATAATATGTTGATTGTACATGTTCCCTTCTTTCTCCAGGTCGCAAAAGAAAGACTCAACATATATTCATAAACTATGATGATTTTGTAGATAATTTTGTTTCACTTTAAGGGAGTTCTTATTTCTCTTTCGCCAAAAATTTTTAACTAAATATGGATGATGAATTTTTTCAAATGCTTTCCTACATCTGTTGAGGCAACCATATGATTTTTCTCTTTTATTCTGTTAGTGTAGTGACATATTCATTGACTTGCAAGTGCTTAACCAAATTTGCATATATAAAAATAATCCAGCTTGGCTGTGATATATTGTTGTTTTTATGTGTTTGTTAATATCACTTGCTAATCTTTTATTTAGGAATTTTACATCTTTATAAATTAGTAGGATTGGCCTACAATTTTTCTTTTTCATAACATTCTTGTCAAATTTGGTATCACCATTATACTGGCTTTAAAAAATAAGTTGGAGAGAGCTCACTCTTTGTTCAATTTTCTACAAAAGTTTGTGTGATAGCAGTGTTATGTTTGGCAAAATTTTCTGGTGAGGCAGTCCAGCCTTAAACTTTTATATTAGCGGGGTTGTTGAATGGTATGACAACTATTCACATAATTTAAAATTTTATTTTATTGTCAGTTCTATAATCTATTTCTAGGATTTATCTTTTTCATCAGGATTTTCAAAAATATTGATATAAGTTTATTAACAATATTCTTATAATTTTAGTGTCTGTAGAATGTACAGTGATATATATTTTAGATGTGCCTTTTATAAATAACAGAGTTTTTCTGTTGTTGTTTTTTTTCCTAATCCAGCTTGAGAATTTTTGCCTACTAATTGGATTATTTAGTCAATACACATGTGACTTGGGTTTAACTCTACTATCTTATTAAGTGCTTTCTTTCTTTCTTTCTTTCTTTTTTTTTTTTGTATTCTATCTGCTCTGTTTTTTCTTCCTTGCCTTTTGGTAAGATATGGGATTTTTTTTTTTGAAATGATTAAATTTTTAGGCCTCTATTAGCTAGAAGAAGCTTTATATTCATTTCACTATTCTTGTAGTGGTTACTCTGGAGATTATAATGCATTCTTGATTTATCAAAGTATATAGTTCATTGGTACTTTCATTTTATTTTATTTTTTAAAATTGGTACTTTTAATCTTTTCCCAGATAACACAAGGACCTTGGAATACTTTAACTCCACTTGTCCCCTGCACCCCCAACTCATATGCTGTTGTTTTAAAATAGTTTAATGCCTTATATATTTCAACATAAGAACATATAATTACAGGTATGTTTATTTTTTTTAATGTTTATTTATTTTTGAGACAGAGAGAGAGAGAGAGAAAGAGCATGAGTATGGGAGGGGCAGAAAGTGAGGGAGACAGAGAATTGCAAGCAAACCGTTAGTGCAGAGCCCGATGTGGGGCTCGAACTCATGAACTGTGAGGTCATGACCTGAGCTAAAATCAAGAGTCTGATGCTTAACCGACTGAGCCACCCAGGCACCCAATTACTACCATTTCTAAAAGTCTGTATTCATTTACATTTCCACATGTGTTTACTGTTGTTTTGTATTTTCTTCTTCCATTGCTGTGCTTCTTTCTGGAATCATTTTTCTACTGTCTGAAAAAAAGTCCTTTTCTGTTTCCCTTAGTGAGTCCCTGCTCCTGAGAAATTTTCTGTTTTTTATGTCTGAAAATGTATTCATTCTGCTTTCATTCTTGAAGGCTATTTGTGTTTCGAATGGTTAGCAGTAATATTTTTGTAAGCATGGTTAAGATACTGTCTGATTTACCATTTACTATTTTATTTATTCCTGGTTTGCTATTTTATTTATTTATTTGTTTGTTAATTTCTTTATTTATTGAGGTGTAAACTGTCACTCTGAATTATTACTCTTTTGTAGGTAACAGTAGTATGTGTTTTTTTCCAGCTGCCTTTAAGGTTGTCCCTTCGATTTTCGTTTTCTGCAGTTTTACTATGGTCCAGCTATTTATGTTTTTTTTTTTATTTTTTTTAATGCTTTTATTTATTTTTGAGACAGAGAGACAGAGCATGAGTGGGGGAGGGGCAAGAGAGAGAGGGAGACACAGAATGTGAAGCAGGCTCCAGGCTCTGAGCTGTCAGCACAGAGCCTGACGCGGGGCTCGAACTCACAGACCGCGAGATCATGACCTGAGCCGAAGTCAGACGCTCAACCGACTGAGCCACCCAGGCACCCTATTTATGGGTTTTTAAAAATCACTTTAGTTTTAGGTATTGGTATACTTTAAAACTGAGCTCTACCGTGGGCGGTTTTGCCTACTTAAGATTCACACTTATGATTAGGTTGTAGGTCTTGAAGGTCCCAAAACAAAGAGAGGGGAGCATCATTGGCTTCCCTACCTGTTTGGAACCGATTCCTGTCCTTTTCTTCACACTCTCTGATTCTGTTAAAAGCACATTCTGACTTTCAGCCACTCAGTAGCCCCTTCTAGAAGAGGCAAATGCCTCCCTAAATAAGAGCCGCCAAAATAGAGCTCTTCTCTCTGAGCTGCTCTCTTTCCTAAGTGAAGTAATTTTTATGTTTTTTAATTCTTTGATTATTTAAAGTGTATTTTGTGCCTTTTGTATAGTCCTCGGTAGCAAATTACCTTATGTGCCATTATAAGGTGGCTGCTATTAATATCCCTGTTTTATAGGAAAATAAAGTAAGATGTTGGAGAGATTGCGTGACTTGCCATAGGTCACGCAGCTAATAAGTTAAGGGCCTATTAGATTTTGTATTTATTTGTTTTTCTTCACAAGACTAATTATAATGGTGTGGACTATCCTTATTTTCCTTACTACCTTCCTTGAGAATCTCATAAAAGCTATTGACTCTATCTCCAGAAAAATGAAAACACCCCCAAAATTTACACACAATTTCAGGAGCTCCATGGATCCCGGGCAGATTAAGAACACACATGCTTCTAGCTGGAGGATGTGCCCAAGAGATCAACACAATGTCTCATTACACACAATCAGAAGTATAATATCCACCATAAGCTGTTCTGTGAGAAATGTGTTTGAGTGCCAGCTGTATAGAGTGCTGAACTTTATAAAGATGTACAACAAGGAAAAGGCAGGATCTCTTGCTGAGCCATTCATTACTAACCTAGTCATCAAACCTGTATGAACACATTTGGGAGAGCTAAGAGCATAGGCATGGAGATGATACTAGTGCAGACTCAGGCTCTCGGATTATTTCCGTCGGAAACTTGGCTCTAGATTGTCCAGGGATTGGATTTTTTGCATCACATGGAGACCTTCAACGAGGGAAATGCTCCATTTGCTAACTGAAAAGGAAACCAGACTGTCACCCGAAAACACGCCTCTTTGACATAGAAATTATTTCGAGCTGGAAGCAATTGAGAAGCAGTAAACGTGAAAAAAGCTCTCCCTTTTCTGCCTAAAGGCAGGAAATAAATTCTCCTTTTACTGGAGACAGACAGTTATCAGCCCAGAGAGGCACCAGAGGAATCTATAAACAAACCTTATTAAACTAACCCTTATCTTCCTAGTCAAGGAGGATGAGGACACTCTAGCTCTAGTTGGATTACTCCTAGCCCAAACCGCTTTTTCTTGTCAATGTTTCACAAAGTATTGTTTCTTTGACTAAAGCGTATAAAAGCTTCCTGCTCTGGCCACTTGTTTATTTCTTTATACTCTTGGAGTTTGTTTTGTTTTGTTTTGTTTCTGCTTTTTAGGTTTGTTTATTTATTTACTTATTTATTTAGAAGGAAGAGGGAGAAGGAGTGAGCACCTGAGCAGGGAAGGGGCAGAGAGGGAGAATCCTAAGCAGGCTGCTCTGCACCATCATTTCGGAGCCCCATGCAGGGCTGGAACTTGAAAACCAGGAGATCGTGACCCGAGCAAAAACCAACAGTCAGAGGCCTAACCGACTGGCCACCCAGGTGCCCCTTTTTGTTCTTTTGTGAAGGCCCTCTTGTATATGTACAAATTCAGTAAAATTTGTGTGTTTTTCTCCTGTTGTCTTCATCAGTTAAATTTTCAGATCCAGCTAGGGATCCGAAGAGAGTCAAAAAATTTTTTCCTCCCCTACATGAACAAAGAGCTCCCCAGTGGTGAGAGAAATAATGCTCTTTCAGCCCTCACTAGTTAACAGGTGCCTACTTTTAGGGTAAATACTTTCATCTTGCTAATTTTTAAGTACTGTATCCACAAAGTTGTTACTGGCTGCACTCAGCAGTGTAAGTTTTTCTTTTCGGGTTAATTATATAAAAAAAACAAGTAAAATTTGTTTTAGTTTCTAATGAAGTTTAATGTCATAGCTGGTGATTCTGTGTTGGGATGGGCAGTACCCTATGACTGTGTATGGGGTTGGCTCATAATACATAACAAGCAAGTGCTACTAACAAGGAGCTTGATTAGACAAAAGCAGACGTTGCTTGCTTGTTCATGAATTCTTCCCCATCTACTCGTTATTGAGAATTTGAAGAGAATTTCATCCACAGAATGATTTAATCACCCATTCCAATTTGTCTTGAGACTTTACCCTATTCTAGAAAGAAGTTGAAGAGTGAATGCATATCATTTATGTAGGATTTGAGATGGCTTTATGACGTCTTCTGGGTTTTTGTAAACTGGTCTGAAAGGGTGCTGGGGGTGACGCCTGGCTGGCTCAGTCAGAAGAACATGTGATTCCTGATCTCCGGGTCACGAGTTTGAGTTCCACATTAGGGGTAGAGATAACTTAAATATATAAATAAATAAATGAATAAACTTTAAAAAAAAAGGCAGAGAGGGAAATATTTACTCCATGATTCCTTTCATAAATTTAAGGGGTTGTGGCTGACTTCCTGTCCCTATACTTTCTGTTTTGCTGTCTTGTAGAGTATTCCCACTTTATGAAGGGTTCGGGTTCTTTTTTTTTTTAATATAATTTTTTGTTGTCGTTGTTGATTTTTAGATTTTAAATCCAAGTTGGTTAACGTAGAGTGTAATAATGATTTCAGAAATAGAATTTAGTGACTCATCACTTACATATAAGACCCAGTGCTCATCCCAACAAGTGCCCTCCTGAATGCCCATCACTCATTTAGCCCTTCCCCCAACCCAGAACCCCACCACCAACCCTCAGTTTGTTCTCTGTATTTTAGAGTCTCATATGGTTTGTCTCCCTCTCTGTTTTTATCTTATTTTTCTTTCCCTTCCCCGATGTTCATATGTTTTGTTTCTTAAATTCCACATATGAGCAAAATCATATGGTATTGTCTTTCTCTGACTGACTTACTTTGCTTAGCATATTACCCTCTAGTTCCATCCCCATCGTTGTAAATGGCAAGATTTCATTCTTTCTGATCATCAGGTAGTACTCCATTGTATATATTTACCACATCTTCTTTATCCATTCATCAGTTGATGGATGTTTGGGCTCTTTCTATACTTTGGCTATTGTTGATAGCGCTGCTATAAACATTGGGGTTCAAGTGCCCCTTCAAATCTGTATTTTCGTATCCTGTGGGTAAATACCTAGTAGTGCAATTGCTGGGTCACAGGGTAGTTCTACTTTTAAGTTTTTGAGACACCTCCATACTGTTTTCCAGAGTGTCTGCACCAGTTTGCATTGACATCAGCAGTGCAAAAGGGTTCCTCTTTGAAGAGATCAGATTCTAAGATGATGGTCTCCCAAAGGTGTTAGAAGGCAGCCGACTTGAACTAATTCACACCAGTGTGTGAGCCGCTGAAGAGCCTGCAGTTCACAGAGACATGACAGTTTTCAGAGGGTGCTAGTAAAGCCACGGAGAACTGTCTGATATTCAGGCCACTTCAGAAAGTTAAGCCATATTCAGGGTTTTGGGAAGATGGCAATTTTTTTTGGAAAAGGGAATTTGTGATTGGCAACTTTAAATTGTTTCGACATGCCTGCCTTTTTCCCTCCCTCCCTTCCCCCCTTCCCTTCGTGGACAGGCATGCTTTGAGAGCTCTGCCAGGAAACCTATACTCTCTCCCACCCTTCTCCTTCTCCACTCTGTCCTTCATCCGTCCTCTCTTCTTGCACCAATGATTCTCTCTGACGGTGGCAAGTAGGACGTCAAGGGACAAGACTGGGGTGGGAGGCAGAGAGGAGCCATATTTTCTCTTTATATGTATATATGGTTAATTAGTGAACCAAGAATTTGTAATTTAGAAACATGGGTTCTAGTAGTTGCACCAGAGAATGATGAAGAAGTCCTTACCTTATTTTCCTCATTTCTTTGTTTTCCCTTCCTGTCAGGTGCATATACATTCTAGAGAGCTCAGAGGATAGGCCAGTCATT
This sequence comes from Paguma larvata, assembly GCA_030068075.1. Lineage (NCBI taxonomy): Eukaryota > Metazoa > Chordata > Mammalia > Carnivora > Viverridae > Paguma > Paguma larvata. The sequence continues at coordinate 81,399,599 of CM057823.1, forward strand.
TTTAAAGGTGTTCTGAAATTGCCACTAGCTTCTAGCTTGTTTCAAATCTCCTTTCGCACTTCTGCCGCACTTCTGCCGTTAGGTTATTTACATGTCCTTTCGGGAGAGCTAGCGCTCCTAGCCTTATGATCCGTTCAAGGAATCCATTAAGATTCTTCTGACTCTCCCCCCTGGAGATCTGCGCTAGAAGTTGTGACTTAGATGAATCAAGTCTTTCACTCTGTGTGGGTCCTAGAAGCACAAAGCCAGGTGGGTGACTGTCTGGTCCAAGAGTTGAGGACCGTGAAATGCACTCTCCCTCTTAGCAAGTAAGTACTTGCTGGAGGGAAGGTCAAGTCCAACATTAAGGACCGGATCTCTATTTACACTCTAAACAACAAAAGTGAACTCTGATGATCTCGTTTTCTTCTAGATTACTGCATGTAATACTTCTTCATAAGGAAAACTATTTACATTGCAATAGTACCAATGAATTTTTTAAAGCTCTGTGTTAACCTAGGAACCAAGGTAGTCTTTGGTCTAATAAAAATAAGCAAGATTTAACAGACTTAGACTTGGACTCTTGAATTAAAGCATAAAAAGAAGAAATCATGAAATAATTTACTGACTTTCATTCCACTGGAATTTTATAACATTTGCATGTCTATTACTATAGTAAATAATATGAAATACACTGTTTCTAAAAGCATCTTCAGAAAACTTCAGAGCTTTGTGGTCTAAAGCTAAATTTCAAAGCATTGTTATTGTGGCCATATTTTTTTTTAATTTTTTTTTTAACGTTTATTTATTTTTGAGACATAGAGTGAGCAGGAGAAGGGCAGAGAGAGAGGGAGACACAGAATCTGAAGCAAGCTCCAGGCTCCGAGCTGTCAGCACAGACCCGATGCGGGGCTTGAACTCACAGACCGAGAGATCATGACCTGAGCCGAAGTCGGCCTCTTAACCGACTGAGCCACCCAGGCGCCCCGTGGCCATACTTTGTAATTAATACTTGATTAGTATATATTTTTTTTATTTCACAAATGTCGTAAAGTATAAAGGCAGAGGAGCTCCCATTTGCTGAGATCCTTCTGTAGTTCAGGCATTCTGCTGAGAACCGATCATACGTCACAAATTTGATTTTTGTAACAACCCCCTACGTTGGATATTCCCTCTATGATAGATGAGGAAACTGAATACTTCAAGAAGTAAAGTGTCTTACTTGAGAAACCCTGCCACTAACAGACAGAGCTTCGATTTGTACTTGAGCTTGGTTGAATTTGGAAAGGGAGAAAGGAGATAAAAAAAAGAGAGAGGAAGCTGAAATTGGAATGCATCCTTTGGAAAGCTAAAGGAACCTGGGGCAGAGTGAGCCCCAATCTTAGAAATGCAGTGTGGAGTGTGGAAATGAAGGGGACAGGCAAAGCAAGGCTGCACTTCTGGGTTGTGACATCATTGACTATCGACTCTCAAAGGTTAAGCTTAAGTGACTCTTTATACCCAGGTGCAAATCCGAACGCCATCTGTGGATTTTCCTAATAGGTTTCCAAACTTTTCCCATTTCCATTTTTCTAGTAAGCTTTGGAATCACAATATGGAACTGTCCATTCCAGGTTCTGTAGTCAAGAAGCATTCAACCTTGGGTGGAGGACTAGACAAGGTTAGAGCCTGTTTGTATGGATGAATATTCCACAGAGAAGACCAGGACCCATGCCTGTTGTGACTGAGGTCAATCTCAAAAAACAATGATACCAAGGAGGAAAAATGTAAACTTGACATACAGCATTGGTTTTTTATAAATGTAATTTATGTCAAATGTCATAAAGATTTTCTTTATTTAATATCTGCTTTTCTCTTTGTGGATATAAAAATATTACTGAGTTTTTTTTTTGGATAATACTCCTTAACTTTTTTTCTCTTTTAGAGATGCTTAAGTTGGTCGGGATTTCAGGAGTTCCTCGAATAGCCTGAAATCATATACAAGACTTACGGAATTCATTAGCAGTGTGTATTTTTCTAGAGCTGAGGCTCCACCACTTCCATTAGCTACTCAGAGTGATTGTGAATCAAATAAATGAAGAGCTAATACCCTAGAGTCTTGACTTTCTCAACTGTGAATTTTCCACCAAAGCAATTTTCAGAAATTTATTGTTGTTGCTCGTACCAGGAATACTATAAATTGTAAGAAGCTTTATGCCATTTCCAGGTAATTCTGTAGCTATATATTGTTTAAACAGTAGTAATACATCACTGTCTTTGAAAACAGTGATAAAACTGCTGGTGCTCCTTTTACTCTTATCCCGGTACCCCGGTGTGGGACCCTTCAACTGTAGCTCTCAGCTTCTCATGGTGGGAAAGACCCTATGGGTGTGGGGAGGAGGAGGGGAGGGTGCACGCAGAGGGGGAGGGTGCCGGCTGTTCCCTTTCCTGTAGATGCTCCTTCAGGCAGCCCTGTCTGGGATGCTCCGTAAGGTAGAGTGCACAGGTCTCACAGGTAACTCCCAATTTTCCCTTATGAATTGTCCTCTGCAGATGAGTAGAAAGAGGAATGGAGTCTAAATACAGAACCGTGAGTTGACGTTTCCCTCTCGCTCTCTAAAATTCAGCTGTCAGATCCGAGCAGATGGCATGGCTAATCATTACAGACCTTGCACTCCAGTTCACTTAACTGCCAGAAGGCTGATCCTCAGACTAAGAACTGCAAACCCCTCTGTCTTCCTGTTCTGTTTTGGAACTGGACCACCTCTTGTCTCTCTGTCATGTCCTGAGATCATTGCCTGAGTGTAATCTGTGATCTGTAGGAAGGGGGTGCCATCTGCCCTCTAACCATTTATCTGCTCTCATCTGTGTATCTGAGCCCACTGTCTCCTTTCTCCTCACCCTCTCCCGGACAAAAGCCTCTTTCCTCTCTTCCGACAGCTCCACCTTCGTGGCAAATTCCATGGAGTCTTCGTAAAGGCCTCACGTCATTTTGTTTTTGTAAAGATTCATAAATTATAAAATGCACGTTTCTTTTCGGAGCCCCGCTAATTTTGTCTGTATAATGACAATTTCAGGGTGTGTTTGATCAAACAAACACCCTGTGATTTTTTCCACAGCTAAAATAACTTAGGCTGTACCCTTGATCGAAGTCTCTGGAATGTGCCGTGATCTGTCTCCTCTTTCTTAGTGCCGGTGGAAACTTTGGGTAGCAGAGGACACCTCTTTACTCTTGTGTTTTGTGAACGTTTCCGTTTGTCACTGGGATTGCATAGAGTTGGATGTTACCGCTTTCGTGAACTTTAGCATGCGTTCTTTTAAAAGCCACTTGCAGATTTCAATTTCCGATGTGCTTGTTTAACCCACATTTTGAAAGTTTAGATGAAAAGCACACAGATTTTTAAAGTCTCTAGCCGAATACTCTCTTTTCCTTGTTCTTCTTATGCACTGACTAGATCTTTGTCTTAAAGGATCCATAATGCCGAATGGGAGGAGAATGGGAGAGACTATTTTCAAACGCTTAGTAAGTGAGGACAGTCATCTCTGAAAGGGCCTTGGAAATGTCTTTCAGACAGAATGTAAATGTCCCAGAAAGTATCTCTTCTGATTGAGATTGTTTATGGCAGACAGAAAGAATTTGATAAAAAGAAATTCTGTATCTGTCGTTCGTTGTAAATTATATTTGTGGTGTAAGAGTGAACATTTTTGGTGGTTGCGTCTTAAAGGGATTTCTGGAGTGGAAGGAGACCCAGCAGTGCTGTCTCTCAAATGTGTGGCCATGACTCTTAACTTCTTTGGGACTGTTTTTCATCTGAAAATGGGGATGATTCCCCCTAACCACCTGACATATTCATTGTGAGGGTCAAAGGAGATTCAGAAAGTGCTTTGGAAGCTGAAAGCGGCAGTCCATTTTAATGTGGTATATCAGGATTTTGTATTTCCAGGGAAGTCCTCGCTTCCCTGAGTATCCTCCATCTACTCAGCCAACTCCAGAACAGCTGCAGGGGTGCTGTCACAAATCTCCTGGGAAGCCATCAGCTAGCACAGCGGCAGCAGGCACCAAGTGAAACAGTGCGAAAATAAGACAGGCTTGCCCGCAGGAGCAAGGTTCATTTGAAAGAAGGAAGGAAAGGGAGGGAGGAAAGAAGAGAAGAGAAAGGAAAAGAAAAGAAAAAAATGTCTGCTTTTGGTAACTGGGATGGCAAATTGTCAGGCCATTTGCTTTTAAAAATTTTGTTTTCATGTTTATTTTTGAGAGAGAGAGAGAGACAGCACAAGTAGGGGAGGGACAGAGAGAGAGGGAGACACAGAAACCGGAGCAGGCTCTAGGCTCTGAGCTGTCAGCACAGAGCCCGATGCGGGACTTGAACCCACCAACCGTGAGATCATGACCTGAGCTGAAGTCCGGCGCTTAACTGACTGAGCCACCCAGGCGCCCCAGGACATTTACTTTTTAAATCTAAATGAAACTGACCAACTATTCCTTATTTCTTTGAGAGTAGATAGTGCATTATTTTCACATCACACACTCAGTGACAGAGTTCCATGTACTTGGTTATGACTTCATTCTGGGACAGTCAAAGTAGGAAATGGAGAGGAAGCGTGCCTGTGTGTTCTTGGGTGGCCTAGGTACAATCGGGAAGAATCTGGGTTTATGGAAATGAGTGTGTGAATGCACATAGGAAGAATTTAATATTATTTAGTTTAAAGTTGTTGGGTTGTTTGCTGAAATTTGACAGGGAAAATGAAGATGGGGCATTAGGAAATAATCAAACTTAGAGTCTCCATAAAACCCTAGAAGGATCTAGAAAACATCTCTCAGAGAAATTTCTCTGGGGAGACCTTTTCTTGTTTATTCTGGACAAGTCTGATCTTGACACAAGCTAAATAAAGAAGGGATTAGTACCTGGATGTTTAATAACTCTTGGCATTTTAATTATTTTTTTAAGTTTATTCATTTATTTTGAGAGAAAGAATGAGCACACCCCTATGAGTAGGAGGAGGAGAGGCAGAGAGAGAGAGAGAGAGAGAGAGAGAGAGAGAGAGAGAGAGAGAGCAGGCTCCATACTGTCAACACAGAGTTCTTCACAGCTTGATCTCATGTACTGTGAAATCATGACCTGAGCCGAAATCAAGAGTCAAAGGCTTAACCGACTGAGCCACCCAGGAGCCCCTAACTCTGCCATTTTAAAGTCAAATAATGATTTTTGAAAGGGAGCGAGAAAGGAGGGAAAGGATATTGCCTCTACAGTAAAGGTCAGTCTTTAAAATGTTAAACACTTTGGAATATTCTTTATTGCACAAAGAAATAACTTTTCCCAAATATTTTGGAACATATAGCCCTCTCAGCCTGCTTTTTGCTTTTTCCAGCTTTAATAGAGATGTAGTTTATGATTGTAGAGATACATCTCATTACCGTGAATAATGATTGTGGTTTTTCTGAGTGCAAGGTGAAAAGTGGAACTGGCCTCACCCCCAGTGTCAAGGAGACAGTGGGTGATGGGACCAGGGCAGACTGGCGAGTCTGTGTCCTATCCAGATAGCAAGTCCCAGGCTGTTACTTACACTGGCAATTGTACCGTACAGTTTCACCATGATGCCTATTATTATAATTTACAAATAGATACTGTTGGTTGGATTGTGCCAATAGGAATGTTCGTTCCCTGTTATTTATTCAGCAGCTTTGAAATTTGCTCCAAAGTGTTACTGATTCAAATAATCACACTTTCCATAGGAAACCTGGTTTCCTGGTAACAATGAGGGAATTCTGGGGCTTGGGGGAGGGCTATATCCTATGATATGAACAGCTCTGGAAAGACTCGAATTCTATATCAAACCAGTTTTTTGATTTTTTTTTTTTAATGTTTATTTATTTTTGAGAGACATAGAGGCACAGCGTGAACAGGGGAAGGGCAGAGAGAGAGGGAGACACAGAATCGGAAGCAGGCTCCAGGCTCTGAGCCATCAGCACAGAGCTCGACGTGGGGCTCGAACTCACAGACCGCGAGATCACGACCTGAGCCGAAGTCGGCTGCCCAACCGACCGAGCCACCCAGGCGCCCCTATCAAACCAGTTTTAACGGGTGATGGTGTTACCTGACCAAGACCAGATTTTATTTCAGTTAATGAAATAAACACTTAATGAGATGAGATGGGTACTGAGCAATGTTTTGTTTAGAACTTGGGTACCATGAGTGAATAAACAATAATGATGTCCTAATTGGGAAAGGTGTTCTGATTTCCCAAAGGCCTTCTTATATTTGAGACATCTTATGTTAGTATCTAGGCAGAACACCTTTGCGTAACTGAATAAATTTGTAGCTGTACAAAGATATCTGTTAGTGTTTGTTTTTCTTTCCAAACTAGATCTGTGAGAAGTGTCTCACGACGACAAGCCATTGTCCGTGGAGACTTGCTGTCCAGGAAGTCAGCTGGAGAAGATTAAAGTATCATCTACCCCAGGCCCCTAAGTCCCACTCCCCCTTAATAACATAGAGGCCATTACTTGTTATACATTATTCATACATTCATCGATGCTCTTTTGAGTTTATATTTTCAACTGGTCCTCCCCTTAGGGACAACGGTGTAGTGTTTAAGAGCATAGACCCGTGTTTAAGAGCATGGCTTTGGAACTGTCTCCCGAGCAGGTCCTGCACAGGGCCTTGTGCCCTTAGAAAAAGGTGTCCCTTCTGAGCCGAGTTGCTGGGAAGGCACAGCCGCCCCAGGCAGAGCTGCGGCTGGATTTCAGCACCACCCAGCCCTCTTCTCCAGGTACCTGTCTGCAACGCATGCATTGCTCAGAGACCTAGAACAGTCCTGTAGTTGAGTTTGAAATCCACTTCTCATTTCCAAACAGGTGTGATTTGGGGAAAATTGGGGCAAACCTTGCCCCAGTCTCCTCATCTTGAAAATAAGGGTAAAAGTAGGACTTGTAGGACAGTTGTTTACATTTATAAATGGAAAGCATTGAGGACAGCACTCGGAACCTAGCAAGTCATCGCTGTGATTAAGAGGAGTTACGGAATGGGGAGTGAGGATGGGGAGCTTCACCCCGTGGCACTCAACTCCATCTATTAGTAGATGGTTTCCATTATCAGAAAGAAATGGAAGCTCAAAGTAGCCATGCTTCTTGCTGGATTCAGCCCGGAGTTCCAGAGCATGTTAAGAAACATTTTCAGGGGCGCCTGGGTGGCTCAGTCGGTTAGGCGGCCGACTTCAGCTTGGGTCATGATCTCACGGTCTGTGAGTTCGAGCCCCGCGTCGAGCTCTGTGCTGACGGCTCATCAGAGCCTGGAGCCTGCTTCGGATTCTGTGTCTCCCTCTCTCTCTGCCCTTCCCCTGCTCACGGTCTATCTCTATGTCTCTCAAAGATAAATAAACGTTAAAAAAATTAAAAAAAAAAAAAAGAAAGATTTTCACTTCATGGTATAGTGGAAGGAGAAGAGGATTTGGAGTAAGAAATAAATTTGGCTTGGAGGCCCAATGCTGCCGATTTCAATTTTTTCATACAGGTGTGAGGTGAGAAAGAGAACTGCTCTTCAGGATTTTCCCTAAGATCGCTAAGACGAATTATGAATCTGGATGTACCGAGGTACTTGGCAGATGTTTAGCTTAATTTTGTTTTGCTATGAGGTGGGTTGCACTGGGTTTTCACTAGCTATTCTTCCAGGAAACAGGCACTAGCTTGCAAACCATTTATCCTCTTGCGAATCAATCACTCCAGTGATTTCAAAGGCTTGGTTTTTGTTCTGTTTTGTTTTTTGTTTTAAATGGGTTAGTTCGAAGGATATGTCTGGATTTGGGCAGTGAGACACATAATAATTCATGATCCTAATAATAATAGTAACAAGGTGTCATACCAGTTGAATACTTATTGAGACTCTGGCGCTCTCCTTTGACCATCACGGCGACCCCAAAATGTAGCACTTACCATTGTTCCTGCTTTTTGGTGGAGAAGATTGAGCCTAAGGTCACTCAACCAGTCTGTGCTTGAGCCGGGGGTGTGTGAACCCAGGCCGTCTGCCTTGAGTCCACCTGCTGGGACCCTGCGCAGCCCACCTCCTTTCCCCTGTGCATTTCTGGAACCTCAAAAGCGAGTTTAAATGGCCCCATGGTCTGGGTAAGAATGTGGCAGGCCGACTCTGGATTAAGGATAGCTGTCATTTAACTTGAATTCATCGAGGACAAGTACTGCTTGACTGATTGTTTAGAAAAGCAGTTCGAAGCCTGTTCAGGTGGACAGAGCTTGTTGCACTGCCTGTCTGCGGTGTTCTCCGTTTGGGGGTGGAGAGTACCCGTCATTCACATTTGCTGCCTGTGGTGCTCAGCTCCTCACCATTGTGTGTTGGTGGCTTTGGTGTGCAAGCAGATGCATCTCTTATTTCTTGTCAGTGTTGCAGGTAGACAGTGCCATCAGATCCGTTATTTGTCAAGGTATCTGACAATTTGATTTTTCCCTGATTCCAACAGCTTAGCGTGGAGGCCTTCTTCCTGACAAGGTGCCCTTGTTCTCAGAGTGGCCGGTTTGCACACACCAGGCTGCAGGAGAGACATTACTTGTCCGAGTGGTCTGATGAGGGAGAGCTACTCATGATAGACCTAAGCAGCCATGCTAAACATGTCAAGAATTGAACACTCAGGTGCGCCCGGGTGGCTCAGTCAGTTAAGCGACCGTCTTTGGCTCGGGTCATGATCTCACAGTTTGTGGGTTCGAGCCCTGCCTCAGGCTCTGTGCTGACAGCTTTAGAGCCTGGAGCCTCCTTCAGATTCTGTCTCTCTCTCTTGCTCTCTCTCTCTCTCTCTCCGACCCTCCCCCACTTGTGCATACGTGCTCTCTCTCTGAAAAATAAACATTAAAAAAATGTAAAAGAAATATTTAAAAAAGAATTGAACACTCAGACAAAGCCTTTTAGTGTCTCCAGTAAGAGTGGGACTCAAGGGTGAAGCTCTATGAAGTTATGGGAAGAGACGAAGCGGGCGAATGTATTTTCTGTCTAACGTACCCAGGAGTCTATCCGGAGGAAGACATCTTCTCTGCCACTCACGAACACTGACATTTTTGGTCCCATAGAGGTCACAGCAAAATGTCTGGGCAAGTCAGTGATGTTATCCCTCCAACATACAGTGCTTGCCCCAATCCCAAATGAAATAATTGCTCAAAGGAAGACTTTTCCAAAGGAACATGGTAAAGGAGAAAATCCTATTGTGTCATTCTTTTTTTTTTATTCTACTTTGAAAACCAGGAGGAAGGGAAGTAGGGCTTTTTCAACCGAATAGAAGTTATCACATTCCCTAGTGCCTTCCGTGGGTTGTTGGCTGTTGTGATGGACACGTTGAACTTTGGGAATATGGTCGAATGCAGTCTCATTTCCAAATCTTCTGACTCTTCTGGCAGTAGTTAAATCTCATTAAAACCGGGGACTTGTTCAAATCATGCATATCCCTAACATCTTAGGGAAAGAAAATTAGCTAATACACAGCTTCACCCTCATTACTTTTAAGAGGGCTTTACACTCTGAAATCCCCTGAGGTGATTTCGCTGTGTTGTCTCTGTTGTCGACAGAGAGAGAGAGAGGAGGCAGCCAGTTAAAGGCACTTCCATAGCTATGGTGAATGAGGACTGTGACATAGAGAAAATCCAAAAAGGAGGAAGGTACAAAGGAGAACAAAGCAGTGCCAGAAGAATCGGGTATGGAACCCAGAATGGCAGTAAATGCTCCCGTTTATCTGCATTACGTATGCCTACATTTTCATTAAAGGAGCAGATTTCCACCTTTTCTAAAGGAGCTAACTGAAATGAATCAAAAGCTTTGGCAGAACTGTTAACTCTTCTACCGTTTAAAGTAAAATAAACAAATAAATGCAAACCTTCGCATAGCTCAGAGAGTACTTGAACTCGAGAGAAACTTGTTTCCTTTCCCCTTTAGATGGGTTTGTGGCCAACATTCCAGACCGATGTTGAACATGGTAGCGAAAGAATGTGCCTGAAGTATGTAGCCCGTGACCTTTATAATCACTGTACCATTTGATGGCAAAGTGTTTACCACATTACATTCTTTATTAACTTAAGTCCAGGAGAATCTGCTTGTTTTCGCTTTAGTCTTGGTGACGGGCCAAATGTCAGACTGACCTCCCTGTAAAGGTACCTGCAAATGCTTTACAAATAAGTGCACGCGAAGACTCTAAAAATGGTAGTGTATCAGAAAAATATAATAAAGGACACTCGATGTGGAGTAAGATTTTAATTAGAAAAAGGTAATACTGCTTCAGTGTAATCAAAGAGATACTAGAGAGATGAAGAAGGCCAGCCGATGTCTCAGGTGGAGTCTACCAGCACGGAGTAGTTGGATGAGCTCTTTTTTGCCTTTTCCCTGTTTTTACTCTCTGCTCATTCATCCCTCATTCATTCATTCGTTCATCCATTTACTCACTTACTCATTCATCCATCAAACAGGTATTAGGTGCTCACCGCATGTTAGACACTGAAGATGGAAAACTATATGACATCATCTGTATTCTTGAGAGACCGGAATCAGCAGAAATCGGCACAGATGTTTAATGCTGAAATTAGCTTCTTGGTTTCGGTTAAGACTTAATGAGAGAGACTCGGAAATGCAGATGGAACTGTATGTGCCCTCTATGGAGACTTGTTATTTGTACTAAATGGGGATTATGTCATCGGGGACATCCACACTCTCATCCTAGCCTGTACGTAGTTAGAGACTTTGCCCCAGGCTGGAATTTGAAAGCCCAGAAGTGGGCGCTGGAACATAGCCGGGCTGTTCCACGGCTGTGGACAGTGACACAAAGAGGGCATCGAAGGTGGAGGCAGACTCCGGGGCCAGAGTTTGACCCCTTAGAGGCTTGAAAATCAGGGCGGAGTCTTCGACTGGGGCAATGAATAGAGGCGCCATTTCTCAAACATAGTAACTGAGTACAGTTGTGGCGTTCACTCTCAGCCCGAGTTCTCTCCATAATTTTGAAGTTTGATATTTTCATCTTTATTGTGATGTTAAAAATTAATAATATAAATAAAATAATCTTAGTAAGTTTATTCTGGGTTATTGGAGTGACCATCTTCTGACTGACACCAATTTTAATGCTCAAGTAACACTTGGATTTATATCTGTGATAACTCCACACCAGTGTTTTAAGCCAGTTGAGAAAAGTGGCGGAGGAGTTGAATGCATGAAAGATACATTTAGCGGGAAGAAGGTCAGATGATTTCACAACTCACTACACAAATGTTTCCTGAATTGGAATCAGGGGAAAATGGTGGTAGTGTCACCACAGTGCGTTATAAAAGGCAATGAATGCAGTATGGTGAATTCCCCGAGGACGTGTGTGGTATTACTGATACGAGTGACCATTTATCTCAAATCAATCTCAGCTTTCAATTATAATGTAGTTATTTTAGATTTTTATTTGTTCTGTAATTTTTGCAGTATTTAATTTGAAAATATATTTTGGTTTTAGAATTGTAAATGAACTTTGAGGATAAAAAGTTTCTACTTGGTTCTGTGCTTATATGTATGTGAGTAATGGCATTTTAAGAAAAGGTACTGTTGGGGATGGGGGCGTGTGAGAATGTTTTCACTTTTAAGGTCCATGTTTCATGTTTGGGAAACCATACAAGACAGGAAGAGACTGCAAATGATGACCTTTAGCCACTTTCCCTCAGGCATCCCCTAATTCTTGAGGTTAATTATTTATTAATGTTCTCAGCAAAGAACATCTTCAACATAGTCAGGAAGACACCTCTTAAAATTTAAATAAGTTTTAGGGGCACCTGGGTGGCTCAGTCCAACTTCGGCTCACATCATGACCTCACGGTTTGTGAGTTCAAGCCCCACACTGGGCTCTGTGCTGACAGCTCAGAGCCTGGAGCCTGCTTCGTATTCTGTGTCTCCCTCTCTCTCTACCCCTCCCCTGCTCGTGCTCTGTCTCTCTCTCTCTCTCTCAAAAATGAATACATGTTAAAAAAAATGTTTAAGTAATAAACTTTAAATATGTTTTGAATAATGATACATTTCTGTGATTTGAAGATCCAAAGATATTAAAAGGTATACAGTGCAGTATTTCTCAGCCCTGTTACTCCCTCTGGGTGACCACTGTATTCATGTTTTGTGTATCTTCCCCAGATCCTTTATTGCATTTGCAGGCAAACACCGGTATATAGCTTTAGCCCACCCTTCCTTCAACGCCTTGTACAGAAAGGCTTTTCTGCACCTTAATCTTTTCAGCGAACAGTATATCCTCCTATATCAGGATATAGAATGTCGCCATTCTTTTTTAAGGCAGTCTATTATTCCATTATATGGCAAACCCATCATTTATTTAACCATTCCCCTATGAACAGACATTTATGTCATTTTCAGACATTTACGGTAAAACTAATGCTGCAGTAAATAACCTTGTAAATGTTATTTAGCCTAGTGAAACATACCTGTGGAGTAAAGACCAAGAGGTGAAATTACAGGGCCATTGGGTACATGCATTTGGAATTTTGATAGGTGTTGCCAAATCATGATCCCTTGGAATTTTACTGAGTCACACTCTCCTAAGCAATGTATGAGGAGTGCCTGTTTTCCCAGACTTGTTATAAAGAGAATGTGTTACCAAACTTTGGTTTCTTGCCATTCTGATAAATGAAAATAGTATCTCAAATGCAAAAAAATGATTTGCATTTCTCCTATAAGTGATGTCGAACATTTTTCATATATTTATAATCTATTTCTAGTTCCTCTTCTAGAAACTGTCTGTTATTGTTCTCTGCTTGCTTTCTATTGGGCGGCTGCTCTTTTTCTTACCAACATTTAGCACCTATTTATATAGTCAGGACGTGGGCTCTTTGTGATCTGAGTTGCCTCTTTTTTCTATCTGTCTTTTGACTTAACTTAGGGTATTTTTGCCATGTAGAGATTCGGGTTTTTTTTTTTAAAAAAATGGTCTCTGGATTGTGAATCATAGTTAGAAAGGCTTCCTACTCCCAAACTCAAAGGGAGTTTTGAAAAAGCCGTCAAAAACATGTGCTCGCCAGTGCTGATTTGGTCGCCTTTCTGGGCGACATCAGACCATGTGACGATGACACTTCCTGTGGCTCCTCTCGTGTCATTCCTGTCTATTGCAGGGCTTCTGGGAGCTGACGCGAGACGAGGATATCTCAGTTGCCTATTGAACCAGTGATAGACCCACTCCCTCCTTGGCTCATATCCGATTTCTTTTTCCGAGCAATTTTTGAGAGAGTGGTAAGAGAGAAGGGTAGAGCAGAAATGGCCGGCTGACCCCGGAAGCCGCACTGGTGACCTTGTATTAATCAGGCCTGTTTGGTCGCGTTTCACAAATATAACATCACTTGCTATTTGTGTGACTTTTATTCTCTTCGATTTTTTTTCAGAAAGTAATGCTGCCGATACAGGTGAAAGGCAGCATTTTGATCGTTAAATTTGACATTTTTGTAGAGCCTATATATTAAAATGTTCTCATTTCGGTAGTTCTGAAAGCCTGTCCAGATGGGAAGGAAGCTGTCAAAGCCTGGGAAGGAACGATATAAATCAGTTAGTTCGAGGCTGAGTCTGCCGGCGATGCCTTCTTCATAGTAAGTCTGTGCAGGAAGGCCATAATGATTAAGCGGTGGTACCTGGACATCCTTTTACTTATGTCAGCCACCCAGGGTCTTGAGAAGAGGAGCTGAGAGTGCACAGCATATAAGGGATAATTACTAGGAGTTATTAGAGTCTGTAACTCGGGATGCCGTAATTACTCAGACACAGGAAGGCCTTTCTCATTCGAAAGGACTCAAATGAGGAGGTACCGTGCTTTCCATCATGCGATGTAATTTGATGGTCTAAGAAAAAAAGAAAAGCTCACCCCCTCCCAAAGGCAGTTGAAAGAAATAAAGAGGAGAGAGAAAAGCAGGGATGAGGGGAGGCAGGAAAGATGGTAAGAGAGAGAGCCCAAAGAGTGAGTAACCATAATTCAATGAACAGGGAGGAGAATTATTGGCGAAATCCAATGCTGTGAGAAGGAAGGAAGGGGGGATGGGATTCAGAGGCACACCTTGGAAGGGGTGAGAATGACATTTCAGACAAAATGGTGATGAGAGTCTTTTCAAAGTAATAATAATAATAATAATAATAATAATAATAATAATAATAATAAAAAGCCCACCAAATAAATAACGGCAGCACGGAGCAGAAAACAGTCATTTAATTGTTTTCATAATAGCTGAAGAGTGAAAGGTTAACAACGGCATCAATTTTAAGAATTATCACTAGACCAGAATCATAGTCTTATCTATCTTATGTTATTTGACAAATTAGTTAGTCCCCACTAATCGAGGGTTAGTTAAGATCAACACAGCATTGTCGTGATAGCCCCATACCAGACATCTGGTAACTCCCTGTGTAAATGTTTGCTGGACAAGTGAATGATTGAATTGATAAATGAATGATCTGTTTGCGGCATGCTTAGTCTCACCTAAGTTCAGACTGAGTAAAAATATTTATAGCTTTGGCTTTACTGTGACAGTGACTTACCTGTTCGTCGAACCGGGTAGAAAGGTTAATGGAAAGGATTTCAGGAAACACGTGGTGCAGTTTGTATTTCCACTGCTTCTACATTTCTGAGGATTTGTATTTTATAGGAAATGAGTGGAGTTGAAAAATCATCAGTGATCAATCGAACTTCTCAAATGACCAAATACCTGTGTTAGGGCATTCGTGATCACTTTGGCAAACAGTAATTGGTTCATATGCCCATGTAATACTGTAATACTTTCCTTGATTTCATGTCATTTGGAGCTATTCTGATTGTTGAACCTTGGCCTGAGTAAACTTTTTCTCATCCCCCAAAGGCTTCTGGTTCTGTGGACTGAGCATCAGTTATCACTTCCATTGATTGAAAAACAGGCTCCAGGCCCTGTGGGAATCGAGGCAGGAGAGGGTTAGTTAAATCCTGGGTGGGTGATGGGACAGGCCAACCCTGGGAAAATGGAGCTAGACCTTTGGAACCACTGAGGCGAGGCATGTTTCTGAGAAAGTCTCAGCAAAAGGTTAAGACCTAGGCAGAGATGAGCAGATGTTGGCAAGCAGGAAGGCTGTGTACTAAGGGAACGGGGATGTGGGGGCAAGACACCAAGACAGCCATTCAGTCCCTGAAGAATGATTCTAGACACTGGGTCAAAATAGAACCGGCAGGAAGATGCGGGTTCCTCCAGTACTCTTTGTCACAACACAAAGCCTGCAGCCACGTACTAGAGTCCCATGTTCCTCCACTCTGGGATTTAGGAAGATGAAGGGAGAGAGAGAGGAAGGACCACTGCAGGCTCACAGGGTTGGAAGCTAAATTAGGGTCAGTAGCAGGCTAACCAGTACTCTAAGCTGACTCACAGTCTCCAAGACAATGCCTGTTGTATTTCTTCTTGACTGTGAATCATCTTTATATATGAAAATTTCTGACAGTTACGCAAGTGGGGATTCAGGAGAATACCACAGTTTTTGTAGACTGGCAGTTAAGAAATAATGGAAATGGTAAGGATGCTACAGGATCTAAAGTACTTAACGACTGAAATAAGGATGAATTTTCTAGAAGCTAGAGAAAGTTCTTATTACTCTTTTTATTTGTACTACTTCCTTCTGAGCATCCTCAACTCCCTTAAAGAAATTATTCTAGAAGCTGATGCAGTGTAACTACCACAGGCTTTGGAGTCCTCCTGCCCGAGGGCCAGTGACTGAAGCTGCAGCCTAAGCTGTGTGCCCACTGGGCAAGTCACTTCAGTTTTTGTGAGCCCCAGTGTTCTCATCCTTCACAGAGATGACACGTAGAGACATACATACATATATACATATATGGCATAGGATGTTCTGAGGTAATTAAACTAGAAAATGCCTACAGTGATTAGGATAGCAGCTGGCATATGGTCACCACTGTTAGCCATTATTGGTGATATTTGGTTGTTTCAGGGGTCCATTGGAATAATGTACATATGCTTGGTGTATATAGTCATTTTCATTTCATTTCCTCAACCAGAGTATAAACAGGCTTCCGTTTATGTGGACTGTGTTCCCCAGACCCTTAGGATGTCTAGAGTCTTCCACACCCTTTGGGTCTAGTTACCTCTTGTTAGTTAGGTGCAAGGTAATTCTGGAAGCTTCCTTCAAAGGCTGGCTGAGCTATAGTGAGGACATTAACTGCAGACAGAGAGCACTTCCTAGTTACCAGGAAAGCGGCTGTGTTTGCTGATGGGGCCACAGTGGCTCCCCTCAGGTTGCACACACAAGGAGCTGGTCTGTGGCCCAGCTACAACGGTCCATCTTCCCTTCTGGAGAAAAAAAACAATAAATACTAAACTTGTGAGGATGGAACTTGTCACTAGTGGTGGCAGCTTATGGGTCGCCTTGGAAACCAGCTCTTCAAAGGCTAGTCCCCCTGGGGAGAGTGGATTAAGAAGCCTTGCCCTTGTTGGAAAGAAGAACAACTGAGAATTTAGCCTGTTCCCCGCGGCGGCTGGTATTATTGTCCGAGTAATGCAGTGCTGTTTGCTTTCCCTTGCTGCAAGTGGCAGTCCACGACCCTTGTTAACCTGTGCAGGGGAAGCAACACAATGGACTCACTAGAACAGTTAACAGATCTTGGCTGCATCTCTTACTCTCTCCGAGCCTCCATTTCCTCATCTGTGAAATGGGGATAATAACTTGCTAGGGGTTCACAAGGATTAAAGGGATGATTCTACAGAAGGAAAGTTCCGATATAAAAGAAGGGGCCTGGTAAATCCCCTCATTAAAAGCTTCCTAATTTGCCTTCCGGCTTCTGTTCCCCCATTCTCAACTACTACACACTGCCCTCTGAGGGATTTCTAAAGGACAGTTGTAACTCCAACTCAGAAAACATCCTGGATAGATAAGGTCCAAACGGTGCAGGGCAGGGCTGCTCAACCGCGATCTGGTCTCTATTCCAAACCTTATGGTCACTCCCCAAGCATGCCGCGTGCCTTCCCTGTTGGCCGGGCTACCTAGCCACACTTCACCAAGGGCAGTAGGTCCTATTATTGAACACTTAACAGAGTACCAGCTGCTGTGTAAGTGTTTCATACGCATTATGGCCTTTAATCCTTACCGCAGCCCTGTCAGAAAGACACTATTATGTTCACCGTCTGGGTGAAGAAATTGTGATTTTTACAAATTCTGTGCCTTGCATCCATCCTGACCCTGGGATGTAGTCAAACGGATTCCACGCAGGTTCTCCATGCTAGCTAGCTAGCAATTTATTTTTGTATTTATTTATTTAAGGTATAGTCGACATATAACATTGTATTATTTTCAGGTATACAACACAGTGATTCGATATTTGCATATATCGCAGTATGATCGCTGCAATAAGTCAAGTTAACATCTTCACCACACAATTATGAGAAATTAAAAAAAAGTTTTTTTATGTTTATTTATTTTTGCGAGAGGGAGCGCAAGCAGGGGAAGGGCAGAGAGAGAGATGGGGACGGTGGCTTGAAGTGGGCTCTTCACTGACAGCAGCATGTCTGACATGGGGCTCGAACTCAAAAAACACGAGATGATGACCTGAGCTGATGTCGGACACTCAACCCACTGAGCCACCCAGCACCCAGGCGCCCTGTGAAAATCTTTTTTTTGATGATGTGAACTTTCAAGTTCTACTTTTCTTAACAATTTTTATCTCATGGCTTTTAAGTGCTACCTTCTGCCAAAGCCCAACTCCAGGACATCGTTCAAAACTGTCTCTTGCATGAGCACCCTGGCCCTGAGCAATCATCACCCCTATGGCATCTGTTATAGGTATCCTTGAACTACCTGAGCAAATTGCCATTTTAATAGTTCTTGTTTGCATGGGCTGCTCCTGTCTTCCCAGCCAGATCCTATTTTTGTCCAAGACAGCAGAGATTATGTCCAGAAAAGTATCCTTTCCACGGTTGTTCAGTGTCCATTTCATGAGGATAAGGATGAAAACACACATCTCCAGGACTGGCACCATATTTATTATTCCTTTACCTTTTCTATTTTTTAATTTATTTTTAAATTAAATTTAATTAATTAATTTTAAGTTTTTATTTAAATTCTAGTTAGTTAATGTGTAGTGTAATATCGGTTGCAGCAGTAGAATGTAGGGATTCACCGCTTACATACAACATCCAGATACTCTGCAATTTATGAAGCACTTCCATACACAGTATGTCATCTGATGTTCCCAGCAACCTTGGGAGACAAGCAGAGAAGATAAATTATCCCTGACATAGTAGCAGGAGACTATGGCTCAGAGAGGCTAAGTGACCCCTGTGAAGCCACACAGCTCCTGAGTGGGGAAGTGGGAACTTAAAGCCCGTGATTACTTTGCACCACACGGGGTGGGCCTTGCCATGGTAGAAACATTCCTATTCCATCAAGGACCGAGGCCAGTACAAACATCTAAATCTTTCCCTTGGATTCCTTGGTACTCTCCAAGATAGAAGTTAAAACAGCTGAGTTTTTCTAAGGGGTTTTCCCGATGAACTTTTTGAAAATTATTTGAAGGAGGCATGTTGGTAATTTCCTAATCGTTTGGCTTGCTCATATGAAAGTGGTCAGTCACCAGACTCTCTGGCTGGTGGGGGAGGGGACAGGAGGCCTGAGTCCTGGACACCAGTTATGTGGGGTAGCCCCGACTCGCTTTTCCTCAGGGTCCACTCAGAGAGTTAGGAAAAGGATCGAGATCCCAACACTTGTACGAAAAGGAGGTTTTGTTTTTTGGTTTTTTTTTTTTTGTCCTAATAAAAGTTTCCCAAGAATGCATAAAGAGAAGCGAAGGTAAGACAAATGTCACATGAGTCACCTCCCAACGTACAAATTTTTCTTTTTATAAGAAAAATACATATATTGCACTTAAGTAAACTAAAGCACATTTAGTACAACTTTATAGGCAAACTGTGGGGAAAACCGCATACTATTAACTTAATTGAATGATGTTGGTGTGCACTGAAATTAAACATATAGACATTTTGCAGTACAATGTGCTGCAACCTGAAGGCTTGTACTTTGGTTCATGTAATGCAGAGCTTTTCACCTATTTTCACATCATAGCACACTTTGAAAATGGTACTTTTTGCAGGATACACAGGGGAAGACCCCACTCAGCTCCACTAAGGGCTGAGGAATCCATATGGCTCTCCAGTGCTGAAAGTGTATTGCAAAACCAAACTTGAGTGGGATGGTGTGTCTTCCAAAAAAATCCTCAAGAGAATGACCTTTCTGTATATTCAATAAAACTCTGAAATGCAAAAAACAAAAAACCCCCACAAACAACAGCAACAACAAACACTTGTCACCATCTTCTGGCCTAGGAGACAGAGGATTAAGGAGCGGGGACCTGGGAACCCAGAACCCTGCTTTCTCTTTCTCATAGACGGCACCCAGGGGAAACCGTGAGTGCACGAAACACACACCTCTCCCAAGTGCGTAATCTTCACGATGTGGCTGAGCCGTGGCAAGCATCTGTTTTCCTAATCTGTTCTCGATTTCAGAGGTCTTGGCCCTCGACCAGTGATGGAAAAGTTCTGAAGCCAGGAAGGGCTGGGATGCAATGCCTCCCTGTGCCCGAGCTGCTCGGCAGAGCATTCGCTTCAGCTCACTGTGCCCAGGATCACCCCTGCCCTAGTGGTTATAGCTGACATGCTGTTGGGAGATGAATTCGACAGTCGTACATTATCACAATGGGCAAAGGGAAGTCATATCTGAAAAGATAAGGGATGGTGAATTAGCCATCAGAGAACAATCACTGGCATTCTTGAATCATTTGTGTGGTAGCTGCAAACAGAAAGGCTGGTGCAGTTTGAAGAAGCATCTTAAATATTGTTATTTTATACCTGATCGTTTACTTTTATTAAAAATTAGTTAATTTGTTTATTTTGAGACAGACAGAGACAACACGAGGCAGGGAGGGGCAGAGAGAGAGAATCCCAAGCAGGCTTCTTGCTGTCAGCACTGAGCCCGACATGGGGCTAGAACCCATGGACTGTGAGATCATGACCTGAGCCAAAACCAAGGGTCAGACACTTAACCGACTGTGCCACCCAGGTGCCCCTATAACTGATGATTAAAAAAAAAATTAGGCTTTTTCTCTTTTCCTCTCTTTCTAGTTCTCTCTCTCTCAAACAAATGACAGAAAGGAAAGTTGGGACAGAAATCTTCCGTCTGTGTCTTTTGGATTCAGAAAACATAAGGTGATCCTCTCCAGAATCCTGATGTTTAGCACAACAACTTGAGAGAGAGAGTGAAATTTCTGTATTTATTCAAAGGCTATATTGCTTGAGAAACATTGGCATAAAAGGAATTCTTGCATGTGATTATCTATTTTGAAGTTTTAAAATATTGAGGCACCTGGGTGGCTCAGTCGGTTAAATGTCCATCTTCGGCTCAGGTCATGATCTCGCGGTTTGTGAGTTTGAGCCCGAGTCTGGGCTTTGTGCCGACAGCTCAGAGCCGGAGCCTGCTTCGGATTCTGTGTCTCCCTCTCTCTGTCTGCTCCTCCCCTGCTCGTGCTCTGTCTCTCAAAAAACAAATAAACATTATAAAAGAATTTTTTTAAGTTTTAAAATAAATATTTTGATGTAGTCTTATTCTTTCATTCCATCATTGTGTTTCATTAAATCCAAAGATAGAAACAAACTTTCAGAGGTCACTTCAGAGCCTATACTACTCTAAACTCAGTTTAAACGAGTTTGCTATCAATGAGCATCATGTAGTGTGTGGGTGTGTGCATTTTTGTATATGCTATATGTGTATGTGTATATATGTCGTTTTTGCTTACAGATGAAGGAGGTAGGTGTAAAAGATATAACTCAGTGTGAAAGAAACATAACAAGACCTTTATTTTAATTTCCCCATTTATTAGTAAAACAATCATTTAAAAAATAATTTCCCCCAGCTTTCATCTTTGTTCATCAGTCTCTGACTGAGGACAGATGAGGCAGTGGGGTCGCTGGTATCATGCTCTTGGTAGTCCCACTGCTCTGTGTCTCTTGTGTGATGACATTGTTAATAACATGACAAAACAACAGTTTCTTGGAACGGACTTGGAAATCACTTTGCAAAGGAATACTCCCCCTGCCTCAGTATGCTGCTTTTGTTATTGCCAGTGATCCCTTTTTCCATCTATTATCTGTATTTTTCCAAATAGCTTATAGGCTATTTCTAGGACATACCTGAGCCATGGCCTTAGGAAATCTCAGTTGGATCTAGTGTATTCTGTAAGGGACTCATCTGTATATGCAGATCTTTTATATATACTAAAAAACACAGGAGTGCCTGGGTGGCTTAGTCGGTTGAGCGTCCGACTTTGGCTCAGGTCATGACCTCGCAGTTCGTGAGTTCGAGCCCCCCTTCGGGCTCCCAGCTGTCAGCTCAGAGCCCGCTTTGGATCTGCCCCCCTGTCTGTCCGCTCCTCCCCCACTGATACTCTCTCTCTCAAAAATAAAAAATAAACATAAAAGAAAAGCACATAACGTTATAATGGGCAACTTGACAAAATAAGGGCGTTACTGGCTGCTCTGCACCTAGCTTTGCAAAGTCACACCGTATTTGGTAATGTCTGCCTTGTTTACTTTCTCCATTTGTTGGTGCCATGATAGTCTCTTTATTTTGAGCTCCTTCCAGCTCAGTTTTCTCTTTAAAGCTTTATCTGGGCCTTACATGAAAGTTGCTCTCACTGGATGTATCACAGACTAGCTTTGCTCTATGAAATATCCCTTAGCCTTATCCAGGTGCGTTAAGGCTGAGCCAGGACTGTAATTCTTCTGAGGGGGGGATGCTGATGGAGGCGCGTGCCTTCAAGGTGATACAGTCAGACAAAATTCCTACTCAGAGAGCTGGACTGCTCCTGGGTCTCCCCGCTGTAGGCAGCATGATTGTTTTAATTACAGTTCTGTAGCTGCTATTTTTGTCTGTTCTGGAATATTAGGATGCAGGGCTGGAAAGCATATTATTAAGTGGTTGTTACTGCCTTCATTCTTTGTTATATAGCACCAGTCTTGCTGTGGGAGAAGGGACTGTTTACTCAGTTCATTTTAGATGAGCCCAAGGGGGTTAGCTAGGGTTTTAGTTGGGCTATTTGGGTTGCAGGGAACTCAGGTTATCGCTAGTACCTGGTGTTCGTAGCCGGGCCCCACAGGAACTGGAACCAGGCTTGGGAAGTGGAAAGGAAGCCAGGGGCAGTGGGCAAGTGGCTCGGCCCCTCCCCTCCCCGCTGCCCAGGATCCTGTGTTGCTCCTCTGCCTTCTCTTCTTTTCTCTTCTTGCCCAAGGCCGGCTCCTTTGACCTCTGCTTTATATCTTTTCTTTACCTCAGTGTTTCCGCTTCCGTGTCGTCTGGTTTGTGTGCTACATTCTCTTTTCATGAAATCCTTTCATCTCCCGCTCCTATAGCTACTTGGCCTTCGTCTTGGTATTTCTCAGCTCACATCCCCTTGAAGAGGTTCCGATTGTCTGCCTCATTTTTCACTCTAGGCTACCTTTGACTCCTGAGCGTTAGCATCAGCCATAGTCTCTGGTGAAAGACAGCTTATCTTGTATGACGTGGCAGTCTTGTTCTCCTCCCCCATGCCCCCATGCCAAGAGTGACTAATTCTCAGGGTAGCCAAGTGCCCGTTACAGAAAGTAGCAGAGGCTGATTGGTTACATAGTTTCATCTTGCATAAAATCTTAGAGCAGGATATTCATTGTGATATTTTGTTGCAACTTTATTAGTTCATTACTTTATTATAATACACGGACAAGAGTACAGTTTTATATAGTTCCATCAGCATCAAAATTACTTCTAAAAATACAGTTCTAATAGTCAAAAGAGTCTGACTTCTTCCCTGTGGGGAGTCTCCCCATATCGATGTCATTTCCAGAAGTAACCATTATTAACAGTTTAATGTACATCCTATTCCAGACATTTCCTGTGTGGAGACAGGCACATATAGCCTCTTTCTTTGCCTCGCTTATATAAAGCCAAAGGCAGCACCATGGGTATTTAGGATCATAATGAAGACTCAGTAACGAAGGGAGTGAAACTAATTTCATTCACTTAATGTCTGTAATTTTTACTTAGGGAATATAAACTCCTGACTTAAGCTAGTTGTTAAACACCCAGTCCCTGATTGAGTTAAGCAATATGGTGCTGTGTGATCGAATACATATCGATTTACAGTATCGATGCACTCCGTTCATATGCTGGAGGGGGAAAATGAACTTTAAAACTTTTTCTGAAAGATAAAGGCCAGGCCCCTCTTGATCAAAGTGTGTTTTTGAGGATGCCATCTAGATATTGCCCCTACCTGTCCTATTGTATTCTGGCAACAAAATGACTAACCTGTGGCTATGTGAAATGAAGTAGCAGCTTTATTATAAACACGGTAACCGAATATTTACTTAATGCTATTACCTCTGAGTAAAACAAAAAAGCCCAGAGTAGAAGGTTGGAAGTAAGTGAGATAAATTTTTTTTTTACATCATTAAAATATTGAATGTACATTTGAGAAACTTTTGGAAACAAGGAACAATGCAGGAAAAAAAGTAACATTATTTTACCCACCAATAGGTTAATTTTAAAGTCTTTAAAATTTTGCATGTTATGTTTTATAATATGGTAATATTATATTTTGCTAGGAAACCTGTGGGACAATAATTATAGTTTTGTGCTCCTTTCTTCACATAACTTGCTAGATATGTTTCACTATGTCATTAAATAATCATTTAATGATTTTAAATGTCTCTGGGGTGCCTGGGTTTCTCAGTCAGTTGAGCGTACATTTCTTGATTTAAGCTCAGGTCATGATCCCAGGGTTGTGGGACTCAGCCCTGAGTCGGGCTCCATCCTGAGCATGGAATCTGCTTAAGATTCTCTCTCTCTCCCTCTGCCCCTCTCCCTTGCTTGCACACTGTCTCTCTCTCTAAAATAAAATTTAAAACATATCTATCGCTGCATAGACGTACTATGATTTCTTTAGACATACTAGGTCATTACCTAAATGTAATTTAAAATTCATAATTGCTTCTGTTTCATGATAAACTTTGTGGAGAAGGGGTCACGTGAATTAGAAGAAGGGTTGGCAGTGGTCTTGGGGCGGTATGTGGCCCCTGCAGATGTGGCCCATCCAATAGGAGACGTCCGAGCAGCATCACGGCCGGGTGTCCCCAAGGTCATCGATGTGGCTGATCTCTTAGAAACAGCGGCTTCACAGTGATGGACCGCTCCCACCGGCACCAGCGAGGCCGCTTTAGCTTCACTCTCCAGGCTGACGCGGGCGCTCCCTGAGCCATCAGGTTCAGGTTTTCATACCTGCCTCTACAGATGCGGTTAGAACCGGTACACCTTCCTGTTGCATATCTGGGAAGAGCTGTAAATGGAACAAAAAATGCATCTACCTTCCTCTTACTGGGCTGAGGGCTTGTTTGAGGAATCGGAGCGCACGGGTGCCTAGAGTATTTTCTGAATAAATTCAGTTCATTGTCCTCATTAGTCTATATCAGAGCAAATCGGAATCCCTGGTAAAAGTCTGAGAGTAACAGGCTTGTCTATAGGGATGAAATCACCGCGCACTGCTGGGGGCAGGGCCAGCCTCCTGGGTCTGTGGCCTGTGCTGTTTGTACAGGAACCTGCATCTAAAAGGGCTTCAGGCTTGGGTTAATGTTCAACCAGTCAACTGGTCTTGAAATTCTTCAGATTTTTTAAATGAATTTATTTACTTTGAGAGAGAGAGAGGAAGAGGGAGAGATGGGAAGGAGCATAGACAGAGGGAGAGAGAGAATCCCAACTAGGCTCTGCATGGTCACCATAGAGCCTGATTTGGGGCTATATCCCATGACCCAGGGATCACGACCTGAGCCAAAATCAAGGGTCAGATGCTCACCTGACTGAGCCACCCAGGCGTCCCTTAAGGCTTTTTGAGCAAGTGGACTTGGCATTTTTTTTTTTTTTCACAGAGCCCTGCAATTTATGTAGCTGGTCCTAACTGGGGTGTTAGGTAAGGTATTAAAATATTTTAATGATTCCTTCTCAGACATGGCTCCAAAAAGAAAGAAAAATCAATTTCAAATGTCCTCCCTTTTTGTAGGAGGTGTGTGTGACTTTAAGAGACTGGCCTACAGGGTGAAATGGAGCAGGTCCTGGAAGACTTGGCCTTCAAGGCTGCTTGGTCGATATGAACGGCGCATCCTAATTAGCCATACGACAAAGGCTCACTGAGGAAACGCTCTCCAGATTTCACTTTTCTCAGGTGTAAGCCGGCTTGTGCTTTATCTCCGGTGATGGAAATATGAAAGTCATGGTTTCTTTCTCTCCTTTTGAGCCCTAACTTTCTGTGGACAGTAGTTTTCCCCTTGTCTGTGGGGGATACATGATGCCTGATACTGTGGACAGTACCGAACCCCATGTATACTGTTTTTTCCTATACATGCATGCCTGTGATAATGTTTAATTTATAAATTATGCACAGTAAGAGATTAGCAACAGTTACTACTAGTGAAATAGAGCAATTTTAACAATACTGTAATGGAAGGGGTGTGACTGTGGTTTCTGTCTCACTTGAAGCATCTTATGGGACTGCACTCACCCCTCTCCCCGGGATGATGTGCGATGATAAGATGCCTATGTGACCAGGTGAAGGGAGGTGCACGACACAGCCATGGGCACATAGCGCTAGACTGCTGTTGACCTTCTGACCTTGAGTCAGAAGGAAAGTGATCTGCTTCCAAAGGCATTTGACTGGGGGGAATGGAAACCAAGGAAAATGAAACCACAGGATAAGGGGGAGTACTTTCCTACATAAGTGTGAATTTCAAGACCTTGCTGTCCAGAATTCCTTTGCTGTTCTACAGAGGGTGTGCCCTGCCTCTCAGCTTCGTCTGCCTGCCCCCTGCGCCTGTTCCGCCCTTGGTAAGAAATGTGTCAGGGTCTCCTGCAGCTCCTCTAATGCAGGAGTGCAGATTCCATACTTTAAACCAGTGCCCTTGGGGTAAATATACGACGGAAACCTCATGCCTCCCTCCCTTCCTGTATTCTTGCCTTCAACTGACAAATGATTTTGTTGAGTTTTTAGTTTGCAGTGGGTAAACAATTGTTTTAATTTCCCAAATAAAAATGTGTATTGTAGAATCGAATATATATATGTGGGGCTCCTGAGTGGCTCAGCCGGTTAAGCGGCCGACTTTGGCTCAGGTCATAACCTCACGGTCTGTGGGTTCGAGCCCCGAGTTGGGCTCTGTGCTGACGGCTCAGAGCCTGGAGCCTGCTTCGAATTCTGTGTCTCCCTCTCTCTCTGCCCTTCCCTTGCTCACACTCTGTCTCTATGTCTCTCAAAAATAAAAAAATTAAAAAAAATTAAAACTATACATATGATTCTAATAAATACAGTCCCGAGAAAATTACTGCCCTCCAGCCTTCCCTTCCTGAACTTGGTGCTATTTAAAGTGCTGGTTTGCAACCCGTTTGTTACCACCGCCTTGAGCTAAAGAACAGAAATTGAGATGAAGCATTTATTTAGAAACCTAGAGCAATTTGTTGAATTAAATTATTAAAAATTGGAGGCTTGGTTTTGTCTTTTTTCATGTTCTATAGATATGTTTTAGTATTTCACAGGCACCACATTTTACAAAAATATCTGTCTATAACAGATTGGAAACTAAAAACAAACCGATTCCTGACCACAAATAGTTTGAGAAGTACTCTTCCAATTGACAGAGCCGGCAGTGTATTTCCTGGACTTCCAGACTTCTCATTAATTCATCTTTCCACAAATGGTGACAAACCCCCGTGTGAGTGTGTGTGTGTGTGTGTGTGTGTGTGTGTGTGTGTGTGTGTAACATGGGCTCTCTCTCCCCTCAAGAGAGAGGCATTGTCGTAAGGCAGCCATGATGTCTGTGTGGCTGGGACATGAGACAGCTATTGAAGTTGAGAGAGTTGTGGGTGGCCTCTTCAAACTAACAACAGTGGTTTGAACTGTGTGAGAAACCATTTTTACCTAAACATGGTAGAGGGGTTAGAAAATATGCAATACTGGAAAATAAAAACCTGCCCAGACTATTCTGCACTGAAGGTAGAATCCCAGCATCGGGAATGGTCTCTCCCTTTTAGCCAGTAGGATCCGTACTTAAGAAAGGCTTTTATACTCTTTGAGGTTGTAAAACTGAGAAAACTCATTACCCCCAGCCATCTCTCCCAACAAACCTACGTCCTTCAGCTCCTTACAGAACACAGACACGGTTTGCATGTCTCTGAGACATTCCGTAGCTAGTCTGCAGTAGCCCGTGTGTACCTTCTCATTGTTCATGGTGACACTATGAACTCGGTGTATATATGACTACGGAGCTGACCCCTCACCTGGCAACACCAACATTCCCCCTTCACGGCTGTGCACACACACCAGTTCTCCTAATCTCTTACCTGGTCCCCTGGCCAGGGGGGGCGTGCAAACAAATTGTTTACCGATCTGTGGGTGGGTGCAAGAATTTAAACTGGTTAAACTCTGGGGTAATTTCTTGGTTCTTTGGCAACAACTGATAGTTTCTGGACCGGTTTCCCAAAGTAGGAGAGTAGGAAGACTTGTGCTGTCTCTAAATATCTCTGCTTTTGATCCATCTTAATTCCAGGTAAATCTCAATATTCATTAAAAAGTGACAGATTCCTTCAGAAATTAGAGAAGTTGATCTCCCGTGGTACAAAGTTTAATTGGGAGTTTGATCTGTATTACCTCCCACTCTCTGAGGTGGGATTTTCCAACCTTTTCTCAAGTGCTGGTCGCCTTTCAGTGAATGATTCTTAGACAGTTTTAATTATTTAAGATCAGTTGGCCAGAACTTATTATATTAGGTACTGTGGTAACTGAATAAGCTTTGAAAAGAATTGTGGTTTCTCCTAATGATCATCAAGGTGAAAATGTTGTGGGCCAATTTATAGATGTTCAGCACAGTGTGCAGGACTTCGGGAATTCCAGGATCGAGAAGGCGTGCCTGCCCTCAAGGAGCTCACAGACGGGCGGGAGGAAACTACCAACAAGGTTCATTAAGAGAAGTGTAAACAACTCTGGTGTGGCTGGAGTTTATGACTGTCAGCAGCTGCTTCTGGGTGTTACTGTTAAATTTCTTTCTGCCTAATATCACATGCCCTACTGAAGTGCTAACACTTACAGGGAATGTACCAATAGTGCCTTGGGAGCAGCTGGTGGGAAAAGGGGAGAGCCTGTGACCGATGGAAACTTTTCATGGGAGTGATGCAGAGGGGTTTGCAAATATGATCCCACTTCCTCCATTTGTATAGAATATATATATAAAGAAGTGAGTGCAAGCATACTGCCTCTCTGGCTTTAGAGAGATCAGTGTATATTTGGTGAAATGAATTGATTGGCGTGTATATTAGCGGAAGCTTCTAAATGGTCAACTCTGAATTTCTGAACTGGATCTCCAGCGAAAGTCGGCCCAGTAGGAAAGGCAAATAGCTCATAGAATAGGAAACCAGAATGGTCAGTAAAGAGGGAGGGAGATAAAATGTAAGAGACTCTCAAAGACTGAGAACAAACTGAGGGTGAGGGGGGTGAGGGAGGGGGGAGAGGGGGTAACAGGCATTAAAGAGGGCACGTGTTGGGATGAACACTAGGTGTTATCTATTAAATAAACTATTAAAAAAATAAGTAAACTTTAAAAAATAATAAAAGATTATTTTCTAATGCAAAAAAAAAAAAAGAGGAAAAGATACTCAAACTCATTAGTAATCAGAAAAGTGCAAATTTAAACTACAAACGGGGGTGCCGAGTGGCTCAGTCAATTGATCCTCCAACTCTTGATTTCGGTTCAGGTCATGATCTCCTGGTTTGTGAGGCTGAGCCCTGCATCGGGCTTCTTGCCGGCAGCACTGAGCCTGCTTGGGATTCTATCTTACTCCCTCTCTGCTGCTCTCCCACTTGAGAGCCCTCTCTCTCTCTCTCTCTCTCTCTCTCAATACATAAACATTTTAAAAAGTGCTTTAAACAACAAATGGACACTATTTTTCACCCTTGAGATTGGTGAAAATCAAAAAATAAAAAAACCTGATAATACTCAGGGTGGAGGCCATTATGGAGAAACATATTCTCTCGCTTTCCTGGTAAGAGTAAATTGGCACAATCACTTTGGAGAACAATTTTGCAATATTTAATAAGGTTTAAAGATGCACTTACCCTATGACCCAAGAATTCCATTCTAAAATATTTTCACATGCTTAAAGCATCATATACAAAAAAAAAAAAAAAAAGGATTGCAATGTCTATTACAGGAAAAAAATTGGAAATAAACCCAAATGTCCTTAATTAGGAAAAAGAGTAACTTATAGTTTATTTATACAGTGAATATTATACAGCATTTAAAATGGATGAATTGGATTTACAAGGATAACCGGGATACATTTTATAATGATATTATTGAGTGAAAAATAGGTTGCCAAACAGTATCTACTCCTTATCATTAATGTAAAATTTAAAATGCGTATCAGTGTTAAATGTACATTCATGTACATACACTTGGGGCAATAGAAGTAGAAGAACTCGAGTGGGAAGAATACAAAACAGATTGACAGAGGTGAAGGAGACAGGGCCGTAGGATCAAGGAGGCACAAAAGAGACCTTCCCTGTGTCTGTTACATTTTCTTTGTTAAAAAACAAAAAGAAGGGACGCCTGGGTGGCTCAGTCGGTTAAGCGTCCGACTTTGGCTCAGGTCATGATCTCACGGTTTGTGGGTTCGAGCCCCGCGTTGGGCTCCGTGCTGACAGCTCAGAGCCTGGAGCCAGCTTAGGATTCTGTGTCTCCCTCTCTGTTTCTGACCCTCCTCTGCTCATACTCTGTCTCTCTCCCTCTCAAAAATAAGTAAACATTAAAACAAAATTTTTTTTAAAAATACAAAAAGAAGAAGAAGGGCTGCCTAATGGCTCAGTCGGTTAAGTGTCCGACTTCAGCTCAGGTCATGATCTCGTGGTTCGTGGGTTCAAGCCTCACATTGGGCTCTGTGCTGAAAGTTCAGAGCCTGGAACCTGCCTCAGATTCTGTGTCTCCCTCTTTCTCTGCTCCTCCCCTGTTCATGCTCTGTTTCTCTCTCTCCGTCTCAAAAATAAACATTAAAAAAGAAGAAAAAGATGAAGATAAGGCCACGTGTTAAAGTCAGAGTAGTGGTGGATGCATTTGTAATTTCCTATACTCTTCTGTGGTTTTGAAATATTTCATTAATGAATAGTGCCTAGGGCATACGTGGCACTCTCTGAGGAGATACTATTCTTGTTTCCTCTCTAGGAGCCCATGCCCCTGACCTTTCTGCTGCTATGGTCTTTGTAGACTTCTGACTGTCTGCATGGCTAAGGGAGTAGAGGGAGACTGAATAAGCTTTAGGATCCTGTCCACGTTAACGTTGTTATTCCAAGGTCATCACTAGATGATTGATCGTTGTCATGGCAACTTTCCTACGTGTCCAGCACTCTCCTGGCATAGGAGCAGAGCAAGCAATGACTCTGTGTGTGTCACACACCTGCCAGTGCCCACAGCCAGATGGGAAACCTAAATATACCAATTTTGCAATGTTTTCTGAACCTCCTTGAAACCAGCATTTTTATGTAACAAGATGCCCCTGATCTAATATAAACAGGCAGATGTGGGGAAGAGTTATTTTGAGGGCCATAATTTGATTTAGTTTTCTCGGGCGATCAAAGATCTTTTAACACCAGAAATAGTTGACTAGAACAGCTGCTAAAACAATGCTTCATGTAGGAAATGATAAAAGTATTCAGTATTTTGACAGCTATTTCAGAGGTATGAATAGTAAGACTTCTAAGAAAATCCTGATGGCTGGGCTGGTTTTGGGGGATTTTGAGTGTGGGGGGGGGAGGAGGGGTTGGATTCTCTAGAGAAGATTTCTCATCTTCTAGTATTCTGCGTGCATAGTGGGTACAGGAGGAATGTTTTCCCTCTCCTAGAGTCTCGATTCTGTACCAGTAGGGTTTAGGCAGCACAGCGATAAATTACTACTTAGGTTTTTAAAAAATACCTAACTCATCCATTCATCAAATGTATGTTTGGGGTTTTCTGTGCTTTAAGCAAAGTGCAGGACCTAGGAGTCAGAAAGAGTCCGTTAGATTCTGCCGTAAGGGCCTTCGTCTGGAAAGAGGAGGAGAAGTGGACAAGGCAAAATGTGCGGTAATTTTAAATAAATTCAATAGGTACTACCAGAACAGAGCTTGGAGGGGAGTGAGGGCTAGAAAGAGATGGCATTAAATAATTAGGAGTTTGTCATTTGAGGTGGTGGGAGGTAAGAATTAACTGAAAAGCACAACATTCCAAATGGAGGGAAAATTCTAGGCAGTGTTACAAGTGAAAGGGCACTCTTAGATTAACTTGGAATACTATATTTATTGATTCAGCTGGCCAACTGCATGCCTCAGTTCACAGTATCGCTTTCTATCTGGGTATCCGGTACCTTAAGTTTTGAAAGAATTTTCATGACAGCTTTCTGATTGTATATGTACCTAATGTGAGTATTACCATAGTATACTGTCTATAGTTAACTTTAACATATTTCAGCATTGAGGCGCCTGGCTGGCTCAGTCAGAAGAGCATATGATGACTCTTGATCTTGGCGTCATGAGTTCAAGACCCATGGGGGTGTAGAGATTACTTAAGTAAATAAAATTAAAAAAAAATATTTCAGCATGAACCCTATGGTAGGTATGTAGGTGCCTATTAGTTTTAATTTAAGTCTTAATGGAAGCTGGTGGTGGCAGTGTTGGTTTTTTTTTTTTAATATTTATTTATTTTTGAGAGACAGAGCATTAGCAAGGGAGGGGTACAGAGAGAGGGAGATGCAGAATTCAAAGTAGGCTCCAGGGTCTGAACTGTCAGCACAGTGCCCAGCACAGGGCTTGAACCCACGAACCACGAGATCATGACCTGAGCGCAGTCAGACGCTTAACCGACTGAGCCACCCAGGCGCCCCTGGTGGTGCTGGTTGTGAGTGCACACTTAAGGTTGGTGACCTGGCATCTAATCAGAAGCCCTCACCCTGGAGAATCTTCCCGAAACAACTCAGTTTCTTTATCTCTGAGTGACACGTGAAGTTTCATTAATTAGAATAATGGATATTGGAGATGGATTTTAATTGGGGACATTTGTGGTGGTCATGATGAGTGGGTCAGGCTGAACCTTTGCAGAGGCCTTCCTTCCTGTGTGCTACAGAATATAGAAGTCTAGTGAGACATTAAGGATGGGGAAACTAAGGCTCAGGGAGGCTGGGTGGGAGAGTTGGGTGATGCCAGGGCCAGGACTGAAGAATTCCAGAACCCAGACTGTCTCTGTTGGCTGCTCTGCCCAGGGACCTCTGCTTGCCCTTGGAAGAGTCTTTATCTGTGATGACGCTCTTTTAGAGGCCCATGAAACCATGTAAGCTAATCTTTGACTGAATTCCCTAACCCCAGACAGATTCCTTAGAACCAATGTATGTGACATTTCCAGTATTGGGGGAGAATTTCATTTCTTCTTTTAGATTCAAGAAGAATGAAGTATCGCAAACACTCAGTTATGAGTGATATGTTTGTATTTCAAGGCTACATCGAAGGGAATCCAGTTTAGCTGGCACTCTTTTCTGCTTTTCCAATTAATAAACCCTTCCATCTGCAGATAACTGAAAAGTAACTAGAGGTCTTTGCAGCAAATCCACGTCACAGTAAAGAAAACAAAAATGCACACATGTGTGGCCTTATGTGGAAATTTACCCCTTGGAAAACTATAGGCTGTAGGGATTTTATTTTTAATGTATTTAATATAGGCCAGATCAAACAAACGAATTAATTTCCACCCTAGTGAAGGTCTGTTTTTCCTGGTGTGTTCAGGTGGCTATGGTCACCGTGGTTTGGAGTGAGCCTAGATGGGTTCCTGCCCTAGGACAAAGACCAAGGACAGCTATAGGACTTGCCTATGGTTAACCTCCCGTAGGCTTCTTGATTAATAACCTTGGTTCAGGAAGGCAGGTGGTGTTATGATCACTTTACAACTGAGACAGTTAAAACAACAAGAAGTTAGTGGTGTTTCTGCCACAAAACTGGTTATAACAGAGTCAGAGCCAGAGCTGAGCTCTTCTGAACACTGGGGGACTGCAAGCAGCTCTGTCCAGGACAGAGCGGCCAGGGCAGAAGGAAGTGAATTCCAGTGGTATGGTGCACACCAAGGTATTCAACATGGTGGGAACCAAATCTCGAGACATTAATACAAGACAACGCATCAAGACATACTTGTGGTGATGGTTTCAGAAGACCTATGATTCAGATTCAGCAGAAGTTCATGAAAAGCCTGCTATGGGTCAGGCACTGAGCTTCATGCTTCCCAGGATGCTACTTATTTTCAACAGTAGCAGAGCAAGGGAGCTTTCTGGACCTTTAACCTCCCCGTCTAAGCCTTGACCACTGTCAGTACTATCCCCAAACCATTTTTAATAAACATTCTATCTAAGGATAAGTCAAATTAAACAAACGAGTATCTTGGCAAGTTCTAGACAGGTTTCTTAACCCCTTGTTCTAATCTGCCTCTTGCCCCTAAATCCTATTATATTTTAGTCTTATTACAAGAACAATCATGTAGTTGTGATATTGTCTCCATTTAATCATTGAGAAAACCAAGGCATTGAAAATAAAATGCCTTGCCCTAAGATAAAAACTAGCCAGTTTCTAGTTGATTTCTCTGAGTCCAAATCTTGCTGTGTGCTGATTTCCATTTGACTTGGGAATAATTGTGGACATTTACTTTATGGGGATATTTTGGAGTCATCCTGCCAAGTAAGGGGTCTAGTTTATTTGACTTCATGGAGTTTGTGTGTGGGTCCATGTAATTTTTAGAATAGTGGAGAAAACGTTTGGCGCCTAATCCCAGCGTGGGGTAGATAAAAGAGGCACACTTTCCTGGAGGTGAGACTTGGAGGAATGGTGGTTATAAGATAGACTTGCACTCCTAGACAGAGAGAACGCAGACGCATGTGATGAAATCAAGAGTCTGACGCTTGGGACACCTGGTGGCTCAGTCAGTTGAGCTTCCCACTTTGGCTCTGATCACGATCTCATGGTTCATGAGTTCAAGCCTCACATGAGGCTCTCTGCTGTCAGCACAGAGCCTGCTTCAGATCCTCTGTCCCCCTCTCTCTCTGCCCCTCCCCTGCTCGCAACACTCTCTCTCTCAAAAATA
The DNA here is from genome assembly GCA_030068075.1 of Paguma larvata. Taxonomy (NCBI): domain Eukaryota; kingdom Metazoa; phylum Chordata; class Mammalia; order Carnivora; family Viverridae; genus Paguma; species Paguma larvata. The sequence goes on from CM057823.1 coordinate 81,433,779, forward strand.
AATAAACTTAAAAAAAAAAAAAAGAGTTGGACGCTTAACCAACTGAGCCCCCCAGGCACCCCAAGGCACTGCCTCTTCTTAAGTGAGCAGTGGCATACTGGGCATTTGCATTTCTCACAAAGAAATAGGTAAAATCACTTGTTAGCCGGTCAGGCTTCCTGGCATGGATGATGTGGGCAAGTTTCCCCCAGGGTGTGGACAGATCGGTGAGGTTCCTGACCTACAGGGTTCCACTGTATGTGGAATGCCTTCCGATGCTCAGCCTAATTACTGCGTCATTGCAGAGTGTAGTCATCCGCAGTCATCTCTGGTTTTAATGATCGATGTGACAAATGGCAAAAGACTCTGCCACTAAGATGGGAACTGAGGTGGGAAAATGCATGTTTCACAGCCCTTGTTCACTCCTAAATAAGTGTTAAGACTCTGTTTGGCCTTCTCTCCTCCTAGATTATAAATGCCTTAAGGACTTTGTCTCATTATGTTTTGTGCCCACAGGGTTTGCTCTGCACATAGTAGGCACTTAATCGATGGTTGCTGAGCTGAACTATACTTTTCCAATACCAAGAAAAGTGGAGCAGATTAAAATAATATGTAGGCCAGCCTGGCACAGCAACTCGGAGAGACATCACTGGTTCCTGGCCTTGGCCTTGGCAAGTTACTCAAATTAAGGCTGGGTTTCTTAGGTGAAAAGGGGGAGAATATAATGCACATTGGGTCTAATGTAGGTAAAGCAGAGTTACCAACGTGTAAATGCTTAATACCTTACTTATATTTATTTTAAATAGGCTTTTATAAATACCGGCTTACACCAGAGACAGAGTTGCCCAGCTTTGTCAGCCTCCCCTTACTTCTGAAACCAGCAGACTGTCTTCCAGCCTGTGCTGTTTCTCTTGGCGGTTGTTGGAACAGTCATGTAGAGCCGACATCAGAACGTCTAAGATGAAAATTTTGTCAAGGCGGGTGCGACAGGAGAAGGGTTGAGAAAGGTTGTAGAGGAAGACCACTGGGAGGTCCAATAGAAGGGGTGTGCAGACATTGCCTCTGGGAATTTGGGGAAACCCTTAAGCATTTTTCGCCTTTTCTGCCCTCAGGCCTTCTCGTGGGTACCCTTGATGTCGTGCTGGACTCCAGTGCCCGGGTGGCTCCTTACCGAATCCTGTACCAGACTCCCGACTCTTTGGTCTATTGGACCATCGCCTGTGGTAAGTAGCAATATTCAGAAATACCAAGAAACCTTATGGTTAATAACTTTCTGCCAGTGGGGAAGGAGTCTTTATTTGGGAATACAGTCACTTGGTATTTTAGGGTAATTAACCATAGCCATCATAGCCAGATGAACCCCAAATCTCAATGACTTAACACAGGAACGAATTTTTTCTCACTCTGGTGAAGTCTCGTGTGGATCCTGTGGCCTCCATCATCCGCAGTGACACAAAGCCTCCATGGGAGGACAACTTAGAAGGGGAAATTGGGAGGTAGAGGCACACCTGCATTTAACTTCCTTGGCCCAAACATGTCACACACCACCTCCACTCACACTCTGTTGGCTAGAACTAGTCACACGACTCTAACCTAACTCCATACGCAGCTGGGAAATGAAGAGAAGCGTGAAATACTTGAGCGAACTAAGTAAAACACACATATCCCAGCACGGTGCTCCCTCCCTGAGTAGGGATCAGTTCTTCCTGATGCTAATCTGGAATGATGTCCTGTTCTTAAAATGGTGGTCAGCAGCTCTGCCGTTGTTGGATCTCTCACAAGAATGTTTACTCCAAAGTGGCCAAGGTTTTTCAGTTACCTCTTTGCCTGCGGCTTTACCAATAACCATAGAAAAAGTAAGGACAATGAATACTTTTTTTTTTTCATTTTTTACTGCCACTTGACTTTTTTATAATAATAATACTATTATTATTATTAGGCTTTATTTTATAGAAGTTTTAGTTTACAGAAATGTTGAGTAGATAGTTCAGAGAGCTGCCATCTGCCCTCCACACACATCGTTTCCTTTATTATTAGCATCTTAGTATGGTGCATTTGTTTTAGTTAATGAGCTCATATTGATACACTGTTACTAAGCAAAATCCATAGTTTATTTAGATTTATTTAGGTTTTTTTTTCATTTCTTTTAAGTTTATTTTTATTTCTTTTTTGAGAGAGAGCAAGCAAGGGAGGGGCAGAGAGAGCGGGAGACAGAATCCCAAGCAGGCTCAGCACTGTCAGCACAGAGTCGACTGTGGGGCTTCAACTCATGAACCATGAGATCATGACCTGAGCTGAAGTCAAGAGTCAGACACTTAACCGACTGAGCCACGCAGGTGCCCTTTGATTTCCTTAGTTTTTACATAATATCCTTTTTCTATTCCAAGATCCTGTCCAGGATACTATATTATATTTTGTTGTCATGTCTCTTTAGGTTCTTCATGGCCGTGGAAATTTCTCAGGGTTTCCTTGTTTTTGATAACCCTGCCACTTTTAAAAGATACTAGTCAGGTATGTTATAGAATGTCCCTCTTTTGGAATTTGATGTTTTTCTCATGATTAGGCTGAGGTGATGGATTTTGTTAAGGAAAGTCACAGAGATAAAGGGCTATTTTTATCGCATTATTTTCAGCAAGGGTACATATTGTCAATTTATGACTGATTGTTTTCTTTGATCACTCAGCCAAACTATCGTGTTTTTTGGGTTTCTCCACTGTTAAGTTACTATTTCCCCCCCTTTCCATGCTTTATACTCTCTGGGAGGAAGTCACTATGCACAGCCCACCCTTACGGAGTGGGGAGTTTTAATTTACTCAGTCATTTTTATCAGTATGGAATCATGTTTATTTTATACTTTGGGGGAGTCCAATGCCACTTTATTTTGTTGCTCGTATCATTCTGGCTTCGGCCATCGGGAGCTTTCTCAGTTGACTTTGTTCAGTCTTTGAATTGACCTCTACTCAGTAGGAAGTGCTGTGCTCAGATCTAAAGATATAACAATAATTAGATCCGGTCTCTGCTCTTGGGGACATAAGTAAGCATTCGGTTACAGCCCAGTGTGAACCAGTACCATGCAGTGCCAGTTGATTGCAGGGTGCCCAGCTAAAGACAGGAATCTCAGCTGCCCGTTTAGATAGGTAGAGGAAATTATCTGGGTGTGATTCCCAGCTGCCGGAAGGCTCCAGTGCTCTGGTAATGCTCCCTCAGGGATTTAATGGTACCTGAGATTCTAACATTGTAGTGTTGTATCCTTTTCAAGTTATTCTGGTTAAGATGCAAACAGCCATTGCTGTTGGGTGAACTATATCAGTCATTTATGCATTCTGGTGAATGAAGGAATGGCATCAGGGTGCAAGGCGTGGAGAAGACCACCTAGGGGTGAAAGGTGGGGATTGGAGCGAGAGGAGGGAGATAACGCTTAAAGGAAGAAGGAAGCTGGAAGAAGACAGACTTAGCGGTGTAACTGAGGCTCCTGTAAGCTAGCATTCCAGCCATCTGATCCATTCATCCAATACAAAACGGAAGGACCCAGTAGCTACTGTGGAGGGAGGAAGTGCCCTGGGGTGGGTGGTGGGGAAAGTGTCACATTTAGTTGGCAAACGTTCCAGAATCGTGTTAAAATAGACATTGTAGCCAGCAAGTGAAGAAGTAAAAAGAAAGGGAATTAGAAATCAGACAGAGCCACTAAACCGCCTGACTTAACAAGGGTGTGGAAAGGACACTTTCACACATTCTCTCCACCTTCCAGCCTAGCCCTTGTGCCCAGAGGCTCTTGAGGTCGTTTGGAGACTGGAGCTCCTCAGAGCCCTCCTATTTCTCCTTCCAGAGCTCTAGGCACCTGGCCTTCCCAGGTCAGTGTGCATTTACACTTATGGAAGCTGCTGGTTTGTGCCTCGTGACTCTTCTTTTCCTGCCCTCTCAGCCTTAACCTTTTTTTCTGTGCCTGTTACCTGACATCACTACTCCTCGCTTTGTTTCTGGGGCTTTGCCGTACCATGAAGCACATGCTCACGCAGGAAAGAGCCCAGAGTTACAAAGCTGAATTGTTCCTGAATTATTTGCCAAACCAAGGCTAAGGAACACTAGGCAGTAATGCTGATGGCATAATTCATACCACAAAGAGATGTACTTTCGTTTTCCCAGTAAGTAATGCCTGTCACAACTGTATGATCTCATTATCATAAACCCAGAACAGTTTTAGCTTTTGTATCTATTGATTACCCATAGAGAGAGCTCCAGAATTTCCTTGTGGAAGACTCCACGGAAGTGACAACCGCCGCGAAACTCCCATTCACCCATTAGCCCTTCTTATCGATTTCCATTTAAAACCCAAATTACTGGCTTCCTTTCAGGAGAGGATTTTAAGAGCGGAAGCTGCCAGCTTTCAGATTTCTCTGATATGCTGACCTTCCGCTTCGTAATTTTAGTGTTATTTTTTGTAAACTACCGAGTTGGTATTTGGTGAGACAGTATGTCAAGAGCTTTTTAATTTGCTTCAATTTCATGAGACTTTGCTGTAGGGAGAAGCTGCAGCAGAAAACTGGATGAGTCTAACTCGCTGCCCTGTAGAATCCATAGCGTTACAGAACCTTGTGTGCCATGCACCTTGTGAATCTTCAATAAGCCAGTGGAATCGAAGGGAGCGTCTACTGTCAATGTCTTCACGTAGACTACTTTCTACAGAAGAGCAGTGGTAAATCCTAGTCATTTGACTTGCCTTTCACAAAGAGCAGAAAGAGTCTTTTGGGCCTGTCTCACTTACTCGCAGTATAGTAATCACCTGGCCCTTGGCAATAATATGATCCATACAGAAAGAAGAATGGGAACAAAAGCAAGAGCTATTTGGTCAAACAGTATTTTCATACGCTTCTTCTAATCTTTAACAGTTGTATCCAGATTGGTTTGAAAAAATTGATTTTTTACATTTCCTTGGCATTGAGACCTTTAATTGGGAAAGGGAACCAGAAACATTGCTAAGTAATGACCGTTTCTTTTCACTGCTACCCAAAATGAAGCCACCATTCTCTTTGGTTGATATTCCATCAATTCTAGCTTACTGAATTGCATTTTGCTCAGTGGTTTATAAAACGCAGCAGATTATACCTTTTGCTATCCCTAAGAACATAAAGGAAGCAGGACCATAGGAATCTGTCCAGCCAGCTTTGTTGAGCTCGTTATCTTCTGACAGTCTTCCCCGCTCCCCACCAGTCAGTTGACTGACTGTTTTGCACCTGAGACTCTCACTAGGGAGCTAAACTACAGGTCTTCCCCCAGCTCCTAGTGTTTTGGACATGGTGCCCCAGAAGCAGCGAGGAGCCTAGTCCTCTGCCCTATTTGGCCTTCAGTGAATTTAAGTAGAAGGCAACCCATCTGGGTTTCCCCATTGGAGGAACTAGAGAAGGTTCTAACAGTAAGAAGGGTTATATAGCCTTGGTGAAAATACAGACACATAAAAACGATGGCATTTCGAAGGATGTTGTCTGCAGAGGAACTCTGGGACTGCCAAGAAGAGCAACAAACAGAAAGAAGGAAGGAAGTGTTGACAGTTCCCTCTAGACACATCAAACCTTCCAGCAGGACAGATCAAGGAAATGGGGTGGGGGTGTGTATTTGATGAGCACTTCGCTGATGACACAGCCCTGCATGCTGCCTTGATTTGGCTGCCTATTGATTTAGTTTCTCTTTTCCTTACCATCCCAGAATTTCATCTGGGCCTAGATGTTCTTTCAGAACTGGATCTTTGCTGTAAGAGAAGCTTTTTCAGAACTGAAAGATATTTCAGCTGCCATCTTGTCTAACATCTTTATTTTATCAGGATAGAGGCAAGGGGAGTTGCCCAGGTTCATAATGCTAGCTGTAGCTGGTTAGTGCAGAGATGAAACCAGGTTCTTAGGTCTTCCCCTTTCCAGCCCAGCAGCACTGTCCTGGCTTTTATGATTAAACACTCTTTTAGTCAGCAACTGGTAAGACCCAGAGTTTAATTAAAGATTGCTAATTAGTTCTGCTTCTGCCATTTCTATACATAGATAGAGATAGAGAAAATGTGGGGGTAATTTAGTTGCCATCCACATGAAATACATGTAATGTGGAAGTTGGTATTTTACAATCCTTTCTTGGTCCGTGTGCTTCAAGAACTATCCTCGTATCCTTGGGAACACAGCAGCTTAAAAAAAAAGAACTTGCTTTTCTTCTCTAAGCAATATGTGTTCATTGCAGAAAATTAGAACACATAGAATAAGCAAAAAGGATAAAAATTTGAAAACAGTAATACCACACTCCAAGTCACCTTTCAGATTTTGTATATATGTGTGTGTGTGTGTCTACACATACACTTACATGGGTATATTTGTGCGTATGTACATCTATGTATAGACTTTCCATGTTAATAAAAACCTATTTCTATAATGTCCGTTTTAATAGGTAGATAACATTTTATCGTGTATGTAACATAATTTATCTAACTGACACAGTATTATTGGAAATGCGGATCTTTCCCCCCCAATGTTAGTTGCATTTTGAGCAGCCTTCATCAGTATCCTCTGAAAAACATCTTTTCACGTTCCTTTAATTATCGCTTGAGAATAAATTTATAGAAATAGTTATGCTGAGTCAAAAAATACACATATCTGTAAGGCTTTTAAGTGTTTCTAGCTTGATTGCCTTCCAGAAAGATAGCCACTTACGTTCTTTCTCAGAGTGGGAGAGGACTGTGGCACTTACGTGAGAAAAGTAAAATAAGGACCCCAGTCACTGACTCTTACAGTCAAGGCTGGGTGAGTTACCTGGGTTTCTGTTTTCTCAAAGTGTTATAAAGCTATGAGCATATTGTTATGGCCGGTAAGAGATTATAAACAGAGTTATATAAGAAGCTTACAGGGGCGCCTGGGTAGCTCAGTAGGTTAAGCATCTGACTTTGGCTCAGGTCACGATCTCGTGCTTTGTGAGTTCGAGCCCCATGTCGGGCTCTGTTCAGATAGCTCAGAGCCTGGAGCCTGCTTCGGATTCTGTGTCTCCCTCTCTCTCTGCCCTTCTCCTGATCATGGTCTGTCACTCTCTCTCACAAATAAATAAACATTAAAAAATATATATTAAAATAAAGAAGCTTACAATAGTTCCACAAGGAGTTAGTTCTATGCGTGCCTTCCTTCAGTAATGTGTACACTTTGCAACCCAAACAGAAGGACGCCATGGCCAGAGAGATTACTGCTGAGCGTATGTTAGTCAGGCAAGGGTTAAAGAGCTGATGTCTTAGTGCCCTGACATCAGACTTTCAAAATATCTTTTCTGTCACATGTCAAGATGAGATCTTTGTGTCCTGCTGCTTATGGTGGCAAAAGCAGCTGTTTATTTAGTGCTTTGCATATTCTCAACCTGTGCTAAAGACTTCTCCTGTCCATATTCTTCTTTCATTCTCAGCCCACACCCGTGTGGCAGGTGTTGTTACCACGTATTACAGATGCGGTGTTTGAAGCACAAAGAAATTAACCAATTTACCTACGATCACAAAGTCAGTCTGTGCACTTTTGAAACCGGGTGTACTTTTTTGACATGAAAGTCTGTGTTCTGCTCCATGATGTGGTTTTGGTTCCCTGATAACCAGGCTCCTTATTATTCCAGATAATCTAACCTCAGTCATACTTACCGCACTTAAACATAGGTTTTGGAGCTAGGTAATCATGCATCGCAAAGAAATGTCGGCTGGATATCTGTTAGTGGAGCCATAAGCCTTTGTTCTTAATCCTCAGAGACAAGATCTGATTGACTCAATGTGTGGGTCCATCTTAATGCTCTTTCCTTTTATTTCAGGTGGTCTCTGTGTACTTTAAGATACATTTAAAGCTAGATGAGAGATTAGACGAGGATGATTTTATATTTTTCATCATCTTAAATAATGTTTAAATTTTGCCCAGATATCTGCACAGGGCTTGTGGCTAGTATTCTTAAAAGCAAAACAAAACAAAACAAAAAAAAACTCACTCTGTATGATAAAGATTCCCATTTTTCCAAAATTAATTTCCCGGTAACTTTAAGTCCATCAAGTAATCGATGTAGTTTTTACCACAGCAGAATGCTTTCGCTTGGGTTGACTTGGATTTCCTAAAGGGTTCTCATTCTCGACACCGACTTCCTTTGTTGTTCCAGCTGATTGCACTGTCAGGTCAGCTTGTTTTTCTTGCCATATCTCTGTAAATGAAGCCTTTCCAGAAAATCGACAGCCAAGCCTTTCCTTTCTTATTCTGAGTGTCCAAGACATTCTGCTCAAAGTGCTGGGTAAATAGATCGGTTCCTATTCACAGGCGTGGCTCAAGAGCTTTGTGTCATCTACCCTTAAAAATAACAAAAGAAAAGTCCCAACGTCTTAAACATTGCAGCACAGCACTGGTATTTAGTTTCTTGAGAAATGAAAGAGCTACTCATAAGGAACATTTAGATTGCAGCATGGTGTTTTCGGAGTTTCGCTCATTCCTAAAGAGTGGTCCGGCAAAATGACAGTTGTTCTCGAACTGTTAGCAGGACATTGGCTCTGTGATCTCTGAGAGGTAACGTGGACTCTTTGTTCTGGAGTGAGAAGCAAATGGAAATGGACACCTGATTTCAGAAATACTTTTTATGAGACTGGCATCTTCACAATTTGTTTTGTCTCCCGGGTCAGGGAATCCGGCTCTGCTTTATAGGTATTGTCATACTTTTAGTCCCCAGAACCGGGAGCTCTGAACTCGTTTTCATTTACCCTTTGTGAATTTAAGAAAGTGTTCAGAGAATATGGTGCTTTTGTATTATAAGCAATAAATGTAAAACGTGTATTTCATTACTCACCCTGGGAAGTATCCATTGGGTATAGATAAGTATCCATAGTTAATTCCTGAAACTACCATTGGCTGATGGCATTTGCATCCTTCTTTTCTCAAATAGTATATGGTGATGATGGTTTCATAGACTGGTACACAAAGTTCTTTCTTTTTTAGAGCTCAGTCTTCCGGAACTTTGGAATCTTAGATGTAGACGTAGCCAGAAGAAACCTCCGAAACCTGTTTGGTAGTACAGAAGCAGGCCCGCGGGACTGAGTAAGCTGAAACAGTTATAAGACCTAAAGATGTTGAGATGTGCAGTGTCAGCTTCTCAGTGAGTGGCTCACGATAACTCTAGAAGGCCAGCCTCTTCCTGTGTCACTGAGAAGTGTGAGAGAAGCAACAGGACATGGAGAGCAGGACAGAAATAGCACAAGCTGTTGGGAGCCGTTTTGGGCTCACAGGTTGAGACCTCTCTCTGTGTGGAAAAGGTTGAAGCAAAGCTCCCGCCAGCCAAACTAGCACCTAATCTTACCTCCTTCTAAATAATCTTTCGGGCCTGGATTTCTTGAACTGCTCTCGTTGGCCTAAGGGATATAATGCTCTTTGGGTTTATGGCTTATGGAAAAGGGGACCTGGCCTTGATGGATAAAATCTGAATGAGTAATCTGGCCAGAGGTAACCTAAAGTTGCCTCTTGGGGATAGGTTACACACATTGATCATACAGAATAGCAGTTATGAGTTGGCTAGAAATTAGCAGACGTTAGGCCCCAAGACTCCTTGAACCAAACTAAATTTTCCCTGCAGGTATAGCACTGTGTTAATCATCCCCTCAGCCCCACCATAAAACCTCAAGGCACATCTCTGTAAAGCTTCTCTCAGTATTTGGTTAACAGACTTGATAGGAGAGATTGTAAAGAGACTTAGGACCTTCTCCGGAGGTTGGCTTAGCCCAAAAGTTAGAAGCAGATAAGGTACAAACAATAGCCAAATAAAAGTAGCTACACATATCTTCATTGATTAGCAGCAAATATTGAGTACCTTCCTGAGGTTAACATTTCACGAATCCTTTTGCTATTCCCATCCCCACACTCCTTTATAATAAAAAGGCAATAACAAAATACTTTTACAGAAACTGCTGTTTGTATAAAGAACAGATAAACATGAGCCCTTACGATATAGGCTCACTCACTCACAAAGGAAAAGAACTTAGACAAAAGAGATCATGTCTCTACCAAGCAAATAATATCTCCTCCATTATGGTTAAAGATTATGGATAGAATGTCTCCTAATCTATCTATAGATGGTTAACATGGGTCTTAAGGCAACAATATATGCACCCTCTGTTTACCAAGGGCTACGACAATCCTGCTCTCTTCCTAAAAACTTTATCTTGTTATTTCCTCTGCTCTGCCTCAAAAACAATGTGTAACTTTGGAACAAAGTCATAAAAACAGTTACTGCCTAATCTAAGTCTGAGGGATTCGCAGATATGCCAACCTAAGAAAAATTGTAAATGATGCCTTGTCACGGATGTATTGTCACTCGCTACCTTTAAAAATAAAGACACTGAGACTAGCAGGTCAGAGATGCCAGAATTGCCAGGGCTGCCTGCTTGGTCATCAGACTCCATCTCTCTCGTGGCTCTCTCACTTCATTTCGCCTGACCATCCGTCCTTCGTGGACCCCTAGATTCGCCAGAACAAGGACCCCGGCAACAAGCAGCAGCAGTGGGGGGGCAGTGATGGTAACTGAAGATAGAAATGTGGGGATTCACATCCGGAGCAGCAAGAAGCAGACAGAAGAGCCAGTGGTGCAAATGGTGTTAGGCGCTAGAAGGTGTAGGTTATGGAAAGGATGGATAGGGCAACGGGGTGGAGAACAGGAGGTCCCGGGACGGCAGAGAAGGCAATAGGTGGGGAAACAATGTGTATAGTAAATCTGAACTTCATTCAATACAAGAGCGCCCGGATGGCTACTCGAAGATGGGAATCAGACATCATGTCTTCGTATTATAGCCACGACGGAAGTATGAGTGAATGTTTGTTGAATGAGTGCGTGCATGCATGTGCCATTTTTACCGTGTGTGTGTTTGAATGAGTGTCCTTACAGGAATATGTACACAAAGAACACTTTGAAGGCAGCATGTGCAAAGCTGAAGGCACACCTGTTCTGTCCTAGGTCTCGTAGCTGATGGACTTTTCTCTCCAGGATAACTAGGATTAGTGGGGTCGAACTGCAGTTGGGTTCCACAGCCAGTGTAACAGGGACTAGTCTAGTACCTGGTGTGACTACTTGGTCAAAGGCAGAGCACAATAAGATACCAGTCAACAGCCAGACCACGTGAAAACTAGTCTCTGGAAGGCACGTCTGCAGTCGACATAGGCAGGAGCAGAAGAGAAGCAAGATCAGACAGACGCTGGGCACCGTGCCCGATGGGTCTAAGGAGCTCGGCAGTCTCGTGGGCCTTCAGGAGTGCCGCTGTCCTGAGGTGCATACATCTGACAGTGCCAACGAGCACAGAGGGCCAGGGTGGGGGGCTCATGGCAGGCGTTTAGTGGGCTCTCTCTGTATGTCACCGCCAGTTATAGCTGGTGATGGTTGTGACCTGTTTACAGACAAGGAAGGATATTTTAGACAATTATCCAATGACTATTTAAAATGTTAAAGTCTAAAATGTTTTTCTTTAATGCTTATTTATGTATTTTTGGGAGAGAGAGGGAGTGTGCACAAGCAAGAGAGGGGCAGAGAGAGAGAGAGGAAGACAGAATCCAAAAGGCTCCAGGTTCTGAGCTGTCAGTGCAGAGATAGATGTGGGGTTCGAACTCATGAACCGTGACCTGAGCCGAAGTCGGACGCTTAACCTACTGAGCCACCCAGGTGCTCCTGAAATCTAAAATTTTTAAAACTCTCTGGTAAACTCCAAAATAACCCATCCCCTGAATATCCCAAGTGGGCATTCTTCTCTGCATCTGAAAAAATATTTCCTCCTTTCCAAAGTATCTCTGTGGACATTATTCTGTGGGATTTTTACAGCATTGCTCTGAAATGGGTAGGAGTTTATTATAGTTTTTGTTGCTGTTGCTCATTCATCTCCATGTCACAGATTAAACAGACTGCCTAAGTCGTCCAACCAGCTAGAGGCAGAGGGGGGGTGGCCCAGGTGTCCTGAGTTCTAGCTCTCACCATGACGTCATGGTACAGAGTCACCAACTGCCTTTACATGTGGTGACTATGACCCCAAATGAGTGAGCCAAGGAAAATGCCCAAGAAGAGCTGTAATCTGTTCTCTCATGTTTTCACAAGGCTGCCTCTCCACTAAGAAATCTACTTTTCATCCTTTATATCAGCATTCTGTGGAGGCAGTTTTAGTGTTTAAAGTAAAAGAAAATGAACGTGGATTTGGTTTGGTTTTGCCTCTCCTTAAATAGTGGGTCTGAAACCCCACAAACCTACCTCATTCTCAATGAGGTTTTAGTTCTCTTCCCTCAGTTCTGAGTATCATTGTAGACACATTCGTGTCTCCCTTCTTTGTCAGGAGTCACAATGAGATTCTGAAATACTTTGTGTTACTGGTGACAGAGAACAAAGAGGAAAGACACTATTAAGAAAAAAAAATAAAAAGAAGCTTGGAAATCGAAAGAGATGCCAGGAGGTTGGATCAGTGTAGTCACAAAATCACTCCTTAATCCCGGAATGAATAGTGCACATGATTTGTGTATACGACGTATGAATGATTTATAAAACATTGTTTTCCTGCAAGATCGTTAACAATCCCAGAGCAGGAATAAAAGGGGAGGGGATTGAGTCCGGTGCCTTTACAACCACATCTTGACGGCATCTGTGTTATGCCCCACAGCTGTGAGAAGAGACCAGTACCTGTTACACAGGCTACAGGCTAGGATTGTTTAAATGTGGAGGTTGCCAGGCGAGGCGACTTATGCGTCTTATTCCCGACCCAGGTGTAGCGACTTGGTCGGAGGCTGTGAGGATGACCTCATCCCATTACATTTCAAGGCAGCTGTGCCCGTGAGAGCCAGGCGGCTGGTCCCTGTCCATTTTCACATCTCATTCATAATTGAAGTGAGGGGGGATAATTTTTACCCATGATGGGAGGTGGTTACCTCAGATCTCCCGTGGCATACCAAAGCCCTCGTTATTGCAACTTAACAGAAGTAACCTAGTCTCCTAACAAGATCTCCATTACTCCGTGAAGTGCAGGTTCTAGGAGGGAGAAAAACGGAAGGTAGGGCTCAATGCGCAATCCAGAAAAGTGAATGGGAGACATGCTGCTGTCTTCTACCTGGAAACGGTGTCTGGAAAGTGTCTGAACCTGCCTGTGAGAGCCAGGCAGCTGATCAGACTTGACTATAACTCGGTACTACTCTTGGGTTTCCACATCCCTGCTTGTCCTCTGCATCTCCTCTGAAGAGGAGAAAGCATTTAAACGCAGTCGTCTCCTTTAGTGGTGTTGCATGTTGATGAAGTGAGCCTGTTTAAGTATCTTTTAAATTCTGAAAATTCTCTTATCATCTTTACATTCGTACAGGCGGTTCCAGAAAAGAAATCACCGAACACTGGGAATGGCTTGAGCAGAATCTGTTGCAGACACTCTCCATCTTTGAAAATGAGAATGATATCACCACATTTGTGAGAGGAAAAATACAGGTAGTAGGTGATCTGCTTTGTTCAGTTTTAACTTTTAATTGGAAATAATTTCAAACTTACGGAAAAGTTGTAAAAATAAGAATTGTGTAAAACATACCTGTAGACCTCATGCGTACTCTCTAGTTGTTAACATTGTACCCCAGTTACGTTATCATTTGAGTGCTCATTAACTTTCTGTTTAAGAGGAGTTTCCTCCAAACACCTCAGTGTGTATTTTGAAGAATGTTCTATTGAATAATAACACTGCAGTTAATCACCTACAATAAATTTAACATTAACATCACACTTTAATATTTGGCACATATTCCAATTTTGTTAATTGACCCAATGAGCGAAGAACAGCCTGTTTTTCTTTTCAGGCCAGCACAAGATCTAATCTAGGAAGCTGTTGAATTGGTTTTCATCTGTTGTCTTCTTCAATCTAGAACATTTCTATAGCCTTTCTTTGCCTTTTATGATATTCATGTTTTTAAGTATACAGTGTTTTTTTTAAATTTTTAAAATGTTTTATTTACTTTTGAGAGAAAGAGAGAGAGAGAAAGAGAGAGAGAGAGTGCATGAGCAAGGGAGGGGCAGAGAGAAAGAGAGGAAGACACAGAATTCGAAGCAAGCTCCCTGCTCCAAGCCATCAGCACAGAGCCCAACACAGGGTTCGAACCCATGGACTGGGAGATCATGACCTGAGCCAAAGTCAGATGCTTAACCAACTGAGCCACCCAGGCGCCCCTACACTGTTGTTTTTTTTAATGGGACATTTTTCATTTTGGGTTTTGTCAAATTTTTCCTACGATTTGATTCTGATTGTGCAGTCCCAGGTGGAACACTTCGTAAGTGATCTTATGTCCTTTTAAGAGTATCGGTTCTGGGGACACGTGATACCCAACTCCCCTCATTGGACGATATAAACCCAGCAGGGTGTTACCTACCGAGTTTCTCTGCTGTAGACTTACTAATTTTGCCTTTTAGAATAAACAGTTTGAACTTTTCTGTAAGAAAACATCTTAAGGCTACACAAATATCCTATTCCTTATCAAAATTTCCCCATAATTTATTTGGGGAATCATCCCTTGATTTTCTTGTCTGAACCGATCTTTGCTCTGATGTTTTTACAAACCGATACTTTCCCAACTCCAGCATTCTCTCACGTTTACCAGCTGACACCTGCTGTTCTACTGTAAGCAAGAGCTCTCTGTCATTTATTCATCTATTTATTTTTGCTACGGATTCATGGATTCCTGTTTTTCAGTTGTTAATGTTTCATTACTGGACTTGATTATTTTGGTACCCACGCTATTCCAGGTTTAGTGAGAGGAAACACCTACAGATTGCCTCCTTTGTCTTTATGACCTGTCCCTGTTGCTTTTTTGAGCACTTCCTTACTTCCCAGACCCCTCCAGCACTTTCTCTGTCCCAGTCCTGGAAAAAGCCATTTGTTTCCGTTTGCTTTCAGTTTCAGGCCCTTTCTCCTTTCCTGCATAGTTTAATATTATTTTTTGCATGCAGAAAATTTAAACATACTTCTGGAAGTTTAAATTCCTCAAAATGTTACTCCTTTCTACAGACTTACTATCCTGTTCTCCCCAGCCCCTTGTAGTTAACCAACTTCATTGTTATCGGGCCCATGCTTCCTGTGTTTCATTTGGTGAAGAGGCCGATATATGTATTTTTTTCATTTCTCTTTAATTCTTACACATAAGCCTTCATGTATATATGCTACTCTGCATTTGCTCTTTTACTCAATAACTCTTGGGTAATACCTCATATCAGTTCACAGAGAGCATCCACATGTCATGTGTGTTTGCCTGTTATTTAAAAAAACATTTTAATAGTGTGGTTTTTATGTTGAAATATTATTAATTTTTGGATTTATGGAAGAGCTGTAAAGATAGGACAAAGAATTCCCATAGACCCTTCCTCTCAGCTCCTGTTACTATTAACATCTTCTATAACCATAGTATATTTATCAAAACTAAGAAATGAATATTAATGCAATATTGTTAACTACAGGCTTAATTTGGATTTTACCAGATTTGCTATTACATGTCCTTTTTTATTCCATGATCCAACTCAAGACCCTATGTCGCATTTAGTGCCTAATTCTTTTTAATGGGTGTGGACTATGTGTGTATGTACGTAGAGAACTCAGCACTCTCTTATGCTTGAACATTCAAGTAGTGTCTGGTATTTTGCAATTATAGTGATCTATCTACATACACACATACACACAAATACACAGTATATGCATGAATTATAATCATGCATATAATAATCAACATGGATGTATATATGCATGTGTGTTTTTGTATTGTATTGTATTTTGTAGTTTTGCATCTGTAAGATAAACTGGTAGAAGTGGAAAATGCATGTGTCATTTTTCTGAATATTGCCAAATTCCCACCCCGCCCCCCTACAGGAGTCGTAACCTTTTACATTCCCACTGACCTGTCGGGGAACGCCTGTTTCCCTACAGCTTCACCAGAAAGGTGGATTATGAAGCTTTTGAGTTTTTGCCAATCTGATGGGGGAAAAATATTTTAGTGTTGTTTTAATTTGTATTTATCTCACTTACAAGTGAAGTTGAACATCTCAGATATTTAATGGCCTTTTCAAAAAATTTTTTTAATGTTTATTTATTTTTGAGAGAGAGAGAGAGAGAGAAAGGGACAGAGAGAGAGGGAGACACAGAATCGGAAGCAGGTTCCAGGCTCTGAGCCGTCAGCACAGAGCCCGATGCAGGGCTCGAACTCACAGACCATGAGATCATGACCTGAGCTGAAAATGGACGCTTAACTGACTGAGCAACCCAGGCGCCCCCCTTAATGGCCATTTTTATATAGCTGTAGATTGCTGATGTCTTTTGCCTATTTTTCTATGGGACTTTGGTCTTATTTTTCTTTAATTTTTAAAAGTTCTTTTATATAAAGGCCATTAACCTTTTGTGGGTGATATAAGTCATAGATAGTATCTCTGATTTTGTCATTTGTCTTTTGACTTTGCTCATGATAGTTTTTGCCATGGAACATTTAAATGTTTTATTATTTAGTTGAAACTGGAAATTCTGTCCGGATTTTTAGTCTTAGTTAGAAAGCTTTTCTTTACACCCAGGTTAAGGAAGAATTCTAGAAAGTGATCTGATAGTTTGCTTCTCATTAAAATTCCACAGGATGGTCAATTTCTGTTTGATTTCTTCTCCTTCATTAAACTTTTACATGAGCAAGTAGTAATTTTATAATCAGAAAAAGAAGTGGAGTCTCACTGCTGTTTAGGGTCTAATGTTTTGGAAGGAGAGACCTGAAGTTTACCTGCACCACATAAAATTAGTTAGGGCTGAGTAGCATAAAAACACATGCAACGTATCACCCTCTCCCTTTCTCCCTCCTTTTGGCCCTCAAGATGGATATTTATCACTGCTTCAAGACGGCCGATTTCAGCTTCTACTCTGTCGTAATTAAAGAGACTAGACACGTAGTGAAGAGGGTAAAAATGAGAGTGGGGAGGACATTGGAAAGGTTCAGTTTGAAGCTGAGAGAAGGTGGGAGCTTCCAAACAAAAAAGTGTTCTTGAGTAATGGAGCGTTGTTTTATTGATAAAACCCATCTGATTCTGTAACTTCTTCGTTTCATTTCTGAGTCATGTGTCTGAACTTCTGGGAACTAATGTAAATGGAGAGAGTGTGAGGTTCCTCATTTGACCGCATCGCAGAGGGCAGCGGCTGGTTCAGGAAAGGGTGTGAGGCCTCTTCCCCATTCAGGAGCCACTACTGAGGCTCTCGGTTACGGTTTCCTAGTTCCCCCTTAGACGGCGTGTCTTTGGACAAGAGATAAATAAAGAGCTACAGGAGGAAACTGAAGCTTAGAAGTGACAATAGCCGGGAGGCAGACAAAAACAAACACGAAAAAACAGAAAATAAAACAAGAACCAATTATGTCAAAGAGCTGTTCTTCTCACTATTTTTATTACACCCCAAATGTCACATTTAATTCCCCTGAAACCAATTATGAGGAAGGAATTGCTATTAATGCAATTATGTGTGAAAGAATGTCATTCATGTGCAAATGAATGGTTTAAGCATTCCCAGTTGTCCAATAATGAAGGGAACCAACAAATTTATTTGTTTTGAGATTTAATTAACTTTTATAAATTATAAATGTAATAATTAACTACAGAGGCAGCCATAATCCAAACCCATAGATAACATTTTGTGTCTTTCTAGATTTCTGGAGTGCATTTTATCATAATAGTAGTCTTACCGTACATATAGTTTTGTATCATGTCTTCGTTTCCTTGACTGGTATTGTTATATAATTTTTAGTTGTTATTTTAATAATGGAATATCATCCCACTATTGACCTTACCATTCCTCTCTTTCTAGAAGTCTCCTTAGCTTCTAGACCAGTGGGAGCAGGCACAAACAGTAATAAAATGCAGTGAACACTTTTGTTCATATAAGGTTTCCTATAGTTTTTCTTTCCTTTGGGCTAGATTACAAAATGTTGGTTGCTGAGTTAGTGTACACATTTTTAATGGACCTTAGTAGAGATTGTCAGTGTATTGGAATCTTTGTATGATTTGCTTACTTTTCAATAATCTGGTTGTTTAAATGGTTTTCCAAATCTAATAGATAAAAGTTGGGGTCTTATTTTAATTTTCTGTCTTTGATTATGAGGTTGAACATTTTTTTCATGTTTGCTAAGTTAATTTTCCTTTTCGTGAATTCTTGGTCAATGTCTTTGCATATTTAAATTTATATTGAACCTCCCAAATATTTTGGATTGTAGTGATTTTTCAGAGTTAAGTGGAGCTGTTGCCTGGAACCGGGGCAACCCACTGTGTGTAGTGTAGAGCCTGTAGAACATAAGGGAAGGAGATACTCCATCCCTTTGTGCCATCATCCCATCCACCTGGCTAAAAAATTACAGCAAACTAAGGAGAGTTTCTGCATTCTGGATCCCCTCTTTTCTTAAAGGTGGGGAAGTTGGGAATTAAGCCTTAATAGGGACTATTACCTTTACTGTTGAAATTAGTTGGCAAGGCCTGGTTTGTTGATATTAGTGTATTAGGCCCTGGAATGTTCCAAAGTATTGTTTCTCAGTTCTGAATCCACAGAAATTCTCTCATCAATTTAGATGAGCATTCGAAAAGTGTGGTATTTAGTAGATCTTGGAGAATGTAGTTTGAATGTTTTTCCACTCAAAACATGGGTCCCATTTGGTTTGTTATACAGCACTTCCTTCTAATATTCTCCTTATTCTGACGTTAGGTCCAAGCCCTGCTAAGTGGTCCAGGGGAAGACCAAGTATTAGCCCACTTGAGGGTTTCCAAGCTTATTCTCAGTTTATTGGCCATCAGGATTGCCTAGGAACCCAACTGCTACTGCTTATTAGTGGATTCCCTTTCAGTCATTTTTATTTATTTATTCATTTATTTCTCCTTATATAAACATTTTTGATCCCGCTCTAAAGGCATTGATAACTTTGAAGTGTCACATAGGCTATAGGTGTATTTGCTAACTGGGAAAGGTTTTTCATCCTTCTTCTGGAGTAGCTACATCTTCCCACCCAGAGGTTCAGTGCCTTCATGCCACCTCATTGTTGTCTAAAGTTCCCTAATAGAGCATGCTACCAAAGCCCTCTCGCCCCCCGAAAATAACCTTGGTTCAAAATGGATCTTCCCTGGTCTCCATCAAAGTCAACCATCTGTATTCTATCAATGTAGAAGTAGTTTTGAGAAAAGCAGAGATTGACTTTTGGGATGGCTCTATCATGAGGAGCTAGGAAAAGCAGTAGAACTTGCAAAATCCATACACCTCCACACTTATAAAATAAAACTATGGGCTTCATTCTAAGTTTACTTAGTAACATGATTAGCACCAACAAACATAATCAGATCTATATTGTCGTTTCAAAATCTTTTAGTACGCAAATGCCCCTTGGTAACTGGCTTAGAATTTGGGGTTGCCTTCAAAAATAATTGATCAATTTAAAGGAAAATTCTAGCATTAGAAACTGTTCTCTTCTTTCCTTTCCAATATTTATAGCGTACAGAAAAAAGCAGCCCTCATCATATTAATACTAGCTGCATGCCTTGTGTTATCCTCGCTTAGGGCATCATTGCAGAGTATAACAAGATCAACGATGTAAAGGAAGATGATGACACGGAGAAGTTTAAAGAAGCCATTGTGAAGTTCCACAGGCTGTTTGGGATGCCCGAGGAAGAGAAGCTGGTCAACTATTATTCTTGCAGCTACTGGAAAGGGAAGGTCCCCCGTCAGGGCTGGATGTACCTCAGCATTAACCACCTTTGCTTTTACTCTTTCCTTATGGGAAGGGAAGGTGAGTTGTCTCGAATTTCAGAGGGAAGCTTGGGAAAGTCTGCTGAGGCATGCCCTGAACTCATAAACCACATCAAAATGCCAAAAATAGATCTGTAGTTATGACTGGGTCAACACTGTGTTTTAACTATTTAACAAGCGAAGTGAATTATTTTAGTCTAATATTTGTAAAAATAGAAAAGGGGGGGTTATTAAGTAATAAAGATTCACCAGTTATAATTAATGCAGTTGATGTGGACTTAAATCCGTAATGATTATGAACTCGGAATTTTTGTGGTTTGAGTTTGTCTCTTAAACAAATAGCACAATAATAACTATGGCCATGCAAACTCAAAGAAAGGAGGGCACCGAGATTGGGGGGTGGGTTGTGAGACTGAAGGATCCTCAGGGGATTTTAAGGAGCCAGGTGTTGACCAGCCTTGTTTCCTGTGCTCAGCCAAGCTGGTGATCCGGTGGGTGGACATCACACAGCTTGAGAAGAACGCCACGCTCCTTCTGCCTGACGTGATCAAAGTGAGCACGAGGTCCAGTGAACATTTCTTCTCTGTATTTCTCAACATCAATGAGACCTTCAAGTTAATGGAGCAGCTCGCCAACATAGCCATGAGGCAACTCCTAGATAATGAGGGATTTGAACAAGATAGATCCCTGCCCAAACTGAAAAAGAAGTCTCCTAAGAAAGTGTCAGCTCTCAAACGGTAGGTGACAGAGACAGAGTCTTACACACCTTAGAAACAAGAAATCCTTACATTCTTTTATGAAATGTAACCTTTTCTTAACCACTTCAAGGGTTCTCAACACTTTTCTGGGTATAGATACAGAACTGAAAGAGACTGTCTGAAGCAGTCACAGTTCAATGAGTGAGGCAGACATAGCCAGCTTTGGCACAAAGTGACGGGAACTCTTCTGGTCCTGTGGGTGGTGCACCATGGCCGCATGCACTGGCAGATGGGGAAGGGTGGTAGAAAAGGCCCTCTGTGGAGGCTGCTTGGAGTAGACTTTAAGGAGGAAGTAGAAGTTACATATGTAGATTTAGTAGGATGGATATTTCAGGCAGAGGGAACAACATGATGTGGGAATCACAAGGCAAGAGCACAGAGGGAATTAAGTCCATTAATATCTGGAAACTGGCGGTGCATGGGATGAGGAGAGGCTACAGAGAAGCCTGGAAGTCTAGACATGGGACCGGAGCTAGCAACAAGGCAGGGGAAAAGTTGATAGTGTCAAGTGTGAGTGTATGCGTGGAGTTGTCCTGGACCGAGATGGAGAACGAGAGCGGGAGAGCATGTCCAAGGGATGGGAGAGCTCAGGTTTGATCATGTTGAGTTGCCTGCAGAACGTCACATTGGAGATTGGTCCAGTAACACATATGGAATTGGAAATCATTGGCATATAGCTGGCAATTGGGGCCTGCCAAGAGATCGCTGCAATTAAGACGCCTGGTGATTTGAAATGTGTTTCAGTAGAGCGGTTGAGGGTGAATGGTGTTACTGTAATGGATTGAATAGCAAATGGAAGGCAGGGAGCAGGAATTAGGCAAGCATAGACTCCTTTTTTCAAGAAATTCAATGGGAAAGGAGGGGGGATTGCTCTGATAGAACATAAAAGATTTGAATATAAGAGAATGGGAAGAGTTTGTGGTGCGAGTAGGTGTGGGGAAGGAGGGAGCACAGAGCTACAGCTGGAAGAAAACCAGTTATTTTAATAGTGACATCTGACACGGCATGGAAAAAGATGCTTGTGTGTGCAGATTCCTCTCCCTCTGAAATGGAAAGGAAGGAAGAGTAGGTGAGGATGGAGATAATTTGGAAGTAAAAGGAAGGAGGGTATGGGAGGGTGGGGAGCTCCTCTTTGCTCCACGAAGCCAGAAACTTCACCACCCAGGGGCTGAGGTGGCATAGAAGTTTGAGAGGAGAGGTTTGAACGACCGACATGATGAACAGGAAAAAGGAAAACAAGACTGTAGTCAACTGAGGACCGAGCTGAGGCTGGAAACTCTGATTGTCGAAGAGGTGGGTTGTTCCCGTGTTTCAGCAGTTTTGTTGTCTTTTTAGGGCAGACAGTGATAGTCAGCAGATTCATGAGGCTTGTTTGCATTCTCATTAGGTCTTTCTTAAAAGATAAGGCCCAGAAAGTAGCTCTGGAGAAATATAAATGTAATAATCTCTTTAGAAAAGATTATATTTCCTTTAGAAAAAGAATGGATTTCCTCTCCAGGCCTAGTTTTCCTCAGATTCTTTAACATATATAGATATTGATTGTAAAATGATTACACAAGGGACGTAAATATATTAAAATAATTATATTATGCTTTTGAGTCTTAGGTTGGAGTGAGCTCCAATAGAGAGCCAAGAAGGTAGGAATAGGATTGACAAGATCGAGGGGCGGAGAGGTGGGCTGGGGAAGGAAGGACCCCTGCCACACCCTTGAGAAGGCATGGAAACCTAGCTCTTGTGTGAGGTGACATTGTTCCTGCCTTCCAGCGATCTTGATGCCCGGGCAAAGAGTGAGAGATACCGTGCCCTTTTCCGGCTGCCGAAAGATGAAAAGTTAGACGGCCATACAGACTGCACCCTC
This sequence comes from Paguma larvata, assembly GCA_030068075.1. Taxonomy (NCBI): domain Eukaryota; kingdom Metazoa; phylum Chordata; class Mammalia; order Carnivora; family Viverridae; genus Paguma; species Paguma larvata. The sequence goes on from CM057823.1 coordinate 81,456,124, forward strand.
TGGACTCCGTTCAACAAAATGCACATTTTGGGGCAGATGTTTGTGTCCACAAATTACATCTGCTTTACCAGCAAGGAGGAGAACCTGTGTAGCCTCATCATCCCACTCCGTGAGGTAGGTGTCAGGGGGAAATGGAGATCTTAGGAGTTGCATTTGTAATACTCTTCGTGTGAACCAGGAATGTTTTTTTTTTTACCGGCATTTCGTTGGCTCTTAACCAGAGGTGAATGCTCATAATTCTTTGGTGGCACCTGCCACACCCTTTTGTGTGTTTTCATTGCTCTCAGTGACCTGCAAGAGCTTTTCCTCCTAAAAAGGCAGCCTAGAGTTTTAAGTTGGAGATTGTACTGTTATTCAGGTGTGGCGAGGCCGAACACATCAGAAGGGGACCGCTGTGGAAAAGCTAACTTGTTGTACTCACAGTCCCTCTAGGAGAGGCCATGATGGCACATCGGTGAGCATACACTTGGTCCACAGGCAGAGGGAACCGGGAAAATGTGGGCAAGAACCTTTCCTGTGGGGCTCCTAGGCGGCTCAGTCGGTTAAGTGTCTGACTTCAGCTCAGGTCACATCTCAAGATTCGTGAATTAGAGCCCTGCATTGGGCTCTGCACTGACACTGTGGAGCCTGATTGGGATTCTCTCTTTTCCTCTCTCTCTGCCCGCCCCCAACTCTCACTTTCCTTCTCTCGCTCTCTCTCTGCCCCTCCCGTGCTCTCAGTTTCTCTCTCTCAAAATAAATAAATACACTTAAAAAAAAAAAAAGCCTTTACTGTTATTTCTGTGGGAAGAAATAGGCAAGGCAGGGTAAACAAAACAGGTTGAGGATTGGCTAGTTGGAATAATTTCAGGAGGCTGTGGGGCTTAGGGGTTGTCCCTAATTATCTGGTGTCTGGCCTCAGGGTGATTAGGACAGGGATAGTGACCCAGAGTGTGAGAGCTGAATTAAATAAAGGAGGTGGGAGGAGTGTGGGCTCTGGATGGTTGGTTGGCACAGGAATGGCCTGCTCACAGGCGAGTCCTTTATTATCTCTTGGAGCTTAATAACTCTGGAGGGCGGTCCTACCAGGGCCAGTAAGGCCTGGGATGTCAAAGCATCAAATACAGAAGTGAGAAAATGTAGTTATTACACCTGCTCACAGCCTGAGAGCAGCTTGGTCACAAGGAAACAGTCTAGGTTGTCTACACTGTGAATCAGAAAGCCAAGGGTTCAGATCCGGTCTGTCGATTGCCCGCAGTAGAATCACGGCGGCTGCTGGCCACAGAGGCAGGTTCCTGGGCCCGCCCGCATCCGAATCTGGGCAAGTTTGGGAATCTGTATTTTGATAAAGTCTCAGGCTGAGTCTCATGCACAGTGAAGACATTATGCATTCTTACTCTGTATACATTCTTACTGTATCTGGGTAGGAGGCGGTGATAGATTGTTCTGGTACTTGTGTGGAAATCTGTCCAGGAGGTTTGGAGTTAAGAAGGAACTCCAGGTTAGGCTGCTGGAGGTTGGAAGTCTTACAGTCTTAAAGTTGTCCTGGTAACAACTTTCAACCCGCCCTGTTCCTTTTCTAGAAGTTAAGGTGGTTAGAAGCTTTGATTATATAATTAAGATTAACCCTTTGTTAAGATTCCCTAGAGTAAAATTCGAGTTTCCCTCTGCCGCCTTTCCTTTAAAAAAAAAAAATTAATTATGTAAGCAGATTTATTTTCTGTTTTTAGTTTTTTTTTCTTGCACCTGGGTGGCTCAGTCAGTTAAGCATTTGACTTTGCTCAGGTCAGGAACTCGAGGTCTGTGAGTTCGAGCCTCGCATCGGGCTCTGTGCTGACAGCTCAGAGCCTGGAGCCTGCCTCGGATTCTGTGTCTCCCTTTCTCTCTGCCCCTCCCGCACTTGTGCTCTCTCTCTCAAAAACAAACAAACAAACAAAACACACACACGTTAAAAAAAAGAGAATCATTCACTACTATCAAAGAAAATTTGTGTAAGTATAGACAAATAAAAAAAAAACAATATTCATCCTTAGTTCCATCTGTCCAAGATAGCCACTGTTGCTCTGCTGTATGGCTTCCCAGGCTTTTTCTATACTTTGCTGTGTATATGTCATTTATATTATTTAGATATAAAACATCGGAAATTGTATTTTTTATCTATTTCTCCTAGTACTGAGTATATATTAAACTTTCCACCATATCATTAAATATTCTTTTACAGTGTAATTTTTAACACTGCATACTATTCCATTAAATGGATATATAAAGCTTATTTGCTCAGTTCCCTGTGGTTGGACCATTGCACTGTTTTCATTTTCTCCCAATCATATGTGTAATTTTCCTTAAAGAATGAATTATAAATTCCTAAAAGCTGAATTGGTGGATCAAAAAGAATACAAAATGTTAGGTAGTCGAATCTAGTTCTCCTTCTTATAAAATGAGCTAACTGGTATTATAACACTTTTTGAGGCCAGGATATGTTGTGGGGACAATTCTGAGACAGATGATTCAAGAAGTACTTACATTTGGCCCTAGAATGGGTTTCATCACATTTCCCAGCAAATGTACCTTCTTTGCCATAGACTGTTATTAAACTTAATTTTCTTCCTCAAGTACTACCTAAAAGCAAGTTAACCTGTACCAGCTAGGGAAACCCCTTCCAGGACTAAGGATGTATATTTGTGAACCTGAGAGAGTCATCACTGTTTATCCAAAGGGAGATAAAGTGGAGAGGAGGTCATATGTCAATATGTCCGCTCTCCTGTTCACCACCTCCAGCTGGCTCTGTTTACCCTTCAGTGCAGTATACAATACACTAGTATTGTACACTGAGAGAACAGGGATTGATATTCTCAGCCCATCTTCTGCTTGCTTGTTTTCCCTAACAGGGGGTAGAGCAGAGATAATTCAGTTATATTTCAGGGTAAGTCGGAGGAGGAGCAATGGTGGACATAGCATTGAGAAATAAAGCATGTTGTGGTTGGTGGATGCAACTTCAAAGAAATAGCTCAATAAAACAGCAGTGACCTTCCCCCTAACCTGATGAATCTCCAAGATGTATTAATGGTAGACCCCTAATCCCAACTAGTAGAAGAAGCAAAGGGCTTAATGTAATTTTTACTATGTTCAGGTAACCTTAATACAGAAAAGTGATGGGGTGGGCCCCCCACCCTCCACCCTCCACCCCATACATGGAGTCTGTCTGAGCAAAGAGTGATTTGTCACCTTTCAGAACTGAGTTTAGCTGATTGATGAGCAATGTGGGAACATTACATCCTACTTGAAATGGCCACATTTAGGATTGTGTAAACTAGGAATCATTGTTGCATTTAATTTTTTAAAAAAATTTTTCAATATTTATTTTTGAGAGAAAGAGAGATAGACAGACAGACAGAGCATGAACAGGGGAGGAGCAGAGAGAGAGGCAGACGCAGAATCCGAAGCAGGCTCCAGGCTCTGAGCTGTAGGCACAGAACCCGACGTGGTGCTCAAACTCAAAAACCTTGAGATCATGACCTGAGCCAAAGTCGGATGCTTAAGCAACTGAGCCACCCAGGGGCCCCACATTTCATTTAATTTTTTTATAAATTTACATATAGACTTAAGGTAGACCAAATCAACACAGAATCATGGAATCATGTTACTACAGATTTTGAAGAAATTACTGAGGCAGCAAAGCAGGAAGGGAAAGTGAGCCAGTTAGGTTCCTCATTAGATAGAGATTCCAGATGAAGTCTCTCTCTTTTTGAATTATAAATTACCTTGCAAATATTATATATTAAACATCAAGCTTTGATTAAATTCCAGGCTATTTTATAACCCAAGTTGGTAAGGCAAATGTGTCTCATTAAATTAGAATACTCAAATGTAGCTGTTACCCTTTCCTTTGTCAGAAAGCTAATGGGATAGGATTCTACCAGCATAATTTGTCGGCAAAAAATATTTTGTAGTGCATGTGAGCATTTGTCTGTTTTATGTGAGAGCTTCCTGGTTGTTTCTGTGTTCAAATCTAGCTAAAGGTCTTTCCACTTTGACCTCATCAAGATTCATACGGCTGTCTGGATTTTAGGTATAGAACTTGAACCTTTAGTTCTCTTGGCATTTGTCATTTAGTCTGAGACATCTGGTGACCAGAAGAATCAGAAAAAAAATTATGAGAAAAGGAGTTTTTATGGGTCTTTTCAAAATAGGTACTATTTAACATGTTTTCAGTGCCATGGGAAAATCCTTTTCATGATAAAGAAATTGTTTTTCTCATTTCTGCAGCTTTTTTGCATTAGGAAAAAAACCACTTTTATGTGCAACTCCACGTATCTTGGAATTCCTTTAAAATATATAAATATGTATCCAACTATATGTATTTATAAAATCTGAGCATAGACGTCAGGTCCTGCAGTGTCCCCCAGTGGGTCCCAGTTGTACCCATTTTGCACTTGGTGCGATGCAGCTTTTCAGGCAACTCCAGCAGGTTTCTTAGCCTTGACGGGGGAAAAGGTTTGAAAGTTCTGCTTTGGGGAAAATGTATTTCACATGAAAATGTTGATGAAGAGGCTAAAGTTGAACCTGTCTAGACGGCTTACAGGTGGAAAAAAAGAGGGGAAGAGAAACTGAACTTTAAGTATGACAGTCAGAGCTACTGCAAAGAAACCATTTATCTAGGGTTTGCTTTGAGATTTTTTTTCTTCTAATGTGCTAAAGAAAAATATTTAGAAAAAATTTTTAACATTTGTGAGAGAGAGAGAGCACGAGTCAGGGTGGGACAGAAGACAGAGGAAGAAACAGAATCCAAAGCAAGCTCCAGGCTCTGAGCTGTCTGCACAAAGCCCTGCACGTGGCTCGAACCCACAAGCCCTGAGATCATGACATGAGCCAAAGTCGGACACTTAACTGACTGAGCCACCCAGGTGTCCCAGAAAAAAAAATTTTTAGTGTTTATTTTTGAGGGAGAGAGAGCGTGCATGTCAGCAGGGAAGGGGCAGAGTGGAGGGGGACAGAGGATCCAAAGCAGATTCTGTGCTGACAGCAGAGAGCCTGATGTGGGGTTTGAACTCACGAACCATGAGATCGTACCTGAGCCAAAATCGGGCACTTAACTGCCTGAGCCCCCTGAGCCCAGGTGCCCCTAAGGAAAAATATTTTAATGCCTGTATCTTAGTTTCCAGTTGAGAGAAATCCTAATTTAAAGCCCCAAATGCATGTCTTCAGTTGAGAGCTAAAACGGATGTCCTTCTTTCTTCCTTGTCTCCCGATGTGGTAGATTTTCTTCACCACACGCATGCGCATACACACACACACACATAGAGTCAGCCAGTGCAGATAGGGTTGCAATTAAGCTGTTTACATCATGTCTGTTCAGAATGGGGCCTTTAAAACTTTCAAGTGGAAAGAGGGGAGGGATGCGAAGTTCTGGAGTTCCAGTGAGATGTTTGAAAGGTTGGTGGGCTTTTGAAAACCATCCCACCGTCAATCTTGGCAAAAAAGCGCAAGTATCACGGGTTGTTTCTGTCTCTTACGGATGACCCAGCAGCTAGGAGTCCGCTCCTTTATGGTTCCATGAAATTTTAATGAAAATCAAGGAGTTTCTTTGCAACAAGTTTTCTAAAGCTTGGCCCTATCGACGCCGTGGGCCGGGCTTTGTTGGGGACCGGCTGCCCTGTGTACTGCAGGGTGTTTGGCGGCGTCCCTGCTAGATGCCACTGGTACCCTCCACTTAGGACAACCAGAAATGCCTCTAGATGTTGCCAAATATCTTCCGGGGAACAAAATCACTCCCAGCGTAGAACTGCTGGTTTAGAAAGACCGGCAAGACAATTCCAGCTTCCGATCAGAGCTTCAGTTTGATTTGTTATGAGTTATTTAATTTTTGGGCACAGAGTCAAAGAATCTCATTTTGCCTCGATAAAATATGCGTGGTTCCTCCAGAACATGGAAGTGTCGGGTTCCTTGTTTCGTGCCGCTCGGAGGCTGCTGCTGATCCCTGGAAAGTAACGCTTTGTTTCACGTTCCATGTTTCTTTGCAGGTGACAATTGTGGAGAAGGCAGACAGCTCCAGCGTACTCCCCAGCCCTCTGTCCATCAGCACCAGGAACAGGATGACCTTCCTATTTGCCAATTTGAAAGATAGAGACTTTCTAGTGCAGAGGATCTCTGACTTCCTGCAACAGACCACCTCCAAAATCTACTCGGACAAAGAGTTCGCAGGCAGCTACAACAGTTCAGATGATGAGGTCTGTGGGAGTCGCCCGGGAGTGTTTGCATTCGTCCTGTTACTCTGCCCAAGAATGTTCCCTTCTTCGTCTGGTTCTGTTTGATCTGCAAGCTTTGCAGCTGTGCTAAGCTAAGGCTCCTACCCTGATGCCCAGGGCAGTATCTGGGCAATAACTCATTTGAATCTCATGGAGTTTGTATTCGGGGTCACAGAGGTGGACAGAGCCTTGTAGATCATCTGGTCTAAACCTCCTGTTTGATAGTTGAAGAAATCATGGAGTGATTTGTCTTGTTTACACATAAGTGACTCCGGCCCATATAGTGACATTGTCGGGCACGCACAGAGGTCACTAAGTAAATCTCAAATCTGAAATGCAGCATCATGATGATGATTTTATTATGATAAAAAATATCATACAAAATATGATGATGTTGTGTCCCTTTTGAATTAGGCCCTGGACCAACATCCAGGGAAAATGGGAAATTGGCAGCTAAAACGTATCGTAAAGGTGGTGACCTCACAGGGAACATTCCTGCCCCTCTCTACCCAGTCTGAGCTCCCGTGAGCATCAGAAACTAGAGAGGGCACGAGGAGGCGGTCCCTCTGTCAATAAGCAGTTGACTCAGCCACGTCACACTTCACCTGCTTGCTAATTGGAGGCTAACAGCCAACCAGTTCATTGCAAGAATGCATCGAAAATTAGAGGAAAGCTGTTTTGAGCACTGAAGCTCTGTGGTCTGTGACCCACAGAGCTGTCTACTCCCTGCCGAAATGCTGGCCTGCTGCCTTCCTCCTGTGTCTTCACATAGCAGGGGGCATTTTGGGAACCGTGATGTAGCTGCTGGTGTCTGTACAGAGGACGCCGAAGAAGTAGATTCTACGTCCGTCCCTTTCATTGTCTGCCCCTCTGCGTTGGCAGGTGTATTCTCGGCCCAGCAGCCTCGTCTCCTCCAGCCCACAGAGAAGCACGAGCTCCGAGGCCGATGGAGAGCGCCAGTTCAACCTGAACGGCAACAGCGTTCCCACGGCCACGCAGACCCTGATGACCATGTATCGGCGGCGGTCTCCCGAGGAATTCAACCCGAAACTGGTGGGTGCCTCCTGCGCTTGCCTGAAACTTTCCTGTCTTAGAACAACAGCGTTTAAAAATATTTTTTAATCAAAGTAAACGGATAAATATCTATGTAAATAAACATTTTCCTATAAGCGAAGATTTGTCTAAATCTCTCACTAGATTTTAGAATGCCTTCTTCACAGAAGGAGATGAGTTATAGGGTACAGGTGACATTTTTTTTTATCTCGTCTTTATTGTTTAAGTCAGCCAACAAATGAGTACATAATTTCTCAGTCCACATTTAAAAACATCAACTCCCTTTCAGTTGGTGGTGTAGACATAAAGCCATAAATGTCATTCACATTCTACTGACCCGTTTCAAGTAAGTGGAATTCTGATTCTGGTCTAGAAAGCTTCAAGGTGGAACCAGAGATTATGGTTCACGTGTCCAATTAGGGAAGAACCGCGGAAAATCTGAGTTCTTTGGTCTCCTGAGTTCTGCTCAGAAGGGAAGTGCTCCATTCACCAGGGGGGATATTCTGCCCTTCCATCCAACTTCTCCTGTCCGTCCCCAACGTACTTTGGCTTGTAGTAATGTCTCATTGTCCCTTTCAGGCCAAAGAGTTTTTGAAGGAGCAAGCTTGGAAGATTCACTTTGCCGAGTATGGGCAAGGGATCTGCATGTACCGCACGGAAAAAACCCGGGAGCTGGTGTTGAAGGGCATCCCGGAGAGCATGCGGGGGGACCTGTGGCTGCTGCTGTCAGGTATGGCCGGGTGGGGGGGCACACTGGCCTCAGGGTGTGCAGGACCTCAGTGCTCCCCTTTTGCCTTCCATCATGCATCTGGGCTCTCTCAAATATGCAGCCCTCCAGTTCAGCCCTAAAATCTGTTTCCTCCCCAGAGTGTTGAAGTCCCTCAATAAAAACAGAATGCACATACAACTGTCCAGATATTGAAGCCACCATCCCCCAAGTCCGCCTAACCTCTTCCATCCCTTCACTAGTGCTCTTTAGAAGAAGAGAGATCCTGAAGGGAAAGAGTATAATTCTTTGTGATGTTTGAGGTCCTCATTCCTTTCCCAGCTGTGTCCACTTCATTGAGAAAGTGTAAGCGTGGCACATGCTCAGAGCCATCATTAAGGTGGGAGGAGAGGGAGGAATGAGAAAGCCCCGTGCTGGGTTTCCGCCACCTCCTGAATTTGCTGGTTATCACTTGGGGATGTGAAGGGGAGGCCAGAATGTGCACTCAGACCACTCTTGGACCTCGAGCTGGAGATGCCAGGAAAGACAGAAGGGTGTGTCATGGACCCATGGGTCCCCAGCCAGGCTCATGCCCAAACACAGCCCTGCGGGGTCAGCCCTGTGAGTCCTGCTGCACACCGGGGGTTCTTCAGGCTAGGCCCGTCATACCTTCCTCCCAGCAGAAAGCATCTAAGGGTCTGTTCTGTCGCGAACATCCAGGGCATTTTTTTGGTGTCACTGGTCTTTATAATTCAGGTGCTTTACCTGGTTAGAGGCCTGAAATGTAATCGTTTTAAATAAACTTATTTGAATATTTGTCTTTGAACCTAAGATGGTCTGACACAAGTGCTTTATCAAAACCTTTTATTTTAAAAATAACGTTAAAATTAAAAGCATAGTTACCAGACTTATAGGAAAGCCTTTAAAAGAAAACAAACCTGTAGTTCTTTCTAAAAGTAGATATAAATGGTAATTGCCTGTAATGAGATGTATTAACATCCCAGCAGTTGGGGGATAGAATCTTGAAAAAAAAACTGGCTTTATGTGTTTCATGTAAAACTAGTTGGTTCTATCCTCATTTATATGGCTTTTTGATTTTCCTTCAGCAGACCAGCCTTAGCTCCTTATTTAGAAATCCAAATTTGAGTCAAATGATCTCTGATTACACAAATCCAGCCCAAGAGGAGCCTTTCCATCCCGTCTTCTGTCTTCCTTGTGTTTGGCGAACTTGATTCACCTTGACAACTTGATTCGGATCATTGATGTAGTAAATAAAAAATTTCATTTTCATCCTCCTTCAGATTAGAAGTTACTTACAGCCACATTTTGGTTGAAAACAAAAGTCAAAGTCAACCCCAAGAAATAGTACACAGCACAGTTGCAGAGACACATCTAGAGTTAGATCCAGTGTTTCCTTTAATGGTGATGGACGCCAGAGGGTGGAGCGGGCTCCCTGCTCCCTCTGTTGGGTAGATAACAGCCCCTGTTTCCACCCAGCTCACTGGAGGTGGGGTGCGTGTGAAGCCAGCTCACCCATGGGGAGATCCCGGCTTCTGGTAGAGGAGCCTTGCCTGGGTCCCGCCCTGCTCCTCATGACTCTTAGGGCCATTGTACCAGGACCTAGCTCAGTGCACCCAGTGAAGTGAAGTGCAGGCCAGAGGGTAGATATCTTTGCAAATATCCCTTGAGAACAAAGCAAAAGCCAGTGTTAAGCTGCTGTCAAGCAGACTGCCTTTTCCAGGGTAAGTGTGAGTGGGAAGGCTGTCTCTCTGGGTGACTGTCATTGATTAAGGTCCAGGCCATCCCGAGGGCTCTAATTTCTAATCAGTGAAATACAGATCAGTCTATCCTGTGTTGCATATATGTGTGTGTGTGTGTGTGTGTACAACATGTACATATGTGTCTGTTTTATGTGTATATATACTTGTATATATATAGAGAGAATTTATAATTACCTAAGTTATATTTAATTAGATTTCAATTTAGTTGTTCTCATACAGGGCTTTCTGTCTTTAAGAATCTGAAGATGCAAATATCTCAAACCAGTGATTCTCAACCCATTTCTCCATCCTCATCCCCACCACCTGGGAAACTCCCACCCATGAGGGTGGCTTGCTGCTAAGAATGCCCACACTGTCCACAACACTTCTACAAACCCCTCCGTGTGCTCTAATACTTCCTCCTAGTCTTCAGTATGGCTATTTGAACTCTTTAAACCTTATGCTTTAGCAAGCAGCATTTGGACTTGTTTTGAGAGGCAGAACTTCCCTTTTTAAGTGAAATCTTAAGGAAAACCCCAATAAAGTACCAGCAAAGCTGCTATGGTTGAGGGAGGACTGAGACGGGGAGGCTTCGGCTTACTCTCGTTACCTTCCTTCTCCTCCCCTAAGTAGCCCCCCGGCCAGGATTGTTCTTGGAAGTTCTGTGGAACACATATTTTTTAGCTTGCAAGCCTCTACCTCAGGAGCTGTTCAGATATTTGGCTTATAGTGGAGTCGAAAGAGGGAAGCAGGCCGCAAGTAAATTTACCCACTTAGCCACGATTGCCACATCCCACCTCATCTATGGGATGTCATTGTTATTTCGCAAGTGTCCTTTGAGTGGTGAGGAACGTGAGGGGATCAGCCGGTAAGCAGCGTCTGCAGACGAAGGGCAGGGCTTGCACTTTTGGATGTTGTATCTGTTGGGTATTTCCTAGGTGCCATCAATGAGAAGGCCACACACCCCGGGTACTACGAGGACCTAGTGGAGAAGTCCATGGGCAAGTATAATCTCGCCACAGAGGAGATCGAGAGGGATCTACACCGCTCCCTTCCAGAACACCCGGCTTTCCAGAATGAGATGGGCATTGCTGCTCTGCGGAGAGTCTTAACAGCTTATGCTTTTCGAAATCCCAATATAGGATATTGCCAGGTAAATGACACAGATGGTTTAGATTAAAAAAAAAAAAAACTGGTTTATTAACCAGTAAATAAGTGAGAAGAAGAAAGAAGAACGGTTAACAGAACTATCCCTGCACCCAGTTTCTTGGCCTGGGCACTATAGACATTGTGGACTGGACGATTCTTTGTTTGGGACAGTCCTGTGCTTTGAAGGATATTTAATAACATTCCTGTGTAATAACATGTTTGATAACATTCACCCACTAAATGCTAGTAGAACCCCCCAGTTGTGACAACCAACATGTCTTTAGATATTGCTAAATGTCCCCTGGGGAGCAAAATCTCCCCGAGTTGAGACCACTGCACTGAGGAGCTAGGACACACGAGTGCCCAAGGGTGCCCTTTCTGGGTCCCCCACCGTGTAGCTGGGTGACCTTGGAAAGTCACTTCTGAGTACTCTCTGAGCCACCCCTCATCCCTCCCTGAGGTGAAAGAGCACCAGGTCTGTAATTCTGGATTCTAGGTTCCACAGTGTTCCTACTTCCCATCCTAAGCAATAACTTCCTTGAGAATACAACTTTTTTTTAATGCTATAATTATATTTTAAAACGCATTAAAATAAATGTTTAATCTGTTATTTAAAAAATGTTGCCCCCATCCCAAATAAAATTATCTCTTGTGCTAGGACATACACCACAATTTGGAAAGCTCCAAGATAATGCGACTTTAGACTTAAAGGCCACATATTCAGAGAGGCCTTCCCTGACCATCCAGCTAAAAGCTAAAGCAGGTTTGTGCTCGCTTTGACAGCACGTATACTAAAATTGGAGCGATACAGAGAAGATTAGCATGGCCCCCTGCACATACATGGAAGACACACATTTGCAAAGTGTTCCATATTTTTGTGGGAGATATAGGCTTCCGGTTATGGAATGAATAAGTCCCAGGAATAAAAGACACAGCATAAGGAAGGTAGTCAGTGATAGTGTAATAGCAATGTATCAATGTATCTGTCTGGACAGAGGGCAGCTACACTTGTGAACATAACATAATGTATAAACCTGTGTCAACTGCACTCACTTCTGTGAGCAGAAATCACAACCGAATACAACTTTTAATATGTTGACAAATACTTCAGACTTACCCAAATCCAGAAAGATAGCATAATGTATTTTTTACTAAATGACTGCTTAACACAAAAATAAGTAGATAGATAGATAGATAGATAGACAGACAGATGATAAATGCTGAAGTAGGCCTAATTCCTCTCTATACACACACACACACACACACACACACACACACACAGTACAGGTCTTCCTATACCACATTATTTTACCTTTTTGATAGCACTTGATTTAAATATACTCCCAAATTGATTAATTAATCTTTACATCTTCATTCTGTGTCTCTGACATCAACATTTAAGCCCTGTGAAACTTGTCACCACTGTGTCCCCTCCCTTCCCGTCCCCCAGTACTTAATCCAGAGCCTGTTACAAAGCAGGCCCTCAAATTTACCTTGACCGAATGACTACGGAACCAGCCGTGATCAGATTATGTACTAGAATCAGCAGGTTAATTTTCAAGTGAAATTTTAATAATGATTTCACTTGGGAAAATATTAAGCCTTACAAGAAAAAGCCTATTAGACCCAAATTCCTTTTTTGGTATGTATGTCGAAGAAGTCTGATGAACGGTTACTGGTTTGTGGAAGATCAAAAGATGTGCAGGAGTTAGCTGGGTTCTACAATTACAGAATTCATATTTACCTTTTGATCTGCCTATTTTTAATTTAGAGGACTATTAAAGTAGTTGAGCTTTGGGTGCTTATGAGCTATGTGATAATATCTTTTAATAAAGAAGGTTACTTTAGAGTATAAATCACTGTTACAGATCACTACCATCCTTATCCAGATGGAAATAGTGGGTGAGGACTCCAAAGTTAAAAGGTTTTATTGTTCTCAGAGGAGAGCCTCAGGCCATGCGTACTTGGTTATAGAAACCATTATGGAACATTAAAAAGGAAACATTTACCTCCTGAGTTAAGGATTAAAAACACTGAGATTTTAGCAGGTTAAAAGCTTTTGTCAAATAGCCTTTGGGCAGAGGTTTTGCATAGAGGCTTGCCTGTGTGCAGGGGCTCAGTCCTTGGTGAATATTCACGTTCATGAAGACCCTTAACAGTTCCCAGATCAAGGACTAAAGGTCTGTACCTTTTTAAAGGGTTCTAAGTGCTATAAACAAAACCAAACTTTAGAAGAATTATGTGTGTCCAGCTTGCGGAGCCTTTAAATATTTATTGTCTGGCCTTTTGCTGAAAAAGTTTGCTGGCCGTGTGAGACTAAGTCAGCCGTTCTTTAATAAAATTTCCTGTGTTAACGTGTAGGATGTATTTAAAATATATTCGGTGACACCTTTTTCATGCCTTTAGGCCATGAATATTGTCACGTCAGTGCTGCTGCTCTATGCCAAAGAGGAGGAAGCCTTCTGGCTGCTAGTGGCTTTGTGCGAACGCATGCTTCCTGATTACTACAACACCAGAGTTGTCGGTATGTGGGGGGATGTAGTTCACCTTTTGACCCACGGCTCATAGCGAAGATGTTTCTGGAGCCAAGATACCGACTGGAACACCGTTTCCAGTCACCAGTAGCCAAAAGAGTTTTTTAGACAACTCCAGTTTCCCCAAATGGGAGTGAGAGGGCTTGAACTAGTATCAGATTGTACACAAAGGAGCCCTGTGGGTCGGAAGAGAATATGCACGTATCACTGTTACAAGCATTATTTTAGAAAACATTTGATGTGGGTGTCACTCTGTGGCACGTGTGAACCGCACCAAATGTGTCAACCGTCAATCGACCCAAAAAGATTTGGCAAAAAACGTTTTCATGAAAAGGATGGAATCTATGGAAAACAGAAATATGCAAAAAAAAAAAAAAAAAAAAGAGCATATAAAAATATATCCAAAACTAAGTTGCTCCAGTTTTTTTCAGAACTGGTTTCCTTGCAACGCAAACAATGACTGTAAGCATTTAAGCAAATTATTGCTGTTACTCCTTATAATCTCTCAACTGTTAGAGATTCATTTTAGCTGGACAAGCTTTTTGTTGCTAATGTAGTAAATTATATGCTTTATGGGCTCATCATTTCTAAACCTTTTCACACTGATTCATTGATTTTGATTCATTGGAAAAATTCTCCAGAAACGTCAGTAAGTTGATCACGAGTATGTACAACTGGAATGTTTTTTTTTAGATTTTATTTATTATTATTATTATTATTATTATTTTAATCTTTAGTTATTTTTGAGAGAGATAGAGAGAGGGGGAGCCAGAGAGAGAGACACACACACACAGAATCTGAAGCAGACTCCAGTCTCCAAGCCGTCAGCACAGAGCCCAACGCAGGACCCGAACCCAGGAACCGTGAGATCATGACCTGAGCTAAGTCGGATGCTTAACTGACCGAGCCACCCAGGCGCCCCTAGATTTTATTTTTTTTTAAGTAATCTGTAAACCCAGTGTTGGGATTGAACTTACGACACCAAGATCAAGAGTCAGATGTTTTACCAATAAGCCAGCCATGTGCCCCTGGAATGTTTTTGAGTTTAAAAAGTACTCATTTAAGGGGCTCCTGGGTGGCTCAGTCAGTTAAGCTGCTGAATCTTGATTTCAGCCAGGTCATGATATCATGGTTCCTGGGATAGAAACCTGTGTCAGGCTCTGTGCTAACGGTGAGGAGCCTGCTTGGGATTCTCTGTCTCCCTCTCTCTCTCTGCCCCTCCCCAGCATGCTCCCCGCTTCTCTCAAAATAAATAAACCTAAAAAAAAAAAAACCTCTGATTAAAATCAACAACTCATTTGTGGGGACCACATATTCAGAAAAGCAACTTGTTTTGTTTTTTTTTAAGGCTTATTCATTTTTTCAGAGACAGAGAGTGAACAGAGGAGGGGCAGAGACAGAGGAAGACATAGAATCCAAAGTAGGCTGCAGGCCCTGAGCTGTCCACACAGAGCCCAAGGCAGGTCTCGAACTCATGGACCGTGAGATCACGATCTGAGCCAAAGTCAGACGATTAACCAACTGAGCCACCCAGGCACCCCAAAGCAACCTGTTTTTTAAACGAGTTTGCCAAGAAATGGAGCTACTTAGATATACATTTCCTGCCTGAATTATATATGATGATAACTTTCTAAACTGACTTTTCCAACAACCCTTACAGTTGGGTTACCGCCCTTTTGTGGTAGGGAAGCAGGACAGGAAGACTCCGGAAAGAGATAAACACCCAGAACTAATCTGCTGACTGAGCTGCGTTGACACCTTGGTCTAGTAACTTAGTACCTGGTGACATGGTAGCAGCAGAACAGTTAGAGAATGGAGCTGAGTTCTGTCTCAGCAGCAATTGGGAGCTGGATTATTTGAGTCAAGCCATTTGGTTGGGGTCCCGGGTGAGGAGGTACGGTGGGCTCACCCGTGGCCTCTTGTGCCCGCCTCTGCTGCAGGCGCGCTGGTGGACCAGGGCGTCTTCGAGGAACTGGCGCGAGACTATGTCCCGCAGCTGTACGACTGCATGCAGGACCTGGGCGTGATTTCGACCATCTCCCTGTCTTGGTTCCTCACGCTCTTTCTCAGCGTGATGCCCTTCGAGAGTGCGGTCGTGGTCGTGGACTGTTTCTTCTATGAAGGAATCAAGGTGATATTCCAGTTGGCCCTGGCCGTGCTGGATGCAAACGTGGACAAGCTGTTGAGCTGCAAGGACGACGGGGAGGCCATGACCGTTTTGGGAAGGTAATGGACCAAGCCTCACTTTGAAAACCGCCTCAGGCTCCTTCTCTGAACTTGCCCTCCATCTTTCCCCTCGGTTTCCTGAGCCTTACTTGGCTCGATGGTAATCATAGTGCGGACTTCTGTCTGTGGTTGAGGATTCATTTTCGTAGGCTGCATCTTTAAAAGTTAGGAAGGTTTCATTCTGTTCTTAAGGAAATCTTCAGATGAAGTATAAATTTTAAAGTATACTTTAAAATGAAGAGTTCGCAGAAAACAGAGAACTATAACGGGAGAATTCCAAATTAGCCTCTGGTGACTTCTGATTCCTTTCTTTGTCCAGGTATTTAGACAGCGTGACCAATAAAGACAGCACGCTGCCTCCCATCCCTCACCTCCACTCCCTGCTCAGTGATGACGTGGAGCCCTACCCTGAGGTAGACATCTTCAGACTCATCAGAACTTCCTATGAGGTGGGTCTCGTTTCCTGCCTGAGAGTGCAGTGCTCCGAGAGTGCAGGGAGGACACCGATGTGTGGCACCCACTTCCACTGCTGACCGTGGGTGTACCTGCCTCCTTTCACCTTCTGAGAACTAATTACCAAAGCAAGCAGCTGCCTTCCAGCTGACGGCTTTGACCTTCAGAGATAGGGACTGAACGGGGCCATGACACCTGCTGGCTCTAACGCCATAGAGCAGATGGCATGACACGACAAGCTCTCACCCTCTGGTTCTTTGCCATGGCCACCCTGAAGCCTGATCAGGGTAGCAGCTCAGATTCAACTCTGGGTGTATGGAGGAGGGGCTTCAAGAGCAGGCATGCTAAGGTCGACCTGCACACCGATGCACTCTCTGTTCTCATGCCAAGTACTCAGGTCTTCTCTAAAGAAAACAAGCCAATTCTCTTCGGTCCAAGACACACGGAATAGCCTGTACCATCCTAGAGAAGAACCAGGCATTTCT
Organism: Paguma larvata; assembly: GCA_030068075.1. Classification (NCBI taxonomy): domain Eukaryota; kingdom Metazoa; phylum Chordata; class Mammalia; order Carnivora; family Viverridae; genus Paguma; species Paguma larvata. The sequence continues at coordinate 81,472,714 of CM057823.1, forward strand.
CTCAAATTGCATGGCCTGGCTGGGGAGGGTGCCTTCTGGTTTGTGAGGACCCTGGATCTGGCCCTGAATCTCAGAATAGAACTAATGAGCTTCTAGGGGTGAAGGAACCAGTGTTATGTTCTTAGTCGTGTTTGGTGGTTTGTGGAGCCCCAAGGACTCAGTGCCCGTAATACCTAATGGCTTCTTCATTTCCTGATCCTTGGCTGTGCAAACGTTTATAGAAATGATCATTAAGAAAGAACATGAATAGTCTGCCGAGCACAGTACTCACAGATATCTTGGGAGTGTATGACTATGATTGTCAGCAACTAGTAACAGCCTGGATTAAGGGAGAAATAGTGAGGGACCAGCTGAGGTCAGAAAGCCTCTCTGAAAGAGAATAAAAAATCTGGTGCTTTAAAACATAATTGGTATAGATCCAGAAACCTTTCCAGAAATGCATGTCCTTTCACTCATAAAGGGGACAAGACTGGTGATTTATTATATTTAAAATACTTCATTGACACTCAATATGTATTGAGAACAAAACGTTTTTTGTGTCTTTTAGAATCATAAAAGTCATGCATGTTTATTTTTAAAAATGTAGACGCTATGGAAAAATAAACTATATTCTATCAACTATATTTACCGTATTTCCCTTAAGTAAATTTTTGTATTTGTAATATGCACTTAAAAAAAGTCTCTACTAAAAAGTGCTTTGTAACATCCTGTTTTTCACTTAAAATATACCGTGAGCACTCTCTAATATGTGAAATATTGTTTAAAGCCATAATTTTAATAGATTCTTAATATTTTGTTTAATGAAGTACCAAAGTTTATTTAACTGGTCACTTTGGTTGTGCATTTACTTTGGTTGCTTCCAAATTTTCATTATATTATGGCAAAGTTATATGTTATTTTTAAATATATGTATATGTATATATATATATGTATATATATATATATATGGTATATCCTATATTGTACGATAAACTTGTATGCAAATAACACATCTCTGATTATTTTCTTAGAGGTCATTCTAAGGAATAGATCTATAGCAATAGATCAAAAAGTACGAAATATTTCCAGGCTCCTAGCACACACCGTCCAATTTCCATGACGATTAACCCGATTTATACTTCTGCTAGAGATTAAGGATGACTATTTCACCTCAGTCTCTCCAGAACTGGTTATTATCATAATGTAATAAAAAAAAAAAACGTCGCTGCCTCAGGACGTTGGGATAATACTCTGTTGGAAATTGTGGATGATTATTTTTCTAGAAAAAGAGCCCATGTAATTAATGGCAAGAGTTATGATGATAGCTGTGAGTTGTTTTTCTAAAGGCATCCCCTGAAACCTTTATTGTTAAGAGAATTCTGGACCAAAGTAATAAAGCTCAGTATGTGGAAACTCGGCTTTGTTCTTGACAGCAGATAAGCTAACAGCATGCTGAGGTCAGCACTTGACCCATTTTTAATGGGAAAGAAAAGAGAATGGAGACAAGACCAAGGGCTGGTTTCCACTTACATCCTGTCTGGCTGATCGCTAATGGTGGCCCTTTGGCTGCCAAACATCCTGTCGCAGGATACGGCAGCAGTTTCCTTCCTCTGCCTGGACAGACGACCTCTTTTATTTCTGCCAATGCCTGTGTTACCTGGACTTCTGATGCACGATGACTGGTTTTTCGTCTTCTCTACTTCGTGTCACCGCACCGCTCTTAAGTCTCCAATGGCTCCCCAGTGCCTTACAAATCAACCTAAAGGGACCACCACAAACTCTTGCCCATCTCTTTTTTCCCCTCCTCACAACTAGATTGGTGTCTCTCAATCTTGCCTGTGCATTAAAACCACTTACAATTTTTTTCCAAATCAAGCTTTTAAAAATGTAAATTCCCAGGCTCCATTCCAGACCAATTAAATCTGTATTTCTGGCATGAGGCCTAGGAAATAAGTATTTTTTGAAAGTCGCCCAGAGGTTTCCAGTGCCAGGGGAGGGCTGAGCACCACTGCCCTAGATGCAGAATGAGGCCACTAGTCTCAGAAGCTGGTTATAGCCTGGTTTGGACTAAGGCAGGACGCCAGTTTTCTAAGGCGTGCAACACATTTATCTCTGTGCCTCAGGCTAATTAGCCAGGAAAATGGAAAAGTAGGAAAAATACTAAAAGTACATTCAGATTTGAGGCCCCATCAAGGTCTATCTACCCAGGTTGCTGGATGTTGGTTTGATATTGATGAGATTTCTTCTGATGAGTGGAGATGATAACTTTATTCATAAATGCCTAGCAGAGAAATTCTTGTTCATTATAAGTTCTCCCAAGACCCTCTCTGGAGGAACCGTATAGACAGTTTGAGAGACAGTTTTCTTCGGTGTGGGCCCGTGTGCGAGGCTCTGCAGTTTTGCAGAGTTACACAGAAGAAAAAGACAAAGCCCCCGGTTTGATTCGTAGACCAGGATGCCTCTCCTCGAAGGCACAGGGGCACGTGAATAAAAGACCTCTCAGCAGGCACATGTCCACTGCAGAGTTTCTTCATGTTCACCATGACCCAACCCAGTGGGTTTAATCTGAGAAAAGCTGGCTAATAGAAAAGGATTTGGCTAGAGGCACCTGGGTGGCTCAGTTGACTGTCCGATTTGGCTCAGGTCATGATCTCGAGGTTTGTGAGTTCGAGCCCCACATCGGGATCACTGCTGTCACCCTGTCAGCACAGAGCCTGCTTCCCATCCTCTGTTCCTCCGTGTCTGCTCCTCCCCTGCTTGTGCTTTCTCCAAAATAAATAAATAAATATTAAAAAAGAAAGGAAAGGAAGGAAGGAAGGAAGGAAGGAAGGAAGGAAGGAAGGAAGGAAGGAAGGAAGGAAGGAAGGATATGGCTAATAAAATACAGGGAGGAGTTTGTGCAGCATAGGAAGTTCTGTGTTGGGCTTATTAATGATGACCACAAAAGCTACCGCTCACTGAGAGCCTGCCCTGTGTGAGGCAGGGTGCTAGGTACTTCATATACAGCCCCACCAGGTAAAATTAAGGTAAGGTTTAAGGTAAAATTATAAGTTGAGAGGTGTTGAGCTAGGTTTTCCAGGCCACACAGCTAGAAAGTGACTCCTTAGCACTAAAGCTAGAGTCAGTGGGGTTTGTCTGGATAGAATGGAGATGGAATTATAAATGTCCATGTGGACATGAGGTCAGTTGGTCCAGTAGAGGCTAATTAGCAGGAAGTCTTGAAACACCGATTGATTTGCAAGGCACTCAACAGCCCTTTGGAAGCTGAGGGGAGTTTTTCTTCAAGTACATTATTTCTGCTTCAAGTGCAATAAATTGGAATGTGGAAAGCTGAAGGAATAGACTAGGAAAGAAGACACTACAGTTGTGTCAGTGAGGGAAGACCCAGGAGATACCAGAAACACTGTTTATCCATTTATTGAAAAAAAATCTTTATTTAAGATGTTATAAATGCATATCTTTTGCCAGGCATCATGCTCTACCCTGGTGATACGTTATCAACAACTGGTGTGAATTTTTTTTCTTTCTTATTCTTCAATGTGTAGATATTTTTAAGCACAGTAGAAATTCAAAGGATAACCTGATTCATTTCCATTAACTCATCACCCAGTCCCAACAATTATCAACATTTTTCTGATCTCTTTCATCTAAGTCACTTATTTTTTTTTTTTTTGGAGTATTTTCAGGCACACTCTAGACAGCATATTATTTCACTTGTAAACCCTTGATTATGTATCTCTAACAGGAAGGCAGCTGGGGCTTGACATTTTTTGCTAATCTATAGCTTTGATTTCCAAGCTTAAGTTTTTTTTTTAATGTTTATTTATTTTTGAGAGACAGACAGACAGAGCATGAGCAGGGGAGGGGCAGAGACAGAGAGGGAGACAGAATCTGAAACGGGCTCCAGGCTCTGAGCCGTCAGCACAGAGCCCGACGCAGGGCTCGAACTCGGAAACGGTGAGATCATGACCTGAGCCGAAGTCGGACGCTCAACCAACTGAGCCACCCAGGCGCCCCTCCAAGTTTAAGTTTTAAAAGGTTGTTCATTCCTCCAAAAAAGAAATGTAGACCTCTCAATTAGCGATCAGCAATTGTTAGTGGAACCTTTAGTTATGTATAATGTTAGTGCATTTTGCAAGATCTTGAGATATGTGCTTTTTTCCTCCCTCTTTTGACAACATTACTATCAGTAATAACAGCTACCACCCTACAACCCAGAGAGGCAGGAATAATTTTCCCTATTTTGCTGATAAGGATGCTGAGGGACATCAGTTTTCATGAAATCTCTGTGGAATCTAAGAATTACATCCGTATCTGACTAGGAAACTGTACCCTTTCTATAATACCAAGCTGTCAAAAATATGTCTCCTTTATAGAGGCCAAACTTTAGAGTAATATTGTAATTTTATTTTTTTAAGTGTATTTATTTATTTTGAGAGAGAGAGAGAGCACAAGAGTGAGTGGGGAAGGGGCGGAGAGAGAGAATCCCAGGCAGGCTCCACACTGTCAGTGCAGAGCCCTGATGCCAGGCTCAAACTCACAAATCACGTGATCATGACCTGAGCCGAAGTCAGATACTTAACCGAGTGAGCCACCCAGGCGCCCCAGAGGTGTATTTTTAAAGATGTTCTAGAGCAGGCGGCAAGCTCACGTGACTGTACATGCGGGGCAGACACCAAGTGGGAGGGGGTGAAGGTGTGGGGACACGTGGCCTCGGGGCCCTAGATGGTAAGGCCCTCTTGGTGGCGAGCCAGCCTCTCTGCCACTGGAGATGAGGAACCATTGTTGCCAGAACTTTTGATTTTTCAAGAGAGCCTGGAGATCTTACTTTTATTTGAATTGTCCTAATTTTCAAAATACTCTCTAGGCCAAACAATACCTGCCATGGGCTTTCTAACCTAATGGCTGTCCTCCTTATAATTTCTTTTGCCAGGCATCACCTTCTGTAACTTTTAAAATAAATTCTAAGTACATATATAATAATACAGGGCATTGTGCTTTGACTTTTCTATGCCCTGTGAGAATGAATGATCATAAGCCTGAGAATCAGGTTGTATTTTTATGCCCCTTTTATAGATCATAGAACTCAGAGAGGTTAAGTAACTTGTCCAAGCTTTCCCGGTATGTTGGAGCGGAGATTCGGATCCCAAATCTGTTTATCTCTACTGCTACTCATCATTTCTTATGTTTTAAGTAGCATGTTCAAGCTCGTAATTAGTTCACATGGGCTATTTTACACTGAAGCTGACCGAAATGTTATTTCGTAAACATTTCCCTCCTGTGACAGTGGCTTTTCTAGCCCTTTCTGCTAGGCAGAAGCTTTAAAAGTTTGTACCTTGAGGAACACAGATTTGCTTATAAAATATGGGCCTGCTTTCTGACAAGAGTTAGGAAGGTGTTTCATGGATATGAAACTTGTCATGAGTAGAGACTTCTTGGAAGATCAGAGGACCCCTGGAGAGACACTCATTGGGCAAACATGGAACGCCAACAAGCAAAGTCTTCACACTCACTTCGTGTCCTGGTTCCCTCTTCTCTTCTTCCTCCTCACCCTCCTCTTTCCTCCACCCAAACACCTCTGCCCCACCGAACACACAAGCCCACAGGACAGACAGATGCGGCCACCGCAGAGGGTAGGACAGAATCTGGGGGAAGTATTCCTTCAGCGTTTTGAGAACCTGTCACCCAGCCCATGGTCTCAGCCTCCCACAACTTTCTGCTATTTTTTGTAAGTCCAGAGACTCACTCACATCCCGTCAGTTTCTCCTCTTTCCCCCAAACCCCTCTTCCAAGGGGCCATCTTAGGCATTTGGGGATTTCTGACCGCAGAAAGGGCCTTCAGGTGTGAATGGTGCTCAGTCCCCTGGCTAACAGAGTGAACCCCATTCTATATCCCGGGAAAATAAGTAACCCCACAAAATAACATTTAAAAGGTGCTTTTGAGCCTAATTTCAATGGCATACTCTTACTGAAAAACAGAAGCTGTAGAGTTTTTGGATGTTAGAAATGATGCCTTCTTTTGTTTCAATAAATTTCCTTGTGATAGGCAGATTGCTTCAGATCATCCCATGGACTTATGGCCTAAACTGTTTCATGGTGCCTTTTTTTTTTTTTTTTTTTTTTAAGCTTCAGCATTTGAATATCTCTAGTCCTCTCTGGAGGATTTAGAAAGGAGCCTGGCCCTTGTGGTCTCTCTGTAAAATCTGTATTTGTTCTCCAACATCCCTGTCTTCCCATCAACACAAGGGAAAGCTTGGAGGGATGAAAGAAATTACAGGAAGACCGCCCAGCATGGAGAAGGGAGCTCTCGTCCACTCAGGAATGATGGTGGGCATGGGAGAGGCCAGAAAACACGAACTGGGAACTTGAGATGAACTGGTCCCCACATCATTCCTTTACCTGAGCTACTCTCCTTGTCTCCAGTCTGTGTGGTGAGAACGGGGACACAGGAGTGGCGAAGTGTGGTATGAAATGAAGGGCCGGATACCTAGTCATTAGCTGGTATCTGCAACCCCGGAGCGGGGCGGGCAAAGCAGCAAAAAGAGGAGGCTGTGCCTGCGTGGAAAATGCCTCTCAGCTCCTAAAGACATTAGAGATTAGATTGGAAAATGAGAAACGGGCCACAGAAACATTCAGATAAAAACTGAGTTGGAGAAGAGATGTAAATGAGATGGATAATTTTGTGCGTTGTTTCAGGAAGGGTAGATTTGAGAAAATAAAATAATTTTAGGCTCCCTCACTCGCATCACTAAATTCTGTTGGTTAGAAAAAGTATTGTCACATTAGCAACTTCGTTCTTTCATGGAACTGAAATGTGCAATGCCTGGGAAAAAGTATTACACCCAGGCTTTGCCTCGCTTTGGGTAATGGGAAATGTTGGCTCCAGGAGGTGCTGAGCCGCCTTTAGCTTGCCCTATATTTAGTATTTCATTCTGTCAGAGCCCCTGCAAAAGGTAGGAGAGAAAAGGGGGTTAGGGGAGAGAGAGGGACTCAGTCATTCTCCTTGCTCATTTTCCTTTAGACATCCTCCAGAAATAGCCAGGAGGAACTTGGAGCCCATGGTTTCCTTCTAGGTTGGGACTGTTTGCATCAGATGGAAGGGTCATTGTATTTCCATTGTGTTCTGTCTCTGACCGGTCCCAGAAGCCTGGCCGAGAGAGGGTCCTGGCTAGCAAACAGAAGATCCATTTCTAGTTGAGGAATAGATGTTAATTAAATATAAGTATACAGGGCTCCTTGAAGGTCGGGCTTGGAAATAACTCTTCCTTTAGCAAAGATTGTCAAGCCAATGTTTAGTATTAGCTACTACTATCGGTACTTTATATTAATATATCTATCTTGTTCTAACACTGGTTCTACAAGGACAGTTTTGGTGTCTCATTTTACAGAGAAATAAACTGAGGTTCAGAAGACTCAACTGAACTGCATAGAATCACGACAGGTAATCAGGCAAAGAACAGGAATTTGAATAAAATTTTGTCTAGCTCCAAAATCTATGTTCTGATCTACCCAGAGACAGGAAAGAACTTCTTGTCGGATAGAATGGTGGGTGGTGGAGTTATGGAGCTGCTGTCTGGGCCTCAGACTTGCGGCCCAGCCTCTGTGAAACTCTGGGTCATTTATTTAACCTCTCTGAACCTTGGTTCTCCCATCTGTAAAATGGAAGAGATAGTGCCAACTCACAAGTTCATTATAAGGAGCCAATGACATAGCATATAATGGCCCTGCCAGTTGTAGGTTCAATAAGATTTAGTTTCCTTCTATCTTATGACTCATGTTTTTTCGTTGTTGTTAATCAAAGGCATATTATGGCCCAGTTTGAAGGAAACCCAGTTCTCTGTCTTTAGCCTGTACTTTGCCATGAATACTTTACCAGCTCTGTGGGCTTGGGCGAGTTAATATTTTTGTTAAATTTCTGTTTCTTTGTGTCTGAAATGAGGAGAAGAGCACTTCCTTCCTGGTATTATCATGAGAATTCAGTGTATTCAGCAAATATTTGTTGAGCATTTACTAAATCAGCACTGTCCTCCACTCCACGGGACACAGTCTCTGCCCTCATAGTAAGTGGGGGGAGGGGGGAAGGCAAGGAAGGGGACAGGTATAATAAAGAAAAACCAAACATAAGGTAAAATGATAAAATTCAGTTTCTTCTGTGTATCAGGATTGTGTCTCCATAAATCTCGCAGACGGTGGGCTTTAGCAGATTTCTCAGAAATCTCGCAGACGGTGGGCTTTAGCAGATTTCTCAGAAATCTCGCAGATGGTGGGCTTTAGCAGATTTCTCAGAAATGCCCATATTGCTCCTTTCCAGAAATTTGGAACCATCCGGGCAGATTTGATTGAGCAGATGAGATTCAAACAGAGACTGAAGGTGATCCAGACACTGGAGGATACTACGAAACGGAATGTGGTAAGTCCTCTGAAAAATAAGGGATGGCCTTCTTTCTCCATAAATTCCTGCTTCCCAGATGGAGATGACTTTAAAGAAGAAAATCAGGAACTTTTTCAATATATAACAGCTTTGCGATTGTGAGGTTAATTGTGTCTACCTTCTTATAGGTCCGAACAATTGTGACAGAAACTTCCTTTACCATTGATGAGCTAGAAGAACTTTATGCTCTTTTCAAGGTGAGGTTTTTTTTTTTAATGTTTACTTATTTTTGTGAGAGAGAGATTGACAGAGTGAGAGCAGGGGAGGGGCAGAGAGGAAGACGTAGAATCCGAAGCAGGCTACAGGCTCTGGGCTCTGAGCTGTCAGCACAGAGCCTGAGGTGGGGCTCAAACCCATGAACCATGAGATCCTGATCTGAGCCGAAGTCGAACGTTTAACCAAGTGAGCCACCAAAGTGCCCCTCAAGGCAAATTTTAAAGTAAATTCATGTACATCCAGGGGAATAAAAGAGTTCACTGTAATAATTCAATTAATTCCATATATATTTTTAATGTTTACTTATTTTGAGAGAGAGAGCTCACGCAGGGGACGGGCAGAAAGAGAGGAGGGCAGAGGATCCGAAGCAGGCTCTGTGCTGACAGCAGAGAGCCCGATGCAGGGCTCAAACCCATGAACCCTGCGATTATGACTTGAGCCACATTTGGACACTTAACTGACTGATCTACCCAGGTGCCCCATTTCTGTTAAATTGTTAAGGGACAGCATGAGTGTCCACATGCATAAATATGAAGAGAGAGCTAGAGTATAAAATGAAGTGCTTCGGGCACCTGGGTGGCTCAGTTGGTTGAACATCCAACTTCAGCTCAGATCGTGATCTCGTAGTTTGTGGTTTCAAGCCCCGCATCGGGCTCACTCTGTCAGCACGGAGCCCGCTTTGGATGCTCTGTCTCCCTCTCTCTCTGCCCCACTCTTGCACATGCACGCTCTCTTCTCTCTCTTCCTTGGACCTCACAAAATAGGGTATTACTTTATATTACTCCTTGGAATAATGGCAGTTGAATTTAAAGTCTCCCTGAAATTACTGTACGTTATAATTTTTATAGGAAGCTGTATTAAAGCACCCTTAGAGCTTCCTTGTATGAAGCTATGTTAAAACACATCCAAAAAGAGACATGTAGCCAGAATAAGAATAAGGTGTTCATATGTCTAAGGAAAAGCCTAATTGGTTAAAGCTAAAGTTCTCTGATTTTCATTCCATAATTCAGCCATTACCAGTCTTGATCCTGAAGAAGAAAACATTTCATTAGTCAATAAAGCAATGTAGAATTTTTTTCTTCTAGAAAAAATACTTTCAACCATCATTATCAACCTCAGAGGTAAAACTGTGGCAATTAACAGGAGAAAACTGAAAAGGTGTCTCTTCTGCTGATACCGACTTTACCCTGACCGCTAGTTGGGTAGCTTCCTGTATGTACCCCCTTTTACTGCCAGAACGAAACATGACTATTTGGAGAACTGCAAACATAGTACAGCAGGAAGCATTAAGGGACAAAGGTCTGGGTCGAATACTAATAGATCTTAGAATCAGAGGATGTGATAGCTGGGAATGTTTTCACCAATATTCCCACTCGCTTGTTAGCTACTGGAGAGCACCTCCGTCATTCACTTTTGTGTGACTGGTGCCTACGACCGTGTCTCTTCCTGGCAGGTGCTCTAAACATGCGTACTGAATACATGGGTAAATTAGTGACCGGTGCTCCATCTAAGGTCATCCCTGCATGAGGGCCTAGAGAGTGAGGCTCCATAGCTGGTTAATGATGCCCTTCCGGTATCCCAGCGGTGTGGCCAGCAGAGTAGACCCTACCCCCCACCAGCCTCCGTTCGGCACTTGATGGTGAAGTCTTTACAGTACGCCGGCCCATTTATATTTTATTCATACACCATAACTAACTGCTCAGTGTAAGTTGGTTTTTCCTAAGAAAAGGGCCGCTCTTGGTTTCATAAAGGAAAAATACAATGATCCAACTTGGATCAAAACAAGATATAATGATCCAATTAAGACTGGATTTTGACGAGATGCTGGAGACCAGAAGAAATCTGCTTTGCAGGATGGCAGAGGGTAGAGCCAGGATTTGGGGTAACAGAACCGAAGCGGGAGTAACAGTCAGAGGCAGCAAGACCTTGAACAGATAACAGGAAGGGTGTTGACATGAGAAAGAGGAGGCTGCTTTTGGGGAACGCCGGGGAAAGGAGGACCAGAGCTTGTTGTGCAGAAGTCCCGGATCCAGAGATTGCTGAAGCCTGGGCACGTGTGCACCCTCTGGTCTGCGGACCTTCAAGTCCCAGGTGTGCCATTTGCATCCTGAAGATATGCCTGAAGAAAGAAAACTCTTCTTATACTCCAAAGCCCTGCCCTAAGGCCGTGTTGACAAACAAGAGTTCCCCCCAATCTACCAAGCACCCCAAGAAAGAACCCGAGACTCGGTGTCCGGTCAGAAGGAGCCTCAGGAGATACCGTGGAACCCAAGATAAAAACTTCATTATGGACTCTTTTTTGAGTCTTCTGTACACTTTAATTGGCTTTAAATCATTTGAACAAACATTGAGGCATTACTATGTGTCAGACACTCTGCCAGACTTTTTAGTCCTTTAAAAAGCCAATTTCAGGGGGTGGGGGTTCCTGCATATACAAAGGAAAGAAGCAGTCCCCTCTAGAGGAGCTTATAAACTACTAAGTCCTACACGTGAAAGTAATGTGACAATGTGTGATTATACTCAACTATACTCAAAATAAAACAAAACCAAAACTTGGAGGAAAAGGGTGGAAGGCTGCCACCTTGAGGCACATTAGATGGAAAATGTAGTTCAAGGCCCCTTTGCCCTAGTTTCTCTTGAACTCTCTAAATGATTCCTTTGGCCCTTTTTGGATGTCTGGGTCCCTGGTCCCCACATGATGGAGTATGGGGGCTTGGCAAGGAACCAGCTTGTCTTTTCCCGATGTTTGTGGGCACTGTTCAAGTGCCTGGACCCACGTTCCAGCCTGGTTCTGGAGTAACGTGCAAGCTTTAGTTAGGAGGAAATGCCTTTATCCACCGAAGTAGCTCAGGTGACAAGGACCCCTCCCTGAGATGCATTACCAAAGCCATCCCACCCACAGAGGGTGTAGGGCTTAATCCTGCAGCCTCTCTGACCTCGGCCTAGCCTGCCTGCCTGCCTCCGACATCCCCCAGTCTGACCTCAGCACTACAGCCAGGAATGCAGACCCAGAGCCTCGGTCTGACTGATGAACTCTGACCCACTCCCTTTATTCCCCCAAGGCTGCATTGCAAAAGCCTGCCTTTGGTTCTGCACTCCAACTCGCCTTCCCTTTCTCTTGCCTACCCCTACTCCCCTCTCTTCTAGTTTATTCCCTGTGATTCCCAGTAAACGATTGCGATGAAGCCATTTGGGCTTTGTTCCTTTCTAAGTAAGAGAAAACGGAACCACTACACCCACTACTGACTCCCCCTCTTACACGGCTCCTAGGCAAGGGGGAAGATCTGTCTTGAAAGGGCTTTTTTCTCCTGCAACATTTATACATTACTGTAGTGAGATACTCAGACAGTACGATGGGGAATAAAGTAAAAATAAAGTCCTCCTTTTCATGCCCCTCCCGTCTCCCCTATCTGCCATCCAGAGCTGACTGTAAATGTCTGCGGGAGGGGTGTCCTTCTGGGCCTTTCTGTTACAAATTTTATCTTCGTGGTCTTCCTAGAATGGGTGCACATATCTACCAGGATCAATATGACTTCATGCATAAGAGGCTGCCTTGTTTCCAAGGACAGAAACAGGAAGCTTTTTGTTGTTTCCACATCTCTGTTCTCCTCACCATAGTGGTTCCTACTCATAATTTTCCTAGAACTGTTTTCAGATGCGTGAACTAAGAAGACCACACATTTGTAGCTTGAAAACTGTGACCATGACATTTATGTAATTTCGGTGACCAAGAGGCAAGGGGTCTTTGGGACCCTAAACTAGGAATTCAGAAACCCCAAATGTCATGATGCTTCTGCTCTGAGTAAGCGGTTGATGACCTTGTGACAGCCGCTCTGCCTCTGGGCTTTCTCCTCCTCACCTAGAAAACAAGGTGGTCAGATTGTCTAAATTACAGATCCTTTTCAGCTTAACATTCTATTTAATTTTTTTTAAGTACATAATTTTGTTGTTGTTTTTTTTTCTGGGTTTTTTTTTAAATGTGTGTGAGTGTCTGTGTAAAGCGGGAAAAGTAGGGGTAGAGGTGGGGGATGCGGGGGGATCTCTTTCTTCACCTACCTCCCGTAACTGAACTTGACCTTCCATGCGGGATGTAACCTGCAGAGACGGTTGCCGTGGAGTTGGTGGGGTGGTCCAGTGGAGGAGAAGACAGGGAGCCCTAAGACCAGAGCACCTGCCCCAGGAGACGCACACGGGTCAACCGAAAAGGCTTTTTGCAAACATGAGACAGGGCCTTTTCTCCCCGGTATCTGCTGTGCGGTCGCACCCCCCGGTAATCCTCTTTTTCTTGGACTTTTCAGGCAGAGCATCTAACCAGCTGCTACTGGGGTGGGAGCAGCAATGCTCTGGACCGGCACGACCCCAGCCTGCCTTACCTGGAACAGTATCGCATTGACTTTGAGCAGTTCAAGGGGATGTTTGCTCTTCTCTTTCCCTGGGCCTGTGGAACTCACTCGGAAGTGCTGGCCTCCCGCTTATTCCAGTTATTGGATGAAAATGGAGATTCTCTGATTAACTTCCGGGAGTTTGTCTCTGGGCTAAGTAAGCATGGGATGCTATTGCACAAATTTGGAAGGGATGACGGGGCAGTAACAGCCGCCCTGCTCCTGGTGGTTCCGAGGGCCGCCCCTCAGGGCCACAGCCCCACACTGTCTCCAAAGATTGGGTTTAGAGGGCAGGGGGGCTCATTTTCACGTTTCCAAACCTATGGTAAGATTCGTTTTAATTACTGGATAAAGCATGGCCTTTGATATTAATTAGTCCTCAGCACTAGTTAAAATACATTATCACAGAATTGGCAAGACAATAAAATGCCAGCTTACACACTGAAACCACAGACCATGATAACTTTACAAGAAAAAGAGTATGTGAGTGGGGTGTTTTTCTTTGACACAAAGTATATTTACATTATATAACACAAAACGTTGTAGAAACATTTCGTGATGTTAAGAAAGGGCTGAAGAAACTGCCACAGCTCTGCGGTCTAAACGGAGGTCTTTTCTCTCCGTCTAGGCCTGAGGAAGGCCGACCTGAGAAAGCACACCCACACCTCACAAGCCGCACGTGGTTTCGGCCCATTGGCCTCACTGTCTGACCGTTATTCTGTGTTAGCAGGGGCTGCGCTGTGTTCTTTAGAACTCGTGTTGCATTCATGATCGGGCAGAAGGGCTACAGGGTGGTAGAGCTTGGCCCACCAGACACTGAGGTCGTGGATGTAGGAGGCGTGATGCCAGTGTGTCAGAATGAGAGGAGAAGGAAAAAAAAGTTTGTTCTCATTGTGCCACTCCGTGACCTTGGGCCAGGTACTTTCTTTATTTTTAATTTCTTTTAAAAGTACTTATTTATTTATTTTGAGAGAGAGAGAGAAAGAGCAGGGGAGGAACAAAGAGAGAGAGAAAGAATCCCAAGCAGGCTCTGTGCTGTTAGCACAGAACCTGATGCAGGGCTCGATCTTACAAACCATGAGATTATGACCTGAGCCAAAATCAGGAGTTGGAGGCTTCACTGACGCTGGAGCCATCCAGTGTCCCCAGGTCATGTACTTGAAAATGACGTGCCCTAGGAAAGTCAAAGGGGTCGGGCACAGAGCCAATGATGATTCCAAAAAGTGCTCTAAATCTTTAAGAATAATGACTGGAAGGCCTAAAGGCCAGAGGAAGCTGATTTTTTTTTTTTAATAGTTTATTATTCAAATTGGTTTCCATATAACACCCAGTGCTCATCCCAACACGTGCCCTCTTTAATGCCCGTCATCCCTCTCCCCCCTCCCCCACCCCCCTCACCCTCAGTTTGTTCTTAGTCTTTGAGAGTCTCTTATGTTTTATCTCCCTCCCTCTCTGTGTCTTTTTCTTAAAAAAGGCAAAGGGAGGGGCGCCTGGGTGGCTCGGTCAGTTAGGCGTCCAATTTTCAGCTCCGGTTGTGATCTCAAGATTCAGGAGTTCCAGCATCAGGCTCTTGCTTCCAGCACAGAGCCTGCTCAGGATTCTCTCCCTCTCTCTGCCCCTCCCCTGCTCACATGCTCTCTCTTTCTCAAAATAAATAAGAAATTATAAAAATAGAAATATTTTAAAAAATAAAAAGGCAAAGGGGTGTAGGTGAGGTGCGCTTAGGAATGAAAACATTATTTGTATAAAGCACTCACATCCATGCTTAAAAGGGGAGGGGGACATGGAAGAACTGGCCTTTTTTTAGTGCAGACACTGTTCAGATGCTTTAGAATTTGTATTTTGTCACTAAATCCAAACAGTAGCCTTTTGAGGGGAAGGTGCTGACGGCTGACGTTTATACAGCATTTGCTCGCTGTGGGCGCCGCGCTAATGTTCACCTGCGTTCGGTTTGCGTAAGACACAACTACAGAGTTGGAGAACCCAGGCACTCCGGGGGCACGGTCTGTGCTGTTCCTATCATGCTGTATTACCCACCGGCTTACTCTTATTATCCCCATCTTCGGTTAAAGACATGAAAGCTCGGAGAAGTTAAATAACTTGCTGGGACATTAGTTTCTAGCGAGTCAGTGCTTACCTGTTACTGGACTGAACCGCGCAGTTGGTACGTGCTGGGCCCAGGGTTCACACGAAGGCTGTCTGGCTCGATGATTCATCCTTTTCTTGCTACTCGGTGCTGAGCACCGCCGGCAGGATATTTTTTTAGGGAAGGAAGAGATATCAATTTTTAATTACACAAGTAACACATAAGTACATCCCACTTTTTCAAAAAGTGAAACAATCCAGGCGAGGCCAAAGACCCCTTTAGCCCCCTCCTAATCTTTTCTGCGTGAAGGTAACTACTTATTACCAGCAGGGTGGCTATCAAAAGGGAATTTTTAAAAATTCTTTGGACAAGAATAAGGAGGAGGAAAAAGAAACCAGTTATGCATGTAGAAAAGTGATAGAATTTAATAGAAATATTTAATTGACCTAAGTTCAGGTGACTCCTGTAAGAAAAATACTCTTCAGAATCTTCAAGACAGGAAAGAGAGGCTTGTAGTCCAGGATAGCGAAAACACTGAAAAAAGAGTATTTAAGCTTCTCAAAATGCAGTTGAGTTCTTGAGCTAAGTATGCCTTTCTCCGGATACTGGGAGTCACTGTCATCACTCGTGTGGGACAGTTATTACAGAGATAGGCAAATAGACTAGAAAAGAGAAATTCTGTTCAGGTTTTAAAAACTGAAAAATGAATTCCAGAAAAGGTGAATAAGTAATTTTAATGTCAGTCCCCAGGAAGTTCCCTCTAGAAATTCGTGAACAGATGGTCTATATGGAATTAGAAATGAGGGATTCCTATCGGAGACCACAAATGAAGTGTATCTCCTTTTCCAATCATGTTGCTGAAAGGCAGGCTCTAAATATGTCATGCATGTCATGATGCAGTGGTCATTTGACCTCGTTACAAATGGAAAAGGCGGGAATATATGGAAGTTGATTAGGTAACTGGCTGAACACTGCCCCCAAAATGTGATGGTTAATGAGTCAGTTTCAACTGAGAATTCCCTAGTCCTTTGGGCTTGGTATTTGACTTCTGATTTTTCCTTCATTTGCAAATGAGTTACTGTCAGGATAAAGTGACTTTGAATAGAGTTTCTGGAACAGTGCCTGACTTAACGAGGGTTTAATGACAGATATTTAGTAATTATTTGCTTTGTGTTAAATCTCATTCTATTTTTCCACCCATGTTTCACTTTCTTCTCACAATAATTTTATGAGATGGAATTGTCTGTCATTGCTTTCATGATTAGTATCAGTTGGTGTGCCGACATCTTGGAGTTTAGTTAACCACGTGGTCAATATGAAACTCCCAAGTGAAAGAGTATAAAAAATTGAATGCAAACTCAGGCTCTATTAGTGGCAGAGTCAAAAACAGCTCCACTGTTCTCTGAAGTAGGTAAGAGTCTTCTGGAACTCTCCCTCCAGAGAGATATTGATTGACAAGTTGACACATGATGTAGATGTGAGTAAAAATGGGGAAGCCTATACAAATCACGTTATATGAGAAAGCAGAAAACTTTGGAGAGGGCAGGACACACTTGCCTTGAAAAGATAAGCTTGAGGTAGACAGGTGAGCTATCCTCAAAATCTGAAGGATTGTTGTATTGAGGCAGCAGACCTAGTCCGTTTGGCTTTAAGGAGTAGAATAAGGGGAAGAAGAGCAGTTCTAAACCTTTTTTTGAGTCATGGACTCTTTGAGCTCTAATAGGGACTGTGGACATTTTCTTGCCCTCAAAATGACATATGCACATGGAGAGAAGTTTTACGTCTCATGGGCTTTGTGGACTTTCTGAAGTTGAGATTGAAGGTTAAGGATCCTGAGACTAAAGCAAAAATTGCAGAAGAACTTTCAGTATTTTGCGAATACATCTGTAGAATGGGATGCATCTGGTGGTGCTGAGCTCCCTGTCTCTGAGAGTGTTCAAGCGGATGCTGGATTCCTGTCTTTCGTCAGTGCGTGAAGGGAGATGCCTGCGTTTAGTGGACACCCCTGATGTACCTGTCAACCCAGATTCTGCAATTCCTCTTTCCCCAAAGCTGACTAATCTTCCCCTAGGTGCTCTAAGACTAGATCATTTCTGAAGGATTTTCTGATTCCTGAAATACGTATAGACTTTAAAGGAAAAGTAACAGCGTTCTTTTGATTGAAGGGACGGTGATATAATTGCAGACAGATGAGGATGAATTAAACTGAAGAAATATTTAGGAGAACCCCAAAACAACTAAAAGGGATTTCTACAATGAGTAATTGGAAGCGACCTCAGTCATATTTTGAGATTATTTCTGAATTCCATTAGAGTGCTGAAACCCAGTTATATGAGTTTTCTTATGAATAACACATTAATTATGTCCCAGGCACTATTCTAAGTGTTTTATACATGTTAACACATTTAATTCTCACATTCCTTTGATCCTGATGTCAAGACCACTGGTAGAATCTTCTATTTATCATCTGACCTTATATAGGGGAAACTGAGGTACAGAGAGGTTAACTCTCCCAAGGGCAAATAGTAAGTACAAAGGAACTGCAACCAGGCATCCGGGCTCCAGAGCTCTTAACCCAAATGTGTCCTGACCAGACCTTCTGTCACCCAATGCCTGGATTTCAATTCACAAAAAGTAGACTTTTCAGGAGAATGCTCAGCTGAGAGGGGTCACTAGCACACATGACATGTTTCACATTGTACTTGTATGATTCTAGGTGCTGCGTGCCACGGGGACCTCACAGAGAAACTCAAACTCCTGTATAAAATGCATGTCTTGCCTGGTAAGTGAGCTACACAGAGGAGCCCATGTATTTGTGACCACAACCTGGTTTAAAAGCTCTTTTTTTGGTGTACAAAAATCACTCACTGGTCACTAAGCGTGAACTGAATAGTAATTACCTACATAGGTTCCTGAATCAGTATGTGCTTGATTCCGTGGTCGTTTACCTGTCTGAGGTATGAGCTGTAGTAGAAAAGAGCGGACATCTGCCAGAGAAAGAACAAACAGCATTTGGTAACTCACAGGATACAAAGATCGCAAGAGAGACAAGAACGTAGGACCTGAGATTTTGAGTTTAGGAGGAGTCACTTTAACCTTGACAGAAACAAGTGGGCAAGACGGAGAGGTTTTGAGTTCAGGTTTTAAAAATGTTGGCCTATAGCTTGGATCTATCTAGCAAACACTTAAAAAAAAAAAAAAAAGATTGGCATTAAGGATAGAGATAGGGTAAAACTGTAGACTTGAGAATTGTCTTTCACTGGGAACAGTTTCCTAAAATTTGGTGCCTAAGGCAGCATTTCACAGAATTTAGGACAGTCGCGTCAAAAGGAAGAGGTAAAGGGACACTTCAGAGTGAGGTTGTTAAAAAGGAAGGTGGAGTGAGCCTCCCGCCCCCCATAAGGCTGTCGAGACAGTCGGCATTCAGGGCCCCCAGTGATTTGCCACCTCTCCACCTTGGTACCTCCAGCTCCTCATCCTCCCCCGTGTCACTTCTTTAACAATTATAGCACAATTTCCTTGATTCACCGTCCCGCCAACCTCTCTTCCCCTCTCTAGAGCCGTCGTCTGATCAAGACGAGCCAGATTCTGCTTTTGAAGCAACTCAGTACTTCTTTGAAGACATCACCCCGGAATGCACACATGGTAAGTGACTTTCCTCCCCTTAGGTATGGTATTTCTTTTCTACAGAGCCTTCTGTTACTGGAAAAAGTTGCCTCAAAGCTAGTCAGTTAAAGAAGTATATGAATGCAGGGGCGCTTGGGTGGCTCAGTCGGTTAAGTGTCCGACTTCGGCTCAGGTCATGATCTCACAGTCCGTGAGTTCGAGCCCTGTGTCGGGCTCTGTGCTGACAGCTCAGAGCCTGGAGCCTGCTTCAGATTGTGTGTCTCCCTATCTCTCTGCTCTGAAACTCATGCTTTGTCTCTCCTGCTCTCAAAAATAAATAAAAACATAAAAAATAAATTAAAAAAAAAGAAGTATATGAATGCAGTTGCCTAATACATTGCTTTCTTTTCACATTCATGAAGTCAGGCAGGCAACTACTGGGGAGTGGGTACTTTGCCCACTGAAGGGACCATGTATGCCATGTCCCACTGACTTAGAGAAAACATGACCCCTTAGAGCTATATATTTTGCTCCCCTCTCCCTACTGTAGTAGGGCTCATTAAGAACATCATCCTATTATTGTGCTGTTATCTGGAATCAGGACATTTGTGTCACGAAGAGTTCTCTTGTATCTGTGTATAAGAGATACAGGCTCTGTAATAGGTGTCAGCAAACTTCGGCCCAAGGGCCGAATGTGGCTCGTGGTCTGTTTGTACAGCCTGCCAACTAAGAATGGTTTTTACAGTTTTAAATGGTTTTTAAGTCATCAGAAGTAGAATAATATTTCCTGATCTGGGAAAATTATATGAAATTTAAACTTTAGTGCCTAGAAATAAAGTTTTATTGGAACATCGCCAAGCTATTCATTTATGTATTGCCTCTGGCTACTTTCATGCTCTGGGTGGTAGAACTGAGTAGTTGAGACAGAGGCAGTGTGGCCTGCAAAACCTGTAAAATATTTACTGTCCAGTCTTTTATGAAAAAAAAAATGTGCTGACTTCTGCTTTTTGTAGTCGTTCGGTCTACGTCGATATGATTCAACTCATTGTATACGATGAGATATACGAGACGGCGTCTGTCTTGTATGAATCTAGGCAACATCTCTCAGCTTGCAGTTGGCAGTGACTTATATACCTTCTAATTCATCATTACTCCAGCTTCATGACTTCACTCAAGTCCGAAAGTAAACGTGGGTTGTTTCTGGGTCCTTTGCCTCTGAAATCTTGCCATTCCAAAATAAGCCCAGTTTAGACCAGCTTTTTTTTTTTTTTTTTTATTGGGGTATTTAACTTACAGTGTCGTATTAGCAGCTATACAACATGACTCAACAATTCTATACATCACTCGTGCTCCTCATCGTAAGTATGGTGTGGTCACCATATGTCACTTAACGACGTTAGTATGATTGAGTAGAAAGGGCAGAGCCAGATTCGGTGTTGTTATTATTGGCAATACGAGGTGAGGGTAGGATCTTTGGACAGAATGCTACTCTGTATATTGCTACCTAGGTGACCTTGGGTAGGTTCTGGCATCTCTGAGCCTCAGTTTCCTTCTATGGGAAATGGAGATGATAGCTGGCATATTAGGTGTACTATGGATTTAATGAGATGATATAGTAAGGCTTTTAGCATAGTGCCTTCGCATACCTTACAATATTCTTAACATTATTAGCAATAGTATTTTGGCTGCAAAATGTTAGCCATATCTTTGTTAGTAAACACTCATTTCGGAAAAGGATTCGCTTATTCCAGAATGCTTCAGGAATGGTCAGATGCCAAAAGGATTTAATAATCATTAAAATTTGCTTTAAAAAAAAAGTGTTTGGGGCGCCTGGGTGGCTCTGTCGGTTAAGCGGCCGACTTCGGCTCAGGTCATGATCTCACAGTCCGTGAGTTCGAGCCCCGCGTCGGGCTCTGTGCTGACAGCTCAGAGCCTGGAGCCTGTTTCGGATTCTGTGTCTCCCTCTCTCTCTGCCCTTCCCCTGCTCATGCTCTGTCTCTATGTCTCTCAAAAATAAACTTAAAAAAAAAAAAGTGTTTTTCTAACTCCCAAATCACTATTCCTTTGGGTTGAACTTTTAAAAATACAGATATAATATATAAAATAAGCTAAAGATAAAGCTTAAAATTTTATAATACAAAGATAACTGTGTCCTGAAATATTTTTGTTATTTTTTTGGTATAACATATGTAATTATAATAATATACATAATAATATATGTAATATACTAATACAAATAATAGGGGCACCTGGGTGGCTCAGTCGGTTGAGCATCCAACTTCGGCTCAGGTCATGATCTCGCAGTTCGTGAGGTCAAGCCCCACGTCGGGCTCTGTGCTGACAGCTTAGCCTGGAGCCTGCTTGGAATTCTGTGTCTCCCTTTCTCTCTGCCCCTCCCCCACTCATGCTCTGTCTCTCTCTGTCTCAAAAATAAATAAACATTTAAAAATATTTTTAAAAATAATACAAATAATATACATAATAATACATAATATATAATAATATATAGATAACTGGGATCTAACTGCCTATACAGTTTTGTAGCTAACTTTTTTCATTTAAAATCCAGTGAGCATGCTACCATGTCTTTAAACAGTCTCTGAAAACCTGGTTTTTATTTATTTATTTTTAAATTTTTTTAATGTTTATGTATTTTTGAGACAGAGCATGAGTGCGGGAGGGGCGGAGAGAGAGGGAGACACAGAATGTGAAGCAGGCTCCAGGCCCTGAGCCGTCAGCACAGAGCCCGACGTCGGGCTCAAACTCACAGACCGTGAGATCATGACCTGAGCCCAAGTCGATGCTTAACCGACTGAGCCCCCCAGGCGCCCCTTTTTGAAAACCTGGTTTTGAAATAGCTGTAAAATACCTGTTGCATCACCTTACCGTACTTTAAAATATTTTTGAATATCTACTTGTTTCCTGCATCGTTTTCAACATATACCTCTTAATGTTGTAAATGTCTCAAAGACGTATAGTAGGTTGTCCTTGCTCTGTCTTAAAAGCTGCTGAGATTAACCTGACACTGAATTCGGCGAAGGTCACGTATCTGGCAAACCAGCCACCTTTTGGATGATTGAAGATGTGCTGGATCGCATCTGACAGCTGACAAACTGAATGGGAAGTGGGAGGGGAGTTTTATACCTCTCCCTTTTGAAGTTCTCATGTGCCCTGTGATGTCCTATTTTAAGAAGAAAAAGGAAAACAGTTAAAAGTGGTTTCCTTGAAAGTCGTATTTTTAAAAATTTATTTACTTTGAAGGAGAGAGAGGTTGGGTGGGGGGCGGCAAGAGAAAGAGAATCTGTCAGCACAAAGTCCAATGCAGAGCTCGAACCATGAGATCATGATCTGAGCTGAAATCTAGAGTCAGAAGCTTAGCTGGCTGGGCCACCCAGGCACCCCAAAAAGTCATAATTTTGAAATGCCATACTATGAATGTGAATGTTTCATAGAATATAACATTTTTTGGTTTTCTTTTTTAAAAAGTAAATTCTTGGTCTTTTGCAGAGCCTGGCAGAAAACCAGCCTCACGAATGCAAAGTTAAGATGACGATGTAACAGAGAGGGTGGGGAGGTCAACGTTCATTGGGCCAACACCACCATTTTTTAAGAAGGGAAGGCTACATGCCATCGTTTAATTCCTAGCTCTACACTGAACCCTGTTTCTGAAAAATAATCCTGGGGGAATCCATTACTCAGAAATAAGGTTGTCAGATAAGATATGGAACACCAGTAAAGTCTGAATTTGAGATTAACAAAAAAAAATCACTTGTTTAGCACAAGTATGTTCCATGTGATATTTAGGACTCGCTTGTACTAAAATCTTATTTGTTATTTAGCTCAAGTTCAAATTTAACTCAGCGTACTGGGTTTTGGTTTTGGTTTTCTTTGTTTTGCTAAATCGGGCAACCCTACCTAAAGTTTTTTCTGTTTTCTACTGCAAATCCTAAGTCTCTGGGTTTATTATATAACTCTGTACTTTTTTTTTTTTCTTCTGCATATTTCTTGGCAGTGGTTGGGCTGGACAGCAGGAGGAAACACGGCACGGATGACGGCTTTGTTACAGTGAGTCTGCAGCCGGACAGAGGTACAGATCTCCTCCCCTGCGTGTTTGCCGTGCTGCTGGGTGAGCGCTTGTTTCTGGACCTTTGAATACTTATTTCTTGACTTTTGGGTTTTAGGGAAGAGGGCAAATTCTCAAGAAAATCGTAATTATCTGAGACTCTGGACTCCAGAAAATAAATCCAAATCAAAGAATGCAAAGGATTTACCCAAATTGAATCAGGTAAGTGTCTAACATTTCAGTTTCTTCATTTTGAACCTTGAAACTCTGTCTTTCCAGTACCCCTAAAAGATATTGGTAACTCAAAAAAATTAAAAAATGAATTAATAAAAGGGGGTGCCTTGCCTGAGTGGCTCAGTTGAGGGTCTGACTCTCGATTTAGGCTCAGGTCATGATCCCCGGGGTCATGGGATTGAGCCCCACAGTAGGCTCCGTACTGCGTATGGAGCCTGCTTGGGATTCTCTCTCTCTCTCTCTCTCTCTCCCCCTCTACCCCTCTCCCCTACTTGTGCATGCTCTCTCTCTCAAACTAAAAAATAAAAAAAAATTTAATTAATTAAAAGATAATGGGAATTTGGGTATTTAATTAAGACCTGTTTGGATCTATTCTGTGCATGGTTTTGTGCATCAAAAATATGTGAGAAGGTGACTCCCCTCACAGAAAATGCAAATACAAAATACTCAGTTTTTAGGGTATACACATTCTCATTTCGGTTATTGAAAACACTCTCAGATACTCAGAAGACAAGCTCATACTGTTTTCAAATCACTGTGCTCGGCCATCAAGACGTCTGACACATTTCTTCCCTTAAAAAGCTGAAATGTAGTGAGGCAGAAAAGCAATATCAATAATTATAACACAGGGTGAAAATGCGGTCTCTAACAGGAGAGCAGGTGAATCACGTGGGTGGGGGGTGGAAGGCATCACTCCTGTCCGGGGACACCAGCGGCTGTGTCGAGGGAGAGGGGATTTGAGCTAACCTGGGGCTGCACGCTGAAGAGTGTAGACATGAAATGAGATGAGGTCTGGGATTTACTCGGGATACTTGAACAAAGGATAAAAGAGTTAGTGGAGCAGCTAACTGTAGGACCAGCATTCTAGACTCTGGGTGTCAGCTACATGAAGGTTCATTATTTCATTCTTTCTTCTTTCATGGATGTTGGAAATTCTTCAAATTAACAAGAATGGGATGAGTAAAGAGACTTTATTTTTTTTTAAGTTTATTTATCTAGTTAGAGAGAGTGCGAGTGGGGGAAGGGCAGAGAGAAAGAAGAGAGAGAGAGAATCCCGAGCAGTTTCCACACTGTCAGCGCAGAGCCCGATGCCCAGCTCGAACTCAGGAACCGTGAGTTAATGACCTGAGTCGAAATCAGGAGTCGGGTACTTAACTGAGGGAGCCACCCAGTTTATTCATTCTAGAGCAGTTAATTCTTCCTACATATAGGACTTCTCAGAGAGTCTTTCAGGAGCCCTAATACCAAATGGCTTCCCAGTCTGCTCAGACCCGCCTCTGTGCTTTCCAACGAGATGGTCACACCCTTTGTGTTTTTCCCAATCGCCTTTCAGGGGCAGTTTATCGAGCTGTGTAAGACCATGTATAACATGTTCAGTGAAGACCCCAACGAGCAGGAGCTGTACCACGCCACGGCTGCGGTGACCAGCCTCCTCCTGGAGATCGGGGAAGTCGGCAAGCTCTTTGTCACCCAGCCCACGAAGGAGGGCGGGAGCGGGGGCAGCGGGCCCGCCTGCAACCCGGGCATCCCGGGCGTGCTCTTCCCCAAGAAAGGGCCCGGCCAGCCTTACGTGGTGGAGTCCGTGGAGCCCCTCCCGGCCGGCTTGGCGGTGGAGGGTGAGGAGCACTCCTTGGGAGGCCAGATGGAGGACATCAAGCTGGAGGACTCCTCTCCCCGCGACAACGGGGCCTGCTCCTCCATGCTGATTTCCGACGACGACACCAAGGACGACAGCTCCATGTCCTCGTACTCGGTGCTGAGTGCCGGCTCCCATGAGGAGGACAAGTTGCACTGCGAGGACATCGGGGAGGACACGGTTCTGGTGCGCAGCGGCCAGGGCACGGCGGCGCTGCCCCGGAGCACCAGCCTGGACCGGGACTGGGCCATCACCTTCGAGCAGTTCCTGGCCTCCCTCCTGACTGAGCCCGCCCTGGTGAAGTACTTTGACAAGCCCGTGTGCATGATGGCCAGGATCACCAGTGCAAAAAACATCCGGATGATGGGCAAGCCCCTCACTTCGGCCAGTGACTATGAGATCTCGGCCATGTCAGGCTGATGCCTGCGCCTTCTCTGGGGACGGGGAGGGGAGGGAGGAAAGGGTTATTTTGTGTTTGTTTTTTTTTTAACGTTCTGTGTTGGGATTTCTTTCTTCCTTTTAAATTAAATATTTATTAGTACCTGGCTTGAAGCCTAGTGTTTTCATAATATATCACAACGAAAACTGTTGGAGAAATATTTAAACACCTCGATGTAGGTACAGTACACTGTCTTGGGGGGAGGGGGACTGACCGGAATACAGTTAATTCAGTGAATTCCAAAAAAGATTAATCTGTCCGTGATACGTGTGTATTTTAACTTCTTAACCTTGCTGTCGAGCTGTGTACATGGTTTAAAAAATAGTGCCGTTTAATGCTAAATAAGGCAGCAGCCATTTGTGTATTTGGGCTTTTTAGATAAAACTAGAGCTGTCAGGAAAATGAAACGCTACAAACACAAAAACGTTCCTAAAAGGAAAAGGCATTGTCGGCTGGGGTAAATCCTATATATACCATTTTAGGGAGTATTAGCAATATTTTTTAAGATTTGAAATATATTTCATAAAAGTCCTCTATTCAAAAATCATATTCAACGGATGTTTCCTTTCAAGGGGAAAACACTTGAGGCTGTAACCAATTATGAAAGTGCATATGATTTTTACATGATACCAGAATAACACTTCCAGTAGATCAATTTGGACCAATACTAGACCACCTTTGCATTAAAAAAAAAAAAAACTGTTCTGATTATTTAAGTCAGCTGGCCAAAATTCAGGGAAAATGAACAGTCTTTTGTTACAGAGAATCTGAAAATGGCAACAAAGATAACTGAGGGCTCAGGATTTTTTTTTTTTTTTAAAGAGGAAAAGTACGGATGCTTCTGATACTGGATCTTCAGCTTCTTGTTACTCATTGCAAATAAAGCAAAAACTAAACCACTAAACTTTACCATTTCTGTACTCTGCATCGATTCAAGAAATTAAACCATGTAGCCTTTATGAACATCTTTCCCGTTAAATCCATGTCAAGTAGAGATCATGTAAACTAAAAAAACAAAATCTGCAAGCTAACATACCTGAATGTTTTAAAGCAGAACTTGTCACTTTATTAAAAGAATAGTATGCTGTATCTATTTCCTGAATGGATGTGGGAATGAAAACTAGCACACCTGCACTTTGGATTCTTGCTTTTTTTTTTTTAATTCCTAATATAGTTTTGCCTTTTACAGATGTCGAAGGTTTTTACTCCTTATTGTTGACTTCATCATCACGGTCACATTTTCTTTGCTGATTCAGAATGTCCCTTTCAGCACATTCCTTTATTACGCATTGTGGTTTTCTTTGAGCTGTTGCTGCTGTTTTTTATTTTGTTTACAGAATGATTTTTAAACTGTCAAATGAAGTAGTGTTAACCTCAAGTAGGACAAATGTGAACCAATAAAATGCATCAGATATTCAGAGATGGCTTTTATCTTGGTGCTTGAGTTCCTGCCTAAGGCAATAACGTTATTCTTTTGACAACTTTGCAGGGAAAATTATATTTAAGCAACCATTTTGACTGAGTAAACCGACACTTCGAGGCAAATATTTTGAGATAAGAAAGACAGTATGTCGTGGTGTGCGTGTGAATGGGTGTATTTAAAATAAGGGAGAGAATGTGTATCAGTTATCTAATTAACTTATCCTGCAGAAGTGATAGAAGGGTGAAAATCCCTCAGTACACTGGAATACCATTTGGTGTGTATCCAGTTAGGTAACTAGTCATTGATTGGTTTGACTTTAATGTCGTTTCACATTATTCCATCATGTGTTTCTGTCTTTAAAGTCATTTCAAGAAATGACTTAAGAAAGAATCATAAAATCCGATTCTCTTGCCCACCTGTACCTTGCCGATATCGATCGTGGGGATTTGGGAGGGGACCAGGCACGCGTTTAAATGTAAACAAGAGGAATCAGATTTTTCCATTATTGCTGAGAAAGGGACTGTGACTGAGCCGCGCGTTACTCCGAAAGCATGTCTCCGTCGATGCTGTGTTATCATCTTGCTCTCATCTGTTCAAACGCATCATAGTGCTTCTCGACACAGCAGAGCTATACGCACTATATAAAGGCCACTTTTCGTCTGTTTGCTTCTGTAGGTGCACGTGGAGGAGCCCTGAGCCTGTGAGACGATTATTTCCAGCTCAGTCCATGAGACAAATGGGCCCGTCAGCCCAGCCTCCTTAGCCTCCAGAAGGTGGTCAGTTCATTTCGAAGGGCATTTTCTGTGCAACGATTAAAGTTCCTGTCTTCTTTTTAATGGTTGTGTTATGTCTTTTTAGTACCTCCATGGATTATTCTCTGGATTTCAATTTATTGCGATGTACTGTCTCTGAATGGTCCCTTTTGAGCTAGCTCTGTGATGATTCGCTTCCAAGGCTAATAATCATTACACCATCCAGATGGTGGCTCTTGCGTGTATCCTAATAGACTTGAACTGGCATCCCCGAGAGCTTTTAGCTACAGAGCCCTGGGTCTTGGCCTCAGTGGTGCTTTCACATATGAAAACTCAAAAGAAAAAGCCACTGCCAGGGGGAAAGGAAGAAACCTTTGGAGCCTGGATGCTAGGGGAATGGGTGTGCCGGAGAAACCAGCCATGTCATTCCATCCCACGTTACTTCGAGTCTGACTCTGGATAGGAGGGGGAACCAACTGTGTGGAAGCGCCACAGAGGAAGCCACAAGCAATGAGAAGGCTCCTGTGTCAACAGTGTCCTTGTCTCCCACGAAGGTACACGATCCGGGACCCATGGCAGCCAGGCAGAGGGCAGCTTCCGTAAGTCACAGCAAGTTGGAAAGGTAGCTAGGCGTCTCCTCACTTTCCTGTCCCCAGAGTTTGGATAGCAGCCTCCCAGGCTTGGATTGGTCTCTGACCGAAGCTTTGTCTAGGAGGTCCTAGAACTGCCTGGGGCACCTCGGTGGCTCAGCCGGTTGAGCATCTGACTTTGGCTCAGGTCATGATCTCACAGTTTGTGGGTTCGAGCCCCGCATGGAGCTTGCTGCTATCAGCACAGAGCCTGCTTCAGATCTTCCTGTGCCCCTCTCTCCCCATCCCTCCCCTGCTCCCGCTCATGGTCTCTCTCTCCCTCTCTCTCTCAAAAATAAATAAAACATTAAAAAAAATAAACTTAGAGCTACTTCAGTTCTTGAATCTAACAGAGTGAAACTCCCGGGGAGTGTGTTGACAGCTGCCTCGTTTCCGATCCCTCTGGCTGCTCTGAATGTGTGTTCTTCACTACCCATCCCGTAAGAAGGTTCTTGTGTTACGGCATCAACACAAAATAGCAGCGGATGTGGTGAGTACAAAGTATTTCACGCTATTTTCTGCTTTAAGATGACTCTTTAAACAATGTTTAGGGCTCCGTGCCTTCTGTTGAGCATTTTTTTGACAGTCTAATTGTTTAAAAGGCAAGCTTGGGAGCCAGACAAAGGAATTGAGAGATAGGCACAGTGTGAGCACGGAAGGCTTGGATCAGGATTCCCTGCCTGTGGGCTTTGTTAATATGCCTGGTTGCCAGGAGGCGGGTCTGCTCAGCCACCAGAAGCGGATGGCGGAGGACCAAGCTATAGATGATTAGGGCTTCCTGGATTCACGACTGCTTCCTCCCCTCACCCTTCACGGAGAGGCCAAGAACTCTGCAAATCGAAACCCTGTAACTCTTCTCAGAATACTTCAAGGGCAAGTATTAGCCAGACTGATGCCACATCCTAGGACTGGGCTGGAGATAATCGTTCGAGCCCTAGAATAGGTCTAGCGAATTCACTTATTTCATGGATATTGGCCACCTACTAGGTGCCAGATAGTGTTTCAGGCTCTCAGGGTACAGCAGCGAATGATACAGACCAAAAATCCCTGTCCTTAAGTGAAACTTACACTCTGATAAGAGAGACCAACAATAAGCAAGATAAATGTCATTTATGCTATATGTTAGAGACGCGGGCAATCAAAATACAGCAAAGAAGCAGGGCTTGAAATGCTGGGGTGCTCGGGGAAGACCTCACAGAGGGGGCTCGTGCGTGAAAGCTGAGGGAGTGAGCCGTCCTCTCTCAGGGGAAGGATTTTCAGACTAAGGAACCCCAAGTACAAAGGCCCCTAAAGTGGGAGGCTGCCTGGCAAGTTCGAGGCAGAGCAGGGCAGCTGTGGACAAGCAGAGGGAAGATGCAGACAAGGAGGCAGAGATAATGGGGAAGCAGATCTTGCAGGATCTAGGAAGTCAATGAAAAGACTTCGGCTCTTAACTCTGAGTGAGATGGAGCGCCTAAAGAGTCGGGAGCCAGGGAGGCACGTTCTGACTTAGATTTTAAGAATAATTCTGGGGGTGCCTGAGTGGCTCAGTCAGTTAAGCATCCGACTCTTGATTTGGGCTCAGGTCATGCTCTCAAGGTTCATGAGTTCGAGCCTCGAGTTGGGCTCCACATAGACAGTGTGGATTGGGATGCCTGGGATTCTCTCCTCTCCCTCTCTCTCTGCCCACCCCCCACCTCCAAATAAATAAACAAACAAACAAAAAAGAATAATTCTGAGCACGCTAGTGAGAATAATGGTAGACACACAACAATAGAAGTGGACAGACCAGTTAAGACATTAGTGTCCTAATTCCGGTAAGAGTTGGTCGGGACTTTTTCTTCGACCCTCACTCCATCCTCACTCTAGGCTGGAACTAGAATAGGGGCACATCCACCACACCCTCGCGGTCCTAGCAGTCACAGGCCAGGTCAGACTCTAATGGAGGGAAGCCAGACCCTAGCTCTCAGTGAGAGGTGTGTCCAAGAATTGTGCCCCCTTTTGCTCCGTCACATCTACCACCCTGGCTTTTCCCGAGTCTTCTCCAGCATTCATCAAATACTTAGCATCCATATCACAGATTTCCTATCTGTCTCCATTTTTGCCACCACTCGGGGAACCTCAGCATCTACAGAGAGAACCCAGCAAACACTCCAACCTTGATTTCCATGGCTTTTCATCCCCTGCCGTGCCTCGGAGACATGAATGCACCTCCCAACTCTCCAGCTGTGTCGCGCCCACTGCGCCTGCCCACGGCACTCTCGGTCTTCCAACCCTCAGTTAATTTGCCATGTCTCTCACTGAGTTTCCTCATCAGACTCCATCCCCTGGTGGTCTCTTCAACTGCTATCTTCCGCTCTCAACTCCACTTTTCCTCACCGTCTGTGACTCCCACTTGTGGCGGCCTGTCTGTAATCCCCAAATCTTGAATCATTACAAGCATCTGCCTTTGTCAATTGCATCTGGGTAGCTGAGTAGCAGGGGCTCCCCGGGGTTGGGGGAAGTTCATGATCTATAGATTTGTGCTGCTCCAATTTTATGTTACTCTTCAGATGAGTCTGGAATGCCAAGTCAACAATCCCTTTCACGTCCCTGATCCAATCCTCCTTATCCCAAAATAAGCTATTTGAATTCTTGACTTGTTTTTTAAAGTCCCCTAATCCCACGCCTGCCCCATCTTTGATAAAAAATGTGATTCACAAATATAATCAGTGCTATCGGTTGCCACTCTCCACTTTCAGCCCCTCAAGTACAAATTTAAGTGTACCCACAGTCTACGTTGCTCTGTCCTCCATCTTGGGGAACCTTTGCCATCTTTTCATCTCTGTCTTTTATCATCGACATCTTCCCAATGGATTTCTTGCCCTCGGGTTGCGAGAATGTTTATTCAGTTCCTCAACTCTGTTACTTATTCTGTTTACTGACTTATCAACTGCATTAGAGTCAAACATCCCGAAAGAACAGTGTAAACTTCCGCCTCCATTTCTTCATTCCTAACCTAACTTCCCTTCACTTTAGTATGCCGTGGTGACTCACCACTGAAGCTGCTCCTGCCGAGGGCACCAGTGACTGCCTAAATTCCTGAATCCAATAGATGCTTTCTGGTTCTTACTTTCTCTTCCTGTGACATTCCCATCTGGTGACAGTCCCACATTAAAATTCCCTCCTCCCTTGCATGGTCTCGGTGAAACCAGTGTTTTCCAGGTTCCCTTTTCTCTGTCAGACAACGTCTCCATCAACTATCCGAGCCTGCCTTCCTTTGCCATCCTATCATGGGTACCACAAGGGCCTGGCTAAAGTGGTCTCCACTGCGTGCCCTGAAGGAGCTCACCCACCTCCGTTGTGGCAACTCCCGTCTGTCTGCTGTTGACTCCTGAAGGTTATCTCAGCTCAAGCTTCTCTCCTGAACTTTCATTCAACAAGTATGGTATTGAGTGGCTTGGGTATTCCAAGCTTTGTCCATTCTCTCATTTCCTGAATGTTCCATATGCACCTCAAAACTAGACTTGCTATTTTCTCTCTATGACATATTCCCATTTGTTATCCCTTAGCTTAATTAACGACACTAATACCCGTCTAGTCCCTGAAGCCAGAAACTTGAGTCATCTGTGATTCCTCCTGATAACATACGACCCACATCCAATTACCAAGACCTACCTGTTAACTTTTTTCTAAACATCTCTTAATCTGTGTTCCTCCATCTGTTCCCAGTTATACAATCAGTCTAGCCTTGTATTTGTCTATAGGTTTAAGAGGGTTTTATTAGGCTCATATTAATATTTGATGTATCCTCATCACTCTTAACTATACTTTAAAAAAAATAGGTCGTCCTTAAACAAAAGTAGCAATCCCAACGACCTGCCACATGACACGAGAAACTCTATTGCTTTGTACTTAAAAGAACAAAGCATGTACTTAAAAGAACCACCAGTCTTTGGTGGACTGAGCAGGCTCTCAGCACCTTGTCTTTTCTTGACACCTTTGCACAATATCTGATGGTCAAATTTTATGCCCCAAAGTGTGACCCGCAAAGGGAACTTGGAAGTCACTGATGCTCTGATGAAAGGCTAAGTATGGTTGTCTAGTCCCTGACCATGGCAACACCAATGCAGTTGTCCTTAATTGGGTCTGTTTTTCTTAATAACTGGAAGGCAGTCAAAATAGCCCTTTGACTATTGGTCAGACTGAGTATGACAATTACTCTTCCAATCACTGGCAAGCAAGAAAAAAATAATCAAGTCTGTAAGTCCATGATGTTTGTGACAAGCATTTGAAAGAACAAAGATTGTTGGATTGTGGCCACTTTATTTTTCTGCCTCTAGTCTCCCTTCATACCTCCAGTTACTCTTTTAAGCTGCTGTTACAG
This sequence comes from Paguma larvata, assembly GCA_030068075.1. NCBI lineage: Eukaryota > Metazoa > Chordata > Mammalia > Carnivora > Viverridae > Paguma > Paguma larvata. The sequence goes on from CM057823.1 coordinate 81,504,935, forward strand.
CTTAAAACTGCTTTCTAAACTTCAGCGTGATCGTGTTCCCTTCTCATCCCAACTTCCTACAGGAAAATAAACAAGCACATAGGAATGTTGATGACCTGTCACTGCCTGTACACCTATGGACCAATTTCTCAGCATTTATTGGTATTCTGAGAGGTGAGGAACCTGAAATAAGAAGTTATTACGGCTTATTCATTTTCCCCACTGGCTGGTTTTGGTACATTATTTACAGCGTCCTTTGTCAAAATCTGTGAACTCTTTCAATCCCTCCCTCAACTCCTGCCACATCTTTAGGTCTAGAATGAGAAGTAAAGGAGAGTGTTGACTTTCGAAGTTTTGGAAGTGCAAGGGATCTGGCTATAAAACAGTATGTGGTTAATAGGACATTTCATCCGAAGCCAAAAATGGAGTCTCGGCATCAGATATTTGGACATTAGTCTTGTGTAATTTGTATTGAAAAGTCAGATGTCCCCAGTGTGAAAGAACATGGTTATCTCTTCTCACCATGAGAAGTAAAGAACTATACATCAGAACAAGGGGGAAAATTGAGAAATAACCTGAATTCACTGGGTCCTTCTTGAAATAAGTCAAAGAAGTGATCGGTTAAGCTGAGAAGATATCTGAAAGAATTCGTGAAAAAAAAAAGTATAATATGTCTTGGGATGGGGCACAGGGGCTGATTTCCTCAGCAGCTGGTTTCAAAAAGAAGACGCAATATGCAATAAGGGAATTTGCAAATGCCTGCCCCGAGGAGTTAACAGGGGTATGCTGACTTCCTAAAAGAAGTAAAATATAAAATCTAACCTCCTTTGAAAGTATTACATCAAATAGCTTTAATAATGCACACAGGTTGGCATGGAGATTTCAGAATCTCCTTTGGCATTCCTCCTTCTTTCTGAATAGGGAGGAGCAAAAGGGAGGATTTTCGTAGAGTGAATGGTCTCCAGTGGCTTGACCAGGTTCGGGGCGGGGCACAGGTGGGGCGGGGGGTGGGGCCGGGGGTGTTGCCCTGAAGAGAATAAAGATCGGAGGTCCTCAGGCTGCAACGCTGTCGCCCACCATGGCTCAGTCCAAAGCCCTGAGTTGGACAGTGACGAGGCCAGGAAACGATTCAGACTACCTGGAAGATAACAGGTTCACACATTTCTCCTGCAAAATGTTTACCATGTGCTGAAATTTCTTGAAAAATGACACCCTGGTGGAAAGACTTCCCCTGCGCTCAGCCTTCAACTTCGTTAAATTTAAACTCTCTACACCTACAGTAGAGAAGTCTCCGATAAACATTAGTGCATCTGCATGGACAGCACGTAATAATACCTAAATATTTCGTTTGCATTTTACAAACAAATAATACACAGTTGCAACAGTCAAAAACGAATACCCATATTGAACATAGAAAATTATGTGGAAAGAAAGTCTTCCTTTATTAGCCCCTCAGCTCCTACTTCTTACATGGAGGTGAGCATTACTAATAGATTGAAGCTCATTTATTCTATAAATTTATAAATACATCTATGTACATGCATTTTTTTTTATAATATGGGTGTTGAATATTTTTTGAAATGTTTATTGGTCCTTTAGATTTCTTTTGGATGTGTCTTTTAACTTTTGGTGTCTTGTGTTCTAAAATAACGGGTAATTTTCATGACATCAGATCTGTTTTTAAATATGGCTTCTGTTTTTGTTTCTTACATGCCATTACTATGGCAACGACAGGGAATAAAATGAAAGAAAAAGAGCAGGTTTATTAAGCACAATGAATTGTTCCACCTTCTCTGAAGGCTCGTGACTTACCAAACGTGAGATGTTTAAATGGTATTCTTTTTTTTTTTAATGTTTTTATTTATTTTTGAGAGCAGAAGAGACAAAGCATGAGTGGGGGAGGGTCAGAGAGAGAGGGAGACAGAGAATCTGAAGCAGGCTCCAGGCTCTGAACCATCAGCACAGAGCCCGACGTGGGGCTCGAACCCACAGACCACGAGATCATGACCTGAGCTGAAGTCGGCCGCTCAACCGACTGAGCCACCCAGGTATTTAGGCGCCCCTAAATGGTATTCTTAAGAGCCACTCTATTTGCCACAGAGCAGACCTGATGCAAAGCCTCTAGTTAACTTGCATCTGTTCAGTTGCATCCCCCATAGCCTAGTTAATATCTATTCTGTTGTATCCCACTAGGGGGCAATGTTGTGCTAAAGACTGTTTCCTGTGACGAAATCTGAGACCCACATTTAATACATTCTGGTAAAAGTTCTACTTCTCCAGTCAAAACTAAAAGGATACAATTCCCCTTAATGCTCAAGACAATTGGGGCAGAAAAAGAGAACGGGGCTTTGAATTCACGTGTAACTGAAAGGATATTATTAAGAAAAGCTTGACAGAAGCATTGGCTTCAGGCAGCGCTCAGCAGACAATGCGCCTTATTCTATTATGAACACAGGAAGCGAAAGGATCAAAGGAAGAAGAGGTTAAATGGAAGGGAGATGATGCCTTCGTGACGCAAACATTACCTAACATTACATATTTCCGCAGCATTTTATTTTTGCTTGAAATGTAATTTCCTCTTGGGTTCGTGGCCTTAAGTTGGCAAAATTTCCCTCGACAGCCCTGCCAGTGTCGGTCCGTCTCTCGGAGGACAGAGTTCATCCTCCACAGCTAGTGCGCTCTGGCCCCTCCCATCAAGAGACGGCCTGGGCCCCAGGTGACCCCCTGGTGGCCTCCCCTGACAATCATCAGCTCAGGACACAGTGGGTGGAAGCCAGTTTTCTGCACAAAAGCATGTACTAAAATCGTGTACCAGAGCAGGAGCTAGTTTGGATGACTCTTCAACCTTTGGAAGATCTTCCATCCCTCCAGGGTCCCTTCACTCCATTGCACACTTTTTATCTTCTCTGAGAAGAAGGCGACCTCAGGTGCTCTGATAAAAGCTCCTTTAAATACATGAAACATCTGAAAAAACTTAACAAAGGCCAAGATGGTCCCAGTTAAATGAGACCGCCATTTAAGGATTCGAAGGTGCTGCTTTGAAAATAAGAAAGCCTCAACCGTTTCAGAGGGATTGACCGGGGTCATGAAAACTCACAGACAGCAGGAGCACCAGCAGACAAGCTGGGGAATGTTCTTCCCCAAATTTGGCGAGAGAGACAGAAAGACAGAGAGAGACAGAGAGCGCACGCACACATACATGTGTCCGTATGTGAGAGAGAATGTATGAGCTCACTGAGTAGAATAGCCGTGCCAAGTTTCAAAACATCAAGGATCAAGGCGGCTAAGCCCCCATAGAAATGTCCACATTCTGTTTCCAATTGGCATCCCTGGCTGCGAGGAGCAGGGACGTGGCAGCGCTGAGAGCCAGGTAGCAGCGGGTAGGGCAACTGCATGCTAATGCTCCCCGGTGTTTTCTATGGCTCTCCCATCCCCGTGCACAGATTGAGCCTTCGGAAATGGGAAGGGATACCATTTCTCAGTGTAAAGTCTAGAAACTGAGAGCTTGAGGGGCGGGGGGGGGGGCAAAGGGGGGGTGGAGAGAGAGTAAAAATGAGGCCAAGGAGTTGGCCAGCAGGGGACAGATCAGCGGAGTCCCCTCTTATGGGAATTAACATCCTCCCCACACGCACACCTCTGCCCTTTCCAAGTCCACCCCCTTCTCTATCTTCTTTCCCTCCCTTCCCACCAACTGCAGCTGCCATTGAAACCCTTGTGAGCAAAAAACTAACCTGGAGATTTTAGTGACCTCTTTGGTCCCTAAGAGGGAAGAAAGGAAGAGATTCAGTAAAACCACTCAGAGAAGCTAAAACCTGTGGGCAGATTCTACCCCTGGTATTCGTCCTTCCTCTGCCTGTATTTAAAAACACATATTAGGGGCGCCTGGGTGGCTCAGTCGGTTAAGTGGCCAACTTCCGCTCAGGTCATGATCTCATGGTCTGTGAGTTCGAGCCCTGCGTCGGGCTCTGTGCTGACGGCTCAGAGCCTGGAGCCTGCTTCGGATTCTGTGTCTCCCTCTCTTTCTGCCCCTCCCCCGCTCATGCTCTGTCTCTATGTCTCTCAAAAATAAACAAACGTTTAAAAAAATACATATTATTCAATACAATAAAGTCTGAAATACCATGAATCAGAGAGTCATTAGGGTCCAGTGCTGTCCTCAGACATAGGAACTTGGTGTCCTGTCGTGGGTCCCTTGCTTAGTGGGCACGGCTTTGTCCATCCAATCAGGCCCTATGGTTCCCTAAATACCACTCCAGAAAAACCGCGGAGACTGCAGAGTGAAGCTTCATTACCCTCACCGTCTAGAGCACATTCCAGAACCAGGCCTCAATTTTCCCTCCCCAAAGAGCCGTGAGCCCCTCCCAGGACCTGATGGGCCTTCTATCCGTCCCCCTGAGAGCCATCCACATATCCTAGATGTGGGGATCCTAGAGCAGAAGGGTGCGGTGAGTTGCCTGTTGGGATGATTGTTTATGGAGCCTCAGTGTCGAAGTTGGGATGTCACACCATGTGCACAAGGCCACCCAGGGTGAAATATGGAGTGGCTGAAGAGAGAAAGGGGTGGGCTTAAGGCATTCATGCGTACTCTTGCCACACCCAAAAATGCTTACAGTGAGCCTGCTTGGGTTAACAATCTTTCTTCAAAAAGGAACCAAAATGATTTACTCATTACTATGAAATCGATTTATAAAGGAACCATTAGACCATAACACGCTGCATAAGCAGGGTCAAGGATAAAAGTGAATCTGGCAATCTTCGGTTTCAAACTTGTTTTATTTCCAGACAGCCGAAGAAACTCCAAGAGCTTCAGACATTTTGCAATTTGTCAAAACATACGTTAGGCACAAATCTTAATAGTCAGGTTTTCCCTTTGAGAATTGCCAGTATTTCACAGTGCTTTTCTGATTTTTATTTATTTATTTATCTATTTATTGAGAGAGAAAGAAGGGGAGGGAGAGGCAGAGAGAGAGAGAGAGACACAGACTCCAAAGCAGGCTCCAGGCTCTGCTCTGAGCTATCAGCACAGAGTCTGCCGCAGGGCTCGAACCCATGAACCATGAAATCACAACCTGAGCCGAAGTCGGATGCTTAACCAGCTGAGCCACTCAGGTTCTGCCTGGTGGGAGATTCGCCCAGGCAGCCTCTGCTTGGGATGTTTATGTCCTGAGTGATTCTCCTTAGCACACACTAGACAGAAGGGGGCGAGTGTCAGTTATCCTCTCTCTGGGACAACAAGTCACCTCGTCCCCAAGAAACACGAGAGTTCATTTTCTAATAGAAATTTAAACCTCTCTTCTGCTTCTTACCATTTATAGTAAAAAGAATCTCCTTCATTTTTAGCTGGCAGTAAAAATTACTCAATTGTACAAATGGCATTAAAATGTAAGTTTCTGGCTGCAGGGTACAGTCCAGTCCAGTTGTTTACATGTAGTTTTTTATTTAGAAGGTTTCATATATGTGGGGGCCCCTAACTGGCTCAGTCAGTTAAGCTTCTGACTTCGGCTCAGGTCATCATCTCACGGTCCGTGAGTTCAAGCGTCGCATTGGGTTCTGTGCTGACAACTCCGAGCCTGGAGCCTGCTTCGGATTCTACGTCTCCCTCTCTCTCGGCCCCTTCCCTGCTGGCATGCTGTCTCTCTCTCGAAAATAAATAAACATTGAAAAATGTTTTTATTCTTTTTTTTTTTTAATTTTAATGTTTATTTATTTTTGAGAGACAGAGACAGAACATGAGCAGGGGAAGGGCAGAGAGAGAGGGAGACACAGAAACTGAAGCAGGCTCCAGGCTCTGATGAGCCATCAGCACAGAGCCCAACATGGGGCTCGAACTCACAGACCGTGAGATCATGACCTGAGCTGAAGTCGGCCGCTTAACCGACTGAGCCACCCAGGCGCCCCGAAAAATGTTTTTAAAAGAATGCTTCATATAAGCAAACAAAAAATTCAGAGAATGTACGTAAAAGGAGGGGATTTACCTGACTCAGATCATTTAATATCCTTAGGCATTTCCAGGACAAGTCACTTTTTAAAATTCAGATACACTAATTTATGTTTAAAGGTATGAGTCTATTCTTATTTTTTTGTAGTTCAATGATGACTTTCTAGTACCTTAAAGATAAAGCAGCGGCCCACCCTTTACTCTTTTTAAAGAATGTACTGAGGACTTCTGCTTCTAGGTGAAGTGGACCAGCTGTGTCACCACAGCTAGCACAGCTGGATAAAACACCAAAATTAAAAAAAAAAAAAAAAAAACAGATATAAAAACAAAGCTGTTTGAAGGCAGCTAGGACTTCAGGGATCAAAGTCCTGGAAAGAAGGAATATGCATAGAGCCGATCCCAACATTCTGCTCAGCTTTTCCCCCGTAAGAATTAGTCGGTTACTTATCAGTGGAGGGTGAGAAGTGGTGGCAAAGAGGAAAGGTGCTGAGTTAAGCCTGTGGTGGTCTCTTGTGGCTGGAGAGACAAAAATGGGAGTGCAGGCATGACAAGGCAGCAAGGACACGAGGAGCCCAAATTCTCGAGAGAATGTGAGCGAGGAGAGGTAAGCTCTACACGGAGCACGCCTCTCCCGTCAAGGCTTCCGCTCAGTGCTAAGCAGCGGATGGCCAAGAGGTCAAGAAGCCGAGCAGAATTTCGGGCATTCTCGTTGAGCAGGGAGATCAACACCAGGAAGTTCAAGTGGAAATCCCAGAAGATTTTTAAAAACTCGGCCACAGTTGCCACACCATTTGGAGCCTGAGTCTCACGGCCTGCCACCTGCCGTCCTCCCTAATGAGATTCAGAAACAGGGGGGTCGCTGCCTGCTTCAGGGCGACGCCCTCATCCGGCCGGCACTCAGAAGGTCCAGTGGTCCCCGTGGCAGCACCCCGATCCAGCGAGGTCACCAACCACTCCCATAACCGCCAGGAAGCCTGTGAGGAAACCCTGGGCCTTCTGCAGGTTTCCAGGAAGACAGGAGTGAAGGGCCAGTAGCTCCCTAAATCCCCTCAGCACTTGAGCCTTTTGGGCTTTAGTTTGCCCTGATGCGCCGCTACTAACGTGTCCACTGGTCATTCGTATCTGGCTTGGCCTCATCTGCCTCTTCATCGTTCTTTCCCTCCATCATATTAGCAGAAGGATTTGTATTTGTTAAAAGGCCTTCCCTTCTGCCTGTAGCCAGCCAGCTTCCGTTTAGTGTGTCTGTGCTGTGCTGCCCATAGCCCTACATACAATAGATTATTTCTAATTCTTGTAATAATCTTTCAAGGCAAGTTTTTATTATTCCCACTCGACAGAAGGGTAAATTAAGGAACTTGCTGTCCCATAGAGTAAGTAAATAGTAAAGCCAAGATTCAAAGGCAAGCCTTTCTGACTCCAAGGTCCCAGAACTTCCGACTGTAACACAATGCCTCTCCTGTCATCCTCCGGCCACTGCTGAGCGCCCAGCCTCACGCCTCAGAGTCCTAGGGATTTGCCTGGCCCAGAGGTGAAGGCGGGGCTTGCCTGTTGCAGGATCCTTCACTCTACACTCCTCAGCTCAGCCTGGGCAACCCTTACCCGCAGGAGGAGGGACCCTCACAAGCAGGCTAGCTGCCGCGCTGGGAAGGAAAAGAGCCTGGGGTGCTCAGTAACAGACATGGGGTACCGGTTATTTCCTTCTCCTACCCAGTTTCTTAGGATCGGGTCTACACTTGTGATCACTCCCAAATTCCAAGCATCTACTCAGAACTTTGTGAACAGTCATTTGAAGCAAACTCCTTGAAATATTTCCTGCACTCAGCAACAGAGCCTCTGTTCTCTCTGATTCTACCTCCTACCTCGCTGGTCACTCCTGTTCAGTCTCCTTTGCTGGTTCCCCAGCATCTTGATGTCCACCCGTCCCAGGGCCTGGATTCGGGTCCCCTTCTCTTCTCCATCTGCACTCGCTCTAGGTGGTCTCATTATGTCCCGTGTTTAAATATCATCTGCATATTGATGACCCTCCCCTGACCCCAGAATCATATATTCAGTTGCATGATTGAAATGACTTGGATGTCTTTTTTTTTTTTTAAGTTTATTTATTTACTTTGAAAAAGAGGAGAGGGGCAGAGAGAGAGGGAGAGAGAATTACAAGCAGGCTCCGTGTTGTCAGCGCAGAGCCTGATGGGGGCTCAGTTCCACAAACCGTGAGCCGAAGTCAAGAGTCAGATGCTCAACAGACTGAGCCATCCAGGTGTCCCTGAAACGACTTGGGTATCTAATAGATCAAACTCAACAAGTCCAAAGCTGAATTCAGTTTTTCCCCCTCAAATCTGCTCCTTCCAAATTAGCTCCATTCTTCCAGTGGCTCAGGCTAAATTATCTTGGAATAATCCTTGACTTCTGTCTTTCAGCCACATGCCATATCAAATACGCTACAGAATCTTACTGGACGTGATCTATTCTAACCACTTCCACTGCTGGTACCCTAGTCTAGACTTGCGTTTTGCAAAAGTCTCCTAACTGGTCTTTTTGCTGTAATCATTGTTCCCCTACAGGTGTTGTTTTTGAAATGTAAGCTACATCACTTCTCTTCTTAAATGTTCAGCAGTTTCCCACCACACTAATAATTCCAGGGTCTTCTTCATGGCCAAGATGATCCGGTCTTGGCAGCTGCTCTAACCCACTGTTTGCTGCTCTAACACATCCACCTCGTCCACTCTGCTTCAGACACGTCGATCTCTTATCTATTGCTTGAACATGGGATCAAATTCTTGCCACAGGGCCTTTGCATGTGTTTTTCCCTCTGCATAGAACACACTTCTGTCAGATATCAGCATGGCTTGTTTTCATTCTGGTCTCTGTTCAAATCCTACCTTGTTAATAATGTCTTTCTTGAGTTCTATATCAAAAACAACAGTCCCCAATCACTGTGTCCTCTCGTTCTGCTTTATTTTTCTTCATAGCACTTATTATCGCCTGTGATATTATCAATGTCTTTATTTGCTTATTATCTCTATTCTCTCCCCTCCCCAATATAATTCCAAGAAAGCAAGTATACTGCTTTAATCTCAGGGCCTAGAATAGTCTTGAAACGTAAAAATATCGAAAAGTATTTGTTAAGTAAGTGAAATATATATATCAAGCCCTTACATATCCAAAGCACTATGCTAAAGGATGAAGGAAATACACAGTAAACATACAGATATGATAAAATCCTGTTCGAAGTGAATTTATACTCTAATCATAAATGTCTAAGAAGATGAATGGGTTAGATACGCTTTTAAATCATATCAGGGAATGAAAACAGCAAGCGACTCCAAGTCATCGTATTTATGCATGTAATCTCAGGGTACGGCCCCTGAGGAATGACTGACAGCTAGCAGGGCTGCAGCCAGGTCAGGGACAGGGCAGGCGGGGGGAGGCGTTATCCTAACTTCCCATCCCAGGAGCGTGGTGGAAGGTAGAGGGTCCTTGCAAGCCCAGAAGAGATGAAATATCACAAGTGTCTCTTCCCACCCTCTTTTCAGCTCCCCCTGGACTGCTACACTCACGGTCAGTGGCAACGCTCCAGGTGAAAAAATGCATCGCTTGAGATTTTTTTTTAATGAGTTGAAAGTTCACTAGAGAAGGCAAGCTTAAATCCTCAAAAATCACAGTCTATAACTCTTGTAAAATTCAGAACATGTAATTTACAGGGCTGAGGATTCCTGTGAGGAAACGTGGAACTTAGTCGTTTGGATGTACTAGAAAGGAAAGATTTCTCCTGCCTTTCTGAGCCTAGGGTTTTCTTTTTCTTTTCATTATAGCCATGTTAACCGAAAACTCTATAGTTCATGAATGGCTATACAATAGCAACTCTACGCACTCATTTCCAGGTCGGTAGATCCCCAATTATGAAAAATTATGATTTATATTAGGAAAAGTTTTGGTTGGTACTTAAAGGAGTGGTTGAAATATTTTTTTTATGTTTACTTATTTTTGAGAGAGAGGCAGAGTGTGAGCAGGGAAAGGGCAGAGAAAGAGGGAGACATAGAATCCAAAGTAGGTTCCAGGCTCCGAACTGTCAGCACAGAGCCCAATGTGGGGCTTGAACCCACAGACCGTGAGATCATGACCTGAGTCGAAGTCAGACCCTCAACCGACTGAGCCACCCAGGCGCCCCAAGGAGTGGTTGAAATTTAAAGGACTAAATATTTTAGTTAATTAAATTAAGAGCATATATGACAAAGTCCATAACCAACATATCTGGATTCCAAAACAACTTAGAAACCAAGAGAATCTAATCCATTGAAGAAGATCGGAGCCAAGAACCTCTGAAATACTCACTGACAATTATTAAAGGTATATATGGAACAGTTGGTCTAAAGGGAAAGGGCCATTTAGTTGAGTTGCCAACTGGTTCCGGTCAAGCTATTTATCTACGGAAATGAGTTCATTCAAAACACACACTGTGCTTGCCTGTGCCGAGCAGGTAGAAGGCCCAGAGGATACGATGATGTAGCGTGTGGTCTTCGAAGGCCCCACAGTCTATTAGAGGACGTAAACACACAATCGAAAACACGGCGATGCACAACGGCAGAGACGAGCAGAGGAAACCTGGAATCCCTGAAAAAGTCGCTACCCACACTGTGCATGGGACAGGGAGGATGGTGAGGGAGGATGAATTTGGGGAGGGGAAGCCTCCGGGTCTCAAGGGTGGTTAGGGGTTCATCTGACACAGAGAAGAAAAGGGAACTCCAGGCAGAGAACACGAGAAGTGAAATAGGCAAGAGGGAACATTTAGGAGAAATAGAAATCGTTTAGGCATTGCTCAAATGTAAAAAATGCTGGAACTTTTACTCCCTGTTCTTTTAAAACTTTATTTATAGGTGACTTTTATTATTCTAAAGTTTTAAATTACGATCTAATAAAATTTATCAGTATTCTTCCTTATTTCTTTTGACAATTTTATCTGATTCAAATATGCCTTCCCTATTTCTATCTGATAAACAGAATCTTTGGGGCACTTGGGTGACTCAGTCGGTTGAGTGTCCGACTTCGGCCCAGGTCATGATCTCAATCGAGGTCCATGGGTTCGAACCCTGCCTCAGGCTCTGTGCTGACAGCTCAGAGCCTGGAACCTGCTTTGGATTCTGTGTCTCCCTCTCTCTCTACACCTCCCCAGCTCGTGCTCTCTCTCTCTCTCTCTCTCTCTCTCAAAAAGACATAAACACATTAAAAAAATTTTAATAAACAAAAATATATAATCTTTTCTATTTCTTTAGTACATTTACTATAGTTTTTTCTTTAACAATTAGGTTCTTAATTCATGAATTTTTCAAATGACATTAGAAAGAGATGCCTCCCCTTGCTTGAAATGCCACCTTTTTCATATGTCAAATTAAAAGACATTGGCAGTAGTCAAACTATCCAGTCTTAGAGGATACAGGACAGACTTCTCATTTTGTTCTAAGTCTGATGATGATCCATTCAAGAGTTGATTTTTTTAAATCATGTTCAGTGTATTTTTTATTTACATGCAATAAACTGCCATCTTTCTAGTGTATAGTTATAGGAGTCGTGACAAATTCATGGAGTCGTACCACCACCATCGCTACAGTTATGATGCAGTTACGGAGCTCTACCACCCGCCCCAAACTCCCTCATTTAACCTGTTTATAGGCAAACCCTCCCCCCAGCCCTGGAAACCACTGACCTCTTCTCCTTTTCTAGAGTACTGTCGTTTCCAGAATGTTATATCAATAGAGTCAGATGGACAATGCGAAGCCTTTGAGACTGGCTTCTTTCACTTAGCCTAATTCCAAGATTCGTGAGTGTTGTTTTTACTGCTATGCAGTGTTGCACTGTATGGGTACAACAGTTTGTCCATTCACCAATTGACTTGCCCGGCCCTCTGCGTTTGTAGTCTCCAATAATCTAATATGGCTCTAGAGACTAAACTTACTGATCAGATACTATCCTTGGTACATTTTATGTCTTCTCTGGTAAAAATCATTTTTGTGATGGGGCACCTGGGTGCCTCAAGCTGGTTAAGTGTCTGACTTCAGCTCAGATCATGACCCCCCGGTTCGTGAGTTCGAGCCCCGCATCAGGCTCTGTGCTGGCAGCCCAGAGCCTGGAGCCTCCTTTGGATTCTGTGTCTCCCTCTCTCTCTGCCCCTCCCCCGCCTGAGCGCGCGCACTCTCTCTCTCTCTCTCTCTCTCTCTCTCTCTCACAAATAAATATTAAAAGAAATTTGTTTAAATCATTTTCATGTTCAGTTTTATAACTGTGTTTACACCATGTGCGTCTATATTGAACTGGCTGTACTGCCACTGCCAGTGCTTTCATGTTCCTACTTCTCCAGTTTTTTTTTAATTGGCAAAAGTATCAAAATCATGTGCACTCACAGCTCAGAGCCTCGAGCCTGCTTCGGATTCTATCTCCCCCTCCCTCTGCCCCTCTCCCACTCATGCTCTGTCTCTCTCTCTCTCAAAAATAAAACATTTTTAACAATTTTTGAAAATATCAAAATCATGATATCATGATATCAGAGTCATCAGGAAATCTCAGATTAACATAAATAATATAAAAAGTGTTACTAACGTAAGTAAAAAATATTAACATTCAATAAAATTTTGATCAAAATAAATCTTAATATAGCCAAGCATATGCAATTTTATTTTGCGTTTGTCTTCAAAACAAATTTGTGGGTAACTTCCTTGGATAAGGTAAGACTTTTTTTGGAATGAACAAAGTGTCCCAAGTGACACTTTTTGAATAGATGGAAGCATCACGAGGAACTTCAGTTCAAACTTACTTCTTAGACTTTGAGTATGAAAGCCCCAGTTACCACTATACCGTGAATGCCAATTCGTTCATCTAGATAAGCCGTTTTACACGGTTTGAATTGTCCTTTCCTGAATATTCTATGTATTTTCCTCTCATTTGAATGCAAAATATTTAACCTTGCCCTCCATCTATTTAGACATAACAAACTCTTTGGGTTTTTTGTCTTGTTTTGTTTTGTTTTGATGTTTATTTTAAGAGACAGAGAGAGAGAGAGCACATGCCACGAGAGCCAGGGAGGGGTGGAGAGAGAGAGGGAGAGAGAGAATCCCAAGGAGGCCCTGCACTGTCAGCACAGAGCCCAATATGGGGGTCAGTCTCACAAATGTGAGATCACAGATGTGAGATCTGAAACCAAGAGCCAGGTGCTTAACTGACTGAGCCCCCAGGGGCCCCTAAACTCTTGGATTGTTTTAACATGGGCAACCTATTAACAATCTGGTTTCCCAGATCTGCTTTCCCATTTAGTCAAGATCATGGACTTTAAATGGGATAAGTTGCATTTAGACAGACATACAATGTCTGTTTAATTTACTTCATGAAAGCTAAACTAGTAAATTGTGAAAATAAGAAAACTACTAATAATATATACACGGGGGATGTTCATCTCAACATAGGCTGGAGTCCATACTACTAGAAAAAATGTTATTATCTGAGATAGTAAATAGAGTGCCCAGTTTATAAGTAATAAATGAGGAAATAGGCAATAAACGAGGGCAGATTACAGCGCAGAATCACATCCAAAATGAAACCATGGACAGGCTCGTCCATACCAGAAACTATCCCAGTCTTCTGTTCCAGAACAACAATTTCTGCCCAGCAGATTACAAAAGTCACGGAGATGAAAGTGATCATATAACAGAAAAGATACGGACAAAGTAGAGCTTGTGTGAATTCAGGCTTTTTTTTTTTCTTAATGTTCATTTTCGAGACAGAGTTTTCTGGGTTTTTTTTAATGTTTATTTTCGAGATAGAGTTTTTTTGAATGTTTATCTATTTTCGAGACAGAGTTTTTTTTTTAATGTTTATTTATTTGCATTCAGGCTTTGATAGATAGGTAACTGGATCTTCCAAAAGAAATACAGGAAATTGCAAAACAAAGTTGTTATAAGAAAATGAAGTATGTATAATGAATATATGAATGCTCGGTGGTTTTTAGATAAATCTGGGTAATAAACCAAATAATTTACAAAGAAAAAAAGGCACAAGTAAAGGTAGTAATCGAAACAGACAGCTATTTAATAACTCGGTGCAGGAAAATACAAAATCTTGAAACAAGATATGACGGATAAGTCACTGAAATTAAAAGGTTGATGAATGCTGCTGAAATGCAAAATGTTCCATAACACGTGGAAGCCCTGCCCTGGATCCGTTCCTTGTTCTGCGACCAGCCCGGGTCATGACCTCACAGTTCATGAAATTGAACCCTGCGTGGCATTCTGCACTGACAGCACAGATCCTGCTTGGAATTCTCTCTCTCCCTCTCTCTTTCCGCCCTCCCCAACTTGCATGTGCACACTGTCTCTCTCTCTCTCAAAATAAATAAATAAATAAATAAATAAATAAATAAATAAATAAGCTTAAAAAACAAAGTCCTCTGCAGCTTATCACTGGCACCTGTTACGGGATGAATTATGTCCCTCTCCCCACCAAATTCATATATGTTAAAGATGGAACCCCAAATACCTCAGAATGTGACTTTATTTGGGACTAGGGTTACTGCAGATGTAATTAGTTAAATTAAGATGAGGTCATTAGGCAACGTATTATGCTAAGTGAAATAAGTCAGACACAGAAAGGAAAACACTGTGGAGCGTCTGGGTGGCTCAGTCGGTTAAGCATCCAACTCTTGATTTCACCTCATGATCTCATGATTCATGAGATGGAGTCCCATATCGGGCTCTGAGCTAAATGCATGGAGCCTGCTTGGGATTCTCTCTCCCTCTCTCGCAGCCCCTCCCTCCCTTCTCTCTCTCTCAAAATAAATAATAAACATTTTTTTTAAAAAAGGGGTACAAAGTTATAGTTCTGTAGGAGGAATAAGCATAGACATCTAATGTACAGCATGATGTACTTAATACTGTATCGAATACTGGAAGTTTGCTAATAATAGATGTCAGCTGCTCTCTCCACAGCAAAAGAAAAAAACAGTAACTATGTGAGGAGGTGGTATGTTATTAGCTTGACTTAGTAATCATTTCACTACATATATGTACAAGCACACCTCATTTCACTGTGCTTTGCTTTATTATGTTTCATAGATACCACATTTTTTGCAAACTGAAGGTTTGTGGCAACTCTTCGTCACCGTTTTTCCAGCAACAGTTGCTCACTCTGTGTCCCTGTGTTGCATTTTGGTAATTCTTGCAATATTACAAACGTTTGATTATCGTTATATTTGATTACAATTTGCTGAAAGCTCAGACGATGGTTACCCTTTTTCAGCAATAAAATATTTTAAAATTAAATTCGGCACATTAAGTTTTTAGACATAACACTATTGCACATCTAATAGACTATAGTATAAACATAACTTTTATATGTACTGGAAAACCAAAACTTTACTTTGACTAACTTTATTGTGACATTCTCTTTATTGCGGTGGTCTGAGACCCAACCCAAAACATCTCCGAAGTATGCCTGTTTATCAATTATCATGTCACACACCTATATACAATTTTTATAGATGAAAAAAAGATGAGGTCATTAGGATGGGCCCTAATCCCGTAGGACTGGTGTCCTTATAAAAAGAGGATACATTTGGACACAGACACGCACACACACACGCACACAAGGAGAACACCATGTAAAGGTGAAGGCAGAGGTCAGGATGATGCTTCCACTGCCAGAGATTGGCAGCAGACCATCAGAAGGCAGGCGAGAGGCATGGGACAGATTCTTCCTCACGGTCCCCAAGACGTCTGCCCCAAAGCCACATAAATCTATCTAAAACACAAAACTAACCTTGTCACTTCTGTGTTTAAAACCCCCTCATTATTTAGAAGACAATAAGATCACCGCCTCCCAGAGCTGTCCTGCCTCCTTTCGGCTCAAGTCTGGTATCTTGCCTTCCCCCACTTGCCTTTTATGGTCCGAAAATACCAATAAGCTTTAATCTATCTGAACTCACCATGCTGCTCCTTGGTGCCATGTGTTGGCTGTGCGGTCTCAGGTGCCCGGCAGGGCCTTGCTCTCCACATCTCTTGCCTGGGTAATTCCTACTCACTCTCTAAGGCTCGGATGTGTACGCACCTTCTTTGGGAAGCCCCGCACAGGCCCACAGTCTGGGTCAGGTACCTCTTCTGCTCTCCGATCACCTGAGTACGTCTCTAATACTGCCCTAGGCATATTATTTCATAATCATTATTAGTTTGTCCGTCTCCTCAGACCTTGGCATAGTGCATACGGCAAGTGCACAATACATGCACATGGAATCACATTCACTGCGTAAACGAGTGGAATGGAAGAACAGCTGGAATGGTGAAAGAGCTCCGCCCAATGAATAGATATCCCAAATGCCAGTCCCTTCATACCCTATCAAGAAATACTGGACAAGAGAGTTTAGCACAGGATCTAGACAAAGAGGGAGCACCTCCAAAGGGAAAGGCCCAGAAACATGGACTAGAGCACAATGCTAAGGTCTACTTCCACGTGGACTAAACTCCAAAAGAGCGACTTCACTGTGAAATTCAGCCGGGCAGAGAAGACTTCCAGGAGAGTGATCCAAAGGTCATTCTGCAGATCATAGGAAAAGACTGCAGAGGAAGCTTTATGTTCTTATCCGTGAAATTTGGACACCTTATTTGTTTTTAAGATTAAAAAAATTTTAACGTTTATTTATTTTTGAAAGAGAGAGAGAGAGAAAGCATGAGTGGGGGAGGGGCAGAGAGCGAGGGAGACGCAGAATCTGAAGCAGGCTCCAGGCTCCTAGCTGTCAGTACAGAGCCTGACTTGGGGTTTGAACTCATGAACTGAGAGATCATGACCCGAGCGGAAGTCAGTTGCTTAACTGGCCACCCAGGCGCCCCTTAAGACTTTTTATAATGTTTGTTTATTTGAGAGAGAGAGAGAGAGAGAGCAAGCGCAGGGGAAGGGCAGGGAGAGAAGGGGATGAGGATCCGAAGTGGGCTTTGTGCTGAGAGCAGAGATAACTCACAAACCGTGAGATCAGGACCTGAGCCAAAGTTGGTCACTAAACCCACTGAGCTACTCAGGCACCCCAGAAATTTAGACATTTAAAAATCAGTCACTTATGTGTTTCCAAACAATCATTCCGACCACACAAGTTAAATGTAAAAGAGAGAACTTGTATGGAATTTTAAGCACACAAATATATTTGCACGTGGCAGAGTGCCTATACTCCAAATCTTTCCCCCCTCTTCTTTCCTCCAGACCCAGCACCTTGGTCGAGTCAGGTGTGGGGGTCTGCATTCCCTGGGGAGATTCTCCACTGCCCGCCCCCTTGGCATCTTACTCTGCTCACTCAAACAACAATGTGAAAATAGTTCAAGGGAGTCATTTCTTTGCTTTGCCCCGCTCCGCCATGCTGTGGATGAAATAAAATCCACCCTTAATTTTTAGCGTCAGGCTGCATCTTTCCCAGACAGCTTGCCTCACAGGGACTGCAGTGGGACATTTCACAGTCTGGCCAAGAAGGCCTCCTGGCCGTCTCGGACTCGGGAGGGAGCAGCGTTGGAAACAGGCAAACTGAAGCAATGACCACGTACATCACCGAGAACGCTTCCAGGGTAACCTTAGTTAGTCTTTGCTCCTTCCCCCGGTGTCCAGGTCACGTTCACACTAGGGCTGCAATCCTCGACCTTTAGCCAAGTCCTCTCTGCCAGGCAGGATGCGCCACTCTGAAATTTCCAGTTGTCTGGGAGATGAGGAGGAGGAATGGGGGAGGGAAGGGATCCTGGAACCGAGCTGTGACCTCTAACCCAGCAGTCCTTACACACTGGGAGCCTCAAGGCCACCTCAGCTGGAATGACCCCATTCACCATGCCACTCCCAGCTGCCCTCCACCAGGAGATCTGGGTCTCAGTCCTGCTTCTCCTACGTAATAACTGCATCCCAGGGTGGGTCACAGAATCAGGAGCTCTATCTCAGAGTGGGAAGGGACTTTTACACCTTTCAGTAAAATTTAGTTGAATGCTTTGGTTCCTCACCACAACCTGCAAAATGGTCATCCAAACTGCATTAATAAAATGTAATTGTAATGATCATTTATTATGCCTTTTCTAGGTGCCCCTCTATAGTTTATTGTGCTAAAATCTTACTAGTATTATTTAATTACATCCTCACAATATCGCTATAACTGCAATTATGATTGTCATTCTTATTAAACACACAGGAAAACAGGTGTAAAGAAATTAACTCCGTGGAGTGCCTGGGTGGCTCAGGTGGTTAAGCATCTGACTTTGGCTCAGGTCATGATCTCATGGTTTGTGAGTTCGAGCCCCACATCAGGCTCTCTGCTGTCTGAATAGAGTCCGCTTGGGATCATCTGTCCTCCTCCCTCTCTGCCCCTCCCCCACCTCTCTCTCTCACAAAAATAAACACTTTTTTTTTTTAAAGAGAGATTAAATAAGTTGCCTGAGGTCACATAGATAGCAAATGGAAGATTCAAATCCAGTTCGTCTGACAATATTTTGATGCTCTGAATTAATATTATACCAAACTACCTACAACCAAAGACCTGTAGGATGCGAACTCCTTACCCAAAACAGTAGCACATTCTATGTCTGATCACATTGACTAGTTGAGTATTTTTTATGCCCACCTAAAATCTGTTCACCTGTACTTCCCCTGCCTCGGCACTAATGCTCTTCCCTAACTGTGTACGGAACAAATCTCACCTGTCCACCGCATATGCCTTTAAGTATCTGAAGGCAGAGATGTCCTATTCTCCAAGTCACCTCTTCCTCTTCATTCTCTGGTCCCTCTGCTGGGTCTCAATCCGCGTCAATTACATTTTTCTAAATCTCATATTTCACCTTCCCCACCTCTTTCACCAGCTCCTCTTCAAGATGAAATAAAGGGATTTTAAAAGTAAAAGTGTTGCAATGTTTATTCTTTTCTTTGTAAATCCCTTCATCATGTATACAAACCAAGTAAAGGCTATATATTTCATATGACTTCTTTGAAATTTTTTACGTAATTTATTAAGAAAATATATGAGTCTACCTAGCCATTCTACATCTTCAAAGCATAGGAAAATATAATGTCATGTCATAAATACATCGGGAAGGCAGTTTTGGTATCATATAGTGACAGAGGGCTTGGGGCACAGACAGACTCTAAGTGTACCATTCAGTGGTTACATGACCTCGGAGAAGATTCTAAACTGCTCTGAGTTCCTGCGTTTCCTCAGCCACGACGTGGAATAACTGTAGTACATTTTTCAAAGGGCTGGGATGAGGAGTAAGTGTGTTAAAATTCATAAAGTGTTTATAATTTTTTTAATGTTTATTTATTTTTGAGACAGAGAGAGACAGAGCATGAGTGGGAGAGGGGCAGAGAGAGAGGGAGACACAGAATCCGAAGCAGGCTCCAGGCTCCGAGCTGTCAGCACAGAGCCCGACGCGGGGCTCGAACTCATGAACCATGAGATCATGACCTGAGCTAAAGTCGGCCGCTTAACCGACTGAGCCACTCAGGTGCCCCTCATAAAGTGTTTAGAACAGGGTCTAGTGCTTGTTACATGCTATGTAAGTATTTGTTACGCGCATGAAGTGGATAAATCTTTTATAGGGTTTATGACAGTTGTGTACAGCTGGTGCTAAACACAAAGAGTCATTCATTAACAAGAATAGCCTAATGTGGGCGCCTGGGTGGCTGGGTTAAGTATCCGACTTGGGCTCAGGTCATGATCTCACAGTTCGTGAGTTCGAGCCCTGTGTCCAAGCCCTGCATCGGGCTCTGTGCTGACAGCTCAGAGCCTGGAGCTGCTTCAGATTCTGTGTCTCCCCCTCTCTGCCCCTCCCCCACTCAGGCTCTGTCTATCTCAAACATAAACACTAAAATATTTTTTTTCAAAAGAATAACCTCATGATACAGGAATATTCATTGTAAAAGTGAAGAATATGAGTTCAGAGAAGTCATTTGTCCACACTCACGCAGCCAGTAAGTATCTTAGCTAGAATTTGCACATGGGCCTGTTTCTCTTAAATTACTGCACTGTGTCACCTTAGAATGAAAACAATATTTTCTCCTTTAACACACAGCTTGATAGTCTCTCTCTTTGGCCTGGGCTGGACAAAGAGAACCCCTTCCTGCCCTCCCCCTACTTTCCCAGTTCCTAAGGGCCGTCTCCTTCCATTTACTTATCAATGCAAATGGCGGACACCTATGGGTCACTAATATGCATGATTCTTCTGACAAGCCCGGTTAAGTACATCTAGATCCTAACTGATGCAGGTACTCCCACTAATTTGCTCTTACGAATATTATACAAATAAGCATCATCCTATATATGACTTGTTCACATTTTGGCAAACTATTTTAAGGAAGATATCCAGAATAGAATTATTAGATCAAAGGATATGGATGTTGTCCTTGCTCATTGCGTACTGCCAAACTGTTTTCCCAAAGAATTATGCAAATTTATAATGCCGTCATTAACATAGTACTGATATTATAATTATCATGTTTTTAACATTCACCGTTTGTAATTAAAAATCATTATTCATGTATATTTATAATGTTAAATTTATAATATGAAAATGTACGTGTAAATGTTGTACTAATTATAATTTTGGTAGACAAGGTATTAATTTATTAGGTAAAAAAGTACATTATTTTGTTAATGACATTAATATATCCCCTCTATTTTTAAAATTTGTATTTCTTCTTTTATAAATCGTCTCTTCTGTCATTTGCACAGTTATCCATACAACTACAACACGGCGTTTCCTGTTGGTGGTTAGCGAGAGAATTATGGGAAAGTGTAGAACACTATTCAAATGCACGGCATTACCCTTTTTTATTTAATATGGAGACATTTGTTCAGTGATTCCTGATTGATCACAGTTTGAGCAAGTACAGTCGTAAATGTTGCTCTAAATTTTCAAAAGGGAAATAAGAATTTAGTAGGTTAAGAGCTCGCTGCCACTCCTTAGCTACGTCATGGAAGGGCTGTTACCCTTGCTCAGGCTGACCTATGCTTCACCTCTTCTTTGTGCCAGAAGAGAAGTCTGACCTTGGGGACACCACCCTCTACCCTACTGTTCTTTCCAACCTGAGGCAAACTTTCTCCTACTTCCAAGAGCCTCTCAGAAGGGGCGAAGTAGCCTGCTCCTTGGAATCCAGAACCATTTTCAGAGTCTTGAGATCCTGTGACCAGGAGGGTCTCCTCATGTGAGGCTTTTGACTTCTGCTTCTTCTTTGACCGTTAGTATTGTCACTGTGCCTGGCACATCTCAGGTGCTCAGTCACAGCTGAACTAAACTGATACCATCACCTGCAGAGGTCTCTAACTCACTGAGTCTCTTAATATCCCAGACACTCAGACTGTCATTCTTCCTTATGATCTCAAATAAGCCAGCCTCTTTATCCTGCCACAGCCCCCCTCTCCCCATCTATTCTCACCTGTTTGAACCGTTCCTATTTCTTATGAATCTTTTCCTCATGTTTCCTTCCCTTCTAATGGTTTTCATTTCACTCCCTCCTCTAGTTTGTCATATCCTGCCTTTGAGACATACAAATATGTACCTCATGAAAGCAAAACAACTTTCAGTTTACCCTGCTTCTTCTTTAAAAATGTACTGTATAGTACAAATCCAAAATCTATAGTCCAAATCCAAAAATTCTATACCTACCCACTGCCTCCAACTCTTCATCAGGAAGGTAATGTTGGAGGAAAGGACAAAGAAAGAATGTCTTCCATCCCCAACTTCTCAAAAAAAGTATAGGTGATGTTTCCACTTAAAACAATCACCATTCCATTATATCTCACAAGTTCATGGGTCAAAAATTTGGGTAGTGTTCAACTGAGTGATTCTTCTGTCCTACTGACAGTGACAGAGATGACTTGGTGATATGTAGTGGGCAGGTGGGTTTATCTGCAGAATCCAAGATGGCTCCACTCTCATGGCTGGTGCTTTGGTGGGGTGGGCTGGAGTGTCTACATGGGGCCTCTCTAGCATGACATCCTCGGAGAATTGTGTTTCATACTTGGTGGCCCAGGGCTCCAAGTGTTCCAGGTGACTAAGACAGAAGCTAAAAGGATTTTTATGATTTAGTAGCGGAAACTACAGAGCATCAGTTCTATCTTATTCCATTGGTCAAAGCATTCAGAAGACTGCCCAGATGCAAGGGAGGGGACAAGGACTCTCACCTTTTGATGGGAGGAATTTGCGATTGTGCTTTCAAACCACTGCAGATAGAACACTGTGCAGGGTTCAGGTGAGGGTTGTGTTGTGAGGTGGGGACTAACCAGTTGACAGCAGATGTTCACTGCAGTCACCAAGGAAAAATGTCCCCCTCTTAGACAGTCATACTATACTGAACATTCTCCATCTCCATTTAGCCATCAGCCTCGACCTAATGTCTCCACCACAGCACACTCCTTAAGATGACCGATAGTGTTAGAGCCAAATTCAATAGGCTTTTCTTCATTGTTGTCCTCTTTTGACATTTCTTCTAAACTTCACACCCCATCCTTCCTTAAATTATATTCTCTGATATCATGGTTCCATGACCAGATACACTACTAATTTTACCTTTGACAAGGCCATTCTTCCAAGACCATAACTTTGGGTGCCCCTACTGCTTGGCCCAATCCTATTGTAATCACTTCCATACAAAGTGTACCCCTTTTCATCACGTCCATATTGCTGTCTCCCAAATACCTCCCAGCTCTGATTTCTTGCTCTTTTAGCGTTTTATGTGTAGTTCCCTATGGTAGCTTTTTATCCACGATACACACTCTTCTCTTCAAATAATTCCAAGACTTTAAAAGTTAATCTCATCTTCTTGCCCCTAAAATCACCTCTCCTTACCAACTGTTTCATGATAATCAGCTGGCACCATCAATGAGCCTACTACTTGTGTTCTTTTTGTTTTTTTATGTTTACTATTTTATTTTTGAGAGAGAGACAGAGTGCAAACAGGGAAGGGGCAGACAGAGAGAGACACACAGAATCTGAAGCAGGCTCCAGGCTCTGAGCTGTCAGCACATAGCCTGATGCGGGCTCAAACTCACAAAGCATGAGATCATGACCTGAACCGAAGCCAGATGCTTAACTGACTGAGCTACCCAGGCACCCCACTACTATCCATGTTCTTAAACTTAGAGTCATCTCTGAAAAATCTTTGACTCTGCATCCAACCATTCATAAAGCTGTATTGTCGATGACATTAAATACGACATTTACATGAGAGCACTTTACAGTCGGTAAAGAACTACTCAGGCATGAGTTGATAACATGAATACACATTTGGAATGGACTTTCAGGATCAGCCCTCAGTTGGCCTTTTTTAGCTTCCAAAGTTTCAACTTTTGCCAACTTCGTACCTTGCCTCTCTCCTTCTTCTCCATCACCCATATTCTCAGGCAGTCCAACAGAACATATTCCCATATATTCACCTTGCTTTCCCCAAATCTTTGCCTTCGTATATGCCACCTACTTGCCTTAATTGCTCTTTATTTCAACAAGTGTTTGCAGAGGAGGAAAACCAGTCTTCTTCTCCTGTTTATCCAGGGCCCATCCTACCTTTACCATTGACTTCCTCAGTATCTCTCAGGCATGTCCTCCCTTGGAAGTCCCCTAGAAGTGCCTTCTTGCACAGTGCACACAACCTGTTCTTACAGAGTATTTGCAAACTATTCTCTAGGGGCGATGTATCCTATTTTCCTTGCTCTTGAACCAAAAGAATAAACGAATGCTCACAATACATCTTTGTACAGGCTAGAAGTAGGAAAAGCTCCTCCTTCCACCACAAATACAAACTGCACACTTAATTTATCACTGTAGGTAAGCTAGCAACAGATTTCACACCTGGGATGTCTCTGGAACCATATTTTACCAGAAGGAAGCAAAAGTGGGAGTTAAGATAACCAAGCCAGGGAAGGGAGGCCGCAGATCTGCCCCTGGAGCCAAGGGACCTGCCTCTGTCCTTTCCACTGCCCTCTCCTAGGAAAGGAAAGGAAAAGGAGCCTCTCTCTCCATAGGGCGCTTTAGCAATTTAGTATTTGCTTTCTAGTATGTCAGTGATCTCATTTGACATCCTCTACAATAAGTATTCAAACGAAACGCTTTATTTCTTTTAAAAACTTCAAGGTGTTCTTGGTTCCTGCCTGGAATTTTTCCCGAGTCTGGATTTGGCGGATGGAAAGGAGAAAGGAGGATGAGAAGTTAAAAGCAGAGGAAAGGAAGCCGAGAGGATGCCTGCAAGTTTCCTGGGGAGTCAGAGGAATGAAAAGGGGCGCTCCACTCTTGCTTGGGTGAATTCCCAGCTCGGCAGGGCCTTTTATCAGAATTCCGGAGACCACGCTTGTGGGGCCCTCACCTCCTCCCGGCCCCAGCCTAGGGCACATGGCCGCCAGGCGCGGGGCGGGTGCCGGGGCGGCGCGCCCTCCCTCGGAAAGGCCGGCGCAGGGCGCAGAAGGCCAGGTGCGCCGCGACAGCTTTCGGGGTAGGGGACAGTTCTCCAGGCGCGCTGCGAGGATGCGGGTGGGAGGGACCTGGCGGCCCAGGGCACGCCCCGGCCAGGTCCACCCCCCCGGCCTGCGGGGACCTGGCGAGCCGCAGCCCGCGAGCGCCCGCCTATATAAGTCACCCGGCGCTGGCAGGGCGCACGGGAGTCTCCAAGGCGCGCCCCGGCTCCACCTGCAGCCACTGCCCGCGCGCCGCCTGAGCTGCGAGCGGCCCCCGCCTCTCTGAAGTCTGGGAGCCGCTTGGCTGTCCCAGAGGAACAGGAGACGAAAGGCAGGGAGAAATTCCATCTCGTGGGGGCCTGAGTCCTTCCTGCCTTGTGCCCGCTCGCCGCTCGGCAATTTGAGCGAAGATGGTGGGCCTGACAGCCTCGGACGTGCCCCCGACCATGGCGGTCAAGATCTTCTCTGCTGGCGTGGCGGCCTGTGTGGCGGATGTGATCACCTTCCCGCTGGACACGGCCAAAGTCCGGCTACAGGTAGTGAGCGAGATGGGGGTGTCTCAGGGAGAGAGAGAACGTCTATTCTGTGCGTCCCTTTGACAACGGCTTTGGTTTAACCACCGTTTCCCAGGCAGGGCGGGGGGCCACCTTAACAAATGGTGCGGGATTTTCACAACACTGGATGCATTAGGGTGGGAAACTGGATCTGCTTTGGGAGTAACGGAAGAACCACAAGCAGCCACGGAAGATAGGTTGACCATGTCTGCTGCCAAAGCCCCCGAAGTTAGGGTGTGCGCAGTGTTCTAAGGGCTACCAATACCAGCCTCTCCCAGTTGACAAGCTAGGCTCTTTGCCGTCCTCAATTTGGCAGGGGCACATTGCCTCTACTGCTTAGGGGTTCTGGAGAATTCATACGGGGAGGGTGGAGACGTTCTGAATGTGCATTTCAGCTGATCGCTCTGCATATATACACAGCTAGAGGGATACAGCGGCACATAGGGAGATGCTGCTGAAGAAGGGAAAAGGAACTGAAAATAGGAACACAGCGGGGAGAAGCTTGGGTTAAAGTTTCTTCTCCACAGAGGACAGCCTCTGGCAAGTTTTTGCTTTTTCTTCACCAGTTAGGATCCCCTTACTCAGTTTTAACTTCGCTCTGACCTGTCCTTTCTCATTTCCAGATCCAAGGCGAATGCCCGACCTCCAGCGCCATTAAGTATAAAGGTGTCCTGGGAACAATCACCACTCTGGCCAAAACAGAGGGGCCGATGAAACTCTACAGTGGGCTGCCTGCTGGCCTCCAGAGACAAATCAGCTTTGCCTCTCTTAGGATCGGCCTCTACGACACCGTCCAGGAGTTCTTCAGCGCAGGGAAAGAGAGTAAGCAGTGAGCATTCCTGGGAAGGACAGATAGAGAGACATGCCCTCAGCCCAGCTCTGGTCGAGCTGTGTTACATGCAGGGTAGTGGTCTTCATAACGAATTGGCAAGGAAACACCCAATATTAGCTTGGTACTCACTGTTCATGGAAAGAAAGGGAAGTGTGCAAAATCGAGTTTTCAGGTGCAGATTTATACTTGTAAAAATCACCCAGCGAATCCCGGACATTTGGGATATCCATCTGGAAAAGATGGGTGGGCTGCAAAGTCTAAGTCTAAGTTCCCCAAACAGTGCAGTCTCTCAGGAACGCCAGTAGAGCTTGTTAAACATCCCAAGTGCTGAGGACTACCTTGTCCTCCAAACCTGACTTGCTCAGGTTGGGACCAGGGAATCTATGTTCACACAAGTTTCTTGGAAATTTGGCATGCAACAAATATGAAAACCTTTGGTCCGAAGGGAAGAAAACCAGACCTCATGAGGAAAGTTGAGAGGACAGGGAAAGACTCTGTCTTCCTTTAAGAATTTCCTGGTCAGGTCTCTAGTGTTGGAGAAGACCAGAGAACTGAGGCAGGTGCAGCGGCAAGGAAAGGCCAACAGGACTTTAGCTGTAGTGGGTTTGTTCATGGGAAGAAAAGAAAACTAGTGTTTCTCGAGTGCAGCGTATACCAAGAATTCCTGTCGGTTTAGGAAGAGTTGTTTTGAGGGCTTACTGTGAGCTGGACACGAGGTTCAGTGCCTCAGATACATCCGACTGGAAAGGTACTGTTATTTTTATCCTTTAACAAATGGGGAAACTAAAGCACAGAGAAGTTTTATAACTTGCCAAAGTTCACACAGTTGGAAAGGGGCAGAGCAAGAGTTCAAAGCCAGACAGTCTGGCCTCTAACCGCTGGCTCTCAACCATGGCACTCTCCTGCCCCCTGCACTTTGCTTGTGATACTAGGCATTATCCAGTCCAACAGAGCTCTGAGATACAGTGTTGTCCCCATAGTCAGATAGGGAAACTGAGTATCAGAACAGTTAAGTGATATCAAGACCACCCAGGTAGCAAATATCAGAGTCACTTTCTTGTGGAGAAGACAATCCAGAGAGAAGACGTACTGGTGACAAAATGAACACATTAAGTGACTGCCTAAGCAGATTTTATCATTTCTGCTTTAAGTAACCTATGGATGGATGTGAGGATGATCTGGCTGTGACATCTGTCACCCCATCGATTGCCAGGATTGATTTGGCTGATCTGGTTGGCTAGGCAGGTGTCCCCTTCCTCCCTCACATCTTCACCTGCATCCCTCCCAAAGCTGCACGCTTAGTCGAAGAGGACAGTCTCCAATAGAGGAGGACCCTTCTCCGGTCAAGGGTATAAGAGTAGCCGTGCTCTACTGTTAGAACCTCCAGACAAGCCCTCAAGGTCCATTTGTAGAAGGGTGGTCAAGTCTCCAAGACTGCAGACATGTCCAGGTGGCAGTCTGTCTTTCTTTAAAAAAAAAAAAAAAAAGGTAACCTTAAGAAAACATTACTTTATGGGACAAGTTATAAATATTGGTTATATAAGCATATTAACTTAAGTTTATCTGCAAAAGTAGTTTCATAGTAAAGTCTAGATGTTTTGAGATCAATACTGCCTTGTCTTGTTTGTAGTCGTAGCAAGAGAAGAAACACAAACAGGATGTAGTGCTGTCCATTCTGGTCGTTTTCTTCATAATTGATTGTTCTGACCATTGAGTACTTTAGATACTAAATTAATAGGACCTATTTTGGCAATATTTTATGTTATGCCTATTCCAGCTTTTACTGAGCTGCCATGTGCCAGAAACCGTGTTAGATGCATAGATTATAGATGTCTGTGTAGGCAAGGGCTCACAGTTCCAAGTATGAGCTGTGAATAGGCTAATAGATCACTGTGTACTATGCCATAGTCTCTATTAGAAGTAATTACAGGATGTTGGGCACATGGAAGAGGAATGGTTAACCTAGCCTTGGAGGCATGGTTGTGCAAGATTTTCCTGAAGAACTGATGTCTGAATTAAATCTTGAAGGACCAATAGGGGTAATAAGGTGAGGTGATGAGGAGACACCTTCCAAGTAGGGTGCAGGTCATGTACAAAGACTCAGAGAGGAGTGGCAAGAACACACAGGGCAGAGAGGGAGGACATGTTGGCTAGGAGGAAGAGGCAAAGCCAATGCAGGAGGGAGCCAGATCATGACGGCCTTTCATAAACCATCTATTTTTTCAAAAGATCACTTTGGTAGCAGTATCTAGAGGATGTATAGAAAGAGAGCAAGAAGGGGGTAAATTAGAAAGTAAGAAATGATCAGGGTAAGCTAAAACAGTGACAATAGGGAAGCAGAAGAGAGGTCAATCAGAAAGTCTTAGGAAGTATAACTGACTGAACTTGGTAGACAACTGGCAGTAAGGTGTAAGGGAAAGGCTGGAATGTAAGATGGCTTGTGAGGTTCTGGCTAAAGGTATCATTCATGGAGGGAGGGAATATGGAGACTTTTTAGGGGGAAGGTAAGAAATTCACTTGAAGGTGTGTCAACAAGTAACGTCCAGTTAACACATGAGCTTAGGAGAAACATTTGGGCCAGATTCCAGGGAGTTACAGAGCAGGGAGAGCTAGTGTGCAAAGGACTGAGTAGTGACTGGTGTGCCTAACAATAGGAGCTCACGGGTCTTTAGCAAAAATATCAAAGGGAAAGTAGTGGAGATGGAAGCTAGATTGTGGAGGAGGATTGAGGAGGAAATGGACCACGAGAAGTGAATACAGGAAATCGAGGCTCTCTCTCAAAGGGCTTGATGGGGCAATGAGAAGGGGACTGGAAGATGAGTGCATCAAAATAAGATTATAAGTGGCGCCTGGGTGGGCTCAGTCGGTTGAGCGTCTGATTCTTGATTTTGACTCAGGTCATGATCCCAGGGTCGTGGTATCAAGCCTGTCATTGGGTTCTATGCTGAGCATGGAGCCTGCTTAAGATTCTCTCTCTCTCCTCTCTCTCTCTCTCTCTCTCTTTTTCTCTCTCTTTCCCCCCACCTCAGCCCCTTCCCCACTCACACTCTTTCTCCACCCCTTCCCCAAAAAGATTATCAATGTGGTCCCAAAGTGAAGGGAATTGTAATCATAAGATCTTGCCAATTAAAAAGATGGTTATCTATTGTATGCTCAGCTCCAGGACAAGCATGATGAGAAAAGACTACAATCATACAGTTATGAAAAGAACTGCTGTACTCCCTTTATGGAAGACAGTGTGTTGAGTGCTGTATTGCTATTGTTTTAACTGATACAGCGACTCTATGAGGTAGATATTATTGTCTCTGGTTTACAGAGTAGGAAACAGAATGACTGAGAAAGTCCTTGATGGGTAAATGTTTTTGATCCATACTTTAATTATAGGAATGAGCATGCGGGAGGAGGGCTCCAAGACTATTTGTAGTTGATTAAATATGTCTTGAGTAACCTAAGCTAAAAGTTTTCAAAATTTCAAAGCAAAAATCACTTTTTCCACTTCTTTTTTATTTTTGTTCTCTTTGTAAGCTTTTGTAGCCTGACACCACTGGACATCCCATAGGGGGGCAGTTTGTCCACTTGGGATTTTCCTAAGACCTCGAAGTCCAATAATTCACATCACCATTGATGAGAGGAAGGCCAAGGATGCCTGGCGACTGGTGCCTCCTCCCTGTTGAGAAATACTGAAAAAGAGAGCCAAATACAGGAAAGAACTAAGCACTGTTTAAATAGGCATTGGGTTTCTTTGCCCTCGAAAGTCTTTATTTTTAAAAGAATCCTAGTCAACTTTGAGGTTTCTAGCCCTGTAGTGATTTAGCGCATACTTAGTGCATGATGATCACATGATCGCTGTGTGCACGAGCAATGGGGCAATGGAAATGATATAAAGATACAATTATACGGACTCCTAAAATTAAAAAGACACAGAGCTGCATTCTGGGTCTTGGTTTTTTGTTTTGGTTTTGGTTTTGGTTTGTTTTGATTTTTGCTTGATAAATACTTTTTCTCTCCGGATAGCTACAGCAAGTTTAGGAAGCAAGATCTCCGCCGGCCTAACGACCGGAGGAGTGGCAGTATTCATAGGGCAACCCACAGAGGTCGTGAAGGTCAGACTCCAAGCACAGAGCCATCTGCATGGTCTCAAACCTCGATACACTGGGACTTACAATGCTTACAGAATTATAGCAACAACGGAAGGCCTGACAGGCCTTTGGAAAGGTAACTGACTTCAAGGTGAATTTTATAATTATTAAAACACATATATCCAATTAGTACCTTATCATTTAAAGCTATTAAACTTTTCTTCTTTCCAGGGACTACTCCCAACCTGACAAGAAATGTCATCATCAATTGTACAGAGTTAGTTACTTATGATCTAATGAAGGAGGCCCTCGTGAAAAATAAACTACTAGCAGGTAACTTCCTATTATATATAACAACCAGGTCTGCACATTGACAATTTCATCTTGGAGCTTCTCTAGCCATCTTGTACTGAACCCCTTAATTGTAATAGTTTTCTCTTTTAAAAATTAAGTAACTTTGAACAGTAGATATAACTTTTTTTTTGGTTTCTTTATTTTTGAGAGAGAGAGGGAGAGACAGAGTAAGAGCAGGGGAGGGACAGAGAGAGAGACGGAGACACAGAATCCAAAGCAGGCTCCAGGCTCTGAGCTGTCAGCAGAGGGCCCAATGCGGGGTTTGAAGCCACAAACCACGAGATCATGACCTGAGCTGAAGTTGGATGCTTAACTGACTGAACCACCCAGGCACCCCCATTAGATACAATTTTTAAGCAAAAAAACACAAAACCAAACCAAAACCTCAAACCCTAAGTATTAGAAGTTTTGCTGCAACAAAAAGAAAATACAATATATTCTTAAAGAGCATTATTCTTACTTAGTACTAATATATGGGACTTTACTTGGCATCTTATTCTTTATGTAGCATAATTTGGGAGGTGAATTCATCCCACACTATATCCAAATGAATTGGTTAAATAAGAAGCTCATCAGTGTTTTTATCCAGAAAGTAGTACCATTGGATAGGTTCCTAAAATATTCTAACAGGTTCTAGAGACATTGAAATTCTCCCTGAACGATGACTAATTCAATAAAAAATTCTTAGATGCCTACATATCAGGGATTATGCCATACCCTAAGGGCACAGAAAAAACTGACAGGTTATTTTCCTAAAGCATTTACAATGCACTGCGGAAGGTACTATTTGCTATCTTTTTGGTAAGGGTAAGTGTAACCTTCCTTATTATTTTATTTATAAGACACCGCACTGGTCTCCTGATATTGTTAAGTTTACAAGGATCTGATAGAGAACTGAAAACTCGAAGCTTCTTCCAAAAGTCTGATGTCGACTTGTTTCATTGGTCCCTTTTAGATGACCTACCCTGCCACTTTGTGTCAGCTCTCATCGCCGGATTTTGCACAACGGTTCTGTCCTCTCCAGTGGATGTGGTAAAAACCAGATTTGTTAATTCTCCACCAGGACAGTACACGAGCGTTCCCAACTGTGCAATGACAATGCTCACTAAAGAAGGACCGTCGGCTTTTTTCAAAGGGTAGGATATGGCCTTCTCTCTGCAATGCTGTGTTCAGGGCGTCTGTGTGCTGTGGGGCGCTGTCTTGTCTAAATAGTCGATACATAGCTGACCAGCCTTCGTCTATGCGGTATACTTAGTATCTATTTTTCCTTGCCATAAATACCTCCAATCCCCCAATGGTAGGCCAGAAAATTAAAAACTGTGATATTAAAATTTTCTCAGCCTTGATTAGAAGCTCACTTAAAATCAGTGACCTCTCACTTGGTCCCAGTCTATGGAAACGTAGACAGGATTTTGGCTTATCAGGACTAGAGAAATACAGAGTTTAAGGAAAGCATGACGGAAGGATGAGAGGAAACAGAATATGATTTTTACTATTTAAATTTTTAAAAATATTTTTTAATTTTAAGTTTTTATTTTAATTCCAGTTAGTTAGTATACAATGTTCTATTAGTCTCAGGTGTACAATATAGTGATTCAACACTTCCATACAACACCCAGTGCTCATCACAACAGGTGCACTCCTGATCCCTATCACCTCTTTATCCATCTCCCACCCACCTCCCCTCTGGTAACCACCAGTTTGTTCTGTGTAGTTAAGAGTCTGTTTCTTATTTTGTTCTTCTCTCTTATTTTTTTGCCTTTGCTTGTTTGTTTCTTAAATTTTACTTATGAGTGAAACCATATGGTATTTATCTTTCTCTGACTGACTTATTTCACTAAGCATTATACTCTCTAGCTCCATCCATGTCATTGCAAATGGCAAGACTTCATTCTTTTCATGACTAATATTCCACTGTGTGTGTGTGTGTGTGTGTGTGTGTGTGTGTGTGTGTGTGTACACCACATATTTTTCCATTCATCTATCCATGAACACTTGGGCTGCTTCCATATCTTGGCTATTGTAAATAATGCTTCTATAAACACCGGGGTGCATGCATCCCTTTGAATTAGTGTTCTTGTATTTGGGTAAATACCCAGGAGTGTGATAGCTGTTATTTTCACTATTGTAATTTGATGGACTCAGATTTTACTGACCTGGAAAAGTGATGCCGAAAATGATGTGACTTGGATAATTATTATACTCACCTAGAAACTAGTATTGTGTAGATCACATTTCCCATTAAGCAGTATTATATCGGAAACTACCTTCCTAAGAAAATACAGTATGAACTAATTTATGGATATACTCCACAAGGACTAAATTCGTGATGATATAGCAAAATTCTATAACCCCTTATAATTGTAAGGCAATGCCACAAACCTTATCAAATAAGCATAAATGCATCATACACATTATACACAAGGTTCCAATTCACCATAATCAGCACTTATGATGTTAATACAAATGAAATGTTATAAAATTAATTTAGAATGGATACATCACTTATCAACCATTAACCATTTAATGATATTTTTATTTTTTTTTCAAACTTAAAACCTTTTGGGGATAC
The DNA here is from genome assembly GCA_030068075.1 of Paguma larvata. Lineage (NCBI taxonomy): Eukaryota > Metazoa > Chordata > Mammalia > Carnivora > Viverridae > Paguma > Paguma larvata. Next base: position 81,537,673 of record CM057823.1, read on the forward strand.
ATGTGGCAATAAGAATGAAGATTGAAAACATTATGCTAATAAAATGCGTCAGCCCCAGAAGGACAAATGTTGTGTGATTTCACAAACATGAGGCATCTAGAGTAGTCAGATTCATAGAGACAGAAGTGGAATGACGGTTAGCAGAGGCTGGGGGAAGCGGGGGCATAGGGAATTATAGTTTAATATGTACCGTTTCAGATAGGGATGACCAAAAGGGTCTGGAGATGGGAAGTGGTTGCTCACAACATGAATGTAGTTAATGCTACTGAACTACACACTTAAAATGGTAGACTTATGAACATCATAACACAATTAAAATACACACAGACACACACACACAGACACATCCAGGGGTCAGGAGAAATGTGTTGAGACCTAAACAAAACAAAACAAAAATCAAAACCACACACAAAAACCTTGGGGGCCTGATTTATATAGGCCAGATCTCTTTTAAAAAAATTTTTTTAATGTTTATTTATTTTTGAGAGAGAGAAACAGAGTGCAATCGGGGGAGGGGCAGAGAGAGGAGGAGACACAGAATCCGAAGCAGGCTCCAGGTTCTGAGCTGTCAGCCCAGAGCCTGACACGGAGCCCGAACCCACGAACCATGAGATCGTGACCTGAGCTGAAGTCAGATGCTTAACTGACTGAGCCACCCAGGTGCCCCCAGATCTCTTTAAAAAAATCTATCCAAGGCAGATTTCACTGATGACATCTTCTTCTCCTGGAATATTTCATTACCACAAACAGGCGATCAAAATCAATTATTTGGTCTGCACAGTTTGACATAATTCTTAAACATAACACACAACACACAAACCCACAAAAAACAAAATCAAAAAATGCACTTAGTCTCTTGGCAGCTTAAGGACAAAAATTGCCAAGATCTGAACAGCATGAATTTCTTCACTTTGGAAAATGGTCCACTTACTCATCACTTTTTCTTTGCTTTCTCCTTTTTCTCTTTCAACAGCTTCTATCTCCCATTCAGAAGGCAGAATCTTTTATAATCTAAAAATCTGAGTCCATCAAATTACAATAGGGAAAATTCCAGTTACTGCACTACTGGACATTTACTCAAATACAAGAACACTAATTCAAAGGGATGCAGGTATCCCTGGATTTATAGCAGCATCATTTACAAAAGCAAACTTTCCCCACCCCTCAAAAAAGGGGAGTTAGTGGAAAATGCCCTTTCAGAAGGAAACAGGCTTTGGTTTGGAGGGAGTGAAGGCGGTGCATGTCTGTGTCTACATGGAGCACCTGGATTGTGTTGTTTTGAAGCTGTTTTAGACAACTAGATGAAACATTATTTTAGGCACACAGTAGGGAAGGGTGAAGAATAGCTACCTTTAAGTGCCTTTATTCGAGAAGAGTGGTACCATGAGAAGGCTTAAACTGTCTGTGCTGCAGTAGCTTTAAGAATTCTAACAAACTCAGAATGGTGACATGCACTTTTCTAGATTTGTACCTTCCTTCTTGCGACTCGGATCCTGGAACGTCATTATGTTCGTGTGCTTTGAGCAGCTGAAGCGGGAACTGATGAAGTCACGGCAGACCATGGACTGCGCCACATAGGCATCTTCAGGAAAAGGATGTAACACGAGGGTGGGAATCTGTGCTCACTGACCGGATAATTAAAATCCAAAATGAAACAAAAAAAAAACTGTACTCATTTTATTTCACCCGAAAAAGGTAGAGGAATTCTGATCGAGTTTTGGACTTTTGAAAGAAAAATTTGTATTTATGTCTTGGGATTTTATTCCCAGTGTTTCAAGAGGGAGAAAACAAAACACTCAGTCTGCCCCCTGGCAAATGCAATGTCCAGATAAGTGACTGCACCTGCCTGGTTGGGGAGGGCCGGGGTCTATGATTGGATATGAAGAACTCTAATATGTTTTAATTATAATTCATGTTGACAGAAAAGGAAAACGGAGTGGTGCATTTTGTTTATAAATATAGAAGACGAACAATTATCAAAGAAAATACAATGTTTCCTTTTAATTTATTAACCCGGTTGCCAGTTAATATATTCAATAAAGTACTGCTAATACCTTTTAAAGTTTGCCGTTTTGGATCTATATCTGAATGTAAACTTGTGGTTCACCTAGATTACAGAGTGGCCAATAACAAGTGAAGGTCTTTAGAACCAATAGTTAGAAACTTACTTTAAACGTAATTGGCACGGTTTTTGTTTTTTTGTTTTTTTTTTTAATCTTGGATTTTATTTTATTTTTTAATGTTTATTTATTTTTGAGACAGAGAGAGACAAAGCATGAGCCGGGGAGGGGCAGAGAGAGAGGGAGACACAGAATCCGAAGCAGGCTCCAGGCTCTGAGCTGTCAGTGCAGAGCCCGACATGGGGCTCGAACTCATGGACCGCGAGATCATGACCGGAGCCAAAGTCGGACGCTCCACCGACTGAGCCCACCCAGGCGCCCCTGGTACAGTTTTTAAAAATTTTTAGAGTCTATATTTTATGGCACTATTAACATTTCCTAGTCTAAGACACTATAATCATTTGGGCACATTGTTATTAGAATCGTGGTATTGGGGAGCCTGGGTGGCTCAGTCAGTTGAGTGTCTGACTTTGGCTCAGGTCATGATCTTTTATGGTTCATGAGTTCGAGCCCATGTCAGGCTCTGTGCTGACAGCTCAAAGCCTGGAGCCTGCTTCAGATTCTGTGTCTCTCTCTCTTTCTGTCCTTCCTTCCCCCACTCTCTCTCTCTCTCAAAAATAAATATTTAAAAAAATTTTAGTATCGTGGCATCTATCCCAAAGTTACAGAATTTTTGACCAGAAAGTACCTTTGGTCAGATAGAGGAAGAGTCTTAGATTTCTACTAAGATAAAAATGAATCTTCATGGCATCTTCCCAGCAAAGCTAAATTCGTTATTAACCCCTGCAGGAACTTTCTTTTATGCCTACAAACTGAGTGCAGAAGAGATAGGGAAAGAATAAACAAGAGATTTACAAAGTATAAGATATGGCCCAAGCTTGTTTTCAATCCCAAACGAGGAATAGCAGAAGGGCCAGGCTGCCCCCAGGCTGTCAGGCAGCGTTCTATTTGTTTTATCCAGTTCCACCTTATGTCTACTGTCGTGTAGCAAACATCTTCAATATCCCTCACCTGTCACCTTGCTCTCACCACTTTAGCACCCGCGGGCCTGACTTTCTGTTGTCATGTCGGCACCTCTAGAGAGTCTTCCGGCCAACAGAGCCATTTTTGTGCACCTGTGCATGGCACGCTAAAAGAGCGTGGAAAGGAAAGTAACACACCCCTGGGAGTGGCCCTTGCCCAGTAACTGATGGGAGTTGTATAAATACTTCCGTCCCCTTACCCTCAGGTGGAGTCACCCCTCACCCTCACCCAAGGGCTCAGAATCCAGTTACACGCAGTGTTATTTTGCTTAATACCAAAACCCTTTATGGGAGGACTTCAGTTCTCTCCCTCAATTCCCCACCCCTTACCAGTGATTCCTGGGATCACCTCCTAAATGAATGATACATCTTTATCTCTAGGTCTGATTCTGGGGGAATCCAAACGACGACAGACCACCACCTTACGGCAGCATGCTTCTGGGAAGAATTAGGAAGAAAACATAAAACTTCATTTCTTTGCTGAAATCTTGCTCAGGCAATAGGCAGGAGTGACAAGGAGCTCCCCCTTGACCGAACTATAATCAGGCTCCTCCGAGCCGTCTTTTTCCACTAAGTCCCATTGTTAGGCATGTCTCCAACTTTAGCAAGAATCAGGCTAAGATAGGTTTAGCTAGATTCCGTCTCCCTTGATAATTGATCCAATTCCTCCTCCACCCTTGATACCTGATCAATTCTCTTGGATTTTCTATGTACACATTTATACCACTTATAAATAGTAGCTTTTCTTTCTCGCCACCCACTTGTTTTACTGCTCTAGGTGGGATCTCTAGCACAACTTTGAGTAGATGTGCTGTGACGATTTGGATTATTCATCAAATGTTCACTCCTTACCCCTTCCTAATAGAGTATATTTCACTGTTTCATTGACATTGGACTTGACCATGTGACCTGCTAGATGACCAAGGGAACGTTAGTGGATGTGACGTGAGCAAAGGCTTGAAACACCTTAGAGCCACTGGGCTTGTTGTTCCGTGCTTCTGCTGCACCATGTAAAGAGCACGCCTCAGGTAGTCCTTTAGTCCCAGACGAACAGGTCACATGGGGCTGACAGGGAGCAAACCCACAATTTATATTTAAGCCCAGCTGAATCTAGCTGAGATTAGCAAAGCTGCCTGGTCGGCCTACCCATGTGTGAGGAAATGCTTTCTTTGTATGCCCGTAAGATTTTTGTGTGATGGTTGTTATGCATTGTTCCTGTGGCAAAAACTGACTGATACAAGTGGTGACACTCTTTCTTAATTCTGATCCAAACGTTTTACCGTTAAATATATTTGCTATAGTTTACTTTATAAAGACACGTTTTGTAAAATTAAGGTAACCCCTTTCTGTTTCTCATTTGCTGTTTTTAACATGAATGGATGTTGAGATTTTAGTAAATGCTTTTTCTGCAACTTTTAAGATCGTCATGTGATTTTCAAATATTAATGTGGTAAATTTCATTAATTTTATTCTGGGAATTAACCCAATTGAGCTATAATTGATCACGCATTAAAACAGCATATCTATATATAGTTATTATGTAATATGTTAAATTTAGTTATTTCTGGATTGTAGTATGCTTCTATTTTATTTAGTATTACTACATTCAAAGTTATGTTGGTATATAATTATTATTTTTCATTCTGTCCTGGTTGTGTTTGAGTCATCAAGATTATGACAGTTTTATGAATTACAGGGTGTCCACCCTTCGTTATTTAGAACAGATTATGAAAACTGTCACCTAATTTTATTCTTAAATGTGTTAACTCACCAGTGCAAGCCACAACGAACTGTAGGCTTTTTAATGGAAAGGTTTTTAATTGCTGAATCCACTTAATAGTGCTAGGGCTTCTTGCTTCCCTATTTCTTTTTCTACAGTTTTGTTTTGGTAAGTTATATTTTCCTAGAAATGTTTATATTCCAATAATTTTCAAAATTTTGAGGTTATCTTTAATACATTTTATTTCCAGTATTTGCAGGATCTGTAGTGAGGTTTCACATTCAATTCTTTGTATCATTGTTTCCTTCCTTATTCTTTTTTTAAAACTTAAAAAAATTTTATTTCAGACAAAGAGTGAGTGAGTGTGAAGAGGGGGCAGGGAGAGAGAGAAAGAGAGAATCCCAAGCAGGCTCCACACTTAGCACGGAGCACCACACTGGGCTCGATCCCATGACCCTGGGGTCACGACCTGAGCCAGCCAGGCACCCCCTATTCTTTCTTTCTTTATCTCACCAAGGTTAATGAGTATTATTAGTCTTTCCAAGCAACAAATTTTTACTTCTGTTGATTCTATTGTATGCCTTTCTATTCCATGCATCTAAGCTCTGACCTTTAATATTTCCTTCTTTATTTTCTTTACATTTTTTTTTGCTCTTCGCCAAACTCCTTGAGGTGATTGCTTGGTCTTTAATTTTCAGCCATTATTTTTTCTAATAAATACATTTTAAAGCTATAATTAGTATTAACTTTAATAAAGTTCGTTTGCTATATCCAACCAGTTCCAGATGTAGTATTTCTGTCTAGTTCAAAATGATACACACACATGCACACACGCACACACACACACACACACACACACAGGAATGGTCTGCAGCTGTAAATAAATAGAATAAGGAAGCTATGTATTAATACAAAAATGTATCTAAGATACACCGCAAAGTTAAGAAAAGCATATTGGAGTGCAGTATGAATTACTCCTATCCTTTGTAAGAATGGCAGGGGGGGGGGGGGGTGGTAGGTTCTTTTCTTTTTTTCCTGCTCTTTTCTGGTCTCATAACTAATTGTTGTTACCCAATAACACCTTAAATAGGTAATTAGTGGATGAGTTGAAGTCATAAAAATAAAAATTTTCTGTATATTCTGACTTACCCTGTAGGAACATGGTTAAAGGGTTAGATAAGAAAGTCACTGACTTAAACAAGGGATGGGGAGGACGAGAAGAGACAGGAGGATTAGCAGAAAAGGCTGAGGACAATTTTGACACATTTTTTTTATTTGTTCACAACATTCTGAACAAAATGACATAACATTTAAACTATTGCTTTTACATAAGAAGTTAATTGTTTTACCAAAGTAGACAAAAATCGATTTAAGTTGCCGACCAGCACTTTTTCCCCCAGGGAAAGCCACTGCTTATATTTTTAATACATTAACAGAAACATAGAATTGCCCTATAATTAAGGAAGAAAAAAAAAAAGGATTGCCCTATAATAGTTAGGTCTTACCTGAACTACATTTAAATTGTTTCTTGTCAAAAGATGAAGCCAGAAAAAAACAAGCTCACTCATGATTTCTCTCAGATGTTTAATAAGTCCATTGATCTTTGTTAAAAATCTGCTTGTGTGGAGAGGTTCACAAACGTGAAAATGGAAAGGAAGCCTCCCCAGACCTGTTCAGAGAGAAGACAGGTGGGCCATCTATCCTGAGACAACGGCTGCCGGCCGCCATCATGAATCCTAAACCTTCCTGCCCTCCGAGCCACACCTCTCTTCGGTGCCGTGACAGTGTGTGATCTTTTCTGCTCTGGCAAGGAGCATTCCACTTTCCACCCACGTAATGCTGCTCCTTCGAGCAAACTTTTGGCCAAGCTCTATTTCACTTGAATGCAAAGGGGAGAAACGGTACATAAACAATTATTAATAATGGAATAAAAATGAAGAGTACATATATTTTTCACATAGAAAAATACATACAAATCCAAGTAGCTGTTAAAGTAGAAAAAAAAAATCAGGATGGGCATTTTCAAGAAAAAGATCCTGTTTTCTAAACTGGTGCCAGTAAGACACTGATTTCTACCTATTACCATATTTATTTACAAAGAGAGGCTGGTCTAGGGTCACTGACATACTGGTGTCCCCTGATTTCTCCCATTCCCCTAAAGATTGTCTTTCCGAACGTACTTGAACTACGACCGGTATAACTCTATTTTTACACCATTCTTGTCACTGGCACGCTCTCTTTGATCTGGCACATACAAAAACTCATTTCAACATCGATTCGCTTTTCTGATGCTAAAACAAACATAATTTTCCTGCTACTTCAATTCTATCACTACTTTGGTATTTTACTCATTATTATAGAAACAGGTAAGATTCTAAATATGGATTTTAAGACTACATAAAATTCTAACACGCATATGCTGAAAGCAAGGAAAAATAAGAAAGGAGACACAATTATATTTTTCTTTTCTTGTATGTCACTATGTTACATTCTAATTTACAAGTGAGGACGCTTAGCTTGGCTTCCAGACTATCATCAAACTTTAGAATTTATTGGCAGCTTTTAGACCAATTCACTACAGAGCTTCTGAAATGGTTACTGAGTATCTGAAGCAAAAGCAGGACAGTATCTATACTGCACAAACAGCTCTGGATTTAAAGAACATATCATTGATGAAACTTTCAAATGACATTCTCAAAACATTGTTACAAAGTTTTTCTTCCTCCCTAGAAGGGGAAAGACTTAATTACTTAAAAAGTTTTCCGTTCCATACATACTTGAGTCATTCTTCATTAAGATTAAAATATGAAGATAAGAATTTTCAGCATGAATATTAAAAGACTAACAGAATTGCTTTCCATGTAATACTAAACACTAGAGAATGAACTTTGATGGTTAGCACCTGATCCTTACCAGGATTTTGCTACATCTCCTAGAACTGTAGAGCTAGAAACGAAAGCACTGAAAACATACAGAAAAAATTAAGATAATCCCAAGGTTGAGAAGTTTCCTACAAGAAACCAATATTGAATTCCTGTGACACTGAGATGCTAAACCACCACAATTATAATAAAATGAACCCAAGTTTTAAATGTTTTTTCCTGTTGAGAAAGTAATAGTTTTAATGCTGCGTTTTCAATGTGTGTGCTATGCAACACTGCATCTGTTATTTTCCGCTCAGATATTTTTTACCTCTCTTTGGCAAGTTTGCAGAGAGAGGTCTGTCAAGAGACATGAATGAACACTGGAAGTTTCGGGTCTTGCTCCCACATGAGTCAGTCCTCAAGCACTTGATACACGCATTTAAAGATGGGCTAACTCTCATCATATTTAAAATAGGTCTTTAACAGGCTGGTTTCTGCAGGATTTAAGAACTTAGTTATCAGACAAACATATCTTCAAACTCTTAGTTGTGCTAGGAGTACAAATGTCTAGAACACACAAGGAAGAAAGCATTCCCATGAGAGTCTCATCGCTATATATAATCCTTGACAGCACCTGATGCCCTCCTGAGACTTTAGGAGAATAAAGCTATACGAAGTGCACAGTCATCATCCTCAGGCTACTTTTGAATCCCACAGACCACTAACTCAAAGAATACCCACAAGGTCCGTATACCATTATCCAGAAACACTATGGAGGCAAAGCAAAAAGAAGCAACAGTTAATTGTAAGTAAAATAAACCAATGATGTTTCACCTGTATTTTTGAAAAGCTTTAAGTTTTCTTTTGTATAAATTCAAAGACAGCTTTATTGAAATAGCCGCTGTCCTTTGAATACAGTCTAGATTTTCTTGGCAAATACATCTCTTTTCATAAATACTCACAGGCAGAGAAGCCTCATAAAAGGCCTTCACACCAAGCACTATCGTTCTTTTCTACAACTGACTGAAAAGCAAATAACTGATAAGAAAATGCTTTGAAGCTTTAAAATGCCACTGTGATATTTTAGAGTGTGATATTTAAAAACAAAAAAGCTAGTCACCAATACTGTCATTATCTCGTCATCCATTATGCTAAATAATCAGGGAAATCAAAGAAGAAGAGGCCATGATTCTTTATCCTGTTTGACACATCTATGCTTTTTGCTACTAATGAAGCAACATTAGGACATGTGATCGAGATGCAAACAAAGAAAAACCCATGAAGAACTACTCTTCCTGTTAACCTAGGAAGAAAACATGACAAAGGAAAAGAACAACCATCTCCAAACTAAAACAAAAAATCTTAAAAGAGCTTTGAAAGGTTACAATACTGACTTGATAGTACAACACATAAAAATGAAAACTGATTTTTAGACATTTTAATCAACCAATTAAATACGAATACCTGATTTGTACTTTTACACTAAATGGGCTAAGTCCCAAGTTCCAGACTGTAGTTTACAGGACTCTACAGAAGGGATCTTTGGAAGGATAAGGTACCTTTGGAGAACAGTGTATAAACAATTGTAAACATACACTGATTGTCCACTAGCTTCTTAAATAGAATTTCTGAACTCTTTTTGTAGGAAATTATATATAAGGAGTGTGATTGATCAGATACTTTCTATTACAACATATAAATTCTGTTGTGTGTGCAAAATGTGATAGAAATATAAAATACTACAGATGATTCATATTTTTAAAGTAAGTGATACATTACAATCCAGTAAGAGTCCTTTAATCTTTTCATGAAACTTCTCTCTATACATGTTGAAATACATAATGCTTTCTGGCTTTTCTTCAAACCAAAACTTGTCAAATTCATAGACAAGGTAACCTGCGGTTAAAGAAAAATAAAACATAAATATCATCTCACTAGGGAAATCACAACCAAACCACCTCATTTTAAAGTACAGAACAATCCTTTAAACTATACATTAAAATACAATAATCAGAAATCATATTAAACTACTAGAAACCTGAAAGACCTTATAAGAAATATTTTTGTTCAAAATAAGCAGGAATTTCAATTAAATATTTAGTATATTTACTGTTTGTCTCAAATATCACTAAAATCCTTCAAATGTAAGAGACACAGGACTGTCAAAAGATGCCTTGGGAATAGGAAAAAAGTCATCCCCAGAGACCCCTGAAACACAAATATGAAAGTAATGAGAAAATGGGGCTCCTGGGTGGCTCAGTCGATTGAGCGACTCTTGACTTCAGCTCAGGTCATGATCTCAAGGTTCATGAGTTCGAGCTATTCATCAGGTTCTGCGCTGACAGTGTGGAGCCTGCTTGGGATTCTCTTTCTCTCTCTCTCCCTCCCTCTTTCTCAAAAAAAAATTTGTTTTTTGAAATAACAAGAAAACATTAGACAAGGATAAAGTACACAAAAGCCATTTTCTACTTGATCTGTAAATCTAAGAATTATTTCTACTTTCTTCAATGAACTATCAACACTTTCTCTTTTTAAAAGAATACATAAACTCTAAATAGTAGGCTTAAGGGATGCCTGGGTGGCTTAGTTGGTTAAGTGTCCAACTTTGACTCAGGTCATGATCTCACGGTTCGGGAGTTCGAGCCCCGTGTTGGGCTCTGTGCTGATGGCTTGGAGCCTGGAGCCTGCTTTGTGTTCTGTGTCTCCCTATCTCTCTCTGCCCCGCCCCCATTCTCTCTCTCTCTCTCTCTCTCAAAAATAAACATAAAAAAATTCAAATATAAATAAATAAATAAATAGTAGCCTTAATGTTTTTGTTTTTCAGTATCCTCATGACAGTAGCCAAGTTAACCTTCAAAGGATTAATAGTACATAATAAAAATTAAATGTAAATGGATACATTTACAACCAAAAAACGTGAATTTAAAACCACTCTTAAACCATATTTGGTTCCAACCAAATATATGTATTAATTTAACAAATGCTACAATCATGCTTACCACGTGCTCATGTGCTCATTTACTTTCCCGGCAAGCCTATGATACAGTACTGTTACTCCCATTTTACTGATGAAGAAATAGAGGGCGCAGGGAGCTTTTACTTTTTTTTTTAAACTAATCTCCATGCCCAACAAGGATCTAGAACTCATGATGCAGAGATCAAGAGTCTCGTGCTTTACTGACTGAGCCAGTCAGGGACCCCAAGAGCTTAAATAACTTGCCCAAATCACATAGTTTGCAAGTGGTCTCTATTATGTTATAAATTAGACTGTTTCCACCAGAATCTCATTTGCTCTTCTAAGAAGATTTTTAATAAGGGATAGAAGTGACTTACTTCAGAATCATGGAAGGGGGAAGACAGTGACTACATAAAAGTATGGCTAGATTATCATAATCACTCAGTGTGAAAAAAAGTGAATTCCACTTTAGAAATTAGTCATAAAGCAAATATTAACAGTTAAGAACCATGACATTTCAACACTGAAATATCACTTCATAAGAAGGCCAATTTAAGAAAGATTTCAGAGTAATCTCTTGATATGATAAAACAGATTTTTGTTAACTAGGATATATGAGAACAGCGAAGAATCAGGCCTCTTTGAGCAGAGGGCTTCCCATTTCCAAGAGTCAAACTGAGAATCATAATCCTGCACTTATTTTTAAGTGGTATACTTTAAGTATTTATTTAATTCAAAATTTACTTTGTGAATACATCAGAATAGTACATCCGTAGAAATTACATCTCCATATATAAATTGAATCTGTGCTTCCCCCACCTCTACTCCCAATACGTTGACAGGGATGTACAATAAAAAATTTGGAGATTAATATCTTGGGTAGTATGAAAACTAAGACACCTATGCAAACTTTGTGATATTGTTGGCGATCAAATTTCAGCTATTTACCATTCTTTTAAGTCCTTTAAACTGCTTTTTATTACTGCCGAAGCAAATGAGTATTTAGGTTTGGAACAAACTGCTCAAATATAAAGTACTAGCAATTTCTTGCTTCAGAATTGAGTTGTTGGTTTATAATGTAAACTGGTCTCAGACAAAGACCAGCCTAAAGTCCCGAGACTGTAATGGCTAAGTTGATTTAATAAGACATCAGCAACTGCAGGAGATGAGAACAAAATTACAGGAAGCTGGCAGGGCCTTACAAGACTCTGAAAGTCTTGCAGGAAAGGATGGAAAAGAATTGTTTCCACAAAGCACGTCTATTGCTCTTTTGCCTCTAGGAGGTTTCAAACACTAGACTCAACAGAAAACCATACAAAATTTCTAACCTCAAAATTCCCCCCAGCTTTTACTGTCCCTGACCAAAGCCACAGGGGCACTTGAGGTTTTCCAATAGGGGCTAAAATAAGATAACCACAGGAACAGGGATTAACTGTAAACTGGCATGAGGGATTTGCTGGGATGATAAAAAAGTGTTCTAAAAGTGGACTATGGCTTTAGTTGCATAACTCGGCAAATTTACCAAAACTCACTGAATTGTTCACTTGAAATGGGTGAATGTTATGGTATATAAATTATACCTCAATAAAGTTGTTATTGGGCCATACCTTTTTTGTTATACAAACTTGAGGAGTTATTTTTTTGGAATCACCAAACCACTCAGGATGACACTGGGTATCTGTTTGCATTTTTGACATACAGGAGGGTGACAATGGAGCTAAGAAACTGAATTAGCACTCACTTGTTCCCAGCCTTGTCTATAGAGAACAGTAACAACAACAAACAAGCAATAGGGATAACGAGGGAAGGGGGAGACAGCGATCTACACAGGGAAATAATATATGTGAAAGCTAATCTCTTTACAGTTCTTTATTTTACACAAAAACTATGACCTTGGAATCGATTTGTGCAAATGAATTGGGCCTAGTTCCCAACAAATAAGGTTTGAAATTATTTTCTAGTTAGAATATGCTCCTTTTAAGAAAACTAGAACCTTAATTAAGACATAAAACTTTAGGGGCGCCTGAGTGGCTCAGTCAATTAAGTGTCTGACTTCGGCTCAGGTCATGATATTGCAGTTCGCGAGTTCAAGCCCCGTGTCGAGTCTCTGCTGTCAGCACACAACCTGCTTTCGATCCTCTCTTCTCCTCTCTCTCTGCCCCTCCCCCGCTTAATGTGTGTTCTGTCTCAAAAATGAATAAACATTTAAAATAATAATAATAAATATAGATTTTTTTAAAAAAACATAAACTTTACTGGCAAAGGGTATAAAAATCAATTTTGGGGAAGAAACTTCAGTGTATAAGATTAAGAGAGGTGTATGTTTGCTTTAAATGTTTCAAGAAATTTGAAAAACATAAGCTTCATTGTTTCCAGGATGATCCACGGCTCTTATGGATCTGGAACTGATAGAAACAAGGCAACTGAGAAGGTCCTATAACGACTTTTGTACCTCAGATATTACTTTGATGTTCTCTTAGACGGGAGCCAAACAAGATGTTGGTGTTGAGGGCGCTGAGATCAACAGTATCCAAAGATGCTCACGTTACCCATAATTAGGGGGGAAAAAATACTGGGCAGAGGTCATTTTGCACTGCTTTCTTACCTAGCACACCCTTGTATTTATTTAAATATGGTAAAATGTTTAATTTGAGGGAGGGGAGAATTTTTTAATTGTTTCTTTTTATATTTGTTTTCTGTTCAATGGGCAGCTTTAAACAAGCATATATTTCATAGAGAAAACACATTATCAGAGGCTGTCAGTGAAGTCCCAGGAGTTTAGACTCTATGCTAAAAGTCAATGAGAGATTTAGGGGACGAAATCAAATCAGACTAATGGGGAAAAATAGTTCCCTAGCAACAAGATGAAAGATAAAACCTGGAAAACAGGGAAAAGATGATGCAGATCTGGATAAAAATCTGTTCAAAATGCCCGACCCCTAAAAAAGAAGACTGGCTGAGCTTGAACCAAGGCAAGGAAGGGTCTCTTCCCAGCTCATAGGACGAACACACAACTCACAGTCTGTACTAAGGGTAGGTGTGCTGGGGCTGTAGTGACCCAGTTTCACTATTTGCATCTGGGAGCAGGTAAGGCATGGAGACATCTCCAGTACGGTCAGGAAGGGCAAGGAGGGTGTTTAAACAAAACTATAATGACAACTCTGCCATGGTAAAGGAAACCAGTCCCCCCAGCAGATCATCGACCAGTGGTCCTAGGAACCTGAAAAACCTGACCCTCCACCTGAAAACATGTGGCATCACCTACTTTGTGTGACCATCTGCATGAGATCCTTTATCCCTTTCCATTAAAAAAGATACAGACATACAAACGTTGGAGGCAAAAGAGAGAGGTTGGGCTGACGATGTACATTTTGGCATCACTAGTAGACATATGGTATGTCAAACAGGGGACTGGGTAAGACCACTTGGAGACAGAAATGAAGGGCTGAAGAGAGAAGGGGGTCCAGGGCTGGGCTCTGAGGTGCTCCGACATTTAGAGAGGGGGCAGATGAAAAGTCTGCAAAAAAAAGTCTATGGAAGAGTCGGGGGGGGGGGCAGAAAAAAGACAGAACATTGTGCTCAGAAAATCCCAGATAACGTTTCAAGAAGAAAGGCATGGTCATTTACACCTAGTGCTGCTAAAAGTATCAAATAACGGGAAGGAAAAAAAGGTGGCAAGTGGATTTGGCAACAAGAAAAGTTCATGTATTTCAAAGAATCCCTTTTAGCAGCATAGTAGAGAGAGAAATCAAACTGGAGTTAGAAAAAGATTAGAAGCGAGGAAGTGAAAACAGCACTTATTTTAAAAGCTCTACGATGAAGGGGAGCAGATAAACAGAGTGGGATCTGGAGGTGGATGCTGCACTAAGGAACGTTTTGTTTTGGTTTTGAAAATGAACGCTCCATAAATGCAGAGACTTTTGCCTCATTTCTGCCGTATCCCCAGTGCCTAGAACAGCATCTGACACATAGCAAGTGAATGAATGAATGGGAGATACCAAAGTAGGTCACTAGTCTGATAAAAATATTCCAAAAGAGAAGAAGAAAAGAATAATGGAAAAAGAAATGGGTAGCTGAAAGAACAAAGTCTTTGATAAGACTTCCCAGAGATGGTCATGTCTAAACTGAGATTTGAAAGACGAGTAGCATCACCTGGAAAGAAAGGAGGGAGCAGACCAGTGTTCCAGGCAGAGTGAAAGGTCCAGGGTCAAGAGAGAGCATGACTCATGTGCACCACTAAAAGACCAGCTGCCTAAATTTCAGACTGGGGGGTGTTGGTGTTTGGCAGATGAATCTGGTATGGATTATGAAAGGCCGTCTAATGGAACCTTTTAAAGACTTATAGGCAGTGGAGCAAAATGATTAGATTTTCATTTTAAATAGTTCTATCTTCAATGTGTAGAAGAACCTGAAGAAGGTCATCAGAGAGGGACGAGTGAAAAAGCAATTACAGTAATCTAGTAACAAAGGCCTGACGGTGTGCAGTTACAGGGGGAAGGGAGAAAGTAGATAAAGGCAAGAGGAATTTAGGAAGCGACACAACAGGAGCAAGGGATCAGGTGAAGGCAGGGGAGGCTGTGGGAAGGAGGGACCTGGATGACACCTTCGACAATGGAGATGAAGAAATTATGAATTGGCAATTTATTACCTAACTAGTGTCCTATATCCTGCTAGCATGCAAAACGTGTTCTAAAGACACAAAAAGATCAAGAAAAGTAGAATGTGAAACTACGCTAGGTTTAAATTCTTTGCCTCTGAGCGATAGCTTCACAAGATAAGTTCATTTGATTAAAGGTTCAGTGTGCAAATACCATCACAATAGAAGTTAATGGAACAGTAGTAATAATGACTGCATTAGGAACAGTTATTAAGGACCACCAACCTAATACAAGAAAACCTGGCCTTGAAATGGGGGGGTGGGGGTAAGGGATGGAAAATGTTCCTTTAAATTTCCTTACAAGACTAATAAAATAATCCGTGAATGGCATGTCCTTGACTCAACAGCATTCGCTAACCAGTATTCATGATGGAAAATTCATTTTATAGTTGATTACAAAAATGGATGTCACAGAAAAACTGCATAAATCCTAAATCCGCATATATGTGAAAAAAATTGCCTTGCTGAATTTTTTTATTCAGCAAATATAAAAACTGATGATAAAATACCCTTGGGGACCCACCTACCATTATTTCCCTGTTTTTCAAAGATCCTAAACAAAATGACAAGCATAAGTTATATACTTAATAGAGATAATAAATTATATATCTTCCCAATGATTTAAAAATTCTCTAAGAAATATCTAGTTTCAACTCATTTTAATACTCACAATAAAATTGATGAAAGTGTTCCATTGTTGGTATACCAGGAACAAAGTTGTAGAGATGAAACTTCAAAGCTTCACTCTTCAGCAAGCTATAAGCCATCTCAGTAAGGTTGATTCCAACTATTGCATAAGAATACCTATGTCAGAAACATCACCAGTTATACCAGCTAGCCAATAGCTCATAAAATAAATTTAAAATTATGCAAGAAATTAATGAAAAATTACTTTGATCCATTTCTAATACAGTATTGATTTTATAATAATCTCTACCTATTAAGAAAAATAAACCACAGTAGATAAAATATTTTTGTTCTTTTAGAGGCTGTTGATTTTCTGAATATAATCTAAGAAGTAAAAATGAAGCTTTGGATACAAAAATACTTGACTCGAAGGGGCACATGCACCCTGATGTTTACAGCAGTTTTATCAACAAAAGCCAAATTATGGAAAGAGCCCAAGTGTCCACTGACTGATGGACGGAAAAAGAAGATGTGGCGTATATATATACAATGGAATATTACTTAGCCATAGAAAAGAATGAAATCTTGCTATTTGCAACAACGTGGATAGAGCTAGAGTGTAGTATGCTAAGTGAAATAAGTCAGTCAGGAAAAGACAATTACCACATGATTTCACTCATATGTGGAATTTAAGAAACAAAAGAGATGAACAAAGTGAAGGAAGAAAAAAGGGAAGCAAACCCTAAGAGAGTCTTAACTATAGAGAACAAATTGAAGGTTGATGGAGGGAGGTGAGATGGGCTAGGTGAGTGATGGGTATTAAGGAGGAAACCTGTGATGAGCACCGGATGTGGTGTGTAAGTGATGAGTCACTAAATTCTACTCCTGAAACCAGCATTACACTACGTTAACTAACTAGAATGTAAATAAAAATCTGAAAAAAATCCAATTTATATGTATGTGTATATATATATGTGTGTGTATACACACACACACGTAAAGCTATAAATAAATAAATAAATAAATAAATAAATAAATAAATAAATAAATATGAAGCTTTGGTCACACAAATACCAAACACCAAAATCCTTAAAAGAATTAAAGAGTACTACATACACTGCCGTTGGCTCCTAAACATACTGGGTAATATGACACTTTCTCCATTATCAGGGTATATATTTTTATAATGTAATATTGTTATAATGTTTTCTCAAAGGTGGTTATCACTGGAATATAAGAATAAAATAATTATAAAGCTAATAATAGGACCTCATAATTTTCAAAGCTATTTCTCATTTTCCTATTTCTATTTCAAAGCTATTTCCTATTCCTATTTTCAAATCTATTCCTCAAGAAACTTCCATAAAGTTCCTTACCTCTGTTTTATAAGCAAACTATATCTTGTGACAAAAATATACTGAATACAAAACTGCTGTATGATCACACTTAAAAATAATATACCATGCAATATCCTTTATAAAGTTCCTATTAATAAAAATAATCTCATTTTTTTAAATACCATGAAATACTTTCAAATTCAGATATCTCACCAACATTTTAACATTCAAGAATTTACAGTTTTCTTGATGTATCCAGCTTACCCTAATTTTGGATGATTTGAACGGGAAAGAATCTGGTGAGCTTCGCTGGTATAGTTTTCACTGAAATACCTTTAAAAAGTTTAAGAAAAATAATAAAATATGTCATTCGAATTGAAGATATCCGGGAGAAACTTAAAAAGCTACCGTGAGGACGATGATACTGCCACAATCGTCCCCATCTCCAGCTCAAACCACTTCAGGGACTCGGAAATGCTTCTGAGTCAAAATTTAATTCTGAGCTATCAGGCCTCTCCTGTTAGTACAGGACACAGGCCATTGGCAAGGCTCTTTTAAAGTACTTAAACAAATAAATGATTTAACAAGAGATTTGGTCTATCTACCTTTAAAACAAATCTAGAGTTCTTTTTGTTTGTTTGTTGTGATTTTCAATTTTCTATAAAATAGTCCATGTGCGCCTGTTGGGACATCATCCTTTCACCTCGGCTTATTTTTTCTACTGCAGCTTAGGTCGGTATTGTGTAATGCTGTTTTCCGTGCAAACAGAAGCAGGTCAATAATCTTTCTTCTGCACTAAAAATACCCTCCTTGGTCAGTGGTATAACCAAAATGCTTGCCATAAAACAGAAGTATTAGCAGATATAACAGAGAAACATAAAACTATCTGTTTGTAGACTCATACATCCTGTTGGCTTATACTAATGAAACTTTCTGAGTTCTTAAAGCTAGGGACGAATCTTCTGTTCAACCTTCTGGATCACCTCATAATGCACCTCATACACATATGCATATATGATAACCAACTGGGTGCTTATATGAGGATAAGAAGTAGAATAAAAAGTGGATTTCCATGGCTCATTTAAATTTTAGAGGGCACAATCATTGAAATTTTCATAAAGTACAGAAATTTCTAAAAGAGAGCTTATATAGGCTCTGAAAAGTCAGGGCCTTAGATCACTTGTCACAGATGGTGAAGAATAAGTGTGAAGAGACTTTACTAGCATCTTATCAAGTTATATTTCCCAAAATGGAATTAGAGAACCAAGAGAGAAGAGGCAAGAAGATGAAAAGAGTAAGAAAAGAGTGTACATAATTCCTTAAGAGGAATCAGAAAGGAGGTCAGGGAGAGAAAGAAGAAAGATATCAGTAAGTAAAGAAATCACACACACACACAGTATGTTTCCAGTGTTTTCACATTATTGCCAGCACGTCAGGAAATACTTTTAGCAGTATAGCTATTAAAATTCAGAGAAAGCATGAAACAACTAGACCAATTATTAGAACTTAACAATATTGGAGGTTCCATGTAATTTCACTTAGAGAAGAAGAAAAAGTTTATTTTCACTTACACAAGATTGATTAATCCAAGTATGCCCATGCCTCTGAAGTCTGTTTTGGGATCATCACCCTGGAAACCAATGTCAGCCCACTGCTTGGAGATTCTAGCCTTCAACTTTTTCGTGGGCATTAGAAGATTCCAAAGCTGTACAAACATGCTTCCATATTACAAATAATAGTGATGCTCTTAATTTACCAAGACATTTTTCTTCTCATAGCTGATATGAGTTATATTAAATGCTCTCAATGTTAAACAGCTTTTGTAGACAAATTATAGGTTCAACAAAAACCATATTTAGAGAACTTTTCAATTAACCTAAAAAATGCAGCATACTTCCTCCAACTTAAAAGACTGATATAAAGAACAGCAGATTTTGAAAAAGTGTCAAGTATACAGAAATCTAAAACAATGAAATATCTTTACTTACTAAGTAATACATATATACCAGCATTGGTAGACTGCCTCCTTAAGAAAAACAGTGTTAGGTACTTGGTCCTTGCCTCAAACACTAAACACTTAAGGCTCCTCTCTAATGGTGAGTGATTAGTCCCTAGTCAGAAGGGACTAATTATTCATGAAGAAATAAGACTATTATTTTAATCCATATGATCCTTATTTTACAAATTTTCCTAATTTTAAAAGAAAAATACAAGATGGCTTGGTTTTAAGTAAATATGTTCCTTAAGACTGAGGATTTAAGAACAGAAATCAAACATTAGCAACAAACTAACCAATGCAAAATAAAGTTTAAAAAACTTAATCCTTTCCGAAATTCAATACCACAAAAGTCATCAAACAAAACAGACTTACAAAAATTATTAAAAAGTTTGTGAATATTTGCAGAACAGAAATACTTGCATTTTTTTTCCATTTCACTACCATTTCAGGCATTGTTGAGTAAAGGACTCCTAATGAAAGGAGTATCCTGTCACCTAAAATAAAATGTGAAGACTTGTGACCTTACTTTAAGACAGGGTCAGGACCCTGGCCCTGAAGCTAATCCAGGCATTACATTAGATTTTATCTGGTCTCTTCTCTTTTTACTAACATCCTGGCATCTCTCCATGAGTTTGGCAAGGGGTTTGATTATGGGTGGCTCAGTTGGTTAAGTGTCCAACTCTTGGTTTTGGCTCAGGTCATGGTCTCGCGTTTCATGAGTTCGAGAACTACATTGGGCTCTGTGCTGACAGTGCAGAGTCTGCTTAGGATTCTCTCTCCCCCTCTCTCTGCCCTGCCCCT
Source organism: Paguma larvata (assembly GCA_030068075.1). Classification (NCBI taxonomy): domain Eukaryota; kingdom Metazoa; phylum Chordata; class Mammalia; order Carnivora; family Viverridae; genus Paguma; species Paguma larvata. The sequence continues at coordinate 81,557,776 of CM057823.1, forward strand.
GCTTGCTCTGTCTCTCTCGAAATGAATAAATAAACTTAAAAAAATTAAAAATAAAATAAAGTAAAATAAAATCCACAAATATCAAACTGCTGGGTCCCATCTCTGGTGATTCTGATTTCACAGGGCAAAGGTAGAACCTTAAATTCTAAATACTAAGACGCTGGTTAACTTCAGTGAAGGTGGTCCTTAAACTACACTTAAAGAAACACGTACCTACTTAACTCCTTAGCCGCAGAGACTGCTGGGTCTGTGCAATGGCTGGGCAGTTCACTGCCAGCACCTGGCTCTTTACCTCTAAAACTGAGTTTCATGATGAGTCATTACAATAAAAACTCCCTTGACTAAAATGGTAGGATTTATATCTTACCCCTTCTAAAGGAAAGGTATTATGTAAAAAGGGTCAGAAATTAAGGGAATAATGATTAACAATGAGCATATAAATGGTGGCCAACCGTGCTGAGTGGCTGGCACCATTCTAAAACTTTTTTTTTTTTTTTCTGTAACTTTAACTATACAAATTCAAGTGTACACAACAGTCTTTGAGGTATATATTTTCATTATCCTCATTTGACAGAATCAAGTTTTATTTTTAATCTTAAAATTAAGTGAAGTATATATGTACACTCTGAAAAACAGGTGGTTTTTTCTTTTTAACTCGTCTCTTACTGTTACTTAGGTACTATCAATGTCTCTTTCTACAGCACTTTTAGCTATAACGAGCTCCTAATTCCAAGTACGATATGCTGTTTTCTTTGACTTAAACCATTAAAAATAAAATTGGCCCCAAAGCAAATTACTTTATCTCCTCTGGGCCTTAGAATCCTCATCTCTAAACCTAAAATGAAGATGCTAGACTGGATGATCTGGAGCGCTTATTCCAGGTTTACTAACCTCTAATTTTGGCCTCTCACTGGCCTTATGTATTTGTACTTTAGAAATAAGAAATAGGAAAATTCAAAGTAAATTTCATTACTTTCTTAATTTTTAAATCTGTGGTGGCGTTATTTGGCAATTCACATTCCATAAATCCTAAAATATTTGACATAGTAATATGAATTATTTGACATAATATGAATATCCATGTTCACAATTTGAAAGTAAGCTAAAAAAATTGCCTAACTTAAATGAGCGATTTATACAAAAAGTAGAGGGAACCTTGTGAAGCTTATGGATTCATACTTATCAGTTGAAAAGATATCTCTCTTAATAAGTTTATAAATTATTTCAGAGTTAACTTATTCACATAAATTTTAATGAGGCTTATCAGAAATTATAAAAATAGTTAACTCAAAATCTTTCACCAACATATTATGGGGCACAGAAACTGGATGACTGTAAGCCTCTAGAATTTGCACACAGACCTTATTAGCTCGAGCCTGATTTATTTTTCCAGTGTCCAATAACTCCAAATACTGAAAACAAAATTTTACCTTGAGAAGCAGCTTTTCGTGTTGGAGGTTATCAGAATCATACGGCCTTTTCCTCACACTCTCTACATCCAGATAGAGCTGTTTATAACCGGATATCTGCAGTAAGCATGCCTTCATGCAAATTTTAAAACTGAAAACGATAAGATTATTATTTTTAAAATATCTTCTTATTACAATAAAGTAATGTCTTCCATAGCTTGTGGTTCATATGTCTATTTAGAAAGCATTTCCTCAATTCCTCATCTAGCGAAGTGAAATGGTTGAATTGGACGATCTCTACAAACTCTTCAGCTCTAACGTTTTACAACTAACTGTGTGATCTCCACACCTCACTACACAAGTGAATACTGTAAAGACAGCATACCTGGTATCCTTCTCGGGGTTAATATTCTTTTCCTTCATTATATCTTCCACATACTTGTCCACTTCACCCTGAACAACAAGTGTTGCTTTCTGCAAAACCTGTTTATGTGAAAGAAAGCTGAATGAGGAAAATCCCTTATAGTTGAAACACAAGAGTAAGTTTTGGGGGCATTTAGTCTTTACGACACATATATTAAAATGCAAAATAAGCCAAATTTGCTTCACTAGGGCTAAAATCACACATACCTACATACATGCCTACAAACATGCCTACATACATACCTACCTACATAGCTACATACCTACATACATACCTACATACATACCTACATGCATAAAAGAGAACCAGCATGATATATCAGATAAAGGCTTCTTCACCTGGGAAGCAACAGGTTCTCAACTGGTAAGTTCTTAGCAAATGAGCAACTACCAGAGTGGATACATGAAGCAGATACATAAATTTTTTAACTTACATAACAAAAATATGTATACGAAAATTTTAATTTTTATTAAAATTAAAGTTAAAAAAGTTAATGCAGTTTAAAAAAACTTAAATGCAGAAGAGCAGAAAGAGAAATCAATTATGTTTGAAATTATGGCCACTAGACATAGCCACTGGTAACAGATATCCTTAGTCTTTTTCCTGTGCATATAAAACAGATTTCTTACATAATATGTCCTATAAATGTTCACTGGATCCTTCTTTCAACAATGAAACAAGTTCAGGTCTTTCTTACCCTTAAAAAGTTTCTTTAACTCTTATCCCTCTGTAAACTACACCATCGAAATCCTAATATCCCTTATAACTCCAGGCAAAGTATTCTTATCATACCCAGAGTTACACCTTTGCTTATCCTGGACCTTTCTTCTGGAATGCTCTCGCCCAATCACTAACATACCACTAACATTTTTAAGTTAGCTCACATACCAGGTCAAAGAAGCCTTCCCTGATTCTACTCAAATGGAATTAACCTCTCCTTTCTTGGAATCCCCATAATAATTTATCTATAACCTTTCTATGATGCGTTCTACTTTCTATAATTATTTTTATATATTAAGTAGAAAATTCTGAGGACAGAGATGGTATCTAGTTCATCCTTTAATATCCTGCATGTAAAAGATAAGTGACAAATAATTGTTAAATGGAAATATTTAACAGATAAAAACCTGAGGAAGGCAACTGTTTCAGTAAAAGATATGTACAGCAATGCACACTATTATTTAAAAGAAGGAAGAAAAGGAAAGAAAAAGAAGACTCCCCAAAGTAAATTAAAAAATGAGAAGGAAAATGATCAAAGACTAACAGTAAAGATACACATATGGTCAACAAGGTCTCGTTGATCAAATCCTGTGTGTGTATATATATATATATTATTAAATATATATAATAATTATATATAATATATAAATATAAATATGAACATAATAAATATATAATAAAATATAATAAATAAATAAATAAAATAAAAATATATAAATATATGTACATAATAATAAATATATACATTATTAAATATATATATATACACACACACACACACAGGAAATGTCTTCAAGCTTAAAACTCAGCACTAATGAAAGGGCTACCTTCACCGTGGATAGAGACCTTTTGCCTCCTACAACACGAGAAACCTAGTCAAATATCACCTGCTTTTGCGAAGCCTTCCTCAGCCCTGGAGTTAGCTACTTCCTTACGCTCATACCTCAGGGAGAGAGCACTGACTACACCATATTTGTTTACTTTTATACATTTGCCACCAAGCTTTGTCTCTCTTGTTTACTCTTACATTATGAATGAACGAATAACTGATTGAATGAATTTGCTAAAGCCCTACATAAACTTAGAGTTCAGATTAGAAATAAAGTCTAGTCTCTCAGCAAATACTTTTTCCTGCAGATTTACGACTTAAAGACTATGACTTTTTTTTTTTTTAATCTGAGGTGTATTACAGATACGGGGAGAGGAACAGTACTCAATTTGATCAATTTTGACAAATGCATGTACCCAAGTATCACACATGCCTATCAAGATGTAGAATATTCCCGTAACCCCAGAAAGTTCCCTCATGCTCCTTTCTTGATCAACCGTTCTTTCAAGAAGCAACCACTACTCTGATTTCTATCACTGTAACTTTGCAGTATGCACATAAATGAAATCAAAAAGTAGGTACTCTTTTGTGTCTGGCTTCTTTCACCGTTCCTAAGATTCAACCACATTCTTGCTTTTAACAGTAATTTATTCCTTTTAACTGTCAAGTAATACTCCATTTTATGAATAGATCTTAATTTGCTTATTCATTCTTGTGGATGGGTATTTTCACTGTTTCCAGTTTTAGATGATTATGAATAAAGTTGCCATAAAGATTCTTTGTTTTTATAAATACAAGTTTTCATTTCTCTTACATACCTAAGAGTGGAACTGCTAAGACATAGGATATGTTTAACTTTTAAAGAAACTGCCAAAACCATTTTCCATAGTAATGGTAGCATTTTATACCCATAGGTGCTCACCAACATTTGGTGGTGTCAGCCCATTTCATTTAGGAAATTTCATCACTCTATCCTACTGTGCATGTAGTGTCCCCTTACTGTGGTTTTAATTTGCATTTCTCTGACTAAGAATGTACAGAACTTTTAGAAATGCTTTTTGGTCATTTTTACTTATACATATTATTTTATATGTACATATATGTGAATATATATCCCAGGTCATGTATATATACATATATACACTTATATACATTTATACACATGTATGTGTGTACACACATATGCATCTTTTTCCTTTGTGAGGTGAGTATTCAAGGCCTTTCCCCTTTTTAAAACTGTGTTGTCTTTTGTTAGAGTTCTCAAAGTACTTTACTACATACAAGTCTCTAATCAGATATATGTGCTGCAAGTATCTTCTCAGCAAGTTGCTTGCCTATCCTTTTTATTTTTTTGGACTATTCATTTTTTAAAGACATCTTTGATAAGCAGATTTTGAAAAAGCCTATTTTTTTAATTTTTTTCTTAAATGTTAGCACTCTGTCTTCCCTAACAGAAATCTTTGCTTAACCCATGGTGGAAGACATTCTCTAATATTTTGAGAAGTTTTAAAATTTTAAACACAGGTGTAAAGTGCATATCGAATTAATTTTCACACGTAGTGGGAAATAGGAGTTGAGCCCCAACTTTCCTCAATTTGGATATCCAATTGTTCCAGCACTATTTATCGAGAACAATTTCCTGTTCTCACTGAATTGTTTTGGCATTCTTGTTAAAAATTACATCTTGTCTACGGGGCGCTTGGGTGGCTGTTGGTTAAGCATCCAATTCTTGATTTTGGCTGAGGTCATGATCTCACCATTGGGAGACGGAGCCCCGTGACAGGCTCCACAGTGGGCGTGAAGCCTGCTTGGAATTACTCTCTCTCTCTCTCTCCCTCTCCCTCTGTCTTCCCCTGCTCCTGTGCATGTACACATACACACACTCTTTCTCTCTCTCAAAAAAAAATTACATGTGGTCTATTTCTGAATTCTGATCTGTTATACTGATCTATCTGCCTAGAGAGTTTTCAATTCAGGTAGTGTAAGTCCTCTAAGTTTGTTCTTTTAGTAGATTACTTGGGCTGTACTGGGTACGTTACACTTCTGTATAAACTTTAGAATGAGCTTGTCACTGTCTTCAAAAATAGCTTGCTGGGATTTTGACTGGAATTGCACTGAATCCACACATCAGTTTAGGAATTAACATCTTAACAATATTGAGCCTTCCAATTGAGGATTACAGCATATCTTTCTACTTTTAACTTTCTTAGGAAAAGGAGTTTTAGTGCAGAAGCCTTGTGTAGTTTTCAGTAACCATTGAGTGTTTTGTTTCTGGATTCTACTGTAAGTGGTATTGTTCTTTTGTTTTCCAAAAGTTTGTTGCTAACTTACAGAAACACACTGTGTCCTGAGACATTGCTAAATTCGTTTATTAATAATGCTAGTAGTTTTTGTAGATTGCTTGGAGTTCTCTGCACGCACAAATTCTGCCACTTGTTAACAGTTTTCTTTCTTTCTCTTCAATCAATGTTTTAGATTTCTTTTCCTTATTGGACTATCTAGGACCTCCAGCACAATGCTGAATAAATAAAATCAGAGAATAACCATCCTTGCCTTTTTCCCAATTCGATGTGGGAGCATTCAATATTTCAATAGTATATATCATGTTAGTTGCATGCGTTTCACAGAAGAATCTCCTATTCCTAGCCAGTTTAGCTTTTTAATCATGAATGGGTATGGAGTTCTGTCAAAATAGTTTTTCAGTATCTATTGAAATGATCTTATTTTTCTCATTTATTTTGTTAATGTGGTGAATTACACTCATTGATTTTGAAAACTCAATCATGATGTATTATCCTTTTTATGCATTACTGGGACGAATTTGCTAATGAAGAATTTTTGCATCTGTATTCATGAAGGATACTGATTTGTCATTTTCATTTATTTTACTGTCCTTGTCTAGTTTTAGTATCGGGGTCATACTGGCTCCACAAAGTTCGTTTCCTTCTACTTGATTTTCTAGGAGTTTATGTAATAGTAGTATTATTTCTTCTTAAATGCTTAATTAGAGTTCACTAGCGAAGGAGAGTTTTTAGTGCAAAATTTTTAAATTATATATTGCATTTGTTAAGTATGTGGCTATTTATAAATTTCTTTATGTGTTAGTTTTGATAAATTGTGTTTTTCAAGGTCTTTGTCCCTTTGATCTAAGCTACAGAATTTATTGGAATAAATTCATAGTATCCCCTTATAGTTTTAACGACTGTAGTCTGATGCTTCCTCTATCATTCTTAATATTGGTAATCTGGGTTTTCTCTCTTTCTTGATCAGTGTTCCTAGAGGGTTATTAATATCACTAGGAATCAAATCTTTTCAAAGAATCAATTATTTGAGTTTATTATTTCCTATTTTTGTCTGTTTACCATTTGTTAATTTTTTATCTTCTTTTTATTATATCCTTTCTTTTCTTTATTTCGGGTCTAATTTGCTCTCTTCTGGTTTAAGGTATAAGCATAGATCATTGATTTAAGGCCTTTAAAAGCTGGTTAGGTGTACTCTACATTTTGATATGTTGTGTTTTTATCACTCAGTTCAATTTTTTTTTTAATTTCCCTTGTGAGTTCTTTTCTAATTCATGGGTTAAATTCCAGATATTTGGAAATTTTCTAGATGTCATACTTTTCTTACTTTTAAGTTGGTACTATGGGAGACAGAAAACATACTCTGTATGAGCTCAAGTGTTTGAAACTTATTGAGACTTAAAGACTCACATATTGATGTATCTATATAAATATTCCATGTGTACTTGAGAATGTGCAGTTTGCATTTGTTGGGTGTAGTATTCTATTCTATAAATGTCATTTAGGTCACGATGGTTAGAAGTATTGTTCAAATGGTATATATCCTTCTGATTTTGTCTTTTTGTACCATCAAGGATTGAGAGGTATGTTAAAGTTTCCAGCTACAATTGTGGATTCAGCTACTTCTCCCTTTAGTTGTGTCAATTTTTCTTCAAGTATCTGACAGCTTTGTTAAGTGCATACACTTTTAATATGTTATATTTCTTGATAAATTAACGCTTATATCATTACAAAAAATATTTAGTCACTAGTAATATTCCAAGTTTATATTTTCTGAAACGAAGACACAACAGCTTTTTTATGCTTATTGTTTGCATGCTGTATCCTTTTGCTTTCTATTTGTTTGTATCTTTATGTTTAGAGTATATTTCTTGAAACAATGTTCAGTTAACTGGGTCTTACTTTTTTATCCATCTGTCAATCCCCGGCTTACTCTCTACTTTTTTGGTAGGTCTGCTTCCTTATCAAAAACAAAATAGCAGCCTGGATGGAGGATAAATATAAACCATTACAATGTTTTCTACGTTCTCATGTACACTACCATTTTGAAAGCATATTCAATACTGGAATATATACTACTTAGAGAATTTCTGAGGTCAGCAATTCTAAAACTTTCTTTTTTAACCTCAAACCTTGTAAGTACCCAAAGACTGTTTTCCCAATATTATTTACTTTTTACTAAAGACAAAATAGGTGACAGTATGAGAATAACAAATATGAATCCCTTATCTTATATTTTGTAAGAAAGTTATATAGCTTCTGCATATAATTTTATTATAAAACATTTGATGAACATTAATACAGTCTCTTTTATTACACCTGCCTTGATAGATTACAAATTACATGACTAACATATTCATAGGCAGCAAATATCAACAGTGAGTTTCACTATGCAAGCAAATTTGGGGAGATTATACATACATTTGTGTTTGTACACACAATGTGTGAACATTTCGTTTTGAACTATCGTGCCTATGTGGTTATATACTCAAAGGTTAGGTACTTAAAGTCTAGCTTTTGCAAAATTAGAGACTAAAAAAATAAGTAAATACACATCACTGTAGCAATAACCCACAGACAACTAAACAGATGCCATAAAACTAATTTATTATTCAACAGCTAGAATGTTATCATTATTATTTAAAAGCTAAGACAGCAGTTGCAGTTGAAAAAAACACAGCCAGTCAAAAACACCATTAGGTTGACAAAGTGTTCTTTCCCTAAATTTCAAGTATTTCAAATGCTTGTATATGCTTTAGTACAGTGAAGCTTTGTAACCATTACCATACATGCCACAGCAGCCACGCTTTTTAGCGGAATACTGAATTAGACTCCTCAAATTCAAATAAAGTTTCCATTTTCATTTATAAATCCCAGAGTTTAGTAAACTATATAATTAATAAGTAGCCCTTAGCCTAAACTACTAGCAAATGAGACTCAATTTTTAATAGTCAAGAAAAGAATTTCCACTATGAAATAGTTCACAACCCAACAGGGCCATTCTATCAGTGCTTTAGGAAACAGGCTTTAGGAGATTAAAATCACTTTTATTCACAGCAATCATCAGTCATGTTGAGTATTTAAATACCTAAGAAGCTTTCGTGAATATTTTAAAGTTCTAAAAATCTTGTAGTGTATAGTGGTTTAATCCCATTATAATTAATATTACCAATAATTACTATTTGTTGGATACTTATCATGTACTAGGCATTCTCTTAGACTGTTTTCTTACTAAAATCTCTAATCCTAAAACAGTCACACGGGCATTCACACCTTTTACAATGAGAAAATAAGTCACTTGCACAAAAGTCAAACAACTAGCAAGTGATAAAATCAGGATTTGAACCCCGACTCTTCTCATGTAAGATAAAAAAAAAAAGCTGATCAGGTTAGTAGAAATATCATAAAATCAGAATTTGATTTTACTCTACAAAATAATTGGAAATATATGAGATGCAATACACACCAGAAATGGTATGGTTAAGTTCATGAGGCTTCCTTCATTTGTTTATTGACAAGTTTATCTTAGATTTAAAACTTCAAGAAAACAAAGCTTCTATGATTTAATTCAGCAACTACATTTGTTAACCATCCGTCCTTTTTTTATGCCCTATATAACACTATTAGCAATCTACACTTTTTAATAAAACTGTAATAATACAAATGTTTATTTTTCAAGTGGACTTTTCATAGTAACTCAGATTAAAAATATAATAAACATTGTACTGCTCTTTAACTCATTACCCCTACCTTAAAGTTCCCAAACTTTAGCCCCTATTTACCTATACTTTCATGAACTGCCTATTCATAAGTATATTCAACACTGGTCTTTAGTTCTTTTGTATATCCCAAAGACCCTGCTGGGATGTTGAACATATGGCACCACTGAAATCTTTGGTCAAGGATTTGACCAAGGCACTAGAGTTCTTAAAAAGTAAAATCTTATGTATGGTTCCACTTAAATTTGTCATAATTTTACTACACATAAAATCCCGTTAGTAAAATCTGCGACCAAAACTGTTGTTATAGTCAGTTATTGTAACAACAGTTATACACTGTACACGGAGCAGCTAGTTTCAGAACTCCTCTTGAGGTTCTTCCAGAATTTTTGATAGTTACTTTGTGAAACCGCATCCTGAGTTTCAATTAATGGAAGGAACCGTATGGGTGGATAAGATAAAATAAATTTTTAGAACCAGCAACTTATTAACGTTTTAGATCCCTGCATTGTTATTAAAAAAGAGGAAGAGTATTAACAAAAGAGTAGGAACAAAAGAGTAGGACTCCAGATTCCTGTTCCCCAATATATATTCATGAACATGAGTTATTCTTACCTCGACCACTTATAAGACAGTAACTAATCAGTAAAGGACTTATTTTATAGGTCACTTTCCCAAACACATAACGGATATGCTTGCAACATTCAACAATGTCCATTTACTTTCTGGAATGAATTAGTAACTCATAGCAATATCACTAGACATTAGCAAGTTGACAGTTTTTGACTCTTTTTTATCCACATTGCACATCATGACCAAGTACAAACATACCTATGGATATCTAAAATATAAACAGATGCACGCACACAGATAATGAATATTAAAATTTCATAAAACAATATTTATCTTATTATGACCAATGCCTTCTGAGTCTACTCTGTTCTATTCCTTTTGTTGTTAATGCTGGCTGTGATCTACTATGGGATTTCAAACAATGATCTAGATGACCCATACTCTACCATTGCCACACCAAATAATCTCTCTATTTGGAAAAAACTGTCAACTACCATAGAAAAGTACAGTATGTAGTAGACTGAATTACTGGTCCAATTTTTCACTCCCCCATAATTAAATTATATACTCACATCCTTATCGTGGCTTTATAGTGAGCATAGTGTATTTCTCTACTCTTTGATTCTGGTTTGGCTATGTAACCTACATATTATCATATATGGCCCCGGGATTATAAACGTGTTACACAGCAAAAGCTAACTAATAAACAGCATGAAGTATGACTTACTTTAGATCGAAAAGCACATGATATAGTATAACTATCCAAAATTGCTTGCTTTTCTCTCACATAAGAATCTATCATAAAAACAGTTTATGAGGTTTTTCTCTTGAGAACTTGCTTTTTCAAAGGCTATCAAGTTATGACGCAAAATAAACAAGCAAAACCTCAGATAAGGACAAATCAAATACCTTCTTTGTGCATAAGAAGCACACTAATGTAAAGAAAATGTTTCAAAAATAAAATATTACCTCTTTTTTTGAAAGAAAGAGTATGCGAGGCAGGGGCAGAGGGAGAAAGAATCATAAGTAGGCTCCAGGCCAACGAGGAGCCCCACAGGGGGCTCAATCTCACAACTGTGAGGTATTACTTTTAAAGTGGGAAATTCCATGCAATACTCTTTTCGGCAAAGATTTTAGTAGAACGTTAAAAACAATTAATTCTAAAACTGAAGCATTATTTTAAAGAAAAAGTTTTCTAGAATTACCACCTTGATATAATCCTACCTTATTCTTGGAGTATGTCAAGGAATTTTCTGAGAGAGAGAGAAAAAAAAAGAATGTTACCACTTAAATACCGTTTGTGAATTACTCTATAAAAAAACAGTATAACTATCAAGCCAGTAATAATAGTTTAGAAGGTATAATTTCTACATGAGTAACAGAAGAAATATTTTAAAATTTTATCCTTATAGAGTACTAGGTATGATTCCAAGACCCTAAACCCAACACAACACGCGAGAGCCAAAGAGGTGAGACTGTCCTAATTTCCCCGGGGTCGTCTGTTTCTGTTTCTATGCAAACCCCCAGGTGTCTACTAACCACTGCAAATTCATTCATGGCTGCCTCCAATAGCTTGGGTCCCTGAAACTCATCTAAATCATATATAAGGAAAGTGCTCTCTACTACATTTTTATTTTCATTTATTAGCTTTATGGAGTAAAGCATTTAGATTTCAGGAGCTAGCACGTGAATCATACAACAAAGGGGCAAAAATGAAGAGACTTAGATTATTTGGCTATCTTCTTACAGATAAATAGAAAAATAGCTTCCCCATTCTTCTCTTTTGTTTCAAGAATGACTAGAACATTTTTACTAGACTGTTAAACACTTTTTCTGGTACCTGTACTAATAGTCCCTTTATTCTCAGCAATTTGAAAAATTCAGGACAAATAGTTGTTCTTCCCCCATGCTACAAAACATAAGCCATTACTGTTAAGATTTCTTATCAAGAGGTACTTTGTTCTTCCTAGAGCAGCCAAAAGGGCAAATCCAAAGAGCAGGCAGTAATTGAAGTCAGTCACAAAATTGTGAAAAAACTAGGGAAGTAATTAAACTTCAATCATCCAGCTGCCCTGAGGCTTACTCCCTCCTTCTATCTCTCGTTCTTCCCAAGTTGCCTTGGATACCGACACCCACCCCCTAGATTTCACATGGGTGGATTTCTTGGTCGAAGCCCACTTGTTCAACACAAAGGAGGATTTGGTTAAGTCATGATTTTCCCTTTAACACAGTGAACATGAACTGTCACCAATTCCTGGTCTCCCTTACTCTGGTCAAAGCGTGATGACCTCAACCATATTTCTCTCTCCTCCTGTGTTCTAATTTAAAGCAATATTTTCAATTAAGCACTGAAAGCTGATGATGCATTTTACGAGGTAATAGAGCACCACAGTTCAACAGAAATATAATGCAAGCCAAAACGCAAGCCACATGTGTACTTTAAAAATTTTCCGGTAGCCACATTAGAATAAAACAAACACATAAAATTTTATATATTTTAACCCAATATATCCAAAATATCATTTCAACATATAATATAAACAATTATTAATAAGATTTTTCTATATTCCTTTTTCATATAAAGTCTTGGAAACCCAGTGTATATTATATATTTCTGCATATCTTAATTTAGACTAATCACAGTTCAAGTGCTCAATAACCACATGTGGTTGCTGGCTACAACACTGAGCAGTGCAGGCTTTGAGTGCAATAATCTTTACCAGGGATCACTAGATACCTATAACTCTTCTTTCGCGAATTACGTAAAAGACTAAGCGACTGATGAAAGGCGTCGAATATAAAAATGGATCTAGATTCAGACACTCAGTCTTCCCCACCAGTTAAGTAAAAATTTCAAAGGGCATAGAAAATTTTCTCTGGAAAATAGGTTGCAACTATAATCTAAGATATAACTGATGAATTTTACGAGCCAGAGAAGACCATTCTTTGCACGGATGTGGAATTAAATAACAATGTTTCTTTTTCTAGAAAATCAGAATATAGTTTTAGAGCTGGAATCATTCAAAGCTAGATTTCAAAGATTAAAAAACTAAGGTTCTTGATGAGGATAGCTAAAGAGTGCAACTGTTACTATGAATACGGAGAAAAAAAATCTTCATTCAGAGTTACTTAATCATCTTTTTTCAAATAACATTACCTATCCTGTGTGTCCTTTGTGCACCTACATAGGTATCAAAAATTCGCTGCAATTCACACTTTCCGGTCATCTGTCGTAAGAGCCATTTCATCCAAAATCGAAAAAAGTGCCCATAGAAGAACTCCCACAAAGAAATAAACATTTTTTCCTGGAGAAGGAAATAGATGACAGATTTAATGACCTTAGATTTTAAAATGGAAAAGCAATTTACAGTTTACCCGACTCATCAAATCCGAAATTATACCTATCATGTTATTCTACTGGGTCTACTTTGTAGCAGTATTTAGACATGTATGTAATAAATACCATTTAGATCAATTAAATGATGGATGGTCAAAGGCCAATTTATCACTTTTTAGGAATTAACTGTAAAAATCAAACTACTTACTTAGATTCAAGTTCTCAGTTCCCTATGTTCTCATCTTTGGGAATGGGGCTCAACAGTTCAAGAACAAAAGGGACCCAACTTAGCAACAGTTAAATCAAATATGCCTTGAATCCGAATTGTTTGTACAAAGAAGAGTTCTTTTAATCCCTATGTATAATTCTAGTTACATCTGTCCCACAGTCAGGAGATTCCAGCAAAAAAACACTACATACTGCTTACAAACTTAAGTATGTAAGTTGAGCACAAAGTAGATTACACCCTGGCTAATAATTGTTGATTTTTCCATTCAACAGGTGAAGGGCAGAAATACTAATAGTAAACTACACCCTCAACAAAAATGAATCTTTATGCCATTAGAAAAATCTTGAGCTCCTAAATGAAGCGGGGGTGCGGGGAATACAAGTGGGAAGTTACTTTAAAATAAAAACACCTATCTCCTTCCTGCCTTCAACATTCCCATAGATACATCACATCTAGACTACGGTCTGAGGGACTGTCAAATCTGCAATCCCTGCAGGCCAGTGCAGAAGCAGCGCCCATCATCAGAGATACGCTGAACTGTTACTCTAAAATGACTCTATCTAGTCCGCGCTCAATAGGACAAAAGAAACAACTGCCAAGCGCAGGGAACACAAGCCTGGAGGCGCCTGGGCTCCCCAGACCTCGCGGAGAGGCTGCGCGGAGCCCCCCTTCCGGAGCCTGGCCGAGCCCAGGTCGCGCGCTGGCCGCGAGTGGGAAGTTACGGCTCGCACAAAGCCCCGCCGGCCTGGGCACCCCGCGGTTTTCCTTAGGACACCGAGGGGCTCAAACAGCCCGCGCGCCCTCAGCGCAGCCGCACCGAAGCGGCGCGGGGCGAGAGGAAAAGAAACAGCAGCCACCTCACAGGAGCGGAAGAACTAGGGGGAAAGCTGCAGCTGCCTCGGTTTCCCCAACTGCAAACAGCCGGCAACGGAAACGACGCTACTCGCGGAGTGCTCCCTGCAAGCACCGCGACCCGGAAGTGGGGGAGCGAGGCCGCGAGAACGCCTTTCCCGGGACATTGCCCGCCCCCGCCCCTCCGGCCACTACGATTGGCCCGAGCTCCACCAATTGCTAACGCTAAAAGGAGGTAGCGCTGAATAGCCGGCGTGCGCGCTCCGATTCTGCGGACGCCCAATGGTTTCCCTGGCAACGGCTACCTGGAGGCACGCCCAGCGCCAAAGGTTGGTCTCAAAGTGAAGCTCTGGAGGTTTTTCTGGCCTTGAACCTCTGTCATTTCCGCTGATTGAAACTGTGTACAAACCCTAGACTCCAAGCACGGAAGAAACAGCGTACTTTTGGTAACTTTCAGAGCACCAAGGTTACAAAAGTGCTTTCTCCTACATGTAATCTTAATCTCGCAAAGTAATTATTAATAGTCCTACTTTATAGATGAGGAAACAAGATTTATGTGTAGTGACTTGGCGATGGCTAATGCTTTAACAAAAAGGAGAACTCTGTATGTTGAGAAAAGGAATTTGAACTTTGTCCTAAACCTCAGCGTTTCAGTAGGAGGATTATTCCAGGCACTAGAAATGCAAGTGCAAAGGCTTGAACCAGAAGCATACTTCATAAATTGGAAAAATAGCAAGAAGGCCAGTGTGGCTGGAGGAGAAACGACAGAGGAGAGCAGAATATAAGTTAAAAGAACAACTGTAGTTGAGAAGTGACTGGCACCTACCCACCCTCAACTCCTGTTCACTCAGCCCCTTTTCTGAAAAGGAACCAGTTTTTTCTTTATACCTCCAGGAATATTTTATGCAAGTGAATATTTGTATAGTCCCTGCATCCCCTTGTTAAGACAAATTGAAGCAATACACACTTTACCACACTTCAATCAACATATTTTTTAAAATTTTTATTTAACATTTATTCATTTTTTGAGAATCAGGAGAGAGAGTACAAGCAGGGAAGGACAAAGAAAGAGAGAGACTCAGACTCTAAAGCAGGCTCCAGGCTCCGAGCTGTCAGCACAGAACCAGACGTGGGGCTCGAACTCATGAACAGTGATAACATGACCTGAGCCAAAGTCAGAGGCTTAACCAACTGAGCCACGCAGGCGCCCCTCAACATATTTCTTAAAAATTACTAAATTGTAAAAAATTAGACATGTGAAGGTTGACACCATCATCCCTGCTCCATAAAAGCAACCAACAATCAATTCGGTAATTTGGTAATGAAATCTGATCATTCCCTATAATAATAAAATCATAGAATTTTAGATCTTGAAAGGAACCTAAAGATTATCTCAGTGAATGCTTTTTACTGTACGTAAAAGGATTCAGAAAGGCAAAGTACACAGCCAATTTGGCAAGTCAAGAAGTAGAAACAAACCTCTATTTCAAGGGTCTTCCAATTATTGCACAAGACCTTTATATAATTTAAAGTGAAATAATCCTGTAGTATAATTATATATAATCTTTTTACCTTTTAAAATTGCTATGTTGAGAGTAGGGAGACCAAGGAACCCTCGCCTTGTCTCTGTGCTGCCTGTTGGCCCACTTCTGTCCATGTTTTTCTCCAAGAGAAAGTAATGGTAACCTGTTTGGTTAGATGAAAAGTTGATCGAACTGCATTTATTGGAAGCAAGATCATTGTACATTAAAATGTCATGTGCATATGACCGCCTCTTCTCTTTTCTGCTAATTCATTTGCATGTAACTGGCAGATATATTAAGTCCTTCTCTCTCAGGGAAGATTGGCCTTCTCTCTTTCTCTCTTACTCTCTTTGGTTTTCTTCTTCTATATGGCTGGCTAAACGGTATTTAAGTCCTAAGATTAGAATTCTGGCTTCAAGGAGAAGGTGGGACCTACTCAGTCCTCTCAACTAACCTGTGTGCTCTACCTGGCTCTCTCAAATCACCTTCATGGAAAACAAAGACTACAGTGTAACGGTGTTTGGTCATATTTTTGAGTAGTACTGAGGAATCCCTGTTTTCTTGGATTCTCAGACTAAACAATCAAGCACTGTTGATTTTAGAAATTGCATATGGCGCCTGGGTGGCTCGTCAGTTAAGTGGCTGATTTCCACTCAGGTCATGATCTCACGGCTTGACTCATGAGTTCCAGAGCCGCGTAGGGCTCTGTGCTGAGGGCTCAGAGCCTGGAGCGTGCTTTGGATTGTGTCCCCCTCTCTTTCTGCCCCTCCCCTGCTCATGCTATGTCTCCATCTCTTTCTCTCTCTCTCTCTCTCTCAAAAGTAAACACACATAAAAAAATTTTAGAAATTGCTTACTGGACAGGTTGTTTGGCATGACTGTTAATCATCAGCTTGTTGCAGTGTTCAGCCTTTGATCCATAAAGAACTCAAATATCATTTTGGAGTATGTGAGGTCTGGAATACAGCCAATTTATAGTGAGAAGGAAAATTATTTACTCCTTTCACTAACAGTGAAATGGATTATCTCCGCGGAAGCGTTACAAATGTTATAGTTTTATGATTCCTGTTGTACTTCCCTAAAACTATTTTTTTTCCTAACTATTTTAAATGCTATTTTAGACACTGTAATTAGGGGGAACCCCTCATACATATGGTTCCCCATCTGATTCTTTTACTGGGAGAACAAGGAAATAGACAGAATGCTAAAGCAGATTGTTTCTCACAGCTACCAGTAATGAGCTTTACCAATGAAAAGAAAGCTTAAACTATTCACAATTAAACTAACGCACTGGAGTGAAAATGGTTCTTTCCAGAACAAAGGAAAGAAACTTTGAATCAGGTCAAATGATTTATATGATTGTTTTAAAAAGAAGGGAAGGTGAGTGGGAATAGAGAAGCAGGAAACTGGACATACACGGGGTTCGTTAGCACATCTGGTAGGAATAGTTGAGATGATGCTACTCCAGACCCTGCATCCACCTCAGCTAAGTTAACCTATCAGATCTGTTCCAATGACCCCAGCCTGGAAGAGTTTAAAGCCAATGATGCTAAAGGGAAATAGGGAAGAAAGGAGTGTTTAATACAGGATGGTGATTTTAATTCATCTGTTAAGGTTGTGGGAGAAAATGACAATTAACCGGAGGGTCAAGAAGTCTTCCTTTGAGCCCTGGTAGGAGGTCCAAGATTGTTTGGTATCGTGACTGTTGAGTGGCAGAGGATAGTGGAATACCTTGGGAGGATTATTGAATGATGATGCAATATGTAGCATAGTACCAACAGGGCACTGGAAAGACAACTGGAGCATGTGAAAATGTTGGGGTAGGTAGCACCAGAATCACCATGAAGCCGAAGATAAAGAAATAAGAAAGAAAGAACTACCCAGTTCTTGACTTTACCTGAATACATAATTAGAATGGATGTGATGATGGTCCTTGTCACTACCAGCTTAAAGCCAAAAGGTTTTAAGAGACAGAGAAGTCTGCCCTTTGCGTAATTTTAATTGAACACACAAAGTGAAAGCCTTGAGAATTGCCCAAACCTTCCCTTGTATTAAACATTGGGCTGATTCTGGAAGGACACAGAAAATCTCACCTTTCATTAACTAAACAATGAGAGCAGAAGAGCTAATCTCCACTAATGCTTTGTATTAATCTCCTGTGACCCAGGACCAAAAAAGAAGGCTCTTGAAAACAACATGTTAACTATTATGATTTCAACGAGGTAGTTTCCATGATTTAAACAAGTGTCTGGGGGTGCCTGGGTGGCTCAGTTGGTTAAGCATCCGACTCTTGATTTTGGCTCAGGTCAGGACCTTACAGTTGTGGGACTGAGCCCCATGTTGGGCTCAGTGCCAACTGCGCAGAGGCGCTCTCTCTTCCTCTCTTTCTGCCCCTCCCTCGCTCTCAAAATAAATAAGTATATATATAAAAAAACCAAAAACAGAAACAAGAATCTGTTGTTCCAGACATTGTAAAAACTGTACGAGGTTCAACAAGCCAACTGGGACTGGGAGTTTTCGTGACCATTTCAACTGGTTCTGTCTTCTTGACCCCACTCCCAGAAATCAAGCTCAGTTTGCTTGTCCATGAGAAGGAATGTAGTATCTGTTGAGGGTCCTTCCCCAAGACATCTGACCTCCTCAATTCACTGCCGCAATTGGTGAGATTGCATTTAGACATGATCACCATCAAAGTGAAGTTAATTTATTGTATCGATGACATTATGATCATTCTCCCCTTGGAAGAAGGAGCTCAGAAGATTTGAGATAAGTAATGGCAGATATGACTACCCAAATGGTTCATCAACCCAGTTAAAACTCAGCACTTACCACAATCAGTGAAATTTCTCAACATAACTTTGGGCTACTAGAGGTATTCTATGAACAATAAATAATTAACTCTCCCTCCAGGACTCTGTCAATAAAAAAAAAGGCACAATACCTTTATGAACTATTTGGCAAACTATGAAATATATATAATGGGCAGTGGCCTAAGTATGCTCTGATATCCTACGATTCTAATACATTCACAGATGATTTTACAAGTTTCCGATGCCAGAATACAAGCAAATTGGAAACTTTGAGTAAGATGTAAATAATACTGCCGCCTTGTGGCGACCACTGGGATACTTTTGCCCAAAAAGTTCCTGATGAAGGCGCTAGAGAGCTGGCTTGCCAGCATGATGTTGGGCTCTACTGAAAACAAACCCCACAACTTAAGAGGACCAAATTAAGATCTGAATTACCTACGATATCATATATGGGTAATAACAGAAAAAAAAAGGAGGTTGTGATAAAGAGGAAGCTGCACAACGAAGTTCTCAAATAAAATGGAATTCGCGTCCTCAGAGGGACCTCTGGGAGTTACAGCACACCCATGACCAGGTAGCATCCCACATTAGGACTAATTCACAGTTCACTTCTCTTGCTGAACAGTCTAAACCTCATGACTTCCCTTTCAACAAAATACAAGAAGTTTCTTAAAAACAACAAAAACAAAAACAGGTGTCTTGGTTTATCCGTGAGAAGTCCTGTTGAGAGGTCCCGGGCCTAAGAGCCAGCCCCAAACACTTCCTGCTCACGGGAACCAGGAAGAGAAAGAGAGAAAGGGACCAGGTCTCACCCCCTCACCAGCCAAGACCAATTAAGGACATGGTCCCCACAAAAATCCCTATATGGTGAAGGCTAGCGGCTTGGCCAATCGAGAAAAGCGCTGCCAGTATAATCCCTATAAGGAAGGACCCTGTGCAGGGACCAATCCATAGAGCACCTGTACCCCCCAAATACAAACCCACCAATGAGCTAGAGAAACCTGTTTCCCGCCTTGGAACTCGCACCTAAATGTGCTTAAAAGGAGCCTGCATGCTCCTCTCAGGGTCGCCATTTTACAGAGTGGCTGACTCCCACATGCTGGAATCTCAATAAACGCTCTTGCCTTTGCATACGTGTCTCGTGGTCTTTGGGGGACGATCCGAGGACCCCAACACTGTAGCATAGAAACTGCAATATAAAAGTGAAGCTACTATTTACTCTATGGAGCAAAAACCTTGTGAAATAATGCAAAGGTAAGTTCATGCAAGGGGCCAAGTCGAGGGCAGTGTATAGGACAGTGGAGGAAGAACTTAGGTTTTTAACCTCAGGGCAAGGTTTGCACATTTAAATGATCATAAGCCTGTAACCAAATGAGAATCTTGGTGCGAGAACATTAAGAATACTCCTATTGTAGGTGATGCAATTGTGGAAGACCCTATGGGGCTTCAGTTACAGTGGATCATAAGAATGGAGTTAGTGAGGGGCGCCTGGGTGGCTCGGTCAGTTGAACCTCCAGCTTCAGCTCAGGTCATGATGTCGCAGTTCTTGAATTCAAGCCCCACATTGGGCTGGCTGGCTGCTCTCAACACAGAGCTAGCTTCGGATCCCCTGTCTCCCTCTCTCTCTGCCTCTCCCCCTGCTTGCGCTTTCTCTGGCTCAAAAAAAAAAAAAGACTGGAGTTGTTCAGGAGGGGAATGGAATGCCAAGCTGATACCTACCATTTTCTAGAAGTAACCACATAATTTAAATGGGTACAGTGGTGCCAGTCATGCAATGACTGAATAATGATGTATTTCACTTCTCTTTTACCTGTGCCAGTAATGTGGTCAGAGACTATTGAATGCTAATAACAACTGCAACAAAATTAGCAATTTAAGGATGGCATTCAGAAAAACCTCCTGCGCAAAAGGATCCAAGCATAAAAGCCAGTGAAGTATATAGGATGACTATTTGCAGTCCCTACAGGATCCAAATGAGTTTGACATTTATTCTATCTTGGACTGAAGCCCAAACAAACACTGCCAAGTGCTATTTCGTTTGCTATCATACCTCTCTTGAGGGGTGGCGTGATAGGATGACGTCGGGAGCACCAAATGTGGGGCGCTCCGATCAGGGGGCTGGTGGTACGGGTGGTGAAAGATTTCACCTAAGGCCGAATAAAAGTTTATTGAATACACTGCAAGGGAGCAGTGGGCAGGACAGCAAAAGAGAGACTGTCTGTGACAGGTGGTGGTGAGGGCCCACAGTTACAGGGCAGAGTAAGGGAGTATGGGGACATACGGAATTTTCCCTTTTTTGGTAAGCTTAGGAACTGTGCCTGGTTGCAACTGGTCAGTTAGGGCCTAAGGCTATTTCGAGGTGGGTCGATTCATGAGCCTGTTTGCATCCGGCTGGGTGGCTGCTGTGGGCTCTCTTGCCTTGCTATACGCTCTGGACCAAAGAATGCTTTCTATATTCCATTGTGCAGAAATCCTAACATGATAAGGACACATCGAATTCTTTGCCACCTATAAAGCATTATTAAATTGATGCTAGAACTGGTAATTGAAACATTACTGAAAATACAATGTAAAGATACAGAGGGCTGCCTTGATCAGTCAGGTGACTGTGTGTTTTGTCCACATAGAGGGGTAGTGGAGGAGGAACAGCTTTAAAAAGGTTTTTGGGTGCTGGAGATGGGTACGATTCCAGTATATAGAGTTTTTTCTCCACACCACCAACCAATGCTCAGACACCAGCTGGGTGACCTACAGTTCCATTCAATTCGGACACTGTCTACCTGAAGACAGTGTCAGATGTCACAGGGCTCAGTTCTCCAATACTGCTCCTCCACCCGCTGCTGCAGACACCACTTGACAGTTGTCACCTGTGCTTCTGACCTACCCTCATAGATCAGAGGTTCCAAAGACCCCCCCCCCCTTATGTGCAATTAATTTGCTTGAGCAACTCACGGCACTCAGAGAAACAGTTTACTTACTGGTTTGTTATAAGGGAATATAACTCAGGAACAGTCGTATGGGAAATAGGACAGTATGTGGAGAAAGAGGCATGAAGCTTCCACGCTGTCTGAGCGCTCCATATCCCCCTGATCTCCACGTGTTCCCCAACCCAGAAGCTCTCCAAATTCCGTCCTGTTGTTTCCTCTTTTGAGTTTATTTATTTTGGGAGATAGAGTGTGCAATAGGGAGGTGCAGAGAGAGAGAGGGACAGAGAGAATCCTAGGCAGGCTCTGTGCTGTCAGTGCAGAGCCCAATTCGGGGCTCAAACTCATACACTGTGAGATCATGACCTGAGCCAGAACCGAGAGTTGGACGCTTAACCAGCTGAGCCACGTAGACTTTCCCCCTCCCCCATCTTTTGGTTTTTATGGAGCCTTCGTTATAGGCACGATTGATTAAATTTTTGGCTCCCTTGGTGATTTTTACTCAATCTCCTGCCCCTTTCCCATCCCCAGAGGTCAAGGGGATGGGTCTGAATGTTCCAACACCCCCCCCACGCCCTGCCTTACCTAGGTGCATTCTGAGAGCGGTTTCATTAACATAACAAAAACCAATGTTACCACTCTTAGTCTTCGGAAATTCCAAGGATTTTAGGGAGCTCTGTGCCAGGACTGGTGGAAGACACAGTATACATTTCTTATTATAAATCACAATATTGCAATGGGAGTGAAGAGGTGGAGGGTGGTACTCTGATAGAACTCTCTCTCCACCACTTTAAAAACTTATTTTATGGGATCCCATGTTTAAGGGACCCTTGGAAGACCCAGTGGAAGGGAGAATTGCTGCCCAAGAAACCATTCCCATTCCTTTTGACATAAATGTACACACTGTTTAAATATTTGTTTATTTAAGAGAAGAGAGAGAGTGTATGAGCTGGAGAGGGCAAGAGAGAGAGGGAGACAGAGGATCTGAAGCAGGCTCTGTGCTGACAGCAGAGAGCCTGATGTGGGGTTTGAACCCTCAAACCAAAAAATCGTGACCAGAGCTTAAGTTGGAGACTTAACCCACTGAGCCACTCAGGGGCCCTAAGTGTGTATCTTTTTAAGGAACCCCCTGTGTTGGATAGTGACTCTGTTATAGGAGTGTGGGAGAGACACTGGTCCTTGTCTCAAGGATTCGAAGAATGAATCTCTAGGACAACAGAGAGTGAGCAAAGCAATGGAGTTTATTGAGGGAACGTACAAAGCTCTCTCAAGAGTGAGAGGGGTCCTGCCTGGGTAGCCGCAGGGGATTTCTGTCCCTGAGTTTTTATTGGCACTTTATCAGAAAGTTTGTAAGACCTAGCCTAGGCGGGTCTGGAATACATTTATCCTCCCCTCCCCTCCAAACCCTCACTGCTTCTTCAGCCTCCTGCTTGCAGCTGCCCTGCCTCCCTGAGGCTCCCTTACCTCTCCCAGCCTCATGTTAACCCTCTCCCTACTCAGCTTCATGTCATGTGGCCAAACAAGGATTGCTGTAGGTCTCCCTCCATTTCTCCTAGTCACCCCATAGACTGGGAAGATAGCTGCATCGTACTTGACTGAGGCAAGCCTCCCACTTCTTCCTGGGTGTGGACAAAGGGAAGCCCTGGCAAGTTTGCAGCTGCTGCTCTTTTTGCAGATTGAGAATATGGCTGACCGGAGGACCCTGCCTGGGGAAACCAGGTCTATATTCTGACAGGTGATAAATGGAAAAGAGATGACGTTTTAAAAGAAGGAGAACAAGTAAATGATGATGCTGGGGAAAGAGCCTTCCATTCGTAGTCCTCGAGAATGTCCGAGAATAAGAGAATAATACTTATTACAGTGATTTCTCTCAGATGTAAAGCTACATCATGGCTGATGATCAGAGAAGCCCTAAGAGCTGTTCTCCCTCAAAATTAGATTGAAGCTGATTTCGATGTCTGGCTCGAAAACTCTGCCAGGACAACCTGGAGAAAAACTGTGACACAAGACCACTGAACCCCTGCCCCAATGGTAACAGAGTGGCACTGTCATTCGGGTTGTGATTTATGAGCTATGCTTGTTTTTCTGCTGCTTTTCTAGGTACCCAATGTGGTACCTGCATGGCTTCCTAGTTTTTGTTAGGACCCAAAGCAATGTCTTGTCCTTGTCACTCCTTCCAGGAATGGTGAGGCTTCAGCCAGCCTACCTGACACTTTTATATGTGTTTAGTGTAAGAGGCACTGCTTACTCTGAAGAGAACCAACCCGGCACCAGAGTGAAGGTGGAGCAAGGGCCAACTTCAGCCCTCACCTAGGCAGGGCCCCTTTGGTAGGATTACAGCCTTTCAATTCAGCGGACAATGCTAGAAATCGGAATCTTTTGTTTTGTTTTGTTTTTATTTACCTAGCCAGGCCCATCTTGGTACACTCAGGATTAGGAAATAAATTTTTATAAGTTTTGTTAACTTCTAGAATATAATGACCAGGGCACATAATGGAATCCAGCTCAATGGTGGCAGAGAACGTGGTGTCTTTATTAAATGGCTATTTTGGGGCGTCTGGGTGCCTGGGTCATTGAAGCGTCCGACTTCAGCTCAGGTCATGATCTCGCGGTTTGTGGATTCAAGCCCCGCATCTGGCTCTGTGCTGACAGCTCCGAGCCTGGAACCTGCTTCAGATTCTGTGTCTCCCTCTCTCTCTGCCCCTCGCCCACTCAACTTTGACTCTCTCTCTCTCAAAAGTAAATAAACACTTAAAAATAATTAAAAGAAATAGATTTTTGGAGATGGTTTGGGCAAAGAGATAAACTGGGCAACGTATACATTCTTCTAAGTCCAACCGACAATTCCATGCAGTGCTATTGTTAGGCAGTGGTTCTCAAAGCGTCATCCCTCAGACCAGGGCATCAGTGCCATATGGGACTTGTGAGCAATGCAAGTTTTGGAGTCCCAGCCTCACCCTACTGAATCAGAACTGAGGATGGGCCCAGAAATCCACCTAACAAGGTTTCCGGGTGATTCTTGTTTAAGACGGCTCTCCGAGATGATCCAAAGATGTTCCTTTCAGTCCGGTCGTTCTCCCAAATTGTGCTGAACAGATGGTACTCGCTCTGGGCACAGATGCCTTATTTCTAAATCACTTGAAACAGAACAAGGGGCCAGGACAACTGGCATTTTATCAAGTTATTCTCTTTCAGACTCTTTTCACCTTCAGGATCCTACATTTCTACAATACCAGAAAAATCTGTCCCCGCTAGTAAGTTTATTCTTCTGTGCTAATAACAGTCGTGAGACCACCGTTTAGACTGAAGTTAACTCTGGAAGCCCTGATGGCTAGAACACTGGTAATACCCCCACCGGGTACTCTTCCCATCCCTGTTATTATTCCTATAAATATTCCTATAAATATTTAGTCATATTGAGCCTGGCAATTCTCTACTTCCCCATGGTCTGAATGTGCCACTTACTTTTAGAAAACAAATCACAAAAGGGAAGTGTGAAGGTCTTTGAAAACAGTACTGCATTCTTTACTGGATTTCCTGGAGTGATATTTATTACTGGCTTGAATGGTAGCAGGTAGTGACTATAGGTGGGTAGTTGTGAAAGTAGCCTTGCTGTACTATAGGTTTTTTTTTTCAATCAAGACTTTTCATCTATAAAACACCCTCGAACACACAGTGGAGAATATGACATGGAAGTATGTAAGGCATCATCTTTTTCTTTCAGGGGCTCATAATATGGTAAAGGAAATAAAATACGTACATAACAGATAAGTGATACAGACTGTCCTGAGAGAGGACCTGAGGGTTACAAGCTTTTGAAGAGGATAGAGATTTCTTTATACATGGGTGATCAACGAAGACTTCATGAAGTGACATTTTGGCTGAGTCTTGAATACTTTTGAAAGGTAGGAATAGGGGCACCTGGGTGGCTCAGTCAGTTGAGCGGCCGACTTCGTCTCAGGTCATGATCTCACGGTCTGTGGGTTCGAGTCCTGCGTCGGGCTCTGTGCTGATGGCTCAGAGCCTGGAGCCTGCTTTGGATTCTGTGTCTCCCTCTCTCTCTGCCCTCTCCCTGCTGATGCACTGTCTTTCTGTCTGTCAAAAATAAATAAACGTTAAAAGAAAATTAAAAAAAAAAGTAGGAATATGAGTGTGTGTGTGTGTGTGTGTGTGTGTGGTGCAATCCATGTTTGAACATGAAGAAGGTGGAGCCAAGAACCACCAGGTGACTATTTGTAGCTCCGGTACCTAGTTCAGTGACTGGCACAGAGTAGATGCTTGATAAATATCACCTCTTCTGATTCATAGACAAACCATTGACTAATTATCAGAGTTTTGGATTTTCCTTTCTTTGGAAAAAAAAAACAAAAGAAAAAGAAATAACTATATAAAGTGTAAAAATCGGAAGACACATGCCGATTTCAAAAGCATTAAGATGTGAGAGCAAAATGCTTTTTTGAATCTCAAGAACATGGTATTTGGTGAGTTCGAATGGAGTAGACCTTTTCAGTACGAAAGTAGAGGCAGATCCATAGCTGGGATAGGTACAATAGCTGGAAAGGTAGATGGAACCAGATTGTGTAAGGTCCCGGATTCCAGGGCTTTTCACTTTTAACAGACAGGTGCTGAAGGATTTTTGAGCAGAGAGTCTGCTGTAGAAAAAATAATAATTAGAGTTAGTGAGAAAATGAATATTGCTCTGACAGGCAACAATAGAAAACGAAAATGTATTGAGCATTACATAATGACAAGAAATATGCTAACTGGTTTGGAATGTTATTTAAGTCAGCAACCTTGGACAGGTATTATTCACCCCATCTTTCTGTTGAGGAACCCCAGCTCAAAGAAGATTAAAAATTTTCCCTGCATACTGCTAGTAGATTGTCACATTGTTTGCCTTCCAACAAAGAGCTGAAAGCTGTGAAACTGGAGACCAAGTTAGAGGACTATGAGATCTTGAATTTGTGCTGGATAGCTTTTCCCACACATCAGTCTACTCTACATTGTTCTCTACCCCACTCTGTATCCCAGGAGGCAGTTCTTAAGATCTAATACACTGCACAGAACTTCCTTGCCTCTGGCTTCCAGTAGAGCTTAGCTAATGGGAGGCACTGGCAAGGCACCAAAGGGATGAAGGAGAATCAAGTTGAGGTGTTCCTCCCAGATGCCAATCCTGGATCTGGCTGGGTTACTGCTCAATTGAAGGTCACAACTCGTGGCGATCATTACATGAGAAAACACAGCCATTAGGCATCCTTAGGCTGGCATGTGTTCAAATCTTTTTTTTCTTTTAAGGAGCCAGAAACTAGCCTGGCCAGAGGTATAGTGCTGGTTTGAAGTAAAACGCTTAAAACCAGACACTGACAATAAGAAGATGGTTCAGTATGGAGAACCTAATAGCAAACCACAGTTCATGGAGCCCAAAGAGTCTCACCTTGCTGATTTTCTTCTAGTGTTTCCCAGCCTTGGTTTCTAAAGGGCTGAGAAACTGATATCTTGAACTTGGCAAAGCTTAGCAAACCTCCCTTGCAGTGCTCATTGTATGTATTTTTTCTTTCACAAAAGTTGACTCCCTCATCCTTTTTCAGGGGTAGGATACCAAAATATTAAAGATAAAGGGATTAAGCTGAAAAGTCTGGTGTTGGTCATTTCCCACACAAAAATCTAAGCCCCCTAAATTATTTGGGCATTCGATGGTTTTCGTTTAAAGCTAAATATACTTATTTTATTTAGGAACTTATCATATTTTAATTTATAAACATCTATGTAAAGATTTGTAGCAGACCTACTTCCAGCTGTGTATGCTGTAGCTGAATTTCACAATGGTTCCTTTCTTTCAAGGTAAAAAGAAAAGAACAATAGCGTATTAGATGCTATTATCTTTATTGCCCTAAAAAATTGGGATGTTGTGAGGATTTACTGAGGTGATATATGCAAACTGCTTAGCCTAGGGTCTGGCACAGAAGTCACTGCTACAGGAAAACAAAGTAACAGTTCCTGAGCACCCGTCACTGTGCCAGGCAGCGGAGAGTTTTCCCATAGTTTATGGCATTTAACTACCAGCAGTCCTAGCAAAGGAAGGGTTCGGGGTGCTAAGTGCTGAGCCAAAGGGCAGGCGTGCTGCGGTGCTCACCGACGCAGTGAGGGGCAAAGGGGTGGGGGCGCGGGAGCGCGCGTCCAGAAGCGCAGGCGCGGCGGCGCGCGCTCGTCCTCTGCTGCGCGCGGGGCGCTGCTTGTCCGCTCCACTCGCGGCGCTGCTGCTGCGCCCCCGTCAGGCCAGCTCCATGAGGACCAAGCACGTGAATGTGCTGATCGCGCTGGCCGCCTTCGTGCTGTTCAGCTTCTCCTGCTTCTGCATCTCCAGGATGACTCAAACCAGTAAGCGGCGGGTGGCTTCCCCGGCCCCTTTCCCGCCTCTCCGGCTTCGGGGCTCCGGGATGGCCGCTGCGGCCTGGCGGAAGAGAAGGGGGGCGACGTGAGAGCCTGGCACTGTCGCCCGCTCTCGTCTGAGGTGTTTTACAATGTTAGCCTCCCCCCGGGCCCTTGCCCGACCGGCGGTTAAGCCGTAACGGACGCCCCTAGCCTACCCCGGCGGCCGCGCCCCCCGCCAGGCGCGCGCGCTAACGGACTGGCCTGCGGGACATCCCGAGGCCCTCCTGCCTGCGCACTCGGTTTCCCTCCCAAGGTTCAGGGGCCCAGCGTGTACCCTGCCTCCCTGCCGCCGCCAGCGTCTTCCTCTATCCCATCGTTTCCAGAAACGGAAGAATGTCCGACTTAAGATCCCTTCTTTTTTTTTTAATTTTTTTTTAACATTTATTTATTTTTGAGAGACATAGAGACAGAGCATGAGCAGGGGAAGGGCAGAGAGAGAGGGAGACACAGAATCTGAAGAAGCAGGCTCCAGGCTCTGAGCCGTCAGCACAGAGCCCGACGCGGGGCTCGAACTCACAGACTGCGAGATCATGACCTGACCCAAAGTCGGCCGCTCAACCGACTGAGCCACCCAGGCGCCCCTTAAGATCCCTTCTTAAACAAAGCCAACATCTTTCCACTTTCGTGTTCCACCGTTAGGTTAGTGAGCCCCCTTGAAAGGCTCCTGAGAGTACTTTTTCCCGAAGCCGAAAAGGGGTGAGATGATGGAGAGAGGCAACTTAAAGCACTGGTATAGCACCCAAACTTTCTCAAGTGGGCCATGTGACTTGCGTTGCAACTTTGAAACACACCAGGGTTTTAATTCATTTTGTTTATGGGGTTCCCAAATTAGCAATTAAAGTAGAGATTGCCCGGTGAAATTTTAACTTTAGATAAACAGTGAGTAAGTTTTTAGCATAAATATTGCAGGGGGGGTGGGGTTAGGATTCCTGGGTAACCCAGTCAGTTGAACATCCATCTGATTCTTGATTTTGACTCAGGTCAGGTCGTGATCCCAGGGTTGTGGGATAGAGCACTCCCGCCCCTACCTGCTCCCTGAGCTTGGAGCCAGCTTAAGATTCTCTTTTCCTCTGCCCCTCTCTCCCACTCGCTTGCTTGCTCTCTCTTTAAAAATAAATAATTTTTTAAAATGCATAACATATATTTATACTAAAAGATTTATTGTTCATCTGCACTTCAAATTTAACTAGATTTCCCGTATTTTGTCTTTCAGTTCTTCTTGTCCAATGTCCAGTGTAACTTTTTAGCGTCCATATAATTGGATTTTGAATTTAAGGTTAGGAATCCCGTAAATATATTAAGCCAGCCTTCCAAGATTGTCCTGAGGTTGTTTTACACTAAATTTTCTTATTTTTTTTTAATGTTTATTTGTTTAGAAACAGAGCACACAAGCAGGGGTGGGGCAGAGGGAGGGAGAGGGAGAGGGAGAGACAGAAACCCCAGCAGGCTCCATGCTGTCAGGCAGAGCCTGACCTGGGGCTGGAACTTACAAACAGTGAGATCCTGACTTGAGCCAAAATCAAGGGTAGGAGGCTTAACAGACTGAGCCACCCAGGTGCCTCAAACTTTCATTCTTATTAAATACACCTATGACTCAGGGTTCACACAAAGTAACCTTGGTGATAGTGTCAAAGATCAAGTTTGGAAGTGGCTTTGGTCCTCTCATTAATACTTAATTTTGTCACGTACAATATCGACATTCTATTCCATTTATTTCTATATTGACGTTCTATTCCATTTGTTTCAAAGATAAGACATGTATGTTAATTTATCTGATTTATGCTCCTGATCTTTAATCACTTTATATACTTTTCTTTCTCTTTCATTTTCTATAAGGAACATTATCCAAATGTGTTTTTATGTATTTTAGGACAATAAACAATTTGCACTTTTATAAGAAAAAAATAAATCATAACTCATAATTAGAAAGCAAAATATAAACTCCTTTTTGTAGTAATTTTGGAAGGCAATTTAGATTGGTAATCTCAGAAGTCATTTTAATACAGTTAATATTATTATAATGAAACTATGGACTTCAAACAACTGGAGAAATGGAGTGTACTGGAATGGTGAACCGTGGGACAAGGGCAGATTGTGGTAAAATCAGTATTTCTGTTAAGAATATGGTGCCTATTAGAAATGAAATGAAAATGAAAGCATTTAAAAAAAATTTTTTAATGTTTATTTACTCTTGAGAGGAAGAGAGAGAGAGAGAGAGAGAGACAGAGGTGTGAGCAGGGGAGGGGCAGAGAGAGAGGGAGACAGAATCTGAAGCAGGCTCCAGGCTTTGAGCGCTCAGCACAGAGCCCGATGCGGGACTCGAACCCACAGACCGCAAGATCATGACCTGAGCTGAAGGTGGATGCTTAACCGGCTGAGCCACCCAGGCGCCCCTCCGTGAAAGTATTAACAGGAGACTGGCTATGTCATTCTGAGTCAGGACTGGGGACACAAATTTGAGAGGGTCAGCATACAGTATTTAAATTGGATGAGACCATACAGGCAGTGGATATGTAAGTAATGAGAGATTCCAAAGAGTGAGCCCTGGGGAATACTAATATTTCAAGGAAAAACTAGGAAACCAAGAGAGCCAAGAAAATATTTCAAGGAGGAGAGTTTAACAGGGTCAGAAATGCTGATGAAGTTCTTCAGTACAGTAAGGAAAACCCCTCCACCCATAATCCTTCAAGTCCCCATTCCTACATTATTGGGGAACACTGCACACACTTCATCTGCAGGCTGCAGTCTGAGTAGGCACTTCATCCCGGTCAACCACAGAAGACCGTTTAGGTAAGTGCTTTGCCAGTGCCTGTCACGGACTTCCAGACAGGTGGTAGGCTATCCCTGCATTTAAGCCCAAGTAGGGCACATAAGCCCATGTAGGGCAGAGGACTGATTACAGATCCTCTCTTGAGAGTGTTTCCTGGGGAATGCAGCATTTAGTGCTGCTGCCCGTCTGCTAGCTACCTCCCTGGAAAAGCCAGCGCTTGCCTGCCACCAGCCTTGATAGTAGCCGGAACATGTGACACTCCAGCGGGGCTAGCAGGTTGGCGATACTGCCAATACTTTAACTTCATGCCATTCGTTTCCCTTTCTATCCCCTGAGTGAATTACTTGCTTTCCCCTCAGTACGTCCTACCGCTTCATACTTATGCATTTATGTTGTTATTTTCTTAGTTTGGAATGCCCTTCCCTGCTCTTTGCCGTATCACACAATTCTGTACATTCTTCAAATTCTCAACTATTCCCTCTGCTCTGAAACCTTTTTCCCTCCCTCCCCGACTCCTCAGTCTTCCTTACTAGTTAAGCATTTCTGCCTCCCTTTGCCTCTGTATTTGAGCATAACTCCGTTTTCACAATTATATTAACTGGTTGTTTAAATATACGCTCCTTCCCCTGTCTCTTGTCAGGTAATTTAGAGCAGGAACCTGACTTATCCATGTTTGTTTACCGTTCACATAGGTCAGTGAATGACACGTGGTAAGTATTAAAGGGCCGAAAGAATGCTTCTCATTGCTAGAGGTGTTTTGCGGATGAAACAGGGTAGGAAAGTCGGGTCATGGCCATATGGAGAGGACCTTGTATACTAAGGCAAGTAGTTTGGACTTTCTTCAGTAAATGTTCAGAGAACCATTTAAAGTCCTCGGGCAGTGTTTCCAGAAGATTAATTGTGGTTTGGAGGTGAGAGACTAATTAAGACGCGGTTACAAAGAAGCAAAAACGATCTAAACTATGGTAAAGCCCATGATGAGAAAGATAAAACAATTAAAGAGATCTATAAGAGTGCTTCTCCGATTTGAACGTGCATACCGGTCACCTGTGAATCTCACTAAAGCTCAGATTCTGACTCAGTAGGTCTGGGGTGCAGCTCGAAATATTTCTCTTTTTTTTTTTCAAGTTTATTTTTTTATTTATTTTGAGAGAGAGAGAGAGAGCGAGAGAGAGAGAGAGAGAGCATGAGCAAGGGAGGGGCAGAGAGAGAGGGAGAGAAAGAGCATCTCAAGCAGTCTCTGCACTGACAGCCTGCTTGAACTCACGAACCGCGGGATCATGACCCAAGCCGATGTGGGACGCTTAACCGACTGAGCCACCCAGGCGCCCCATGAGATATTGCATTTCTAATAAGCTCACAGCTGGTGCCATAGACCTGTTGTCCGGTATGGCGGCCCCTAACGTGAAATATGATTAGTGCAACCAAGACACTGAATTTTAAATTTTGTTTTAACTAATTTAAATTTAAATGTAAGGATTGAAGCAGTACAAAATATTTCTCCACTAAGCAAAG
Source organism: Paguma larvata (assembly GCA_030068075.1). Lineage (NCBI taxonomy): Eukaryota > Metazoa > Chordata > Mammalia > Carnivora > Viverridae > Paguma > Paguma larvata. The sequence goes on from CM057823.1 coordinate 81,590,142, forward strand.
TTTTGTTGTTTTGGTAAGGCTACCAAAACAGTTACTATTAAAATGTAGCATGCAAATTAAGATGTACTATAAGTATAAAACATACACAGGAGTTAGTGCACTTAGTACAAAAAAAATGTAAACTATTCCATTAATTATTTTTTATGTTGATTGCAGGTTTCAGATATATTGAATTGCATTAAATGTATTCATTACAATTACCTTGTTTCTTTTTACTTTTTTAAATGTGGCTACAGAAAATTTTACATCTTATTTCTACTGGAGATCTGTGCCTCAGACTCTTGCTGTGAGAAGCCAAAGTCAGTGGTACTTAGCCCCTCCCCTGGCCCCTCTCTCATGGATGGAAGTCACATTGGCTCATTGCACGCAAGGACTGGTGTTTTTTTTACAGTTTCACCTCAGTTGACTCAAAACATCGTATTATTGTTCATTTCAAACCTTTGCAACATATTTTTATAACATTTCACCCTCACAAAATACCTGACTGATTATGCAAATAATATAAATATTTTAATTGTTGAATTATCAAGTAAAGACATATAAGAAGCAGATGTAAGACCAGGGAATATATCTTTTACCTTTTTTTTTGCACGGTTGTTTCTGCAAATACTATTTCCTCTAGAGGAAACTGTTTCTTTTCTTGTTTACCAAATTGATCCCTCGGGGACTGACTTACATTGTGGAAGCTTATACATGTTGCATCACCCATGATGTATCAATTTCAAACCCTGGATCCAATCTGCAAAGAGAATATTACCCCAGGAACCCCAATGACATAGTGTTATACTGGTTAAACTATGTCTACTTCTAAAGGTTGTAAAAATCTTCAAGTAGTAGCCACTTCATGAATATTCGAGATTTATCTGGCAGTTCTTTTGATTAAAGCACAATTCAGTTTAAAATTCACTCAAACAGTTACTATGTTGGCAAGTCCATGCATTCATTAATTTGTTCATTCATTTCAGCAGGTATTTGTGAGGAGCTGTATGCTTCTTACTATTTCAGACATTGGGAATTTAGTACTAAAAGCCCCCAAAGTTTTGCTGTTCTCAAGCTTGCATTCTAGAGAGTTCTGGAGAGAGCAGTAAATACAAAAAACAAAAACAAACAAAAAAACAACCCCCCCCACACACAAACCCAACAGTAAATACATAATAAAATCTGATAGTCATGAGAAATTCAGGAGAGGGAGGGGTAAGAGGAGTGAGAAGGGGTACTGTTTCACATAGGGTGGCAGGGTAGGCTTCTCGGAGAAGGTTACATTTTAACAGAAAACTGAATGAAATTCGACAACTCTAGCCATATCAGTGCCTGGGGGGCAAGCATTCCCTGCTCAGAAAATTGCAAGAGTCAAAGCCCCAAGGTAGGCAGGTGGTTCGTGTGAGGAACAGCCACCGGTGTAGCTGGAGCTGAGCTCCCTCAGAGTGAGGCAGGACAGGTAGGAGATGAAGCCACGGAGGCTCAGAGGACCAACCCTGTCAAGGTGAGGGCTTTGCTCACCTTGTGAGCAAATCTTGTGCAAATCTCCTTGTGAGGAGAAATCTCTGGAGGGTTTTGAGCAGGGGAGTGGCATTATCCAGTTTTTGACACAGGCTGAACATTGTGTGCTCTTGATTCGTAAGAGGCAGATGAAAAAAGTATTAAGTGTTTCAACCCAAATATACCACCATTACTTTTATAGTTTCATATTTTACCCTAACTTAAAAAAAATCCATCTGGAATTTATCTTTCAAACTATCAATTTACCTTTTTTCTATCCAAACTGTTAGCCATTTTCTATGCTCTTCCTAATTGACATACAATATCCAATATTCTTGTCTCTAATAGTTTTTTCTTTATGTATTTTGGTATTTGACTACCTAAAAAATTACTATTTTGTTTCCATCATAGATTATACCTTTTTCAGCATAAAGAGAACCACTTTAACTTAATGCCTTTTCCCCTGCATTATTCTATCTGATTTTTATATGACAGAAGAAAAAGTAGGTTAAAGTCTAGAACCATGTAAAACAAAACATTAGTGGTGGTTATTTGTGTGTGTGTGTGTGTGTGTGTGTGTGTGTGTGTGTGTGTTTCAACCTATGAATTGCTTATCTAATAAAATGTTTAAATATTTTTACAAAGCAGCCAAGATTGGAAGCTCCTTTATCTCTTCTCTTCTTCTTGTCTTTTTCTAAAAGTTTTACTTATTTAAGTAATCTCTACTCTCCACTCGAAGCAGGAACTCATGACCCCGAGATGGTGCTCTTCCGACTGAGCCAGCCGGGCACCCCTGTTCCCTTATTTTCTCTGGGCCATATTCTATGGAATATTCTTTGTATCCATTAGAATGCAAGGTCAGATGTCGTAACAAGTATCCAAAACAACAGTGGTTTAACATTTAAATAATAGGCTGGTGTGGAGATTCTCCTCCCTAACCTCATTCAAGGCTTTGGGTTCCTTCCAACTCATTGTTCTTCGTCTCTGGGGCATTGTCTTCATGATTTATTCATTAGGCAGAAATGGTTCCTGAGTCCTGTGTTACTGTAGCAACTTCATGGAGAAGGAATGAAGGAAAGTGAGAGAAAGGAGGAAGAGGCTATCTCACACACATACACACACACACACACGCCCTTTATAGGCTCCCGACTTCTTTGGGCTATCTCTTATCCCCCTGACTATGGCAAACACCACGGGTTGTCAATCCATATGCAACCTCAACCTCTTTTTCACTTACAGAGCTGTGATTTTGTTTGAGCTAGCAATGCATCACCTAAAATTACTTGACTTCTAAGACTGCAGCTAATTCAGTAGGGAGCTGTATGTGCTCAGAGTTAAGACTTCTCCCTCTCAGTCTCAATGTCTCTGTCACCAGGGGCAAGAGTCCCAGAGACCCTAATGGTCAGAGTAAGATCCCCCACCCTCACACCTCCATCAGTAAAGCTCAAGAAAGAACAGAGGTGTTCCTGGAGCCCCTGACAAGATACACATCCATATCTGTCTTACCAGCGCTCACTGTGTTGTCTCCCCCATTCTTCAATGAGACCATCAGGCTGCTTTCAGTAAGCCCTTTATCCCAGCCCCTGACTCCCAGGTTAACCCTCCTCTTCTGGACTCTAATCCCCACATGGTTCTGCACATTGTGCCCAGAAGCCTTTGACTGTGCTCACTAGAGCTCACAGCCGTGAGAAGACCACGGGTCTTTCCAGTGGGAAAAGACCTTCCAGAAGTTCCATAATCAGCGGAAATCCCACCATAGTTGGAGTAGCTAAGGGTCAGGCACCCTGAGTTCTGTCCCATTATAGCTGCAACTATCTGTGTTTCTGGCTGAAGCCCATCTCCCACTCACATACTGGATGCCATCCCCTCTTGTCTACTCTCACATGTATCTTCAGTATTCTCTGTTTTCCGGGATCATATCCATCGTATGCAAACACTGTGTTTTCCTCCCGTCCTATGAAGGAAAATGAAGAACTCTCTCTTGCTTCCACTCCCACCCTAGTTACTGCCGATCATCCTGCCCCCTCTCAGAGCAAAACTCCTTAAAGAGTTGTCTGGACGCCCTGTCTCTAGGTCCTCTCCTCCTGCTTCCTCCTGAATCCATCCAGCTATAGGCTTTCACTTCACCGCTGGCCAGCCACTGGGGACTGCACACTGCTGAGTCATGGTCCACCCCGTCCTCATCCCCCTCGTCCTGTTCAACAGCAGTTGACAGTTGATGCCTTTGGTCTCCTTAAAACACTTTTCTCGCTTGGCTTCCAGGATCTCACACACCCCCGAGTTTCCTCTTGCCTCGCCAGCTAATCCATCTTAGCTGTGACTGTTTTCTCTCTTTTACTCACCCTATAACTTAGGATGCCCCAGGATCTAGTTCTTGGACCTCATCTCTTCTCTACTCATCCTCATTCCCCTAGTGATCACCTGCGTCTAAACACAGGTCTCTCTAAATGTCTATGTCCGGGCCAGGCCAGTTCTCCCGCCAGACTCACACATGGGGCTGCCTACTGAGATGTGTGAGAAGCATCTCAAATCTAATACATCTCCAGCCAAACTCCTAATATTCACACCAAAGCTTGCTTCCTTCATCTTCTTCATCATAGTAAATGGCTGTTCCCTTCTTCTAGTTGCTCAGAGTATCGATGTCTCGTTTTTTTCACGTCCCACATTCCGTTCAGCAAATTCTATCTTCTTTAACTTTCAGAATATTTCCAAAATTAAACCATTCCTCACCACCTATCCCAACAATCTTTTCTAAGCCACCGACATCTCTCCCCTGATCTCCCTTCTGCAGTCTCAGTTTCCCTAATTCTGTTCAGATAGAACAGAAGATTCTGATAGAAGAATCCTGTCCTGATATCAGTCAGATTATGTGATTCTGTGCTTATAGACTTCCATTGGGTCCCCATTTTGCTTAAAGTGAAAGCTAAAGTCCTTACGATGGTTGCCTTTACATATCACCTACTACTCTTCCTGTCCTTCATTTTGTGTCATGGAACCACACTGGCCTCCATGCTATTTCTGGAGATAATGGGTGCGAACCTGCCTTGGCTTTCGCATATGCTCTTCCCGCCGCACCACAGTCACTAGCAACATTCCTTCCTTTACTTTGTTCCTCTCTGTGCTCACATGTTATCTCCTTAGAAAAGCTTTCTCTGGGGGCGCCTGGGTGGCTCAGTCAGTTAAGCGTCTGACTTGGGCTCAGGTCATGATCTCACGGTTCGTGAGTTTGAGCCCCTGTCGAGCCTGGATCCTGCTTTGAATTCTATGTCTCCCTCTGTCTCTGTTCCTTTCCTGCTCATGCTCTCTCTCTCTCTCTCTCTCTCTCTCTCTCTGTCTCTCAAAGATAAATAAAACATAAAAAATTAAAAACAAAAAAAAAAAAAAGAAAAGCCTTCTCTAGGGGCGCCTGGGTGGCTCAGTTGATTAAGCATCCAACTTCGGCTCAGGTCATGATCTCACAGTTCGTGAGTTTGAGCCCTGCATTGGGCTCTGTGCTGACAGCTCAGAGCCTGGAGCCTGCCTCAGTTTCTGTGTCTTCCTCTTCCCCACTCACACTCTGTCTCTCTCACTCTCAAAAATAAATAAACATTAAAAAATTTTTTTAAAAAAAGTCTTCTCTGGGGCGCCTGGGTGGCTCAGTCGGTTGAGTGTCCGACTTCGGCTCAGATCATGATCTCACGGTCTGTGAGTTCGAGCCCCACGTCGGGCTCTGTGCTGACAGCTCGGAGCCTGGAGCCTGCTTCAGATTCTGTGTCTCCCTCTCTCTCTGTCCCTCCCCCACTAATGCTCTGTGTCTCTCTGTCTCAAAAATAAAATAAAAAAAAATAAAACATTAAAAAAGTCTTCTCTGATCAGCCTGTTTACAGTTACAATCTCCCCACCCTCTGCCATCATCAACACTCTGTATCCTTTTCCCCTGATTTATATTTTTCTTGTACTTACCATCTTTCTAATACAATGTACAATTCACTTATTTATTCTTTTTTCCATCCAGTAGGATGTAAGTTCCAAGGGGGTCAGGAATTCTGTCTGTTTTGTGCATTGTCGTATCCCCAGGACATGTAACAGGACTTCAGTAAATCTTTGCTGAGTGAGTGAGCGAATTGAGTGGCCAGGTGACTGTTCTGGCTAGTGAGCTGTGGAAACCCCTGACAGAGAGCGTTCCTGCCCAAAGGAAATCTCAGGCTTTCCTTGGCATTGTAAATGAATTGTGAACACTTCATCACAGTGTTTCAGGAAGAAACAGAAAGTTGCTTTTATTCTTTACACCCCACTGTCTACTGAGACCAAATAGTTTGTGATCTCTCTGCTATAGCCACGTCTTTCCATCTGTAGAGAATAGACAAAATTCCCAGTATTGCACTGTGAGGGCAGTGACGACCCATACAAATTGCCACCCAGTAAACTGACAGGGCCTGGAGACCTGCCTCATTGGGGTCAATTCGGGGGCCCAAATTAGGAGGTGAGGCCTTCACGGGGCTGTTGAGAAAAAATTAGTTCAGAGCAGCAAATCCTCCATCTTATCCTTCCTGAGCGGTTGATATGTGCAGATGGAATTGTGACTTGGATCTAACAGTGCCTTTTCACTCTCGTCACTTGTCATTCACTCTTGTCTGGCCTTTCGTGGAGGTGGATAGAGGGAGGATGTATATCTTGGGCCACCAGCCAGTCACTAGTGAAGACTGCGGATGTAGAGCCTTGAGTTCTGCTGGTTGTATCATAACAGGCCAGGGACTTGTGCATGGATGGGGTACAACACTTGCCAAGGACTGCCAGAACTCGTAATTATACAATTCTCTGAAATGATCAGCCAGCCAGCTGGGTCTTTCCCTAAACCTCCCCAGCCCTGTTTCAGCAAGCCCAACTATACATAAAACCCAAATCCACTTGTTTGTGTTTGTTACTTGATCGATGGGAGCCCCTGTTGGCAAGGTAATCCATATAACATGAAATTGTTGCATTTGGGAGATTCAGTGACAGGTAACTGGAGATGGAGAGGTGTTGTGACAGACCCTAGAGATGGAGCTGGCTGCCAACTGAGGACTAGAGCAGGGGGCTCCCCCTGACCCAAAAGGGAGAAACAAAACATCCCGTTAGAGAACAGCAAAGCAGCCGGTTCACTTTCCTCTGTTGTGTCTTGAGGTGGATCATCCATTGAGCCTTGGTAGGGAAGTATTAGAATATTAACAGTTAACACATTAGTTTATTATATTACAGTCCCCTCAGGCAGCACATCGTCCAGAATACTTCTTTGACATATCCCCTCCCCTCCCCCAGAGGCTGTCTGGGCCCCTGTCCTCTATGCATACCATTATCACTACCAAGTTAGGGGTGAAACCTTATTCTACTGTGTTCATATGTGTTCATATGTCCTTCATGAGGACATCTTTCATTTCTTTCTCCTAGAAGGGCCGTTTTAAAGTGAGCACTTGGACCTTCTCTCAGAAGCTCATTACCTCTCTCAGAAGACAGAGACATTCAGCTGAATGGTGAAATTGGTCAGACTTGACTTCTATCGACCACACTGACAGGGAGGCAGAATGGCTTCCATACAAAGGCAACTTGGACCATCTCTGGGCTCTTTCTCTTGTAACATCCCTTATGTACTCTACAGAAGAAGGGCCAGCTGTCTCTGCTTTTTCCTCTGAAATAGTGAGCTTATGTGGCAAGTCGTCCTCTTTGTGGGTGTGGCTCCACTGTTGTCCAGCTGCTCTTTTGATAATGGAGTGGGAGTAAGTTCACTTGGGTAGGAAACTAGGACATCCCAGTGCACTCTGCAATATACCCATAGTCAGACAGCCTGCAGACAAAACTGACAGCCAGTGTTTGGGGCTGGTGTTATCTATGTGTATCCCTAATAAGTTGAAACCCAAGGAAGGAAATTTGTAACATCTGAAATACCACAATGATTTAAGTTACCAATTAAGTTAGTTCTACAAATTAGCCTATAAACTTCCTGAAGGCAAGAACTACCATATCTTTTTTTGTTGCTTGACATAGAGTAGTTGGCGCAAGAAAGGTGCTTAATTATTTTTTCTGATTATAGAACCAATGCCACATGATTCTATAACAAAACAATTCTGTAAAAATAAGAAAGAAAAACTGATCCAACAAAGATTATATATTAGCAACACATAAACTCATATACTTATTCTTTTTTACTATCTTTTTTTTTTTTGCAAAAAGGAAGTGACTTTATGCATAGTTTTGTTTTTAAAAACTAGTTGTTTTGGGGTGCCTGGGTGGCCGAGTCAGTTAAGCATCCAGCTCTTGATTTCAGCTCAGGTCATGATCTCACGGTTCATGAGTTCGAGTCTTACATCAGGGATCAAGCCCTCGGTTGGGCTCTGTGCTGACAGCAAGGAGCCTGATTGGGATTCTCTCTCTCCCTCTCTCTGCCCTTCCTCCGTTCATGCAATCTCACTCTCAAAATAAATAAACTTAAAAAATAAATAAAAAATAAAAAACAGTTGTATTTGCAACATTAAATACAATATTTTTCTACAAGATGATTTTCATAGTTGCATAGGATTGCATTGATAATGAATAAAAAGTAGCCCATTGATAAATACTATTTATCACACATTTATCAAAGCAGTTTTTTCATGTGCTTTGCCACATGGTTTACATGCATTATTGCATTACTTCTTCCCAACTCTGGGGCAAGGATTTTGTTTTAAGTTTATTTATTTATTTTGAGAGAGAGAGAGAGTGTGTGTGAATGGGGGAGGAGCAGAGAGAGGGAGAGACGGAGAGAGAGAATCCTAAGTAGGCCCTGCACTGTCAGCACAGAGCCCAACTCAGGGCTCAATCCCACAAACTGTGAGATCATGACCTGAGCCAAAATCAAGAATTGGATGTTTAACCAACTGAGCCACCCAGGTGTGGGGCAGGGTTTTTTATATATCCATTTATACGTGAAGGAACAGAGGCTAACAAACATTAAATAACTTGTCCAGGTGACACAAGTATTAAGTGGCAACACTGGGATTCAGTTTTATATGATTTAACACCAGAGCCACTGTAACTTTTAAAAGGATATTCTGGGGGCGCCTGGGTGGCTCAGTTGGTTAAGCACCGAACTCTTGATTTCACTCAGGTCATGATCTCATGATTTGTGACATCGGGTCCCAAGTCAAGCTCTGCACCGAGAGCGTGGAACCTGCTTGGGATTCATTCCTCTCTCCCACTCTCTCTCTATGCCCCTCCCCACTCATTCTCTCTCTCTCTCTCTCTCTCTCTCTCTCTCTCTCTCTCTCAATACATAAACTTAAAAATAAAAGGATATTCTGTAATTTCCTTAACATATTTCCATTGTTGGGCATTTAGGTCGTTTCTTATTTTCTTTCAATAATAAGTAATGCTACCTATACTAAACTTCCTTCGAGCCAAATCCGTGTATATATTTCTGGTCATTTTCTTCAGATAAATTCTTAAAGGTGAATTTTTTGGCTCAATTGGTTTTTCCCTTTAATTACAAATTTCATATGCGCACAAAATGGAAAATTGGAAAATACTAAACAGCACAAAGTAATAAAGCAGAAACCATTTATAGCAATTCCACCTTCCGGATAGTACCATAGTAACATCTCACTCTTTCTCCAGCCTCGTATGTGTATCATATGTACACATTTGTATATGAACCACATACACACAAGTGCATGCACACACACAGGCACACACAGAGTGTTATGTATAGCTACATCAAAGCATACATTCTACTTTTTCATTATATAGTATAGAATATTGTGTGATACTATTGATACATATATAAACACGTACACATATGCTTTCTTTGCAGGTAATCAATTAATTAACTGTAGAAACCATATTTTGGAGTTTAAGGAGAAAATTCTACATCTAAAAAACAAAACTGAAAGAAATCACCAAGAGCTGATCGATGCCTTGAGTAAAGTGAAGCACAAAATGACACAGAGAAAAAATATGTCCGTAAACTTAGGTTTGTGATGCTTTTGTTTTTGTGCTCGGTGGTTTGTTGGTTGGTTTCCTGTTTTGTGTTTGGAAATTTAGATTTTTGTGCTTTCTGATTTTAGGACATTTCTCCCCAACCAGTAGAACTAAATTAGTGCTTGTTCTTTTATTGTGAGACATACAAAAATCAGGTAAGAGATATCACTGATACGCCTCTTCTCTGTAGCTCACAAATGGTCCTCCTGTGTTTGCTGTGTGGACTGCACCACCATCGTGTTCCATCCAAAAGACGCAGCCACAGCCCTGAGCGTCACTCGAACCCCTCCCTTCTCGCTCTTGCCTATTTCCATCTCAGTCAGTGAGCAATCCTGTAGATCCATAATCCTTCCACAAATCTGTCCACATTTTCCTATCGCCATTTCTGCTGCTCTAGGCAGGACACCTTCAGGCTTCATCTGAATGACTGCTAACGTTTCTATTTTTGTCTCTCTCCAGACTTGCCCTCACCTGTCTATTTGCACCGTAGCCTAGGTGAATGCTCACTGTCCTGTATCATCCTGCAGTGGCTCCCATTTCTCCAGAATAAAAAGTTCTGCCTCTGTTTCTCCTTTCGTAGTCAGGTATTCCCTGCTCTTAATTCCTTGCAACCACTGATCAGTTCTCTGTTCTTACAGTTTTCCCTTTTCCAGCAAGCCATACAGATGGAACCATAGAGTATGTAATCCTTTGGAGACCGACTGCTTTCACTTAGCAAAGATTCACTGAAGTTGTTATGTGACCACTTGTTGCCTTTATATTGCTCGGTAGCATTTCATTGTATGGATGTAGAGTATCCTTTTGCCAATTGAAGGACATTTGGGTTTCGTGTGTGTGTGTGTGTGTGTGTGTGACTATAAATACATGTTGCTATAAGCATTCATATATAGGTTTTTTTTTGTATGAAGAGAATTTTCTTTAGCCTATATATATATACATATCCTGAATACATATAAGATGGTTATGTGATTTGGAAATATTTTCTCCCAATCTGTGGCTAGTCTTTTCCTTCTCCTTATGATGTCCTTCAGAAAGCAAACATTTTTAATTATGATAAAGTCTAGTTTATTAATTTTTCTTCTTTTTGATTGTGTTTTTGATTGTATCTATAAGAACTCTACCTACCCCAGGGTCATGAAGATTTTCCTTTATATGTTTGTTTTTAATTTTATAGTTTTTGGCTTTACATTTAGGTCTACGAATTATAGGTCAAGATTCAATCTTTTTTCATGTGAGTGTCCAAGTATCCTAGCACCGTTTGTCAAGAAGTTTGTCCTTTCTGCATTGAATTACCTTTGTACCTTTTTAAAAAACTGACAGACAATATTTATATGGATCTATTTCTGGATGGTCTATTCCATTTCATTGGTCTATGTATCTCTTTTTAATGTAATACCATGCTGTCCTTTTTTTTTTTAAGTCTTATTTATTTACTTTGGGAGAGAGAGAGCAGAGGAGGGCAGAGAGAGAGAGAGAGAGAGAGAGAGAGAGAATCCTAAGCAGGCTCCACATTGTCAGCGCAGAACCAGATGCAGGCTCAATCCCACAAACTGTGAGATCATGACCTGAGCCTACATCAAGAGTTGGGTGCTTAGCTGACTGAGCCACCAGGCACCCCAATATCATGCTGTCTTATTACTGTATTATGTGTTATGTATTAAATTAGATAATGTGAGTCTTTTAATTTTATTATTCTAATTTGAATTTGTAGAGGTATATTCAAATGAATGGTACAAGTGGAGTGATTAAGTGTTGAGCTACAAAACAAAGTTATAGAGATACAAACTTTAATGTGATATTAATCTGAATAGCAGATCAATTATAGCATGTTTCAGTTATACTTCATTTGGAACCGACAGTTCTGTTAGTCTCTGGTTGTGTTGCTCATAGTGCTAGACTTAAATATTACTTTTTAAATAAATATGGATCGTCACTTCTAGGCCTTTTGGCTAAGGTCACATGCAGTATCTGTTCTTATCAGTTTAAATAAATATGTATCAATAATATTTGAGCTATCTATTATAGCCAAATGATTTTAATAATTCACATTTAATTGTATTTCTCTTATATATTGAATACTAAATTAATCTAATAATTACATTATGAAAAATTGTACCAAAGAGAGAAAAATCTCTATAGTCATGAATTTAGAAACCTTATTTTTTCTCTCTTTCAGTTGAGAAGAAAATGAATACATTGGGTAAGAACGAAACAGTGCCTAATACATTTGAAGTCCTAAAGTTCTTTTTTCCTCATCTAAGGAAAGTAGGCAGAATTTATCCTGATGTGATCATTGGCAAAGAGAAAACAGGTGGTAAGCAAACTTAGATTTGGAAGGTCAAATATAGATATTTTGATCTTGGGGAACATGCTTTTAAGATTTTTTGAACACTTCTCTAATTATTATTATGCATGCCTTTATGTAAATGTAATCCATTGCGATAATACGCTGCTATATAGACCACCAGCCTACGTGGCATTAATTTGGACTGCCAGAAATCAGTACTTTATCTGGCAGAAAAAAACTAGTTCAGTAGACATTTGGAGACTTGAATTCAAATTCGATTTTAATACAGATGTTTTGAAAAGAAGTCGTTATAAGTCACATACACATCTGGCTTATGAAGCATCTAGCAACCCTTGTCTCCCTTGGTTTTGCCAAATGCATTCTTATTTGGTTATCTCTCCATTTCCCCATCTTTCTGGGGACCAAGGGCAGCAAAAGCTTTACAGAAGAGGTGATGTTTGAGCTCAGCCTGAAATAATGAATTTAACTTCAGCAGGTATTAAAGAAGAGAAAAAGCATTTAAGTTAGAAGCAGGGATATTAGGGCGAGTGTCAAAGTGCTTGCCATTCTCACAAACCTCACTCATTCTAATGAGTGAGTCACTCCAGGCCAGCAGCAGCAAACTACAGCCTATGGGCCAAATCTGCTATTTTAAGCTAAGATTTTGTTGGACCTTGGTCAGGGCTCATTGTGACTTGTCTATGACTGTTCTCATACCACAGTAGCAGAGTTGCGACAGTGACGGTATTGCCTGAGAGATAAAAATGTTTACTATCTGGTCTTTACAGAAAAAGCGTACTGATCTCTATGTGATCTTGGTAGTTCCTTGGGAATATGCAGTATTGTTCCATCTCACATGCCTCTGCCAAGCCTGCTGTGTTGGGACGGGGATGTCAGATGGCAGTGCTTGACATCTGAATTCTCAGTGTTCCATATACTGAGTTAGAATATCTTCTTTCATTATCTCATTTGACCCTTGCAACCCGGTATAGTAGGACCTATGATTATCTCTTTTACACCTAAGAAAACTGAGGTTTAGAGATATTAAGGAACTTCTTGAGGTCATACTTGAGTCTTTAACTGTGTCAGATTCCCCCTTGGGAATATTTTGAGTGTGGCATGTAAATGTGTACATATACATGCATGTGTGTGTGTGTGTACGTACAAGAAAGTGCGTGCTACACAAAAGCTGTAGGTGACAGGAGGAGGAGGTGAAAGTCATAGAACAAAAACCCATTACATAGAAACTATAAAATATTCGATACCAAGAGTAAGCATAGCCTTGAATAAACATCAGCAAAGATAAGCAGAAGCTCATGACACAGAGTTAAAGGAAGGAGGGAGAGATGTTCGTTATCGGGAAGAACAAGAGAACTCTTTGTATGGGTGATTGGACTGTTGAGGTAACCTAGTGAGATCCTGAATAATTTTTATTTCCTGATTTCCTACCATGCTGTATACATTGATTCTTCTTTTGAGGCCCCTTTGGTGGATTTTCATAGGTTCTTGGGAGGACTATCTAGCATATAAACCTTCATGACCCAAGGTAATTTAAAAGATTTTTTTCCTGGTAACTAATAGATCTTAACACATAAGACATTTGTAAAAGCACTGAAGACTGTAGCAAGGTCTACGGGGGAATCCATCAGAAGTCTTATTTATTCTGTATTCTGAGTATATCTCAAATAATTTCTGCTCTCTACCTTCTGTAACTATTCTCTTTGAGCTTTCATTTCTCACCTGGTATATTGACTTATGGTTTTTCTCATGGATTTAGTATTACTAAAGTCAATCTGTTCTTCATACCCTCCTCAGAGCTATGTACTAAAATGCATAACATCATACTTAACTCTTGCTTAAAGTCCTTTAGTAGATCATCAGTACATTTAGGATGTTAGCTCCTTGACATGGTGTATGCGCAATAGACTGTATCTTTCAAATCTCAAATTTTGCCACTTCCCCTCCTTTCCAGCAACCCCACACCACTTACAGTCCCCACAGATAGGCCAAGTGATTAGCACATGCTAATCCTTGTAATTAACACACCACCTCCCGACGACCACAACTCACTTGTCACGTAGTCTTTATCCAATATGACTTTTCAGCTTAACTAACAACTTTGTGCAGTCCGCCACATCCTCACAAGACCAGCTTCTACCAAGTCCTAAGCCCTGGGCAATAGTGGTGGGCAAGACATGACTCTCATCCTCCTAGAGACACGTGAGAAAACATTTACAGTGTAAAGTGACCAGTGACCAGTGACAAGGGAAATACAAGGTGGGGCAGGTAATCCATACTTGGGGAATTAGGGAAGATTTTCTGGATGAAGTGACGTCTAAACTGAGACGTGGAGAGTAGGAAGAATTGGAATAGGCTGAATAGAGGAAAAGTGCGTGACGGACAATGGAAAAGTAGAGGATGTTCATCCAGGTAGAAGAAAAGAAACAGGAAAGGTCTAACGGTAACAGCGAGAGGGCCTAGAGGAAAAGTGTGCCATGTGTGCACAATTTGGAGCTGGAAGTTTTTGACAGTGAGACATGAAGCAGAGGCCAAATAATAAAGGGGCTGAGCCATTTACTTATTCACCCCAAATATATTGCCGTTATGATGCATTCTAATAACAAAAAAGATGATAAGTACTATGTAAGATGAAGTAAGAAAATATAGCTGGTACACTCAGCCTCATTTAGAAAAAATGAGTAGAATTGGCACAAAGAGCCTGAAGAAGAACATTCTAGGCAGAGAAGGAATGATGTATGTGCAAAGACTTGGAGGTGAGAGAGCCCTACGTGGTCAGTTTGAAAAGCTGAAAGATGTTAGTAAGACTGATTTGTAGACAGTTGAAACAGAAGAGGTAGGTTGGGAGAAGGTCACTAAATGCCTCGTAAACGTTTGTAAATGTATTCCTTCCTAAGGCACTGGAAGTTATTCCAGCAATTATTTTATTATTTTATTTTTTTGTTGTTATGTTTATTTTTGAGAGAGAGAGAGAGAGAGAGAGCAGGGAGGGGCATAGAGAGAGGGAGACATAGAATCCAAAGCAGGATCCAGGCTCGACATGGGGCTCAAACTCACGAACTGTGAGATCATGACCTGAGCTGAAGTCAAATGCTCAACCAACTGAACCACTCAGGTGCCCCTCCAGCAATTGCATTTTAGAGTGGATCCCAAAGTTCGATACCTGCCTCACACCATCCATAATCCCTGCCTCACACCATCCGTAAAAATCAATTCCAGGTACACTGTAGGCCTATATATAAAAGGCAAACAGTAAACCTTCTAGAAGTTATTTAGGAGAATATCTGTATGACCTGAAGATAAATGAAGATTTCTCAGCAGGAATCAAAACACTAACTATTAAAGAATAAGTGGATAAATTATACTATATTAAAATTCTGTGTCTCCCTCTCTCTCTCCCTCAAAATAAATAAATGTTTAAAAAAATTAAAAACAAAACAAAACAAGAATCCAGACAACTCTAATAGAGAAGCAGGTAAGAGCTTAAACAGAGATTTCACAAAGAATATCCAAAGACCTATAAACATATGAAAATATGTTCAAACTCAATAGTAGTCTGGGAAATACTGACTCTTACTGTTCTTATCAAAGGTCAATAATTTTTTGTTACATAAATTCTTCTCGGTTTATTGTATACCAGAGTCCTGATTGTTTCGACAGTTTCTTTCCCGGTTTTATTACTGCTTTTTAGGGGGAAGATTTTCTGAGCTCCTCACTTAGCCATTCTAGAAGTCCTTGTCCCCATCTTAATGGGGGTAAATTAAGCCTGGAGAGGCTGCGTATCTTGCCCAAGCTCATACAGCCAGGCACTGATGTTGAGTTTGGGAAGACTTCAGTGATGAATCTTGGTATCTATTTAGGATGACATGTATGTTCTACCAGTGTTTCAGTCAATGTTGGACGATAAAAGTAACTCAGGGGCATGGATTCATTCCATCAAATCACGCGCAGATTACTTCATACTTTTTTTTTCACTGATGAAAATATTTCATAGTATTTTACCTCTTTGGGTTCCAGTATCTCCTTAGGAAGAGAGTAGAGAATCAGCTAGTGTGTGACATTTTGTATTCAGTTAGGTAAAAGCTATAATAAATAGGGAGTGGTTAGCTTTACTTTTCACTACACTGAAACCCTCCGATATGAGAAAATCTTAGAGTCTACTTAATGCGTTTACTAAGAATCCATTGCAAATTGGAATTTGCTCAAGCCGAAAATGAACTTTGTGATAAAAATTAATAGTAGTTTGGCTTATTTTTGTAATACAATTTCAGACACTCTTTTTTGACCATAAAACTAACCCAAACATTCTAATATCATAGATATTAGTGATAAATTATGTTTTCCTCTGTGGTTCGAAATGATGATTCCATGCTCCTATGTCTGCAGTCTCCTTTGCGCTGGGTATTTCCACTGTTAGCAGAGGAAATCAAAGTTACCTGCAGCAAACACTGAACTCTGTCGTCTCCAGGATGACTCTCTCAGAAGAGAAGGACTCTGTGGTGATTGTCTCTGTCGCAGATGTACGTATGAAAAATAAGTAGCTCTCCAAATACCCTTCCTCCATGGTAATCAAAATCGTTTCAGGTTTTTTCCCTTAAATTTAAAAAAGCAATTCATAGGTGGAATTTTTGGATAGTAGACAATGTATTCGATACTCGTGTGACACCACTGAGAAAGAATTAAATATGTCAACCTAAAAAGAAAAGATAATGGTCCATGCAGAGAAATAAGATTGCAGTGTTAAATATGTTACTAGGGGTCCTGCATACTATATGGTACAGAAATTATATTTACAAACAGAACATTAAAATTGAAGCCCAAAGATGCCCAGCCCAATAAAAGGTTGGTATATGAATCAAGAGATAATTTATGTTAAATTAAGTAACAATAACCACCGTGAATATTAAAGGACTCCTCTCTGAAGGATTGTGGACCATTTATATATATATTATTTGTAGCCTGCATTACATCCTTGTAAGGTAGGTATATCTCTCCTGATTTTACAGGTGAAAAAACTGGAGCTTTATAGAAAGTAAGTAACTTGCCCAGTAATTAATACAGCAGATTCAAATATACGTCTAACAGATTTTCTATCTTGCCTCTAATGCCATGTAAAACTATAAAGCACTGCATAAATATTAATACCATAAAATCTTTTGGAGGGAAATTTGGCAGCTTGTGTTAGATTTAAAATGTGTATATCCTTTGTCTCAGAAATCTCAGTTCTGGGAAGTCATCCTAAAGAGATAATCAGGCAAGAATTCCAAAATAATAAAAATATGGCGATGTGTGACAGTATCTACAGTAGTTGAGAACTCAGACTCTGGATCTAGATTGCCCAGGTTTAAATGCCAGCTTCTCTACTTCCTGGCTTGTGAACTGAACAAGTTCCTTCACTTCTCTGTGCTTCACTTTCTTTCTCTGTAAAACAGTGATGATAATATTATCCATGTCATGGGGTTGTTTTGTCAGTTAAATTAGCTACTATATTGAAAGTATTTAGGATGATGCATGGCACGTAGTAAGTATTCAAGAAGTAATTGTTTCAAGGCTTTTCAGTGCGTAGTTGCTTTTTAAAAGCATAATATTGGAAACCACCAAAAACATCTGTCAGCGAGAGGCTGGCTAACTACTTGTCTACACTGCAGTCATCTTCAGTGCAGCTGTAACCATGGAAGAGAGAATATCTGTATTTGCTGACATAAAGTTATGTCCCTATCCTATTGTCCACTGGGAAAAAAGTTGTAAAGCATCTCATTTAGCATAATGTTATGTATGTTAAATGTGGTAGAAGGAAGGAAAGAAGGAGTAAAAAAAGATATACAGACAGACGAAATATACAAAGAAAAAAAATGAGCAAACTTGGAGTAATGATCTCCAAAATATAAGTAGGTTATCTCTGAATAGAAGGAGTTGTAGGAATCTTTTTTGTCCTTTCTTTTGAATTTTCCATAGTAAACATGTCTTTGAATGCAGAAAAAACTCAAAATAAGCAATAGAAGAGCTAACAAGAAAATATAAATAAAGGATCAAATAGTCATTCTGTAAGTTTAATTTCTTAATGTTGGAAGAATATACATAATCTCCAAAATGGTTTGTCACATTTTCGTATATTACATATTACAATCTTTATTTCTTCGCTGCTGACACATGGGCATATGCCTAAAATGTTTAGACCGATAATAAAATATTAGGGACAAATTTTAAAAGGGAATATAGAATGCTTAAGAAGTGTAGCCTTAGTACTAGGTTTAAAATGTATTATGTTTCAGGGCACCTGTGGGGCTCAGCCAGTTAAGCATCTGACTTTCGATACCAGTTCAGGTCTTGATCTCAGGGTCATGGGTTCAAGCTCCTTGTTGGGCTCCACGCTGGACGTGGAGCCTACCTAAAAAAAAAAAGTAATGTGTTTCAGTATGTAACTGAACAAATAGCTGGTGATTCAATTTATGGCTATCTTAAGAACCTTAAGTACTGTATAGAGTTATCTGTATCATGACAGATATATAATATATTTAATGTTAATATATATATATTTAATATATTTAATGTTAATATATATATATTTAATGTTTATTTTGAGAGAGAGAGAGACAGAGAGACAGAGGGAGAGAGAGTGCACCCTGGGAAGGGCAGAGAGAGAGGGAGAAAGAGAATCGGAAGCAGGCTCCGTGCTCAACAGGGGTTGATCTCAAGCACCCCGAGATCATGACCTGAGTGACAATCAAGAGTCACCCTCAACTGACTGAGCCACCCAGGCTTTCCTTATGACAGATATTCTTAAATAAATAATCTGACTATATACATTTCAGAGTACTCAGATTTGACAATACAATTGTCAGCATTTGAACAATTTTCAGAATTTTGTATCAAGAGTGCTTGTGGCCCTGAGGCAATATCATGTAAATACCATCACTTTTGTAAGAAAAAAAATACCATCTGAGAATAAACTACCAAAAGCTATTTACAAATGAGTCTGTCATCTAATCCAGCACAGCATTTGAAGAAGAGTAGGCAAATAAGATATACTGTCTGGAAAACTGGTATAATAACAAAGTACATTTAGGATCATATAATACTCACAAAATGAAGACATCTTCAAAAAGAGCAGTTCTTAGGGGCACCTGGGTGGCTCACTTGGTTAAGTGTCCAACTCTTGATCTCAGCTCAGGTCATGATCTCATGGGTCCTTTAGAATGAGCCCCACATCAGGCTCTGACTGCACAGGGCTTGCTTGGGATTCTCTCTCTCTCCCCCTCTCTCTCTACCCCTTCTTCATGCATGTGCATGTGCTCCTTCTCTCTCTCTGTCTTTCTCTCTCTCTCAAAATAAATAAACTTTTAAAAATTTTTAACTTTTTGTATGTTTATTTTTGAGAAAGAGAGAGAGGGAGAGGCAGAGAGAAAGGGAGACCCAGAATCTGAAGCAGGCTCCAGGTTCCAAGCTGTCAGCACAGAGCCTGATGTGGGGCTTGAACTCACAAACCACAAGATGATGACCTGAACTGAAGTTGGATGCTTAACCGACTGAGCCACCCACGTGCCTCTAAAAAAAATTTTTTTTAAAGAGCAGTTCTTGGGGCACCTGGGTGGCTCAGTCGGTTGAGCGGCCGACTTCAGCTCAGGTCATGATCTCACAGTCCGTGAGTTCGAGCTCCTCGTCGGGCTCTGTGCTGACGGCTCGGAGCCTGGAGCCTGCTTCAGATTCTGTGTCTCCCTCTCTGTCTGGCCTTCCCCTGCTCACGCTCTGTCTCTGTGTCTCTCAAAAATAAATAAAAACATTAAAGAGCAGTTCTTAAAAATAAGCCATCCCACTTTTAGGACAAAACTGTTTTAGATACATAGGTTTTTGCATACTAATTTGTAAGTGTAAATAACGTGTAGTGATATTTTGTATTGTGACAAAGGAAGAATGAAATATTTTAAGTATTCCAGTCACATCTTATAGACACAAGATATTTTAAATTGTTTTACAGAAAGTGAAAAATAGAAAATTCTCAGGACACAGTGACATTCCACACACAAACTAGATTTACATGTAGCAAACATGCATTAGTAAAACTACGAGGCATGCTTAATTTCAGTAAAATATTTTTCTCATTTTTAGAGAAATGAAGATTATTTAAAATCTGTTGTTGACATGATTACAAAAAGGTGAGTACTGTCTGATAAGCTTAAAAATAAATGTTCTTTCATTTTTCTCTTTTATTTTTCCTGCCCAATTATTTTATTAGTAATCATATTCTTTTTGATGAGTGTAGCAATGCAGACGGAACTACTTAGAACTACAGGTAGCTGTAAGCTGTGATGAAGTATAGCTTATAATTTTTCCCCAATTTTGTAGGTTATCTGCCTAATAAAATCCGTCTTTTTCATGTTATGATTATTATGTCTATTCTCCCTGAAATCCACTTCCTCTGAGAGAAGCCTACTAGATTATTTTTTAAGCGCTCTTGTGTTCCTTACTGTATGGAGTCGCGTTCTCCGCTTCCGCTTACAACGCAGCCCAGGAGAAGCAAGCACACGCTGACGGACGAACATGAGGTGATTTACCCAGCAAGACACCCTGGAACTGTTAGATGTTTATGGTCCCACGGGTGAGACAACCGGTAAAAAACAGCACAACAAGGAAGCTGGTGCTTCGCATTGGTGTGGGGAGGGCAATATGAGAACACGTAGAGGAGGAAGTATTTGACTCTGCCTGCAAGATGTCAAGGTCTTTCCTGAGATGGAAATAACAGGCTGAGTCTAAAGGTGTAAGCAGACATTCTTCAGGCGGATCCGAGGGGAAAGGGAACGCCTGGCGAAGAGAATTGCTTGACAAGGCAGAAAGGCCAAACAGGAGCATCTAGATTGTTGGAAATATAAGTACATCCTGGGGCGTGGGTGTCTGGGCTTAAGGAAGAAGTGTCAGTGGGAGTTCAGGCTGGCCGTAATAAGATCATGAGGAGCCTTGGATACCATGCTGAGGAATATGCACCTTATGCTACAGACCAGGGTTGCAAAGATGGCCTTCAAGCTGACTCTGGCTAATAGACATGTTTGGCTTAGACAGCAAAATTTTTCATTTGTTTGTTTGTTTGTTTGTTTGTTTTCCTCACCAAATAGCTCAAGGGGATGAGGCAGAGTTATTTTAGTCAAAAGAATTCCAGCTAATAAAGTGTAGAATGAATAGAATTAGAAAATCACCATTTTTAAAACAACTGATTGAGGCATGTATGTCATTAAGCAACATGTGGACGGGGAACTTTACAAGGAAGGTGTACTAGCCAGCGTCCAGACAGGAAAACCCTTGGTAATTCAGATAGAGGGAATTTAGTACAAAGAATTGGTCCAAAAAGTGTTTACAGGGGCTGAGAGGACAAAAGAGAGAAGAAAGGAAATGGGAAGAGCATGATGGGAGAGGAGTATATATACATCAGGATCTGACGCTGGGCTGCACCTGCTGCCGTGTTGTTGAAAACGCCATGATGGCAGGTTCAAGTTCTGCCACCTCTGTCAGAGCTGGGACCTCCAACATCTCCGTTGCCTCCTGCTACTCCATCCTGCTGCTGCTGTGGCTTCACCAGAACCCAAAAGTAGGAAGAATATCTTCCTTGTTCACTGCCTTCCAGTCTCTTGATACTGCCTCCCATGGGCAGAAACTACATGGAAGGTAGCTAGCAAGGAGGCCTGGGATTGTGGCGTACAGACCCCCTCCCCCTATAATACCTGGCAGAACAGAAGTGTGAGAATGGGGGCTGAGGGCACATGGGCAGTCTGCAGGAGGGGTCATGTGCCCCCATCTGAACCTGTGATCCGTCACAATATCACTGGAAGTGAGACAGCCAGACATTTTGTGTCATCTGCTGTGACGCAAATGAAATACACTGTGATTTAACTCTAGGGAATTACTGCCCACTGCCCTCTGAAATACAACCCGAAACAAATACAAAATACAACACACCACAAAACAACCTTTAGTCTGCTCTAAAGTCAAGTTTAGAGTCCACACAGTGAATAGAGGAAGCAATCTGGAGTAACCACCAGGATGGGGATGGAGGGCATTCTATAAGATAGTTGACTCAGTTCTTTCAACAAGACTGTTGTTCGAGAACAACAAGAAAGAGAAACTGAAATGACTGGTGTGGATGATAAATTTAAACAAGAAGCAAGAGGTAACTGATTACAAGGAGGGGATCTTACGTGGAGGCTCGTTTGAACGCCCCACCTTCCCTGTTGAATACTCATTAGGCTACTAGGGACATTTGAGTTATCAACTGAATACTATGTGATGTTAAATAACTATTCTTAGTCCGGTAAGGTGTGATGATGGCTTGCGGTTATGTGAGCAAATGACCTTTTTTGATTTTGGCACTGAAGAATTTAAGGGTGAGAAATGATATCCAGGATTTGTTTTAAAATACTTCGACGACAAAAAGTGGGCTGTATAGATGAAGCAAGTATGGTAAGAAAAAAAATAATAATGGTTGTTGAAATCGGGTGATTTGGGAGTCATTGTATTCCCTGCTTTTGTGTGTGCGTGGTGATTTTCATAATAAAAAGTTAAAGAATTGAATTAGACTATTTTCAACAAGCTTGACTGATGGGGAGTGAAGTTAAACACAGCAGCCTGAGGGAAAACTTGCATTAGGGGAGGTCTGGAGATGGGGCACCAGGAGAGGTTTTATATGTGGCCTCGTCCACGGGACAAGGTCTATGGGGAGTCGGATACACGTGGAAGGCGTTTTAGGCAGGACTAGGCTAAGATAAAGGGGAAAACGATAAGAACGGGTGAAGGAGCAGAAAAAATAATTCATTTGAGAAAGGAGGGTGAAATGAAGGAATTCCATCCTTAAAGGCTCTTCTTTTCTCTGTGAAAGAAAGATAGTATGTTGAGAATGAGGGATTTATTGGCAGTGAGCTTGAAGTCGAGAATGGTAGTGAAGCCTCGAAGTAGATGATGTGTGTAGAAGGAGATAGAGCTGGGCAAGATAAATGAAAACACCCATGTATGTTTGGTTTTTCCCGGGAAAGATTGCCCAGAAAAAAGTTGCCTCATACTTGAAATGTTCTCCTTAAAATGTTCTCCTATTCCAGGATATGCTCTCTTGGCTGCTTTACTCTGCCTAATAAACCACTGTTTCGAGAACACACATTAGCCTGAAATGACTTCAGTCTATACTAAGTTGGTGTCTTTATAAGGGAGTCTTAATAGAATCTGTTACAAAGAAGGCAGAGGTTTATAAACAATTCCTCAGGATGTGTTTGCATAACTGCAAAACTTTTGAAGATGACTTTAAAAAAGAAATCCAGTATGTGGTTACTTGTGGAGATCACAAATAAAAATATTACTTGACATATAAGGATACTTATGTTTTGCTATAAAATGTAGAAAGACAGTGTCACTAGCTGGTATTTTAGCTAGGGTTGAAGATCATGTTATCAGAGAACTATATTACATGATTAAAAAAGAGATTCTCATGGTAATAAGGATATTAATGTTAACAGTGCAGCATAAAGGGTTGGAATACAATTTTATTTTTTGTGAGACTAGAATAAAACTATAATTTAAAATTTTAATGTAGACTCCTAACTTTTCATTTATATACCCACATTTTTATATATTCAATTTAGCTCAAAACCCTTTTTCTAGGTCTTCTCATTGGGGTTAATGAGAGATTGCTTTATATGTTATTGGCCCTAAATTTGGGACTATATATAACTGATAAAGGACCCAACTCAGGTTATACATAACCTTATATGAAACTGTATATAACTATGTACTTTACATAAAACTATAAAGCAGTATGGTTTCTATACTTTGATGACTGTAAAGTAAAACCATTCATTTATAATGGCAACAGCCTACAATTATACTGTTTTCTCTAGTCATTGGCAACTAGCAATTCTGGTCTCATTATCTCCAGGACTTTTGATGCTATCCATAACCTAATAAGCTAGAAAAGGTTTAAAGAATCCTAGAAAGATGTCACCACACAGGATTCAAGGGTCTTTCTTAAGACAGACTGAAAAAAAATTGAGCCCGAAATCTTTTTTTGGTCAGTAATGGGAAATTATACCATCAAGATAGAAATTACTTATAATTTGACTTTTGTTGTTTTGAGGCTTTGCGTGAAATTTTCTAGAGGACAAAATTTACTTATAAACTTCTGTAATCCTACTTTTTGATTATCGTATATGCTGCAACTTAATGTTATTTTCACGTACCTCTTCTAAATTGCTGTACAAAGTTATGCAATTTTACTTTTAAAAATGTAAATATTGTGTTACTAATTGTTACAAAAGCAAATAGAATTCTCCTTCTATTCTTTGATCCAGCATTTTCTACTCTCCAAGGAGCATACTAAAATTAGTTAATTCTTCCCAAAAAAAAAAAAAATTCTTTCCAGTTGATACACCATAAAATCAGAGCCAGAAAGACTTTAATACCCGGCACTTCCCCATTTACACTCCCACCTAAATAAATAAATAAGTCAACAAACAAACAACCAGAAACTCTTCCACTGATGCATAGAGCCCGGTTAGAATCGAGTGTCTGTAGAACAGTTCTTTCCCTAGAAGGGAATGTATCGGTATTCCTGTTATAAAAATTAGGAAACCGTTTAAAAAGCAAATGAAAGGAATGAAATCGCCCACATTCCAATGTCACGAGGAGGCAACACAAACACCGTGACCAGGCACCAACAGACTTCAGGAGGAGGGGTAAGAGGATGATGTGCTTTTGTTATTTGTGTAGCGACATGTGGGCTGAAGAGCCAGAAGCAAGTTTGTGCTTTATGGAATTAGTCACAGCTAATATAGTATGATGACTCACCTTCCAACAGTGCTGTCCAGGGAAACCTGTTGTCTAACTGATACAAGGTAACAGATTCATTCGTACTGGAATTGTGCAAAGTGAGGACTGCCTATTTTGCACTTAATTGAGATGGTACATATGAAACTCTGTCCTGCTTTTTCACCTATTAGAAAAAAAACAAACATGTTGAGACTTTAACACTTTAGTAAATAATGTAATACCTGAATATAAATCCCATTTAAAGTCATATTATCTCTAAAGGAAGATCATTTAAAATGTCCTGCCTGCTGCCCTATCTCTTACCTTGATGGTGGAAGATTTGTATAACAGCTTTTGTGGGCAATGTGTTGTGCATTTCAATGATGTCCTCGTTTGTCTATAGATATTAACTTGAAATTTGTTTAATTTTTAATTTTGTTTAATTTTAATAGATTTTTATTTTATTTAAGTCCAACATACGTCATATGTTAGTTAACATATAGTGTAATGATTCAGGAGTAGAATTTAATGATTCAGCACTTACTTCTAACACTCAGCACTCATCCTAACAAGTGCCCTCCCTGATGCCCAGCATCCATTTATCCCATCCCCCCAGTCAACAAAATATTGTGAAAAGCATACATAGTTATCCAATGAGGTGTGGACAAGAGTAACACTTAATCCTTGCTTGCTGTGAGGAGTCTACAGTTTCAGAAGCCACAGTGCTGTTATTCAGGAGGACCCTTATCAAACTCAAAACTATGCATTTTTTTAATTTTAAGTTTTTAAGTTTGTTTATTTACTGAGACAGAGAGAGAGAGAGAGAGAGAGGAGAGACGAACAAGGTAGGGGCAGAGAGAGATGGGAGAGAAAGAATCTCAAGCAGGCTCCCTGCTGGCAGCACAGAGCCTGACACAGGGCTCAAACTCACAAACTGTGAGATCATGACCTGAGCCAAAAACAAGAGTTAGATGCTTAACTGACTGAGCCATACAGGCACCCCAGCATTTTTATTTTTATTTTTTTAATTTATTTTGAGAGGAGAGAGAGCCCATGTGTATGAGCAGGAGAGGGACAGAGAGAGGAAAGAGAATCCTAAGCAGCCCAGGCTCAGCATGGAGCCTGACATGGGGCTCAATCCCACTACCATAATATCGTGACCTGAGCTCATATCAAGAGTCAGGCGCTTAACCAACTAAGCTACCCAGGTGCCCCAAAACTATGCATTTTTAAAAATCACCTAATATTCTATGGTAACTCACTAGTTGTATTATTTTGAATCTTTAGAGTATATATATATATGATTGTAAATTTGCAAAAAATTAAACTGTCTATAATTTTTATGAGAATAAATTAATCTTCTATTAACTTTTTGTTATATTGTACACTAACATATATAAGAAATACTTTGCCTAAAAAATATTAGTTTCAAAATGTGGATATCCTGTATCAACGTGTGAAATAATTCAAATAAAAATATTACGTGGGCATGTATGAGGACATTCTTTTTAAGTATTTGTTATTTTCGTAAACCAAATATTCAATTACAAACTTCCGTTTACTTCTGTTTACAGATTCAAAAGGCAACTGAAATCTGGATCCTTAGAAGTCATTTCAATACCTGCCTTTTTTTATCCAAACATGTTACATGTCAAGACGTCAGCCGAGGACTCAGGAAAATTAGTGAGGTATCAGGGTGCCTGGGTGGCTCAGTCAGTTAAGTGTCTGACTTTGGCTCAGGTCATGATCTCACAGTTTGTGAGTTCGAGCCCGCATCGGACTCTGCGCTGACAGCTCAGAGCCTGGAGCTTCCTTCAGATTCTGTTTCCCTCTCTCTCTGCCCCTCCCCCTCTTGCACTCTCTCTCTCTCTCTCTCTCTCTCTCTCAAAAATAAATGAACATTAAAAAAATTAGGTATGATGTATTAGAAGACAGTATTCTTAAATAACAAGCTTCATCAGATGTACTGTTGGAACCAGCATCTAATAGATTCCATTTCAAACACTGTCGATCCTTACTGGCTTGCAAGAGCTGACTATGCGCATCCCTTCCCAGTCTGCGTCCAGTGAAGTCAGGTTGGCGGCCTGGAATCAGCTACGGTAGGAGCAACTACACCATGGGAATGGGCAAAAGCTACAAATGATGGCTCATCCCCACCCCGCTCCCCGGAACGCATTTACCACCAGCCCTGGATTATCTGTGTTCACATTTTCAGCCAATAATTAGCAAGGGCATAATGAAGGGGGGGAAAAAGCCTGGAGTCATCAATTATTACATGTGCCTGCTAGTTCCAGCTTTTCTGTTTGTTGGTCATCTTAGACAGGAAACTCAACCTTTGTTTTCTTAGCTTCCTCCACTTTCTGGCATGTAATATGAAATCTACATTGTATATTTGTAAAAATCATGGTGAGAATAAAATGATAGTATTTATGAAAGCATTTTGAACAATTAAAAGGTTTGTACATGTATAAAGGAACACTACTGTTTGATTATAAATGTGGTAGGTATGATAAGAAATGTAATTTGGTTCCTCAAAACTTAATAGAGTAAAAGAAATGCCAGAATTCAGAAAAAGGTCTTATCCCAGGAAACTTATTAGCTCTGTTTTGTTTTATAATAATAAATGGTATGTCAGAATCTGGAAATCTCTTAAGGGTTTTTTGTTTCGCTTTTAATTAAGTAGTCAGTTTTTAGAGTTATAGAGCTGGGAGGCATTCTAGATTCTGTTTTTCCTTCTGCCCTTTATGTCTCTATCATCATTTCTTCTTAAAAAAAAAAAATCTCTCTCACAGCACCTGGGTGGCTCAGTCAGTTGAGTGTCCGACTTCAGCTCAGGTCATGATCTCACCGTGGGTGAATTTGAGCCCTGCGTCTAGCTCGCTTCTGTCAGCATGGATTCCGCTTTGGATATCCTGACCCCCTCTCTCTCTGCCCCTCTCCCGGTCACACACTCTCTCTCAAAAGTGAATAAACATTTCTTTAAGAAAAAAATCTCTCTCTGCATCATCCCTCTCATCCCCATTCCTCTGCTCTGGACTTAGTTCAGGCCATTAACCATCTATTTGCTTCCCCTAAGCCGAGACTCGCCTGGCCTCTCTTCCAGTTCATTCTCCAGAGTGTAGCCGAGAAGAATCCCTTTTCACAGGAGATGGGGTGCAAACTGGCCGTCAGGATCTGGTCTCTGCCCACCTTACCATCGTCAGCTTCTTTTCCATCCGTTCTTGGTGCTGTAGGTCTAAGGCGGCAGGCTCGCTCACACGCCGCGTGCCTTTGCGATACTGGTCCCCTCCCTGAAGGCCCCGCCCCGTCTTACTCTACGTCATCACTGCCGATGTCTTTGTATGTCACTCAGTCTAATTGTTCTGATTTTACGATTTTCCTATCTTTTCATAGAGGATGATGAAACCTAGAAAGGCAAGAGCATGTTGTTCTTTGTGTTTTCAGGAACTGATCTCGCACCTAGCTTAGTATTAAATTAGAATAAAGTTTCTACTTACTTTTATTTGAACAAGACCTAAGATGAGAAAGTATATTAACTTTTTTGTATACATCAAAAATTAACTAACCAAAATGTAAAATAAATAGATCATGCTTATTCTGGTTTGGCCATGCCACAGACCGTCCACTGAATGCAGATGGGAAACTTTTTAATATAACTTTTCAGTGTAACGTTCAATTTCACTTACTGTAGATAGTATTCTAATGTTAGCAGAGTTTGTTTTCAATTCCTGAAGTGTGCTTGATAAATAAAAATTATATAATAATGACAAACATTATTTTTTAATAATAAAAACAGATTTTATTATTTATCTTTAGTTGGCGCACCAAACAAGTACTGGATTTCTGTTTTTTAATGCTGTATGCCCAACCGAAGGCCATGTATTATTTACAGGTAAGACCTTGGTATATATATAATTTAAAGTGGAAGTGTTATGTTCTCCTTCCTTCCTGCTTGTATTCCTCCACCTTACTTTGTATTCAGAAAATAGGAAGATACTCATTAAGTTAAAATGCCCAAATGAAGTTTAAAGTTGATTTAAGTCTTCTAGCTGAGTTTAATATTAACGGAAGAAATCATCGTTACCTGAAGCAAACTGAAAAGAAATTCTAAAATTAGAAACAATATGGAAGTTATGCTCCCTACATTTCTCTTGCTGCAAGTTTATTACATTAAACAAACATATTTTGAGCACTTAATATATGTCGGCGTGAATATGCTTACCATTGGTACCCTACATGGTCTCCTCTCATATTTTAAGTCCTACCCAGTTCTACAGTGCCTTACTATATTTCTGAAATAAATCAATACATTGTGTATTGATCAATACAATCAATATGGTTTGTGTCCCCTGAATTCTGGCATATTCTTTTTTTTTTTTTTTTGAGAGAGAGAGAGAGAGAGCATGAGCAGGAGAAGGGCAGAGAGAGAGGGAGACACAGAATCTGAAGCAGGCTCCAGACTCTGAGCTGTCAGCACAGAGCCCGACGCGGGGCCCGAACCCATGAGCGAGATCATGACCTGAGCCGAAGTCGGACGCTCAACCGACTGAGCCACCCAGGTGCCCCAGGCATATTCTTAAAATAAGAGTGTTCTGTTTCAGCAGTGAGTACACACCTCACTACATGTACAGTCGTAAGAAGAGTTTGTAAGATATCACTGGAGATGAGAGAATGTTAGAAAAAGACCTGAAGCAGGGTCTTCTCTTTTACTGGAAGAAAAAAAAAGAGCCTTTTGATTTCTAGTTAACAGAAACATGAGATCCACCCAGTGTATTCGTCCCAAGCTCTGGTAATGTGCTTGAGGATTTCCACATTTTTCCGAATCAGTTAGGAGGCCCTCTTAGTGTATAGATTACCCATAACATGTATAAAATTAAAAAAAGAAAATTCTAGGTGCACCTGCGTGGCTCAGTATGTTCAGCGTCTGACTCTTGGTTTCAGCTCAGGTCATGACCTCACGGTTCGTGAGATGGAGCCTCAAGTTGGCCTCTGTGCCAGGCACAGAGCCTGCTTGGGATTCTCTTGTCTCCCTCTCTCTTTGCTCCTCCCCCACTCGTGCTCTTCCTCTCTCTCTCTCTCAAAATAAATAAATAAATAAATATTTAAAAAAATAAAATTCTAGTTTCCCTCTCCCCCTCTCTTATGGAGAACTAGCGTTAGGCTATGTGTACCGTCATTCCACCCAGCTAGTTGTGGATGAGAGTGCCAGCTCCCTTCTGTCATCTCACTGCCAACCACAGTCTCTGGTTCCCCGGTGATAGGACATGGCACCTATCATCTCAAACATAAAGCTAGTTAGTCTTAAAGTAGGAACTGAGGTATTCATAAGGATGAAAATGGATTCAGATAAATAGATGTTTGTCATCGAGGATTTAGGGTGAGTGTTCCACGTTAGTATTTAGGAAAGAAACAGATCACCTCTGGTCTCAGAATCTGAAAGTGAAAACTAATAGTAAATACCCTTAGTGAATGGAACTAAAAATAAAATAACCTCATAAAAACTTTTTTTCACTGTATTCTATTGAGAAAGTATTTTCAGTTCTCAAGCAAATACAATTTATTCAATGGAAGCATCAAAGGAACTGACGACTTGTGTTTTTTTTCCAGCTAGAAGATGATATCATAGCTAAAAAGATGTACTTTACAAAAATCACAGATTTTGTGCATAATATCACTTCAAATAATTGGTTTTATATTGAGTTTTCAATTCTTGGATTCATAGGTAAGCAATATATTTTTTAGCACATAATAATCTTAGAAGTTCTTAAGAACTTATTAGTTTGTTACTAAATGAGAAGGAATGGTATGATTTCTGTAAAGATACTATTAATTTAACAGTAAGATCAAATTCAAGTATCTGAGTTTCAGAAAACGTGTTTTTAAGCCAATTTTTCCTAGATAGACAATATAAATAAGCAGATCGACATACAGATATATGTGATAAAAATGTAAGAAAGCTACCACTTGCTAAATGCTTGCTGGGAGTCTGGCCCACATGTTAGCTCAGTGACTAAGGGGGTACTGCACTATTTTACACAGAAACTCAAAGAATTAAAGTTGTAAAGAAAGGAATTCTAATTTAAGACTACCATACTCTGAATTTCCTGTTATTTCTAGTATGCCAAATCTGACATACTTAGAAAAGTATAAAAATATATGAATCCTACCCACCATAGAAGAGTTCCTAAAATTGTGCCCATGATGGGATTTGTAAAAAATTTCTTCTATATACTTTCCTTTTACTTCCTTCCACTCTTTCTACCCTCCCTTCAATACTTTTTTTTTATTTGAACCTTGAGGCAGCAAGTTGAATTATCATACTCATTTCATGGTGCATGTCGTCCTTTCTTTCATATAGGAGCCCTCTCTTATTTTATTCTTTCATTTTATGCCCAACCCCTACTTCCACTTCCTCCCACCCCCCAATAGGTTTCCACTCTAATACATTCAAAGTATACATATAGGGGCACCGAGGTGACTCCGTCCAACTTCGGCTCAGGTCATGACCTCACAGTTCGTGGGTTGGAGCCCCACGTCTGGCTCTGTGCTGAGAGCTCAGAGCCTGGAACCTGCTTCAGATTCTGTAACTCCCCTCTGTCTTCCTCTCCTCTACGCATGCTCTGTCTCTCGCTCTCAAAAATAAATAGTAAACATTAAAAAATGTTTTAAAAAAGTATACATATAAATATGCTTATATCGGTGCTTATATTCATATATGTTTAAAATTTACATGAATGCCCCTTAACGTTTTTGTCCTCAAAACTTGATTTTAAACTGTCAGTATGTTGATTTGTGTCCATTTAGTTTATTGTTTCTTAACTGCTGTTGCATAAGCCCCACACAATAATCCATTTGACTTCTCCATCCTCGAAGTCGTCGACTTTGGTCCCAACTCTCTGCTGCCACAGAGAAATGAAGTGACGTATTTCGTCCCTTGGAGCAGGATCACTTAGGATGAACATGGCTGTGTCTCTAAGTCAGGCCGGATTACTTTGCAGATTGGCTGCACAGTTTATAGTCCCCTAAGCAGCTCATATGGGCTCCCACCTCCCCATATGCTTGACAACATGTGATTCTATCCATTACATCATTTTTTTTTTTTATTTGCCATTGGGAGGAGTGTTGAGCATTTCTCTGACTGCTAGTGAAATCTGTCTGTTATTCATTTACTTACTTGATCACCTTCTTTCCCATACTTTCTGTCAAGTGTTGTAGAATCCAATTTTGAGACCCCAAAGGATTATGCTCAGCTTTGATTTAAATAAGAAGAAAAATTATAGGTAACAGTAATACCTGATAAGCTTGAAGAGGAAATAATTTTGTTGATACATTACTGTGAGCATTTTAACTTCTTTGTATCTTTCTCGCCAAAGTCTGGTATGAGAAGGATGGAGAATATCCACATTGTGATCACAAGAGCACACTGAAAAGGAGCACTGTATATGTAATGCTGGAGTCTTATTTAAGCTTAAGTTTACAACAGCTTTTTTTTATTGTTGTTTTTTTATTGTTGTTATAATACTAACAATTTTCTTACCCAGTATTACCAAAAATATGAGTTTGCCAAATAGAATTTTGCAGCATGCTGACAGCAGATAAGGAAAAGACAAATATTGACTCAACTATTTCCATCATTAAATCACTTTGCTTTGGTTTTAATTTTTTAAAGCAAAAAACGAAAATACAACTATACATTTGATTGAATAACTCATAGAGATTCAACTCCCAGTGAAAAAAAAGAAGCTTGATTACTTCCTACTATCATGTTTATTAAATGGTTAGAGGTATTTTACACTATTTACTTTAACATTTACCTGAATCTTATACCTTCAACTTAATTTTAAAATCAAAGATGCAATATATTAGAAGAAAGCAATTGGACCTAAGGAAATATCCTACTTTAAAATGTAGCAAATCTTTGAGTATCACAAATATAAAATAGAAATAAAAATCTTATAAAACAATGCTCAAATATTGAAATAATGCTATATTTTAATCAAAATTAAGTACTAAACATAAAAAATGTGGTAGATTGATAAAGTTCTACAAAAGTCAGTTTATAAACCCAGTTTTACAAAATTAAGTAAAAGATTATGGCTTCTGTATATTTCATTTTAATGTATGTATCTTTCACAAGACTTAGAAATTGATCCTCATGGGTTATCAAAGTTGATTTCCTGATGGTATTCACTGTTCTAAACCTGCTCACACTTCTCTTCCCTAGAAGTGGTAATCTGTAATACTTAAGCAGATAAATTATTTTATTATCTTTCACCTTCACGAATGCTTTAAGGATATATTTATACAAGGATATATTTAATTTTTATTGGTTTTTTGGTCCTGTCTCTTGTTAATAGAATGAACAACTATATATAATGGTTATTTTATGATATATAGTATAAACACTCAAGAGTTATTTGGATTTGTTTACTTTTTCTCCATAGGAAAGCTATTTAAATCTGAGGACTTAACTGACTTTGTGCGTTTTTTTTTAATGTTCTACAAAGATAAACCCATAGATTTGCTCCTGGGGGACATTTTTCAGGTAAAGCTGTGTAACCCAGGAGAGACTCCTGTGAGTATTTCTTTACTTTGTAAATACAAAATATTTTAGGAAAATACTATGCGCCTAATGTAATTCCCTGAAATTTGTTTACAGAACTAAACCTGATGAGTGGATTATTTTTTTAAGTTCTGGTATCCAGAATTTTTACTGACACTCATATCTACTACATGAAGTAATGAGAGACCACAAATTTAGTGAAAAGTGGAAGAAAAGTGACAAAAACAAACAAACAATAATAAAATGATAGATGCAAATCCAAATATGTCAATATTTACATCACATATAAATGATCAAAATATGCCAGCTTAGAGATAGTTCATCAGAATGGTAAAAAAAAAAAACACTTTGCAATTACTTACTGTCTGTAGTCAGTTCAAATATAATGACGTACATAGGTTAAAAGTAAAAGATAGAAAAAGAAATACCACGCAGACAAAAATGAAAAGAAATCATTACTAGCTATATTAATATCAAAGTAGACTTTGGTGCAAAAACCCAAAAAAATTGACCAGGGATCACGAAAGATACTATATACTTGTAAAAGAGTCAAATCACCAAGAAGATATAATAATCCTAAATGTGTATGCATCTAATGACAGAGACTCAAAATACATGAAGCAAAAGATGACAGAACTAAAGAGAGAAATAGATTAGTCTACAATTATAGTTGGAGACTTCAACACTCCTCTCTCAGCAACAGAACTGGTGGGTAGAAAATCAGCAAAGAGATAAAAGAATTGAACAATACCATCTGCCATCTGGATTTAAGTGGAATTTAAAAAACATTACATCCAACAGCAGTACGAAACACATTATTTTAAAATACACATAGGGAAACCTGGGCAGGTCAATCAGTTAAGCATCTGACCTCGGGTCAGGTCCTGATCTCGTGATTCATGAGTTTCAGCCCTGCATCAGGCTCTATGCTGACAGTGCAGAGCCTACTTGGGATTCTCTGTCTCCCTCTCTCTCTGCCCCTCCCCTGCTCCCTCTCTCTCTCTCTTGAAATAAATAAACATTAAAAAAGAAGAAATTAATAACAGAAAGATAACTGAAAAATCTACAAGCACTTGGAACTTAGACAATACACTCCTGAATAAACCATGAGTGAAAGAGGAAGTCTCAAAGGAAATTAGAAAATGCTTTGAATTGAATGAAATGGAAGCATAACCTATAAAAACTTGTGGGATTCAGCTAAAGCACTGCTTAAGGAAAAATTTATCCTAGAAGAAGTCTTTCTCTTAGAAGAGAAGGATTTCGCATTAGTAATCTCAGCTTCCACTTTAAGAAACTAGAAACAAGAGAGCAAAATCAACCCAAATTAAGCAGAAGAAGAAAAAATAATAGCTATGAGGGCAGAAAGCAACAAAATTGAAAACATAAAAGCAGTTCTTTGAAAAGAGCAAGAAACCTGATAAGTTTCTAAAAAGACTGACAAAGAAGACTCAAAAACATAGATTATCAATAGAGAATATCATGATGCATATGTTTGTGTGTGTACTAACAAAATATATAGATTATATGCTGAAAACCTAAAAATGCAGATGAAAGAATTAGACATACCATGATCCTGGATTGGAAGACTCAATATAGTAAATATGCAAATACTTCCCAAATTGATCTATGAATTTAACATAATTCCAATAAAAATCCCAGTAGGATTTTCTGTGGAAGATACAGACAAGTCTATTCTAAAATTTTTAAGAAAAGGTGAAGGAACTAGTTTAGCTAAAATGATCATGAAAAAAGAAGAAGAAAGCTGGAGGCATCACAAGACTTAATTTCAAATCTTATTCTAAAAAAAAAAAAAGCTTATTCTAAAGCTATAGTAAGCAAGACAAACATAAGTAAAGAGGTAAACAAATAGACCCATGGAACAAAACAAACACCTCAGAGATAAGTTCACAAAGTATGGCCAATTGGTATTTGACAAAGGAGCATATGCAATTCAATAAAATAGTCTTCTCAACAAATGTGTATTGGATTAGTTAGATGTGTGTATATACGATACGTAGATACCTACCTACATAT
The DNA here is from genome assembly GCA_030068075.1 of Paguma larvata. Taxonomy (NCBI): domain Eukaryota; kingdom Metazoa; phylum Chordata; class Mammalia; order Carnivora; family Viverridae; genus Paguma; species Paguma larvata. The sequence goes on from CM057823.1 coordinate 81,625,268, forward strand.
CAACCTAAACATGCTTGATAAAAACATTATTTCAAAATAGATCATCTATCTAAATATAAAACATAAACTATAAAACTTTTAGAAGAAAGTGTAAAAAAAATATCTTCGGGATCCAGGAGAAGAGTTCTTAGACATGATACTAAAACTATGATCCATTTTTAAAATTACTAAATTAGATTTCATCCAAATTCAAATCTTTTGTACTATAAATTTTACTCTTAGAGGCTAACACAGCACAGACTATGAAGAATATTTGTAAATTCCATATACAACAAGGACATGTAGTCAGAATATATATAAAATTCCCAAAACTCAATAACGGGAAAATAACCCAATTAAAAAATAAGCACGAGGCTTAAGTAGACACTGCTGAGGCAGTTTCTCCCTTACTGCAATAAGCAATGAACTCAGCTTTCCTTTATCAACAGGTTATTTGGGGGGGCATTTTGCAGGAAGTTAGCATTTGATAATACCATCTCATTGTAACTTCTATTAATAGCTTAGCAAATATTATCATATTTGTGAGTTTTTAACTCCTCAACTAATTTTATTTGACCTTAGCTCTAAATTAAATTAACTCTAGATTATTTTAACACTTTACGGTTCTAAAAACAATCTTTTAATATAATATTTTCCTACACGTTGTACTGAGTAGAAATGCATTTAAGTGAGCCTGCTATTTAAGAAATTATTAAATAAAATAAAAATGCAATCTACCAAATAGGAGAAGATATTTGCAAATAATATATCAGATAAAGGGTTAATATAAAAAATATGTAAATAATGTATACACTCAGCACCAAAAAACTCCAACTAATCCAATTAAAGAATGGGCAGATAACCTGAATACTTTCCAAAGAAGTCATCCATATGGCCAACAGACACGTGAAAAGATGCTCAACATCACTCATCATCAGGGAAATGCAAATCAGAACCACGACGAAATAGTACTTCACACCTGTCAGAATGGAATAACATGTGTTGGCAAGGATGTGGAGAAAAAGGAATCCTTGTGCACTATAGGTGGGAATGCAAATTGGTGAAGCCGCTGTGGAAAACAGTATGGAGGTTCCTCAAAAAATTAAAAGTAGAATTACTTTATGACCTAGTAATTCCAATATTGGGTAGATAATACAAAATACTAATGGAAAAATACATGCACCCCTATGTTTATTGCAGCATTATTTACAATAGTCAAGATATGGAAGTAACCCAAGTATCCATCAATAGAGGAGTGGATAAAGAAAGGGTGGTATATATACAATGGAAAATTAGTCATAAAAAAGAATGAAATCTTGCCATTTGCAACAACATGGATGGACCTAGAGAGTATAATATTAAGTAAAATAAATCAGTCAGAGAAATACAAACACCATAATATTTCACTCATACGTGGAATTTCAGAAACAAAACAAACAAACAAAGAGACAAACAGACCCTTAAATATAGAGAAGAAACTGGTGATTGCCAGGAGAGTTGGGTGGGGGAATGGGTGAAATAGGTGAAGGGGATTAAGAGAACACTTATCTTAATTAGTACTGAGAAATATATAGAATTGTTGAATCATTATGTTGTATCCCTGAAATCGATGTAACACTGTATGTTAATTATATTTGAATAAAAATTATTAAGTATATAACTTTGAGATGTATTTTTATGAATTTTCTAAGTATATAGTATATAAAATAATTCTCAGTGATCGTAATAATTTCAAATGTTTGCTTTTAAGATTAAGGAGTGGTTTCACGGGTCATCTTTCTTATTTTTATTTTTCATGAGATTAACCAAATCTTTTTCTATAAAACATATTGGTTCCTTATTTTAATCTTGTGTTTTTTTCTACTTATTACATTGAGAAGGGTGTAACTGTAGGAATTAATTAATATGAAATGAAAAAGAATAATGTAGTCTGAGAGAAGTGAATAGAAAAATACAAAAAATTTCATTTATGTTGTTGAAATAAAAAGAAGGGAGTGGAAAATTATAGTTGGTACAACATGAGCCTGATTTTCTAGGACAGAGTTCAAGAAAATACATGATTTAACTAAAATCCTTTTGTATCTCAACTTCTGTTTTATTATTCTTATGAAAAAAAACTAAGAAATACAGTTTTATTTAATGTTTAAATATTAAAATAGAACTCTGCCAAAAGCTAATATAATACAGAATTCTCCCATCCGTAAATACAACAAAAAGGAATATTTGGGTTGTTTCAGAAGATTGTGGTTTCTCTTCTTTTTCCCCCAGGAAAAATGTGCAGAACGAAATAAGCAAATTCGTATTCGATATAAACCTTCTCTTTTCCAGCATGTGGGTATACAGTCATCATTCCCTGGAAGAGAACAGTATTCCAAAGTAAGATTTTGAAATGTTACTTGAGTATTATATAATGTATTGTCAACTTATAAAATATCATTTGTAAAAGAAGTGATGGAAACATGAGATCGGCTATGAAATATGATTGTTTAAACGTAGTTCATCTTATGATAGCTATATGTTGTAAAGAGCAATCATCTTTTCAAGACCCATTATCTATCATAGTTAGAAAAATCTAGCCTATGTTAACTTCTTTGCCTTACTGTTACTGGCTGTGCAATTCAAGCAATGACTAAAAACATGTTTTAAAAATCATAATAATGTTCACTATTTTAGTCTAATATTTAAAATTAGACAAGAATATTTCTTTTTTTTAATTTTTTTTTAGCGTTTTTATTTTATTTTTGAGAGACATAGAGACAGAACGTGAGCCAAGCAAGGGCAGAGATAGAGGGAGATACAGAATCTGAAGCAGGCTCCAGGCTCTGAGCTGTCAGCACAGAGCCCGACGCGGGGCTCAAACTCACAGACCGTGAGATCATGACCTGAGCTGAAGTCGGCCGCTTAACCGACTGAGCCACCCAGGTGCCCCTAGACAAGAATATTTCTAAATAAAATGTTCCTATTATTTAATTTAAATGTATCAACATTCTTATTTCAAATCACTATTTATCCTATCAACAAAAATTCAATATTGTTTGGTTTTTAATCATTGTTAAATTTTCCATCATTTTTGGAAGCAATGCTATTTATAATCGAATTGGCATCTCAGTAAGGTAGCAGAAGCAAAGACTTCGCAGTCAAAGCACCTAGTTTTTAGTTACAGTGACCTATGTACACAATGTTGGACAAGCCCTGAGACTCTTCTGTGTCCTTTTCAATCTGTAAGAGGAGAAGTTTAAATTAGATGAACCTCAAGATGTTTTCCACCTTTGAAATACTATCGACATCTCTCCCTTCTTCATTTCTTCACACGACAAAGCAAACGATTGTTTTAATCCTTTGTCAATTGTAATTGGAGAAATGCATGTACACATACTCCCATCATTCATTCATTATTTATGATCTGCCCTCCTTCCGCCTTTTCTACTCCTTATCTTTATACAGTCATCGTACTGCGTTCTTTGAAACCCTGCCTGAAACATAGCGTGAACTCAGTAGGTGTCAACTATTAGCTATTAGGCAAAGTGAAATTTAGATTAAAAATATTCATTAAGCAAAACAGACAAGTGCTGGGAATAATGAAAATTTATGAATCTACATGCAAAAAATAACACCATAAAAATACATAAAACATAGTTGCTGGTCATGCAGAAAAAAATTGGTCTATACCATTTTATTTGTTGGTACTATTATAATGGGACTCTTTCCTTCCATTATGTTTTTTTGCTGAATGAACTATTTTAACCTTACCTTTGTAAATTTACAACCGATTAAGTAGAATATTTAATCACTCATATTTTGATACTATAATCTGTCTTTTTCCCTTTTTATACCTTACACCATGTAAAATAGAAATAAATAACAATTTAATGACATGTCCAATGTGATTATATATTTTCAAAATTTGTATTATTTTAATTATTATAATTTTTTAATCATTATTTAAAAATTTTCTAACAGGATATTTATTATTAGGAGTTTCATAATTCGAATACCTTCTTTAAAAATGATCAGCATCATTCTTTGGAAAAATGACATAATAAGGATTAGTCTTTGTTCTCAACTTTCTTCATAGTGGATAAGAGACTATATCATATAAAAACTTAAGCCTTTGATAATATAGTGGTAAGTATAAACATTGATGTAAATATATAGAAAATTATCAGATATGTGTTAGCCTTATTTTATAATCATATTTTGTGTATTTTTAAAGTCGTATATATATAACTTTCTGATATACTTTAATATTTTGTTTGAGCAGAAGGAGTATTTTTTCCTTTTTTATCATGTACTGTACATATACAATGAATTTAGAGACAATAGATCTCAGTGTGAAGCCTCATTCTTATCAATAGATGCAACAATATGGACGAATCTCTAAAACACTGTGCTAAATGAAAAAAGTCAGTTGCAAAAGACCATGTGCTGTATGATTCAGTGTGTTTGGAATTCTAGAAAAGGCAGATCCTGATATCTCATTTTGATTTTAATTTGCATTTCTTTGATGGAAAATGATGGTGAGCATCTTTTCATGTGCTAGTGGTATATATATAAGAAATACAGATTTTTATCAAATATGGATTTTAGTGAAATGTATGTATATAGTTTGTGAAATGTCTGTTCGAGTATTTGCGCATTTAAAAAGTTGGGTTGTTCACCTGTTTACTTTTTTAGTGTAATAATTCCATATTATCTCAGCTTATGACTTGCTCTTTCATTTTCTTAATAGTGCCTTTCAGTGAATGAAAGACTTTCACTCTGACAGAGTTCACTCCACTCAAACCTCCACTCTGTCCAAATGGCAATGTCATTGCTTAGTTCAGTATTCAGTGATTTTATAATGAGAATATAAACGCTGTTCGCACTTAAACTACATAGTATGCTCTTTCCATTTTTCCTTTATTATACAGCTTTTTTTGAGTTTTAAATTTGCTTTCTTTCAATGTACTTATTGCTAATTCATCCTCAGATCCCCTGTGAATTGTCTAAATCTGTTCGTGGTGTATTCAAACATTTTAAAAATTGTGGATGAACGTTGAATATTGTCGAATGCTTTTCCGCATGTATACCACTTCCTAATCTTGACAAATATCTCTCCTGCAGCCTTCCGACCAGTTCTAGCAGATGTCTTAGGAACCAGGCGGTTGATTTTCCTGTTTTATATATCTCAAATCTGTATCACTCTTGGTCTACTTATTTGTTTTAGTAAAGCACACCCCCCCTCCTCCCTGGTCATTTCTTGGGAAAAGTTGTGTAGGAGGTAAATTCTTGAAGAACTAAAACATCTTAAAATGACTGCAGTCTATCAAACTTAATTGTTAGGATGGTTGAGCAAAGGATTCTGAATTCTGATTTTTGAAGAGTGTAACTGATGAAAACTAGTTAAAACCATTCTAATTCCCATTTCTTGGCATAAGTCCAATTTTCCCATCTGTAAACCTTTAAAATTTTTCTTGTATTTAAGGTTCTACAATTTCGTGATGATAGGATAGGTCTATTTATTGTGCTTGACATTTCATGAGGCTTTTTAATATGAGAACTCGTGTTTTGATTCTGGAAAATATTCAGAAATTATTTTGTTGATAAATTTCTCCCTCTATTTTCTATGCTCTTTTTAAGGAACCCTGTTTCAAATGTAAGATTCCTTGGATTGATGTTGTCTGTGTCTCTTACTTTCTCTTTCTTATTTTCTATTTGCTTCACTTCCTGAAAGTTTTTCAGAATTTTGTCTTATATCCTTTTTATGAATGCTTTTTTTGTGTTTTGGGGGAAAGAGGGTAGTTTTCAATGTTTGGTTTTTGTTATTATAGCTTTAATGTCTGAAGAACCCCTTTTGTGCTCCTAATGTCATTGTCCCCCCCTTTTTTTTTAACATTTTTATTTATTTTTGAGAGACAGAGCGTGAGCGGGGTAGGGGCAGAGAGAGGGTGACACAGAATCTGAAACAGGCTCCAGGCTCTGAGCTGTCAGCGCACAGCCTGATGCGGGGCTCGAACTCACGAACCGTGAGATCATGACGTGAGCTGAAGTCGGACGCTCAACTGACTGAGCCACCCAGGCGCCCCTCATTGTCCCCTTTTTTAGCCCTTGGTTATTATTTTGTGATTGAAATAGTTCCACTTAACCCTCTGAGGATTTAATATTTTAAAAAATTTTTAAATTTCTTATTCCTGCATAGTTTCTATTTCTTCCAAGTTTGTTGTTGTTGTTGTTGTTGTTCTTGTTCTTGTTCTTGTTCTTTTTGGTCTCTGTTCTTCAAGTCGAAGGGTTTCCTCAGGTGTGTAGTGATCATAGATTGTATGTTCAAAGGGAGAAAGGTGGTTGGAGGCCCTGAGCGCACGGCCAAACCTGTTATTCTCTGAGGAGGCGTGGCTAGGCTCTTTTCCTAAGGAATCACCTGTTAGTGCCTCTTAAGTGTTGCTTCATGGGCTAATTAAATTCCTAGAGAATCTGGAGCCCAGTAGGCAAAGATATCTGGGGGTTTCAGTGTTCACTTTGTCAAGATTTACTTATTTGTCCTGTATATCAGTATTGTCCTTACCCTGGTTAAAGTCTAGATACCCTATGTGTGCCTTTTCAGAGAATTACCCTTCAAGAGTGAAGAGAAGACCACCACCTGGCTCCGTGGGGCAGGAGAGGGTACTTAAAGCTTTAACTGCCTCAGACTTGCAAGCCAGTCTCACAGTTTTGCCCTCTCTTCACCTCTGTTTCTAGCAGTAGTGGGGGTTTCTCTCCTACGGATGGTGCTTCTGTTTCCATACAGCTTTCACAGACCTCCATTCTGGTGCCATTGTTTTCTCCCCCATTCTGTTTGTAAGATCCTGTATTTTTTTTTTATGTTTATTTATTCTTTAAGAGAGAGAGACAGAGCAGAGCAGGGTAGGGGCAGAGAGAGAGGGAGATACAGAATCCGAAGCAGGCTCCAGGCTCTGAGCTGTCAGCACAGAGCCCAATGCGGGGCTCGAACTCACAAACCGAGAGATCATGACCTGAGCCGAAGTTGGAGACTTAACCGACTGAGCCACCCAGGTGCCCCAGATCCTGTATTTTTAACTGGCACTGAAGGTTAAGTGTGATGTCTAGAAAGAGTGAAAGTAAATCCTTGTGCCTGATTCACCATATTTATTAGGCAGCCTACTAGTTCACCCTTGAACTTTGACTCTTCGGTCTATTTGTTTTTTAACTTCCAAAAACAAAATTTTAATTTCCAGGACTTTGAGTTGATTCTTTTTATGTACACAATATCCTTCCTATCTCTCGGAGACAATTAATTGCACTTAAATATTAGTACATTGTATATGTGTAATTCATTATTCTAACCACTTTCTATGCTTATTGTCTGTTGTTAATTCCACATCATTGCCATCCTCCTCTCCATCTCCCCCTGCTTCTCAGGGAAAAACTCATGCAGTACGCCTTACAGAATGTCTTTCCCCGCAAAGTGCCATGTTAGATTCTGTCAATGAGAGATAGTCCCAGTACAGGTGGAAGATGGCAGAGAAGGTAACAGGCAGAGAAGGTAACAGTTGCCTGCTTCGGATAGGAAATTGAGGTCACACTTGCTGCCAGGCAGCTGAGATCATCTGCAGCTATGTAGTGGTTTCCTTAGGACCCTCGTACTTCCAGATTTCCTGAAAGCGGCTTCTTGACCTTTGCTCCCCCAGTCCTTCCAACAGCTGGGTTCACCTCCAGTTTGCTCCATCGGCATTAAGTCTACTTCTTTATTCAGAATACCTCCAGTGGCACCTGCTTCCTTGACTGACCTCGGTCTCTGCTGCTTCTAGTGTTTCACACCCACCGAATTGAAATTCTATTTCCTACTTGTTGAGACTCTCTATTTGTTTTGTCTGTGAATGCTGACTCTGTGTTCTGGAGCCTTCCTCCAGTACTGGTGGGAGGAATGGGGCAGTCTACTGCTTCCTGTGCACAGAAGCTTTTTTTCTGAGTAGGGAAGACCCTACTTGCTTTTCTTCTACGTAGGAAGACCCTTCTTGCTTCTCCACACGCAACACCCACACCCAGTGCCTCTGCTGGAGAACAGTCCTTTCTGATGCTCTGCATAATCATGTATATTCCAACGGTGACTCTGCAGCTACCCCCAGTGCCCCTGCCTGTTCCCCTGCACCCACCGTCTCTTGAGTTTTGGTCATCCTTAGAGCTACTGTCACTGTTTTCGTAGCTGGCGCCTGTGTGTTTGGAATTTGAAATCCTCCCCTTCTAATCCGGTCTCACATGCTTTCCATCTGACACTCCCTCTGAATGATTTCTATGGATGGAAGGGTGTTGGTGCAGAATTAACTTTTGACACTTCGACAGTAAAAGAGGCACATAATATATAACCAAAAGTATGCATTATCTATATACATACCCGTTCCTCATGAAAATGTGGGTGCATTTCCATGAAGATAACCCTGCATTCTGTGAGTTTCAATTAGACCTGCATCATGTTAAAGAGTTTTTTTATTTATCTTATTTATTTATTTATTATTATTATTATTTTTAGTGGGACCGAGATCAGCAAAAATTTGACGAAGGTAGCTCATGTAACACAGTTCCCAGGAACCTTCTTCATCCGTGACCCTCTCAGTCACCTTTCTCTTTGAACAAGCTCCTTTCAGAATGTCTCCCTTCTTTCCTCCAAGAACAGCAAGAGACCGCCACCACCTCATTTTTTCCTCTCCCACATTAGGAATTTGAAAGGCCTTCGGCACCCTCCGCTGCAAACAGGATTTCCCTATCAGAAACAATTTCGGGGGAATAGGGAACTGTCCTTTGGCTAAGATTTTTAGATATTTAAAATTAGATGTTTCCAAACTGATGACAGAGCTGGGGAATGGATTACCCCTTCTATTCTCCAAAGGGTGCATTTCAAAATGGAATAAAATTCAATCATGTAATGTTTTTAGCTTTGTTTTTATTTATCAAGCAATATGCACAAATCTGACTGAACATTAACAAAAAGAGGAGCTTATAATAAAAGCAACGATCCCCTGCATTTTCCCCATCCTTCTCTGACTCACCGGAGGCAATGACTTTGGATCATTTCTGGTTTAAATGCCTGGTAGTTTTCTTCATATTGCTAAAATAATAGGCTTATGCTGCCAATTTTTATTTATCCACATTATTGTTCCTGCTTTATAGATGAAAATTTAGATACTTACTCATTTTTATTATGTCTTAGTCAGTTGGGGCTGCCATAACAAAAATACCACAAACTGGGTGGCTTAAACAACAGAAATTTATTTCTCAGACTCGTAGCGGCTGGAAGTCCAAGATCAGGACGCCACATGGGGGCTTTTGTTGAGAGCCCACTTCCTGGTTTGTAGACAGCTGTCTTCTGACTATACCCTTGCATGGCCAAGAGTAGAGAAAGGTCTGGTCTCTTTATCCCATTATAAAGGCACTAAACTCATTCATGAAAGTTCCACCCTCGTGACCTAATTATCCCCCAAAGGCCATATTTCCAAATACACTAGGATTTAGGCTTCAACATATGAATTTGAGGAAGACGACACACATATTCAGTTGATGGCATGTTATGACTTTGATTACTTTGCCCCTTTCTTTTCTGAGTTCTCGTTTCTGAAAGAATAATCGAATATTAAACTTACAGAGTTGATCTTCTGTATGTCATAGCTTTTATTTACTGTGTTCTATGATTTGTTTTTCTGTGTACTGAGTGGATTCCTTGACTAACTTTTCTAATGAATGTTTATTTTATTTTTATTTTATTCCTTTTTTCCCCGCATCTACTTGTTGTGTGGATACATTTTTTCTCAAATCTCAGAGTACTATTAGATCTTTTAATGAAACATTTTTTTCATGAGACATTTCTATTTTTTTTTAAGTTTATTTATTTTGAGAGAGAGAGAGAGAGAGAGAGAGAGTGGAAGCAGGGGAGGGGCAGAGAGAGAGGGGGACAGAGAATCCAAAGCAGGCTCTGTGCTGACAGCAGTGAGCCCAATGTGGGGCTCGAACTCACAAACCATGAGATCATGCCTTACCTGAAGTCAGATGCTTAACCACCTGAGCCATCCAGTTATCCCTCATGAAACATTTTTAAAGTTCTCTTCCGCATTCTGAATGAGCTGTTTTTTTCTGTGACCAGATCAATCTATCTGCTTGTCTATTTTAATCTGTCTCTGTTAGGTCACACACTTTCCTCAAATATTTGGTGATTCTTGTTTGTCTGGCAGCAATATGAATAATTTTATTTCCTCTCCCTCCCCACGCCTCTCCCCACACTGCATTTATCTTCAGATTCCTTTATAAAACTGAAAGGAATGAGGCTTCCTGGGAGTTTTTGGTACATGGGTAGAATTATTGGCTTATGAGGCACCATAAGTTGGTTAAATGACCGACTTCCACTCAGGTCATGATCTTATGGTTCATGAATTTGAGCCCCACTGCTGTTGGCACAGAGGCCACTTCAGATCCCCTGTCCACCTTCCCCCTCCCCCCTGCCCCTTTCATGTGTGCACTCTCTCATAATGAATAAAACATTAAAAAAACAATTTGTTGGCTTACAAACTCTGTTGTAGAGTAATGTGGGTGACTAGGTTGTGATTGTTTTGTGTTGGAATGTTTTTTTCTGTTTTTTGTTTTCCCAGTGGTTTGAGTGAAGGGGCAGCAACATCCCAAAATGCAGAGAGCTTTGTTCTGGGGCATAGGTTCACACACTGCCTGCGCTAGCTGCCAGTAACATCCGGGTGGCTCATTCAGCTTTCCTTGGAGAAGACTATGTACATCAGTTGCCTGGAGCAAAAGGTCCTTGTTGCTCCCCTGTGGGCTGTGGGTGCTCCTGACAGCACACCCCCTTCCTTCTTCGGGGCAAGCCTCAGTTTGGCTCCCATCTTTCATCAGATTTGCCGTCTCCGTTCTAGCCATGTGCCCCGCGCTGAAGTCACAGGTTCCTCGGCTCCATTGTCAGTCCCCACTCTTCCATCAGATTTACATCTCTTGTTAATTTGACTAAATGTCTCCTCAGCTGTGAGCCTCCTCTGTTCTTTACGTCGTTTGGAGTTACATCTTTTCTGTTCATTTACTATCATTTCAGGGGGGTCTAGCTGTCCACTACCTAGAACCAAGATTTTAGATACTTCCTTTCAACTTTTTACAACTTTTAATTTTATGAAGTAAAATAAAATTTACATTCATGACCCCAGCAAGATAAATGTCACCCTCTTTTCTTTAACCAGGTCTAACATAGCAACACGTTAATATTCATTTAAGTCTTTTAAAAAAAACTTTTACGTAAAAATTTGTTCCTGAACCAGTTAAATTATGTATTACACTTCTCACAAAACTTTTTAAAATGCAAGGTAAATTTTCTATAGTTCATTAAGGAGAAAAATAGTTTGGTTTATTTCTATTCATCTAGCTAGTCGTTCAAAAATAATAATTTAATAAAAAAATTATCTTTGTGATGAATACTCTAAGTTTCACATTTTTAAAAAAACTTGCCTGTCATCAATTTCAATGTTCTTTATCATTTCATGTTCTACATCTCTAATAAACGTAAAAGGAGATTCAGAAACAACTAAAATATTTCTGTATGAATAATTTCTGAAAACTCAAATAAGATAGTTTTTCTATTAGCTGATAAGCAAGAGAACAATGTGTTTCTATAATTTGCTAGTGCTTTATCCTACATGAAAAGTTATGTTTGTTTTACCACAGCGCACTGGGCATAGGGCAGAGTGTTTCAATGTGTTGGAAGCAGGGTTACCAAATAAAATACAGGATACCTAATTAACTTTGAATTTAGTTAAACAATGACTTTTTTTTTTTTTTGTATGTGTGACCCATTTGTTTTATTGCTGTTGCTAAATCTACTAAGCCTAGTTGGAGGTGATGGAGGGAAAGGAAGTAGATGGAGACTTCCCATCAAAATGCTTTAACTGAATTATCTGAGTGTATGCCTTTGACTTTTATTAAGAACAATATATGGCATATTTTCATGTTTTTCAAAACTATTATTTAAAGTTATGTTTCTTTTTTATGTAACGATACATGTGACAACTTTCTCTTTGCTAGAAAAAGGATATTCTTTCCCAAAGAATAGTCATGACTTCTTTGGGCCATTATGAGTATTTTCGTTCCCTTTGGCTAACAAGAAATTCGAAACTAATTTCATATGAAATGTAGTCCTCGTATTTTCTTGTATTCACAGCAAGCTTTCTCCGGTTCTAATTGTATTTCTAATTGAAAATCAGTGTCTGATTTTCTTTCACGTTAGTGTTAAGAGATTATTATGTTTCAGTCAGTTATCTTCAATCTTTCCTATATTTATTTATATTTTAAATTATAAAAAGTGTATGTTTAAAGATACCTGGATGTTGTCATGCCAGGGGCACCTAGCTGGCTCAGTGGAGCGTGTGAGTCTTATTCTCGAGGTTGTGAATTTGAGCCCATGTTAGGTGTAGAGTTTATCTTAGAATATCTGTACCTTGTCTATAACACTTTGTTGGCTTTAATGCTAATCCCAACAATATAGATTTCCCAGGGTTCCCAATGATGGAAATCTACTTTCAGTAATTTTAATACCATGACGGTATTAAAATTGGTATTGTCTAATACCTCTTAAGAATCATGTCTTTACCAATGTAAAATTTTCCTCTTTACTTACAAGGCAAAAGTGTGGTCGAAAGGACAGAATAAAGAAAGAATGTTATCAAAATTTTTCATAAAAATAATTATATCCTTGTGAATTAATTTCTACTTTAATTGATTAATTTTATAGATATTACAGGCTTCTTGTTTTTATTTCAGAAAACATGAAGATAATAAGCATAACAAGAAAAAAATTCCATAAAACGTTGGAACCTCGGATGACCTTGATTTCTCATGGCATCTTTCAGAAATTATAATAATGAAAATGCATAATGGTAGAGAAGAGGAGAAAACAGTAAACAAACTAGTAGGCTTGAAATGTTAAGCTACCTATTCCTTCAAGAAAAATTACAGTGTTTATTTATGATGTTCGTACCCTTACTATTATAATTTAATTTAAACATAGTAAAGGCAGGGAAGTTTTTGAAAATTAAGAAATGAATTTTGTTGGCGTAAATAGTGATGCTATCACATAATCTTAATTAATAGCTAATAGTTTAGAAACTTGCTGTTGTCAGGGACAGGTTCTGTGTAAATCGGTACACGTTCTCACCCGTTTTGTTAGGACATCTAAAAAAATAGAAAGCACAATTGAAGTGAGCCTGGGTCTGGCAGTGCCACGATATCTTCTTGTGTTTTAAATAAGCGCATTTAAAACTATAAACCTACCCCTAAAGTGCTGTTTGAACTGATTACCAACCTCTTGATATTTTTGTATTCTGATAGTCATTCGGTTCTAAAGATTTTGTAATTTCTCTTATTATTACATTTTTAGCTCATGGATTATTTCAGAGTTTTTTTTTTTCAAATATGTTGGTTTTCACCATCTTTTACTGTTGATTTCTCATTTAATTATATTGTTCTTAGTGGATTTTATCTGTGTGATAAGATTTTAGAATTGTTAAGAATTCTTATACTTCATATGAATTTGAGAAGAATGCATAGCGTCTGTACACTCCCTTCAAAATATGTTTCATTTGTTTTTTTATAAATGTGTTTTGTGCTTTAAAATGTCTTCTTAAATATTCCCAATTATGGGGTGCATAATTCTCTTATATCAGGCTTTTTAATTTACTTATTCAGGTTTTTAAAAGTCTTACCATTTTTTGTCTGCTTGATTATCAGTTTCTTATAGGAGTCCATTAAACTCCACTATTCTGTTATTTTGTTGAGTTTTACTTTATTTATTTTGAAAAATAATAAGAGATATTTCTTCTCCCTTCTTATTCTTCAATAAAATATGAAAATTGTACTTTGTACCGTGTATTATCTATCCTTGAGTGCCAAAACTTTACATATTTACCTCAGTATGAACTGTGTCACATTCCAACACATAAAAAGAACATGAAAGATGAACTGTTCAAATGTGTCCATTTCATTCTCTCCTTTTAGAAGAGAATAAGGAATATGTCAGGCATATTTCAGTGAAGCTGGGTTGGGGTGGTGGGTGGGGGTAGAAGAAGAAAAGACATTGCATGTATGTTACATGTGGCAGATGCTGGAAAAAAAAGAGAAGTTGAAGAGAAGCCTTAAATATTCAACACAAAACTGTTGTCCTTAATGAAATGATTCAAGAACAGAGAGTTTTGGTAGTTGACACAAAGCATTTCCAGCAAATGTTCATAGTGTAGCCAGGAGAGACACTCCCAATTTCCATCCCCATCCCTTCTTTTTTTTAATTTATTTTTTATTTTTTTAATGTTTATTTTTGAGGGAGAGACAGAGGTTAAGGAGAGGAGGGGCAGGCCCAGAATGTGAAGCAGGCTCCAGGCTCCGAGCTGTCAGCACAGAGCCCGACATGGGGCTTGAACTCATGAACCGTGAGGTCACGACCTGAGTCGGAGTCAGACGCTAAACCGACTGACCCGAGGTCAGGTGCCCCCATCCCAATCCCTTCTGCTCAATGCTGAATGTTTGGACCGTTTCAAACAGGGACCCATGGTCCGTGGTCTGAGATGTCTGAGAAAGGGGTGATTCGGAGAATTCCTGACACTCATCTGGTACATAGCAGAGCAAATAGCAGTTATTGGCTGGTGTGAGCATTGTTTTATAACATTCATACTGATTTTGCTTTTTAAAGTCACTTTCCGTCAAGCATGTATATGAAAGCATATGATACATTGATGCCCTTCCTTCAATATAACAGATGAGTTTGTAGAAACCACATTCAGACAAGCTTCTACTGAAATCTTTTTTTTTTTTTCCCTTCAAACACTACTTTTAAAGTAAATAGAAGCTCTGCAAACTTTGGAGACATGATAGGTGAAATTCTTTCTTACAAAAAATTCTCTCGAGGATTGATATAAGGTACCAACAAATGCAGTATTTACTATTGAAGTAAATCGTAACGTGGTAATATAACCAATATTAGTAGTAATAGTATATGCGACTACACTCTTGGGGAGAGGGAAGAGAGTTAACCCTCTACCAACAGAGGTATGTAAAAGTATCTCAGGGTTTGTTGTATACTCTTATACGGACCCTCCGCTCTGTGGCAGAATTGCAGCAATCATGAACAAATAATGGGAGCTAAATCTGGGCAGGCATTTTCCTATGAAAACGAATTACATTTTTAGATGATGTGTTATCAGTAGCCAGTCATAGACAATGAATTACGAGGAAGTTTTAGTGAGGTGATAGGTTTTTGTTTTGCTGATATTAGTCTTCTTTCTAAATGCCCAGATAAAGTGAGGATTTCTTAGAATGCAGTTTACCAAAATTGACGTGAGACAGAAAGCTTAAACAATGAATTTTCATAGAAGAAATAGAGAAATTTTTTGAGAAATTGTAAGCACAAAGAGACACCAGGCCCAGATGATTGCACAGGGAAACTTAACTAAACTTCTAGAAACCAGATAGCCCCAATGTTTTAGAGTATAGCAAATAAAGGAAAATTTACAAATTCTTTTAATGATGTAAGTATAACATGATACCTGGTCCTAATAATGATAGCACAAAAAAGAAAACCAGAGAGCTATATCATTAATGACAATTGATGCAAAAATCTTAAATGCAATATTAGAAATAAATTCCCAAGTCACATTAAGAAAACAACATACCATGACCTGGTTTTTTAATACCAGAGGTGCAAGAATCTGGGTAGGATTCTTACTAGTAGGTCTAAGGAGAAAAATCAAATGATTACCTCCAAAGATGTTGAAAAAGGGCCTTTGAAAAAGACAAGAACTATTTTCAATAAGAATATTCAAGAAAATTTCAGTGAATGGATACTTGCTTAAAATGATAATATTAAGGGCCAGATAACACATATAAAAATATGTCTAAAATATATGTCTAAAAAATTGTTTGTATGAAATTAGAATTCATGGGGTGTTCTGTATTTTAATTTGCTAAATCTGACTATCATAAATACAATGTATGCACCTCAACCCTAAAAATGGTTCTTTATTTAGTGGGGAAACACCGAAGGCATTTCTACTAATATCAGAAAACAGAGCAAATGATCCCCACTCGCTCCAGGACTGATGTATTGTTCTGGCAATGTTAGCCAGTGAAATTTGATAAGAAAAAATTATTATAGGCATAAGAATTGGAAAATAAAAAGTAAAATTCTATTTAAAAAATTTTTTATGTTTATTTTTGAGAGAGACAGAGACAGAACATGAGCAGGGCAGGGGCAGGGAGAGAGGGAGACACAGAATCTGAAGCAGGCCCCAGGATCTGAGCTGTCAGCACGGAGCCCGACGCGGAGCTTGAACTCATGAGCCATGAGATCATGACCTGAGATGAAGTCAGACGCTTAATTGACCAAGCCCCCCGGTGCCCCAAAAATAAAATTCTATTTGAGAAAGTCAGGAGACTTAATCAAAAAAGTAATCCCAAAAAAATAATTCAGCAAGATATCAGGATATACATTTAGCATTCGAAAGTAACTTCTTGGTGCCTGGGCGGCTCAGTCAGTTGAATGTCAGACTCTTGATTTCAGCTCAGGTCATGATCTCAGGGTCGTGGGATCCAGCCCTGCCTCTGGCTCTATGCTGGGCATGGAGCCTGCTTGAGATTCTCAGTTTCCCTCTCCCTCTTCTTCCCCCACCCCCAACTCTTGCTCATATGTGCGTGCTCTCTCTCTCTCAAAGAAAACCTTTACACACACACACACACACACACACACACACACACACATATAACTTCTTAAAAGTGAAAATAAACCCTTAAGATTATATGATGAATGAGAAAACCTCTTATATAATAGTAGTGAAAAAGATCTTGGAATAATCCTAGGAAGACATGTACAAAACCAGGAAACTTTTTGGAAGTGGTGGAAATATCCTGTATTTTGATTGAGGATTTCAAAGGTGTATACATCTTTCAAAACTCATCGAATTGTAAACTTTAAATGAATGATATTTGCTGTATGTAAATCTCAATAAAGTTGATCTAAAGGTAAACTACTGTGCGAAGCCTATATGAAGAAAGCTATGAAACATTCCTAAAGATGCAAGAGACTCAAGCAAATAAGACCTCTTTCTTCTCGGAAAGGATATCTCAACAAAATGTTAGTTCTTCCTACGTTAACTGAAAATTTTATTGTGGTCCCAATAAATATGCCAACAATCCTTTTTTCCTGGAGGTTGGCATATTGATATTTAAGTTCATATGGAAAAAAAAAACATTCAGGAATATCTAAAAAGGATTGAAAAGGAAGTGCTAAGAAGGCATCTGATATTAAACATTTTTCAAAGCCTCTATAATTAAAATAGTGTGATACTTTGTACTAGCACTTGAGTACACAAATCAGTGAAATAGAAAGTCCAGAAATATACCCAAGTACATGTGAATATTTAGTAAAAGATAAAAGCAGTATCTTAAATCATTGGGCAAAGAGATATTCAGATAAATGACATTGGGGCAACTGGATGGCCATTTGGAAAATATTCACATGTCACACAAAAATAAACTTCAAATGAATCAGAAATAATAAAATTATTCAAGTATTAAAATATAGATGAACCTGGAGTAGGGAAAGGTATTCTATGACTCAATATCTGGACGCAATGAAAAGGAAACATTGCTCTCATGCATAAAGATTTATTCAGCCTCACGAGTAAAAAATTAAAACAGGGCAGGCGCCTGGGTGGCTCAGTCGGTTAAAGTGTCCCACTTCGGCTCAGGTCGTGATCTTGCCATTCCAGAGTTCAAGCCCTGTGACAGGCTCTGTGCTGACAGCTCAGAGCCTGGAGCCTGTTTCAGATTCTGTATCTCAGAGCGAACAACCGCGGGATCGCGGGCTGCTGCCGGGGGAGCGGGGAGTGCGCGCTAGTCGCCGCTGGGGCGCCCCGTGGAAAGCGAAAAACCGCTGGGACCGCTACATCGCTGGGACCACCTCAACAGGGATTGTGCGCCAGTCGCGCCACCATCCAGTGGAGAGCCCGCGACCAGGGACCATTGCCGCTGCCCGCCTGAACCGGGATCAGGCGCTAGTCGCCGCGGAGGGCCCAGTGGGGTGCGATCAATAGCTGGGACTGCCACTATCGCGGTCGCCTGAGTGGGGAGTTTGCACAAGTCGCCCCGGCCAGGCGACCGGCTGCAAGGGGGGCCCCCAGTCGCCTGCGGAGCACCTCTAACCCTGACACATTTGCAGAAGGTTGGGGGGTGGCAAGCAGGCAGGCGCCCACCTTCCAGTGGACCGCACTGCGCAGGTGCCCATAGCGGAGTAAGGACACAAACAAGGGGGCGAGTGGAAGCCCTGGGACTGGGAACAAAGGACGGAAGGGACGCCATTGTTGTCTTATGGGCCCACAGGCACCAGCCCCAGGAAGTCACTCCCTGAGCCATCCCTGCCTCAGTGGAGAACTCCCACCTACACTAAACCACGCCCATCTGCGCAGGAGTGACACTTCGCTGCGGGAGCTACAGAGGCCAAGTCCAGACCGCTGCCTGGAGTAACTCCAGGTCATTTCTTTTTAAAATATATGCTCCCCGTTATTCTTCTTTCTGATCCCCACTCCTGAGCTGACTATTCAGGGGCCTGGCTGACTTAAACAAAATCTTAATCCACTCTCTAAAGGCATGTTTTTCATCTCCTTCCGTACTTCCCTATTTCTCTCTCTGGAATAACCAGGCCACATAATCTCACCCAAGCAATTACTGTCTTCATTCCTTTTTCCTTGTAACCGTCCTTATTCTGATTTCTCTCAGTCTGGATTAAGCTCTTTAGTCACTCTACCCGGGCAAAGACCATTTCCTTCTTTCCCCCGGAACTGTCATTATTCTCTCTGTAGACGCTCTGCCACCAGCACAGTACACACCCTGTCCTTACCGTGTAGCTGGTATTTCAGGACATTGTCCTCAGAGTGTCATTTGTTATTCTTTTTGCTGTTGTGAACCGCTTGTCTGTATCATTTGTTAGTACGTTTGAGTATTTCTGTTTTCTGTGTGTCTGTCAGTCTGTTTTCCTTTCCAGGGCAACTTCAAGAAACAACCCAAAACACATCCAGCCAAAATGACGAGACGGAAGAATTCTCCTCAAAAGAATCCACAAGAAGCAGTGACAGCTCAAGAATTAATGAAAACAGATATAAGCAACATAACAGAACATGAATATAGAATGATAATCATAAAACTAATCGCTGGCCTTGAAAAAAGCTTAGATGAATGCAAGGGGTCCCGCGCAGCAGAGTTCAAGGACCTTAAAAACGGTCAGGAAGAATTAAAGAAGACATTGGAAAAAATACAGGGGAAACTGGAAGCAGCCACAGCACGGATTGAAGAGGTAGAGGAAAGAGTTAGTGCATTAGAAGACAAAATCATTGAAAAAGAGGAAGCAGATAAAAAGAGAGAGAAGCTGATCCAGGAACAGGAAAGGAGAATTCGAGAGCTGAGCGATGAACTCAAAAGAAACAATATCCGTATCATAGGAGTCCCAGAGGAAGAAGAGAGAGAGAAAGGAGTCGAAGGGGTTCTTGAACAAATCATTGCTGAGAACTTCACCAACATGAGGAAGGAAAAGGGCATGGAAATCCAAGAGGCACAGAGAACTCCCCTCAGACGTAACTTGAATAGACCTTCTGCACAGCACATCATAGTGAAGCTGGCAAAATACAAAGATAGGGAGAGAATCCTGAAAGCAGCTAGGGACAAAAGAACCCTAACATACAAAGGGAGACCTATAAGGGTAGTAGCAGACTTATCTACAGAAACTTGGCAAGCCAGAAAGGAATGGCAGGATATCTTCAATGTGATGAGCAAGAAGGACATGCAACCAAGAATTCTGTATCCGGCTAGCCTGTCATTCAGAATAGAAGGAGAGATCAAGGTTTTTCCCAACAAACAAAAACTAAAAGAATTTATCACAAATAAGCCGGCACTGCAAGAGATCCTGAGGGGCATTCTATGAAGGCAAACCTACAAAGAACACAAACTGCCAGGGACAGCCTTACAATCATGAAACCTACAGATAATACAGTGACTGTAAGCCCATATTTTTCAATATTAACACTGAATGTAAATGGACTAAATGCGCCAATCAAAAGACACAGGATAACAGAATGGATTAAAAAACAAGACCCATCTATTTGCTGTCTTCAAGAAACTCATCTTAAACCTGAAGACACCTTCAGATTGAAAGTGAGGGGATGGAAAACTATCTACCATGCTACTGGAAGGCAGAAGAAAGCCGGAGTAGCCACACTTATATCAGACAAATTAGACTTTAAAATGAACGATGTAATAAGAGATGAAGAAGGACATTATATAATAGTCTCAGGGACCATCCAGCAGAAAGAGCTAACAATTGTAAATATCTACGCACCGAATTCGGGGGCACCCAAATTTGTAAAACAACTAATTACAAACATTAGCAACCTCATCGATAAAAATGTCCTAATAGTAGGGGATCTCACCACTCCACTCTCAGCATTGGATAGATCCACAAATCAGAAAATCTCCGCAGAAACAATAGCCCTGAACAACACATTAGAACAGATGGGCCTCACAGACATCTTTAGGGTCCTTCATCCAGAAGCAAAGGAATTTACGTTCTTCTCAACTGCACACGGTACATTTTCCAAGATAGACCACATTCTGGGGCACAGGGAAGCTCTGAATAAATATAAAAGAATTGAGATCATACCGTGTACACTGTCAGACCACAATGCTTTGAAACTTGAAATCAACCACAGGAGAAAGCCTGGAAAATATCCAAGAACATGGCGGCTAAGAAATAACCTACTAAAAGATGACTGGGTCAACCAAGCCATCAGAGAAGAAATTAAAAAATACATGGAAACAAATGAAAATGAAAATACAACAATCCAAACGCTCTGGGATGCAGGAAAGGCAGTCCTGAGAGGGAAATATATTGCAATCCAGGCCCATCTCAAGAAACAAGAAAAATCAATAACACAAATTCCAACAGCACGCCTAAAGGAACTAGAAGCAGAACAAATAAAACAACCCAAGCCCAGCAGAAAGAGAGAAATAACTAAGATCAGAGCACAAATTAACCATATGGAGACAGAAAAGGTAGTGGAACAGATCAATGAAACCAAAACCTGGTTCTTTGAAAAAATAAACAAAATAGACAAACCTCTAGCCAGGCTTCTCAAAAAGAAAAGAGAGAGAACTCAAATAGATAAAATCGTGAATGAAAAGGGAGAAATTACAACCAATCCCTCAGAGATACAAGCAATCATCAGAGAATACTATGAAAAATTATATGCCACCAAACTTGGCAATCTGGAAGAAATGGACAGCTTCCTAAATAGCCACACGCTACCAAAACTCAAACGGGAAGAAATAGAAAAATTGAACAGACCCATAACTAGTGAAGAAATAGAATCAGTTATCAAAAATCTCCCAGCAAATAAAATCCCTGGACCAGACGGCTTTCCTGCGGAATTTTACCAGACATTTAAAACAGAGTTAATTCCTATCCTCCTCAAGCTGTTCCGAAAAATTGAAACGGAAGGAAAACTCCCGGACTCATTCTATGAAGCCAGCATCACTTTGATTCCCAAACCAGATAGAGATCCAGCAAAGAAGGAGAATTACAGGCCAATATCCCTGATGAATATGGATGCAAAAATTTTCAATAAGATACTAGCAAATCGAATCCAACAACATATAAAGAGAATTATCCACCATGATCAAGTAGGATTCATCCCTGGGTTGCAGGGCTGGTTCAATATTCGCAAATCAATCAACGTGATACATCACATCAACAAAAGAAAAGATAAGAACCATATGATCCTGTCAATAGATGCAGAAAAAGCATTTGACAAAATACAGCACCCTTTCTTAATAAAAACGCTCGAGAAAGTCGGGATAGAAGGAACATACTTAAACATCATAAAAGCCATATATGAAAAGCCCACAGCTAATATCATCCTCAATGGGGAAAAATTGAAAGCCTTCCCCCTGAGATCAGGAACACGACAGGGGTGTCCACTCTCGCCACTGCTATTCAACATGGTGTTGGAAGTCTTAGCATCAGCAATCAGACAACAAAACAAAATAAAAGGCATCAAGATAGGCAAGGAGGAAGTCAAACTTTCTCTTTTTGCAGATGACATGATACTTTACATGGAAAACCCGACGGAATCTACCAAAAGCCTACTAGAACTGATCCGTGATTTCAGCAAAGTTGCAGGATACAAAATCAATGTACAGAAATCGGTGGCATTTCTATACACCAACAATGAAGCAGCAGAAAGAGAAATAAAGAAGCTAATCCCTTTCACAATTGCACCAAAAACCATAAAATACTTAGGAATAAACCTAACCAAAGATGTGAAAGACCTCTACACTGAAAACTATAAAAAACTTATGAAGGAAATTGAGGAAGACACAAGGAAATGGAAAAACATCCCATGCTCATGGATTGGAAGAATAAATATCGTCAAAATGGCAATACTACCCAAAGCAATCTACACATTCAATGCAATCCCAATCAAAATTGCACCAGCATTCTTCTCAAAGCTAGAGCAAACAATCCTAAAATTTGTATGGAACCACAAAAGACCTCGAATAGCCAAAATAATACTGAAGAATAAAACCAAGGCGGGAGGCATCACAATCCCAGACTTTAACCTCTACTACAAAGCAGTAGTCATCAAGACTGTATGGTATTGGCACAAAAACAGACACATAGACGAATGGAATAGAATAGAAAACTCAGAAATGGACCCGCAAGTATATGGCCAACTAATCTTTGATAAAGCGGGAAAATGTATCCAATGGAAAAAAGACAGCTTCTTTAATAAATGGTGCTGGGAGAATTGGACAGCAACTTGCAAAAGAATGAAACTCGACCACTTTCTTACACCACTCACAAAAATAAATTCTAAATGGATAAAAGATCTGAATGTGAGACAGGAAACCGTCAAAATCCTGGAGGAAAAAGCAGGAAAAAGCCTCTTTGACCTAAGACGCACCAATTTCTTACTTGACACGTCTCCAAAGGCAAGGGAATTAAAAGCAAAGATGAAGTATTGGGACCTCATCAAGATAAAAAGCTTCTGCACAGCAAAAGAAACAACCAACAAAACGAATAGGCAACCAACGGAATGGGAAAAGATCATCGCAAATGACATATCGGATAAAGGACTAATATCTAAAATCTATAAAGAACTTACCAAACTCCACACCCGAAAAACAAACAACCCAGTAAAGAAATGGGCGGAAGATATGAATAGACACTTCTCCAAAGAGGACATTCAGATGGCCAATAGACACTTGAAACGATGTTCAATGTCACTCATCATCAGGGAAATACAAATCAAAACCACACTGCGATACCACCTCACACCAGTCAGAGTGGCTAAAATAAACAAATCAGGAAACTATAGATGCTGGCGAGGATGTGGAGAAGTAGGCACCCTCCTACACTGTTGATGGGAATGCAAAGTGGTGCAGCCACTCTGGAAAACGGTGTGGAGGTTCCTCAAAAAAATGAAAATAGAGCTACCCTATGATCCAGCAATAGCACTGCTAGGAATCTACCCAAGAGACACAGGAATGCTGATGCATAGGAGCACGTGTACCCCAATGTTCATAGCAGCACTTTTGACAATAGCCAAATCATGGAAAGAGACCAAGTGCCCATCAACTGACGAATGGATAAAGAAGTTATGGTACTTATATACAATGGACTACTACGTGGCAATGAGAAAAAATGAAATCTGGCCATGTGTAGCAACATGGATGGAACTGGAGGGTATTATGTTAAGTGAAATAAATCAGTCAGAAAAAGACAGATACCATATGTTTCCACGAATAGGTGGACTTTGTGAGACTAAGCAAAAACCAGGGGGAGGGGAAGAGGGGAAAGAAAAAAAATGACACAGAGAGGGAGGGAGATAAAACATAAGAGACTCTCAAAGACTAAGAACTAACTGAGGGTGAGGGGGATGGGGGGGGAGAGGGGGTGATGGGCATTAAAAAAGGGCACATGTTGGGATGAACACTGGGTGTTTTATGTAATCCAATTTGAAAATAAACTATTATAAATGAAAAAAAAAAGATTCTGTATCTCCCTCTTTCTCGCTGCCCCTCCCCTGCTTGTGCTCTGTCTCTCTCTCTCAAAAATAAACATTAATTTTTTTTAAAACTACACTGAGATATCAATCGTGAGGTTGACAAAAATTCAAATGCTTGACAATGCATTCTGTTGGGTAAGGTTATGTGGAAATAAACACTCATACACTGTTTTTGGAGATACAAAATGATGTAAGTCCTAAGGAGAGGGTTTGGTAATGTATAAGAAACCTACATAGGATTTAAAACCACATTGAAGACATCATTGATTGGCCTCTAGAAAGACTAAGATTGACCATACTATGCAATGGTGAAAATGTAGTGTAACTGGAACTCACACATTCTGCCGAGCATGTAAAACAGCCATTTTGGAAAATAGTTCAGCATTTTCTTAAACAGTTAAACATATGCCTACTATACATCCCAAACATTCTAATTTAGTCAAGATTTGCTACGAAATATTAGCAAAATATGCATGATCCACCATCAATGGGGCAAAGAAACGAGATTCAAAACTACCTTTATGTTACTATTTTTATTTTTCGTGTGTTTGGTTAAAAGTACAGACTCTGGGAGAGACGGGCCTGGATTTGAACCCTATTTCCACCATCTGTTAGTCAAAGATTCAGGCAAGTAATTATCTTTAGTTCCTTCACTAGGGTTGTTGTGACAGCTAAATGAAATAATGAACGTAAAACCCCTGGAGTACAGACAGCACACTAAATGTTAACAATTTCCAAAGAAAATAATGTATTTATTACCTTAACATTTAATAGGTCTATACTTCTCCACACACCCACATGAAATTGGAAGCCTCCCTGCTGAGCACAACGACCTCTTATCTCTTAACCTATAGAACTCTAGGAAATACCTGGGGTACTAACTGGACACTTCAACAATGTGAGTTATATAAAACTCAGGATCCATTTATGTGCAATAGCAGGCACGACCCCTCTGATTGCAGAGAAGGCAGGTGCTCTTTGGGAGGAGAAAGTCTTCGGGGCTAATAGGGAAGAATTCGTCCCCGACCAGCCCAGGAGCCCGGTCCACACCACTACTAGCCAGCGGAGCGGGCGCGAGGCCCAAGGGCGCGCCATAGGGCAGGCTCCGCAGCTGGGGCCGGGCCTTGCTGGGCAGCGCCCCTCCGCGGCGGTTGAGCCCCTCCATGCAGGTGCGCGCCGCACGCGCCTCTGGCCGCCGCCTCCTCCCCGACTGCCGCGCACGCGCATGCGCGGTTAGCTGTCGCTGCTGGGCGGCCGCCGGCGGGATTGGTCTGGGGAGACGCGGGGACCAAGTGGCAGCGACTCGGACATCTGAGCTGCCACTGCTGAAAACGGGCCCGCGAGACAGGTGCGTGGGCAGTACGCCACTTTCCTGCTGCCCTTTGCGCTCCGGCTAGAGTGAGGAATCGGAGTCATTGCTTCTACGCCCAGGGCGGGGATTCCTGGGCCGCACCCCTTTCTTTGGCGACCCTCCAGGCTGAACAGGTTGGGGCCAGGTGAGGGGGTGGTTCTTGAGTTCTGGGATGGAGGTGCCCTGAGCGAGGTTCTTGGGTGGGCTCTCCCGTCCTCGGGAGGAGAAAAGCCTCCCAAGGGCGGCTGGAGTTGATGCCACACCGGGTTCGTTGAGTCCTGCCGAACCGCTGGGTCCACTTGCTGCGCTGAGGCGGGGGCGGGGGCGCAGAGAAGGCTGGTGTCCTCTCTCTCCCGGCCTGTCCCCGAGGGCTTGAGCGGCCCCAGGGAGCCGAGTCCGTTATTCCAGCGGTTACCACTTCAACCCCGTTCCAAGCTCCAGCCCCGGTGCGCGCTCGCGAGGGGTGTAAGGACGGCCGGGGCGTGTCTGGGCGCGGCTCACCTCACTCGCTAGTTTTCACAAAATCGTGAGCAAAAACAAACAAGGCTCCGTTTACGCAGTTCCGAGCTTTGTAAAGACGAAGAGACTCAACCCTCTTAGGGGTGGTGGCCCGTAATTCCTGGTTACTCCCTGGATGCGCTGCTCTGAGCCCGGTGTGTGCCGCCAGGGACGGAGCAAAAAGAGTTGGGTTGAATCCAGTGAAGCCCTAATTACTATCGACTCATTATCGCCTAAGGCCTGTTTACGATCAATCAAGACACTTTAGTTGATATTATTTATAGCATCGCCCAAGTAACAAGGAGAAGGCATTTGCTTGGGATTTAAAAGCAAGTGTCAACAAAGCTCAGAAAGAGAGGGAGGGAGGGTGCAAGGAGTGAGAAAGTAAATTGAAAGGCCATGAGAAGAAGTTTCAAATTAGAGGAATTAATTTATTTTGAAACTTTTTGCTGCATAAAAGCCATCAAGACCCTGATGTAGTCTTAAGATTTTTGTTTACATCGATCTAGGTCATTTAATCACTGGAGGTAGCCTTCCTTTTGGTCATTGTAAGCTGGTCTCTTTTCACTTTACAGTTTTGCCTTCACATTTAATTGGTTTGGTCTTCCAGTACCATGTAGACCTATTCCTGATGCCTGGGAACAAGATAATCTATATTAGGGGCGCCTGGGTGGCTCAGTTGGTTAAGCTTCTGACTCTTGATCCTGGCTCAGGTCACGATCTCATGGTTGGTGAGTCCCGGCCCCATCTCTGGCTCTGTACTGACAACATGGAGCCTTTTTGGGATTCTGTGTCTCCCTCTCTCTCTGCCCCTCCCCACCTCTCACAAATAAATAGACATTTTTTAATTAAAAAAGATTATATTATCTAGTTGATAAAGTTAATTGTGTAAGAATGATGTAAGTATGTTGATGCAGCTCTAGAACTTGAACAGTGTGTATAAGTTAGCCTTACTGCTTTTCAGGACCTAGTAAGTTTTAGTGCTCATAATTAGAAAGCTAGAATTGTCCATTTTGATGGACCTTTAAATCATGTAGTTTAACTCTTTCACTTGACAAAATGAAAAACAAAACAAGTCCAAAGCAGTTTTAACCTCTTGCCTTTTTAGTAATAGAACTGGCAGCTTGGTGTGATGGTGTCAAGTTCAGCGTACTTTGTATTATATCATTCTGTAGTTGGGTGCCTCCTGACGCTGCAGGACAACTAAAAGTGATTTTGAAACACCACTTTTGAGGCATACCAGTGTTGGGGGAGTCCTCAGTCAGCTATTGAAACCAAATAGCAGAAAGGCATCTCAGTTGTAAGATCTAGCATCCAGAAAAGTATTAATGTATTACATGGTTGAGTGTTGGAGAGAAAGAAAGGAGTTTTAACAGGACGGAATTTATGCAGAGAACTACTGTACATTTTTATAAACAGTAAGACTTGTTTTAGAAAACTCATGCTAGAGAGAAGGTGGAGGATAGATTTGGAGATTGGCAAGACCGAAGGTGAAGAGGCAAAGTGGGAGTTTGTCAGTCCTCTTCAGAAATGATAGGTTCCTAAATCAGGCTGCATCGTGGGGATAGAATGAGGCATTTAAGAAATACCCAAACGCGTTGTTACCAGTGATGTTGGACATCAGTGAGAAAGAATAGTCTTTGATAGTGGCAGAGTAACTTGACTGATTTAGCTGACAGGAGGTACCGTTAATGGAAGAAGAGCATTCAGGAGATGAGAGAAGTAGGTTGGGAGGAAAGACCAAGTTCAAATCAGCAGAAGCTTTGGGACATCCTTGAAGATGGATAGTGATTTGAAATCAAGGAGTGCTTGGGGGAAAAAAAATTACAAACAGAGAGGGAGGGAGGCAAACCACAAGAGACTCTTTTTTTTTAACTTTTTTTTTTTTACATTCATTTATTTTTGAGAGACAGAGCGCAAGTGGGGGAAGGGCAGAGAGAGATGGAGACACAGAATCCACAGAATCCGGAGCAGGCTCCAGGCTCTGAGCTGTCATGTCAGCACAGAGCCTCACTCGGCACTCGAACTCACAAACCGTGAGATCGTGACCTGAGCCGAAGTTGGACGCTTAACCCACTGAGCCACCCAGGCGCCCCCCACAAGAGACTCTTAAATACAGAGAACAAACAGAGGGTTGAGGGGGGGAGTGAGGGAGAGGGGAAAATGGGTGATGGGCATTGAGGAGGGCATTTGTTGGGATGAGCTCTGGGTGTTGTAGGTTAGCCAGTTTGACAATAAATTATATTCATAAAAAAAGAGGGGGAGTGCTTTTTGAGCTGTGGGTAAGGTTTGGGAGTCCTTACCTAGCTTTTATAGGTAGAAGTCAAGAGTATATATAAGAAGAGAGCCTGGGGATGGAACCTTAAGGAATAGCAACATTTACAGAAGATTGGAGAAAGTGCCCATGCAGGAGGCAGAGAAGAGGACGAGAATCAAGAATCAGGAATGCGGACATAAAAACCAAGGCAGGAGAGGACTCCAAGAAGAAAGCAGTCAGGAGGAGCAGTAGGCGGTAGAATTAAAAATGTTCTTGCACTTATTAACGAAGACTTTGTTAGTAGCGACAGTTTCAGAGAAGCTGAATCCAGGAGCTCAGGAACAATAAAAGTATTAGTTTTCATTGCTGCCATAACTAATCCCACAAATGCAGGCTCTTAAAGCAATACGGACCTATTTTCTCACGGTTCTATAGGCCAGAAGTCTGACACAGTCTCACAGAGCTAACATCAAGGTGTAGGCCAGGCATCACTCCTTTCCAGAAGCTCTGGGGAAATTCTGCTTCCTTGTTCATTCAGGTTGGCGGCCGAACTCTGTTTCCTGTGGTTGTAGGACTAAGGTTCCTGTTTGTTGACAGTCAGCTGAGGGCTGTTTTCAACTTCTGGAGACTACTCACATTGCTTGGCTCACGGCCCCCTTCCTCCATCTTCAGGGTCTCTCTGAGTGGAGTTCTTTACACTTTTCAAATCTCTTCTACTCATCTCTCAAGGACTTCCTCTTCTGCTTTTAAGGGCCCATGGAATTATATTGGGCCCACCTGGATAATCCAGCATAGTCCCTCTATTTTAGGGTCAGCTAATTAGCAACCCTAATTCCATCTTTAAAGCCTTTTTTTTGCTATGTGAGGTAACATTCACAAGACCCAAGGATTAGGATGTAAACATCCTTGGGGGGGATCATTATTCTGTCTACCACGGGAAATTAGTAGTATTAACAGTTAATCAAAACATACTTTGTAGCTTTTGTTAAGGAGAGGAAATACCTAGACACATTTATGTTATCTGGCATGTGATAGTTATAGTTCTGATGGTAAGCCAATTATCTTCTTAAATGTCTTAAAATTTATGTGAGCACTGTATAATTTTAAATGGTCATAGTAATGTAAGGTATTACCATGAAATTGTTAGTTTTTATATTTTTATATAGCCTTAAGATGTTTTAATCTTTGCTGGAAAGATTTTAAAAGCCATTTAAACTATATATGCATAAGTCATAGTATGGATACACATAAAAGATAGATTTTCAAGTATAAAATGCACAGAAACCAGAATGTATGTCTAAAGGATGGAATAGAATATATTTAACTTTATATTTTATAAACCTAGAACTTTATTTTTTTAATGTTTATTTATTTATTATTTTTGAAAGAGAGAGAGAGAGCACAAGCTTGGGAGGGGTTGAGAGAGAAGGTGACACAGAATCTGAAGCAGGTTCCAGGCTCCTAGCTGTCAGTGTAAAACCCAATGCAGGGCTCACCCATGAGCCGTGAGATCATGACCTGAGCCAAAGTCAGTTGCTTAACCGACTGAGCCACTCAGGCACCCCGAGCCTAGAATTTTAATGTCGTTTGGTGAGGATTAAATTATTCAACCTTCGAATCTAGAGGCTGAGTAAAAGGAATGTATCGCCTGAAACTAGACCTAACTTTGAGGCTTGCCCCTTCTCTTTAGTGGCATTCTGTATTCCTAGGTAAGTTACGTATCTCTCTGAGCCTCACTTTCCTTATGCATAATGGGATGCTACTAACTTCACCACGGAGTGCTGCAGAGATTAGAATGAAGCTTTGTAGAATAGAATGTACCCGAGACAGCACTTCTTACTCTTCTTGCTCCCTCCTCCCCTTTCAGTTCCTTCATCACGTGCTGCTCCTTCTGTCATCCTTGGCCTGGGGAAGTCGTCCCTCTCTGTCCTTTACATCACCCTTTAATGTAACTTTCTCAAGGAGGCTCTCTGATATTTCCCCTACTATGTAAATTCAGTTCCCCAATTACCAACTCTTAGGACTTATTTACTTTTCTTTTTTTTTTTAAAGATTTTATTTTTAAGTAATCTCTATACTCAGCGTAGGGCTCGAACTCACAACCCTGAGATCAAGAGTCTCATGCTCCAGCATCTGAACTCAGCCAGGCACCCCAGAACTCATTTACTTTTCCATCACTTATTGTGGTTTACATGTAATACCTGGGTTGTTTGTTTGATGTCTGCTTTCCATCTTAGACTAGAAGCTCTTTCAGAACAAGGGCTATGTATGTTTTGCTAATTACCGTAAATTCAGCATCTAACATAATTCCTGGCACATAATTGGCAAGCATAAATATTTGCTAAATGAATTTGTGAATGATGAGTTATTCATCATTTTATTATCTATTGGCTAACCTTCCCTGAATTTCTGGGCACATCAGCCGTCACGATTAATAAATCCCTGATGCAGCTTATTCTGAAGTGTGTTCCCTTCTTCTGTGAGAAAAATAACTGCGTTTCAAATGGAGTCTTGCAGCTTCTCTGGAAGAAGGCTGCCTTCTAAGATGTTGCTGTTACCTGCCTCTCTACTTCGTTTGTGATCTTCCAAAGTGAATTTTCTATGTGTTACATAGAAAACTCTAAGAATGCCCTTTAATTTTGGTGAGAATTTGTCCGGTTTTATTTTTGTGATATGGTAACACAAAAGCTTTTAATCTGATCTTTTTGTTGAATATCTTTCCTGGTAAATTATGAATTGGGTTGATAAAATGCTGTCTGTAGCATGATTCTGAAATAACTCATAACAGATGTTTCTTCATAGATACAGAGTAGAATTTAACAATATGATTAATTCCCCGTATTAAATTAGATCATAAAATTGCAAACTTTCTGGACCATTCTCTGTTCTCTCTATAGAAGAAATACGTTTATTGTGACAAGTTTTACCAACGTCCTAACAAACTTTAGAAGGCCAATGTTAAAAGTATTGACATAACTATTTTTCTCTCAAGACAATAAAGACATTTATTATGTAAGGCTTCAGTCCATAAATTTTTCTAGCAGTTAATTCTAAAAGAGGATTTTTCTTTTTAAAGATCTTGTAGACTTTTGTAGACAGTGAAAACTCCCTCATTTTATATTTGCTTTCCTCTCATTGTGTAGAAATCCTTTTGCTAAATTTATTGCTGCAGTACTGCCTCAACAACAACTCATCCTTGTTGGTTGCTTAGTAACATCTGGTCCCTCTGCCCCCTGACCTTATTTCATTTTCCCTCTTAGGTATGAGTTCCTTCATTCCTTCTATACACATGTATCTGTTCCTGTTTATCACATGCTGGCACTCTTGGGTACTGCGAATACAGAAATGAGAAGGAGTTCTAGTCCTCAGCAGGCTTATACTTTTGTCTTATACTTTTGTTTTTGTTTGTTTGTTTGTTTGTTTGTTTTGCATGATACCCCCAACTATTCTTTGGAACTATGTAGAGTTCTAAATACATAGGTAAGTATATTTTTACAATGTTTATATATAAACATTATTTTGTTTATTGTATAAACAAAATAATATATATATAAATGTATATAATATATACAATATTATACAATATAAAAATATATACAATGTATATATACATACATATACAATGTTTATATATAAACATTATTTTGAAAATGAACCTAGTATAACCAAAATAATATATTTATGCCCAGGATTTCATCTCTGTTCATTTCACTAATCTCGGACCTCAGTAGTTTCTCACCTTCTAAGATCAGATCCAGACTTCTTAGCATGTTTTGTAGTACTGCAGTGTACGAACCCCCAGAAAGCTTATTTTCAACT
Source organism: Paguma larvata (assembly GCA_030068075.1). Lineage (NCBI taxonomy): Eukaryota > Metazoa > Chordata > Mammalia > Carnivora > Viverridae > Paguma > Paguma larvata. The sequence continues at coordinate 81,657,282 of CM057823.1, forward strand.
ATTAATTTCTGTTCTTGTGGTTCTTTTTCTACTGTTTGCTGTATTGCCTGAGGTGTTTTCATTATTTCTAGGTTTTTCTGATTTAGAAAAAAAAATAATGCCTGTTTTTAGTTAGAAGTATGTATTAGTTAATGTAGTGCTCAAATAGAAAATAAAAATATCCCAGAGATCTACCTGACACAATTTCTAGTAGCTGGCATTCTGGAGGAGGGTGTCAACTTGACTGAACCACAAGGTGCCCAGATACGTTTAAGCATTATTCTGGGTGTGTTTGCGAGGGTGTTTTTGGATGAGGTTAAAATTTGAATGATAGGCTGAGTCCAGCAGATTGCCCTTCCCAGTATGGGCAGACATCATCCGGTCAGTAGAAGGCCTGAATTGAACAGAAAGGCTGACCCTCTGGTGCGGAAGAGGAAATTCCTCCTGCCTGACTATTTGGGCTGGGATTTCAGTCTTTTTCGGTCTTTGGACTTGAACTGAAACATTAGTTGTGTTTGGGTCCCGAGGCTGCTGGCTTTCAGATTGAACTTATACCATTGACTTTCCTGGCTCTCAGGCCTTCAGACTCAGACAACAACTATGTCATTGGCTTTTCCGGGTCTCACCTAACTCCAAGGAAAATATAGTCCACTCATGTCCCCTGGAAAAAGAGAAGAAAACTTGGTGATCAGCCAGCAATCTCTCTCACACTATACAACAATTACTGGGTATCCTTGATTGTTTTTTCTTTTCGTGCTCTAACAGCAGCTACCTTCGATGTGGGTGTGAGCATTACTTCAATACCGGTAAATGAGCTGCACTGTGTAATTTGTGATTGCGGGCTCACAGTGGAGATTCAATAGGGCTTTGGGGTAATATTGCTGAAGCTCTGAGGTAGATCAGGCTGCTTGGTCTTGGTTTCAAAGATTAGCGAGAATGGAGTCTCATACTTGGCCAAAGTTACATATGCTTTAATTTGTTACTGAATCAGCGCAGAAGTGGTGCAGAGAACATACATGGGATGAAGGGTACATGAAAATGGATGTATATCTCTACAGCCTCCCTTCTACCTTATGAAGGCCAAACGCTATTTGGTGATTTCAGCAGTTTGTGTGGAGTAAGGAATACACAGAAAGCTTAGAACCCTGGGTCTGCTGTCTTTTATATGTTTATAAGTGGGGACAGGGAGGATAGTATCAACATTAAATGTTGTACCTTATACCATATAAACAAGTGGTGGCTACACTAAATTGTATAACTCAGGACAGCCATTTAAATCGATAAGGAAATAGAGGACCTGAACAACACTGTGTATCAGTTGGACCTGATAGACATATACAGAACACTCCATCTAACAACATAAAGAAAAATTAATACCAATCAACTGAAATAAATGTTAATTAATATCAATCTTCCTCAAACTCTTCCAAAAAATCAAAGAGGAGAGAATACTTTCAAAGTCCTTCTATGACGGCAGTATTGCCCAGACACCAAAGCCAGGCAAAGGCACTGCAAGAAAAGTACAGACCAATCTCTGATGAATATTGATACAAATACATTATTTTTCTTTTTTAAAAGTTTATTTATTTTGAAAGAGACAGAAATAGCGCAAGTAGGGGAGGGGCAGAGAGAGAGGAGGAGAGAGAATCCTAAGCAGGCTCCACACTGCCAGCACAGAGCCCAATATGGGGCTCGAACTCATGAAACTGTGAGATTTTGACCTGAGCCAAAACCAAGAGTCAGACACTTGGGCTACCCAGGCTTCCTGAAATAATTATTTTTCTTAAGTATACATGGAATATTTTGTAGGATAGATCATATGTTAGGCCAAAAAACATTTCTTAATAAATTTTTTAAAAACTGAAATCATACGTGGTATTTTTCCCAATTATAATGTAATGAAATGAGAAATCAGTAGCAGAAGGAAAACAGGAAAATCCACAAATATGTGGAAATTAAACCAATACTCTTAAACATGCCAAAAGGCCAAGGAGGAAATTATAAGGAAATTAGAAAATATCTTGAGATAAATGAAAACAGAAAGGCAACATACCAAAACTTATGGGATAAAGTGAAAGTTTTGCAAAGAGGGAAATTTATAGCTGTTGATGTTTACATTGAAAAATAAAGATCTAAAATTCACAACCTAACTAGACCTTAAGCAACTAGAAAAACCAATACAAGAAGGAAAGAAATAATAAAGATTAAGTGAGAGATAAATGGAATAGAGAGTAGATAAGTAATAGAGAAAATCCTCAAACTAAGAGTTGTTTTTTTGAAAAGATAACAAAATTAACCGACCTTTAGCTATATTGAGTAAGGAAAAAAAGACTCAACTAAAACCAGAAGTGAAAGAGGAGACATTACACCTGATTCTGTAGATATAAAAAGGACCGTAAGAGAATACTATGAACAATTATATGCCAACATCTGGTTAATCTAGATGGAAAGGATAAATTTCTAGAACATAGAATCTAGTAAGACTAACTTATGATGAAATAGAAAATCTGAACTAACTAGAAAGGCGATTGAATCAGTAATCAAAAACCTTCCCACAAATAAAAGCCTAGGAGCAAATGGCTTAACTAATAATGTCTATCAAGCATTGAAAGAAAAATTATTACCAATCCTCCTTTAATTCTTTTGAAAAATTGCAGAGGAAGGAACACTTCCAAACTCATTCTGTGAGGGTAGCATTACCCTGATACCAAAGCCAGACAAAGAAACTACAAGAAAACTACAGACGAATATCCATGAATATTGATGCCACATCCTTAACAAAATACTAGCAAACAGAATTCAGCAGCATATTAAAAAAATTATACACCATGAACAGGTGGGATTTATTCCCAGGATGCAAAGATGGTTCAAAATATGAAAATTAATCAATGTACTCATTAATTATTAATTAATAATGTACACATTATCAAAATGGAGGGGGGGAACATGATTATCTCAGTTGATGCAGAAACAGCATTTGACAAGATTCAGCAACTTTTTATGATAGACACTCAAGAAATTATGAATAGAAAAAAAAACTGCCTTTAATAGTAACAACATAATAAAGGCCATATGTAAAAAGCCAACAGCTAACACCATACTCAGTGGTGAATGACTGAAAGCTTTTCCTCTAAGAACTAGAACAAAACAAGTATGCCTGTTTTGACACTTCTATTCAACATGATATTGGGAGTCCGGGGAGGAGCAATTAGGCAAGAAAAAGAAATAAAATTGAAAAGAAAGTTTATTAATAGGTAACATGATCTTATATATAGAAAAAACTTAAAGACTGTACCAAAAAAATGTTAGAACTCATAAAGGAATGATGGTTGCCAGGGGCTTGAGGGAGGGAGAATGAGAGCATTGTTGCTTAATGGTATCGAGTTATGTAACTGTACAAGATGAAGAGAGTTCTGGAGATTGGTTACGCAACAGTGTAAGTATACTTAGCACTACTGAATTGAACAGTTAAAATTGGTTTAAATGGTAGCCTTTATGTTGTGTATTCTACCACAATTAAAAACATTTCTTTAACTACACAAATGAGTTACTTGTGTTTTGTGGTAGTACCCCATTGTCAGGCCTCTCAAAGTTCCAATACAGACCTGGCCATATTTTACCACTTCCTTTCAGAAATGATATGTGACAAATTTCATAGTTTTGTTTGGAGCTTGATAATATATTGGTGCCATGGTGTGATAACTTTCAAGTAATTTTGTGACCATTATTATTTTTTTTTTTTTGAGAGAGAGAGCACACGTGAGCAAGGGGCAGAGAGAGAGAGAGAATCCAAAAGGGATAGGGAGAGAGAATTGGGGCTCACCAGGGGCTCATGTTTTACCCAAAGTGGGGCTCGTGTTCACCCGAGACAGGGCTGTAGCATACCCAATGTTGGACTCAAACTCACTAACTGTGAGATCATGACCTCAGTTGAAGTCAGGTGCTTAATAACTGAGGCACACAGGCGCGCCTGACCTTCATGATTTAATTCTCAGTTGTCAGCCGGTGCATCATTGAATAATAATAGAGCACTCAAGAATTAAGCAGAAACTTTTGGGTCTGTATTTCTGATTTTTTAAAAAAGGAATAAACAGCAGCAACGACCTTGAACTACATCATTTTTAAATGGAGACTATTATCCGTAGAACTGCATTGCCTACAGAATGGTTTGTGACCAATAGCAATTTATTTTTAAGTATTTCACTTCTGTATTAAGGTAATATATTCATTTCTGGGTAAATATCTTAATAACTTAACACTAATAACCTAAATTTGAGAAATTTTCAAGAGGTTTGAAAGCAAATGCTGTTACTATTTTTGTCATTTCTTTCCATTGCTTTATCAAAAAGCATATAATAATGCAGTGGGGTAAGATTAAATTTAGAGGTAGCATGGTATATTAAGGCACAGTTCTGGATTCTGATCTTGTTTCACATTTCCAGCCCATGTGACTTTGACCAAGTTTTAAAATCTGTTTTCAATTTGTAGATTGGAAGTAAGAATGCCTATCCTATTCATGTCCTGGACTGCAGAGATTAATTTGGCTCATCCCTTTATGCAAATGCAGCATCCTAGAACTTCAGAGACAGATTTTAAGATAAAAGATTCCCTAAACTTTTTTTTCCTGAAGTTTTGTCAACTTTTTATTTCTGCAGGAAAGTTAGGAAGATCTATAATATAGAAAACAGAATGGGATTGCTCTGAGAATAGGATTCCAGACAGAGCATTGCCTGCTTGGTTTCCCTGTAACTTTCCCCAACAGCCCAGTACACCAGAGCTCAAACAAAGCACTTAGAACATATTTTTTCAACAAATTAATTATCAAGAAACTAAAGTGTGTTTTCATTTTGAAGGAGGAGTTATGGGCCACCAGTGATACTAATGTTCATTATTACTGCTATTATTTTATGCATTTCTATTTTACTCAAATGTTACTGATAGTAAGTCAGGCAAAAGACTTTTTACTACATTATGTAAATCATGCGAGACTTGTAAAACTTTAGAACAATGAAGCTTTTAGAAATAGAATTTTTTAGAATGTTTATTTATTTTGAAAGAGAGGGAGAGAGAGCCCATGTGAGCATGCATGTATGCGTCGGGAAGGAGCAGAGAGAGAGGGAGAGAGAGAATCCTAAGCAGGCTCCCTGCTATCAGCACAGAGCCCAACATGGGGCTTGATCTCATGAACCATGAGATCATGACCTGAGCCAAAATCAGGACAGAGGCTTAACCAACTAAGCCAGGCACCCCTGAAGCTTTAGAATTATTAACAATTAATGAGCAAGTTGCAAATGCATTCATTTATCTGCCAATAAATACAGAAATTTTTGAATAAACTTACCTATGGTTAGTGAGTCCAATTGATCTCTTTAAATTTACTTTCTCAGTTACACCTCTTTTTTATGATTCAGAGAGTTCTCAAACTCTTCTAACAAATAACAGCATGCATCATTTTTTGTGTTGTCTTTGTCCATAAAGATGGTGGTATTGATACACTTTGTAATGTAGAATATTCCTATTGTAGATTGGTGTCATTTGAAAAAAAAAAAAAACTTGGGGAAAGGAAAAAAGACACAGAGAAGGAGGGAGACAAAACATAAGAGACTCTCAAAGACTAAGAACAAACTGAGGGGTGAGGGGAGTGTGGAAGGGGGGAGAGTGGGTGATGGACACAGAGGAGGGCACTTGTTGGGATGAGCACTGGGTGTTGTATGGAAACCAATTTGACAACAAATTATTTTTAAAAAACCTTATTTTTCAAAGTAAACTTTAGTGTTATAGTCAGTGCCCCTTAGAAGAAATCAAGACTAAATGGCTACATATTCACATTAAGTTTTGATCTCATTAGGGAAGGTTCTAAGCACAGATCTGTGAAACCAGGGGCTGGTTCTTTGAAAAGATCAACAAAATTGATAAACCTCTAGCAAGACTCATTAAAAAAAAGAAGAGAGGACAGGACCTAGATAAACAAAATTACTAATGAAAGAGGAGAAATAACAACCGACACCACAGAAATACAAACAGTTGTAACAGAATATTATAAAAACCTATATGCCAACAAATTGGACGACTTAGAAGAAATGGATAAATTCCTAGAAACAAATGTGTAACCTACCAAAACTAAAACAGGAAGAAATAGAAAATTTGAACAGACAATTACCAGCAATGAAATTGAATCAGTAATCAAAAAACTCCCAACAAACAAAAGTACAGTACCAGATGGACTCACAGGCAAATTCTGCCAAACATTTAAAAGTCTTTTTTTCTTTTTTAAGTTTATTTACTTATTTTGAGAGAGGGAAAGAGAGTGTGTGAGCAGGGAAGGAGCAAAGAGGGAGAGGAGTTTGAGAATCTCAAGCAGACTCTGCACCAGCAATGGCAGCATAGAACATGGAGCCCGATGTGGGGCTCAATGCGAGCTAGACATGGGGCTCAAACCCACAAGCTGTGAGATCTTGACCTGAGCCAAAACCCAGAGTCAGACTCATAACCGACTGAGCCACCCAGGTGCCCCAAATTCTACCAAACGTTTTTTTTTTTTGTTTGTTTGTTTTGTTTTTTAATAGTTTATTGTCAAATTGGTTTCTATACAACACCCAGTGCTCAATCCAATGAGCGCCCTCCTCTGCGCCCACCACCCACTCTCCCCCCTCCCACACCCATCTCTCGCCTCAATACCCATTCTTCTCAAACTATTCCAAAAAATATAACAGAAAGGAAAACTTCCAAATTCATTCTGAGGCTGGTACCACCCTGATACCAAAACCAGATAAAGGCACCACAAGAAAAGAGAACTACAGCCCAACATCTCTCATAAATATAGATGCAAAAATCCTCAATAAAATATTAGCAAACTGAATTCAACAATATGTTTTAAAAAATCACACAGCATGATCAAGTGGGATTTATTCTCAGGATGCAAGGGAGTTTCAACACTTGCAAAACAATCAACATAATATGTCACATCATAAAAGAAAGGATGAAAACCATATGATCACTCCAATAGATGCATAAAAAACATTTGCAGAGTACAACGTCCATTCATGATAAAAACCCTCTGCAAAGTAGTTCTAGAGGGAAAATATCTCAAAATAAGGAAGGCTTTATGTAAAAACCCACAGCCAACACAGTACTCGATGAAAAACAGAGCTTTCCCCCTAAGGAAAGACAAGGATGTTCACTCTCACAACTTTTATTCAACATAATACTGGAAGTCCTAGCCACAGCATTAGACAACATAAAAAAAATAAAAGGTATCCAAATTGGTAAGGAAGAAGTAAAACTTTCAGTATTTGCAGATGAGATAATAACTGTATATAGAAAACCTGAAAGATTCCACCAAAAAACTACTAGAACTAATAAATGAATTCATTAAATTTGCAGGATATGAAATCAATGTATAGAAATATGTTGCATTCCTATATGCTAATAATGAAGCGGCAGAAGGTGAAATTAAGAAGACTATTCCATTTACAGTTATGCCAAAAGCAATAAAATACTAGGAATAAACTTAACCAGAGGTAAAAGACCTGGCCTCTGAAAATTAGAAAACACTGATGAAAGAAATTCAGGATGACTCAAAGAAATGAAAAGACATCCCATGCTCATGGGTTGGAAGAATAAATATTGTTAAAATATCTATGTTACCCAAAACAATCTACAAATTTAATGAAATCCCTATCAAAATACCAACAGCAATTTTCACAGAACTAGAAAAACAATCTTGAAATTTGTACAGAACCAGAAAGGACCTCAAATAGCCAAAACAGCCTTGAAAAACAAAACTGGAGGTATCAAAATTCCATACTTCAAGTTATGTTATGAAGTAGTAGTAATTAAAACAGTATGGTACTGGCATAAAAATAGACACATAGATCAATGGAATAGAATAGAAAACCCAGATATAAACCCACAATTATATGGTCAAGTAATCTTTGATAAAAGAGAAATGAATATACAATGGAAAAAGTCTTTTCAACAAATGGTGTTGGGAAAACTGTACAGCCACATGCCAAAGAATGAAACTGGACCATTGTCATTCATCATACACAGAAACAAACTCAAAATGGATTAAAGACCTGAAACCATAAAAATTCTTGAAGGGAGCGCAGGTAGTAATCTCTCTGACATTAGCTATAGAAACATTTTTTCTAGATTTGTCTAGATTTGTCTCTTGAGGCAAGGGAAATAAAAGCAAAAACTATTGGGACTACATCAAAATAAAAAGTTTCTGCACGGTGAAGGAAACAAATCAACAAAACCAGAAGGCAACCTGTGGAATGGGAGATCTTTGCAAATGACGTATCTGATAAAGGGTTAGGATCCAAAATATACAAAGAACTGTTACAACTCAACACCCAAAAAACAAATAATCTAATTAAAAATGAACAAAAAACATGAACAGACATTTCCTCAAAAAAAGACATACAGATGGCCAACAGACACATGAAAAGATACTTAGCATCACTCACCATCAGGGAAATGCAAATCAAAACTACAATGAGATATCATCTCACACCTGTCAGAATGGCCAAAATCAAAACCACAAGAAACAAGTGTTGGCAAGAATGTGGAGAAAAAGGAATCCTTTTGTACTGTTGGTGGGAATAAAAATTGGTGCAGCCACTGTGGAAAACAATATGGAGGTTCCTCAAAAAATTTAAAGTAGAACTATCCTATGATCCATTAATCACACTACTGGGTATTTAACCCCAAAACACAAAAAAACTAATTCATGGGATGTAGGCAAACTATGGAAGCAGTCCAAGTGTCCTTTGATGGACGAGCGGATAAAGAAGTTCTGGTGTATATATCTACGATGGAATATTACTCAGCCATAAAAAAGAATGGTATCTTGCCATTTGCAACAACACTGATAGAACAAGAGCGTATTATGCTGAATGAAATAAGGTAATCAGAGAAACACAAATACCATGTGATCTCACTTGTGTGGAATTTAAGAAACAAAACAAAAGAGCATAGGGAAAAAAGAGAGAGAGACAAACCAAAAGACAGACTCTTAACTATAGAGAACAAACGGATGGTTACCAGAGGGAAGGTGGGTGGGTGGATGGCAGATATAGGGAGTGGGGAGTAAAAAAAATAGAAAGGTTCTAATCAGTGGGACTAACTATATGGGGAAAAGCTTTTTATAATCTTATGTTTCTTTTCTAAAAACAACTTTATAATATAGTATTTGCACTTTCAAGTTCACTTCTTTAGTGTGTGAAAGTCAGTGGGTTTTAATATACCTACAGAGTTATGTAAACATTACCATATCCAATTTTAGAACATTTTCATTACCCTCCAAAAAAACCTTACATCCCTTAACCCTTTCTTCCCATTCCTTTCCCTAGGCACTCACTGAATCTATTTCCTGTTTCTATAAATTGGAATCATACAATGTGTGGTCTTTTACTGAAGGCTTTTTAAAAAATTTTTTTACATTTATTTATTTTTGAGAGACAGAAATAGAGTACAAGTGGGGGAGGGGCAGAGAGAGGGAGACACAGAATCCAAAGCAGGCTCCAGGCTCTGAGCTGTCAGCACAGAGCCTGACATGAGGCTCAAACCCATGTACTGCGAGATCATGACCTGAGCTGAAGTCGGACACTCAATCTACAGAGCTACCCAGGCGCCCCTGATGGCTTCTTTCACTCAGCATGTCTTTTGAGATTCATCTGTCTTGAACATATCAGTATTCCATTTGGTTTATTGCTAAGTAATATTTTATTGTATAGATAGCCCATGTTTTGTCTAAGCATTAGTTGATGGATACTTGGGTTGTTTCTACTTTTTGGCTATTATGAAAATGTTTCTTTAAGCATCCATATTTAAGTTTTTGCATAGATAGCTGTTTTCGTTTCTCTTGTGCAAATACCTAGTAGTGGAATTGCCAGGTTATAGGGTAATTCTATTTTTAACATTTTAAAGAACTGATATACTATCTTCCAAAACTTACATCATTCTACATTCCTACCAGCAATGTATAAATTTCTTCACATCCTCTCAGCAGTTGTTATTGTCTCTTTTTGACTATAGCCATTCTGGTGGATGTAAATTGCTAATCTCATACCAGTGTTTCTAAAGCAGACCAAAGTAGGTCTACAGAAATGTTCTGAAAGATCTAAAAGTTCTAAGAATTTACTTCTAAAAAAGTTTTCATGTTGATGGTAACTTTGGGGAAAAAAGTACTAGAACCGTACTATAGAACCTTCAGACCACTGACTACCTGTAACCAAGGACTGCCATACTAGTTCAGTATCCAGGCTTACTGTGTGTTTAAAAGGCCATTGGCACCAAAAAATAAAACTTGAATTTTAACATGTTAATAGGAATAGAGCAAGACATACAAATCATGTATTTCTGCCAAGAGGCAGCCAAATTATATTTGGTTTCTACTCAAGTAATGCTATAATAAGGAAAAGACATTTTGCAGTATTTAAATAGAGAAATGTTTAGATTATCGAGTTGTCAAAGTATTGTGATAAATGTAAAAGAACTTTATATGATATAGTCAACCTGATTGCAATAAGCCCATATTTATTTGTCTTTAGCTGTGATTTGATTCAAAGACTATTACATGAGATTGTGATAAAATTATTATTTTTTTTTGGTGCTTATATGTAAACATATTTTGGTTTCATAATTATGAAACTTCAGTTGTATGTTTATATATACTTAAGCAAGATTGTAATAAAATTTGAGAATCAAGATCTTTTCTTTTTTTAAATGTTTATTTATTTATTTAGAGAGAGAATGAGGAGAGAGAGAGAGAGAGCAGGGGAGGGCAGAGAGAGAATCCCAAGCAGGCTCCATGCTGTCACCCCAGAATCCAGTGTGGGGCTTGATCTCATGAGCCTTGAGATCATGATGGGAGCCAAAATCAAGAATCAGACCCTTAACTGCTGACCCACCCATGTGTCCCCCCCACCTTTTCTTTCTTTTAAAGGGGTCCTACTATTTGAGTTTGGCAATCGCTGTTGCTTATATACTTAGGTTTTGTGCTCTTGATTCTTTGTTTTTAGAGGCAAGTGTGTAGCTGTAGAATCTGTGTCCTGTGGGATTTGGAGTTTGTATTTTTATTTATTTAAAGTGTAATTTAAATACCTTCATTAACGAAGCCATCCTAGAATAAAGGAGATATTAAAAAGAAACTATTTCTTTTTAACATTTTTCACAATTTTTATTTTCACTGGTAACTCTTAATTTCACAGGTAATCATTATGCATTTCCAAAGCTTTTGGCTATATTTGGGTCTTCTGTTCATCTCAATTAATGCAGAATTTATGGATGATGGTGTTGAGATGGAAGATTTTGATGAAAATTCAGAAGAAATTGATGTTAATGAAGGTGAACCCTCCTCAGAGGTAAGGTTATTGCAAAATGAGTTGTAAATTATTCCTTTACAGAATACAGAGGAGAGTGACCTCTAAGATTCATTTCAGTTCTAATAGTAGTCATTTTCTAAATAAATAGTAAAACACTGCTTTTTTCCAACTATTTCTTGCCATGTTTTAGAATGCCCATGTATTACAGAAATTTGTGCATTCAGTAGACATTGAATTATTATTACTTATTGAATTATTCAATTATTACAATTGAATTATTTTATTACTAAGTAAATATACAGAAGGTTTATATTATCAAAATAAGAATTTGTCACTGGCTAAAGAGGACTGAGCACTTAAATCTAAAAGAAAGGTTTTCAGTCTTATTTCTGACACTGCTGGGCCTCTTCAGATAAAAGATAAGGTAGTATTTGCAGTTCTAGAAATAAAGTTGAGTTTTTCTTATTTCTCTGAGGAAAGGAAATGCTAAATAGGAGGATGAATTGGGGAGGTGGTAATGAGGTAGGCATTTAATAAGGCTCACGTGCGTTTCTGGCTCACCACTGTTAAGATCTGTTTTGAGGCGGTGACTAATGGAAGTCTGAAAGCCTTTGCAGAGATTTTTGTACGTCTTGACAACCCAGAAGAGCTTTCACATTGAGGAACATTCATAGATAATATTGGGACAATCAGAAAATTTTTCAGAAATATTTTTGATGGTAAGAATGCATCAAGTGTATTGTGCTAGCAACTGCTTAAAGGGCCAAATCAAGGACCATAATATATCATTGTTACCGACTTCACCTCGCTTACTTTTAGAGTTTTTTATTAGCAAATGAAAGTGTTGGTTAGCTGTTTACGGTGAATATTCGTTCTCTTGTCAAATTTTAAACTCCACAAGTACGTTTCTTTTTTTTTTAGTACATTTCTTTTAAAACCTAGTTCTGCAGTCTACAGAAAGTAAGTAATCTAAGTGCAGATGATTGATTTAGATACAGCTACTACAAGGGTCTTTGGAGGTTAAGACTTCAAATGAATTGAGAGATACCTACCATCTTAACTGTATTTGATGATAGTTGAAAAAATGGTAGAAAATGGGAAAGAACAATTTCTGATGCTTCTAATTTTATAGCTATAAGCATGTAGCATAAGTAATTTAGACACAGTAAAGTATAAGGGCGATATAAACTTCTGATGATTTAGAATGATCCAATAGAAAGAAGCCTCACGGTACCATTGTCCATTTTGCCAGTCCATAAAAATATAGAGAACAATAAAGTTGTAATTCAGTAAACTTCATGAAAAATCCGCAGTTTCAGGGGCGCTTGGGTGGCTCAGTCGGTTGGGTGTCCGGCTTCAGCTGAGGTCATGATCTCATATCTGTGAGTTCAAGCCCCGTGTCGGGCTCTGTGTTGACAGCTTGGAGCCTGGAGCCTGCTTCAGATTCTGTGTCTCCCTCTCTCTCTGCCCCTACCCTGCTTGCACCTTGTCTTTCTCTCCCTCAAAAATAAATAAACATTAAAAAAAAAAGAAAAGAAAAATTGGCGATTGAATCTTGACCCTGTCAGTAATTATGTGGAATTGTTTGATTATTAATATCTACCCCCCCTAAATAGACAAGAAACGTACTGTCAGGTTTAGGGTAGAGACAGTCAATAGAAAAAGTATTTCTGAATCTTTTCCCCTAAGGGCTAAAAAAAGAAATCTTGTCATCATATAGATAAAATCACGGAGCTTGATTCAGAAAGGACTCAGATCGATCTATTACTTTAGGCAAAACTTTATTCGTTCATCATCAATTCAAATTACCTTTTGATAATTTGTCAATAAATTATTTCTAATCTTTTAAATTGTTTTGCTGATCTGTCCTATATAGCATAATGGTTAAGTATATAAGCTTTGGAGCCAAACAGCCTTAGTTCATGTCATGTCCCATAACTGTCTAACTGTGCGACAGTGAGCAAGTTACTTGGCCTCTCTTACACAGTTTCATCATATATAAAATAGTTGCAATAATAGTATTTGCTCATAGAAGTATTATGAGTATTAAAAGAGTCACCATATAACCACCACCAGTATCATTATCGTCATCATACCAGTTAACACTTATAGGGCACTTGACACCATTCTTTGCAGATAATTGCTTTACAGTGCTTTCTCTATTGAATCTTTTTCTTCTCTGGGTTCCTAATCTCTCAAAATGGTATCCTCATCCTCTATGACATAACAGTGAAATTTAAGAGTTATATTAAACTAGTTTATGTGGTTACTAAGTTTTTCATCTTAATATGCATTAGACATGCTATTTCCTCTGTCTCTGATGATTTATATTCCCAAATGTTGTCACCTGTTAGAATCCTTTCAAGGCCATGTCAGCTGTGTCATGAGGTTTTCTCTAATAGAACTTTTCTCCATCCTTCCTGTGTTAGAAGGACTCAGTGTATTCTCTATTTGCATTTACAGTATTTTTTCCAATCATTGTATCTCTTATATTCTCTTGTATCTTATCACACTAGGATACAAAGTTTTGAGGTCATGTCATCTTTTATCTATATTACCCAAATATGTGCATTACATATTAGGTTCTTAACTAGTAAGATTATTTAATTAAAATATTTGTGAAGATGAATAACTTTTGATTTTAAAAAATCTATTTTCTAGATGAAATATAAGACACCTCAACCTATAGGAGAAGTATATTTTACAGAAACTTTTGATAGTGGAAGATTGGCTGGGTGAGTATTTATTCAAGAGAATGTTTTTTGATTTAATTAGCTTTTTTGAAGTTACTGGCCTATGAAAATTGCCTCTACTACAGAGAGTTAAGGTATTTTATTTGGCACGGTAAAACAGTACCATTTTTGTTGTTGATAGAAATGTCTAACTTGAAGAGTTACTCATTTATACAAAGAAAATATGCAAATGAATTACAAATATAAAGTAAAAATTTATAACATTTCTTCATTCCTGAGGACAGAAATTAATGATCTAACATTTCAGATGACAAATTCAGGTTGTTGTTCCATCCTAAATATTGCTAAAAAAGTAAATGCTAAATTTATTGATTCTTATATGCCAGACACTGTCCCAAGTAGGTAGGTAAGTACTGTCTTTATCTCCATACCTTTATCACCTTACAGGTGAGGAAACTGGGGCTTAGTTTATCTGATGTGTGATCATACAGCTAGTAAACTGTGGATTCCAAATGTGATTGGACTCTAGCCTGGCGAGATTATGTATGGGCATCCTTATTTAGCTTCTAAGCATTTAGTTTTTAGTGAGAAGTGACTGTTGGGCAATGTTTTGTTGTATTTCTAATGTGTCATTGTCTATAAATTGCTGGCTTTACTTTTAATGATATGTATTTGCTTTCATCTTTATTTATAGGTGGGTCTTATCAAAAGCTAAGAAAGATGATACAGATGCAGAGATTTCCATATATGATGGTAAAGTATTTATTTATTCATCATAACACGTGTGATCCAGAGTTCACTACCTTCTAAGATTCTATTTCTATTAAATATATACATGAGTTCTGGAGCTCCGTCGTGCTTCACAGTAGAATGCTCAGCCTTTTGTCACTCTTCTGATATTTCTGGAGGTCTCTGGGTGATCCATACCTAAGCCACCATCTGGTTTCCTAACCTGAAAGACTTGAAATTTCACTCCACTGCAGTCGCTCACTGCATTTCCTGCAGCAGTGTTTCTCAGGCTACTGCTGTTCTGTGTTGTCTCATCTCCAGTTGTAAGTTAGGGCAAGATTCTCCTAGCGAGTGTAAAACAGAGGATAACTTATGAGAGCTACAAGTTATGTGGCCACTCCTGGAGCCCGTATCTCCAGCCTTACATCTACTTTCATTGGGTCTCTGATAGGATTTTCTTCAAGCTTAGCCATGGAAAAAAAATGTCCTCTATGCAGAGGTCATCTTTTCTTCCCTAATAGGACTTTTTGTGAAGTATGACAAAAGAATTTCTTCCTCGGTTGTATCCTAAAGCAAGATGAACCTCTTCTCAAGGTGACTGATAGTGGGAATTCCCCTTCTCTCAGAGGACCTCATACCCATAAGGGTGTGACCTCACACTCAGACTCCCAACAGGCAGTTACATGAGAACAGTAGCAAACAGATAATAGCATGTGTAGGATATCAGCTATCTAATTCCTTTTCATAGACTGTTTTAATGAGAGTTGAAAATCATGCCTGCATGTCTTTCCTTGCAGTGTTCTCCATCCTGGGAACTCCTCTGGGTTTTTATGTGCTTATAATCTCCAAAGAACTCTACCAAATGCATAGATTGAGCAATATTGCATTCAGTCTAAATCCGTTTAGAGAAAAGAATGAATTCACCAGGAAGTCTGCAGATGTGTAACACGACCTAAGAAATGCCCACAGAGACACACATTATCAAACAGAACGCTTGGCTTAACTAATACCGAGGTTTAGGGGCACCTGGCTGGCTCAGTCGGAAGAGCATGCAACTCTGAATCTCAGGGCTGTATGTTTGAGCCCCGTGTTGACTATAGAGATTACTTTAAAAAAAAAACTACATTTAGACTACTTTTCAGCTTTTTCAAGAACTTTGGGTAGATAATTGTTTCATATTTGTATTTTAGTTTCCTAAAATTAAGATATGCTCTATCTTACAAGTGAGTTTAAATCTCTGTATCTTGCTGGACAAAAGTGGCTTTTAATGTTCAAATGAGCTTTTTCTTCAGCTTAAAATTAAAATCAAACAAGGAAGCAAAACAACAACAACAACAACAACAAAAAACACGAAACTTCTTAGCACCAAAGTTTGGTCTGTAGTCTCATTAAACATAGATATCCATGAAAATAATTTTCTCACACATTAGATTTAGTATAGCTTTTGAATGACTTTTATCAGTGTCTTGAAAGCAACTTTGAAAAATATGGAATCAAAGTTCCAGATCTTGAAAATGGTATTTTGGATATTGATAGTAGCAGCATTGTATAAAGTGGTTAGTTGAGGGGCACTTGGGTGGCTCAGTCGGTTAAGGTCTGACTTCAGCTCACGTCATGATCTCAGTCCGTGGATTCAAGCCCCGCATTGGACTCTGCTGTTGCTCAGAGCCTGGAGACTGTTTCGTATTCTGTGTCTCCCTTTCTCTCTCTGCCCCTTCCCTGCTCATACTCTGTTTGTCTCTGTCTCTGTCTCTGTCTCTCTCTGTCTCTCTCTCAAAAATAAATAAACATTAAAAAAAAAGTGGTTAGTTGAGATTAATATGTTCTTTTGCAGGAGAATTTATTATTCACAGTAGTTAATGACAGCTTCTGTCAAGTGCCACTTGAATGAAACTCATTCTGAGTTTTTCAGGAATAAGCAAATCCGTGAAACATGTTCTGGATGTAGAGTTTGCATTTGGAGTAGAACTATTTAAATTTTTTAGATTAAGTCATTAATAAAAGTATAAATGTTTGACAAATACCAGTTCTTTACGTGACCAAGTTTCAGGATGTAAAACTGTGCAAATTCCTTTTTAAAGAAAAATGTTTATTTATTTATTTTGAGAGAGACAGAGAGGCTGCATGCCTGCATGGGCTGGGAGGGAGAGAGAGAATCCCAAGCAGGAACCGAACTATGGGATCGTGACCTGAGCTGAAATCGAGAATCTGACACTTAACCAACTGAGCCACCCAGGCGCCCCTTAAATAGTGTGAATTCCTTTTAAAATTTTATTTGTATCAGAATATATATTCACTGGTATTGTCTAGAATTTGGCTAAGTGATCAGTTAATAGAAGGTTATTATCTATTTGGAACTGGAAAAACCTCTTGTCGTTGGGCAATAATTATTACCCTGTCACAAGTTTTCTAAAATTAAAGTGCTACATGGTACCTTTTTCATAGCTGAGAAATATATGTGCATAATTGCAAAAAAAAAAAAAAAAAGACAAGAGAGTTTAAACAATTCTTTGCTATAAATACCCCGAAAATTCTAAGGATGAATGAAGTTGTTGTTTCTTAAAAGAAAGCCTTTGGTTTTGGTCAAACCGCAGGTTAGTAGTGATAATACAATTTATCATCAATGTGAGAGAAGAAATATCAAATGAATTCATCTTTTTTAGAGAGGTATATAGTATAACCAAATTAGGGAGAGAAAAGGAAAAGAAGCCTGTGAACTTTTAAAAATGGATTTTATAAAACTCAGTAAATTCTGCACAGTGATAGACCAAAAATAACACTTCCCTCTGATTCATGACTGTTCAGGTTCCTGCGCTATTGGTTTTCCTTTTTTTTCAGAAAGGAAAACAAGTACTATAAAGACCATTTATGATTCATAGGTGCCTGTTAATAAATATTTCCAGTTGGTATAATGCCGAAAAATAGCAAGTTTTTGCTAACTTGAGTTTCATTAGAATTGGCAGTACCTATAATTTGCAAAGCTAGAACATTTTATACAAATTAATAGAAGTTGGTTATTTTCTATTCTAAAAAGTAAAAAGTGGAAAAGTCCAACATGCAACTTTTAGGCTACCGGCAGTGCATGGAACGTTACCACATTTGTAGCCCCTAATCTAATTCCAGGATCTGTCTGATCTTAAACTTGGAAAATCCCAGCCCAGAGAGGAGCAAATGCAACTTTGCCATTATTACAGCTTAGTGCTTATCCAGTGCTTGCTACTTTCTTGGTCAAAAGTTCTAAGAGCTAATTGGCCCAGCCTGAGAACAGTGACCTTAGTTTGTGTTCATTGGGCATACAGTTTTTCAAAATAAAATATAAATCCCTGCAGTAACTTTTGCAAAGTAAGGAAAGCAGTTGATATGTATCATATATCGCAAAACAGACCGATGCAAACTGCTTATTTTGTATTAAGGATATTCTTTATCTCCTATGTAATTTTAAAATACATCATTTTAGGGGTGCCTGGGTGGCTCAAATCGGTTAAACATCCGTCCGACTCTTGGTGTCGGCTCAGATCATGATCTCATAGTTCGTGGGTTCAAGCCCTGTGTCAGACTCTGTGCTGGCAGTGCGGAGTTTGCTTAGGATTCTCTCTCTGCTCCTGCCCCTCTCATGCTGTCTCACCCTCAAACTAAATAAATAAACTTTAAAAAAATACAAATAAAATCTATCATTTTAAAAACACAGTGTTGCTAGATCCATGCTACAAACCACATTTTGTAATTTCATTGATTAAAAAATCAGAGAAATATAATCCAATTTTAGCTAAGAAAATGAAAACATTCTCTAATAAGAGGAAAAAAAGAGCAGGCATCCATACAGTTGCAGATATTACTTCCTGTTTTAAAATTTTGTTTTATTTATCAGCCTTCATAAAAAAATCTTATTGCTCACCACTGCTGATAAATAATTCATAAGTCATTATTTTTAGTTTTCATTTAATTTGCTTTACTTTATATTTTAGGAAGATGGGAAATAGAAGAATTGAAAGAAAACCGAGTACCTGGCGACAGAGGGCTGGTATTGAAATCTAGAGCAAAGCACCACGCGATATCTGCGATATTAGCAAAACCCTTCATTTTCGCTGATAAACCTTTAATCGTTCAGTAAGTTTTATTATGTTTTCCGGTATATATCTGAAATTTATATTAGTTTTTTATAATTTGGCTTCTGAATATAGCTGTAATGGGTATAAAATGGGTATAAAAATCCAGGTTTCCTTTTCAGTTTCACTTACTTAAATACATAAGCATAAATATACACAGGCACTCCAAGGTTTTGAGTAAAAGGAAGGTTAACTTTAAAGTTATATAATACATACTATAATATAAAAAATTCTGCCACCATATACCATATAATACATACTAAAATCTCCATTTTTATTTTAGCCCTTTTCTTAAAATTACTTGCTATTTGGATATTAATCTCAGTATATTCAGAATAGAATCATAAATGTTGCTTCTAAACAGTGATAAGATTCAAAGGAAACAAATTTATTTTAAAAAGGATACACATGTATAGGTCAGAGTCTCCCAAGCATGGACCCCTTTTAAAGGGCACATGTTTTCATAATCCTTCACTTCCCCACAGTGTGACATAAACTAGTTTTATCATATTGCTTACATGTACACTGTCATGAATTATGCAAGTATAAATTCCTCAAGTTTCATCTATGTAAAACTGATACAAAACAAAATCGACTTCTATGAATACAATTACAAAGCCAATATAATTCAAATTAAAAACAAAGAAAACGAAATGTGTAAATGTTGTCTACCTTATGTTAGAAGATTCGGCTACCCAAAGTTAATTACAACGCAAAGAAGTATTATTAACTGTGAAGTATATCACTGTAGAACACCTTCAGTATTTTTGGTAACATGTTAAACATGTTCCAAAATGCCATTTTGTGTTTTAGAAAATTTTTAAAATATGACATTTGGTATAATTGGCTTACTTTTTCACTTGTGTTGCCTTGACTTAGTTGCATTGTCATGTCAATAAATTTAAAATTTTAAATTATGTCAAAGAGTATATGACTATTATTTTAACAAATTAAAAATATTTTTACAGTTACTTATTGGAACTATTATTTGAGCTTGATACTATTTATCATTATTCAGGGTTTAGTTTTTCTTTTTTCTAAAGTTTTAAAGTAATACTATTCTGTTGAAACTTAGGTGAATATAATATCACTTTCTACTTTGTCACTTTGTGACTTAAATGAAAAGATCAAGGGAAATAATATAAAATTTAGTATTTTCAGAGTATAATGAATCAAATTTAATATTTTCGGAAAGTGTAAGTCAACCGCTAGGCAAGTAAGCAAAAGTAGAAAAAAAGATTAGATAATAAGTCTAGAAGAATTATTAAAGTAATTATGAAATTATATCCTCAAAAAGGAAGAGGAGGGCCAAGAAGAATTGAATGGCAGTCTTTGGTATGATTGAAAACAATTCAGAGAAGGAGAGTGATTCTCTTCTCTTACTATTGATAAAATGAAATGGGACAAATAAATAAATTTTGTGTTAACTACTATAAATACTATGGATCTATAATATAACTTTACTGAAAAGCTGCTTTTCCCAAATTGTGTACGTGTTAATATGCATTATGTGGTCATATAAGCTTTAGAAACTAAGAATATCCTAACTTCAGACATAAGGAAGCATATTTGCTTGCCCATTAAAGAACTTCAACATGCAAAAACCTGTTTCTAACTTTAATACTGTGTTTTCCAGACATATTTGACCACAGAATTCTTTCCTGCTGACAATAATTACTCTTTCATAAGACAGTATGGGAAATGATACTCTACAAGAGAATAGGGTTACCATATACTCTAAAACATCCTCATTTTTTCTGTGATTAAAGAATAACAGCAGCCAAGCTATATGGTACACATTTCACTTTTCTCTAATCCATTATGAATTATTTATACTCAGCACAAGGTAGTGATTTGAAACTCTGAAAGTTTGCAGTGTAAGAAATAGACATAACAATTGGGTCTAGGCATAATACAACAACAAAACTATATTTATATTTATAGAGATACTTTACAAAATTGTTTTTTTCAGTTCTTACCTTCTCACGGAACCCTTTATCCTTAGATCACCTATAATAAAACTATCTTTTTATTTTATTTTATCAAAAATGGTTAACACTTACCTTTCATTCACATCATGCACCATTTCTTTTACTTTATAGCCTTTAAAAACATGTTCCATGCAAAAAAAAAATTTGTCAGCTACTGCTTAAAATAAAAATACTGACAGGTTTGAGGAAAACAAATTGTCGCTTATTTAAAAAATGAAAACAAAACAGACCCTTTCTTCTTATCATAACAGAAGCTAACATTTTAGACATCTGTCCATCGCTGAGTATGGTATTATTTAATCATCACTATCCTTGGAGGTCTCCAAGCTTGCGTAACTTGCCTTTCCTAGGTGTCACTAGAGAAAGTGGCAGACTGGGAATAAATATCACGTCTTTCTGGCTCCTAATTACATGCTTGTAACCACCGTTGTAAACTTCTTGAGAAACAAAGCAGAGTAGGAAGTAGGGGGAAAGATTACCATAATCTGGCAACTCAGAGACAGTCACTTAAATTTACTGTATTTCCTTTGTTCTTTTCGGTGCAGAATATATACACTAATTGGGTTCAACTTGTCAAAGTTTTGTATGCTTTTTTTTTTTTTTTTTTTTTTACATTTGTGTCACTAAAGTTTTTTTTAGAAGCATTTGAAACTACAGCCCTTTCTTAAAATTTTCACTGGTTCCTGTTACTTCCCTAGTTCTTGTTTCTTTTTCTTTTAATTCATCAAGCCAAACCACAACCATTTGGTTTTTACTGTTTTTCACTCTGAGGGCCATTTCATTAATAATTTCACATGTAATTTATTAATCTACCAAAAATCTCTCCTAAATACTGCTTCATATGCCTATGTCTTTGCCTAAAAAAGACTATTTCCCGTAAAAAAAAAAAAAAAAAAAAAAAACAACGACAAGAAACTCTTTTGCTGGAAATGACGTGGTGTTACAAATGCATGAAAAGGCTTTCATGTCAGTTCATTCTTCTAGTTGTTTTTCTTTATTTCCTGGGTATTAAGGTCTGAAGTACTCCAGGTTATTGACTGAGATTATGAAATCTTTTTGCTGGAAGTATTTAATTAAATGTACGAGCTATTTAACATCTGGGTATATTTGAACTACAGTACAAATTAGTGAACTGGGTGTCTACCAGCAGTTTCTTAGAAACCTATTGCTGTAGCTATGGTCCTCATAATTTTTGTTTTTTAGTTTATATAGAAATATGTATAGTGTATACCTTATCTGAATTTGAAGTTTTCTATTCTAGTTTTAAAGTATCTTATTCTAAATTCAGCAGTTTTGATGGAAAAAATTATTTCAACAAGTTGGCTGACTTTTCTACAATTGATTATAATCATTCTGTTACTATTTTAAGACTGTGCATAGGAAAAGCATTTTGGCTTATTCCCTACATGTTATGGATATGCTTTATATAAGCTTTCTGGTAATATAAAACATTTATGTATAAATGGATTGAGAATAATACATTCGGCTTGAAGAGCAATTAGTAATTTTTTATTTATCAGCAGTATGATTCTTTTTCCCTTCATTTAGATATGAAGTAAATTTTCAAGATGGTATTGATTGTGGAGGTGCATACATTAAACTCCTAGCTGACACTGATGGTTTGAATCTGGTATGATATTTTCATGTTTAAGAAAACCTTATTAAAGTTTATAATATTTTTAAGAAGCAATTGATAAAACTAAAATTTTTATTTTAACTGAAATTGAAAAGAACCTTAAAAATCTTTATCCAACATGAGTCTGTATACCTTTCAGAGTGTGCCTTCCAGTTTCATATGCAGCTATGTTACTTGGTGGCATCAGTTTTGTAATCTTTAGCAAAATAATAGTTTGCCGTGTCCGTAAGTAAAAAAAATAACATGGTGCTTATAAATGTACTAGAAAGATCAGCTTAGAGTTATTTTCTTTACAAACTAGGAGTCATAAGTTTGTTTAGAAAAGTAAAATAATGAAGCAAAGCAGTAAAACAAAATGGCCAAAGAACCAAATAATAAAGGTGGGCCAGCTCAGGAGTTGGCAGTCCACAAAAATAACCAGGTTAAAAATATTTTCATAATGAAGCAAGTGTATTAGAACTGTTTTGAAGGTTGGAGACGTTTCTTGTAGCATTCTCCTTCAGAGGGCTGTGTCGGGGCTTCTGCATATAATAGACATAAGATAAATGAGGCATCAATGAGATATTTGTCAGAATGCATGACTATGCAGAGGCCGTGAAACATATTATTAGAATTAGGTGAAGGGGAGGCCATTTGTAGTATATGTTGAAGCTCTTGGGTATTGAGAGGTGACTGTCACTCAAAGGTATAATGACATAATGAAATTTTAAGTGCTAGGTATTTTTCTAACCACTTTACCTGATTAACTCAGCTCATCCTCAGAGAAATCTTTAAGGTAGGTACTATTGTTATCTCTATACTGGAGAGGCGATGAAACAGGACTATAGCAAGACTAAGAAATTTGCTCAGAGCCGTATAAAGCTGGTTAAGTGGCAGTGGTAGGATTCGCATCCCATTATCTGACAACAGATCCCATGCTTTTAGCCAATAGGCCATGCCAGATAAAGAGAAATTACTAGTAGTAAGACGGGGAGCATGTCTCTGTGTCTGTTTTTTGTGTCTGACTCTCTCTACACCATGGGCTCAGAAAGGTCATTTTCTGGCATTTTCTTGAATAATGGAAATGGGTAATCTTTAAGGTCATTAGTATGCTTTCCTCTATGCTTAAATTTTCTGAACAAAATATTAATATTACAGATTTAATTTAATGAATAAAGTAATT
Source organism: Paguma larvata (assembly GCA_030068075.1). Taxonomy (NCBI): domain Eukaryota; kingdom Metazoa; phylum Chordata; class Mammalia; order Carnivora; family Viverridae; genus Paguma; species Paguma larvata. The sequence goes on from CM057823.1 coordinate 81,680,908, forward strand.
CAAGCTTATTATGTTGTTGCTAGGGTGTTTCAGCGTCTCTCCTACATCTTCAGGAAGTAGCAAGTACATTTTTTAAAAATCTATTTTTGAAGTAAAAATGGTCTTTTTTCCACATCCTTTATTGTCACTTGTGTCAAATGATTCTTTGGTGAATTAGCGCTTAATAGATTTTTATAACCTCTACCCAATTGGATAGAATAGAAAAATTCATTAAATACTCTAATTCTGGACTAATCCCAACACTCATCTCTCTTTGAAGGAAAACTTTTATGATAAAACATCCTACACCATTATGTTTGGACCAGATAAATGTGGAGAAGATTATAAACTTCATTTTATCTTCAGACATAAACATCCCAAAACTGGAGTTTTTGAAGAGAAACATGCCAAACCTCCAGATGTAGACCTTAAAAAGTTCTTCACAGACAGGAAGACTCATCTTTACACCCTTGGTATATCCTTTTATTTCATTCATTAATTCAAAAATATTTGCTGACTACCGATATTTTCATGGCAAGGGATTTGGGGGAAACAAACATGGATCTTACCCTGAGGAGCTTATCTTTTTAGGATAATTACAGTGCATATAGTGCAGGTAGACAGTAAAGTGCCATCTGAGAGGTGCAAATGAGGGGCTGTTAAGAGTTCAAAAGCAATATTACTTCCAGTTTGGAGACTGGTGAAAACTTAATTAAAGAGATTACATATTAACTAGTCTTGAAATGTAGATGGAACATGGAAAATAGGAGGAGGAGAGGATATTTGAGATGCTGTGACATTAGTGGTACTGAAGAATAGAAAACTGGAAAATAAGATTAAAAAGAAGAAGTCCTTGATGCCAAGCTAAGAAGCTTGGACTTTACAAGCCGTCGTGGTTATTGTTAGACCCTACCTCATGGTAGTTGTGGCACACATTTAAACCTGGAAAGGGAAAGTACTGAGCAATGAATACATTAACATGCTTAGCTTTACTCTGTAAATAGGAGTTTGCATAGACATTGAGTGGAGGAACATTATAAGGAATTGTTTCTCCTCTTCCCAAGTACGTACAGTTACGGAGCTTTGATGTGTCCATGATTATTTAAGATCACAGCGTGTCAGAATCTGAAGGACAGCTGTACCCAAGAGTAAGGTAGTTCAGTCTTCTTTCCAAAGGCTGCAGTTGCAGAAACATTGAGGTTGTCTGCCAAGGCAATGACCAATTTTAGTTTTAATGTCAGCATTGATATCAAAGAGCTTTTTCTAAAATTGAAAAATAGAACTGGATGTTTTGGGGGACATAAAGTAAAAGTAATGAGAAATTATAACTAAATCAGAACAAATGAATTTCATTAGACTTTGTACAAATTTGGGGAAAAGCAACTTGGTATAAGATATCCAAGACTGTAAGAAGATTATGTGTTTTGAAACCACAATTCCATTTTCAGGAATTTATCCAAAGAAAATAATCCAGAAGAAAGAAAATGAGCTATGCGTGAAAATATACTGTAAATGTAAAGCAAACCAAATGTTACAGTAGGAATTTTATATGCAATACAAAAATGATAACTATGGAAATGTTTAGCAACACAGGGAAATGTTTACACTGTTAAAATGTTAAAAGACAATGAGATTCAAAGTGGCGGCACATCATTATAGTGGCCACTAGGCAAATTATGCAAGCAAATAGAAAGACCAGAAAAAAAGAACTAATTGTCAGTAGTCACCATTCTCTGTGTTAGGTACTTGGTTTAGGGCCATCATGTGAGATAAACAGTTTCTCTTTATTGTACCGTAACTTAGGTTAAGTAATTTGCTCTAGGAAATAAAAGTAACTGGTAGGACTAGAATTGAAATTCAAGTCTAACTCTTCAACCTTTGCTTTCTTACTTCTTATACACAAAACTTTGTTGTACTAGGATTATTGAATGACCTAAAATTTTTTTTCTTGTAATACTATTATATTTTTTAATATTACTTTGCAGTTGTTCTAAGAACTTTACAGAGTACCTTTAAAGGTATAAAATCCAATCGGTGCCCTTTATTGTAAATTCATTTAAAATATTTAATACAGTTTTAGAGTGTCTTGTCACATTTAGGATTTGTCGTGTGCTTTTTTGTTTTAACTATAATTTTTAAAAATGTCGGCTGCAAAATTTAGTCAGAACATTCTTTTCAAGATTTTTCTTGAGAAATGTCGTTTTTGAATTAGAATCTGGTACTTTTTTACATTTAAGATCTTACTCTTAACCCTGCTTGACTTTTTCCTTATGTAATAATATAGTTTTATAGTCTCAGCTGTAATAAAAGAGGAAATATTGGAGAAAAAAGAAAACAGAATGTTCGCATTATTTAAATTTGTATATAAATTGCAGCATTTGATTTTGGTATAAGTAATTTGGCATTACTGTTACTGAAACCTCTGGAGATTGTTCTTGTTTCAGAACTATTTCTTCAGAAAGTGGTAGCCACTTACTGATTAAGTCAAGATGATCCTAACATTCATTGAGAGCTCCTACTTCTTTAGCTTATTGAAAACAAATGTTTGACACTTATTTTCATCTGTCATTCTTTCCAAAGACCTAAAGTTTACCCAGTGACCACACACCCCAAGTTTACAGAAAGAGGAGAGAGCTTTTACTTTGTCATTACAATGGATAAGGGGGTCCTTTATGAAACTTTTGGCTTGGATAGTTAGTTAGTTAGCTGGCTAGTTAGTTAGTTAGTTAGTTTTAGAGATGGGGGAGGGGCAGAAGGAGAAGGAGAGAGGGAATCCTAAGCAGGCTCCACGCTGGGCTTGATCTCACAACTGTGACATCATGACTTGAACTGAAATCAAGAGTCAGACGCTTAACCAACTAGCCATCCAGGTGCCCCTGGCTTGGGTACTTTTAGAGAGCTAACATTCACCTCCAAACAAACATAAGTGTAAGCTTGAATATTTTCAATCAACCTTAAGATATTTTACACTACAGTGTATGAGTTATTGAATTTGAAATGTCAGTGAACTAGAAAATTTTCTAGGAAGTGGTAGTCATGCATCAATGTGAATTTCCTGATTTTGGCAACTAGATTGGAGTTATGTAGAAGAGTGTCCTTGTTTGTAGGAAATATTCGTTTAAAACATTCAGGGATGATGTGTATGAGGTTAGTAACTTAATTTCTAGTGGTTCATGAAAAAATAAAGTTCTTTATAGTATAGCTGCAACTTTTAAAGTTTGAGATAGTTTCAAAAAAGTTATTTTAAAATACTGAAGAAGATTGGGGTGCATTCTGTAATAACAAAAAAGTGAAGCTGACTGGTCATGTGAGTCCCAAACTGAGTTAGCTATTGAATATTCTTTATTTGAGAAGTAATGGAGCATTTTATTATTACTTAAGACAAAATTTTATCTTTGGTTTTAGAAAGGACTATACCTAGTGATCTCAGCATATTTTGATTTAGTATTTGATTATAGTTCCTCTATTTCTGGTTGATAAAAAATTTTATGCATGAAATTTAGGGTAGTTTTTTATTTAGAAGATTATCTTTAAAATGTCAGTCATTATAAGTGTTATTTATTTAAATTGGTCTTTAGTGATGAATCCAGATGACACATTTGAAGTATTAATTGATCAAATAGTTGTAAACCAAGGAAGCCTATTAGAAGATGTGGTTCCTCCTATCAATCCTCCCAAAGAAATTGAAGATCCCAGTGATAAAAAGCCTGATGAATGGGATGAAAGACCAAAAATCCCTGATCTTTCTGCTGTCAAACCAGAAGACTGGTAAGCGAAGAATTCAGTAGCAAAGCATTAGTTGGTGTCATTCAGTAATGAGATCTTACATATAAGCGAAGTTGACAACCAGTGAAGCATACTCTTTTAAACATCAGAATTGCTTATTTTGACTATTTGGGATGAAATACTTCTCTAAAATAGACTTTGTATTTTCTTGCCTTTTAATTTTCTTAATTTTCATCTTAATTAATATGTTTTTTAGTATTTTTTCTTTTTCTTTTTTTTTTATGTTCCCAATGCTGTAGGTGGGGGACATTCCATGAATCTAAGATGCTACCACTTTAATTTTAACTCCTAGTTTGGTCTTTATCATGTATGTGTGCACATATTTTACGTAGTCTCTTCAGTTAATGATTACTGGTTTTAAAATAGACATATGTTCAGCATCTTCTAAAGCCATGTAGGATTCACTCATACTGGATTGCTTAGCTCAGTATTTGTGTTTTCATTCTATAGGATTATGAGTATTTGCCTTAAAAGAAATGTATTCAGTTCCTGAGTTCCCATAGCGTTGAGTTCAGATGGTGAGAGATACCTGTTAGCTCACTCTAACTCCCCTAGTTCCTAAGAGTCAGGAATCTGGGAGTGGCTAGCTGACTGGTTCTGGCTCAGGCTCTCTCCTGAGGTTGGAGTCAGGCATTCATTTGGAGGTTAGACTCTGGCTACTGGGGGCTCTGCTTTGCTTTTTAACTGGCAAATGTGGCTGTTATCAAGAAGTTTCAGTGCCTTGCCACTTGGGCCTCTGTGCTTAAGACATGGCTGATGCCTCCCCCCACCCCCAGAGGGAGTGACCCCAGAGGGAGAGAGAGCACAGCCACAGAACTTGTACCGTCTTTTTGTAACCTGATCTCAGAAGTGACCTGTCATGATGCCATATGTTCGCATGCATAGGTAGGCTTTGGGAGACCTAACAGAAAACCAGGGGGGAGGGGAAGAGGGAAGTAAGGGGAAAAAAAAAACCACAGAGAGGAAGGAAGACATAACATGGGAGACTCTCAAAGACTAAAAACAAACTGAGGGGAGAGGGGGGTGTGGGAGGGAGGAGAGTGGGAGATGGGCACAGAGGAGGGCACTTGTTGGGATTATCACGGGGTGTTGTATGGAGACCAGACTGTCATCACTTCAGCCGTATTCTGTTTGTCACAAGACTAATTCTGCCTGGTACATTTGGGTGGAAACTACACAAAGGTGTAAATACTATGATTTTAATGTTTATTTTTGAGAGAGAGAGAGAAACAGAGCGGGAGCGGGAGAGGGGTAGAGAGAGAGGGAGACACAGAATCTGAAGCAGACTCTAGGCTCTGAGCGTCAGCACAGAGTCCAATGTGAGGTTTGAACCCACGGACTGAGATCATGACCTAAGCCAAAGTCAGACACTTTACCGACTGAGCCACCCAGGTACCCCACTAAGTATGATTTTTAAAAGTTCTTTTCTTAGTTTTCTAAGAGTTTTGTTTTTTTTCCATGATTGGGTGTTGGATTTTGTAAAGTAATTTTTTGCATGTATGGAGATGACCATGTGGGTTTTCTCTCTTCTTCTTTTTTTAAAAATTTCTTAAATTTAAAAAAAAATTCTTAAATTTTTAAATTTTAAAAATTAAAAAAAAATTAAAAAAAATTTTTTTAGAGTTTATTTTAGAGAGAGCAAGAGGGGGAGGGGGTGGAGGGGAACAGAGAATCTTAAGCAGGTTCCATGTTCCAACATAGGGCTCGATCCCATGATGGTGAGATCATGACCTGAGCCAAAATCAAAAGTCAGACACTGAACCAACTGAGCCACTCAGGTGCACCTCTTTTATTTTCTTAGTATGGTGAATTATATTGATTAATTTTCAATATTAGACTAAGCTTACAGTCCACTTGTCAACAAGTGTTGTCTTTTTTATATTTGCTGGATTTTTAATTTTTTTTAATTTTTTTTTGAGAGAGAGAGAGAAAGAGTGGGAGCAGGGGAGGGGCAGAGAGAGAGGGAGACACAGATCTGAAACTGGTCCCAGGCTCTGAGCTGTCAGCACAGAGTCCAAAGTGGGGGTTAAACCTCGGGAACGGTGAGATCATGACCTGAGCCAAAGTCCGACGCTTCACTGACTGAGCCACCCAGGTGCCCCTATATTTGCTGGATTCTAATTGGATTCTCATGTCAGATTTATCAAAGTATAATTTTCATATAGGTTAATTCATTTTTTTTAGATATATAGTTCTGTCCATATTGACAGACATACACAATGAGGTAACTACTACCATAATCATGATATGGAATATTTCCATCATTCCGAAAAGGGTCCCTCATATCCTTTGTAATCAGTTCCTCCCACTCTTATCCCCTGCAACCACTGATCTGATTTCTGTCTTTCAGAACTTTGCCTTTTCCAAATGTCCTACAAAATGGAATTATTTAGTATATAGCTTTTGTTTCTGGTTTCTTTCACTTACAATAATAATGCTTTTTGAAATTCATCCATATTTTTGCTTATATCAGTAGTGAGTTTTGTTTTAGGGATTTGTAGGGATTTATCATAATTTGCTTATATAGTCACACATTGATGGAAGTTTTGGTCATTTCCAGTTTGGGGCAATTATGAATAGGCTATTATAAACATTTATGGACAGGGCTTTGTGTGAACATAGTTTTTCCTTTTTCTTGTGTAAATACCTAGGAGTGGGATTGCTGAATTGTACAATAAGTATATGTTTAAATTCTAAGAAACTGTCAAACTTTTCCAAAGGGTTATACAGTTTTCCATTCCCACTAATACTAAATAAGAGTTACGGATGTTAAAACATTTACAGCATTTGGTATTCTCTACTTTTAATTGAGATATAATTGACATATAACATTATATTAGTTTAGATGTATAACGTAATGACTTGATATGTGTCTAAATTGCAAAATGATTATCATATTAAGTGTAATTAACATCTGTTACCACACGGTTACAAATGTGTGTGTGTGTGTGTGTGTGTGTGTGTGTGTGTGTGTTGGGAACTTTTAAGATGTACTCTCTTAGCAACTTTCAAATAAATGTTACAGATTCCTAACTATAGTCACCATGGTATATGTTACGTCCCCAGGACTTATTCATCTTATAACTAGAAGTTTGTACCTTTTGACGTTTGATATTATCTGTTTTTTGTTTTTATATTTATTTGACTATTCTAAAAGGTTTGTGGTGATACCTAATGCAGTTTTAATTTAGAGTTTTAATTGATGATGTCAAGTAACTTTTCACTCATTTGCCATTCATATCATTTCTTTGATATAGTATCTTTTTTAGTTTTTGTGCCCATGTTTTAATTGGGTTATTTTTTATATTGAGTTATGAAATTTCTTTATATTCTGGATACAGTAATTGAATTGTATTAGTTATCTATTGCTGTGTAACAAATTACCCCAAACTAGCAGCTTAAAACATCATTATCACAGTTTCTGTGATTCAGAAATCTCAGAACAGCTTAGCTGGGTCTTCTGGCTCAGGATTTCTCACAGGCTGCAATTAAGATGTCACTGAGGACTAGTCATCTAAAGGCACAGCTGGGAGTAGATCCACTTTCAATCTCACTCAAGTGGTTTTGGCAAGATTCCGTTTCTCAAAGGACTGAATTGTCATTGTTGGACTGAGAGCCTCAATTCCTTGCTGGATGTTGGCCAGAGTCCTGTCTTGGTCCCTTGCAATCTAGGCCTCTCCATAGAGTAGCTCACAGTATAGTAGCTCTCTTCAAGGAAGCCAGAGCAAGGGGAAGAGAGAGTGCAGAGAAGATGGAAGTCACAGTCCATATTAGGTTAACACTGTCCTTCAAAAATCCGTATCTACCCACAACCTGTGATTATGACTTAATTTGAAATTAGGGTCTTTGCAGATGTAATCAAGTTAAGACAAGGTCATTCTGAATTAGAGTGGGCCCTAAATCCAAAGAGAACTGGTGTTCTTATAAGAAGAGGGAATTTTGGACGGATACACACAGGGAGAACACCATGTGACAACTGAGGCAGAAATCGAAGTGATGTGTCTACAAGCCAGGGAATGCCAAGTATTTCCAGCAACCACTAGGAACAAAGGAGAAGCAGAGAAAGATCCTCCCCTAGAGCCTTCAGAGAGAGCATGGCACTGCCAAAACCTTGGTTTTGGATTTCTAGTCTTCAGAGTACTGAGATAATACATTTCTGTCCTGTTAAGACTGTAGTTTATGATACTTCGTTATAGCGGCCTCAGAAAACTAGTATGGGGTCTTTTATAATTTAATCTTGGGAGTAACATCTCATCAGTAATTTCCGTTTATTAATAGGAAGTTATTAGATCCAACCCACACTCAAGGAGACGGGATCACACATGGGCATGAGTACCAGGAGGGATCATTGGAAACTATTTCAGAAGCTGCCTACCTCAGTCTGAGATAACTGCATTCCTGGCCCTACCTTGATTGCCACCTGTAAGAGACTCTGCACAGAGGACCCAGTTAAGGGGTGCCCAGCTTCAGAAGTTGCAGTAGTCACCACTATTTTAAGCCCCTAAATTTAGGGGTTATGCAGCAACAGTCAATTGCAGTATGCAAATATTTCCTCTCTCTGGGGATTGTCTTAATTTTGTTTTTGTTTTAATTACTGCTTTTTATAAATGTTAATTTGTTTTTGAGAAAGAAAGAGCATGAGTGGGGGAGGGGCAAAGAGAGAGAGGCAGAGAGAGAGAATCCCAAGCTGGCTCCATGCTGACATCACAGAGCCCAACAAGGGGCTCTATCTCATGAACCGTGAGATCATGACCTGAGCCAAAACCAAGAGTTGGATGCTTAACTGACTGAACCACCTAGGCGCCCCTGTCTTAATTTTCTTGATAGAGAACAGAGTTTTACATTTTATGAAGTTTAGTTTGTCAGTATTTGTCTTTGATGATTCATGATTTGATTGTCTTACCTAAGAAATCTTTGGTATCTTCTGAATTTTGTAACATATGCTATTTAAACTTTTTGAACAACTAATACTTGGCATAAAATACTGTATTTGCAGGGATGAAAGTGAACCTGCCCAAATAGAAGATTTAAGTGTTGTTAAGCCAGATGGCTGGCTGGATGATGAACCAAAATATATTCCAGATCCCAACGCTGAGAAACCTGATGACTGGTAAACACTCATCTTCGACTATCAGTTCCGTCCTCTTCTTAATTGCTTTTTGTTCCTAGTTCGTGTGACTGACGAGAGACACTTGAGGTTACTATGTTTGCTCTGTTCTCATTTTCTAAGGAATGAAGACATGGATGGAGAATGGGAGGCACCTCGTATTGCTAATCCAGCATGTCGAATTGGGTGTGGTGAGTGGACACCCCCCATGATAGACAACCCCAAATATAAAGGAGTGTGGAGACCTCCAATGATAGATAATCCTAACTACCAGGTAATAACCACTTCATAGTAAAGCTTAAATGCTGTGGTATTTCTCTTACATATCTAGTTATTGATAACGCTATGTTAACTTTTAGAAACTTGATCTGTAATAGTGTACTTTAGCTATCTTAAGTCAAAGAATGGGCACCGGGGTGGCGCTCAGTTGGTAAAGCGTCTGGCTTTTGGTTTCAGCTTAGGTCATTATCTCAAGGTTTATGAGTTCAAACCACAAGGTTTGTGAGTTCAAACCCCACATCAGGCTCTGCGCTGACAGTACAGAGCCTGCTTTGGGATTCTCTCTCTCCTTCTCTCTCTCTGTCCCTCTCCAGTTTGTGCATGCTCACTCTCTCTCTCAAAATAAAGAAACTTAAAAAAAAGTCAAAGAAAATAGACTCCAGCTAATTTCTTTGAAAAAAATTGTAATGTTTATTTTTGAGAGAGAGAAACAGTGTGTGAACAGGGGAGGGGCAGAGAGAGAGGGAGACACAGACTCCAAAGCAGGCTCTAGGTTCTGAGCTGTCAGTATAGAGACCTACATGAGGCTCGAAATTATGAACCATGAGATCATGACCTGAGCTGAAGTCAGACACTTAACTGACTGAGCCACCCAGGTGCCCCTAATTTATTTTAAAAAGGAAAGTATTCTTGGGGTGCCTGTGTGGCTCAGTCATCTGGATATCTGATTCTTGATTTCAGCTAGGGTCGCTCTCCCACGGTTTGTGGGATCAAGCCCTGCATGGGACTCTGTGCTGAGGGCGTGGAGCCTGCCTAGGAGTCTCTCTCTGTCCCTCCCCTACTCATACTCTATCTCTCTCTCTCTCAACATAAATAAATAAACTTCAGGGTGCCTGGGTGGCTCAGTGAGTTGAGCATCCAACTTTTGATTTCAGCTCAGGTCATGATCACGGGTTCATGAGTTTGAGCCCTGCATCAGGCTCCACACTGCCAGTGCGGAGCCTGCTTGGGATTCTTTTTTTTTTTTCTCTCTCTCTCTCTGCTTCTTCCCTACTCATTATGTTTCTCCCTCTCTCTCTCTCAAAATAAATAAATATACTTTTAAATAAATAAACAAACAAGCAAACTTAAAAAGAAATGCAGAATCTCAGGTCTCAAACCTACTCAATAAAAATCTGCATTAAAAAAAAAAGTATTCTTGGGGCACCTGGCCAGCTCAGTGCATAAAGCCTGTGACTGTTGGGGTCATAAGTTCAAGCTCCACATTGGGCATAGAGCCTACTTTAAAAAGAATGTAAAATATTCTTTATGTAATTTTCTGGGGGAATAATATTAAGAACTAAAGATCAGCCACATCATACTATATTTTTCTCTGTTAATTGATGATCACTCTGGAACCAAGTTCTAGTTTAGAATTAAATATAAGAAATGAGTTCTCATCAGGAGGCCTCACATTGTGCATCTTAGCAATTGACGCCCGTGCTTAATTAATGTGCTCCTTATTTCCTGCTGTTATTCAACTTTGGATTTTTTACAATATGAAGTAGATGTCTTTTGAGTGTACCTGATTTTTGGGTCAAAATCTCTGTGTTATCCATTTAACCCTGTAATTTTATCTAATTATTCACTGACATTTTCTACCATTTATTATACATATACAGTTACATATTCTAATTGCTTCCTGTAAGTTTTTTTTCATAGCATTTATCACAGAGTGCTTATTTGGGTAACTTCTTTAATGTCCGTCTCTTTCATTACTTTAAATTTCATGCTAAAGGAACTGTGTCATCACAGTTTTGATCATCACTCTATCCCTAGTATCTGGCCCAGTGCCTGGCACAGGATAGACATATATGATGGAGGAGTGAGTGGGTAAATAATCATATTTTTGAATTTTTTTTGATTTAACCGAGTTTAGTCATTTAAGATATAATGGAACTTTTATGTTGAATTTTTTTCTGAGGTGCAGCCATGATTGATAATTGATGCCCAGCATGGGTATATGTTAAAGGAATGGTTTCATCTTTACCATACAGTAATCTCTCTGATTTGGGCAATTTTAGTGACTTTTTGCCTTTAATAACTTTGCTAAATATAAAAAAATTGTCTAAAATAGTATCACTTGTGAAATTTAATTACTCTGTGTGCTGGATTTCTGTGTGTGCTGGATTTTCGCTTTGCTGTTTTTGGAGTTTAAAGTCAGTTTTATTTGTAGGGAATATTGTGTACAGAATGAGAAGAAAAGTTTATTTCCAATGACTTGCTGATGAGTTAGTATCAGATAAGATTTTCTTTTTTCTCCAAATAGTACTGCTGATTTCATTTAACAGCAGAAACTTCTTGAATAGCATTTATAATGAAATTATTTGTTTTGAAAATATCTTTAAATTATTTTTTCTTCCAGGGAATCTGGAGTCCTCGAAAAATTCCCAATCCAGATTATTTTGAAGATGATCATCCATTTCTTCTGACGTCTTTCCGTGCTCTTGGTTTAGAGCTTTGGTCTATGACCTCTAATATCTACTTTGATAACTTTATTATCTGTTCGGAAAAGGAGATAGCAGATCGCTGGGCTGCAGATGGCTGGGGAGTGAAAATAATGATAGCAAATGCTAATGAGGTACAGTATTTACCATAGAGTAATAATAGGACTTGGTCCTGGTTATAGATTGTACAAATGGCCCTGAAAGGTAAATAAATATGCAGTCATTACTAAATGCCACAGAAATAGACTTAAATAATTTTATGTAGCTTTATTATATTATGATATAACTTCATCAGGAGCTATATATTGAACTGTATGTGTGTACATCTTCATTCATTAAATTATGATAGCATAATGTGATTTAATTGCTTACTTGCTATTTATAAGGAAACTACTTAATATCTTTGTCACCTTGTCAATTCAAGGCCTAAGTAGTAACAGTAATCTAAATATTATTCTTCATTCATTGTAACTACTTTTCACTTAGAGGAATACAGAGAACTTTAAAAATTATTATTATTAAATTGTGTTCCAGTATTTATCTTAACACTATTTAGAAACATTAAGCTAAATATTTCAACACAATGCATCTTGGAGAATGTATTTTTAAAATCAATTACTGTAAAGAAAAATACCTTAGATTCAGTTTCTTTGGACATTAGCAAAAGCCATCAAAAGAGTAGGTATAGAGACTTTCACTTTGAAACTTTCATAACTAAAGCATTTAATGAATTTATATTTTTATTTTAATAAGAGAATTTCCTCACTGAAGGTTATGTATGAAATTTGTTAATAAAAAAGAAAAAGAAAAAAAAATTCCCAGGTTGGTCTTATTAATAAGTTCTTTAAAAGTACAGAATGAGGGACCCCTGGTGGCTTGGTTGGTTAGGCAATCCTACCCTTGATTTCGGCTCAGGACATGATCTCACAGTGTGGGTTTGAGCTCTGCGTTGGCCTCTGCGCTGACAGCACAGAGACTGCTTCGGATTCTGTGTCTCCTTCTCTCTCTGCCCCTCCCTTGCTCTCTCACTCTCTCTCTCTCTCATAAATAAATAAATAAATGTATAGAATGCATTATCAGAGCACTATATACTTCTAAATGAAAGAGATAATACATCCACAGAGAGTAGTTTTGCCCTGAAGTTTACCAAAAAATAAAATTGTCATAAGTCTTGCAGTAGGTTAGTAATTTCTACCTATGTAGTAACATATCTTCTACTACAAAGTCTCAAACAGTAATACATGCTAATAGAGTTTAAATTGTACAGTGTATAAGATGGGAAAATAAAATATTTTTTGCTTGGAAGTTCATCACTCTTTAATATGAAACACCTACATAAAATAAGTTGTATTTTGTAGGCTGTATTTCCTAATGAATGTTTATAAAATCTGAATTTCATTTTTATGCCTATTTCTTCTATAGCCTGGTGTATTTAAACAGTTAATGGCAGCTGCCGAAGAGCGCCCATGGCTTTGGCTCGTCTATTTTGTGACAGCAGGGCTTCCAATAGCATTAATTGCTTCATTTTGTTGGCCAAGAAAAGTCAAGGTAAAGAAATTGAATTTCCTTCAACTTAAAATAAAACTCTTAGTATGTAAGAGTTCTATGAATTGAGCAAGTGATTTCTTAAAAGTAATAAGCTAAATAAATTTCCTCTAAGTTTTTACTGTGTTCACTATGTTTAATAGCAGTTAACTGGAAAAAAAACTTTTTAAAAAAAGGGTTTTGCTTTCACTAAAAATAGCTTCTGTTAAACTATCACAGAAAAAATATGAAGATTCAGAGTATAAAAAAACTGACATATGTAAACCACAGACAAAGGGAGCACTAGAGCAAGAAGTGAAGGAAAAGAAAGCCACCCTGGAGAAACCAGTCGACCTGGAGGAAGAAAAAAAGCAAAGTGATGGTGAAAGTCTTGAAAAAGGTAGGAAGGTGGTAGGAGTTATAACAGGAGTCTTCCCGCAGCCCCCACCCCGGACAAAGTTCCCACCACCCTCTCCCACACCCACCCCTGGCAAAGCTCCCAAAAAGAGCAGATTGTCTAGTAAACACTAGCTGTTGCACTTGCTAATTGTCAATTCCGTACCTTCTGAATCCCCAGGAGCAAATTCCTGGGGCAAAGAGGAGTTTGGCGATGGCCCCTGCCCGGGGTTTGTGCCCTGAGCAGCCATCCACTTAGAGTTTTTGTTCGCTAGCAAGAAAGAGATTTCGCTATCTTTCAGTTGCTTTGGAGCCTGAATCCAGTGTGTCCTAGCTTTTTGCAGGGACTTTTCTTACGTCCAAGAACACAGATGAGATGAGAGGTGTATAGAGGACAGCCTCTGAAGGAGAGGACTAGGTTTAAGGCAGGCGATTGCAGCCACGAAATCAATAGCAAGTCTTTCAGTGGCTGTCATCAGGTAGTCTATCATACAGAATAAATAATTTAATGTCCCAAAAGGATTGCTGAATGATTTGTCCCCTTCCCATCTATACTAAACTCCTAAAGATGTTAGAACTGAAGAACTGAGGCTTTTTTGGTGGGTCTCCATTGAGACTTTCTTTCACTCATCTAGGTAGAAATAAAATTATTGATATTTGCCAGGTGTCCCAAGTCAAGTTCCATATTGAGCCCCTTACAACTTAAATTATGTCTAGAGCACTGTTTTTAACTTAAGAGTTGATGAAGGAGTTGAGTTAAAAATCATACTCTCAAAAAAAATACACACATGTTTGTTTACATGTATTTGTCCATATGTGTGTCCATATACCATATACACATACACACATATATATTTGCTTTTCATATAACATGTGAACTAAACGCTTAAGAATTTCTTAAACCTGCCCCTTCCCTCAAATACGATGATTTATGTATAAAACGGGGTAAATTAATGAGTATTTGTATTAATTTTTAGAAATTTCTAATAGTAAAAATTGCTTTTACATATTGGAATTTAAATAAATCCCCTTATTATATTTAATACTTCTCAGTAGCAAAATTCTAATTCAAGTCTTTGCTTGTAATAAAACTCTATATTCTAGAAGAGGAAGGTGAACCTGAGGAAAAGAGTGAAGAAGAAATTGAAATCATAGAAGGACAAGAAGAAGGTAATAAATCAAATAAATCTGGATCAGAGGATGAGGTAAGCAGCTCTTTAACAGAAGATAAACTATTTTTTATGTATGATTGTTATGCATAAAGAATTATTTTAATAAAAGCAGTCTGGTTTGTAGAGAATTTTTTGCCATATTTCTCTCGGGATTCATAAGAACCTCCATATTGTTTTTAAAATGTATCCATAAAGAAGGCAAGAAAATACTATCATTTATTTCACCTTAACGCCTAAGAAACAGCAGAAAGTAAGCATGGGGTTTACAAAATCCAGAGAGCTGCATCTGTAAAATATTATGACTTTATCATTAAAGTATCTGTTGAAAATTATTATAAACAGACCACTTGAATATTTAAAAGGTAATTGTTTATTACAAGACAGTTGTAATATATCTATTGTAAAAATGCTCTTTTAGTCTGAAAAATTTATTGTCACATTTTGTAATATTTCATTCATTGGGTAGTTGAGTACTATCTGCCCGATATGGTGGGTTTTTTTTTTTTGGTTTTTTTTTTCAAATCTTTAGTAAACTAGTTTTCCCATTACTTTGATCTGTCTACACCTTTTTGTATCCTAATGTATAATAGAACTTTCCATAGTGCCTCTTTTTAGGCAGTTATGGAATCAGAAACCATCCAGGATATGATTCAGAACCAGAGCTTTCTCCTTTTTGCCCAACATGTACCAAAGGCCTGTTTTCTCTATTTGCTAGCCCTTAGGAGCTACGTGATCTTTCCCCCAGCACCATCCTCACCACCCTCTTTACTCAGTGCTAGGCAGGATAAAAGCACAGTTTTGCCTGGCCTACTACATGTGATGACAAAGTTTCTGTTTTGTGTGTTTGAAGAAATCTCTCACACTTGTTTCATTGTTATTATTTGTCTTCTAAAACTTATTCGATATTGTACTTGGTGACTGGTCTTAATTGTCTCATGAGGTTTTGGGGGAACATGAGTATGAACATCTGTATGTAAGGAAGCTGGGTGAAGATAATTTCTTCCAGGACAGAGTTTTAAACAGTCACTGTTTCACCTGTCACTCTCTTCACAATCATATTTGCAGTTATTCATTTGAATATGTATCTAGTTATATTTTGCTTCACAAAATATTTTGCGTACCTTTAAAAATATCTTGCGGCTCCTGGGTGGCTCAGTCGGCTAAGCATCTGGCTCTTGATTTTGGCTCAGGTCATGATCTCATGGTTGTGGTATCAAGCCCCGCGTTGGCTCCATGCTGGGCGTAGAGCTTGCTTAGGATTCTTTCTCTCCCTCTCTTTGCCTCTCCCCGGCGCTCTCTCACTTTCAGCAAAAAAAAAAAAAAAAAAATTCTCTCTTTGTCTTTTACTCTTCTTTTATGTCAGTGAGCTAAAATTAGCCAATTTTTTGTGTAGTATGGCCTTGAAAAGTAATGTGTTTTGTATAACACCATATAATACTTTCATTATTTTTTCGAGAGGGGGGTGGCAAAAGACAGAGAGGGAGAGAGAAAGAGAATCCCATGAAGGGCAGAGAAAGAGAGAAGTGGGGCTCACCTGAAGTATAGCTCAAAATCACCCAACGCAGGGCTTGAGCTCACAGGATCCAGGACTTGAACTCACAAACTGTGAGATCATGACCTGAGCTGAAGTCAGATGCTTAACCAACTGAGCCACCCAGGCACCCCCTTCATTATTTTATTTTCTTACACAAGTTTAATTTATTTATGCATGCTTATTCTGGAAGGATAAGGAAAGAAAAACCCCAAATTATAAATTTGATGTTTCCCTTCCCCTCTCCTAATTTTTCTCAAAGTATTATGTGCCAGAAGTTCTGAAAAAGTCTCTGTAAATCCAGATCAGCAATTCACTACTTATGGAACTATTGTGGTGAAGTTAGTGTTTAATATCCCACAATGAAAATGTTATACAACCTTTAGTTAACTGTGACCCGAGATGAAATTCTGAATGATAAAATAAAATCATGAATAGAGTTGTTAGCAGTATTCCTTGTCAGGGGCATATTTGGTAAGCAGAGTTATTCTAAAATGTAATTATGCCGAAAGATGAACAAATTAAAACACATTAATTTATGTACACATTTTTGAGCAGCTTCATGAATTAAAGAACACATATAAGGTAGCATTTGCTTGTTATATTTTAGAGAATAAGAAATATGTTATTTACTACAATCTACTAGTTACCCATTGTATGAAAATAAACATTTGCATAATTCTTTCTCCTAGATGAAGGAAGCCGATGAGAGCACAGGATCTGGAGATGGGCCAGTGAAGTCAGTACGCAAAAGAAGAGTACGAAAGGAATAAACTATATTCAAGTATTTTTAATTCCTGAGTGAGATATTTGGCATCCTAAAATCTGTGTGCCAGAACTGCACATTTTTCTAATATCTAACAATGTTATTCTTTCAGACGTTTATTTTAGTCCTTCTTTTCAGGGAAAAAAAAAATCTTTGAAGTTACCTGGTCTTTGAATTTAGAATAAAAAAGAGTGGCACGTTACATATCAGATTTAAGAGAATAATATCATTAGACGTTAGAGTTTTAATAGTTCGGAGAAAGCAGTTTGGGTTTGTACAGAGCAAAATAAAATGCAGCAGCTTCACTGCTATTGGAAAACCAGATATTGGAATTTCCTCTTAAAACTGCTAGATGACAATATAACTGGTAGTTGTATGATAAAAACGAGAGTGTGTTCTGTTGTACAGAGCTAAACGCAATAAAGTTTCTGTATGCTGGTTTGATTCTATCCACAATTTATAGTGTTGTATGTGGCCCCCATTTGCTTAGTTGTGTCAAATTAGAGTCACGGTCTATTGTTCACTTAAATTATAGATTCCTTTAAAGAGGTGCTTTGGGGACGAGTCAACAAAACAGCAATGTCTACGTGTCATTCAGAGAATCACTGGTTAATAGTGCAGCATGTTTTACATCTGAATACAAAGATAATAGGTTCATCAGAATAAAATGGTGTACAGATGTTTTCTAAGCTTTTATAATTGTTTTCTGCCAGAATGGCTTACCCTACTCAGAAGATGGCTTATGCATACATTACTCTTGAAAATAAAAATTAAACATTTTTTCTTCTTTAAATTATACCCTCTTTGATAGGAAAATTATGGGGGGATTAAATTATTTTTTTTCTGATCATTAAGAAATTCTAGTATCAATCATCATGCTTTATATTTTTATCTTGCTTTTTTCCTAAAATTCAAATCCATTTTTAGTCTGTTATCTCATCTGGCTTCAAAGTGGTCTCTGAGGTAGAGAGTAGATATTGCTCCTCTTTTTAAAGTAGTTATCGGAAATCACACTATAATTAGTGGAGCTGTGTCATTCCACTTAAAATATTTTAAGAACTTTTATGTTTGGATAACAGGGTAGGCCCTTTGGAAGAGGATCTGAATCTCTGAGACCACAGAACAACTTTAATACTATCTAGGGAACTTCACACTAGTTGGGTAATATTTTGGATTTCTTCATGGACATATAGGCCCCCCATTCTTGGGCAAGCCCCAGCCAAGTTCCCATATAGCCTGCTCCCCAGTAGTATAGTTAGAGTGTATGTATAAGTAAAGTGAGTCTCTTACTTCTCTTTTTACTAAAATGAAGCCAAACAGCCAGTAATACTATTCACTCCTTATTTTGGAGAGTAGAAATGAGTGCTTTATTCTCATTGCTGTGTACTGACTTTCATAACTTGGTGGTAAAAAACTTATACATAGTTACCCATATTTTGTGTTTATTTAATACTACCTGAACTTTATATAAAAAAAATCTTGGAAGGACTCCGTTTCTTGCTTTGTATTTGGAATGTCCAAATGAACTAGACATATTCAGTGATTCTAGAGAAGAATGTTTCCGAAAGTAAACTGCTACTTCTGGAAATAAATCCTTCTTTAAGTTAATGGAAACCTTCTAGCCTGACAAGTGTCTTGTATGAACATTTATTTCTAAATATTTATTAAATCTTTTTTTACTTTCTTGGTTGCAGATTCATTTTAACTTCAGTGTTTGGTTAAACTCCATGAGCTTGCAGTGGTAACATCCGAGCAACCAGTTTTGCCAGCGCACTGCTACTTCCGTGGACGTACCCTCCCTGGATGTATCAAGGCTGATGGGTTTAACCAAAACTTAAACTCTTACGAATGTGTCTACTAGATCCATGCAGGAGACAAAGCATAGAGTCTTCCTTAATAACCAGATGGCTTTTTCCTTTTACCACCTGAATCTGACTTTCTTTAAAATGACTTAAATTTTACCCTTTTCCCTAATAAAGAAAAATAAGTGTATTTTACTTTTCTTTATTTTAGTTGGCCTTTTTAGAGGCTTTTTCACTTGACCAGGCTTAAAGTAGCTTTCTTTTTCTTGAATATCTTTTTTAAAAACTTTTTTTAATGTTTATTTATTTTGAAGGCAAGGGAGACACAGAGTGCGATTCAGACAGAATTTGAAGCAGGCTTTAGGCTCTAAGCTGTCAGCACAGAGCCAGATGAGGGGCTCGAACTCATGAACCACGAGATCATGACCTGAGCAAAAGTTGGACCAAGCCACTCAGCTACCCTCTTAATAATTTTCTTTTTCAGATAGCCTTGCTTCCATTGATTATTTCTCTAGGAAGACACATATTACTAGAATTAATAGGCTTTTTGAAGTGTCAGGACACATTTGTGAGAGACACGATAGATCTGCTTACATGTTACAATTTAACCTCTAGCAGTGAATTTAATGTATCTTAGAAATTTAGAACATGAATCCAAAAGTTGTTTTGTAGTCAATGAAAACTATTTAGAATTTAAAACATAAATATATTACATTTTAGGCATCTAAAGTTTTTTCATTCCCTTCAGTCGTGCCTGTAGTAGGATTTAGGGACGAACTATCACATGACTAATATAACTACTCAAATCTGTTATGTAAATGAATAATATCATTTCTACATTAATTTTAATAATATCATCCCAAATTTTAGCTCCCATGGATTTCCATAGTATGACAGCTATGAAGAGTTTGGGAAATAAAATCCTTAATCTGACATGTCGGATGAGGTAGGCCGATGGGAGAGGAAATGTATTTGAGAATGCATTTGGAGTTTGTCTCTGGAAATGCAAATGAATGGAAGGCTGATGGTAATTTTATTAGAGAAGATGGGCAGTAGGATGATTGGGTCTTTTAACACCTACCCATAGTATCTTCCCCCATAGGTGGTGTTCGTTAATTGAATACAATTTTACATTCTCTGTGAAATTTGGGAATATTCTCAAGTTTTAATAACTTAGACTAAACATTTAGTAAGCCATCTGTGACTAGCATATAGAATCTAAAACAAGGTAAGTACATTAGACATTGCTTGTAATGTTCTTAAGCCTCTGTCCCCACCCATCAGCATCCACCTCCATTATAAGGTAAATTAGATCCTAAGGCCAGTATAAAGTTTTTGTTATGGTAAATTTGGGTTTAAATGCCATGAATCTCTATGATTTAAAGAGAAATAAACTATAGTCTTGTTTTTCAGATAGAGTAGCTAAGAGGCAGTTAAGTCATTCTCTCTTTTTTTTTAATGTTTATTCAGTTTTGAGAGACAGGGTGTGAGTGGGGGAAGGGCAGAGAGAGCCGGAGACACAGAATCCGAAGCAGGCTCCAGGTTCTAAGCCGTCATCATAAACTCACCAACCATGAGATCACTACCTGAGCAGAAGGTGGATGCGTAACTGCCTGAGCCACCCAGGCGTCCCCTCTGTCTCTGAGGATTCTTAAACAAACTTGAATGTAATGACATTTTCTGTTTTTGCAAATGATTTTTTTAATTTTTTTTTTTTAATGTTTATTTCTGAGAGACACAGAGAGGCACAACATGAACAGGGGAAGGGCAGAGAGAGAAGGAGACACAGAATCGGAAGCAGGCTCCAGGCTCTGAGCCTTCAGCACAGAGCCCAACGCGGGGCTCGAACTCACAGACCGTGAGATCATGACCTGAGCCGAAGTCGGCCGCCCAACCGACTGAGCCACCCAGGCGCCCCTGCAAATGATTTTAAGTAATCTCTTCGTCTTCGCTGGTGATTTTGATTATTTCAGATTGAAGAAATACCTGCAGACTACCACTAGAGGGTGTTACCTCGAGAGGGAAAAACAGTTACTGGGGAAAGTGAAGAAAAGTTTTACTTTCTAAAGAATTGAGATCAGTTTTGCTTTGCTTTGGACCACAAAGTTAACTTTGGATTCTGTAATTCACCTCTCATTTTTCTTTTGTAAAAAGGACTAGATCACACGGAAGAGTAGTGAACAGGAACAGAAATGTGATATTATAAACTGGCGGGGGTTACATGTTTAGATGATTTGGGTTACTTTTCTGCAGAAATTTTTGTTGCTACACATACAATTCAGAAAAATCAAAATATCTGTGAAAAGCACAAGTGTTTTCATGTTTGACACCAAAATATTTGGCAACCAAACCTGACCTCCCTGACAGGCTTTTATACAGCATTTATCATAGTTAGTGTTAAATTCATATATTTGCTACAAAAATCTTAATGCGTTTGATTACAGGTGCAGCCCCAAACCATATTTATAATACTTTATGAAATCTGAAAGAGTCCAATTTCTGGAAGATCTGGTCCCGAGAATTCCAGATAAGGGATTGCGGTCTATAGTTAACTTGCTCTAAAGTCCAAAGGGAATACAGCGAGGACAAATTCTGGATGGAATGTTATTATCAGTATTGAGGGAAGTCCCACTGGGGACAGCTGAGGAAAAGAGATGCGCATTTAAGCTAGAAACATGACAGAAAAAAGTATTCTGACACTTGCTAAGACAGTGAAGACAACTATTCTAGCCACTTAACAGGTGCCCAAGGCTGTCAGGGTAGGGAGAGATACTTTGCTCAACTCCAAATACAGCAAAGATGGCTGGCGATTTAAAGTCATTGAGCAGAATGCCGGGAGGCTTCGTACATGGAAAAGTGCTAAGAGGAGACACTGAGGGCAGGGGAATGCTTGCTAAACTGACTTCATGATCAGATGCTGAGGGTTGTGGAATCCTCTCTAAACCGACTCAGCAGGATTCTTTCGAAAACTGGCATAGTCAGACCAAAGACAGGGCCTATGATGAAGCCCAGTTGAAAGGTCTGCTTAAGGTTTGGTCAAAGAGTCTACGTCAGAAACTAGACACAGTTCCTGTGCACAGTTTACGTCTATACTTCTAATACAGAAATTGATAGCCTGAAAAGTAGGATACTGTCATAGGGAAACAATGTATGGCATTGGGTTTACCATTCGCATCACAAGCAGGTGGGACTTTGTATAATACTAAAAATATTTTTAATGTTTATTTCAGAAAGAGAAAGCATGTGAGCAGGGGTGGGGGGAGGGGAGGGGAGGAGAGAGGTAGAGAGGGAGACAGAGAATCCCAAGCAGCCTCCATGCTGTCAGCACAGAGACTGACACAGGACTTGAATCACAAACCAGGAGATTATGAGCTAAGCTGAAATCAAGAGACGCTTAACCAACGAAGCCACCCCTCAGGTAACATTTTGTCACCTACCGAGATGATAGGTCTGTGGGTTGCTATTGGGAAAGTCAGAATGTGAAGTGAATTGCCTGGTCGTTGATGCTTTTAGCAAGGCATCACAAGAAAGAATGTACTAGTATCCAAGCAGAGATGGAATAAACACCAGTATTAGGAACCTCAAAGGATTAGAAAAGCCGTGTTCCTGTACCCAGAATAACAAAATTGGTCTCAGATTGTTTTATTTTTGGGGTGTGGGAAGCCCAGCACGACCTCTCGGCCAGTCGGCTAAGCCGAACAAAGGGAGCCAGGTCTGCGGTGATGATCTGGGTGTGGCATTCCCGGGGCAGTCTCATTTTCAGATGATCTCAAGGGTAGGCTCCATTAGAGAGAGGCAGGGTCCCGTGACAAAGAAAGCATGCTTTGAGAATTTGGTCTAGAAAAGTGTTTGTGGTTCCTAACAGGTGGAGCTAGAAACATATAGACCAAAAGGCTAAAATGAGGGAATTTTACTGCCAAAGAAATGTGAGCTCGGCCTTAAAACAATGCGCACGAAGCTCATGCCAGCAGTAAGTGGACTGTTTTCACATCTCCCATAAAGGGCACACACACTCCTAGCCTCTTAGAGCCGTGGAGGGAAATGCTTAAGGAGTAACTTTCCGGAGTGGAAGCCATTGAGGGTAATAAACCAGGGAGGATCCCTTGCCAGAGATCAGAGTCAGGATCTGATCAAGGAACTTCTTTCTCCAGCGTCAGAGACAGACTCTTCTCAGGGTCTTCCAGGAATATTCCACAGTTGCTTTGAATCGATACATTTCCCTTTTTTCCTCTTTCCAAGTTGAGAGCTTTTATTTGGGTTTCCTGACCTCACAACATTATAAGTGGGAAGAAGTGAGGGCGAGAGCAAGTAACTTGCGCATCAGTTTAGAAGTCGTCACCCTATTTAGAAGCCACATTTAAAACTGGTGGACCTTAACAGAGATCTTGGATTTTGAGCTGAATCAGTGACTGGTGAGGAGGGGTTGAGTATGTTCTGTGTGTAGGAAGAAGGTTGTGCACAGACACTTAATAGCAAGAAAAGGGCTGTGGCTGAGGCTGCAAGTCGCTACCAAAATCCCCTGTGTGCTTTTATGGTAAAGTTGTAGCTGGAATATGGCTTCCAGCCAAAGACTACATTTCTCAGCTTCTCCATCTAGATGTAATAAAGTCTCCATGCTATTGGAATGTGAGAAAAACCTACGTGCCAGGCAGGCCCAACCCTCAAAACCTTGCAAATGTGCCCCATGAAGCCATGGTTGAAAATGGCAGAGCTATCCTCCATTCAAATCCCTGAATTATTATGTGGAACACAGTCCACTAGCTTGCAATGCTTACCTCACAACCGTTAGCTGGGAGAGAAACATCTATATTTTACTAATGCATTCTTGTTACAGGAGCTTAGCCTAACCTGAACATTATAAACACCTTTCCTCTGGCAATCTTGGCTCTTTCTCTGAATTCTTTGCTTTTATTTTAAAAATTAATGTACAGAGGCGCCTGGGTGGCTCAGTCAGTTAAGCATCTGACTTCGGCTCAGGTCATGATCTCCTGGTTTCTGAGTTCGAGCCCTGCGTCTGGCTCTGTGCTGACAGCTCAGGGACTGGAGCTTGCTTCGGATTCCGTGTCTCCCTCTCTCTTTGCCCCTCTCCTGCTCGTGCTCTGTGTATCTCTCTCTCAAAAATAAACAAACAAAAAAATTTTAAAAAAAATAAAAATTCATGTAGAATATTCTGCAACATTTGTTTTAATAAAAATATTCCCCTAAACATAAAGTAACTGGTACTTAAGATATGCTACTTCTCCTGTAGCTTTGAACAACCCTGGATACACCACTACATCATTACACACACCACAGTTATTATATTAACACACACATGATCTCTGAAAGAGCTTTTTATTAAACAGTAAAGCTAAATTGCAACACAAGTTTAAATATTTGTAAATTAGGTCACAAAAGGGATGCAAAACGTTTGCAGTATAGCTATTATATTCATACAGCTAAAGTCATTCATCGAATCTTACGCCAATACAAACATAAGATTATTCCATGATTAAAAGTAGCCCAAATCTAATAACCAAAACTATATTAGTGGATCTCTCTTCCTATTTAGCATTTTAAGATTACTTCTGATACTTACTTTCTTACCAAATGGAATCTACGAACTAAATTTTTTGAAAACTGTCAAAGAGTGACTAAAACTCTGCAAACCAAGTAGTTAGGTTTACAGAATATCCTGCGAGAAGTAGTGAGATTAAAATACTGAGAAAATATCACTTAGTATACATGTAAAACTCCTCCATTTTGTTCATGATTCTGATACTAATACACTCTTCTCAAGGGATTTTGCAAAAGTTGAGCTGCTGGGTACCACAAATAAACCTTGAGACTAAACTCTTTGTAACTGTTCCCTTCTAGTTGACCTAAAGTTAGTCCCATTTAACCTACTTTCATATACATTTATTCCCCAAAAGATCTCGTCTGAGCCAGAGATCACACGAATCTGGAATGAAAACATTTGCAGCTGGTTACTACTGTTCGCCAAGTACCTTTCCCATCCTATTTGTTTTTCTCAAAATTTTCCATTTCAAACATACAACCAGAGCTCATCTTTTCAGATACCAAGTGCATTATTTGTGCAAAAGGAAGTTTTTAACAACAAACCTTCCCAATTTGATAACTCAGTTGCAAAGAAAAGTCTTCATATTCATGGCCTCTGTTTTCAATCGATTAAAGAGAAATCAACAATCCTATCTTATTACTAACTATGACAAGCCCTAACTAAGAAAGTGTCTTATTTTGGTTAAGTTTCAACAATTCAAGCTCAGGTTACTCTCACAGATGATTAACTATTAAAATTACTCTTACAAATGTGAAACCAATTTTTTCCTTACGGGGAGGGAGATGGGAAGGAAGAAGCAAGTGGAGAAGAGGCACAACATGGCGGACAGGGTACATAAAGCTGTGCGTTCAGTTCAGTACATGATTTTGGTCACTTTTCACAACACGGTGGTTATTTTCTTGTATCTCTTAATATGCCTATAAAGACAGTGCTAAACCTATAAATGAAAGCAAATTTGATAAAACATTCATTTTCAAGTTTCATAAATATATGCATTTCTAATTATAAAGTCTCTACAATACATCTGCACATTTTTATAGACTAACATATTATACACAAACTCATGGAAGTTGTCTGTTATGCTCTTAATTTTGCCTAGATCTGATATTATCTTCATAAATATTAAGCCACAAACGAAAGTACTAGAACTTTTTGAATCTACCCGAGTTTTAAAGAAAAGAAGATCAGCAGCAATTCCATAAAACAGAAGGGAGCCAATCCCTTACTTTCTTTTGCTTTTTGTATCAGTTGTTTGAAAAACACTAGAGGCTGACATGAGGTTTTCTATATATTGTCCAAGAACTTGGTTTTCTGATTTTAGCTTCAGATTTTCTTCCTTAACTGCATCTACTCTTGCGGAGAGGTCTATGTTAAAAAGAAAAAAAGCCCGTTATCAATAAAATGATGGCAATGACTCCATATTATAAAAGACTTAAGATTCATTCTTAAAAGAGATAACACAATCTTTAAATTTTGTTTTTAAATTCAAGTAACTTTAAAAGTTAAGGAGAACAAGGTAAACTGAGCAAGTCAATAGCTAAAATTCGTAAAAAGTGATTTCACATTAGACTAAATGTTATTCTTGGTAAACAGCATTTATGTTGAGTAGTTATTTCTTAAAGTGATTATTTCTGGAAAATACAGACTTAGTTTTTAAATATGTGAATTTTGGTTCATGTCTTAACATAAAACCTAACATCTATGCTAGAAATTCTTCAGAAAATGTGGTACGCAAATATGACTTGCTTTATACACAGTCTACAGAAAGTCAGTTTCCAAACAAATATTTTGTATTTTTACCTTAGCAAGAAATTCAAAAGATACAGTTCCTAATGATGAAATAAAACGGTACCTCCATTCTTTCATTTAACAACTAAGTATCAGGTGCCCTCTAAGAGTCAGGCACTGTTCTAGAGGCAATAGTAACAAAAGTCCTTGCCTTCACGAGCTTAATTCTAATATGCATGTGAACACATGTGCATTCAGGGGGCCCCAAGTGAAAGTAGAAAAGAGGAGGATAAGCGTGGTAGGAAGCAAAAGGGAAGTTGCCCTTTTATATAGTATAGTCAGGGATAGCTATTTTGATCAAGGGAATTTGACCAGAGACCTAAAGGAAGTGAGGAAATGAGCCATACAGAATGTAAACACCTAAGGGACAGAATTCAAGCTCCTAAGTAGAAGCATGCCGAAAGAACAGCAAGGAGGTCAGTGTCTGAGGCAGAATGTATGTATGAGGCAGAGTGTGTGACATGACTGACTCTGAAAGGTAAAAGGAAGTAACAAGTTTCCAGAGAGTAACCTGGCTTTTACTAACTGTGAAATAGGAAGTCAGTGAAATGACATGATCTGCTCTCCCTGCTGTTACAAAAACGAAAAAACACAACCTCTTAATTTCACTAAAAACCAAGATGTTTCAGGACACCTGGGTGGCTTCGTTGGATGAGCATCCAACTTCGGCTCAAGCCATGATCTCAGGGTTTGTGAGTTCAAGCCCCACGCTGGGAATGCTGCTGTCAGTGCAGAGCCTGCTTCAGATCATCTGTCTCCCTCTCTGCCCCTCCCCTGCTCACTCTCACACACTCTCTCTCTCTCAAAAATAAACATTAAAAATAAGAAAGATGTTTCACTGGTAGTGTTAATTTTATGCAAGACATTTAGAAAATGAAAAAACTCAGATCGATTTACTTTTAATCTCTGAAGCTAAAACACTTTTTACTTTTGTATAAGCTTTATTAAAGTGGACTTAGTAATAACACAATGCAGGGCTTAAAAGGGGCTCTCCTGTAATAAACAGCATTACGTTAAACCCAAAGGGAGGCATAAGAACACTATTTGACTTTCTTATTGAAGCACATCTGTTCTTTAAAATCACCAGCCAAAGATGCAGGCAGGAGGGGGAAAATTATTGAAATAGACTTTGAAGTTCATACTTTTAAAAACTGGGGGCACACTAACAAAATTTAGCAACATAAATCCTTACAATTTCAACTAAATGGACCTTATTTAAGAAAACTACAAAACGGAGGCTAACCTTCAAGTGTGTGTTGAAGTTCCAACACTTGATTAATAAGTCGCGTTTTTTCCTCCAATTCCACCTGATTTTCAGCATCAACTGCTGTAATACAAAGGTTCACATTTACTATTAATTAACATTAGGTGCCGTTTGTGTAGTGTAGCACTTAAAGACATGTGAGGTGTTTCATGTGTGTTATCCTACTTGCCTTATACAAGTATCCTGTAAAGGAAAAACTTATATGCCCACATGGCAGATCAGGACACCAAGGTGAAGACGGAATGTTTGTCAATATCAATCCTTTCTAGAACTAGATAGGATATAAATCAGCAAATTAGCCAAATCCAAGCATTCTAAATAATGCTTCTCTGTTCTTTCCATTGGCTCTATTAAGCCAAAAGCATCCACAAAACCAGGAACATACACAAGGGAAAACAACATACCATCCATGTCGGCATTCATCATCTCGGGTAACAAACTTTTGGGCCTTAAATACAAAATCCTTGATGAATCGCCTGCAAGAAGAAAAAAAACCAGACACATATAGCAGTAAAATATCACTGTACATTTATCAAATTTTTTAAAGGAGACAATAGCAAAGTTATGGAAAAACAAATACAAAATATTAGACACAAATTTTAAATATGTATCTTCTTGGAAAGCAATATGGTAATAAATTAGATTCATAAAAACACTCATATATTTTGTACTAAGCAATTTTGCTCTTGGAAATTTAGCCTAAGGAAAATTACAAAGAAGGAAAATATTATATACATAAATCTTCACTTCAACCTTATTTACAACCCACTAAATTGGAAACAACATAAACTGTCGATTCAGAGTCTGCCATTACTGTAGTTTCTAATCAAGTGGGTGCTAAAAATAATTAGAACGACTATAATAACATAGAAGAATGTTTATAAAATTGTGTATTATTCCTTGATGTAAATCTTGTAAAATATATGTAAATACAAATAAAGAGAATAGCAAAATGAAAAAAGCTCTTCTATTAAGGATGATAATAGGGATGAAGACAAATGTGTTTAAAAATATTTTTTTCATCATTGACGTATTATTTTACATACACTGCTTTAATACTTTCTTTTATTTTTTTTTAACGTTTATTTATTTTTGAGACATAGAGACAGAGCGTGAGCAGGAGAAGGGCAGAGAGAGAGAGAGATACAGAATCTGAAGCAGGCTCCAGGCTCTGAGCCCTCAGCACAGAGCCCGACGCAGGGTTCAAACTCACAGACCATGAGATCATGACCTGAGCCGAAGTCGGCCGCTTAACCGACTGAGCCACCCAGGCGCCCCTGCTTTAATACTTTTTTATTGATAAAGTTCAAGAGAAAAATACTAGTTATCTGAAAACACCAAAGTGGAATAAATGAAAAATATCAACCTGTTAGGTCCTAGTTATGGTTAAAACGAATAAGGATGTGAATAAGTAAAACATTAACATGTTACTGTTTCTATAAAAGATTTCAAAATATTGGAGCATATAATTCTTATGAAATATGTTGTGCTCTATACCTAACATTCATTTCATATCCAGTGTATTCAAGACTTAATAAATAAACCAGATTATTACTGGTCACCAATCTAATCTACTCACTGAAGCAATTTAGGCCTGTCTTTCAATATTGTTACTCTTTCAACAAATTATTAATGGAGCACCTACTATACCCAAGTCCGAGGGAACACCATTCACATCATAGTCTATGTAAGACTGCACCTCGAGGCTTGCACAGTGCAAAATCTGCCCGACTGTATGTGGCAGCCCTGTACAAAAGGGTATTCATGACTCTTCAATAAAACAGACAAGAGCACTGCCAGCTGCCTCTGCACAACAACAAAAAGGACAACAATTTTCTCTTATTATGATACGATTAAATAGGCTGCCCTCAAAATGCTTTCTGGCATACATTCAAGTTCTTTCAGTAAATTTAGAGTAACAAACTGATTTATTTTATATATAAAATCAGAAGGTTCATTGAGGTCTTTGTATCAAAGCAATTTAGCCACAGATTTTTTTCTTTCAAAATAAGATCAATCTTCAAACTTCACAATGTCTACATCAGCACAGTACTATGTCATAATATGCACTCAATATGAGTTTTTCACATATAAAATCTTTTTCAATCTATAGTTGCTATCATAGCAATCCAATTTCATGTGAAATGCGCTTTTAAGAGTTCATTGTCAACTCTTTCTGTTCTTACACATAAATGCAAACCTGATGTGAAAAGAAAATCCAGACCAAAGTATCTCAAGTGTGAGGACACTGAAATGAATGTGGGGTACTAAGGCTGATCTGCTTATCCATCCTAAAGCTGCCTTTGATCCAAAATGATTATGCTTCTGAGATTTGCCAACTCTGACCTAAGCCTAGATTGGATCTCAAAAGTTTTTTCAAAAATTGCCATAAATTTTGGTACCTATCTTTACTTAGCCTTGGTCAGTAGAAGAGAACCTAGAATTATTTTGGTAATTTAAGTCCTAGAAGCAAAAGGTATGGAGAGAACAAGGTCAGGAAATGTGACAAACACTAGGACAGACCCATTTTCCATACTCACACGCTTGTGACCAACTACTACTGTTTTGTTTTGTTTTTATTTAATGTTTTTATTTATTTTGAGAGAGAGAGAGAGGAGAGACAGAGCGCAAGCAGGGGAGGGTCAGAGAGAGAGGGAGACACAGAATCTGAAGCAGGCTCCAGGCTCTAAGCTGTCAGCACAGAGCCTGACATGGGGCTGGAACTCACTAGCCTCGAGATCATGACTTGAGCCGAAGTCAGACGCTCAACTGACAGCCACCCAGGCACCCCCCAACTACTACTGTTTTGCCAAAGTAGACCTCTACCTTCTTTTATAGTACCCTGAATAATAACACTGTTTAGAGGCAGTTTAGCACAGTGATTAAGAATATAAATTTTTATTACCTAGATTTAAATCCTAGCTCTGCCATTTATAAGCTCTGGAACCCTAAGAAAGGTTAACATCTCAGCCACATTTTACAAATGAGGATAAGAGTATATATCTCATACTTTTCTTGTAAGACTTTAATGAGTACATATATATAATGTGCTTGCAATGGTACCTTGTACAAAGAAAGCATTCAACAATGTTAGCTATTATCTTCTCTACCCTTTGGCTCTAATTCAGGCCGCAAAAAGAGTTTTTGGGAAAATCATCTGGTCTAGCTGCCTCATTTTACAAATAAACAAACCAAGGCCAAAGGTAAAAACGGCTTACCCAAAATCACAGAAGTAGTTTCTGACAGAGCCAGGACCACCCAGGCTAGTTTTTTCCATCACACCCCCCCAGGTATGCTCACATCTGAGACCTAAGATTTTGAGAATTAAGACTGACATGCATCCAACTTTTCTGCATCTAAAACTGACTGTGTGTTAATATACTAAATACTTTACATATATTATTGGTACGTATTCATCAAATCAACAGGGCATCGTAATTTATGTTTGTGGATGCTATGTCCCAGAAAGGCTATGTTATCTGCCTTAGACTTCACAGCCAATGTTTGTACCAAGAATCTGAAAGCAAGTCTGACTATAAAGTCCCTGCTTTTCCACTATACAATGGAAAAAACTTTAATACAGCCCTAATCTAAGTTTGCCAAATATTTTGCAATCTTTGATGTTAAATCCCTTTGATATTTTACTAAGCAACTGAAGATAAATTTCATTCCCTTCAAGCTGTCTCAACTTTCAACATGGTTTATCTGTTCGGGCTTGTTCAAGTTCTGAATTGTTCTGGTTAGATATATCCAGTAGATTTATCCAGAATCCTTTCAGATTCTACAAGATTAAGGAGTTGATTGGCCCAATGAGGACTGGAACGGAAGCTAGATCCCCAGAGAATGGCTACCTATAGTGAATTAATCGATGAGTACGGGCACTGCATATATAGGCATAGCTTTGGATATTCAGGTACACACTTACTGTGTTGGGAACACAGCATTTTAACATGGTTACGTCATAGTAGTGGTATGCTCTACTATATAACAAAAGTCCGCCTTTCGGAAATGCTTCTCCTCTCTCCTTTTCAATCCTAACTCCCCAAAACTTGCCCTGAAAGGAAGCCCAAAGAGAAACCAACCCGGGAGCTGCTTTCAGCACCTGGAAAGCTGTCTCCAGCCCTTATTTTATCGCTCACTCGCCACCCTCCCCGCCTTGGCGTCCTCTACCCGCAACCTGCGGGCTCTCGGCAGAGCAGCCACGGACAAGTCCTGGCGTGCCAGGTCCCATTCCACCGAAACGCCCCTCCGCAGTCCCAATCAAGGAGGGAGGCTGGACAGCAGCCTTTGACTCGGAAGAGACGGTAGGAAGGCAGCAGAAAGTCCGCCTCAGGGATGAAAGCAGCCCCTCCCCAAAGGAACCTCTGGGCTCAATAATGAGAAGATGAGACGGAGGTTGCGCAGGGGGCTCTGCAGGGAGCCCGGCCTCCGCCGCCCACCAAATGCCCAGGCCCAAGGCCGCTTTTCCCGGGCCCCTGGCGCGCCGGACCGCGTCCAGCCTACCCTGCCCTCCAGGTCCTTGGTTGTACCGAGGCCGTAACTCCAATAGCCCGGGGCCAGGCCTTCCGCGGCCTAAGACTGTCCTCACCTGCCGTTGGAGGCGCTGGGAGTGGTAGGGAATAGGAGGACGCCTCAGGCCCCAACACTTGGACCAACTGGTACCGGCAGCCCCGCCCACTGCGCCCACAGAGCGTGCGCCGAGACGAGAGTCCCGCCCTGTTCCGCCCCGTCCCGCCCCGTCGCCCACCAATCCCCACTCAAGAAGGCACGCCTGCGCATTAGCTGTACGACGCCCCAATCGTCCACCTTTCGCCATAACAAAAGGACGTTGGCATCCAATCAGGATTGAGGCTTCTGTGGGCGGGTCCAGGAAAAGCAACAACCAATGGCAGCACGGAAACGAAGTTAAGCGTGAGAAACCAAGTTCCTGGAAAGCAGCCCTTTAGCCTCAGCAGGAGCCTGAAAATTGGAGTCAGAAATCCAGTATGGAAAATTCTGACAGCTGTCAGGAAGGAGGTTGGTAAACCAAATGCCTGGGGAGAGAGAAATGCTTCAAATTTTAGAAAAGGGCATTTGTGGACATGAAAGATAAAGAAAGCCAGTATAAAACTGTAGTACCTCAATCCAAAAAGCAGACTTTTCCATATTTTTTAATTTCCCAAATCGTAAAGTTCATAAGTATACCCCTAGTGGATTGTTCCTCTGCACATCCTTTCCAAACGTTTATTAAATCCATAGTGCACCTGACCATTTAATAATATTTTAGAATTGAGAAAATACCGAAACAATACTTTGATATATAGAGCTTTCGCTCTCCTTTTGTCATTTTGATTCTCACAGCAACCCACAAAAAGAAACCGAAGCTTAAGAATAAATAAATGTCTTGCTCAAGGTCATACATTCGGTGTGAAATGCTGTGGCCAGGCTTTGGGATGTAATGTGATCTGGCTTGATAGGATTCATTGATATCTAGCACTTGACACAAAGCAGCATCCTGCTTGTGTTTAATATTTGTTGTACAAGGTGGTAGTACCTATTGCTTTGGCTCTGGCACATTCTCCTGGGTGGTAGAGGTGAGCCTATGTCTGCCTGTTTCTGGACTTTTCACTTATGGTTCAGTTTGCTGACATACTGCCTTAATCCTTTTAAGAATATATATATTAAAAAAAATCTTCCATTCAGTTTTGAAACCTATACATTTGGCTGGAACTATGTGACATAAGTTGAGAAAATTTATTAGAATGCAACACAGAACCTAAATAAATGGAAAATAAGAAAGATCCAGTGCATATTCAGTAGGAGTGTCAAAAAAAGAAACTAGAGAGAATGGGTGTGAGCAGTACTCAAAGAATAATAGAACTTTTCAGGATTGTGGAATATTTGAATGCTCAGATTCAAAAAGCACTTATTCTTGAGCAGCTTTAAAATAAAGAATTTCATACCTGGACACAGCCTGATGAAACTGTGGAACACCCAAGACAGAGATGTATCAAAAGAAACTTTGTGTTGTTGTTAGAGCATAAAATATACATGTTGTTTATAGTATAAAATATACATAACGCAAAATTTACATTGTATTATTTAATTTTGATGTGTGTATGTATATATGTGTGTGTGTGTGTATATAATATATATATATATATATATATATATATATATATATATATATATGTATGTATATATCTGTTTGTTTGTTTTAGAGAAAGGGAGCATTTCCGCAAGCAGGGAGAGGGGTAGAGGGAGAGAGACAGAATCCCAAGCAGGCTTTACACTCAGCACAGAGCCCCATCAGGCTCCAGCTGCCAACCCTGGATTGACCATGACCTGAGCTGAAATCAAGAGTCAGATGCTCAACTTACTGAGCCACCCAGGCGCCCCTCATCTTAACTATTTTAAAGTGTACAGTTCAATAGTCTTAATTATATTCACATTGCCGTGCAACCCGTCTCCAGAACACTTTTCATCTTGCAAAACTGAAACTTTATACCCGTTAAAAAGCAACTCCTCATTTACCTCTCCCTCCAGCGCCTGGCAACTGCCATTCTTTCTGTCTCTATGAATATGACTACTTTAGGTACCTCATGTATGTGCAATCTCTTTCAGTATTTATCTTTTTGTGACTGACTTTTCACTTAGCATAACATCCTCAAGGTTCTCCATTTTGTGGCATGTGTCAGAATTTCCTTCCTTTTTAAGGCTGAATAACATTCCATTTATGTATAGACCACATTTTGTTTTTCCATTCATCTGTTAATGGACACTTGGGTTGCTTCCAACTTTTAGCTATTATGAATGCTACTACGGCAATGATGTATGCAAATATCTCTTTGAGACCCTGCCTTCAATTCTTTTGGATATATATCCAGAAGTGGAATTACTGGATCATATGGTAATTCTATTTTATGAGCAACCTTTTCAAATGTAGTAATGAGGGGCACCTGGGTGGCTCAGTCAGTTAGGCATCCGACTTTGGCTCAGGTCATGACCTCATGGCTCTTGAGTTTGAGCCCCACGTCAGGCTCTGTGCTCTTAGCACAGAGCCTGGAGCCTGCTTTAGATTCTGTGTCTCCCTCTCTCTCTGCCCCTCCCACTCTGTCTCTCAAAAATAAATAAAACATTAAAAAAAATTTTAATTATATAAAAAGAAATTAGTAAGGATATAGAACTCAGGTCCCAAGCTTGGCTTGCACATTTGAATCACCTGGGGATCTCTTAAGAATTCTAAAGAACAGGCTACACTCCATACTTCTTAAATCACAAATCTCGAGGGTTGGGATACAGGCATTGATATTTTGGGAAGATACAAAGATGATTTCAACAGAGTGCAGGCATTGTTATAGAAGAACTTAACAAGCCTATCAAACAATTTAACCTGGTTGGCATTTATAAAAAGTTCCACCTAATAACTAGAACATAACTTCTTTTCAAATGTACATGGAATTTTCATGGATATTCTCTATCATGAAACAAACCTCAACAAATTTAAAATGGTAAAAAAAATTTTAAAAATAAATACGATGATTGAAATCATATAAAATATATTTTCTGCCAAAAAAGGAATTAAATTAGAAATTAATAATAAAGATATTTGTGGAAAATTTAGAAATTAAGTAATTATATAAATTCTACACAAACTCTTCCAGACAATAGGAAACAACACTTTCCAACTCATTTTATGAGAACAGTGTTACCCTGATTCCAAAACTAGACAAAAACATTAAAAGACAGAAAACTGAACATAGACACAAAAGTCCTTTACAATTTTTAGGAAATCAATTCCAATAATTGTCCCTGGACAGAGAGTCTGAACAGTTGTAATTCTGGCCCCAGAACTTTCACCTCTCTCACAGATTATGGTCTAAGGCTGATTCTGAAATTCATATGGAAAAACAAAAGACACAGAATAACAATGTTGTAACAGAACCACAAAGTTAGAGGACTTATACCACCTTCTTTCAAGTCTTGTTATAAAGCTAAAGCAATAAAATAAATGTAGTATTACTATAGACACATAGGTAAATGAAATAGAATCTAGGAATAAACCCACACATAATTGATTTTCAGAATGGTACCTTTCATGAGAAAGGATAGATTTTTTTTTCTACAAATGGTGCTGGAACAGCTGGATACCAATAGAAGAAAAAAAATGAACCTCAACCCCTACCTTATAGCATACACAGAACTGTTAATTCATGATGGATCATAAATTGAAACATAAAAGCTAAAACTGTAAATCTTCTAGAAGAGGTCATAGAAAAAAATCTTCATCCCTTTGGTATTGGCAGAATTTTTTGAGAAAGGGCACACACACACACACACACACACACACACACCTATAAAAGAAAAAAATGATTAATTGAAGTTTGTAAATATTAAAAATTTCTGCTCTTTTTTAAATGTTTATTTATTTTTGAAAGAGAGAGAGAGACAGAGCATGAGTCGGGAAGGGGCAGAGAGAGAGAAGGAAACACAAAATCCAAAGCAGACTCCAGGCTCTGAGCTGTCAGGACAGAGCCCCACGCGTGACTCGAACTCATGAACCATGAGATCATGACCTGAGCTGAAGTTGGACACTTAACTGACTGAGCCACCCAGGTGACCCTGCTCTTTGAAAGACACCATTTTGAAAATGAAGACAATTTATCGACTGGGAAAAAATCATAATACATGATCTAACAAAGGACGTGAATTCAGAATATCTAAGAACGCCTTCAATCAATAATGGAAAAACATCCCATTAAAATAATGGAATAAAACTTGTCAGCAATAAAAAGTAACACACTACCAGTATGGATGAATCTGAAGTATATTATGCTGAGCGAAAACAGCCAGATAGAAAATGTGCAAACTGTATGATTTTATTAATATAAAGCTCTAGAGTGGACAAAACTTACCTATTGTAATAGTTGGATTAGCAGTTGCTTGGGGTTGAAGACAGATAGTTGACCACAGAGGGTTGTTAGGAAACTCTCTCTGTTGTAGTGGAAATGTTCTATATATTTTTATTGGGGTGGCGGTTATGCAGTGTACACGACTGCCAAGAGTCATCTTCTGTAACTTAAATTGTATTTGATTATATATTATTTTTTCCCACTGAAACTGATTTTTGAAAACTTTTACTTATTTTTGAGAGAGAGAGAGGGAGACAGCATGAGCGGGGGAGGGGTCGAAGTCAGACACTTAACCGACTGAGCCACCCAGGTACCCTGAAAGTGATTTTTTTTAATGCTTATTTATTTTGAGAGAGAAAGAGAGAGAGTGAGGGTGGGGCAAAGAGAGAGAGAGAGAGAGAGAGAAAGAATCTCAAGCAGGTTCCTCGCCACCAGCACAGAGCCCAACATGGAGTTCCATCCCATGAACCATGAGATCATGACCTGAGCCAGGATCAAGAGTTGATGCTCAACCAACTGAGCCATCCAGGTGCCCTGAAAGTGATTTTTTTTTTTAAGTGAGAAGACTATCCAGGATTTCTTTAGGGTTTGAAATATGCTAGATATGCTACATGTGTTATTTTACTCAATTCTCAAACAATCCAATGATGTAGGTATTATCAATCCCATTTTGGAGATGAGGAAATTAAGACTTAAATTGTCCAATATCATATAGCTAGTGATAGGCTGAACTCAAACTTCTCTTTTTATCTGTAAAGTGAGTACCATAAAACCAAATTTATTGAATTGTTATCAAGATCATTAGAATTAAGTAGAAATAAAGCACTGCAAAGACTTTCCACATTGAAATGACTTTGAAACCATAGCCCAAGGAAGGTGTGGGTTAGAACTTGCTGCCTCATCCTAACCAATTCAAATTTCCACTAAAAACAAACAAAACAAAACAAAACAAAACAAAACAAAACACCCCAACTATTAACATTCTCCATAGGACTTAAACCAGACCTAGAGTCTCATAATGTAATAGTCAAAATGTCCAGGATCCAATCCACAGTCATTCAGCTTATGAAGAACTATGAAAATCTCAATTCACATGAGTGTAACAGTCAACAGATACCAACACTAAGATGACACAAATGTTGAAATTATCCAGAAAATATTTTAAGCAGCTATTAAAAAGTACTTGAACAAGCAATCATGAAAAATCCAGAAGTTTTACTTGAGAGTATAAGTAACATAGTAGAAGCTACAAGTGAGAACCAAATGGAAACTGTATAACTGAAAAATAAAACAACTGAAATGTAAAACTTTCTGCAGAGAATCAGTTGAAAGATGAAGGAGAAAAGAGTTGGTAAACTTGAGGAAACCTCAGTAGAAATGATGCAGTCTGAATTACAGGAGAAAAAATGATGGGAAAAACCAACCAACCTCAGGAACGAAAGTAAGACAAAAGAGATACCGTTTTGTGTCGTCAGAGTCCCAGAAGGAAAGGAAAGAGAATTTGGTTCTAAAAAATACTTAAAGAAATAATGGTTTTCCAGGCTTCGCAAAGACAAGTTCATAAGGGGAGGGTGAGATTAGGAAAATAATGTCTCAAAGACTCTGGGCGTGGAGTGTCATGAAAAAGACCGCTGAGAAACACTAATCTAGAGCACCAATATCAATCACTAACATCACAAAGAGAACCCACTAAGCTGCATTTATTTCCTGATTGAAGGTTCCACCACCTATGAAATAGCCTTGCCCGCCTGCCCTCACCAAAAAGGAAAACAAATTGACCTGTTCAAGCCCATAAAGTAGCAATTTAACAGGAAAACAGGTTAGAGAGAAATATGGTAAACCTGGACAAAATTAGCAAAATCTTGCTATCGAGAAAAACAAGACAAAAACAACAAACAAAAAGCCCTTTTCTTTGACAAAAAGAAAATAAATTGCACTGAGGGAGAAAAGAATGGAAAGAAAATCTATAGATAAAAGGACACTTAAAATACATATTTTTAGGGGCGTTTGGGTGGCTCAGTTGGTTAAGTGTCTGACTTTGGCTCAGGTCATGATCTCACAGTTTGTGGGTTTGATTCCCCTGTCCGGCTCTGTGCTGACAATTTGGAGCCTGGAGCCTGGTTCAGGTTCTGTGTTTCCCTCCCTCTCTGCCCCTCCCCTGCCCACTCTGTTTCTCGAAAATGAATAATTGTTTAAAAAAATTTTAATGCATATTTTTAAAAATAGACAAAAATCTATGGTTTATTTTGGATACTAAAACCATTGAAAAGATGCAGGAAAATGATTGCCATCAAGTAGAATATGATTATTTTAGAGCATTTGCCTTTTAAAAAATTTTGGAACCAAACACATATCTTGTAAGATAATTTAGAGTTTAAGAAAAGTCTTTAGAACAACTATCTCAAAAAAGAGAACATACCAAATGATAGTCATAAAGTTAGAGAGCAACATATCAATCACAAAATATTGCAAACTTGATAAAAGTGTTACTGATAATTAAGTTCTGCCCTTGAATGTAGGGGAAAAAAAAACCCTTGAGGGGGGCCTGGGTGGCTCAGTCGGTTAAGCATCCAGCTCTTGACTTCGGCTCAGGTCATGATCTCACGTTTGTGGTTGGAGCCCCACATTGGGCTCTGCACTGGCAGTGAGGCCTGCTTGGGATTCCCTCTCTTCCCTCCCCCCACCCCCACCCCTCCCTTGCTGTGTGCTCTGTCTCTGTCTCTGTCTCTCAAATAAATACACTTAAAAAATACTTTATTTAAAAAAAAGAAGGAAAAAAAACCTTGAAATAACAAAAAAGAAGGGTACACCCAGTTGGATAGAAAGGAAGTTGAATTTTGAGCAAACTAGTCCTGAGTAAACATTCATTAAGCTATACATTTAACTTTATGTAAAAATAAATGCTCCATATTTGCATTTTATTTTTCAATTAAAAATGGTTTAGAAATAGTCACAAAAGTTCCCTTCTTCTGAATAAGGCAAACATACATATACAAATAGAAGCCACTGAAATTGCACAGAAATATTTGATTATAAGAGGAAAATTTGTATTCTGGGATATGCATATATTAATATTATAACCATCTAAATAAAAGCATAAAATTAAAATACTCTTCATGGAGAATGGGGAACTCCAAATTGAAAACTGTTGTTACAAAGCAATGTATTAGTTGAGGAAGAAATGACAAATAGTATTTCCAAGATCATTTTGATGTTTCAGCCTGACATAGTCTCATCATGCACATGAAACTTCTAACTTAAGTAATTAGAAAGTTCTAAACATTCTGTGGATATTTTAAAGTGAAATATGCTAAATGGAGGCATTTTGATAACTTTCAAGTGTAACCAGGTGTGTTCCCTGATACTTTAAGCTCATTAATTTGCAAAATGTGTTTCATCTCATTCCTAAATAAGAACTCACATTTTCCTTTTTACTTATTTTTTTCCCTTGAAAGGTTATTGAATTCATTGGAGAATGAGCGCTGTCCTAAATTTGGTGAGTAAAGAATATACTCTACCTGTTGACACTTGATTTCAAAACTAGACTTAAGAGTATAGCATACCGCTATTTGGTAAATTAAGCTATTCGTGTATACTTTTATCAACATTATAATTTCTTTATAATAACCAATATTTGGCTAATTTGATTAGAGTTATTTTCATTCATTGGTTTAATAGAGAAAAAGGAAGAAATTGCCAGTGTATTTTTAGAGTTCCTCAAGTGAGAATTCAGAAGGACTTCAGGGTCTTCATGGAATCAAACTTTGAACTTAATGGCAAAACTGAAAGTAACTGGGAATGATTATGCGGTTTTGATGCTTATTTTTCTCTACACAAATGTTTAATCAGTTTCTCAAAGATTGGCGCTTATACCTCTGGCTGTACAGGATTAGCTTTTAAAACTTGGTACAGATTTTATTGTAATTGAAAAATACGAACAGTACAACTGACCCTCAACTTGCAGATGTTGTTGCCTAGAATGAAGGCAAGTTCGGAAATAATGTTGATCAAATGGTTAATTTAATGGGGCAAAAAGTGTGATGATGGTACGCAAATGACTGGTTGGGAAAGGCTGACCCATCAGCATTGCAACAAGCATTGGTTTGAAGAAGAGGAACCCTCGGTTCCAACTCTGGCTCAATTTATATTTGTCCATTCAATTCTTCATATATTTACTAGTTGACTAATAAATAAAATTTACTAAATTTTATTTCAGGGTTCATTACAAGCTAAATACTGTAGAATATCTAAATATTTGAAATTGACTGTAAATCAGTAGGGATTGAGTCACTTTATGATAGACTCCTGTTTCCTCAAGTGGATTGTAATAAAGTTCATTCTGCTTCTCTAATATTATATAAAACACCATTGCGTTTATCGAAGAACACTACCCCTGAGTGATAACAGATGCTTCCCATATTTAAAAGTCAACCTTTGATGGTTTGGTTGTGTCTGACCATCTAGCCCTGGGTAACAAGCCCACCATAGGTCCCGAAAGCTTTCCTCAGCGATTTGTCTTTGGCCCACTCCATTCTAGCTTTTAAGATTTGGGGTTTCTCTGATTCTTTATATGCAAATCAACTATCATTAATCATTTGAGCTGGGTGCATGTTCCACTACATCTTCATAAAACAATTTGCTTTAAAACCAACAGTAATCATTGGGCTCTGGGAGCATAAAGGGGATTCTGTTTTAATATGACGAAGTGATTCTTTGAAGTGCGTCGGTGGCGGGGTATTAGTGAAACTGATATTTTGTACAAGAATGCCTTACTAGCAAGGCTCCGAAATGCCAGCGTGCTAATGGATTTTCTGACTTCCAATATACAAGCATGATTCTCATACTTTTCTGTTTCCCTAGTAACTGTTTACGCTAAAAATAACCAACTTGAGAGAGTTCTTCTGTCAGGCTCTGGGATTTTACGTTTCTTACAGGCTAACTAGTTAGCCTGCTATGAATTCTTGAGTGCAGGACGGAGACACGAGATGCCTGGCCAGAGTCCAAGAACTCTATTAGGTGCAGCTCGCCAGCAGCTCGAGCGTCACACTGGCTTGCTTCTGTTCTCCACATTCCCCAAGTCCCACGGTGGAGAAGCTGAAGGCCCAGGTAGGTGCCTGCGTAGGCAGGAGGTTTCAGTACAGGGAGGAATACTGAGCTCGGGGAGTCCATTGCTTTTACGGCTAGTGGAAGCAAGCTTGCTCTTTAACCAGGGAGAGACAGTACGTCAGCTCTTAAAGTTGCTTTCTGCAAATGCAGCCCAAGAAATGGTCTGAGTAAAGACCTCTAGGCATATCATCAAGGGCATATAAATAGTGACGCTCAGGGCCCATTACAGACTGCCTCTCCCCCAGACCTCTAACTTGAATAATCTTTAGTTCTGTGACAAATTCCCATTTTTCTTCCTCCTTCCTTACACAGTCATTTCAAGGAAGTACTACAAAATGTCTGTCTCCTAAAGTGGTCGGGTGCCTATAAGTCAAAATGGAAAGAGAACCACGCTAGCCGGCATGGAAGAAGCATCAGTAGAAGTCAATGGCACAATAACAATCGTGTTTTTAAAATCAACCAAGTCATATTTTGTAGCTATTTTGAAGTCCTACCCTTTCTTTTTCACTGTTTCACCAAACTTTGCAATAATCAGAAGGAAGGACAAACCTGTCTGTACTTTGTTTTAAAATAAGCAGTTAAAATTAGTAACTTTCAGGATAGTTAGTAACACTCATGGCAGCAAAGGCAGATCAAAGCATCCTCAGTTTGAAGCAGGGATTTGTCCAGGCTTTTTTTCTTCTTTTCTAGTGAAGGCAGAGAACAAGAGAAAGCCTCACTACTAAGGATGAGGGCTTTGCTTGTATCGCTGCTCAGAGACAGCCTGTGTCTGGTCTAAAGTCTGATGACAACTAATTAAATCAGTTCAAGTTCCCTTAAAACTGTAAGA
Source organism: Paguma larvata (assembly GCA_030068075.1). Taxonomy (NCBI): domain Eukaryota; kingdom Metazoa; phylum Chordata; class Mammalia; order Carnivora; family Viverridae; genus Paguma; species Paguma larvata. Next base: position 81,723,114 of record CM057823.1, read on the forward strand.
GAAACGGGTCTTCAAGTTAGGGAAAGAGCCCAGAATTCCTTGTTACTCATCCTTGATGATAGAATTGTGAGTTTCGAGTTTCTTTATGTACAACAGGCAGTGAATTAGAAGAAAATAGAATGTAGTTTTCATTTTGGGAGAAAATTGATAAATGGCCTTTGGAGGTATTTTGGAGTTCATCCTTCTTACCGAAGTTTCTTCATAAAAAATTTTTTTTAATAAATAAAGAAAGAAGTTTCTTCAGAGGTGACCTCTCTGGATTTTTATGTTTCAGGGTATTAATTTCATTTAGAGCAATGTTTCTCCCATCTGAAGAGTTTTCTGTTGAAATAAATTTTAATATTTTTGTCTAGCATCACTGGCCACAGCCCATTTCCATATTTTAACATTTCTTGCAAGCATCTCTGAGGTTCAGTTTTGGAGTTGATGTAAAAGTGTATAGTCTACTCTTAACATCACCTTATAAAAGCCACTGGCTCTTGTGCTGCAAGTGGCCATCTACAGGAGTGGGAATTACAGAGCTTATCCTAAAGGTTGGGAAGATGAAATAAAAATATCTGAGGGAAAATTGCTTGGCATGGTGGACTGGAAGAACTAATTGTATCTAAAACCTCCTGTACCTGATTCCTTAAATCCTTGAAGGCATCAGTTGATCTTCGTTAATGTAGCCCCATTTCCAAGCTTGGTGCCTATGTGTGTCCACAGATAGAGGTTGAACGAACGAACGAATGAATGAATGTTCTGCCACTTTTTCTATCTTATAAAAAGCGGGCATGTCTGTGCTGCATTAGTGGGTGATAGTGCATTTCCATAATGTCTTTCCACCTAAGAGCTCATATAACTTCCTGTCAAATTATCTTACTGTTCTTATCACATCCCAGTGAGAGGGCAGAAGAGCCAAAGAAGTCATTTTCCTTATGGTTCCAGTCGGGGATCTTCACACTTACATAACATTAAGCACACATTTGAAACATCACCTATAGTGACAAGGAGTGTGACCTCATTATAACATATGCCTCTGACAACTAAAGGAGATATTCAGAATAAACTAAAAGATAGCATGAATGTCATTTGGGGGCCATAGATAGGGAGCTGCTAGTGACTTGCGTGCATGTATTCTCTTTGAGATGGTACACTAGTGACCTCTAGCGGCAAAATTGATTCAAGGTAAATTTATTTCACAACAATTTTTACTTCATTACCTCTATCCTTATGTTTTCCCTTCATTTAGTGATATTTTCTGCTTGTAGAATAACTTTAATTATACACAGAGATTTGTATCTACTCACATACAAATATTATTTTTGAATTTCATAGAATCCTGTAACTTTTGAGCTGAAAGAATTCTCAAAGGGATTATTGGTTTATTTCAACACGTGCCAAAAAAGAGCCCCAGAAAAAATAAAGAGACTTGCCTGAAGTCTCACGTCAGGGGTGGGAATAAAAGTCTACTGAGTCTAAGGCTCTTTCCAAATGTCAGATGACAGCCCTCCCAGCTGACATCTAACCTCACCAGCACGAGAGGCTCCTGAGGGAGAACTACCCAGCTAAGCCCTTCCTGAATCTCTGAGCCACAAAAGTCGTGAGCAAAATAAAGTGAGCATTGCTTTACAACACTAAGGTTCTGGGTTTGTTACACAGCAATAATCATCATAACAAAGAGTTTACTTAGGAATTTTTCCAATTTGATAAAACATAGTGAGTGAAAAACACAAACTAATGTGTACTTCTCAAATCCGCATGACTCTCAGTTATTCCAATAATAGGCCGTAATATCAGCTATCATAAATCAAAAGCTCTAGGTCCAAGTGAATACATATTCCAATTGACAGATATATAAATTCTCCTCCCTTCATTAGTCTTCAGCTTTCAAATATGGAAATTTTGAAAATACAGACCAAAAGAGAATATATGTGTTCTGTATCCTATAGAAACTTATAAAACACTATAAAAATGAGTCAGTCAGTTGAAAAATATATTTTGAGATCCTAACATATTAGTCACTTAAGAGAATATAGAAGTCTCTCAAAGAGTGTATTATCTATTTTTTAAGACCTGTAGAACCCTCATTAGACAGAAAAGTATAAAATAGGGTGGTGCTAAGTATGATAGGACTTTGAAGAAAAGAGAGAGCAGCTGGGTTGGGTCAGGAACACATAGCACATATGGGAGGGCACAGTGAAGACGCTTTTCTGACTAGTATACTTTTCATTCTCCCAGTCATAAATTCCCTGAGAGTTGGCAGTGCTTTTGCCATAATTTTTACTCTATATCTAACACCTGCCCCATAACATGGATCCAATATAACATATAAAATTAATGGTTTGATGATACATGTTGAGAAGTAATAGGAAATAAGTTGGATATCAAGAGTTTGAATGAAAAAAAATTAATAGATGAAAGAGTGAATGAATGATTCAACTGAAGAGGGCATGAAAAGACACGCAGGAGTTTGATAAGATGGATTCCTAAGGTGGTGAGCGACATGTTTTCCAGAAAGATTTGTTTAGATATAGTATGCGGGATGAATTTGGTAGGAAGAGACTACGGTGGGAAAAATACATAATAACAACAATAATATCAAACATTTATTGAGTTCAACATATTTATAAGGTGTTGAATTGAGCACTTAAAATACTCATTCAATCCTCACCATAATCCTATAATGTAGATACTATGATTATATTTAGTTTGCTCATGAAGAAACTAAGATTCTGGCATGCTAGATTATATGACTGTATAGGACTGTTAAAGTAATTCAGTTGTGAGAGGTAGAGGCAGTGGATATGGAGAAGAGGAAGTATTACCAAACATGTTAAAGAAAATAAAAACTGGATGTGTTAAAAGATTAAATCAACTATGGAAGATAAAGGTGAGGGAAAACTCAGAGATGACTATGGTTTTCAGCATCAGGTTCTAGAAAAATATGCAACTCTACTATGTGGATGGGTTAGCCTATAGTGTGCCTCCAGCCCTTTTAAGGCCAAGATTCTGAGAGAACTAAGCCCTCCTAAAGTATCCACTGTATGAAATAAATTATCTCCTTGAATCTAGAAAGGTTCTAGTTATATGCCATCTCTGAGAGCATTGAGAAAATAGTCATCAATCTTTTTATGTGTTTTATGGTTCATTTAAAGAAACCTGGTGACTCAGTCAGTTAAACTTCCGACTCTTGATTTCAGCTCAGGTCATGATCTCATGAGTCCTGCACCAGGCTCCACACTAGGTGTGGAGCCTGCTTAAGATTCTCTCTCTCCATCTCTCTCTTCCCTTCCCCCACTTGCCTTCGATGGAAGGAAGGAAGGAAGGAAGGAAGGAAGGAAGGAAGGAAGGAAGGAAGGAAGGAAGGAACGAACGAACGAAGGCAGGCAGGCAAGCAAGGCAGGCCTGGCTGTAAAAAGCTACAATTATTTAGCAGAAGATTTCCTTTGGAAAACTGTAAAACGTAGCAAAGTTCTAACTTTGCTAAGTAGCCTCCTAGCTCTGAGCATCTACACCATTTGATGTTGATTGAATTTAATTCTTTTGCTTTGTTTTGCTTTTCTGTTTTCTCTATAAGGAATCTTCTTGGAAAGATTTTTCTCTTCCATCAGTAACTTTGCCTTTGTAAAATGATGACTCCAGAATCTGAACCTTGTCAGTTGGTACCACTGTGCAGAGCGTCCTGAATCCCCAGGGCTCTACAGGTCTTGCCTGAAGCACTGAGTGCTTCCCTCCTCCCAACCTGGGGTTGGTGCCCTTTTCCTGCCTTACAGTCCACTGAGATTGGGAAGGCCTTACCTCATGGTGACCTTTCACTGGGGAGTCCTGGGCATTGACCACGCTGAAGAAGTAAGGTTTCTACAGCCTCCCGACCTTGTCATTCACTTTTTTTTAGATCTTTATGTTTTTTAAGATTTTATTTTTAAGTAATCTCTGCATCCAGTGTGGGATTCAACTCACAATCCTGAGCTCAAGAGTTGCATGCTCTACTGACTGAGCCAACTAGGGCCCCTATATCTTTAAATATTTAAACTTAATGGACTTTCCTGAAGGGGATTATTAGGACAGCAGTGGTCAGAAAAAGGAAAATTGTTGCTCTTTCAGGTAGAACAATAAAGAATTATGGGTGAATTTTAGAATTTTAGCTAACTACAATACGAAGTTCATATTTTGAGCTTTTTTTTGCATATTAGCAATGAGAATTTTTTAAAAAAACTTCAAAAATAATTTGCTTAGCCAAGAATATTAATTATAGAGAATTTCCCATTATTTATCACAAATACTTATACTGTATTTGCAAATAGATTTTTTTTTGGCACAAAAACCGTGTAAGAACATTGTACTATCTCGTGTCACCACCTATAATAATAGGCCACATTCACTCAGCTTCCCCTTGGTGCCACCTGCTTTCACAGGAACTATCTGACTTAGTTATTAACACAGTTTTTATGAGGTAGGCACTTGCTGTCCCCATGCTCTGGGCAACGAAACTGAAGTTAAAGAGCTTCAATAACTTGTCCCATGTTACCACTGCTAACTGAGCCAGGATTTGATTTCAGAGACTTCAGCTGCAGAGCTCAGAAAACTAATCATTACTCAGTACTGCCTAAAGAAAAGGCGTACTCCATAAATGAATACAAATAAGAGAAAAGAAACAAACCTTAGCAGCAGAGTTTGTATGTAAACAGTTAATACATTTAGCAGCAATGATTGTAACTGTTGGAGATTATAAGTGCTTAAGCCTAAATTTACCTGAGCCAGAGTTTAAACTAATAATAATAAATTGTATATAAATATATAAATGTATTATTTTTATATTATTATATTATATACAAATAATAATAATAAATACAATAATAAAACTAAAACTTTTCAAAAATAAGTATTCAACTCAGATAGGTGAGGTATTGCTCGATTTCCAAACCCTTATGCCACAACCAGTAGGGAGTGTAGTCAATGTCAGAATGAGAGGAAGAGAAGTGCAAAGGTTGGGCCATGAGATCAAGATGGAGAATAAAAGGTGGAGGACCTGAGACCTCTTAGATGTGTGAGAGAGAGACAGACAGAGAGACAGAGAGGAAGGATAGAGCAAGGCATGGACGGGAGAAATAAGGCCACAGAGGGCAATCGAGAGAGGATAAAGGCAAGGTAAAGACAAAGAACAGAGTGGATTAAAAAAAAATTGTGGAGGGAAGGAGGAAAAAGGTAGAGGAAGAGAAGGCATTAAGTACAATGAATTGAAGATGCTACTATGAATTGATTTTTATTAGAGTGTTGAAAATGAGACGAAATGTGATGAAGTATTTTCCTTCAAACAAGTGTAGGAGGAAGAGTTATGAAAAGTGGTATACTGACATGACAAAGACAGCCAGCTCTGCTCTTCGTCACTTTGTAACATTTTGTAAGGGTGTTATATCTGATGTGCAAGTTAAGACCATAATTCTAACCCGAGTCCTGACTTTGAGCCATATGAAATACTAGTGGTGGGTTTATAAAACATCCCATCTCCCAAGAGAAATAAAAGTTCACAACTTTAAAGAAATTAAGGCTAAGTTTGGGGGTCTCAGCCACATAGTAATAGGAACAAGGGTTGTCTCTGCTCAGTGACCATTCACTTCAGGAGGAGCGCTGCTTGAGGCTCAAACCAGATGCACTGAAGTTACAGCCTGAATTGAGTGCCTGGTACATCCTAGGTTCCACTGTGTATTTGTTAAGTGGATGAGTGGATGAATGAGTATAGTATTTCCTTGTTGGTCATCCCTCCCTATCTCTCTGTTCATATACTAAGAATTACAAGCCATTCGATAAATTAGGAAATCATGTCTCTATTCTGATATAAATAAATACATAAATAGTTTGATGTGAAATGAAATATTTACATAGTCTCAAAATATAGAGAAGAAATAAAGCGAGTATAAGTGAGAATTTTAATATCTCATGGAGGTAGGAATAGAATCTATATACACTTGATTAAAATGCTACATATAAAAGATTTCAAAATACTATGTAGCTTTTCCTTTTCTCCTTCTCTAAGGATATACTGAGGATTATAACCCATATGGTAAATTAGGAAGCCATGAGTTTACTTTGACATAGATAGATGAAAGATAGATAGATAGATAGATAGATAGATAGATAGATAGATAGATAGACATGAAATGGAATATTTCCATAGTATCAAAATATCTCACTCCAAAATACTACCTGACTATTAAAAGAAAAAGGAGTAAGATACTACCATATTTAAAGGATCAAAGTTCACCTCAATAGTAAAGGGGCAAATAGAAATTATGTACCACCTGATAGGATGTAATGAGAAGGACACAGCATCGCTTTTGTGATATTCTTGCCAAACTTATTGATCTTGAGGAATATTTTACAAAATAACTTCCCTGTAATCTTTCAAAGTATTAAGGCCATGAGAGTCAAGTAAATGTTGAGGAATTGTTCCAGACTGAAGGAGACCACAGCAACATGATGACGAAATGCAATCAATGATTCTGTCCTGGATGCTTTTGCTGCAACGGATGTTATCAAGGCAGCTAGTGAGACACATTCTCTTTGAAGACTGGGTGATAGTAATGTATGAATGTCATTTTCCTGGCTTTGTGTCTGTATTGTGACTATGAAGAGAAAGTTCTTGTTTGTATGGAATACATACTAATGCTTCCAGTGGTGGTAGAGCATTGGTGTGGCAACTTTCTCTCAAATAATTCTGGAAAAAAAGAATCCTTTTTAGGGTACTCACAAATTTTCTGTAGTTGAGATTGTTTCAAAATAAAAAATCAAAGCAAGATATGACTGTCCTGAAGGGTGGCATTTATAATTTGTGCCTTCTCTCCCCTGCTTTCTGTGCCTGTGTGTGTCCTGTGCCCCTTGTGCCCTATACTTAAGTTTGCCACTTTCTACGTATTATTTTTCTAAGACAACTTCCTGTGTGCTTTACTAAAAAATGCAAAAGGCAGTTAGTGATGTTTTGATAGATGTCCCTAGTCCTAGTGCGGGTAATTTCACATGCCTCTCAAGATCAGCACTCATGCTGGGATTAATATCTCACTTCCATATGCCAGAAAAACTCTTCCTGTTAATCTTATCTTTAAAGAAGAAATTATTGCATAAATATAACATGAAAATGTAATAACCTATAATCCCTTCACACTAATAAATACATTGTTTTGAATTCTCTTCCCATGCTAGTCCATATACATAAATTACCTTCACATGACTGTAATCACAACATAGATACAATTTTATATTCTACCTTTCTTGTCTAAACATATTCCAATATTGTCAGAGGGCCCCAGGGACTCTTTGTGCCCCTGATTCTATGATTACATTTTTGAAACACTGACCTCATAATATAACTAGGGGACCACATTTCATTATTCAATACCTGCAGTGTGGGCACCTTATTGCTTGTGCCTAGACAGTATACTGTGGTCATGCTATCTATGTAGTAATTTCTACCCAGATGCATTGTCATTTGACAAAGTCTTTGAAGTCACTCAGACCTAGGCTGGAATCCCAGCTGTGCTTTGTATAAGTTACTAACCATTTCTGAGCCCCACTTTTCAATATGAAGAGTGAGGATAATATTGATCACATGGTATTTTTGAGGATTAAATGAGGTAATGAATGTGGAGTTGTTGACATAGTACCTGGTATGTATTCAGCTCTCTGTAAATGTTTGTTATCGTTATTCATCTAGGAGATACATGACCAATTAGTAAAATGTGGGCTTACTCCAAATATTTAATTCTGTGACTCTCTTAGTTGTGAGGAGTGGTGGGTTACTTTTTAGATGGTATTAAATACCCAGAGAGTTAACTAGGATTTCTAAAGAAACCAACTGATTTTTTAAGCATCACCAGAATTGAGAAACTGTGGAAAACTAGAGTGACAGCTGATTAATTCTCTTTCTTTAATGTCTGCTTTGGTTTTTCTGACTCCTCCACAAAATAATACATATATACATACATACATACATACATACATACATACATAAAATTAAATTTTAAAAAGTTAAAAAACAAAACAAAACCCTTAAAGATGTAATCATTGGAACATGACAAAAATATTTCACATACAATTTGCTTTTAAAAAGTAATCAGTTAGCTATCAATTTGCCTAATTCCTTTCACAGTCAATGATTACATACTATGGAAAAAGGATAATGTCTCAACTTACAAAATGGGCCAATAAAAGAGTTACTGTTCATGTTAATAGAAAACATACTGCAAAAAACTATTCTTTGAGAAATTCCTTGAAACACAGGCTATCCTTGGGCAAAATTGTGTGCTTGGGAATCACACTATGTAGCAGGGAGGCATTGGCTGAGAAATTTAGTGTTTAGGGGCCAACAGCCACTGCCAGCTGTGACTGAGTCTCTCAAATTATACATCAACTACATTTTATTTACAGAAATTCTGGGTTTTTTACACTATTTTAAAGCAGAAGGAACAGGACTCCACTGTGTAAATTGAGAAACACCATAAAAGCACAGAGCTAAAGCCATTTAAAATTCTAAAAGAAAAAGGGATAGAAAAATCTTCTAAATATTTTTATAAATGAAGCTTTCTGAAGAGTTATCATGACCTTAGAAAAACCCACTAACCTTGCCGTTAAGAATGAAAATGAAAGCAGGATTTCACATGGATGACCAAATAATAGTAGTCTTTTGTCCGTTGGGAAAAGGTAGTAAAGATTCTCAGGAGGGATAAAAAAAGGAAGAATGTGTTTTAAAATGCAAGCTTTTTCAAACAGCTTTTACAACATCATGCTACCAGACACCAGAGAACCACGCATGTGCACAGCCAAGTACTCTGAGCCAAAGTCATTAAGCTGACAATGAAATGTGTGTGTGGAGAAACAAGGGAACAATGATTAAATGGGGAAGAAAGGCAGCGAGGGCTGAAAAGAAGCGGTCGTTGGCTGCGTGCAACCTGGGAAGGCTGGTGGAGGGAAGACCCGGGTCACTGGAACAGAAAGAAAGCAAGGGAGACTTCACTGTTCTCCGGAACCATTCATGTGGGCTGCCACTGAGCCCTTTCCATTTCCAATGTCAAGGACTGAAAATGAATGCTAATGTGTATCTGCAAGCAAAACATGTCTTTCTGGAACAGTTTTTAAAATAACTCTGGTTCTGTGATTGATGTACATATTATTTCCAGGAGGGTCACTTAGAGCTTTTGGATCATTTAAAATTTTTATTCCTAGAGTTGAGGAGTTCAATGGAAGTTGGTTCATCTAGTTTGTCCTATTCTTTTAGAGTTATTCTCCCTTTCTGTATACTTCAGATTCTCTTTGAAGGCTCAAAGAGGATTTCGAAGTGTTGCTCGAGGGAACTCTACGGTTCTAAGGAAACTGGGATCTGACCCTCAAATTCTGGATGAGTCAGGCTGGCAGGAAACATGGGAGAAGAAGTGTGTCCAAAGCTGATCCCACCCAACTGCAGCCTTTGTGAAAGGAAGGTCCCGATGTTGGAAAATAGCTGCCTCACCCCCTTCTCAACAGTCAAAGGGCCAGGGGAAAAAATCAGCATTTCATTAGGTCATGAGCTCAGGTAAATAAAATTCACTCCTGAGGTTTTTGTTTTTTGGGTTTTTTTAGATCACCTGTGAACTTTTCATTAGAAAAATTAGCACAATTATGAAGGATTTTGTATATTTTCACATGAAAGATTCTCACTCCCTTTTGTTGTTGTTGTTAATCTAATGAAGAAGAAAGCAACACGTTTCTGATACAAGGCAACTGATGGATGGTTTTGTCTTTTAAAGGAAGAGTCAAAATATTAATACTTATCCTTTGATGAGAAAATGAGAGAACAGTCTAGATTACCAAAAACATGTAGATACTGTCCTAACACTCTATTTCCTAAGCTTGTTTATTAAAACTAGTTTTTGCATTATGCTAGGTCATTTATTTCAGTTAAGTGGATTTCCTCCAATTGAAGATTTTTCACAGAGCACTTACAATTTTTAGCAATACATTAGTGACCCTAGAGCCAAGCAGCTCTCAAAAGCTACTGAGAAGCAAAGTTAATCTCCTTTTTCTCATTGACTCTCTTATGCTAAGTCTCTAAGGCATTTTGCTGGGCCAGCAGAGGTGTTCCCAATGCCACCGTCCATATTATCTTCAGCTTACAGGAACAGATATTCCACTCAACCAACGTCATTACCTATACTTCTATGGATCCCACATGCCAGTTAAGATTTGCTGAAACTTTCTGCCATTGCTGGTACAACGAATACACTTGTTCAGTTCTTCTACAAAACCATTTCTATCATGCTAGTGCTAGAGATGATCTTTTTCTTGATATCCCTAAAGATGTATGAATAATCTTTTTTTAACTTTTTAAATGGTTATTTATTTTTGAGGGAGAGAGTGCACACAAGCAGGGGAGGGCAGAGAGAGAGGGAAACACAGAATCCAAAGCAGGTTCCAGGCTCTGAGCTGTCAGCACAGAGCCCGATGCGGGGCTCGGACCCACGAACCTGAGCCAAGGTCAGACACTTGCCCGACTGAGCCACCCAAGTGCCCCGTGAATAATCTTTTAAATTATTTGTAGAGGGTAAATAGAGATGACTAGGGAAAGCTTCCCTGTTCCCGACCAGCACGCACGCAGACGCTTGCCTCATCTTAGTGTACTTATTTAACGATGCCTCCACTCTGGGATTCTCATCTGCACACTATCCTCCCAAAAGGTCCAGAGTAACTGGCAAAGCCATTACCAGCCATGCAGCAGACACTCGGGAGCGTCGTGCTAGCTGCAAACACTGGCTCCATTCACCGTCAGAAAAGAAAGGCCGGTTCCCTTTTCATGGACAAAACTCCTGCCATGGCTCAGTGTGTCTCCCAGCTGGATAGCCACAAGTCTATTTCCTTCTTTAGCTGTATTATAATGGAGGGTGAGATGAAAAGGAATACAAACCCTTGATACCTTTTACTTGGAGTGCTAACTAATGCAGGGCCTCGTGTCTGATCTTCTGCTTGGCTGAGGGGATGGCAGATGGCCTTCTGAAAGCTTTTCAAACCCAGGCTGCTTTCAGCAGGGCATGAGGGGGGTATTGTTACATTTTCCGTACAGTGGTAGGAAGCAGCACTGAATAAAAGCACACAACAATTGTGCCACTTCTCTGGGAAGCTTATTACAACCTTACAATGAGGGCTAATTGGCTGATGCCAAAAGCAGACGCAGAAGCAGCTTTGAATATTATTCAGGAGAGGTTTTGGAGAGCAGAGTCAGGAAGGAGGCTGAGGCATAAAGGAGAGCCGCGATGGGAAGAACAGCGGCAGGGAAGACGTGAGGGCCAGGATGAAGAGGAAACAGAGGAGCTGTATTATTTTTATCAGAAAAGGCTCATGCTCTTGTTTAGACTTTGTTCACATCCACCTCCTCCTTCTTCCATAAGCCTCCTTATCAGGAGGATGTCAACAGGCAGTCCTGGCTTACAGAGTCCACAGGACGCTGCCGTTACCATGACAACCGATGTGGCCAAATCTTGGAGCCTTTAAAGAAACTTTTGTGTGAGCTCCTTGAAATGGCCAGAGGGTGAACTAAAATGTACTGAACACTTTCCGTATGCCAGGCTAGTTCAAGAACCTTCCTTTATTATTTCATTTAATCTTCAAAACAATTCTGAGAGGTATTTTTATGATTGCTTTGAACTGAGGACACTGAGGCTCAGGGATGTTAAATAATTTGCTCTAAGAGATTCAAATCCAGCAATTTCTGACTCCACAGTTTAAGCCCTTCCCACTACACTACCCTGAGCCAATTTTTCAAATAGCCAAGTCCTGTCTACTACCAGGAGCATGATAGTAGAGCCTCAATAAATGTTTTCTGAAAGCAGCACTAAACTGATCCACAAATGCAGATAGGAAACAAATGCTAAAAAGTGTAATTTTCATAGGAGATGATTTTCAGCTAGGGGCTGGCCTGCCTAACCAGCCCTCACCCCAATATACACACAAACTCAGTCAGAATTCTTTGGCAAAAACGTATTGTCTGTTTTGTGCTGGATGCTGTGCTAGGTTCCAGAAGTACAGACATTTAAAAACCCAGGCTCTGTTCTCTAGCAGCTCACAGTCTATTGGGTAGGACATATACATCGATACAATATGCTATGAAAAAATATAGGTAAAGGTAAGCTTGAGGTTCTCAGGAAGGAGAAAGGGAACCTAACCCAGCCTGGGAAGGTCAAAGAAGTCTTATCGAAGGAGGTGATACCTCGATAGGGTCTTTATTTTTTTAATGTTAATTTATTTAGTTTTGAGAGACAGACAGAGTGGGAGTGGGGAAAGGGGCAAAGAGAGAGGGAGACAGAGAATCTAAAGCAGCTCCAGGCCCCAAGCTGTCAGCACAGAGCCCAACATGGGACTCGAACTCACAAACCGTGAGATCATGACCGGAGCTAAAGTCAGAAACTTAACTGACTGAGCTATCCAGGCGCCCCCTTCAGTGGGTTCTTAAAGGATGAGTAGGAATTAGCTAGGCAAGAGAAGGGTGGGTGGTATTATTCCAGGCAAAGAGGTCAGCATGGACAAAGTCCAGAGGCATGAAATAGTGCGTGCATGGAAAATGGCTTCCTGCTGAGCCCAAACCATGTTTGCAGGAAACGACACTGAACAGAAACCTAGCACCAAGCAAAGGGAACCTTTAAATACCATGCTAGGAGTCCTGGACTTCATCCAGAAGGAGGTGCAACACATCGATTGTTCTCTGCAGGGAGAAGGAATGATATGGTCAGTGTGGAGGACTGATTTGAAGGGATAAGAATTAAAATAGGAAGAACAGTTGGGAGGTTGATGCTGTGGTTTATGTTATAGGAGATAATGATGAGGACCTTGTTCAGGGCAGTGGTGGTAGGGATAGAGAGGCCAGATTTATTTGAGAACCAGTTTCAAGGTCAAGTGAACAGGAATCAGTGATTGTTTGGATTGTGAGAGATGAGAATGAAATGATGACATATAAATTTCTAGCTTAAGGAACAGGGTGGACGATGGGGCCTTTCATTAAAATTGTGATTGAGGAGTGGGAACAGATTTAGGAGGGAGGGTGGAGGGAGATAAGTTCCTTTGACACCTGGGACATTATCTAGTTGCCTAGCAAGCAGTTGAATTATGAATCAAAAACTCAGAAGAGCGATAAAGACAAGTGATAAAGAATAAAGATTCAAGCCTGGAAGTCTGAAAATAGTTTTTTTCTACAGTCCCATCTGTCCTGAAGAAGTGGTTTGTTGGGACCTCTGTGATATCATTTCTACAATTAGAATTAGATAAAAACCATGGAAAAATCAGAAAGTTGCACATGCAAAACAATCTTCGTTTCTGGTGTCCCTTGAAAATTCTGCTCATTTGCATTTCTGCTCTTTCATGACAAAGGTCAGCTAGAAGTGGGAAGCAGCTCTGCATTCTGGGCAGGGCACGTGCTCTCCAGGGAGCCAGAGTCCTCACCTGGCTGGACTCCGGGCCCTGAGGCTCAGCATTGGCTACTGTTTGATCAGCACAGTTTGCTCTGTTGCCTTTCATACAGTAGAGTTAAGAGAAAAGTAAACTTTTCTTCTTCCTTTATTTCAATCAAAAGTAGTAAATGAAATTCAGTCCAAGAGGACTATGTTGTTCAAGGAAAATGGTGATAAGAATTGAAGAATGTTCTATATATTTAATATGCAAATAAAGCATGTCCTTCTTGAAAGGATTAAACTTCAGACACTATTGTGACATAAATTTTATTCAGAACAATGTCTACTGCATTTAAAAGGTGTATGGGGTGCCTGCCTGGCTCAGTCTGTAGACCATGCGATTTGATCTCAGGATTATGAGTTTGAGCTCTACGTTGGGAATAGAGATTACTTAAAAATCAAATCTTTTAATAAATAAATAAAAGATGCATGATGACTTTCCATTTGTTTGTATCTTCTTTAATTTCTTTCATCAGTGTTTTATAGTTGTCAATAGTTACAACTACCCAAAGCAATCTAAGATTCAGTGCAATCCCTATCAAAATTCCAATGGTAGGGGCGCCTGGGTGGCTCAGTCGGTTGGGTGGCCGACTTCGGCTCGGGTCATGATCTCACGGTCTGTGAGTTCGAGCCCCGCGTCGGGCTCTGTGTTGACGGCTCAGAGCCTGGAGCCTGCTTCCGATTCTGTGTCTCCTTCTCTCTCTGCCCTTCCCCTGTTCATGCTGTGCCTCTATGTCTCTCAAAAATAAATAAACATTAAAAAAAAATTTAAAAAAAAAAAAAAAAATTCCAATGGCATTTTTTTACAAAAATAGAAAAAGTAATTCTAAAATTCATATGAAAACACAAAAGTTCCCAAATCGCCAAAACGCTCTGGGGAAAAGTAAATCGAGCAAAGCTAGAGGCATCATACTTCCTGATTTCAGTGTGATAAAAATATATTACAAAACTATGTAATTAAAACAGTATGATACTGGTATACAGACAAACATATAAACCAGTGGAGCAGAACAGAGAGTCCAAAAATAAAGCCATGCATCTACAGTCCTCCGATCTTTAACAAGGGTGCCAAGAATATACAATGGGGAAAGGATAGTCTCTTCAATAAATTGCGTTGGGAAAACTGAACTTTCACATGCAAAAGAATAAAATTGGACCCTTACCTTACACCATACACAAAAATAAACTCAAAATGGATTAAAGACTTAACTGAAAGACCGGAAGCTATAAAACTTCTAGAAGAAGATATAGAGGAAAGCTTCATTATATCAGTCATGGCAGTCATTTTGTGGATATGGCACCAAAAGCACAGACAACAAAAGCAAAAATAGACAAATGAGACTACATCAAACTAAAAAGCTTCTGCACAGTAAACAATGAATAGAGTAAAAAGGCGACCTAGAGAACAGAAGAAAATAGTTACAAATTATGTATCTGATAAAGAATTAACTTCGAAAATATATAAGGAACTCCCACAACTCAATAACAAAATGCACTAATAACCCAATTAAAATTGGGCAAAGGGCTTGAATAGACATTTCATCAAAGAAGACATACAAATGACCAACAGGTATGTGAAAAGATGCTCAATGTCACTAATCATCAGGAAAATGCAAATCAAAACCATAATGATATCTCACTAACATCTGTTAGGATAGCTTTATGGAAAAAAAAAAAAAAAGACAAGTGTTGGTGAGGATGTGAAGAAGTTGGAACACGTTCACACTATTGGTGGGAATGTAAAATTGTACAGCTGCCATGGAAAACGGTATGAAGTTTCCTCAAAAAGTTAAAAATAAGGGTGCCTGCCTGGCTCAGTCGATGTAGCACACAACTCGTGATCTTGCGGTCATGAGTTCAAGCCTCATATTGGGCATAGAGATTGCTTAGAATTGAAATAAGGCTCTTGAAGGGATATTAGCACTCTCATGTCCATTGCGGCATTATTCACAATAGTCAAGATGTGGAAATGACCTAAATGTGCATCAACAAATGAATGGATAAACAAAAATGTGTCTATAAATACAAAGGAATATTATTCAGCCTGAAAAAGGAAAGAAATCTTGCAATATGCCATGGTATGAATGAACCTTGTGGACATTATACCATGTGAAATAAGCCAGTCACAGAGGAACAAATACTATATGATTCCATTTATATGAGGTATCTAAAATAGACTCGTAGAAGCAAAGAATAGAATGGTGGTTTGCAGGGGGGCTCTAGGGGGACGAGAAAGGGGGCAGTTGCTAACCAACAGGTATGTTAAGATGAGTAAGTTCTAAAGATCTGGTGTACAATGTTGTGCCTATAGTTGACAATACCGTACTGTGCACTTAAAAATCTGTTAAGAGGGTATATTTCATATTAAGTGTTCTTACCACATTAAAATAAAAAACTAAAAAAATATGCATAATGAAAAACCTAATAAACTGAAAAAAGAATTTCAATTTCAATAGCATTTTTGGAAATTGAGTGAAATAAATGATGAAATACCATGAATCGTTGCCTGGCCCTAAAGGTGTTTGAATTTGCAACCTCTGTTGTAGTGTCACTGCTATATACTCAAGATGTGAGAATGCAGCTCAGAGCTGTGGATGAGATTATATGGAGAGTGTGTCTAGAGAGAGAAGAAAAGTAGGCCAAGGGCAGAATCTCGAGGAAACACTTGAGGAAAAGGGTTCCCAATGGAGCCTGAGAATGGTGAGAGAGAGGTTGAAGGGTAATCTGAGAAGTATGATAGCATCAAATCCAGGGGAGTAGAAACATGGGAAGGAAGGAAGGGAGGAAGGAAGGGAGGAAGGGAGGGAGGGAGGGAGGGAGGGAGGGGAGAGCAACACCATCAAACGTCTTTGTTCTGCTCTTGTATGTCTCCAGTCCAGAAGGGAGGCCACTCTGGCCACAGCATAGCTTAGACCAGAGATCCCCAAACTACCTTGGTTCACAATGCCCTTGAGTCTAAGGAATTTTTTCACGGTGCTCCGAAGTCAAGAGAAATACCAAAAAGTTCCATGTATTAAGTATTTAGGTCCAAACATCTTAAGTATTTATGTCCTTAAAACTTAGTAACCATTTGGAAAAAAAAAAAAACTACGCCAAATTTTAATTTATTTTTCTTTTCATTCTTAAATAAACAGTCACTTTCTTATGGAATGTGTGCACCTGTTGGGCATTGTACAACTTCTCCAGCCCTCTCGAACTGACACCCTCATTAACTGATCTACATTGATTTTTATGCAGAACTTGCTTTTTAATAGAAACTTGCTGTTTCATAGAAACCATAGTAAACCCAGCTTGGAGAAAGATGTAGCTCAATCTCACGTGAAATTGTGAACAATCTCTAGCTAGCTATTCTCACAATGTCTGATAGAGTTTGAGATGCCCCATAGAGCCCCCTATAGGTTTCCTGCAGTGCTCTGAGACACGCCGACACATAGTTTTGGAACTATGGGATTAGACAATATGAGCTGGTCTATAATCCTATAATTTGTAACTTTGTTTCTATAGAGACAGTTGGTCTGAAATCCATACAACCCACCCACAAATGAATTTATGGAGTATGACCAATTTCTGCTGTCACCGCTAGTTTTCGTAGCTTTTTACCAACTAATTTAGGAAGTAGGATTACCTAAATAAATCCAAAGTTTAATGCCTTCAGTCCTCTCCCCAAGGAGTTAGCAAATATATTCCCCTTTCTCTTGCCTTCCTCTGATTAGAAAAGAAACAGTGTAAAGGGGAGTGAGGTGGTGACAAGAGACAGTGACTGGATCTAAAGCAGCCATACTGGGAATCAGTACAGAGTACTGGTGGCCTGACTGTGCATTCAAAGTCCTTATATGAGAACTAGTTACATTATCTAGTACCTTCAGATACCACATGTGGCTAGCCAGTGTGTAGCTCGGGCAAGTCACTTTACCTTTCTGGACCTCCTCTGTATTTATATGTGTATTTTAAATATTATATGCAATCTAATTACATTTAGTAATACACAGTATTAAAAGAAAAGTGAGAAATTGGACTAAACTTTCTTTTGAGAGAGAGAGAGAGCACAAGTGAACGAGAGGAGAGAGAGAGGAAGAGAGAGAGAGAATCTCACAAAGGGCAGAGAGAGAGAGAGGTAAACCTTTTGTTAAAGGTTTATTTTTGAGACAGAGATGGGGGGGCTGGGGGAGGGGCAGGGAATCTGATGCGGGGCCTGCGCAGACAGCAGCAAGCCCAATGCCAGGCATTAACTCAAATTCCGTGAGATCATGACCTGAGCTGAAGTCGGATGCTCAACCGGCTGAGCCAGTCAGATGTCCCTGGACTAAAAACTTTGAATGATATAAGCAATTCCCTTTTAATGCTTTACTCTTGCACAGACTCCACGATTTGAATGATGTCTACTAAACAAGCTGCATTTATTTCATAATAATTCGTTCTCCTATTTTTAATCAAAGACCTGGAACCTCTTATTAACAATAGTGAGACAGTGCTACCACATTGAATTGATAAAATTATCCAAAAAACCAAAAAGACACGGTGTTTCAATTCATTTTTGTCACAAGTATATGAACAATTTCCATATGCCATCTTGAAATAGTGAAACAGCACAAATGACTACCAGTCCCTCAGCCCACCGTTACCATGCCGGACCCTCCCATCGCTTAAGGCCCTTTGTGCGCAAAGATTCTGCGCCTCCTCTAACCAAGGAGGAGGAGGTCGCCAGTGGGAGCAAGGAAACGCTGGCGCCCCCATTCGGCTGCCACCACTCTCAGGACCAACCCAGGAATACTGCTTACCAGTGTATTCAAGGTTCACGCCCGCGGGCTCGGACTGCAGTTAGCAAGCAACTCTGAGGGAGTAGTTCTCAAAACCATTGCCAACATCGGACAGGACACCTGAATTTAACACCCCTCCCCCGTCTCCGCCCTCTTCTGCTTTTGTCTGCACTGCCAGTGTGGGGGTGACAGAAGATGAGACCTGGAGGGCAGGGCTAAGGCGGTGCCAAGGGCCGAATGAGAGAGAGCAGTTTCATAAAGTCTCGTTTCCCAGCCACAGCTTATGGTCCCGCTTTCAGGCCCAGCCCACGCTACAATCAAGAAAGAATCCTGGGTTGGAGTGAATTTAGAGCAAGCAAGCATTCTGTATGAACTGAACCCGCCCACAGCATATACGGCTCCCCACGCATAAGCTCCTCACTCATCGTGCCTTCTAGAAGCTAAGAAGCCGTTTCCCTGGGTCTTTGTTTCCTTCGCTGCCTTCTGCAGCTCTGTCATTTGCTAAACACCCTGGTGGGAGCATGTTAAGGCCAGCGGTATCCCATTTCTTCAACAGACCCTGTACCTTGTACCTTTCCTCTCCTCATAAAGGCTGAAAATGCTCCTCTTTGATTTCCAAAGCCCCCAGCATGTTTACCCGGTGCCAGGAGGGGAAGCTTAGCTCTGGATGGCTGGCGGGCGGTTTGTGCTAATTGTCTGGCTGCACTTTAAAAAGAGGCTTTTTGAATCTGAGCATTTAGGGAGAAAGTGGAGAAGCGTGGCTGTATGAAAGAGCAATTGATGTTAAATATTCATGCTCTGCTCTCTGTTAATCAAAATCAGTAACCCCCATTGCTTCGCTGCCTTCTCGCTGGCTTCTTACTATGATTGTGCTAAAGGAACTTGAATACAAAACAGTGCCAACAACACACACACACACACATACACCCAAGATGTGGGTGTTTATGGGTTTGAAGTGTTTTCAGTTGACATTGTGCAACTCAGCATTATCTGTTTTCTCTGGGATGTTGAATGAGCCTTAGTTCTCCCTTCCATCAGCAGTTTAGAACCACTATCCTCTCCTTTTTCCTTCTCTCGTGTTGAATTCACCAAACTTTGTCCTTGCTTAAAAACAAGCATTTTCCAAAGTAATTCTTAAAGTGAATTGCAGCATATTCTAGTTCATTTTTCAGAGATGATAAAATTGTTTTACAAAATAGGGAAGAAATTGACTATAATTGAACAAAATATGGTAATAGTATCGTAAGTTGTTCTAGGAACAACTTTGAGGTTATATTTCCTGAGCTTTTAGGAAATAAATGTTTTTTAATTTTTATTTGTTGATTTATTTTAAAAGAAGATGTACTATAACCACAGAAACTTTCTAAATAATTACCTAATTTAAAAGGAAAAGAAAAATACCTCTTACATAAAAATTTTTTGTTTTATTTTGTAGCTATATTTTTCAAGTTTTCTATAATGAGTTTCACCATTATAATAAAAGTAGTAAGTTATATTTTTAAAAAACTGAGCAGTCACTGAATTTTATATTTCAGAATTCAAGTTCTTTCTTCCTTACCTATGTCGTCTGTAAGGGAAATGTTGGTGAATGTGCTGTCCTCCTCTTCCTCTTTGCTGGACCCGTCCATCCTGCTCACTTCTCAGGCCTGTCAGTGAGATAAATGAGAGCAGGGAAAACGGCTGTTCTCCCATGTGATCAGCCTTGTTAAATCATTAATAAATGAGTGTCCAAACAGGTACTATCTGATCCTTGCACTAGCCACCTTCTTCCTGCTTTCCACCCGAGAGGTTCTTACCTGAGTATTGTGTTCCTAACCGGAAATAGTTAGAGATCCAAGTTAAAGAGCTATAACCCTTTACCTGAAGCTGTTGAGCTTGTATTACTGCTGTACCCTGGCTAAATGCCAAACCTTGTCTTCAGTCAACTGACAGTTTGCTTGACCTGAATTGTCCAGGAACGTTGCCCAAAAAGCACTGGAAAGAAGTTGGGGAAAGAAATTGACTTTTACGTGATTAGCATATTTTGGGGACACCTACAATAAACTTGTCAAGGATTTTGGTCAGTGACCTAGTAGCATGACTTGGTCATAGAGCCTCAATTTCCTGTCCTACCTGATGATAAAAATCTTTTGTAAGGATTAAAAGTGGATGACATGCACTTGATAAACCTCAACCACAATAATGACCACAAATGATCAGACATATGTGAGGAAGTAAAATTAGCTCCATAGTGAACTCATCCGTGCCCTCTCATATTACTGTGTCTATAACTCACCCTAGGAAAGTTTGTTAAAATGACAGATCTCCCTTCTCTATTTCTGGAGGAGCCCAAGGGAGGGCATGGTGGCCTTGCCAGCCCTTAAGCCAAGGGCCCTTTGTTAGAAGAGAAAACATTCTTTTTTTTTTTTTTTTAATGTTTATTTATTTTTGAGAGAGAGACAGAGTGTGAGCAGGGGAGGGACAGAGAGAAAGGGAAACACAGACTCTGAAGCAGGCTCCAGGCTCTGAGCTGTCAGCACAGAGCCTGACATGGGGCTCGAACTCATGAACTGTGAGATCATGACCTGAGCTGAAGTCAGATACTTAACCGACTGAACCACCCCGGTGAAGGAAGCATTCTTTTATAACTATTTTTCTTGGTCACCTAGCCCACAGTCAGATACATAGACAAGCCCAAAACTATTTTAGAGTTTCTCATCATCACTCTTTCAGAGAAAAAAAAATCAGCCAAGTTTAGAATTTTAAGCAAATTTTTAACTGATATCAAAATTCAGTTGCTATATAATACGTTCTGCCTTAAGTGCTTTGATACATAGGATTTTTTTTATTCACCTGAGTTCATTTTTGCTATATGAAGTAAAATGGATGTAAGCTGTTAGAAATCCTGAATGTTAAAAATTAAATGCACTAGAATAGAATTCCCCTAATTTTCTAATTACAGTCTACAAATATTAAGTGCCTATTCTGTACAAGCTGGGGACTTTGGAGGGTTCAAAGTAACAGATGGTTATTGCTGCTAATACGATTATAAAACAGCTCCAAGGCAAGAGTGCTGGAGGTTTAGAGAAGGGAAAGAGTATGTCTGGCTGGCAGATCTCAAAAGGCTTAGAGAAAGTAACATTTGAGATACATGATCAATGACAAGTGGGGTCTGGTAGGCAAAAATGCTTTCCCAGTGAAGGGGCATGTACAAAGGCCCACATTTGGGAAAGTAGTAGGTATAGAAGGGGACCTAGAGTGCAAGACATTTGTAGCTAAGAAGTAGGAGATAAGGTAGAATATAGGCTACGGTCATATCTAAGAGTGTTTTGAATGTCAGACTGTGTTAGTCCAAGTCCTTTAAGAATTGGACACTTAGATGGGATTAAAAGGGTGAGAAAAAATAGGGAGGGAGCAAAGAAGAGCCTAGGAGATCCATCAGACCATAATGCAAGACCAACCCAGTGAGGACAAAGCAGGAGGGAAGGTCTAGCTTATCTCCCACATTAAGGAAGCTTCAACAGAGTTGTCAAAGAGTACTCCCGCCAAAGCCGACCATAAGAGCAGTCCTGTGCCTCCCAGGAATGACCTCCCTTGACATTCCTGCAAAAATTGGGTACTGGCTGGGGGCAGCTAGTGGGAAGTGAGGCCTCTGTGCAAACGTGGTGATGGATTTCAGAGCACAGCACCTGAGGACTTAGTCAATTACACTCCCTGCTCTTCAAGGTCTACAAGGCACACGTTCATGGCCACCATATGAGGGGCTTTTTCTAGCAACTCTCTATATAATCATGGACCAGTACTTTAGGAAGCATAGAAATACCTCTCTTGCCTGATCCTTCCTCTGTCAGTCCTAGAAATAATAGCACACACTTAAGTAATGTGTGCTAGGCAACGACCATGAGGTAGGTGCTAATATCATTCCCACTTAAAAGATGAGGGAGCTGAGGCATGGGAAGAGATTAAATAAAAGACAAGGAGTGAAGTGAGTGGTAAAGCTGGGAATGGAAACCCTTTGGGTGCAGGATCTGTGCTCTTAACCACTATATTAACTACTCTTAATAAAATTATTGGCTAAGGGAGGGGATGGAAGAGAAATAATCAATCTGGCAAAAGAATTTAGAAACCAAAGAGTGCGTTTGGTTTAAATTGTGTATTTGGGTTTTATTTTTATTACTCATGGCCTGTGGTACTTTTTGCCAGAATTAGCCTAAATGCATGATTCTTTGCCTTTCTGATTACCTTAAAAAAGGACATTTGTCATAAAGTATCTATCCTAAGGGACAGGCGCATGAAAAGAGATAAAACTCAAGTCAGTCAGCATCACTACTATCTCCACAGTCTTTGGGCAAAAGTTATGATGGAGATGTTCATTTTTAACTGGAGTAGAGAATTATCTGTGGATTGAAATTATCCATGGTGAATATTTTCCCCTATTTTTCTCCTAACAGTTTTATTGTTTTAGCTTTCATATTTAAGTCATTGATCCATTGTGAGTTAGTTTTTGCGTGTGGAGTAAGGTAGGGGTGCAGCTTCATTTCTTTGCATTTGGAGATTTAGCTGTTCTAATACCATTTGTTGAAGAGAACATTTTTTCCCTCATTGAATGGTCTTGGCATCCTTGTCAAAAATCAGTTGGTATAGATGTTTGGGTTTAGTTTTGGAATCTCAGTTCTATTACATGGGACTATATGTCTGTCCTTATGTCAGTACCAAACTGCTTTGATTACTATAGCTTTGTGACAAGCTTTGAAATCAGAAAGTATGATGACTCCAACTTTGTTTTTCCTTTTAAATAATATTTTGACTATTTGGGGTCCCTTGAAGTTCCATATGAATTTGGGGATTGACATGAATTCGGCAATGGACTCCTAAATTTTTAATTAATTGTTCTAACATTAAAAAAATTTTAATTATATTTGAGAGACAGAGCATGAGCAAGGGAGGGGCAGAGAGAGAAGGAGCCACAGAATCTGAAGCAGGCTCCAGCCTCTGAGCTGTCAGCACAGAACCCAATGTGGGGCTCAAACTCGTAAACTGCGAGATCATGCCCTGACCTGAAGTTGGACACTTAACCAACTGAGCCACCTAGACACCCAATAGACTCTTAAATTTGACACCAAAAAACATGAGCAACAAAAGAAAAAATAACTTCGACGTTATAAAAATGTCAAAAGTGTGTACATCAAAGGACATTATCAAGAATGTGAAAAGGCTATCTGCAGAATGGGCTAAAATACTTGCAAATCACATATTTGATAAAATTTTTTTTAAAGGGGCCCGTCCCTCTTTGCTGCGGTGAGGTAGGCCAACTGTTTTGTTTTTTGTTTTTTTTTAAATTTTAAATGTGTATTTATTTTTAGAGGGAGAGACAGAGTGTGAGCAGGGGAGGGGCAGAGAGAGAGGGAGACACAGAATCCGAAGCAGGCTCCAGGCTCTGAGCTGTCAGCATGGAGACCAATGTGGGGCTCGAACTCATGAACCATGAGATCATGACCTGAGCCGGAGTCTGCCACTTAACCGACTGAGCCACCCAGGCGCCCCGATTTGATAAAATTTTAATTTCCAGAATATATAAATAACTCTTACAATTCATCAACAAAAAGACAAACAATGCAATTTTAAAAATGGCCAAAGAACAGTAACATATCTTTCCAAAGAAGATATACAAATGGGAAATAAATACATGAATAGATGTTAAATATTATTAGTCAT
Source organism: Paguma larvata (assembly GCA_030068075.1). Taxonomy (NCBI): domain Eukaryota; kingdom Metazoa; phylum Chordata; class Mammalia; order Carnivora; family Viverridae; genus Paguma; species Paguma larvata. The sequence goes on from CM057823.1 coordinate 81,747,010, forward strand.
TAAGAAAATGCAAATAAAAACCACTATGAGATACCATCTCATACTTACTAGGATGGCATTAATAAAAAAAAATAACAAAAATGGAACATAATGACAAGGACACAGAGAAGTAAGAACTTCCTCCATTACCGGTGAGAATGTACCATGATGCAGTCACTGCAGAAAATATTTTGGCAGTTACTCAAAAAATTAAACACAGAGTTTTCATATGACCCAGAAATTGTACTCCTAGAGTATATATCGAAAAGTAATGAAAACATATGTTCACACAGAAACTTGCAGACAAATGTTTATAGCAGCATTATTCATAGAAGAAAAAAGGTGGAAACAATCCAAATGCACATCCATGGATGAATGATAAACATATTGTGGTATATAAATATGATGAGATATTGTTAATCAATAAGCAATACCTAAGTGCTGATATAGACTACAACTTAAATGAATTTTGAAAACATGTTAGGTAAAAGAAACTAGACACAAAGAGTCACATATATTGTATGATCCCTCTTATATTATATATCCAGAATGGGAAAGTCCATAGAGGCAGAAAACAGGGGCTGGGGGGAAAGAGGGGGATGCGGAGTGATTATTTAATGAGTACGGGGTGTTTTTCTGGGATAATGAAAAGTTTGACACTAGAGAGAAGTGGTGACTAAACCACTTTGGGAATATACTGAATGCTATTGAATCATATATTTTGTAACGGTTAATTGCTGCTTATGTGAATTTCGCCTCAAGTTAAAAAAAAAAAGATTAAGAAAACTCAATTAGGAAAATAAATATGCAAGATTTGCCTGTCCCTCCATAATGTGAATGAATTAACTACCCTAAATCATAACATACTTTATAGTTTCAAATTCAGTGTAAGAGTGTAGTCTACAGTCTGTCATAGAATTAATGGGGCTAGAATAGGCCTTGTATCATATCTACCACGTCTCACAGAATTAATACAGTGAGAAAGGTTAACATAAGGACACAGATCTTTATTATAATACAGTCTACCCTAAAAGAAGATTCAAAAAGCACAAACCCTAAAGTGAGTATGGATACATAACAAATCATCTTCTCAACTTTTAAGTGGGGAGTGTGAGATATGAATGTGTGTATGTATGCGCATTAGTGGGTGCTGGCCGGGGATAACAGGGCTGAAGAGAGTGTAAAATGAAGAGAATTCATAAGCTGATCAGGATTCTCACTGCCTTTGTCATGATCTCAAAATATCAATATCAATGATGAAACACATTGGAAGCTAGTATTTACTATTGGCTTTCACAGAGCTTTTTAAAAGCAATAAACCAGGAAACATCTCTAAGGGCTCCGAGTACCAATTATGCCATCTGAAGTGTATGTAATCAGTAGATTCCTGGAGAGAAACTGGCATCTTTAAGGAAGGTGCTAAGCATTCCTCTGCTGTATAAAAGGTTCTCTTTCTTTAGGAGTAATTTCAGATGAGACTATTTGGATATTTTTGACAAATTAGTGCAAATTGGATTATTTCGGCCTATTAGCTACAAAGGGGGATGTGATGGCAGAACTTTAGTTTCATTATATAGAGCTGGTAATAATAGCTAGTGTTTACTGAGTGATTACACTCAGTGTATTACCAGTAACCGTCTCATTATTCCTCACAACAACCCTATAAGGAAGCAGAATCACATGGACAAGATAGTTTGCCCAAGACTCACAGCCAGGAAGTAGCAGAACCAAGATTCATACCCAGGCAGTCCGGGTCCAAAGCCCACGCTCCAAGCACTCTGGTACCTGATATGTGGCCTCTATATTACATAAGCATTAAAATATCTGATTCACTCTATCTGATTCATATTGTATTTTTACCTCTACATGTTCATGTAAGAAAGGAAATAATTAGGAAATTTTACATTTGTATTCTTCTTTAGGCTACTAGAAACCAGCTTAGCTGTTAGTGTGGTTTTTGTTTATTTGTTTATTTTAAGTAGGTTCCACACCCAGCATGGGGCTCAATATGGGGCTTGACCTCATGACCCTGCGATCAAGACCTGAGCTGAGATCAAGAGTCAGATGTTTAACCAACTAAGCCACCCAGGTGCCCCATTATTTTTTTAAGTGTAGTGTAGGGATTTTTTGAAGTAAAAAATTTTCCTTAATTATACCCTGTTGTAAATGAAGTTATCTTTTGTTTTTCACAAGTATATTTAAACTATATGCCATTTAGATCATATATTCAACTTCAGTAAATATACTTTAATATGCAAACAACTCACATCAAGGAGTTTCTACATAAATAATTAGCTTTGGCAACCGGGTGATAAATAGAAACAATTTTTGACTTCACTGATGGATATTCCCTCATAAGACATCAGCCCGGATTGTTCAGCATCTGCAATATTGTACCATGACCTTCATAACATATTCATTTAGGTGAGCTTATAACATGTATGCAAATCCTGTTTAGTAATAGAATTTGATAGCAGTTAGTAAAAAGAAACAAACAGTAATACATATAACGCTTTGTGATTCAACACAAGGCCAAAAAGTTTTAAGTAATGTTAGTGAGTAGCTCCTGTTTTGCCCAATTACCTTTAGACAACCGCCCGCAAAAAGGTGGCAGATTTCTCTCCAATATTCAGCAAACACGTGGTGTCATTGTGCTTCAAGGGTAAATATAGTGTCTCTTTAAATGCCTTTCAAGATACCCAATCCTGCTTGGCAAACACAGGAAAATTTAAGGCAAATTTTAACACATTTTATTTCATATATTATATATAACTTTTAGTCAGTATATAAACTGCCTAGATTTATTCTACATTCATTCAACAAATATTTATTGAACACCTGCTATGTGCTAGCCATTTTCCTAGGCACTGGGAGATCTAACAATGAATGAAACTAAATACTTTCTATCATAGAGCTTACATTCTTGATAGGGAGAAAGACAGTGATTAAATACACACACATATACACACATATACATATACAAATATATGTACTATATGTATATGCAAATATATATACCCAAATACACATCCATACAATGGAGAGAAGTGTTAGGAAGTGCTAGGAAGGGAAATAATGCAAGGTAAGGGAGGTAGAGAGTGATGGGAGAGTGGTTATTCAATATAGTGTGTCAGGGAAGACCTATCTGTTATGATGACATTTGAACAGACACTGATGGAGTTGAGGGAGCAAGCATAAGGACTCTGAAGGAAGAGCAATCCTGACAGACAGACCAGCAAGTACAAAGACCTAGAGGTGGGAGCAGGTTTGACATGTTCAAAGAAGGTGCACAAAGGACAGTGAGGCTTGAGCAATATCCAGAAATACAACAGGAAGCTGTCCATATAGAACCTTCGGTTCACTCACCCAAGGTTCATTGACCATGTAGAGTCTTCAAGTTTCTTGAGTTTCTCTCGGTGAGGTGGGACACGTTTTACAGAGGAGAGCCATGATCTCATTTAGGCTCATTTTGAATCACTCTGACTGTAGTAAAGGATGTTGACCCTGGTTGGAGAGTGGAGAGGGGAGAAAAGGCAGAATCAGGGAGGTGAATTAGAAGACTACTCCAATAATCCGGTCCAAGAGGTGGTGCTGATTTAGACTTCAGCAGTAGCTGTGGAGGTGGTAATGAAGTAGTTCCATTCTGGGCACATTTCAATCCTGAAACCAACAGCATTTGCTGATGTGGGGAGTGAGAGAAAGACAGAGCCAAGGATCACTCCAAGGTTTTTGGCATATGCAACCAAAACAGGAGATATCGTTTTGGGGAGAGAAAGGGAGAAAGACTGTGAGAAGAGCACATGGTGGGGGGAAAATAAGAGTTTTCTTTGGGGCGGTCAATTTGAGATGCCTTTAAACATCCAAATAGAGATGTTGAGTAGCAGTATGTGTCTGGGGTTCAGGGTAGAGTCTGGGAAAGAATTATACTTCTGAGCTGTTCACGATAGATGGTATGTAAAGCCATAGGTGAGCTGAGATCTCTTAGGCAGTGGTGTAGACAGAGCAGAGGAGAGAATGGTTAATGCATTGTCAACCCTTAGAAATCAGGAATATGAGGAATCAGTGCCAGGACTGAGAAAGAGCAGCGAGCATGAAGAAGGAGAATCCAAAGAGCTGTGTCTTGGGAGCCAAATGAAGAAACTGTTTTCTTTCTTTTTTTTATTTAAAAAAATTTTTTTTATATTTATTTATTTTTGAGAGACAGGGATAGAGCGTGAGTGGGGGAGGGGCAGAGAGAGAAGGAGACACAGAATCCAAAGCAGGCTCCAGACTCTGAGCAAGCTGTCAGCACAGAGCCCAATGCGGGGCTTGAACTCACAGATTGTGAGGTCATGACCTGAGCCGAAGTCAGATGCTCAACCGACTGAGCCCCCCAGGCGCCCCTGAAGAAACTGTTTCTAAGAACAGAGCCATCAACAGAGTTATGAGGTATCATCAGGTGAAGAACAAGGTAAGGACTGAGATATGACCACATGTAAGATGTTCAAGTGAATGCCTGTTTTCAGTTTCCGCCTACAAAAATTTTCAACCAATGAGAAACAGTCATGGCTACAAAAATAAGGAGATGAGGAATGATCGGGCAATGGAAATTATAAAGAAAAAGGCAATTTGGAAAATGTGAGCAAGAGCTTTCCAGCAGGGTGGATTGAAGGCAGAGAAGAACAGGATGGAAAATGTTCATCTCTGTGCCTCAGTAGCGGCTCCAGAATTTGTCTGCAGGAAGAGCTCAAGGTCAGCATTCTGATTGGAAGGAGGCAGGTGCCCACTTGTCTTAGATCTGCATTTTACATGAGATTAAGAAGATATAGTAGTCCTTATCAGTGAATGGTCCTTATCAAAGCATCCCCTGGGGCCACCACTGCCCAGAATTTGGGGCTGCGGATAGGCTTGTGTAACTTGCTCCAGTACAGAGCTGTCTGGCAGGGTGTGGGGCCTGAAATCCATCCCAGGCTCTGCTGAAAGAATCGTGCCCCACACCTCACAGGCATGCCTTTTTCTAATTTGCATATATGCTAACGGTAACCCTACATCAATGCAAAGGAAACTGCCTTTTCATCTCCAACAGGCACAAACTGCATTTATAAATTAAATTCCTGTATTAAGAAGAAAAATTGCTAAAACTCACTTCTTCGCCTGAAAATTCTTCATAATTTGTATTTTTCAAAGATGAGTTATCCTGATACATCCTTATTCTTAGTAGGCATTTATTAGTGTTAATGCCTCAAAAATCAGTTGCCTCTTATTATTAAATGTCTACTATTGAGGAGAAAAATAAAGTCATCAGTGAAACCTGACTTCAGTAAAATTTCACATCCCTTCCTAGGAACTAAGAAATTAAGGCTTACATGTGTAGGAACTCTGCAGTCCTTGTCTGAAAAACTTGATTGATGGTTTTGCTAAGGTCCATATATTATTATTCTGGCTGTGTTGGCTCCCTCTGGTGGATAGATTACATGAACTTTAATTTTGGGCGCTCTTTAACAAAAAGCCTCAGAGTTTTGAAGCCTAGAAGGCTTCATTCAAAATGAGTAACAGGAGATTTCCCATTTTTATATGCTGTGTATACACAGGATGCCTTTGGGATCAGTAGGTTGGGAGGTACCAAGGAAAGGACACTCAGAGTAGCAGTGGTGATCTTGTAAACATGTGTCAGGTGGAATTGCAATTGATGGGCAAAGGCCTTTTTAAATTTTTGTTTTAAGGTATTATATATACATACACAGAAATATATCTATATCTATATGTGTATATATATATATATATGTAAGTATATACATATAGTGAAGTTGCAAATTGTAAGGTTATAGATATATAATATATATCCAACAGCAGACCAAAATATTTCCTACACCTTAGGATATGGCTTTTTAAAAATTGCTTCACTTGTTAGCATTCAGGTCTATTTTACAGCAGAGAAAACAAACTGTGGGTGCAGAATCACTGTCCATAGGCCTCCCAAAGGCACTGTGAGAAATAATTTGTTACATGCATTGAGATGAGAATATGTTGGGGACAGAGCTTGACCCTGAAGTGTCACACAGGTATTACTATCCTCCACTTCAAAGCAAAAGTTATTCATTTTGTCCCTTTGATTGGTCGCAATCTCTTTGTTTCCAATTCTGTTCCCTCTCTTCAGTTCAGACACCTTGATGGAGTATTATGTGGCCAGAGCTGTGGGCACAGAGAGCAAGAAATTGCGGTCCCTGCCCTCCAAGAACTCATAGAACCATCGAATTTAAAGCAAAAAGAGGAAATGGGTGATTCCAACACAATGTGTTAAGTGTGTGACAATACTAATAGCTGACATTTATGAAGTATGTCCTGGTATCAAGCTTTTCTCTCAGGACATTACCTACACCTCCTCATTGGAACCTCATCACTCTTATGAGGTGATGAAAGCACAGAGAGGCTGGTGATTTTCCCAAGGACAATATAGCCAGTAAGTGTGGCTGCCAGGACTTGGCTCCGTCACCCACACATGTATCCATTTCCTTGCAGCTGTTTCTCAAACGTGGCATTGGAGGCACATGCAGGGAATGAAGGGAGGAGGGAAATCTTTGGCTGTCTTGTCTGTTGAGTTGTAGAACCAGGAGTCACACTGAGCACTACAGAAAAATATGCCAGTCATCATCTTTCTCTCACACAGCTCTAGTGCAGACCCCGACTTGCTATCTTACAGACTTGAGCAAAAGCTGGCAGCAGCATTGTAAAATTTCGAAGGCATGTTTTACTTTCATATGAAATATATCAAAAATTACAACGGTCTACACTTGACTCTCCATTGTTACGACATGAATTTCTCTAAATCATAGATAATCAACAGAACCAGGTATCAAACAATTTTTTGTTAGATTTCTTTTTTTTAAGTTTATTTGTTTTGAGAGAGAGAGAGAGAAAGCATATGTGCAGCCCCACGTGAGAGTGGCAGAGGGGCAGAGAGAGGGAGAGAGAGAGAGAATCCCAAGGAGGCTCTGCACTGTCAGTGTGGGGTCCGATGTGGGGCTCAAACTCAGGAACTGTGAGATCATGACCTGAGCCTAAATCAAGAGTCAGATGCCTAACCGACCGAGCCACTCAGGCACCCCTTTTTATAGATTTCTATTTAAATTGACAAGTTACGTTATTGAGTTATCACCATCTATAAGTGATTTTTTTTTTCAGCCTTGAAAGCGCAGTAAAAAGCATTATTGTAACCTTAGGGAATTCCAAATAGTTCAAAATAGATCAGTGTAGTGGTGCGAGATTTTGAAATTCCACCTGAAGGTGGTGTCAACATCTTCCTCCTGTCAGAATCTTCTAAAGCAGACAAAGGCTCGGGACCAAGATATCTGAGCCTTCCCTCATAATTGCCAATAATTCTTTTCTCCTCAAACATAGACAGATTATGTCCATCTGCAATATTGTGTTACCTTCACACATAGACTCCTCAGAGGACAAGGATCAAGTTCAACTTACACGGAATTTTATTTAGCACAGACTAGGTACAGGTGAGAATAGAATAATTATAACAGGGTCTAGTAGTAATTATGATGGTTGTTACTGTGGGAAGTGATTCCGAATCTCTTCAAGCCATCTTACACGACATTAAGGTATGTTATAAAAAAGGAGGTTTGTGTAATTGAGGAGAAAATAGTGGCAGGAACACTGAATAGTCTCAACAACGGTCCAGCCTGCGCACCTCAAAAGACCCAACCATTTTGTGAGCAGTGATTTGGTTTCACCAATTTAATGTTGTTATTAGATTGAGCTTTACTGGGGTTATAGTTTGCTGTTATGGTTTCATAGCTGCATAAGAATTGTAAGCATAAAAATTATATATTTTACGTCTATACATATTCTTTAAACAAGAGGATAAAAGATGTCAACATTATGAGCTGATAATGTATGAGAAATTTTTCTTTTAAAGAGAGTGATCTGAATATTCTTCCTTTGAGAAATACTGTACTGTAACCCTTAGGCCTACAGAGGGAGACAAACACAGGCCTTGCGCTTCAGGAGCTTGTGTTAACATGGCATTCATCGTAGTGGAGAAGAGTGAAAAGGTTACACACCAACTTTTTTGAAGTCATTATACTACATTTATTGCTGTTTGTTTTTTCTACTAATTGACACTCTTTAAAGGTTGCTACTTAGCAAATAGTTTTTTTCCGTATTTCCTGTTGGAATCTCCCTGACATCTTGGTCGATTTGTTTTTGTCAGTGTGCATACTGTAAAATTCATTCTTTGTAGTGCACAGTTTTATGGGATTTGACAAAGGCATAGATTCATGTATCTCTACCACCCCAGTGCCATATGGAGCATTCCACTACCCTAAAAGCTCCCTGGTGTGGCCACTTTGTAGAAAACCTCTCCCCATCCCCTAACCCCTGGCAACCACTGACCCATTTTCTATCCCCACGGACGTGCCTTTTCCAAAATTTTATAAAGGTATAGTCATACCACATATGGCCTTTGGGGTCTGATTTCTTTCACTTACAGAATGCATTTAAGATTCATCCATGTTTTGACAATAAATTATATTTTAAAAAATAAAAACAAAAGGCAAAATAAATAAAAAAAGATTCATCCATGTTACTGTGTGTGAATCTTTTTTTTTTTTTTTTTTTTTTTTTTTGCTGAGTAATAGTCCATTGTATGGACCTCAAGTTAATTTACCCACTGAAGTACTTCTTGGTTGTTTCCAGTTTGGGATGACTTTGAATAAAGTTTGTGATAAACATTCCAATGTGTTTCAACTTGTTTAGAGTTGAAATGCACACAAGTGGGATGTCTGGGTGATGTGAATCATCTTTATAAGATGACCAAACTGTCTTCCAGCATGGTTGTACTATTGTCCACACTCAACCACAGTGATGGAGAGTTCCTGTTATTCTGCCTCCTTACCAGAATTTGGTACCGACAGGTTTTTTGTTTTTTTGTCGTTTGTTTTACTTTAGCAGTTCTAATAAGTATGTAGTGTTATCACATCATGGTTTTCATTTACATTCCCTTGGTAACAAATGATGTTGAGCATCTTTTAATGCACATTTGCCATTAATATCTTCTTAGTGAAATAACTATTCAGATCTTTTGCCTATTAAAAACAATGGGTTGTTTCTTTTCTTATTGTTGAGTTTAAGATGTTATCAATTCTGGATACAAGTTTTTCTCAGATGTGTGATTCATAAATTTTTTTCCCAGACTGTGCCTTGTCTTTTCATTTTCCTAAGTATATCTTTGGGCAGAGCAAAGATTTGAGTTTTTAAAAAGTCCAATTCATCCATTTTATTTTCTCTTAGCATTGTATCTAAAAACTCATTGCCAAACCCCAGGTCATTAAAACTTTCTACTATGTTTTCTTTTAGATGTTTTACAGTTTTACATTATATGGTCAGGTTTACAACCTATCTTCAGTTAAATTTTCTTCCAGGTGTGAAATATATCCACCTTGGATATATATATTGTTTTGTTTTATTTTATTTTTGTGTATGTGTGTCCAGTTGTTTCAGTATCCATTTTTTAAAACACCACTATGCCCATTGCACCGTCCTGCCACCTTTGTGCAAAATCAGTTGGCTATGTTTCTGTGGGTCCATATACGAATTCTCTATTCTGTTTCATTGCTTTATGCACATATCTGTTAGCCAATACAACACTGTCTTGATTATTATACCTTCATAATAAGTCTTAAAATCCTATAGTATGAGTCCTCCAACTTTTTCTTTTCTTTTTCAGAATTGTTTTGGTTATTCTAAGTCCTTTGCCTTTCCATTTAAATTGCAGAATTGGCTTGTCTTTATCTATAAAAACCTTACTGTGATTTTGATTGAGATTGCATTGAATCTATAAGATCAACTTGGGGAGAAATGACATCTTAATAATACTGATGCTTCCAAACCCTGAACACATTTTATTTCTCAATATATTTCTATTTTCTTTAATATATTTTATCGGTATAGTTTTCAGCATCATTTCCACATCTTTCACGAAGCTTATACCGAAGCACTTCACTTTTTTGGTATAACTGTGAGTGGTATTGTTTCTTAATATCAAATGTCTTAATAATTATTCAGTGTCAGAAGATAAGAATATACTTTGTATATTGGTCTTTTAAAACTTACAGACTAGTTTCAGGAATGTTTTTGTGTATCTTTGTAACTGTCTACATTGACAACCTTGTTGTCTTCAAATAAAGGCAGTCATCTTTTTCCTTTCAAATCTGTATGCTTTTAAATTATTTTTCTTAGCTTATTTCACTGGCTATGACTTCCAGTATGATGTTGAATAGGTATAGTGAGACTGAACATCCTTGCCTTATTCCTCAACTATGGGAAGAAGCATTCAACATCTTACCCTTACGTATGGTGTTAGCTAAAGGTTTTTCATAGATTCCCTGTATAAAGCTTAAGGAAGTTCCTTTCTATTCTTAATTTTTTGAGAATTTTATCATGAAAGGATGTTAAAGTTTGGTTTTGCTCCTATTGAGATAGATAGGTAGGTAGGTAGGTAGGTAGTTATGGCTGTTAACATGGTAAATTATATTGATTGACTTTTGAATTTGAACCAGCCTTCTTGTATTCTTGTAATTCTTGCATTCCTAGGATCTGGGATGAGTCCTAATTTGTGTATTATCTTTTTTCTGTATTGCTAAATTTAGTTTGCTAATATTTTACTGAGAATTTTTCATTTTATATTTATGACATATCTTGGTTTATAGTATTCTTTTCTTGCAATATACAGTTTGGTTTTGGTCTTAGGATAATGCTGATTTCATAAAATGAACTGGGAAATATTTCCTTCCTTTCTGTATTCTGATAGCTACTGTGTATAATTGATATCATTTCTTCCTTACAAGTCTTATGCAATTCATGAGTGAAGTCATTTGAGTTTTCTTTTTGGAATTTTTTTTTAATTAAAAAAAAATTTAATTTGAGGGATAGAGATTGAGAGAGAGTGAGCACAAGTGGGGGAGAGGGACAGAGGAAGAGAGAGAATCCCAAGAAGACTCCACGCCCAGCATGAAGCCCAATGTGGTGTTCGATCCCATGACCCTGGGATCATGACCTGAGCTGAAATCAAGAGTCAGTCTCTCAGCTGACTGAGCCACCCATGTGCCCTCCTTTTTGAAAAATTTTAAACCAGAAATTCAATTTCTTTAATATAAAACTATTCAGGTTAAGCACTTATTCTTGAGTGAGTCTTAATGGTTTGGGCCTTATAAGAAATTGGTCCATCTTATCTAAGCTGATGAATTTATGAATATGGACTTGTTTGTAGTATTTCCTTATACTTTAATGCCTTTGGGATCCTTTCATTCCCAATATGGGTAAACTGTGTCTTTCTCTTTTTGGGGAGCAGCTAGAACAGAGACTTACTAATTTTATGACTTTATCAAATAATCAGCTTTTAATTTTCTGTTTTCAATTTCATTGATTTCCGTTCTATACTATTTCCATATTACTTTTTTTCATCTTCTTGCTTTCAACTTAATTTGATCCCCTTTAATGTCTTAGGGTGGAAGAACAGGTTACTGAATTCAGATCTTTCTCTTGTTCTTTTATAATATAAGCATTTAAATGCTATAAATTTCCATCTAAAGATGCTTTAACTGAATCCTATAAATTTTTGATATGTTGTATTTTTATTGTCTTTTACTCTTTGACCTGTACATTATTTAGACAAGTGTTGCTTAATTTCCAAATATTTGGGCGTTTACTAGATATCTTGCTATTATTGAAATTATTATCTATTATTATTAATTCCATATAATTTGAGAATATACTTCATATATTTTCTATTCTTTTTAATTGCTAAGATTTTTTATGGCTGAGAATATTCTCTGCACTTGAGAAGAATGTGTATTTTGCTTTTCTACAAATGTCAAATGGGACGAGTTGGTTGATGGTGTTGTTCTGGTCTGGTCATCTATATCCTTACTAATTTTCTGCATACTTCTATCAGTTTTCGAGAGAAGGTGTTGAAGTCACCATTTAAAATTGTAGACTTGTCTATTTCTCCTTTAAGGTCTACACATTTGGCCTCATGTGTTTTGAAGCTTGTTGTTGGGCATAGACACATTTTAAGATTGTTATATTTTCTTGGAGAATTGACTTATTTTTCATAATGCAATATTCTGTTTATCTCTGATAATAGCCCCTGTTGTGATGTCTACTCTGTTCAAAATTAAGATAAATACTTTGTTAGTGTTTGCCTGATATAGCTTTCTCCATCCTTTTATTTTTTACCTAAATATGCCTTTTTATTTAAAGTGGGTCTCTCACAGACTGCATAAACTTGAATCTTGGGGTTTTTCTTTAGTCAATTCTGATCATTTTGTTTTTCAAAAAAATGTTTGTTTATTTATTTTGAGAGAGAGTGAGTGCCTGTATGAGCGGGGGGAGGGGCAGAGAGTGAGGCGAGATTCCCAAGCAGCGTGGAACCCGACGCCGTTTCGATTCCATGAACTGTGAGATCATGACCTAGCCAAAATCAAGAGTCGGACACTTAACCAACCGACCCAGGTACCCCCATTTCTGTCTTTTTAACTTGTGTGTTTAGACTGTTCATATTAAAGATGATTATTGATATGATTGGAGTAAATTTACTATCTTATTAGCTGCTTTTTTATTGTTTCACTTGTTATTTCCTTCTTTTTGCCTTCTCTAACTTCTCTGGGTTTAATTCAACATTTAAACACTTTATTAATGGTTGCCCTAGTGTTTACAATAAAATTTTTTAAAATCTGAATCTACCTTCAAATAAACTACTATCCTATTACACATGTTGTTCAAAAACTTTTATGACAGTGAATTTCCAATTCTTCTCTCCATCTCATGTGCCATTGTTCTCATATATTTTACACATGCTATAAACACACAATTAATTGTTAATATTGTTGCTTTAAATGGTCAGTTATTTTTTAGAGCAATTAAAATAAGACAAATATGATCTTATAAGCCTTTCATTTATTCCATTTCTGATACTCTATATCTCTTGGTATGGATCTAATATTCTGATATATGTCATTTTTCCCTACCCTTAAGAACGTCTTTTAACATTTCTTAAAAGGTGAGTGTGCTGCTTGTAGGTAGATCCTTACATTTTTGTTTGTCTGAGAAAGTGTTTATTGTTTCTATACTTTAGGACATTTTTCTGCGTATAGAATTCCGGGTTGACATTTTTTCCCCTTTCAACATACCGAAGATATCGTTCTATTTTTACAGTTTCTTATAAGAAGTCTGTTATAATTCTTATATTTATTCCTCTATAGGTAATGTGTTTTTCCCTCTGGCTTCCTTCAATATTTTATCTTTGGTAGTCTTAGTGTCTCCGTTTGATTATTTTATTTGTTTGGTTTTAGTTTTTAAATTCTTCTTGGGGTTCTCTATGCTTCTTGAATTTGAGGTCTGGTATTTGCCACTGATTTAGAAAATTCTCAGTCATTATTTCTTGAATATTTTTCTGTCCATTCTCTCTTTTTTCTGCTTCTGAGATTCTAAATTATGTATACATTGGACTTTCTGATATTGTCCCATAGCTCTTTGATATTGTGTTCTATTTTTTTCCAATCTTTTTCTTCTGTTTCAGTTTGCGTAAATTTTATTGATGTATATTTAACTTCATTGATTCTTTCCTTGACTATTTCAAGTCTACAGATGAACCTGAAAAGTTATTCTTCATATCAATTGCTGAGTTTTTGATTTAGACTGTTTAGATTTTTTCGCCATTTGTTTCTCTTTCCTAAAATTTTCTATCCATGCATTTTGTCTTTTCCCATTAGAGTCTTAATTATATTAATCATAGTAACTTAAAACTCCTTGTCTGATAAGTCCAACATGTTTGATTCTGGTTCTGATGATTGCTTTATCTTTCCAGAGTATGTTTTTTTCTGTCTTTTTGTATGCGGTGTAGTTTGTTGTTTTTGTTGTTGTCGAAAGGTGAATATATTGTATATGACAATAGATACTAAAAAAATATTTTTTATGCTCAGAGATGAGCAAGACTTCCTTTTCCTAGGCCTCTGATGTGAGAGTTTGAGGTCTTCATTTAGGCTGATCCCCAGAAAAAGTCTGTACATCGCAGCTCTCTCAACTGTATTACACTGCAACTCTTGTTAGTGTGACAATAGTATATGGGAGAGGATTGACCTCTCCTGTTCTAATGAAGCCTCAGTCTTGGACAGACACTGGAAACCTAGGTGTCAAGTGTTTCTGCCTCTTCTTCAGCTGTAGTGCTGTCCCTAGCAAGTATTCTTGCCCCTTCCCCAATGGGGAAGCTTCTTTCCCCCCCTATTCCTCTTTTCTAGCTATAGTCAATTTCTACCAATACTCTCATGGTACAGTTTCAATCCTCTTCCTGCTGCAGATTAAGGTGGTGTTGGGTAGCGGAGATAAAGGAGAGGTATCAAGGTGACATTTGGGCCGTGGACAATGGCTGCTGTTCTTCTTCCCCACCTAGCGTCTTACAGGACATTTTCTGAGGATTCTCCCTGATCTTCCCTATGAGCATCTGGTGTTCCCAGAGGTAAAACCTGCAGGCAGGTATGAATCATCCTATATCTGTAGCCCCCTGAGACTTCACACTCTCATGCTAGCTCACACTGGGCCTTTAGCAATTCTTTAAACATTTCTAGTTTAATCTTCTTACCACCTTTATGCAATATGGCAGCATCTGTCTCAGGTAAGCAAATGCTTGAATCCTGTTTCTTCCTACAAGCCTTTGTCTTTTTCTTGCTTCTAAGTTAGTTATTTGCCTGCAGTATTAGTTTTCTGATAGGTGCAAGAAGTTAATTTGAAGCTTATTCAGTTTTTTTTCTTATTGTAAGAGTAGGAATAATGCTTTTTCCAGTTCTTAAATCTCTGACTTTAACCACAATCATTAGTCATATTTAAAAATTTTAAATTCAAAAAACAGAAGAGAAGGGAAAACTTCCAAATTTATTCTATGAGGCCAGTATCACCCTGATATCAAAGTCAGATAAAGACACTACAAAAGTGGGAGAGAGAGAGAGAGAGAGAGAGAACTACAGGCCAATATCTCTCACAAATATAGATGCAAAAAATCCTCAACAAAATATTAGCAAACCAAATCCAACAATAGATTAAAAAAAACACACCACAATCAAGTGAGATTTATGCCCAGGATGCAAGGGTGGTTAAATATTCGCAAAACAATTGACATGATATGTTACATCAGTAAGAGAAAGGATAAAAACCATATGAACATTTCAATAGATGCAAAAGGCGTATGACAAAGTACAACATCCATTCATGGTTTAAAAAATAACCCTCTGCAAAGTAAGTCTAGAGGGAACATATCTCAACATAATAAAGGCCTTATATGAAAAACCCACAGCCAACACAATACTCAATGGTGAAAAACTAAGAGCTTTCCCCCTAAGGTCAGGAACAAGGCAAGATGTCCACTTTCACCACTTTTATTCAACACAGTACTAGAAGTTCTGGCCACAGTAACATAAAGAAATAAAAGGCATCTAAATTGGTAAGGAAGAAGTAAAACTCTCACTATTTGCAGATGACATGATACTGTATATAGAAAACCCTAAAGACTCCACCAAAAAACCACTAGAACTGATAAATGAATTTGGTAAAGTTGCAGGACACAAAATCAATGTACAGAAATCTGTTGCATTTCTGTACACTAAAAATGAAGCAACAGAAAGTGAAATTAAGAAAACCATCCCAATTAAAATTGCACCAAAAAGAATAAAATATCTAGGAATAAATTCAATTAAAGAGATGAAACACCTGTACTCTGAAAACTATAAAACACTGTTGAAAGAAATTTAAGACAATGCAAAGAAATGGAAAGACATTCCATGCTCATGGGTTGGAAGAAGAAATATTGTTAAAATGTCTACAGTACCCAAAGCAATCTACAGAATTAATGCAATCTGTATCAAACACCAATAGTATTCTTTACAGAACTAGAAAAACAATCCTAAAATTTGTATGGAACCACAAAAGATCTCAAAATAGCCAAAGCAATCTTGAAAAAGAAAAAGGAAACTGGAAGTATAATTCCAGACTTCAAGTTATATTACAAAGTGCTAGTAGTTAAAACAGTATGGTACTGGCATAAAAATAGACACATAGATGAATGGAATAGAATACAAAACCCCACAATTAGATGGTCACTTAATCTTCAACAAAGGAGGAATGAATATACAATGGGAAAAAGACAGTCTCTTCAATAAATGGTATTGGGAAAACTGGACAGCTACATGTAGAAGAATGAAATTGGACCACTTTCTTTCATCATACACAAAAATAAACTCAAAATGGGTTAAATACCTAAATGAGAAACCTGAAACCATAAAAATTCTTGAAGAGAGCACAGGCAGTAATCTATCTAACATTGGCAGTAGCAACATTTTTCTAAATATATCTCCTGAGGCAAGGGAAATAAAAGCAAAAGTAAAGTATTAGGACTACATCAGAATAAAAAGCTTCAGCACAGTGAAGAAAATAGTCAACAAAACTAAAAGGCAAGTACCGAATGGGGGAAGATATTTGCAAATGACATGCCCGATAGAGGTTAGTATCCAAAATATATAAAGAACTGATACAACTCAACACCCAAAAAACAAATAATCCAGTTAAAAATGGGCAGAAGACATGAATAGACATTTCTCCAAAGAAGACATGCAGATGACCGACCCATGAAAAGATGCTCAACATCATTCATCATCAGGGAAATGCAAATCAAAACTACAATGACATATCACACCTGAAGGAATGGCTAAAATCAAAAACACAAGAAACAAGTGTTAATGAGAATGTGGAGAAAAAGGAACCCTCTTGCACAGTTGATGGGAATGCAAACTGGGACAGCCATTGTGGAAAACAATATGGAAGGTCCTAAAAAAATAAAAAATGGAACTGCCCTGCAATCCAGTAATCACACTACTGGGTATTTACCCCCCAAATACAAAAAACACTAACTCAAGAGATATATGCATCCCTATGTTTATTACAGCATTATTTACAATAGCAAGTCTATGGAAGAAACCCCAGTGTCCATCAATGGATGAATAGATAAAGAAGATGTGGTACATACATAGAATATTATACAGCCATAAAGAAGAATGAGATCTTGCCATTTACAATTTCATGGGTGGAGATAGAGAGTATAATGCTAAGTGAAATAAGTCAGCCAGAGAAAGAGAAATACCATATGATTTCACTCATAAATGGAATCTAAGAAACTAAACAAAACAAAGACCAAAGGGGAAAAAAAGAGACAAACCACAAAACAGACTCTTAACTATAGAGAACAAACTGATGGTTACCAGAAGAGGGGGGATGGATGAAATATGTGATGTGGATTAAAGAATACACTTATCATGATGAAAAATAAAATAAATGTAAATTTCATTAGTATTAACTTGATTTTAAAAGTTTTAGAGGATTTTTATAACAGCCAAAAGACATCTTTCTAGGAATATTTGGAAACTAGAACTGGGAGTCGTCAATGAAGAATATATAAAAGTGTGATAGAATATTTTAAGATTTCTTTTTCTTTTTTTTTTTTCCTGTATGTTTCTATTACTCAAACTTGGAGCTGATTCTGTGCTTCCATTGCCTCAGGACTGGGGGTGTTGGGAGGAGAGTTATGTAGTAGAATGGAAAGGAGAAGTAACTTCCAAAAACTCTTCTGGGTTTTGTTTCCAGAACCCTGAGCCTATAGTAGAACTTAGAAAGCTTGCAGAGAAAGAAGAACACAAGGCTTTATAAGAAGCAAAGAGGATAACAAAAGGACAAAGTGTCCCAGACTAGAAAAAAAGTTCCTGACTAGGACCGGAGAAAAGGCTGTGTTGGAATAGAGCAGGAAGGGAGACCCCAGGAGCCCATAGAGGAAGAGCTACATGTGCTATCTAGGCAAACAGGACCTCTCTGCCACCTTACAAAAGATCCCTCTGTCTTAGGTGTGACTTGGAAGCATAGAGTGCCACCTTCCTGAAGAGGCCTCAGGACCAAAGACAATGGAAATCTTAGTGGAAACCTGAGAGACAGAAGACAGATACCAGACTTCTGCACCTCCACAGAGATCTTCACGCTGCAGAGTATGCTGCATGCCCTACGTGACCTTGAGGGAGGGTGGGGAGGACTCAGTAATGACAGGGATTATATTTTCACACATGTTTGGAGAGATTGGAGCTCACAGTCAATATAGTAGACTTCTGGAAAACAGAGATTTATATTGCTTGCACATCTTAATTTGTAGACTGAGAACCATACCTGCTGCTAAAGGGTTCAATTCCCAGCGACATAGATACCTTTCTGTTTCACTGAAAATCTTTTGAGTTCTAGTAACTCAAGATTTTTTTCCACTCTGATGTATCTGAGGGCTTCAGTGGGTCTTCAATTCTAATGATTCCTTCTAGGGTGGGAAGGTGGGGTACGGTGGTAGAGCCTGCAAGGGAAAGGCACTTTGAATAAATCCCCCAGGTGATTCTGGAAACCACCCCTCCCCCACACTAGCTCCCTTGGCCCATCCCTTCCTTGAGAACCTCTGCTTTCCTCTCTTTGAAATTAAGACACTGAAACAAAGGCACGGTTTGACTCTTTTAAGGGGGAGATGTGTTCTTAGAAAGGTTCAAATAAAAGTAAACTTATTTCTGTGAAAACACATAGTGTTATATACAGAAGTTAAAATGATTGCTGTTATTTGCATTACAAACAACTAAAGAATAAGTATATTTGTGAATCTGCAGATAGGAGAGACAAAAATCTATATTTTTCCTCCTTTATTGATTTGGGAAACTGTCCTCCTCCTGACCCGGCCTCCTACCGAGGTTGTAAGAAGGATCTGGTGAAACACACAGAGGCATCTGCATGAAAATGTCCCCAAAGTGAACAATGGAGAGAAATGCGGAGGTTCTCTGCTGACTGAGGCCTTGGTGCCGGTGTATTGAGGAGCGGTCCTTGACATTACCACAGCAGAGATGTGTGCTTTCAGCTGGTGATTTTGCCAATGAGGCCACGACTGACTGGGACTGACTGAGAGTAAGCGTTGAAGGGATAGCTCCTTTTGTATGATGTTTTCCAGAGCTGCTGTCAGATGCTGTTGTGGAGAAACACGTTAAGAGACCTGGTCGTGGGACTAATTTTCGTGGTTTAGGAAATGTGTCTTCACCACAAAAGGCCCACAGAACCTGGTATCATAAACCTGCTGTACACGTTGGGCCTGTGTCTGATAGCTAATACAATCTAATACATATTACAGCGCTTCTCTCCCCTGGTGGGGAAAAAAGGCCTGAAACCAGGAGCCTCTTGGAAATTGGAGCAAAAAGCAAGAAGCAGGTAAAGTAGAAAGTTCTAAAAATCTAGGTTAGTGTTCAAAGAGCATGAAAGGAGGTTATCCGTTGTGATTTATCAGTGGAGCAGAGAAAATCACTGAGATTTCATCAGACAGTGTAGGTGTCACTGTAGACACACTGAGAGGGCCTCTTTGCTGCCCAAAGAGGCTGGGTATAGGCTATTACTTGGACTTGCTAGTGACAGACATTCCTGGGAAGAGAAGATATCCCGTCCAGAGACAGGGGAAAGTATTTTTGAGAGTTTGCTCCTGTTACAGCATGCTGGTTAGGAGCTCAAGCTCTGGAATTAAAACTGAGTTTGAGGGGCACCTGGGTGGCTCAGTTGGTTAAGCATCCCACTCTTGATTGCAGCTCAGGTCGCGATCTCACAGTTCATGGGTTCAAGTCCTGCATGGGGCTCTGTGCTGACAGTGAGGAGCCTTCTTCGGATTCTCTATCTACCTCATTCTCTACCCCTCCTCTGATCTCTCTTTCTCTCAAAATAAATTTTAAAACTTAAAAAAAAACTGAGTTTGAATCCCAGATCTACCACTTCCTTATTATGTGACCTCCGGTTAGTTGTGAAGATATATAACGGGGATAAGATAACACACATCTCAAAGGGCTATTGTGAGGATAGGATTAGGTAATGTAGTGCAGAACCAGTGGACATACACAATAAATGTTAGATATTGTTAGCCATACTCTTCCCTTCTGAAATATTTAAACTGCAGTCTACCACTTTGTACCATTATTGAAAGGTCGCTTCCCACTAGAAAAGGAATGTCTGTTGAATGTCTGTTGACATCCGGGGGAAGATTCGAGATTTACATTTTTATTATTTTACTCACTGAGAAGAGAGACTGTCAGATTCTTTAGGGGACTTATTGGGGTCAAAGAACCAGGTTCTTTACAGAGGAGTCCCAACCTACTATAAGGGCAGTGAATTGCCAACTAACCCTCAGATTCTTGATAGAAAGTAAGATCCAGTGTTTGGTTCTCTTGGGTTCAAAGGACTCAGACTTATTTGGTACTAGGGGGTTATTGTTAAGAATAGACAGGAGAGTAAAAAATGGCAAGGAACCATCTCAGCAGTCACATAGCCATGCCTCCTGGAAAACTGGAAGGACATTCATGGCTATACAGAATCTCAGGTCCCACTGGCCCCTCCGGCTCTGGTCATCCCATTGCCCTCTGAGACCAATTTCTGATTGCTGCTGACACTAGCATCTCCGTTGATGGTTGGCCAGCTTCCCTGTCAACTTCCATATTTGCTGTTCTTTCTTCCCCATCTCCTTGAGATTCATATACAGGAGAGAATTGGCCTGGGATATTTAGTTATCTTGTGATGTACAGGGCTCCTATTTTGAGGCTGAACTCTCACTCGGGAAGCACTAGAATCCCAAAAAGACATAAAGAATAGGACCCAAGTCTCTCATGAAAGGATGACTGACTACTTTTTCCTTGGTTTTACTTTATAAATTAGTAAGACAGTCTTAAATTTAATGGTCGCTTCCCCCAGGATATTAGCTTAGGCACTTGAATCTGAGACGCCCATCTCTTAGGTGCAGATGGAAAATTTGCAATAAAAGAGATAAATTTTCTGTTCTTATTACTCTCCACATTAGCTCATATGCTAAGTTTAAAATTCACATTTCCAGTTTGATAGCTTTTTGCTTGTAGGATAAACTTCAAGTTAGTGAGTTTGTTCAAGTAGAAATGCAACAATTGGGGCACCTGGGTAGGTCAGTCGGTTAAGCATCCGAAGCTTGGTTTCAGTTCAGGTCATGATCTCACGGTTCGTGGGTTCATGCCCTGCATGCTGTCAGCATGGAGCCTGCTGGAGATTCTATCTCTCCCTCTCTCTGCCCCTCTCCTATGCTCCCCTACCCTACCAAGCTCTCTCTCTCTCTCTCTCCCTTTCTCTCAAAATAAATAAATAAACAACAACCAAAAAAAGAAATGAACAATTTATGACAAATGCATTGAAAGACATGAGTATCTCCTGGTGTGAAAAGATGGAGAACTCACTCAGCAAGAGGCTCTGTAAGGAGCCTCTCCCCTGGGCATTCCTGCTAGAGGGGAGGAATAGACTCCAAATGGCCAGCATTTATTACGTCACCTTTACTTAATGTTTGATGTCATCTCAGTCTTGCGGAGAATTCGTATAAGCTGATATAACACCCAAATGAATTCCTTTCCTGGTAGTTCTATAGGTGGCAACATTTCTAGATGATACAATGACAAGTATATTGAATTAAAAAAAATCAGCAAAAAAGCATTCATCTCTGTGGTAATAATAACTACAAATTTATGGGATGAGACAACAAAAATCCCTAGATTAAAGGATAATCGTACTCTAAACATTAGATGATCACATATGTAAATCTGGGTCTACTTTTCCTTTCAGTGCCCCTGGTTCACACATAAATGGCATTTTTAGTTCCTGTTTTTCCTTTTTACCAAGCTTGATCAGTGAACGAGAAAGTCTTATCAATCATCTACTTGTTGGAAAGCATGGAGCTTTGAACCACATAGCTCATTTCAAAATTAGAAATGCCCCACTCAGGGGCCCACGTCAAGACTTTCAGGAGGCAGTTGTCACTACATCTGATGTCTGGCATGTGTCTTTGGGTAAAAGCAGCTAAGAAATGTTCCATGAGATGATGTGGGTGGGGAAAGTGATAAAAGTGGTATTTCTGGTTTTTAACAAGTAAATTCCAATTCATATTTGCTAGAAAGCAATATAGCTGATTCTCACTCAGTTAAATAAAGTATTCATCCTAAAATATTTATAAAACAATTATTTTAAAATCGAAGCACTTTCTTTCATTGACACATTCTTTTTTTGACTTTTTTTAAAGTTTATTTTTGAAAGAGAGAGAGAGACAGAGCATGAGTGGGAGAGGGACAGAGAAAGAGAGAAACACAGGATCTGAAGCAGGCTCCAGGCTCTGAGCTGTCAGCACAGAGTCCGATGCGGGGCTGGAACCATGAGATCATGACCTGAGCCAAAGTCGGGCGCTTAACCAAGTGACCCACCCAGGTGCCCCTCATTGACACATTCTAAAGATGCATCCTGATGAGATATTTTTTGTGACAGAAAAATATTTTGCTACCACTAATAAGAGTCACTAACATTTATTGAGGGCTTACTACCCGCCAGGCATCATTCTAAGATAGTCACACAATTCTCTCATCCTCACAATGATAGGAGATGTCCCATTTTCCCAGATAAGAAATCTTTTTTAGAAAAAAAAGAGTTTAAGTTACCAGCCCACAGTCTTATGGTTGAGGTGGAGAAAAGATGAACTCAAGTGCTGACTCTGAGTCACCTGCTTAACCACACCACTGTGCTGCTACTGACACATGCCCAGGCTCCCCAGGAAGAGGGGGGAGTTTCACAGGCTGTCTGACATTGAGATAAAAATCTACTGTAAGTTGCATCATGGAGCTTAAGGTCTTCATCCTTACCCTTAATATCATCCTAGGAACATTACCTAGGATGGCCCTACCATTTCATGTGCCTTTAAACTCACTCATGATGAACGGTTGGAAAATGTTAATTGCATGATATAGATTATCTCATTACAAGGGAATGAGCTAATGTGCTCCATCTTTAGGGGTATATACCAAATAGGTAGTTGAGTATTAGTTTAATTGAATTGAAAGCAGATAGTATGGTTTCACAAGTGCTACTGAGAAACAATTCCAGAAATCAGACAAATGAAGATTTTAAGAATATGTTTTATTGATGGTAAGTAAATACTGGATTGAAGAGTAGAGCTTCCCTGGAGTCACAGTCAGACTCTCCAGTGCTTTTTCCCAAGTCTGAAACTTGGTACATCTCACCCAAGGGAGGGCTGGCTCTGCAGAACATACATGCAGAGCAAAACGGGTGCATCTACCATGTTCCCTCCATTGGAACAAAGTGAGAGCTAGGTCATTAGAGCTGACCCTGGCAGCAGGTGAGCTCCGACCCCTTCCTGATGGCCACCCATGAGACAGGAAGTAAGCAAAACACACCCATCCTCTGACAAGGAGATCCAAAAAGAAAGAGGAAGAAAGGGCTGAGTTTCCTGCTCAGTCCTTCTGACCTCAACAAGCAGGTAAGACTACTTATCCCTCAGGGGAGAGTAAACAGAGTGAGAGAGGGGCTGTTCCCTTAAATGCCAGAAATTGTGTTGAATGCTCTGACCATGCTGGATGCTGCTTTGACAGTTGAGTTCCTACTCTGATAAAACAGGGACACGGATCTACTTCTACTCTACTCACATAGAGTGAAGGTTCCTGAAGGGTTTATTGTTCTTTGGGACTGATTGAAGATTTGACCATAACCTCATGAAATAGGAGATATGAATCCAGCTGGCAGCAAGTAGGTAGCTGGGAATACACCCGCCACGGCATCCTAAAATTATTTCTGTCAGGCAGCAGCAGCCTATTTCAAATAAAAATGTGTGAGATTGAGGGAGCATTTGATTACTATTTATTCCTCCCAATACTTGAGGAATTGAACAAATGGAGGAACCTAACCACGTACAACTAGTTGCACATCAATTTGACTTGATTTTTCATGTGACAAGGATGTATATATAAGTATTTACAACCATTCCTCTTCCCACATTTTAAGGACA